>CM030360.1:247958311-249382477 GCA_017893485.1 Hemerocallis citrina | reverse complement strand
AGACAAAGTGCTATGCAAAAGAATTCAATCTGTTGCCGATATTGAAAGAGATCATGGCATATCGCCTATGTGTTTAGTGCTTGTGATTCAGGTGATTCTTGTCTTCTTATTTCAAATTCTTTAGAAATTGATTCTAGTGAGTTTCTTGACTCATGGAGTTCTTCTCATATTTGCTCTAAAAATGAGTTGTTTTTTACTTATAATAAGACTACTACAGGGCGTTGTGTGAGAACGAGAACTTAAGAGATTTGTGAAGTACTAGGTGAAGGGACAGTTGAGTTCAAGATATCAGGTCTAAATATATTCACTCTAAGAAAAGTTTTGCATATTCCTCTACTTAAACGGAATATGATTTTCTTGGGAACTCTTGAAGCACAGAGTTCTAGGTATACAACTCGAGGTAGAGTTATGTCTATTTTTAGGGTCGTCGAAAGGTGATTAGAGGAATGAGAGTGATTGAGCCAAGCCAAAACAATCTCTACAACTTTGAGGGTTCTGAAATACCTGTATAGGTGTCGTTGCTTCTTTTTCCGTTATTCCCATAAGTTTATCTAGTCTATCGCAACTAGCATCATCAATTCGAGATTACGAGGTTCGGATATCGTTGAAAGGTAGAGAGTGCCTCGATGTAGGTGGAGTTTGTGCGGAGGTTGGCAACTCCGTGATAACGCCTACGGAGGTGTTCCCCTGAGGGGGTACACTGATTGGTGAGATTTGATAGAAGATTTGTTCAACTAGAAGAAGAAACTATTGTTCTCAAGTATATTCGCAAGTGGAGTTTGGTCAAGTTTGGAGATGAGTAATCACATCATATCGATAGCGCTCGTATGCAATCCAAGGTGGAGATTGTTAGGATTATATCTTATATACTCGTGGTTCAGATTAAAAGAAGATACGATGAAGCACGGATGTCGAAGCGTCGAAGAGAGTAGAAGAGAAAACAACAACAACAACAATCAGAGAGGAGCGGTCGACCGCACACCTGACCACACTTGTACAGGGTTTTCGGCCAAAAGGAGATCGGTCGACCGTGTGTGGCACTGTGTTCTTTTTGGGCCTCGATTTGTTAGGTCGTTTCATCTTAATCTTCAAATCCAAGTCAGATCGTATGGCTCATATTCAGTTACTTCTTCTACAAGTTATATCAGACGACTGTGAATCAATATTAACATAGGGTTCTTTCTATTCTTCTTCTATATGTTGTAATATCTTGTAATATGAGAAGAGAAGTACTTCAATGATATTTTTCTCCATTACAAAGAGAGGCTTGAGAGAGAGATAGTTCTTAGTGGGTGAATTTAATTCCTTGTATTGAGTGAATCATAAACTTTTTTGTAATCTCTTCTAATTGAATGTTATATCTCCCTATATTTTCCGTCCGAATTAAACGAAAACTAACCGGAATAAATCCTCGTTGCGTTTATGTTTGATTAGTAGATCTATTTGCTTGGGTGTTCATTGACTCGTCTCATCTACTTCGACTTTCTCATTGCTCTAATTAGTTCCGCTGCGCCACCACCGGTGTGTTTGTAGACACATCCCAACATATACAGCTCTTGATAATCACAAAAATATATAGATATGCCTTTTTCTTTTTTTTTTCCCTACACTTTCTCTGTCCAAATTATATATATATATATATATATATATATATATATATATATATATATATATATATATATATATATATATATATATACACAAATGAAGCAAACGAGAGATACCCATATTTCTGTAAATCAAACGAAGATAGTAAACAGAAAATAAAAAGGGTAAGAGAGAAAAAGAAATGAAACGAAAGAAGAAAAAAAAGATTAAAAAAGTCCCTGTTATTAGCTAACAAATTTACCCGGATGCCCAAACCTATAAGCAAATGAGCCACTCTTCCAAAACTCCTCATCTTTCCACACCCCATCATCAAAATTCCTAGCATAGCTCATTAAGTCATAACTAGCAGACCTTTCACGGGCTCGGGCAGGCCCATGGCCCACAGCCTTTCTTACCCGGACCCAAAGCCCGGCCCAGGTAACCTTATTTCCGTTCTGTTGAACTAACCATCTCTTACGGCCAACATAGAGTCCTATTGCCCGTTTCATCACCACCCACCCCATTCTCGGAAAACCGCTTCTCATCTGCCTTTGGTGGTTTTCCGATAGCTTTCGGTAGACGAATCCCATTGATGAAAACCTCTATTGTCTCTGTTCTCTGACTTTTGTCTTGGAAGGTTTTGAATTTTTTTGAGCTGGTCGTTTGTGTCGTATTAGATTACAAGGAAGTATATATAGGCACCAACCAGAATATAAATTGAGCTATTAATTATGAGATTAATTTTGTACTAAAGGAAATTTAGTATAGACCCCTCAACTGATTGTACTATTTCTAATAGCTCTTTGACCATTTTAATGCAAATATATCACAATCCAAAATATTTATGAAAATCATATATATGCTTTAAAAAGGCCCCCAGCACCTGACAAAAATATCATAGTAGAGTATTGTTTTCCCGTAGTGGTTCCTAAAAAATTCAGATTTGTTAGATATTACCTAGAAACTTTTGTATCCCTAACGATTAGAGTCTACTTGCAAAAAGATTTGTATCCCGAACGATTGCGTGTATAAATCCCTAACTATTATACATCATTCATACTATAAATTTACAATATATTTTGACAAATAAAAATTTCTTAGGGACCTCTATGCAAAAAACTTCAAATGGAAGATGGAGCTAGCAAAAGAATGAACGTCAAATAAAGGGTACAAAGCAAATTGTGCATTAGCTTATGAAAATACAAAAATGCACATGTAACAGATCTAAAGTTCAGGGGCAAATTTGTCCTTCCACCAACAACTAGTCAGAAACAGTTGGGCATTTGTTGGGCTTACTGGGCCCCAAAATCCTTTTTAAGCTGTAATGAAAGTGACCGGCCGTCAAACTAATAATATTGGAGCCCCACTAACGAATGCCTTCTAAATATCAAAGGGGTTTTTTTTTTGTAGGGTCTCCAATTAATTGATTGAGTACACCCTGGGACTAAGTCATGATCTCAGGGCTGCCCTGAGTTCCGGGACCAAAGACGAAAGACTCAAATAATTATTTTTGGACACCTAATTACAATATAAATTTTTTTATGCATAAAATACGTATTTATATTTATAAGGAGAATACAAATTTCTGGGCTCCTAAAATTATAAAAAAATCTGGGGCCTGAGGGGGCCGCCTCACCTGCCTCAAGGTGAGGGCCAGCACTGTGATATATACACGCAAATGACAGCGAATGAACTTTGATAAGGTCATGGAACCAGATCACACAGACCCTGACCCATCAATAACAAATCGTTAACTATCCGAATCCATTCATTGTCACATCTAGTCTGGTATCGTAGGTCACTTCTCACTCCAACGGCCGCGCTGCTAGCTCATACAAGATATTTTCATCACTTTAGTTTTTCAGAGTGGATTGGCTGGGGTCGGTCCTGCTAGTTGAGTACACCCTACAACTCAGTCATGACTCGTGATATATACGGGTAAGTGACAACAAATGAACTTGATAAGAGCATCTGTAATAGTTAGAGCTATATTTTGCATATTTGGCATATAGCCAATAGCAAATGAGAGCTTCCTCGTTAGTCGTTTTAGCCAAATTTTGACTTTTCGTTCATTTAATTAAACGAACAAAAAATTATGTATCGTCCCAACAAATATTTTGCTACAAACTTCTCAAACGGTGAATCATACACCGTTCCTAACTTTGTAATTGAAAAAAAAAAATTCAAGAACTGGAAAAGAAATCTTCGTCTGTTGTATTTTGTTTTATTTTTAAATGAAAAAAAATAACAGACGGAAAAATAATTTCCCTTCTGTCCAATTTTTTTTTAAAAAAATTTTAATGTTAGGACGGGAAATTTTATCCCGACCTTCAAATTTTTTATGTTGCATGGAATGAATATGGTGGGAAGTCTGGGAACCATTTTGGTAGGTAAATATGTAATTTAATAAATTATTTTTTTTTTTAAAAATAAGGTGGGACGTTAAATCATCTCCTGTTTCAAAAAATTTTTGTAAATGTTATGAGACGGTATATAATTTACTGTCCAAATTTTTTATTAATAAAAAAAATTAAGGCAGTAAATTATACACCGTCCGATCAACAAACGGAAAATAATGTTTCGTCAGACTATTTTATCCTTTTAGCCAAATCATCTGTCAAATATAGCTCGCTACTATTCCTCAAAAGCCAAAATTTGGCAAAATAGCCAACGACTACAGCACGATTGGAGCCAAATTTTGGATATTTTGGCTAAATAGCCAACGACTACAAATGCTCTAAGGTAATGGATCCAGATCACACAGACCCGGACCCGTCAACCACTCATTAAAGATCCGAGTTTGTTCAAAGATTTCTATGTTAACAGGTAGAAGTTGGCATATAATCTCCAATATATTATGCTAAACCACTTCTGGTCCAAGAATTTTTCTTTTTTTTTTTTTTTTTTTTTAAATTAGAGCAAATGTAGGGGGGGGGCAACTTCCCACTCTTTCTCCTTCCAAATTTTGAAGCGTAATCATATCTCTTAATCAAACATTAAAAACTGTGCATGCAATACTGTGCAGATGTTATTAGTTAAAAATAGTTTGTTATTTTCTCACTTTTTAAAAGTTATGTGCAATATATTGGACAATTGTTATATTTAAAAATTATGTGCAATATATATATATATGTATTTTTTTTTTTAGGAAAAAGGTGGAGTATAGCCACCCTGTTTCATTAAAGAGAATTTAACAAAACAATTCAGAGTACTTGGTGCAATTACAAGTCCTACAAACAGGAAAAGTAAAACGTAGTCACTAAGCCTCCAACAAAGTCCTGGAGAGTGGGACCAAACAAAGTAACAAATAAACAACAGTAAAAAGAGTACACCCGAGAAAACACACCACTACAAAAGGAACCTCTCTCACTCGATAGTAGCTCCGAGCACGACCTCCTCATCGTCGTACTCATCCACCTGGAAGGTTCTGGCGATCCGCTCTCTCGGACCTGCCGCTGCAGCTGTGACCCAAAAGGATATGAGATGCATAATATGAATTAAGTTACTAGAAATACTACTACAAGTTCCACGAAAGTAAAAGTTATTTATGTCTAGCTATAAAATCCAAGTCGTCGCTGCAATAGTGATAAACCACGCTTCTTTCATGTCCGCCCTTTCAAAGGCGAATGTGGTGCCAACCCACATATGTGCAATATATTGTACGGGGTTATACTAGTATTGATTGTGAAGACATATAATGATTTTTCAAAAATTTAAAGGGAAGTAGTGGATGAGAAATGAAGGAATTAATGAGAATAGATAACTGCTGCTCACCTAGTTTGGAGAGCATGGAGGCTGGGGGATGAGAAAATTTTGAAGCACATAGAGTACAAGGTGACAGCGATCCCCTCCGAGCAAGCAAGCCAAGGTCAAAATCAGTGTCGAACTAGCATCAGTTGCTAGCTAGGTACGTGACATTTGGTCGTCACAGGAGCAACGTGTAGTCAAACACTCGTTTGTTGATTCTCACTGACGTAGAAACGTTCTCGCTCATGTGACAACCAACTTATGCATTGCTCTCTAATCTCTGTATAGAATTCAACATTAGGGGTGAAAAATGAACAGAACGGTCTGTCGTCCGTTCGAGTCCGGCTCGAGAAATAGCCCGATCGTGGACCATCCAAACTGTTATACGAACCGAACTTGAACAGATTATTAGGTCCGATACTTTACCGAGCTCGAGCCGGACATACGTTCGTCCGAATATTATTGCGTGCCGATGCTTTACCGAACCGAGTCCGGACTATAAAAATTTTGTCCGACTTGAACAAATTATTAGGTCCAATACTTTACCGAGCTCGAGCCGGACATACATTCGTCCGAATATTATTGCATGCCGATGCTTTACCGATCCGAGTCCGGACTATAAAAATTTTGTTCGACCTGGACCGAGCCGGGCATAAGCCCGTCCAAGTAGAATTTCGTTCCGTGCTTGAACATATAATTGTCCGGTCCCATCCGGTCCGATTTACAGCCCTATTCAATATCTCCAACCTCCTCTCTCTCTCTCTCTATATACATACATACATATATATATATATATAATGCAACTTCTCTAGAAATTGTACTTTGTTTTGGTAAGTGAAGGTACATTTGATAGACAAGAGTCTTGTTGCTGCTAATTTCGGTATGAGAGCAAACAGATAAATTTGTGGATTCTTTTAAAAACAAATAAAGCAAATATGTTGACTTTTGGCCGGCGTTTAACTGTTCCTTGTTGCTTCCGTTAACCTTCAAAAAGTTCGATACACCGGAATGGATCCCTGCGACGAACCCTCCTCCGACGCTCAAGTTAGTAATAAGGAAGATTATAAAAGAGCGATTTGTGGGAAAATATTGATTACTTTTTTTATGGTGGGGGGGAGGGGTATTTATAGTCGCATTTAGAGACAGTTTAGAGATAATCATTTATCCCTATGTCCCGATATTTTTGGATAAGATGTAGAGTTTAAATCGTTTCATAATAAGAGATTTTGTTTAAACCGTCTCTTAGAGATAATCACGAATTTGGATTACTCTTCAAATGACCTGGACTGGTTTGTGACGGGCTGCTACCTATACCCAATAGGACAGATCCGTTTTTGAGTTATTGGGCTTTAAAGAAAAACTCAGTTCCTATTTCAAGTCCGTTTGTGGTGGAAATTACCGTTTTACCCCTGAGAGCTTTAAGATTCGTGCCTGATTTGAACGGTCCCAATTTGGTTCTATTTTTAGCCATATCACAAGCCCTCCACTCTTGAAGACTGAGTTTCACAGCCTTTGATGAGTAGTTCGCCCATTTTTAATGGCTTATAAAATTTATCGGAGCTCTCGGGGGAAGTTTGGATCTTGCTCGAGGTATAACGGTGTTATTCTGAGATTGTAAAATACCCAAAATTATTCTCAAAATTTACCGGATTTTTTGTAATTTTTCCAGATTTTTCTGAATTTTTTTCCAATTTTTAATCATTTTTTGAATTTTTTATTCAATTTTTTAATTTAAATAATCAATTTTGGACATTTTAATTAATTATTCTAATTTAATAATTATATTTTCAGCATTTTAAAATTATTTTCTGAATTAATAATTATTTTTAGAATTGTTAATTAAATTTTTTCAATTTTTAATAAAAATTTTCGGATTTTTTAAATAACTAATTCATATTAATAATTAAATTAATTAATTAATATTTACCTGTACACGTGGCGCAATCATGTGCATTAATCCCGATCGAGCGCGGATCTTGGAGCAGAGTGTTTTTTCCCCATTTCAGCGTCGGTGGCAGGTTTGCTCAGATCGCGTCGAACATGCACTGAGAAGGCTCGAGCCGGCGCCACGTGACGGTCAACGTTGACCGTTGACTCGGTCAACGTTGACCCCATTTTTTTCTTCTTTTCTTCTTCTCTTCCTCTTCTTCCCTTCGACTCCGACTTTTCCTTCGAGCGCGATTGGTCGTGATGAGGGCAACAGCTTGGATGCGAAGTTGAGCTCGGTGGGTTGGAGTTCGGCGAGAAGATGGTCGGTGAAGGAGGTTTTTCCAATGATGAGTTCGGAGCTCAGCTAAAAGGTGGAGCTACAGCTCGGCGAAGGAGACAGCTCGTCGGAGTTAGGAGCTCGGCATTGGAGCTCAACAAGGGGCACTCGACTTCGGCTGGGGAGCTTGGCGAGTGGTTCGAAGCTCAGTGAGAGAAGGAGCTGGAGCTCGGTGATGAAGCTCGGTAGAGATTGAGCTCGGCAGTGGAGGCAGCTCGATGAGCAGGAGCTTGGCTAGGAGTTTTGCGAAGGGAACAGCTCGGCGAGGGTGCTCGAAGTACGGCGATGGGTTCGGCGAGGAAGTTGGGGTTCGACAATGGAGCTCGATCCTTGGCGACGATGGTGTTGAAGGTCGACAAGGGAGCTTGAAGTTGGAGACGACAGAAGTGGGTTCGAAGCTTGCGAGCTTGGCGACAAAGAAGCCGGGCGAAGGATTTGGAGCTCGACGAAGCTTCGACGAGGAAGACGCATGGCAATTAAGGATTGGAGCTCAGCTTTTCTGTTTTGAAGAAGGAAGATGTGTGGGTCTGTTTGTGGGTTTGGAACTCGACGGTAGAGTCGGAGCTTGGTGAGAGTAGAGGTGGTGTCGAGCTCGGCGATGGTGGCCAGTTGGCAAGCCAGCAAAGTGGAGCTCATCGAAGGGGAGACTCGACGGGGGAGGAGCTTGGAGTTCGACAAAGCCATGGTGGTGGAGCTCGTCGGGGAAGGAGCTGGCGAAGGTGACGGAGGTAGAAGGAGTTGGTTTTTCGTAGGAGAAGAGTTTTGTGGGTTTTGGGTCCAAACGGGTTCAGACCCGACCCGTTATTCCTTTAGGATTTTTCTCTTGTTTTTTTGTGAATCTGAGCCGTCGATCTAGATTTGAATGCGGATCGGGAGGAGGAATTTTTCTCCATTTTCTAGTTCGGGGACATGTTTGGTCAAATTTTGGATCCAAGTGACGTGGCAAGATCTGAGCTGTCGATCTGGATCAAGTGCGCATCCTGAGGTGGATATTTTCCCCAATTTCATGTTCAGGGCGCGTTTGCTCAGATTTTGGATCTGAGCGACGTGGTAAAATCTGAACCGTCAATTTGGATCAGGTGCGCATTCTGAGGTGGAGATTTTCCCCAATTTCACGTTCGGGGGCACGTTTGCTCGGATCATGCCATCGAAGAGCTATAGTTGTTAGACCACGTAACATGTGTCCTTTGACCGTTAACCGTTGATCAGTCAGCAATTTGTTGACTCAGTGCAGCTGTGTTGTATCCCACTTTTCCGGTGCTACGGATATCCGGTCGGGGTGTTTGGCCCTTCATTTCGAAGCTAACTCGAAGATTTACAATTTCTCTTTAGAAGTCAGTTAAAGAATCATCCTTCTTCATGGTCAAAATAGTCCCGCAACATCTTTATCTTCATGAAGTTGAGAAGAGCTTTGTATGACTCTTGGAAAGATCCATTTTTGGAGGCGAGTCTAAGGAGAGTCTCTAGACGAGTTAGACTCCGAACTCTCTTGGAAGGAGGCCACTCTGGAGGCGAGTGGTATGAAGACATCACCAGGCTCTAGGAGAGAGCCGTTTGGGAGGCGAGTTTAAGGACCAACTTTAGGGGAGGGTTGAGCTCCGAACTCGTTTGGAAGAAGGCCGCTCAGGAGGTGAGCGGGAGGAGAGCATTACCAGGCTCTAGGAGAAAGCCGTTTGGGAGGCGAGTTTGATGAGCAACTCTAGGGGGAGAGTTGAGCTCCGAACTCGTTTGGAAGAAGGCTGCTCAGGAGGTGAGCGGGAAGAAAGCATCGCCAGGCTCTAGGAGAGAGCCGTTTGGGAGGTGAGTTTGAGGAGCAACTCTAGGGAAGAGTTGGGCTCCGAACTCGTTTGGAAGAAGGCCGCTCAGGAGGTGAGCGGGAGAAGAGCATCGCCAGGCTCTAGGAGAGATCTGTTTGGGAAGCAGGTTTGAGGAGCAACTCTAGGGGAGATTTGGGCTCCAAACTCGTTTGGAAGAAGGCTGCTCAGGAGGTGAGCGGGAGGAGAGCATCGCCAGGCTCTAGGAGAGAGCCATTTGGGATGCGAGTTTGAAGAGAACTCTTGGAGAGAGTTGAGCTCCGAAATTGTTTGGAAGAAGGCCACTCGAGAGGCGAGTGGGAGGAGGCGCCAGGCTCTAGGAGAAAGCCATTCGGGAAGCGAGTTTGAGGAGCAACTCTAGGGGTGAGTTGAGCTCCGAACTCGTTTAGATGAAGATCACTTGGGAGGCGAGCGGAGAGAAAAGCATGACTAGAGCCATTCGGGGGGCAAGTTTGAGGAGCAACTCTAGGGGTGAGTTGAGCTCCGAACTCGTTTAGATGAAGATCGCTCGGAAGGCGAACGGAGAGAAAAGCATCACCAGGCCGTTCGGGAGGCAAGTTTGAGGAGCAACTCTAGGGGAGTAGTTGAGCTCCGAACTCATTGAGAAGAACGCCGCTCTGGAGGCAAGCGGAGCGAAGAGTATCACCAGGCTCTGGGAGAGAGCCGTTTGGGAGACAACTTTGAGGAACAATTCTATGGGTGAGTTGGGCTCTAGATTCAGTATGTTCGAGTACAATTTTGGAGATAGTGTAACACCCCGCAAAATTGAAATTATAATTTTGCCCTCGTGTGTTACGCACGTGTATTTTGTAACGTGTTTTCATCCCGTATTTTGATTACCGACTATTTATATATTTTCAGTATTGATTTTTCTCTATTTTGAGTCAACTAAAATATAATATTTCAATCTTTGTATTCTACGTGCTTTTTACGTGTTTTTCAATACATGTATTAATTAGGAGGAGTTAAGTTTTTAGAGTAATGGGAAGATAAAGGGTTGGGGGTTTGAGTAGTGGCTGGATTGCACACATGAGAGAATAGGAGGATTAAATTAGGAGGAGTTATAATTTGGATGGTTAATTAGGAGGTGGGGAGATGAAAAGTGAGGAGTTTGGGAAGTTATGAAATGTGAAAGGTTGGAGATTAAATTTAGTAATTTATTAGGTGTGAAATATGCAATTGAACCCTCTACATATCCTATAAATAGCTCACCATTCTACTCTCTACTCACACCAAAAAGTAATCAAGAAAATAAGAAGAAGAAAAGAAAAAGGAAAAGAAAGAGAGAAGAGAGTTTTGTGCTTGGAGGCCATTGCTAGGAGGAGAAGGGGAATTAGGAGTCTTGGAGCTAGAAGTGGTGATCATTCTTTCAATTGTTCAAGCTTTCAAGGTGGGTGTTCTCCTACTTTCTAATTTTTAGAGTGTGCATGCTAATAAAAATGAATGAGTAGTTTTGAGGTGATAATACTATGAATGTGGTGACACTAATAGTGAATCATGCTATATTGACAAATGGATTAACATTATGTTTGTGGGTGATCCTATACTTTCTAAATTGTAGGGAATGCACGCTATTATGATTAACGAGTAGTATAAATTTTGATGTGATAAATTAGAGAGCAAGTCCATGTTTTTAGGTATGCTAAATTGTGGAGATGTTACTATTAATTAAGAAACAAATTGATGTCATGAAACTCATTAGATTGTTATAAAAATATAATATGCTATCCTTGACTAAAAAGAACGAATGCAAAATTGTGTTGTTTAATAAGAAAAAATAAATTTTGTCAAATTGTTTTATTTTTCTAAAATATGATTTATCGATTAGTAAGTAGCTGTTATAAAATAATCTCACTTATATAAATTTATTTTTATCAAATAAAAGTATTGATCAAGTACGAGGAAATCGAGATTTTTTTTATAAATAATGTAATAACAGGAAGTTAGCATAAGATCCATCGGGTTGCCTGTAAGTTATGGGTCGCACTTGGCCCGTTGGCTTAGTGCTGCGCTGGCTCCTTTACGGGTTGGGTTCGAAACTTGTTTAAGGCCCAAAACTATTTTCCACTGAGTTATTTTTTAAAACTATTTCAACCCGAGATGAGTTTAAGGAGTTTTCGGTCTGGGATCTTGACACCGAGCCCACTTGGGCTAGTGGCCATCGGTGAGTGCTTTGGGCACTGTCTGGGCGTGCGCGGGTTCGAAGCCCAGAGTGGGGTTTTAGTTATTTTTTTGAGTTTAAGGGAATTTGGATGAGTTTTAAGGCTTTTTAAAATTGGAGCATTATTAAAATGTGATGGAGATATTAGAGAAAATAATTTTTAGAGTTTTTCCTTGTGCTTTTGAGTAGTAAAGAAAAGAGATATTTGAGATAGAATGAAATTTGTTCTTAAATTAATTATTTTAAAATCATGATTTTTATCATTAGAAGAAAAGTAAAATGTTGATATGTAAATTAATTGTCTTTGATGGGATTATTCGTTTGTGTTGAATACTTGATTATTATATGTATTTAAATTGCAAATGAGATTGCAAGTGATAAAATCATGTTTGTGAAAAGGATAATTTTTTTTTTGTGAGATCGATGTTGAATGAAATGGTTTTGTGAAAAAGAATTATTATTATTAAGGAATCATGAATCGTGATAAAATAAGATATCATATGGGTTTGAAATTGTGAATGAGTTATTATTTGCTATGAATAGCTAGATCATGATTAGTGGCAAGACTAAGAAATGATTACTTGTGGATAAGTGTTAAGACAAGATTCTGATCTTTTGTGAATGAATTGAAAGATGAAATTATTTAGGTTTAAGACATGATTATTAAAGGGTATATGTACCCATGTTTCTTGTACATGAAAGCTTATGACTTAGAGTTAGTAAGACCTCAGTACCGGCATTATTGAAAGAAAGGATTTGAGAAATGATTTGGAGATATGTCTAAGGAGCCATCTCGTATTTGTTGATTAAGTCCGGTAGGAGGTAAAACTAATTCTACGTGTGGAAATTATTCATGTCTTGAACTTAAGAAAATTTAGGCACATATGTGAAGATGTAGTAAACTTAGGGAAACGTAAGTGGGGTGCTCTATATAGTCGGCGGTGGACTCCAAGACTATAGACCCAGTTGGTGGACTGAGGTTGCCCTATGGGAGACGGATTATTATATTTTAATCCGGAGGACGGGTCAGCAGTGGACTCCAGGATCTTGAGTAGTCGGACGGATGGGCTTTTGTGTTTACCGTCTCCAATGTATATATATATATATATATATATATATATATATATATATACTGGGCTAGAGGGTCACATACGGGACGATTCGTACGATGTGGAATCTGTTAAAACAGCCGGCGGTGGACTCCAAGGCTGGGATTCAAATTCGTGGAATAGTCTGAACTTTGTCTTGCTACCGGGTAGTTTTCATGGCGAGGGATCGAACCCTGTATTGTGAAGAACGTAGGCGCTTGCCCTTGGACCTATGTAGTATGGGATGCATAGAATCCGAACAAGTGTGCATTAGTGTCATCCTAGTGTAGAATGGTATGCATTAGGCATTAAGGCATGACATACACTTATGTTTAGAATAATCACTTTTGACACTTTATTTGTTCATTCAATCTTTTTGTGATTTGTTAAAGTATGAGATCGTTATACTATTCCCGGCATAGAGAGGATAGCCGTGTATAACATTTCGTCAGTTGTAAATAACTGACGTGCCCACAGATTGACATGCAGGTAATGGACTATTCATGGAGTTATAAAGTGGATATGCTGTTGCTGTTTAGAAGTTAAAGATGTTGCAAATGATGTTAAAGTTATACAAGTTGTATTTCATTGTTGTAATCTTTGTTTCTTCCGCTGTGTAAAAACCAAGTGTAAAGAAACTTTGATGTATTGTGAATGAAAAGTTTTAAATTCCTTGTAAAATTGTACGAAGTGAAGTAAAGATCCTGTGAAATCTCGAATTTATCCTTATTTAAAATTCGGGGTGTTACAGATAGCCCTAGAAAAGAGCTAGTCTTCGAACTTGCTTGTTGCAAAATTTTAACCAGTAGTGGGGTAGTGTGAATGGTGATTTTGAGCTCCAAAATCGCATACTTGCAATCTATGAAGGCAATTTTGAACCATGATTGTGAACTTCGAACAAGTTGTTTCGGAGTTATCAACGAGTTGTATGAGCAATTCCGAATGGTGAGCTGCTCCGCACTTACTTATTTGCAAGTGGCTAAAGCGGTGTCGAACCAAGTGTTGGACTCCAAACTTGTTGTTTGAGGGGGTTTCAACGAGTTGTAGGAGCAATTTCGAATGGTGAGCTGCTCCGCACTTACTTGTTTGCAATATGCTAAAGCGGCATCGAACCAAGTGTTGAACTCCAAACTTATTGTTTGAGGGGGTTAACGAGTTGTAGGAACAATTCCGAATGATGAGCTGTTCCGCACTTGCTTATTTACAAGCGGCTAAAGCGGCGTCGAACCAAGTGTTGGACTCCAAACCCATCTTTTGAGCTTAGTAAGTTGTGGGAGCAGCCTTGCAGGATAGACTCCGAACTTACCGTTTAACGAGTCGTAGATGTGACTCAGAGAGATAGAAATGAGGCAAATGCAATAATTTTTAATAGAAAAAAACTAAGTTTTATTGAGACAAATTAAGTGACCGCTTCAATGGGGTGAGCCATTATTACATACTTTTGACCGTGTTACAAGCATCGGCCTTATTGAAAACTAAAAACCTACTTCTACGATAGGGTGAAGGCCACCTTCAGGAGGAGTTTGATTCTCCCCCATTGGACCTCTATGGATAAGGTGGAGGATGGCACCAGGTTTGGAGTCTTGGAACTCGGCGGGCCTCTCGGTTCGCTTGTTGGCTCCTCGGGGTGGAGGATCGGCCCCGTCCTTTCTGAAAAACTTGGCCAGGTGTCCCCACTGTATGAGTTCTTCGATCTCCTCCTTGAGAGCCCGACAATCATCTGTATCGTGTCCGTGGTCCCTATGAAAGCGACACCACTTATCCATGTTCCTTTTCTTACCAGGGATATTCATTCTAGGGGGGACCACAGAGTAGCCCTTCCTTGTTCACCTCCATAAGAACTGTTGATATACTAACATTGAGGGGGTGAACTTCTCAAAATGAAGAGCTGGGCGATGTTGGACATTGTCGTCCCTCTGAAATTTTTGGGACCCTTCTTTGCTTGTATTCTTCTGTTTGTTCCCGGAAGATGTCTCCTCTCGACCAGGGGGGTTGAGAGCCTCTTCCGCTCGGATGTACTTCTCGCTCCTAAGCAGAAGTTCCGAGAAGTCCCGAGGAGACTTCTTGGCAAGGGACGCTTTGAAGTTGGCGTTATTTACGTTGTGCCTGTATACTGCAGAGGCCACCGATTGGTTGAGAGAGGCAATAGACCGAGTTTCGGTGGTAAAGCACCGAACGTAATCTCTTAGGTGTTCACCCTTTCTTTGGCTGGGGACTAGCAAAGATGCACTTGTTTTCTCAGCTCGGCGACTGCTAACGAAGTGTATGAGGAAGAGCTCCTCAAACTGTTAGAATGAGAAGATGGAGGCTTGGGATAGATGGGAGTACCACTCTCGTGCTGGTCCCCTCAACGTTGCTGGGAAGGCCTTGCAGAGGAACGCATCCGAGGCTTGATGAATCATCATGAGAGTTTTAAAACTCTCGATATGATCGGCCGGGTCTGACTCCCTATTGTAGGATTCAAAGCGAGGCAGCCTAAAGGCTTCGAGGACCGGAGCTTCCATGATGGCCCTGGAAAAGGGGGGCTGCTTGGGAGGAACTTATTGGTCGTTGTTCTTCTTCGGGATTGATCTTGTTGAGGCACCTCTCCATCTCGTGGAGACGGCGGTGGACCGAGTCATCCCTCCGGTTGGATCTAGTAAACCCTCAGGACTCTCCTTCATGAGTGGCGGTATGGCGAAGGCTAAGCACACGCTGATCCTGACTCGTGGCAGTATTAAGAGCTCACATGATATCTTCTTTAAAGTTCTGAAACTCAGCTTGAGTGACTGGTGTCCCTCCGGCTCGGCGGTCCCCAGGTGTGGCTCGGCTTATTGGAGTATGACTTCTCCGCCAATGAAGTGGAGGGGACTCTTTTCGCCTCCTCGGGGAGGGGATCTTCTGGTCCTCGACCTGCGGGGGGTCCGGACTCTTATGGCCTCCTGGGCGCTCGGGGTGAGGGACTTCCTCAAGGGATCGCCTTTCATTCAAGCGAGTTCGGAGGTCTACCCCCTGCTGACGGTTAACAATTACTTGACGAAGATCCTGCCCTGGAGGACTTTGAGAGGCCATGGAGTCGGTGGAAGGATAATAAACTGATTGGTCACGGTGGGAGTGTTGTTTTGGACGACTTCGACGAGAGCCCCCCAGGGCAGCCCACCGAGACCCTGGAGGGGCCGGCTGAGGAGGAAACTCTTGAGAAAGGGGTTGTTCAGGCTGCGATTGCTGAACTTGTTGGTCGAGTTGAAGAAAAACATCATGGAGTGGAGGAGGGGGAGGAAGAGGAGTGCTTCTTCGGCTGGAAGCCGCTGCTTTTTGTTTTCCTTTCGGAGGTATGGCTTGGAAACTAACTTCACCAGTGAAGTAAGGTTGGATTGCTTTTTATTTTTCCACAGACGGCGCCAATTTGTTGCTGCTAATTTCGATGTAGGAGCAAACAGATGAATTTGTGGATTCTTTTGGAAACAAATAAGGCAAACATGTTGACTTTTGGCCGCCGTTTGACTGTTTCTCGCTGCTGTCGTTAACCTGCAAAAAGTTCGATACGCCGGGATGGATCCCGGCGACGAACCCTCCGACGCTCAAGTTAGTAATCAGGAAGATTATGAAAGAGCGATTTGTGGAAAAATATTAATTACTTTTTTATGGTGGGGGGAGAGGGGTATTTATAGTCGCCTTTAGAGACAGTTTAGAGAAATCGTTTCATGATAAGAGATTTGGTTTAAACTGTCTCTTAGAGATAATCATGAATTCGGATTACTCTTCAAATGACCTGGGCTGGTTTGTGACGGGCTGTTACCCATGCCCAATAGGACAGATCCGTTTTTGGGTTATTAGGATTTGAAGAAAGACCCAATTCCTATTTTAGACCCGTTTGTGGTGAAAATTACCTAAGAGCATTAAGATTCGTGTCCGATTTAAACGGTTCCGATTTGGTTCTATTTTTAGCCATATCGAGTCTCTTCCAAGAATGAAGGATAGTGCCTGAGCTGGGTTATAAGTTGGCGCCAAGTCCTAAGCTTCAGTTGGACGAGATTGCGTATAACGTCGTCGTCAATCCTAATGCCTGCAGAACAATTGCCTTCTTAATTTTGGAGCCGACATATATTTCGACAGATTTCTCACACAGTTGGCGATTCCAGTATAAAGTAAGTATGCCCTTATTTAGAATCATGCATGCATATGTTGGTTAAAGTAGCTAGATTGGGGTTGAACTTAAAACTACCAATGATTGTACGTACGTGCTCCAATTCTTTCTGGAATCGGCGGAGTTGCCTATATATATATATATACATATACACAAATGATTAGCTGTTTTTCTATATTCCCTATTAGCTTAATTTTGATGGAAATTAATCATTCAGCTTAATCTTTTGGAGAATATACTATGGCTTTATAAGCAGTTGAGATGGTCGACGTATAGATATGATTGATTCTGGTGGAAAGAATAAAGAATGAAGTGTTGCAGATGCAGATAAAGATGATACAACATCAAAGTAATTAGCATACCTTAATTATATAACCTTGCTTGCATTTGTGATTGATCACCAGCATGATTCTTCGTGGGGGAAAAGATCTCGTTGGGTTTATATCTTGCATAATATGTTGGATAAGAAAACGATGAGACGATGGAGGAAAAGAAACGATCGGAGACGGAGTGGAAGCAAGGAGAAACAGTTAGTAGCAGCAGCAGCAGGTTGCGGTCAATCGACCCTGGGGTGCGGTCAACCCCCCTACTATGCAGGGGTTCCCGAGAGGGAAACGGTCGACCGACCTTGGGGTGTGGTCGACCGAACGCTGCGCTGATGGATTATTTGGGTCGGGTCTTGGTGATTCGTGAGAAGTCCAACTTACTCTTCAAGTCAGATCGTGCGGCTCTTATCGTAGGGTTATCTCTTGAGGAATATCCAATGGTTATTGTATCAAGATATCAAACTAGGATTTCTCTAGATCTCTATATATTGCTGCTATTGGCGGCCTCCATTGAGAGCCAAGAAAGAGAGTACATCATTGAAGGCGGAGTTTGAGAGTTTCTCCAATTGTAAACAACTAGTATTTGCAGGTGAGGCTTGAGGGGGGCCGTGGTGAGAATTGTAATATCCTTGTATCTTCTTTAGTTGAATAACATCTCGGATTTCTTCTCCCCCGGATTAAGGCAAAAGTCCCAATCGGAACAAACTTGTGTGTGCTTTGGTGTGTTTGGTATGATCTCATATGTGCTTAGTGATTTGTGTTGATTGCATCGAATAACTCAACAAGATCCTCAGTCAGGTTTTCCTAAGAAATCCTAACACACACACACACACACACACACACACACACACACACACACACACACACACACACACACACACACACACACACACACACACACACACACACACACACACATATATATATATATATATATATACTAGATTTGTTCGTGGGCACGTGCCTACGGCACGTCTTCAGAACGATACAACATATGAAAAGCATTGTAAACAGTAAATCAACAATTATGTAGCTCAAGTTTGAATCGCATGACAATAATTAGTTGTAAATAAAAAATTCATGTTTCCATATATATATATATAGGGGTCGGTTCGGGTGAGAACCAACCCTGGGGTGAGAACCTAAGGGCCTCTCCCTACCACTCATCAAATCATTTTGTATGGCTGAGATTATGCAACTACAAAAAATGGTAATAGATCCTAATGTATAGACTTTTTTTGGTGTGTGACGGTTAAGGTAAATTTTTCAAATTGGAGAGAGAAATATTTGGTTTCCGAAAAATATGGGAGAAGATTTTGTATCCCATTAATAGCAAATGCAGAATCATTCACCATTTTTTTCCCTTAACCCTAATAATTACACAACAAAAAGAGTCTAGAGTTTTTTTTCCTCACGATTTCGTTCCTTCATCATCGAAAATTACTAAACTCTCGCGACAAGACCTAGGAGATTGTAGTTTAGGCGATTTCAATTTGGATAGACATGTCACCGAAAAAGAACACGAAGAGGCTCATTTGCGACGGCGCCGACGCCGGTGAGTTTTATTTTTTTTTTATAAAATTGTTCCAATGTCGCCTTTTATTATTTTATTTTCTTGCAATTCGTTCTACTTAATTGAATCCCCGAACAATTTGTTGTTTTAATTATAAATTTCTGAATGTTGTTCGTGATAATTTTTCCTGTCAAATGATTTTTAAAATGCTTTAAAAGTTTGGCTTTATTGTTGGCGAATTAGAGGGTTATATAGGGCCTAAAAAAATAATAACAATACAGTCAGTTGCTATTTAGTATACTGTAGTTGTTGTTTATATAATATGTAGTTGCTGTTTATGTATTATATTATTGATGGTTTTTGCATTCAACAGTTGCTATTGAAATGCATTCAACAGTTGCTATTATGTTATTGATGGTTTTTGCATTCAACAGTTGCTATTAATTGCTATGCAGTTGCTATTTACTTGAAAAATTGATTTTCTAAATAGTTGCTATGCAGTTGCTATTTAATTGCTATGCAGTTGCTATACAGTTGCTAATTAATTGCTATGCAGTTGCTATTTTGTTTTGAGAGTCTATGCAGTTGTTATTTACATGAAAGATTTTGTTTCTAATTTGATATTATTCAGTTGCAATCTAATTCTTATGCAATTGCTCATTACATTAAAATATCATAGATTAAAATGTCATAGCAATACCTGACCAGCTAATTAGAAATTTATTGATGTTATATATTGATGTAAATGTTGTAAATATTGATATTTATTAGATTGTAGTTGCTGTGTACATAATGGGTAGTTGCTAATTATGTTTTATTGTATTTATGGTTGTTTCAATAAATAGTTGCTAGTGAATGGTACTGTTGTTGCTGTTTTAAAATAAGAAGTTGCTATCTATATGTGTTAACTTGTTGTAATTGATGTCTTTGTGTTATTTCTTTCGAAGATGAAAGTGTTTTGAAAACAAGTTCAAGTTGTGCACGTAGTGTTAGAAAGAAAGCAAATATTGATAGTTGTCAGAAGAATGTAAACGACGACTTTGTCGAAGTAGATGCTGGAAATAAAAGGGGTAATGGGACGCCGGCTGAGAACATCGCCGATGACCCAGTTGTACTTAGTAGGACATGCTCCCGTATTCTGGTGAATGCTATTAAAGACATGAAGGATGCACAGCGACGTGCTGTTATTGAGATGGGATTTGGTAACATCCTGCATTTGAAAACGACGAAGGTACCAGCTTCTTTGGCGTATTGCGTTCTTGATCACTTTGATCCTAGGAGCTGCGAATTGAAGATGGATAATGGACGGTCACTTCATGTGGAATCCGATGACGCTGCACTAATTTTTGGACTGCCGAGAGGTAAGCGCCAGTTAGATAGAAAGCGGAAAAGGGAAGTATGTCCGAAGGTTATGGAATGGAAACAGCAGATTGGGAAAGATAAAGTATTAATCAATACTCTGAAGGACAAGATGCTTGGCGAGGTTGATGGTGGCGTATGGTTCAAGCGTCATTTCGTGGTTTTATTAGGAGCTTGTCTATTTGAAAATCCGGGCAATGGGTATGTGAATCCCCAAATATTGAGCAACTTGGAATGTATGTCGACGCTAAGGGAGTACGATTGGGGTGATTACATGGTGAGATGCCTCATAGAATGGAAGCTGAAATGGGAGGGGAAAAAAACAAAAAACTTTATGGGCCCGACCTTGTTCATTGTGGTGGGTTTTCGTACTTCATAAATATATATTTTGTGTACTGTAATTAGCAATATGAATAGCTATAAGTTGCAACTAATAAAATATTGGGTTAATTGATTTTTTCAGCTCTTTATCTCGATCGAGTCGTGTTTTTGATATTATTTTTAATTGTATTATTTTTTCATATCTTTTGTAGGCTCTTTACCTCGATCGTGTCGTGTTCTTGAGAAGAACCGTCCCAAGATGTTATCCGTTAATAAAGGTTTGGACGTTTAGTGAGATGTTCAAGCGGGAGAAGGATGAAAAGAAACACGGAGGTTTCGGGACAGGACATCTTTGCGACCGAATCGAATGGTCGGGTGAGGAATTTGAAGAAGATAAAGATGCTGAAGTTCTTGAAAAAGGATCTGAGAAGCGTACGGGAATGTCAACCGATGGTGAAAGTAGTGAAGCCGGAGGCGCTGTTCGCTTGTTTGCGGATAAATTCCTTACCAAGGCGAAAATATTGGCTGATACGATGGTTGATCTAATGTCAATGGTCCGCAATGCGCCGGCAGAGATCATGTCTGATCCGAATGTCAAGAATATGGTTGATAAGGCTCAAGTACTATTGGGTTGTACAGCCAATATAGCAGTAGAAAATGAAAATTTGGCAGATCAGCAAGCTGGTAGCACACAGAACATGTACGATTCCTTCTGGGCCCAGGATGATGTATTTGATCAGTTAAAGGTGCTTGAGGAAGCAGCTGTTAAGCGTTTCGCGTTTAATAAAGAAGTGGCCGCTAAAACAGATCGGCCAGACATGAGTGTATTGGGATGTAATGAGCCAAGTTTCAGCCTTGGATTAACACAACTGAAAGGTGACGATGATACGGGAGCTGAGCAGGTTCAAGATCCCTTGTTGCAGGTTGATAAATAATGAATTATATATTTTTCCTTTTCAACTTTCTCTATACGAAAAGTTATTTTAATTGAAAGACTTATGTATTTTGTAGGCACACAATAAGAGCACTGAGAAGGAGGAAGGAAAAAATGCACAGGTCATACCTTACAAATGTTATCTTTTTTGCTACATTTAATGTATATACTTGCTAATTAATTGCTATGCAGTTGCTATTTTGTTTTGATTTTCTATCCAGTTGCTATGAAATTGCTAATTAATTGCTATGCAGTTGCTATTTTGTTTTGAGTTTCTATGCAGTTGATATGCAGTTGCTAATTAATTGCTATGCAGTTGCTATTTACTTGAAAAATTGAGTTTCTAAATAGTTGCTATGCAGTTGCTATGCAGTTGCTAATTGATTGCTATGCAGTTGCTATTTTGTTTTGAGTTTCTATGCAGTTGATATGCAGTTGCTTATTAATTGCTATGCAGTTGCTATTTACTTGAAAAATTGAGTTTCTAAATAGTTGCTATGCAGTTGCTAATTAATTGCTATGCAGTTGCTGTTTTGTTTTGAGAGTCTATGCAGTTGCTAATTAATTGCTATGCAGTTGCTATTTACATGAAATATTGAGTTTCTAAATAGTTGCTATGCAGTTGCTAATTAATTGCTATGCAGTTGCTATTTTGTTTTGAGAGTCGAGAGTCTATGCAGTTGCTAATTAATTGCTATGCACTTACTATTTACATGAAATATTGAGTTTCTAATTTGATATTATTCAGTTGCAGTCTAATTCTTATGCAATTGCTCATTACATTAAAATGTCATATATTAAAGTAATGATAATGTATGTTTGTCAATATTAAAAATATTCTTATTCTGGAATAAAATTTAATTTTTTTATTATGAAAATACAAAAACATATAATGAATGTTTTTCATTAGTATACAAAAGAACCATAATTTTTTTTCCTTTTTTTGTGTTTAGGAAATGGTGGACGGGAAAACAATTGATTGTCAACAAAATGTTGAATGGGCGCAAATTCCTGTTAGAAAACGTCGAAATCCTGTTAGAAAACGTCGATTTCCTAGTCAGGTATTGGTATTGCAGTTGCTATTTATAATCATTACAGTTGCTGTATAATCATGCTGCATTTGCTTATGGGAGTAGTATTTATGTTTGAAGGTTGTTCGAGATGCGGATCTAGGAAATAAAAAGCGTCAGATAAACATGAGAAGTGGCAAGGTATTTGGATTGTTGTTTTTAAGATTTACTTCAATTGTTGTGCTATTTTTTGAATGATGTTAACTAGAATATTTGTTACCAACACTTCATAGGAGACCGAGACGCATATTCCGACTGATGGAGGGGAATACTTGATTGTGAAAGGTCCAGAAGAGGGTGAAAATATAAAGAAGAACAAAGACAGCCTGGGCGTGGAGATTAATAAGGTGAAGAAGAATTCTGATATTTTGAAAGCCAAAAACCATGTTGAGACTGCACACCACATGGTACGCCGGAAACAAACAGAAAAGAAGAAGACTGAAAAATTAATTTCCCCATACGTCCGTAGGGAAGTGGCGTTGACTGACGGATGGACTGATGCTGAAAAGAAGATTGGGTTCTGGGTGATGAACAATGCTGATGCTGATATGTAAGTTTTTCTTTAACGTATGCAATATTTTGCAAGTTATTATGAAATTCTAAGGATTTTTATAGCTGACTTATTATTTATTGATGTAGGATGGAGATCTTATTTTACACCGGACAGTTTCAGCTCAGTAGGGAACAAATGATTTCACTTTTGCCATCTGTTTATGTGGAAGCATCAGTTATTGATATTTAGAGTATGATACTCAATCACAAGGAGATGTCTCGGTCGAAAGGTTCACCATGTAGATTCTTCGCATCTACATACCTAACTGTGAGTCTGACTGAAATTATTTATTTATTTATTATTTATTTATTTATTTATTTTGCATTCTTTTGTTTGTTTCACCACTATTTCGGCCTAACATAATTTACGGTTAGGCATACACTGCTATGAACCCTGTTAAAGAATGGAGTATGAATAGACGAGGAGAGAAGTTCTTCGAGCGACTCGATGAGGAAATCGTTGATACGAAGTGGATGAAATTGGGCAGCACTGACATCGTAAGTTTGATGGTTATTAATTTTTTTAATGTTAGGCATATCTTACAATTTGTGACGTAAAAAAGAATTTGTTGCTATTTAGTTAATTTGAAATTGTTATTTAGTTATTTAGAAATTCCTATTCAGTTAGTTACACTTTAGTTAGTGTGAAGTTTCTATTAAGTAATTTAGAAATTGCTATTTAGATACTTAAAAATTGCTATCCTCATGTATATAATATTATTGTTGACTTGACAACTATGCATATTTCGTTTTGCATATGCAGTTTGTGTTTCCAATAATACATGCAAGTCATTTTTACATGATGGTATATGACTTGAAGAATATGTCCATTGATCTTATTGATAACTCCTCGGCGATGGATACTGGTTCGTTGAAGACGAAATATGGCGATGTTCCAGGATCACTGGTACGAACATTATGATAATTGCAAACCTAAATTTATAACGTTGTGGGTACAGCCTACATTTAGTTAATATTGTTTTAAACATTCTTGCAGAGCCAATTGTTTAATCTATTTTTGGAGTCAAAAGGAAAAATTAAGGAGTCCATAGAACTGCGCAATGTAAATATCCGGAGGCTGAGTATGCCTTGGAGGGACGACACGAACAAGGAGGATTGTGGAGTGTTTCTGATGCGCCACATGGAGACATATCATGGCGGGGGAGAAAAAAATTGGAATAGTGGCTTAAAGAAGAACAATAAGAGACAGCTTAATGTATTGAGAGTAAAGTACTGTGCTGCCATCTTGAAATCTGATGTTAATACCTTAAAGGATCAAGTTGATGCAGCATCGAACCTCCACTATCAGCAGCAATGCGTGGATGGGCCAATAGATTTGGGGCCCATTCTGCTTAATTACAGGCCGCCAACTAACTTGACCAAAGACTAAAGTGGTCTGAGTGTCGTTAGATTATAGTAGTCAGACGTATGATTCTTTTGTATACTAATGAATGATTCTTTTGTATACTAATGAATGATATTGAAATTGCAAAACAGTATGATTCTTTTGTATACTAATGAATGATGTTGTTTTTGATCGATATAGACTCATTTTGAACATAATTAAGAAATCTTGGCCCTTGAAACTCAATTTTACACGTTGTGATTGGTTTATTTATTTTCATGATCATTATGACTGCAAATTGTATTCCACAATAAGAATATTTTTGATATTTACAAACCTACATCATCATTACTTTAATTTTAAATAGCAACTGTAATAACTATAAATAGCAACTGTAATAACTATAAATAGCAACTGAAATAATTATACAGCAATACCTGACCACTTAAACAGCAACTTTAATAATTATAAATAGCAACTGTAATAAACAGTAACTGTATGGAACGAAATGGTGAATGATTCTGCAGTTGCTATTAATTTGGGAATAAATATTTTCAATTCAAAAATAGCAACTGCATAGAAACTCAAATCAAAATAGCAACTGCATAGCAATTAATTAGCAATTGCATAGCAACTGCATAGCAATTAATTAGAAACTCAATATTTCAAGTAAATAGCAACTGCATAGCAATTAATTAGCAACTGCATAGCAACTACAGAGAAACTTATGTTGTTTATTTCGAACTTAAACAGCAACTGTAATAATTATAAATAGTAACTGTAATAAACAGTAACTGCATCTGTAATAACTATAAATAGCAACTGTAATAACTATAAATAGCAACTGAAATAATTATACAGCAATACCTGACCACTTAAGCAGCAACTGTAATAATTATAAATAGCAACTGTAATAAACAGTAACTGTATGGAACGAAATGGTGAATGATTTTGCAGTTGCTATTAATTTGGGAATAAATATTTTCAATTCAAAAATAGCAACTGCATAGAAACTCAAAACAAAATAGCAACTGCATAGCAATTAATTAGCAACTGCATAGTAACTGCATAGCAATCAATTAGAAACTCAATATTTCAAGTAAATAGCAACTGCATAGCAATTAATTAGCAACTGCATAGCAACTACAGAGAAACTTATGTTGTTTATTTCGAACTCAAAGTAACTATATAATTAACGTTACAAATTTGATATTAAAATAGCAAATCCATAGAAACAAAATAGCAATTGTAAGTTATTAAAATAGCAAAAAATTAACAGTAAACTATGAACATAGATTGAGTTCAAAATAGCAATTCCATAAAATCATTCGACTCCGATGTCTTCTTCAACGAGAACTGTTCGGCCAGGACAATTTCTAGCATCATGTCTAACCTTTTTCGTGCATATGCTGCACGTATGCAACGGTTTCTTGTTGCGCTCAATCGCAGCTTCTTGACGAGAAACAAGTCTACTACCACTTCCTTTGGTGCTGACCTTGGTGGGTGGATGCACCGAGACTTGTTCAGGAGCAGGAGCTTCGAAATGCGTTTCGAACATCCTATTCTTGGTAGACGGACCAGCTTATGGGTCTTCGGTGGAATTAAGCAGGGCCATTTGTTCTTTGATGCAGCGGTGGAAAATCGACATCTTCACGATGTTACCATCAAGAAGACCAATACACGAGTAAAAATCTGAAATTAAATTATTCATGATAGACTTTTGCTCATCGATGCTTGCGCAGTCGTTAAGGACATTGTCGTCAAGTTGGTGTATTGGCTTCGATTCAGCTGTTTTAGTCCATCGGCCGAGAACATACTTATCAGGTATAGCTTCAAGTTTTTGATCTTTGAACACCCAGAAAATATGCCGACATAGTAAGCCCATCATTGTAAACTTCTTGCAGGTGCATGTCAGATCCTCAGCAGTGTTGTTGTGTGTGACAGTTGCTATATCGCTACTGTCACTACTTATTTCATATGTGGAACTTAGTGAGCCTTTTGTGATACTGACAATGCTACAGTCATAACTTGCAGAGACGATTTCCTTTTGCGTTTCTTTGAAAATTGTTGACGTGTATACCTTGCTAGCATGCCTCTCGATCAACAACTGGGTGATGGGAATGGAGACAGATAAAATGTTCTTGTTGTTCAACTTGTCGTATTCATTTCGCTGTTTCTCTAAAGCCCCTTCAAAAAATATGAAAAACTCAATCAAGTTTGATCGAGGGTTGAAGTGTATTTTGAAGAAATTGTTTTCGCTCTCAGACATTGACGCAGTTCGTAGCAAGCCGCTCATAGGGCAGTCCCTAAAATATGCTGGGATCCAAAACCGACGTATCTGAAACATTGACTTCAACCAATTGTCGTCTTGAACTCCGTACTCGGTCATTAATGTAACCCACTTATCTTCAAATTCTGGTGGCTCAATGAGGCTTGTCCAAACAATCGACCTCAACATCGATTTGAAAATGTCGTCATCTTTCACTTTATTTGGTAGCCTCAAAGGCAACTTCTGCATGATGTGCCACATGTACAGGCGTCGCCTGACGCCAGGAAATACGCGTTCAAGTGTAATTTTCAATGCAGGGTCTTGGCTGTAATAATCATTGAGGGGCAATGACCCATGCAATCTTTAAATTTCTCAAGCACCCAAGTGTAAGAATCGACATTTTCCTTAGTGAGCAACGCAGCAGCAAAAGTTATACATCCACCGTGGTTGTCTTTTCCCGTGAACGGAGTGAAGATCATGTTATACCTATGGATATATAAAAATTAGCATAAAATTGATTGTGGACATATTTATTAAAAAAAAAACTAAAAGTATCCTGTTTAGTTTGACAGAAATAACTATAAATAGCAACTGTAATAACTATAAATAGCAACTGTAATAACTGTAAATAGCAACTGAAATAATTATACGGCAATACCTGACCACTTAAACAGCAACTGTAATAATTATAAATAGCAACTGTAATAAACAGTAACTGTAAGGAACGAAATGGTGAATGATTCTGCAATTGCTATTAATTTGGGAATAAATATTTTCAATTCAAAATAGCAACTGCATAGAAACTCAAAAACAAAAGAGCAACTGCATAGCAATTAATTAGCAACTGCAAAGCAACTGCATAACAACTGCATAATACATTCAGTTGCTATATAGTGAATTCAAATCATGTAGTACATAAATTTGCGAAATGAGAAACAAGCAATATTAATATTGTTTCCAACTAATATATGTAATATTTGTGGCTACTTAAAATCAGAAAACAAACGCATGCTCGTACCTATTAGTTGAATAAGTAGCATCAAAGCTCAGAACATCACCGAAAATGGCATAATTTCTGCGGCATGTTGAGTCAGCCCAAAAGACACGTGTCAGCTGGTCTTTCTCATTGACATCGTACTCCAAAACAAAGGCTGGACTTATTTCTTTTTTCTTGAAAAGCCTGTCCAAAGCCATTTGAGCATCAACATCAAGCGCATATGCCTTAAGGTCGCGCGAGAAATTTTTGAACTCAACACTTGTGCATCCGATATTGGAGTAAGATCAACAACCTCTTTGAACAACCTGTAAGACTTCATCGGACCTATATTTGCTCTAGCACAATTAAGAATGAAATTCTGATGACCAGGATTTAATGTTTTATTCGCATCGAGGAATTGTCTCTGAACCAATGGAACTAACGGGTGAGAATGATGCTCGACAAATTTAGAGACAATGTAGTTCGAATTTGTTTCGTGTTTTAAAAGCATAAGAGCCTTGCAGTCTAGCCGTTTCGACACCCGACGCCTCTTGATTTTTGGCTTATCGATCGGATCATTCTCCTCTACAATATTCTCCTCGACAATATCATTATCGAGATGGTTGTTTGAAACATCAGACTTAACGGTATTCTTATTTTCCTGCCTGTTACAATAAAGTCACTTGTGTGTAATTAAACCACGTTTTCTCTTGTCGCCACCCCGCTGAACATCAAAACCACAAGCTGCGGCTTATTCTGTATAAAACTTTATCCCGTCATTCATATCAGCAAATTGCTTGCCAACAAAAGGCTTCAAGTCACTGTCGCAATGAGGTATATGACGTTCAGTTAATCCGGGCGATATCGACAAGGTACAACCCTGAACTGGAATAATTTTATTTCCAACTACAAAATCAATATAAACGTTGTTATGACATTTATATCAAATAAGATTTATAAAAAAAGTATAAATCTTGCTACTCAGTATTTGCGGATTTTCATTTTAGTAGTTTTTTTGTTTGCTAGATAAAAGTAGCTATTTAATTGTACTATTGTTGCTGTTTATATCTATGTATCTTGCTGTTCAGTATTTGCTATTTTCAATTCCAGTAATTTTTTTGTTTGCTAATAAAAGAGTTGCTATTTAGTACGCTGTAGTTGTTGTTTATATAATATGTAGTTGCTGTTTATAGTTATACTGAAGTTGTTGCTAACAATATGCAGTATAGTGTAGTTGTTGTTTACATAATATGTAGTTGTTGTTTATATTATAAACAGTTGCTAATTAACTGTATAGTTGTTGCTGTTTTAAATTAAGAATTTGTTATCTAAATATTTTTACTTGTTCTAATTGCTGTGTTTGTGTTATTTCTTTCGAAGATGGATGTGTTATTTCTTTCGAATATAAACGATGTTATGAATTAAAATAAGTAAAACTCAATACTTTGTTTATTATCTTATATTTGATGATTATTATACAGTAGTGTATATTATGTAGTTGATGATTACCAAGATCATCAACTACATAAACGCTGGATGTGTTAGTTCTTTCGAAGATGGATGTGTTATTTCTTCGAATATAAACGATGTCATGAATAAAAATAAGTATGACTCAATGCTTTGTATATTATCTTATAATTGTATGCTGTAGTTGTTATTTATATAATATGTAGTTGCTGTTTATAGTTATACTGTAGTTGTTGCTAACAATATACAGTATACTGTAGTTGTTGTTTACATAATATGTAGTTGCTATTTATATAATAAACAGTTGCTAATTAACTGTTCAGTTGTTGTTGTTTTAAATTAAGAATTTGTTATCTATATATTTTAACTTGTTGTAATTGCTGTGTTTGTGTTATTTCTTTCGAATATAAACACTGTCATGAATTAAAATAAGTATAACACATTGCTTTGTTTATTATCTTATAATTGATGATTCTTATACAGTAGTGTATATTATGTTTCGATTTATAAAATATAAATCTGCAAACAACAGGAAAAAAAAGGAGGTATATAATGACCTGATCGACGTTCTATATAACAAGAAATACGATAATCAAAAACATTAAAACATAGTAGAATGGAAACCTGGTGTATTCACCTTCTTCGAACTCATTGGAGGAGACGGGAACAGTGTTTGGATATTAGTCGGATTGTCTACACCGGAAGTTTTGGCAGTAGGGTTACCGTCGTCGTAATCGGAAGTGTTCATCATCCTGATGAAGAATGTGGTTCGGTTGCAAATAAAATAAAAACGGCAAAAAATATATACCGAAAAATCTGTCGAATATCTTCATTCCTTTTATTATGCGGTCCCCAACGCTTAATTAAAGGGATTGACATCTAAAATCAAAAATTAATTAATCTAATTAATTATAACGGATAACATCTAGACCGTTAATATTAGTCAGATGAATGGCTGGGATAGGCCCTTAGGTTCTCACCCCAGGGAATGGTTCTCACCCGAACCTCTCTCTCTATATATATACATATATAGAGAGAGAGAGAATTAAATAAATAAAGGAGTTGTTTTGGGGAGAATTTGAATGAGTTTTGGAGGAAAACTTTTGGGGGGAAAATGTGTTTTGTGAGATTAGATCTGAACCTTTGATTTTGGGGGGAATTGAAGGAGAACCACTTGATAGCTTTCTTTGTGTGTGTGTGTGTTTTTTTAAGGGTATTTCTTTGTGTTTTATTAGGCAAAAAATATTGAAATGTTGTACATCAAGTGAATTTTTGAAGTATACGTTGCAAACGGTTTAGCATTCAGTGTAGCTCTTTTCCCTTTAACAATGTTAAGGTGTATGTGAAGTGTTTAACATTCGTCCGCAAAGATCCTACAATGGTTATACATGTTTTGGCCTTTTTGCTTTCACAATTTACTGTATCTTCGCTATATCTATTCTTTTCATACCTCGGTCATCTACATATAATTTCTTCGCAGGAGCCAGCATGTGGACTTCTTCATCCTACAAATTAAAGGCTTATAATATTTTATTTACAAATTTACTTGAATCCACAAAAAAAAAAAAAACAAAGTGGAAAAGTAAATTCTTAATAGTTGATCCTTTTTTCCAAGCTAGAAATTCGATTAATATAACAAATAATAGAATAGAAGAGTACATGCACAAGTTATTTAAAGGATACAGATGCAAATCAAAACTTACAATTACAATGTGTAACGCATATTTACATCATGTATGCCTGTAGATGAACTGTATCATGTAAATAGACCTATAGCATAAATACTCCTTAGCTGTAAATCTCGATTTCCAATGATTGGAATGCATACCTTTCTCTAGCCACATTCTATGTTGTATGAATCACTACAGAATAGATCAGAAGTGGCCTTGCAGTGTCGTAGTAAAAAGTCTGTTCGCAGTGGTCAAGAGGTACTGGCATTCAAATCCTAATCCTGCTTGCAAGCAAATGGTAATAGAAGAAGCAGCCTTCTAACGATACTAGCTAGTATTCAATATATTCACATTTTCCATCAATATAAGTTATCTATAACAGGTGGCAATGCACAAAGTATGTAAAACAAACAGGGAGCTTAAGTTTGCTGTAGAATACATATAAATGCAGTTCCTCGTCGCTTGAGAAGCTCATTTACACTATGTTACAAAAGAAGCTTAACTATGAGACGGTGAAAAGAATGGATACAACAACTCATACACGTTTTAAGAGATGAAAGATACAGGTGAAACAGTAGAGCTAAGTGACATTGAAGGAGTACTTGTATACAAAAATTAGAACATCATACTTGGTGAGCATAATCTAGAATCCCAACAAATGCTGCTTGCAATATGATGACATGTTCTATCTACTTCACAAAGGACTTTCTGCAAGCTTGTAGCATACTGAAGATTTAGGAAGGCATATAGTAAAATCAACCTTAAATTTCTCAATTCTATGTATATCTTCTTACCCGCGCTTCTAATGAATTAGATAACGTGGTCCCACCCATTGCTCTTTCGTTTGTTAGGCCGCGAGAAACAGCAACATGGCCAAGCCTTCTTAGTCTTTACAGATTCAGGCTTTACATCCCTTTTGGCAACAAGTTCAACCATGTAGTTCACAGCAGCCTGGAATATACCAAGTTAGTCAGTCTCAGAAAATAAGTTGTGTTTCTTATACATATTAGTCCATATTTACATATTAGGCCCCAAGACAAATTTGGGTCTAAGTTGTCCCTCTGTTAGAAATAAATTAATCAAACAATAGTTTAAGCTAAACTATGGATCCCAAACGACAATCTAAACCCTTATTGTAATCACCGTTCACTTAATCTACTCAACTCAACAGTGAGTGAAATTATTTAAGAGAAGAAGGCAAAAGATTAAGCGGTAGAGAACGTTGGTGGGTAAGGAGACAACGAAACGAAAGTATACTTATGAGCAAAGATGATCTATAGTGCAGAAAAGGAGACACCGGGCAGAGGGCTAGATGTCGAGGAAAACTTTGATCCGTTAAGAGGGTTTCTTAAGTGGTTGATTTGGATTTAAACAAAGGAAAATACTGTAAGGGATTAACAGTGTTTCTTACCCATTTACTGTTCAAGGTACTATAACGTCCATCGTTAAATGAATATTGCTTGGGTTTTAATTATTCATGAATTCACATTGTTGCAAAGTGTTATGTACATGTTAATTTACGAAGGAGTATTAAATAAATTTTGAACTAGTACTATTGCGTAACTTCACAAGTGCTGACAAATGGGGAAATATACTGAAGTTTGAAAAGCTCCAAATTTAGCACATCTAAGGTTGTCATTAGTTCCAAAGAAAGTGAAAGCTTGAAAAAAGTGGGTCAAGAATTTGCTTCGCCTCTACTACGCTTGATTTGTAAAAAGTGAGAGGGAAAGAAAAGTAATGGCAAGCTGTGTTTTAATTCAAGTCAATGAATTTTTAGTTCTTACGACAAAATTTCTCCTCTCCAATCACTTTCTTTGCAGAGCAAACACAAACCAAGGGATTAACAGTGTTTCTTACCCATTCACTGTTCAAGATACTATAACGTCCATCGTGAAATGAATATTGCTTGGGTTATAATTATTCATGAATTCACATTGTTGCAAAGTGTCATGTACATGTTAATTTATGAAGGAGTATTAAATAAACTTTGAACTAGTACTATTGTGTAACTTCACAAATACTGACAAATGGGGAAATATACTGAAGTTTGAAAACCTCCAAATTTAGCACATCTAAGGTTGTTATTAGTTCCAAAGAAAGTGAAAGCTTGAAAAAAGTGGGTCAAGAATTTGCTTCCCCTCTAGGCTTTACTACGTTTGAATTGTAAAAGAAAGTGAGAGGGAAAGAAAAGTAATGGCAAGCTGTGGTTTAATTCAAGTCAATGGATTTTTTGTACTTACGACAAATTTTCTCCTCTCCAATCACTTTCTTTGCAAAGCAAACACAAACCAAGGGATTAACAGCATTTCTTACCCATTCACTGTTCAAGGTACTATAACGTCCATCGTTAAATGAATATTGCTTGGATTTTAATTATTCATGAATTCACATTGGTGCAAAGTGTCAATGTACATGTTAATTTATGAAGGAGTATTAAATAAACTTTGAACTAGTACTATTGTGTAACTTCACAAATACTGACAAATGGGGAAATATACTGAAGTTTGAAAACCTCCAAATTTAGCACATCTAAGGTTGTTATTAGTTCCAAAGAAAGTGAAAGCTTGAAAAAAGTGGGTCAAGAATTTGCTTCCCCTCTAGGCTTTACTACGCTTGAATTGTAAAAGAAAGTGAGAGGGAAAGAAAAGTAATGGCAAGCTGTGGTTTAATTCAAGTCAATGAATTTTTTGTACTTACGACAAATTTTCTCCTCTCCAATCACTTTCTTTGCAAAGCAAACACAAACCAAGGGATTAACAGCATTTCTTACCCATTCACTGTTCAAGGTACTATAACGTCCATCGTTAAATGAATATTGCTTGGATTTTAATTATTCATGAATTCACATTGGTGCAAAGTGTCAATGTACATGTTAATTTATGAAGGAGTATTGCGTAACTTCACAAGTACTGACAAATGGGGAAATACACTGAAGTTTGAAAACCTCCAAATTTAGCACATCTAAGGTTGTTATTAGTTCCAAAGAAAGTGAAAGCTTGAAAAAAGTGGGTTAATATGAATGAGTTTAATTGGACAACTCTGTTAATTGATTAGGATTTAGGATTTAGGAATGAATTTACTGTTAATTATGAATAAGTTCACTGTTAATAGATAGATAGTTCATTCTAATTCTTCTTACTGTTCATTGTTAGTTTTTTGATAGTTAGATAGTTTTCTTACAGTTAATTGTTAGATAGTTAATTGATTGTTAATTGTTAGTTTTTTATATTGTATGAACTAGTGATATTTGTATTGAACTTTGATCTTGTATGAAATATTTTGTGATGTGTTGATTTTGGTAATGATATTCGCTATTAAGTTGCTTAATATTATGTTAATAAGTTAAATTTCTACACATTCTTATGTTCTTGAATGTCTTTAATTGCTAATCTATTGTTTCTTTTTAGGACTTTTTATTCTCATCTTTGAAGCTCCCATCAACGGAAAGCAAAGATGTCATATGTGCAAAATGGAGGTATGATTACATTTACAATTTCTAGATTACAATCAATTTTCTAGTTATTATAATTTTTGTATTTTTTGTATTTTTTTAACATAATATATATATTAAATTTGTTATTTTTATATTCAACGTACCCAAAAACGTACATGTATCCTAAATTTTTGAAAAATCACGTATCCGCATACCTGAGTCATGTCGTACCCGTATCTCGTACCTGTGTCCGTGCTACATAGGTTTTAATTCAAGTCAATGAATTTTTTGTACTTGCGACAAAATTTCTCCTCTCCAATCACTTTCTTTGCAAAACAAACACAAACCAAGATATCTAAACCACTGTATGAGTTTTGGAGTATTTTGGAAATATTTTGTGTGTAAATTTCCCTAAGCTAGAAGAAAAAATAAAAAAATTATCTGAATATATTGTAAATGTACTTCTAAAAAAATATGGGCTAGTAAACTGAAAATTAACTCAATGAGTTAGTACATCTCTAACCTTTTTCACTGTAGGCAATATTTCTTCTTAATTTTCTACCACATAAGAGAGAAATTACTATATTTGTATCATGAAAATATCTACTTTTTCCTTTTTATTTTTGTTTTACGTTTATATACTTTCTTCATATTAAATGTTTAGTTAGACACTAGTAATTTGTCCTACCATGCAAGAGAACAAATGGTTACTAATACGAACACATAAGTTACATATATCACATGAGTCTAGTGCTAAGAAGCATGGACACGGACACGGTGCGACACGACTCAACGACACAAAGAAAATTTTGAAAAACTGCCCTAAAAATATCAAGTGTTCTGTCGGATTTGGATTCCGGTGTCCGACGTGGACACATGTGCAAGTGAGACACGATATGACTATCAAATACATGTGTCTATGCAACATCTAGTCATAAGCCTCTTCGATAACGAGTAAGAGGTTGAGGTGATCAAATCCGCTTGCACCAATCCACTGTGTGCGCACGCGTGTGATGTGTGTGGGTACAACAAGTAATAATAAAAATGAAATGAAATGAACAAAAGAGTTACCTTTGCTCCCGATTCAGCTATATGCCTTGGTGGTACTTCCAACGGGTTCTCCTGTGCATGAAGCACGCGCAGATTAGACAGCATAGCAAACGAATCTGGCAAAACCCGTATCTGATTATTGCTCATATCCAACTCTTCTAGCATCTCAAGATTTCCAATAGACCGAGGAAGAGATAGTAAATTAGCAAAATTGTTCCCAATATTCAGCTTCACAAGTGAAGTAGCAAGGCATAGACTCTCTGGAACTGATTCAAGCTCATTAAAACTCACATCAACCTCCTTCAATTTTGAAAGTGATGACATGGTGGTCGGAAGGCTTTTGATGTTATTGTATCGAACAGAAAGAACTTCTAAAGACTCGAGTTTCCCTACAGCTTCTGGGAGACCTTTCAGGCGATTGTAATCAGCTCGGAGCTCAACTAAACAAGTACAATTGCCAATGTTATATGGGAGTTCTTCAATATCATTTGTCTCGACATTTAATTTCTTTAAATTGATAAGATTTCCAATCGTGCTCGGAAGCGAAGAAAAGTGATTGGAACTTAAGTCGAGCTCTTCAAGGCGAACTAATTTACCCAACGTAGATGGTAATGACGCTAACTGATTCGCTCTCAAATCAAGCTGTAAGAGACTAAAGAGATCGCCAATGGAATCGGGAAGCTCTGTGATTCTATTTGAGTGAAGGTCTAGTTTAGTTAAAGAGGCGAGATTGCCAATGGTAGTCGGTAAGGCGACTATTCTATTTTCGGAGAGATTGAGAGAGATCAATGACGAAAGCTTCCCTATTGAATCAGGTAACCAATTAATTTGATCCATAAGTTTCTCTTGAAGGTTTAGATCTTTAGTGTCATTCTTTGCAGAGACATCGATCAAGGAAACAAGTCTAATAAGACTTAGTTTCCCTTCATCTTCCCCTCCTCCTACAGAAGCTTCACCAAAGCGAAACAAACAGTCAGTTAATCGTGTGAACAATTTATTTGATAATCGACAATTTAACAGACAAAACAATCGAGAAGATATAGGTTTCAACATTAGGCAACAAAACAATCATTAAGTGAATCTAGTTCACAATTTGATTTTGACCATAACAGTCATTTGTGCCTTTCCAAAAAATACAAGAATATGGAAAAAGCCTTCCCATCGATCTTAGCTAAAACTCTGCAACTTCTGAATCATCTACATTTAGCAAAGCAATGAATTTCACTTTTTATCAAATAAAGAATCACAGTAATAAGGAATATACTCCTTCCCATTAGCAAAAAGAACATCTGCCATCAATAACTACCAACTGATGTAATAAACAATTTGAACACGAAACTCACCAGAAGTAACAGGAGGAGCAACCACAGAGCTCATCATCAACTCTCGCGACCAACCGAAATCCCCCCCACCTCCCTCCACATACATTGACGACTTCGCCTTCTTCACATAACTATCATCCATACTAACCCTGTCCCCACTCTTCACCCCCTCCCTCTCCAAATAAAACGAACCACCCGAATTCAAACTCTTCACAACCGACACACTCTCCGAACTCACAGGCAGAGAAACCCCCGAAGAACCACTAGTCCCCGAAGTAGAAGGTAAACATCCCGAAGCTCTCTGAATCATTTCATCAAACACCTGATGGGTGTTCTCAAGCTCAAGAAGTTTTAGAGCATCCCTCTTCAATTCCTTGCTCTGAAACTGCACCAAACTCTTCTGCATCTCAACCAGAACAAAAAACAGCTCATCTGGGATCTCAAACCCCTTCCTCTGCTTCGCAATCGAGTCGATTCTCGACTGTTCTTCCTTCTCCACGTTGCGGACAACTTCCACGGCCGCCTCAACCTCGTCAAAACTGGGTCTGGGTGGAAGAGATCTATGCAAATTCATGATCTCTTCCACCACAGAATCAACAGATTGCAGGATCTGCCCCATTTGGGTACCAAATTCAGGAATTAACAAATTGGGCTAATTGGGTATTTAAGGAAGGTTAATCAAACAAACCCAAATCATATACAGAAACAAGTTGTACAAATGTTAAAGATTGGGATTGACAAAGATAGGATTGAATATGACAAGAGAAAGAAACTAAACACAAAATCTAACAAAAAGAGACCATATCTAACTTTGCTTTCTCTATGAAATGGAAGAAGATGAAGAAGAATAATGGATCTTCCTCAAAATCCACGCTCATGGGTTTTTCTTCTTCTTGCTCTCCGCTCTCAATTTGTGTGTATCTAGAAGATTGCAGCTGTATCTCAAATGGTTTTGGATTTATGCTAATGGAAGGAGGTTTGGGGAGTTAGTTTTTTTTTTTAAGCAATGCACCTGCTGCTGCCAAATTTATTACAAATTTAGATAACTCGCTGTTATTAAAAAATTCTTGTCACCTATTCTATATCTACTCTACAATAATCTCTACTAATCGTGTGTCATCTAAATTTGTAAATAAAAAAATTGTAGAAAAAGTAATAGGCGTAGCATTACTCTTAATGAGTAATGTTACACCTACTACCAAATCTACTATCTTTTTCTTTACTATTTTAGGTGACACACTACTAATTGATATTTCTACTACTTACTTTACAATAACCTTCACTAATAGTATGCCATATAAGATAGTAAAGATAAATCTAACCTGAAATTCATCCACAAGGTTTACTTTAATCCCTTCCGGTTAAAGTAAACAATATTCTCTCTCTAATTAATAGTAAATAATTCAAGTAGTGTTTTTGGAATGTATCTAATATTGTGGGTGTTGTTAAAGGGGAAAAAAAGATTTGTAGGTGACCTATTTGGAATTAGCAAATTTGTGAGTGGCCTATGTGAAAAAAAACCTAAACAGAAAGAGTAATGCTACATCCACTGCCAATTTCACTACATTTCTCTTCACTACCTTAGGTGGCACACTCCAATAGGCAGGGGAAGATAGAGTAGGTGGGGGAACTCTCCAATAGAAGTATGCCACCTAAGGTAGTGAAGAGAATGGTAGTGAAATTGGTAGTGGCAGAAACATTACTCAAACAGAAAAGGGGGACTGGGGGCAGCTAAGACAAAGAGGGTGAGGGCCATGGGAGTTCCAGGAAGGGGCAACAGGCAGAGATTTTTTCCCCGAAATTGGTCTCTTTTTTAAATTAATTTCCAAAACAGATCTGTTTCAAAACTAATTTTCAAAATAGATCTGTCCTCATAGGCCACGGTACCGAACTGACGCCTTTTCGATAACTAGGTCACAATTGTGAACTGCGGCCTCCATGCCTGTCATATAATGCTAAACTCTAATACTTTGGGGGGGGGGGGGGGGGGGGGGGAGGGGGGAATCTAAGTGTAAAATGTGAAAAAAATGCGATGTGAAAAAATACGATGTCGCAATTGGGTACTGCGGCCTCGATATACCATAGGCCGCAGTACTGAACTGCGGTCATCGATTTCGAGGCCGCAGTTGTGACAGCTGCGGCCTAATTACATATCATAGCTAATATGCACCGAGACTTTGAAAAAAAAAAAGTCTAAGTGTAAAATATACAAAATACGAGGCTGCAGTTGGGTACTGCGGCCTCGATATAACATAGGCTGCAGTTATATGCTATGTAGGACCCAGTTTTTAGCATATAACTGAGGTCACGGTTATGGACTATGGCCTATATTATATCGAGGTCGTAGTACCCAACTGCAGCCTCGTATTTTTTATATTTTACACTCATAATTTTTTTCCAAGTGTCGGAGTTTAGCATTTTATGACATGTACGTAGGCTGCAGTTCTCAACTGAGGCCTTGAAGTCGAAGATGACGCAGTTCGGTACTGTAGCTTATGAGGACATACCTATCTTCAGAATTAGTTTCGAAACAAATCTATTTTGAAAATTAGTTTATAAAAGAGACGTATTTTAGGAAAAAAATCACAGGTAGGGGGTTGTGAATTTTCCCAAAATGACCCACTTTTTGAAAGTATTTACCAAACTGACCAACGTTTGAAACTATTTACCAAACTGGCATACTTGATATCTGAGATAACGAATCTAATTCAAATGAGCTCGTTATCTCAGATAACGAGTGTAGTTATATATATTTCAAATAGAAATTGCATGTTCAAAATTTCTCGAAAAATTGAATATAACGACACTCGCTATCTCAGATAGCGAGTTTATTTATCTCAGATAGCGAGTATAGTTATATACATTTCAGGTAGAAATTGCATGTTCAAAATTTCTCTAAAAAATGAATACAACTAAACTCGCTATCTGAGATAGCAAGTCCGGTTCGAATAAACTCGCTATCTCAGATAGTGAGTATAGTTATATACATTTTCAAGTAATAATTGCATGTTTAAAATTTCTCTGAAAAATAAATACAACTACACTTACTATCTGAGATAGTGAGTAGAGTTCAAATATACTTGCTATCTGAAATAGCGAGTGTAGTTATTTACATTGGCTAAATTTGAAAGAAAAAAAAAACATTGAACTATCATCTTTATGTAGAAAACTTCACTGAACTTTTTTTAACGAAGAAAATCACACTCAAATATGGTTGCAAAAAACCCACTCCGACGGCATGAGTTTTCTGCTAAAATTGAGTGAGGTTTTTTGACAATAATAAGAATGACGCGTGATGTTTCCTGAACCAACTTGCAAAGATAAATGAGGTTATCTAATTCAAACAGAAAAGTTAGATGTGGTTTTTTGAAAATATACTTCAGGAGGTTCTTTACAATCATACTTAGAGTATGGTTTTCTGCCTTAAAAAAAGTTCAATGAGGTTTTCTGCCTTAAAAAAAGTTCAATGATAGTTCAAGGATTTTTTTTTTTTTTTCAAATTTAGCCTATATACATTTTTAGTAGAAATTGCATATTCAAAATTTCTCTGAAAAATGAATACAACTATGCTAGCGAGTCTAATTCAAATGAACTTGCTATCTCAGATAGCGAGTTTGTCTTTAGATTTTTATATCTTCGTGAGATTTATCCGAATGTTTGAGAATATCATAGAACTACACTCACTATTTCAAATAGCGATGGCCTTTTCATCAAACTGAGATAGCAAGTAGGTCAGTTTGATAAATAGTTTCGAAAGTGGGTCAGTTTGGTAAATGCTTTCTAAAAGTGGGTCATCTTGGAAAACAATTCGGGGGTTGTGGGGGTGTTGAGTGGGCCGTGGGGGAGTAATATGGTTTGTAGCAGCCTGGCAAATCTTATCTCTTTGTTTCTGTTGTCTTGCATTTGGGGCATTTGTTGTGTGCTGAAACAAATGGCTTGGATGAGTTGGTTTGTGCCCTTCCCAATGGTTTAATGGACGAGGGGAGGAGGGCACATGGAACGAGAGGTTTGGTTAGGGCTGTGCTTCGGGTTGGGTTTGATCCAGACTGGACGGAATTAAGTTCTATTTTGTACTAAATGAGTTTAGTCCATATTTGAAATTGTTTGGGCCGTAAGATAAACACAACTTTTTTTATATGTAGCAAAACAAGAGGAGATAATCCAAATTGTTTGTTGTTTAATAAAGATACCATTAAAGTTTCCATTAAAATAAAACTATATGAAAAATAAAACTATAATCCAGATTGTTTGTTGTTTAATGGTCTGCAGTATTGAGAAAGAGACCATTAAAGTTTCCATTAAAGTCACATCCCCACTTCACGGTGGCCGCAGACTGAAAAAGAGGTACCTGGAAGCCATCTTTCAAACAATCGCTTGATATAGGGTCCCAGCTTAGACTTACAGAACTGCAGGCCTACACTTCAACGCTGGAATTGGCTGCTCTCAAGGTCCTGATAAAAAATCCTGGGGATTGGAAAAGAACTGCAAGTTCACGGTCCACTCCATGTACAACCGCATTTATTTTAGGGGATGTATCCCAAAGTGGTCGGCCGTTATCTGGAGAACGAAGGCCCCACTTAAAATCAAAGCTTTATTATGGTTGGTACTGAATGATGCGATCCTTACTAGGGAAAACCTCGCTAGGCGCCAACCGAGTATGGACGCTCAATGCGGGTTCTGCCACGCTACCCTGGAGATTAGAGACCACCTCTTGTTGCAGTGTCCTAGGAGCAAAGCGGTACTTGATGAGTTACTCAGCGCTCTAGGGACGACTCAGTATCCCAGTGTTTACAAGGATTTGTGGGTAGGCTCTAAATTCGTGTCGAAGAGGGGTTCTATGAGAGAAGCGTGGTATATCGCCATCGCCGCAACGACCTGAGTTCTTTAGCTAGACAGAAATAATCTTTACTTTCGTAGAACCTGCAATAGTATTTCTGGCAATTTGACTCACATCATGCATTCTATTTCTTTTTGGGCTAATGTGGCCACAACATGTCCCAGAGGGAGGATTGCGAGTGTATTCCAGGTCGAGGAGTTTGATGATGAGGAAATTGAGATCGGTCCGACGATCAACTGATAGCCTGCATTGCCGTCTCTGATCATAGATACTCACCACCCCAGAGTTTGTTGGGGGGATATGATGCATTTCTTTACGGCTATTCTAGTATGTTTTTGTCCCACCCCCATGTTTGGGGTGGAGTTTATGTACTTTTGTTCTGATTGTACGACTTTGTAGTGAGCTAAGTACTCGGAGTTTGTTTTATTAATCTCTTATTAATGAAACAGGGTGGCCAGACTCCACCTTTTCTTCAACAAAAAAAAAACTATAATATACGATAAAAATTAACAATAATAGAAATACTACAAATTTTTGGGTAATTCACATCTAATTTGTTTTAAAATAACAATAACAGGAATAATAGGAAAACTACAAACTTATATAGAAGACATAATTTCTATATCTATAAACTTTAACATTCATATCAACTTATATAAATATTTTCTTAAAAAAAAACTAATACATAAATATACATGATGCATACATAAACATAAAACTAAAAATTTGATTCAGGCCTAGGTATTTGGGTCCGGAACCCAGGCCGAAATGAGAATTATTAGCCCAAGCCTACTGATTATCGGGTCGGATCTAGATGGGCTCAGATCAGGTTCATGCCAATTGCCACCAATTGCCACCCTTAATCGAATGCGATAAGGCATTCAAACACGCTAGTCATACCTGAATGCATACAGTAGTCAATTGATCTCCTGAGTTGCCTTCAAGTTAGTATGGAAAACGAAATGAAAAGTTCTTACAATACAATTTCTTCCTAGCATGACATAGAAGGCACATAACAGATACAGATACCAAAACAGCATATATTCACACACACACCAAAAAAGAGAGAGAATGCAAATTTTGTCTCTTCAAAAGTAATTTTATCTTTTACATTGCGAGTCCAACTCAGCTACAATGTATGATGATGTGCATCTAAAAACTTATGCACTCCCACCAAAATACAGTATTATACTACTCTTATTTGCAAAATAACCCAACCCTATATAGGAAAAACCCCTGCTCTCTCTCAGTGTTTGTTTTAGGTTATACTTTAATACATGAAAGTCGTGAAAAGAAAACAATTACAATGGATGCTGCATCAGTAATTTGGAACCTCATTGTACTTGAAAACACAATCGTAGAGCCTTCCCCCCAAGAACTGAGCCACCTCAGAGTGTTTCACCTGAAAAGAACAGCAACCAGAAGAAGCTTAAGTTTTCAATTCATATATTTTTAAAGTTATGGTTCGGAAAAGGGAATTACCATTCCAATCTTGATAGAATCGCATTTTAGCTGTGCATATAGATTTGTTTCTAACCCACGCCCCTGCATATACAGATAGATTGGTTTAACAATTCAACATGACAACCATCTTAAAAAGTGCCACATCCGAAATCTCTACAACATGGAATTTTTAAGGAAAGTTATTAATAAACTCCACTGGATTTTGACTAAAATCACATAAGCTTATATTTCAATTTGTACCACCCCTTAACATCCATCCCTCTCATCTTAGAACATCACCTAATGGGTTTAACGAATTTCGTTTAACAAATTTCTATGATTAGTTTTCCCTTATGAACAGACCACTTCATTATTGCCAAAAAAAAAAAATTCTTTCAAATTAGTCATAAAAATTCAGTGAAGCCATCAGGATAATATCACCTGATGATCTGAGTTGGAGAGATGCAAGTGATACAAAGCAAATCTTACCATTCCCTCTAATACAACCAAGTCCGCATCACTTGCTGCAAATGCCAACTCTGGCGACACAATTGCGAGATCAATAACCTGCAAGTAATAAATGTAGAATAATAAACCATTTCAATAGTTTTGCTATTCATGAGATTAACATCAAGGCCAATAGAAGTTTAATGTCAGCATTGCCTCACAGGTAAATCATTGCCAGAATTCATAATAAGAAGGCCAGATGCATCCACACCTATGATCTTCTCATTTTCATCCTTCAACTGAAAGCAAGTATAATAGGAATATCAGAATTATTTGTTTACATTAAGAAATTTATATGCATATGCAATTTAACCCTCACCTTTTTGACAATCTCAACTAGTTCAATGTAAGTAACGTCATTGATTGAAGGCAGGTCATTTGCTGCTAGAATCACCTGCATAAACCCGATGACAATTATAATCTTAACTGGTGCAAACAATACCAAGACAGACAGGTATCTGATTTTAGAATCCTACAAACAATATGTAACTCCTCTTGGAAAGATAGTTTTGAAAATGCGAATAAAAGAATGGATGCATGTCTATGGTATGTGAATCATATTCTCTCCCATTCCTCTTAACTCTTACCTTTCTTTTCCATCTCTCCCCCATTTTCACTCTTCCCTATACCGTCCTGCATCATAATGGCAGAGCATATAGTCCCAGTTGTCCTATACAAAGAAAACATGATTTATACTTGGTTGCAATTGTTTGTATGGATATGTTAGCCCCCTTGATATACTTTTTTGGCTTTGCCCCTGATTGAAGATCCATTCCATCTTTTTGGAGGTCTCCACTAAAGAATAAGGCTTTATAAGCGTAATTTTTGTGCAGAGTTGTGAAGATAGGAAAAGTATGGCTAAAACCTAGCATGTTTGGCCCTGAGTCGCCCATTCAGATCCAAAGAGCTCAAGTTTAGCACATAAGAGCTTTTTAAAGAAAAGCGGAGGTATAGCAGCAAAAGGCAGCATATGGCAGGAAAAAGACAGTGAAAATGAGTAGAAGATGTACGAAAACCAAGATTTAAGATGTATAGACTTTTGAAGATGTTTTTCCCAACCAACCCCTAATTATTGGCCAAAGAAAATCCCTGAACAGCTGAATCTACCCAAGTGCCCCTGAGCCTGCTTGCTCTTACTATCTTTTTTTCTCGTCCCCCCAGCTTAGGCCCTCTCTGCATGGAAACATGCAGCTATCTAATCTTTTCCTCCCCTCATGTAGCTCTCCAGGCTCTTCCTCTCTCTCCGTACTCCCGAAATCAACTCAAGTTTTCCTCTTTGGCAGAAGCTCTTCCTCTGTCATCTCTTTACGTCATCAAGGTCTAGATTCGAGACTCTACAACGGTAGAATTGAAATAACTTTTTCATACTTCATGATGATATTATTTGTTTTGACCTTTTCATTCTAAAAAACAACACTATTCAGTAATTTCTACACTTACAACACTAATTTTTCCTAATATTTTTTTTTAAATTAAATAAAAAATTAAATAGGGTTGGTTCTTTTGTCTGCTTGAACACAGCCCAAAAGCCTCTTTAAATGGTATTTTATAGTATACTAAATTTGCCTGTGGGCACGTGCCTACATCAAGTCTTCGAAACGATACAACATATGAAAGACCTTGTAAACAGTAAAACAACAATTATGTAGCTCAAGTTTGAATAATATGACAATAATTAGTTGTAAATAAAATTCCATGTTTCCATTAGTATATGTTGAAAAATAATTATAAATGAGGGTATAAAATCCAACTTCTTAGAACTTTGAGGGTGGAAAATGATGAAATTTAACTATTGAGGAGATATTTGCTATTTTCAAAGTAACATGAACAATAAAAAAATATTTAAAAAATCTGAAAATTTACAAACCTGAAATTTGAAAATCTAAATTTCTAAGTAAATAGAGAGAGAATGAGGGAGGGAGATAGAGAGAGAGAAATAATTAAATAAATAAATGAGTTGTTTGTTTTTTGGGGGGATTTGAATTTGAGTTTTGGGGTTTGAAATTTGGGGGGATGTGTTTTGTAAGGTTAGATTTGGGCCTTTGATTTTGAGGGGATTGAAGGAGAGCCACTTGATAGCTTTCTTTGTGTTTTTGATGAGGACATCGGTTCAAGACAATTCGGGCGTTTCTATCAGCGCAGACATCGTCTAGGACAGCTGCTTCATTAGCTAGAATTTTATTTCAGTACTATATTTATTTTTGGTAATTATAGCCATATGTAATCTTTCTTTTATGCATTAGAATATTTTTTTGAGATTTTAGAATATTTTGAGAATTGTATCAGGATTTATTTTGAGCATATTTATAGGCCTTGAGATTAATGAGAAGTCATGCTATTCTTGATTAGAAAAAATTATTATGTTGAGTTTTGCTCTTCATCTCTCCTTTGTGTGATACAATTGAGATCCAACTTATTAGAATTTGTGATAAATCCTAATAAAATTTTAGGGTTTGTGATAAACTTTAAAACTACCTCCAAATTCCCAAATTCAATACAAATTCCTAACCCTAATCCCCAAAGATAATTACCCAAAACCCTAATCCCTTATTCTTCTCCTTCCCCCAAACTTCGATCCCGAATCCCTCACCCACCAACCGCCTCCCACTGCCGTCGCCCCTACTCCCCCGCTGCACCTCACCGTTCCGTCTTCATCCCCGTCCTCTTCGCCCTCGCCGACTCCTCGACCACCACAGTCAACTGCCCCACCATCCCCCACCACCTCTCCTTCCCTCACCTCGCCGCCAACCTCACTCCGAACTCACCCCCACAGCTTCACCGCTATCACCACCATAAAACCCCCCACCGCTCCGCCTCCGAAACCCCCACCAAACCCCAGCCGACTACCTCACCGATGCCCTCCACCCCAACCTCCAATCCTCCTTCCTTCTTCGTCGACTTCCAGCGTCGCCACCACCTCCATCTCCCGAGCCCACCTCCGATTGAAACCCTAGTTGCGCCTCGCCCTGCTGCACCCATCGACCCACCGACCACCAGTCCCGTAAGTTGTCGCTAGCAAGCTAAGCTTCCTTGCTGCTGCTCTTACTGTTGTTGCCGATTGTTGTATTCTGCGCTGCTACTAACCAAGATCAAACGTTGGTTTCTTCGAACCCCGGTATACTCTTTCCACTTTTGAATTATTTGTGTTATACTGCTTTATCATCTCTAGATTATTATCTAATTTTACTGTCGTCCACAAATATTTAGAGTGTGTTCCACTTGCCTAATTAGAGTACAAATCAATATTGCATCTTTTACTTACTAAGAACGCTTAGGGGTATAATCATTGATTGTTAGAACTGAATTATTAATTGGGCTTGTTAAACTTAATTCAATTCCTGAAAATCCATCAAACCGATAAACTGTTTAATATTCTAACTTTGATCCGCACTACATATTGGTAAAATTAATCCTTTAAGATTCTTGGAAATTCTCTATTTAGGATTACGTTTTACATCAGTTTTATTATACAAATAGTTGCATTAATTATTCTATATTATTTGTATAATAAATGTTACTTACCCTACATGGTGTTGAACATAAATCATCAAAAATCATCTTATTTTCTTCGACGTACTTCAAAATTTTCCATTTTTTTCTATGTTGTGTAATTTTCCCTAAAACTTTTAAAATATGGTTGTCTTGTTTTGCTATCAGAATCCACCTAAAGGCCCAAAAGCAAGCTGCCTCCTAGTCCAATTTCTCTCTGTTTTCTTCTTCTCAAACCCCACTGTGACTGATAAATGGGTCCATGTATTAAATACTATATTAACTTAACAGATGGATTCTACGAATTTACCGCTGACATGAACTCAGGCCTGGACCAGTCCATACAAATCTTTTCTGCTACTTTAATTTATCATCTGCAACCATTAGAAGTTTTAATTTAGATTAGAGACTAACAATACTCGAACCTGCCCTATGACCCAATCCATAGAATACTTAGTCCAAAGTAATCCAGTTCCTATTTTTGGTTTCCACATAGATACATCTTATACAAGGAATGTCTATTAGCTATATATTCCAAAGGAAATTATATAAATTTCCAATAACTCCAAATATATGTATTTTGGTTGTATACGTGCATGTTGGCTACTGATACATGTTAGGAAGGAGAAAAAGAATGAATTTTGATTATTGTGCTTCTTAGAAAATTCAACTCTGATGAATAGACAACTTCAATTTTACACTAAGACACAATTTGTGCATGAAAGAGATGTTCGCAGACAGAAAGCGTCGAATATAGTGAAAGGGCAGTCACTTTTAGATACAATGACTATAGTTTAGGAGATCATGTATCGTATCTTGTATCGTATCTTGTATCGTTTTCTTGTTTAATGTGTCATGTATCGTATTGTGTATCATGAGTTTTTTGTCACATACTCTAAAAGGTCAATTTAGTGACCTCAAGACTATATACTTTAAAAATATGAATAAATTTATAACATGGATTGCATGGACCTGCTAATGATTTTTCTGCTAATGACTTTTCTGCACGTTCATAAAGCTTACAAAATCCAACTATTTGGAAATGTAGGCATTTCTAGTTTGCAACGTTTACTTTTTATAATAATTATAATTATACTCTAGTAACTAACTATGCAATAATACAATATAGACAACAAGTATTTCAGTAGAAGATAAAGAGACAATCAACAACAACAAATAATTAATCAACTAATCCACTAAACATCAACTAATAATTAATTAACTAAACAACTATAATAAACTATCAATCAACTACACCTAAAGGCAGTCTACTCTTAATTATCAATTAAATGGAGAGAGACACATGGAGGATGTGGGTGTATAGGGTTTTAAGGAGCAAATTCTTGAAGGGTGAGGGATTTTGGTTAGTGGTCCACATGTAATGATGTAAGCCTCATGTACTCCATTCTATCTTGGTCCACAGCCCCAAAACCATCTCCTTTCAGCCCAGAGTAAACCCAAAAAAAACCACAAAAACATTTGACAGAAAAAGACAAGAAGAAGAAACAAAAGAGAATAGAAGAAAGAATGGAGGACGGGATCGCACCTATTGACGGCAAGCAATGTCAAAGTCGAAGTCATTGTCGAAGTCGATGACAATGGTCAATGACGATGGTAGATGCAGAACACATAAAAGGTGAGAAGACCATAAGCAAAGGAAAGAGGAAACGACGATTGCAATCTTAACCCTTTCAGTTCTTTTATTTTTTATATTTTTTTTAAATCTCATCAAATCATATCGTGTTGTATCGTGAATCGGCCGTTAAATGTTGATGCGAACGATACATTAACTGTATCATAGGATACTTAGCACTCTTCGATACATTCCTTCGATACATATCGGTTTCCTCCTGAATCATCTCGTATCGTACAATATGTATCACGTATCGTACAATATTAACAACACTAACAATGACTAATAATATACATTCCTATTCGTGAGAAAATATCTACATCTTGAGTAACTGCCTCCATGGAAAAAAAAAACTTAAAGAATGATAATGACAAAGCATTAAATTTATTATATACTTATAAGAAATGTAGGCATATGCATGAATGTTTAAAATAATATTTAAGGGGAAAAAGTTAGGTGTATTGCTAAGCATGTAAACAAATCCCTGCAAGGCTGCAGCCAGCATATGAATGATTTGTGCTTCCAAGATAGACACTAAATTTAGTAGAGATGTCATATACATTAAAAAAATGTTCTTTAGTGATTATTCAGAGTGGAGTAGAAACTCGTTGAAAGAGAATATAAACAAATGGAAACACAAGTTATGATCTAGCAAAGTAGGTGTGCCAGAAGAGCATAACAAAAAAGAGATGCACTAGAAGCAAAACACCAAAATTTAGAATTACAAAAGAGCAATTCTTGCATGTTGATTATAAATAGAACCTTGGTGCCACGCCGAAGTAACTCTCTTGCAAATGGCAATATGCCCAATATAATATCAGCTCCAGAATTATCAACAAAAATGACCGCCTGCCAAAAGTAGGAAAACAAAGAATAAGTACAAAGAGCAAGCCATAAACAAATTGGCATATTGGCATCAGTAAGACGTCCACACCACATTATGAGAGAGAGAGAGAGAGAGAGAGAGAGAGTCTAAAAGATGATCATTTTATTAACCTACAGACTTCGCTAGCCAATGGCTAGCACAAAACTAAGATCCATGCATTAAACGAACACTAAGAGTGGAGGAAAATGAGTCAGTGACTGACCCTGAAGATACAGAATAAAGACTTTGTTGTTTTTATAGAAGCTACAAGCTAAGAACTTAGCAATATTTGAAATTAATAACTTCCAACCGAGCAGCTGGTAACTCCTATGCATAGAAGAGTCAAGTATAAGTTTCTAAGATACAGGATAACTGCTCTATTGTTGCTGTTATCTTAGAAGCTACAAGATGAGAACTTAAGCAGTACGTAAATGTAGTAATTTTCAACCGACCAGCTAATACCTCCTAACCTCCATCTATGTAGAAGAGTAATATCTGTGATAAGTTTTCCAAGATTATTTAAAACCTTTTAGACTCATGGGCTTCCGCATAGTAGTGTAAAGTACTTACGCAACTACAACACATGAGCTAAGAATATTTGAAACATTTTCCATGATTTTTGCCAATTTCAAAAGATCAAAAGATTTATTCTTAGCAAAACTTATCATGTGGATAGGTTTAGAAAATCCAGCATCCCCCTCCCCTGGTCCTAAGTTAAATGATATCACTTCAAGACTTACAGTTTAATGATAGCTCATATTTTAACTCCATGTGCTTAAAATTAACAATTTTAAAATTAGATCAAATCAATATTATTTACTCGAGGAAATGATGAAATGTAGAGAACTGCATACAAGATACAACATCATTTGCATTGGAAATTCAGTTAAGATGTGTTAGGATATAATCAATATTTTGAACATCTTATATGCATCACTGAACTCTATTAGATAGAAAAGTGGATGTATGGACAAAAAACGCATACCTTTTTCCATGACTTCTTTGTCCACTTCATTTTAAAAGTGTCCAGGTCGTCAATTACCCAAGGTCGAGAGACAAGATTTTGACAACTAGCCAGAAAGGACATTCCATCCTTTGCAAAAACTTCTGCAAGCTAAAAGTAACAAAAACAAGAAAATGGAACTTGTAAGATGCCATAACATTTTAAATCAAGACTTCATTATGCAACCATAATTTTGGATTATGAACATTTTCATATTTACTCTTTTGCAACAAAGACTATCTGAATAGTGACTATTCATGAAGCTTAAAAAAAGGCTGACGGTAATAGGAGAACAATGCATGCCAAAAAAATATGATTACTGTAAATTTAGTTTAAAGATCGCACCAAATGTGAAGTTCCCAGTAACATAAAAATACGAGCAACTTTTATTCATCACAAAGTACAGTTCTTCACAAGTAATATCGAAGTTTCTGTGGCACAAATAGAAACTATAATAAAAAATATACGATAATGAATGCAAATGTAACTAACAAAACTCAAGATTGGGCTATTTTATTGTTTGATGAATTTATAGTATAGTTCGCAAAGGCCTCTCCTTGCATAGGTGATTCCAATTGGCATCATTCAGTGATGAAAAGAAGAATTATTGTTTTAAAATGTACATTAAAAAGTACAGGCTTTTGCAATTTTGCACATTCATAAATCATGATACAGAACATATTTACAGTTCACAAGTAATATCGAGGTTTCTGTTGCACAAATAGAAACTATAATAAAAAATATACGATAATGAATGCAAATGTAACTAACAAAACTCAAGATTGGGCTATTTGATTGTTTGATGAATTTATAGTATAGTTCGCAAAGGCCTCTCCTTGCATAGGTGATTCCAATTGGCATCATTCAGTGATGAAAAGAAGAATTATTGTTTAAAAATGTACATTACAAAGTACAGGCTTTTGCAATTTTGCACGTTCATAAATCATGATACAGAACATATTTTAATGGTTTCAGATAGTCGACCGGTAGGGAAGTGAAGAATTTCCCTTCTAGGTGGTGCATTTCACGTAAATTGCAAAAAAATCTCACAGTTTTTCTCCACATTTATTCCAAATCAAACAAAATTTTCAAGGCTTATTGGGAAGATGACACAGTAAGCCTTTATTCATTCTGTGCCAAGTCTAACAAATTGAGATAAGCTTAGCAATTATTATTAGTTTGTTGTTTCAAATCTATGCATAAGCATATAAATGCAAATAGTTAGAACTTAAAGAATGTATTTTAACTCAAATGCATATACGTAAGCAAAGTCATCACAACTCGCATCTAACATGTCTTAGTGGTTGACATTTTGAAAATTTAAGTAATTAGTGTCTTATCACAAATTTCTCATGGAAATATAACAATGAGAGTATCATCTCTATCAAATTTTCATCTTTACTTCAAAGGATCATGAAGCTCTTACATTTAAAAGGATTATTAGCCTTGACAGTATATACCTGTGCAGATCCCAAATCAAATATGTTCCCTGCCAATATACCCCTAATCAAGCTTTCACAGCGTTTGCCATCATCTTCAATGGCATCGTTGAGGTGAACAACTCCCTCAAAGAGTGAAAGAGCTTTAGCATTCTCCTCATCCTAAAAGAGTTTAAAGAACAATTGAAAATGTTACGCACTCGCAGTTCAAACAAGTATGAGATAGAACACCTGGCAATTTCCTCAAACTTTACCTTAACCTTCTTAAAAATATCTTTGAAGCCCAACTCCCTAAGAATTACTTCGCGGATCCTGCAAAGAAGCTACATTTACCAAAACAAAAACAAAAAAACTTCAGCTTGTGCAGAAACACTTCAAAGAAAAAAGACATCAAGTGAGATAAAGTTAACCATCATCATACAGACGGAAACAATTATAAATAACAATTTGCTTACAACACAATCAGGTGGCCCACCATGACTCTCAGGATTTTTCTTCATGTCTTCAAGAATTTCTCCATATCTTTCCAGAAATAAAAAATAAATAAATAACATTTAGCTAAACCAAATATGCTTAGGCTTATTAAACAAAATCCAATGGACAGTGGAAGACTGCTAGTTTAATTATTTACATTAAAAACATACATTTTCTACCATTGATAATGAAAAAATCATTTTTTTTCAGATGAAGACTCGTCATTTTCTTATATTTATTTTTTTCATTCTGCCACTCTTATTTATAAACTCTGGCTGCATACATATATGTTTCTTTGGTTGAAGCATCGATGTTACCATAAACTTTATATAGCTTGATTACGAGAAGAATAAAAGATTGCAACACGTAGAATCCGTGCTAGCATGCAAAAATATGAACAGTACCTTTGAGCAAACTTTTCAGCTTTTTCAGCGGCATCCGCAACTGTATTGTCACTCTCAGCACGTTGCCTGCACCAATACATCACTGATCAGTACTGCACAAAGAAATGATAGCACATAACACAGATTAGCATCTATATGACATCTAAGCAAGCAGAGTAGCATCAAAAAGTGCCCAACTCCACATATGCACATACTTTGTAAATATGAAAGCAAAAACTGAATCTTCACACCATTTTCCATTCCAAAAAAGTCTCAAGAAAATGAAGCTCATTCTGAGTAGTCAAGCATCTAATACAGTTCACAGAAAATCTCAAAATTCTTCGAGACTAAAGACATCAAACTCCTTAGACAAACACTCCGATAAGGAGTCTATACAACTCATAACTAAGCACAGTTCAAAAAAAACAAAGAAACATAAAGCATGGCCTATTCGATCAAAAACAAAAGCAAACATGCGCCCAAAAATTGACTAGTGGGTTGGAACCACATGCAGAAATGACCCTTGTCCTTTTACCCCAAAATTTTTTGTGGTCAAACATGAATTCTTTTCTCTATCATGATTTAACCATGTCGAGGACTAAGAAGCACATACAAACATGCCGACACATACACAATGCAACATGACACACTGACACAAGAAAAATCCTGAAACACTTGTATGAAATAGTTTGTGTCGTGCCGGACACTTCTGTCCAGACATAACTAATGAGTATCCACATGCATGCCCAACTCGACACAACTTCCACGAACTAAGTGTTTATCCCTCATGTGTCTAAGGGACACCACATCTATCAAATTATTAACTATAATATCCAAAACCATCAATGAATAGGCACCCCAACTCCCCTTACACTCTCTCCTACACAAATAGAGCTCCCCTCCATTTTCCTTTGGTATCGAAAAATAAGAGTAGTGCTACAAGTACTTGTTAACGTACCCAATGTGTTGGATTCATACGAGTGAATCCAAATGGCTAAGCACATCCATATTTCTCAACTATTAATTGCGCAAGCTTAAGACAAATTCGTTCAAAATTCAAATACTTAGTTTGAATCTTGATTCTAAATTATTTGAGTTCAATCTCGAAATCATTCAATAAGAACATTAAACTATGCGGAACTAAACGGAGAAAAAGAAAAACTGACATACTTAAAAGAAGGGATGGAGTTCAAGAAGAGATCGATCCACTGGATCTCGATCGGCGTCGCCTTACGAGGGTTGTCGGAGGGGAATCTGTAGGGAATCGTGCAGGCTCTGTAGTTTGACTCGATCGGCGTTTGGAGCAGCGGGAAAGGCACCAATGGCGATTCGCTCTCCATTTCCAACCTTCTTCTTCCTCCTCTTTCGAAGCTTAGGTTAGGGTTAGGGTTTCGATTTGGCGAAGGTTTTAAGAAGAGGGAAGGTGGAAGAGACGGAGAAGGAAAGAGAATGGGCGAAGGGGGGGGGGGGGGGGGGGGAAGAGAAGGAAATGAGAGCACGATACTCAAAGTGGAGTTTTTTTTTGTTTGTTTGTTTGTTTTTTTAATTATTATTATTATTATTATTATTATTATTATTTACAAAATAATCATTTTCATTATCGAGCCATCTGATTTTCGTATTAAATCTTGATCGTTCATTTAGTGTGTGATATTTAACAATCTCTAATCTCTAAGAGCATCCACAGTCGTTTGCTATATTTGTCAATTTCTCATATTTTTTAGCAAATGAGACACTGCAGTCGTTTGCTATTTTGCCATATCTTGACAAAGTGGCTACAGTCGCTTCTCAGTTTTTAGAAACGAAATTGCGATTATGAAATTATAAGAGACGAAACAACATGTTTTGTCCCAATTTTTTTTCAAATTTTTAATGGGATCGAACTAGACAACATGTTTCGTCTGACAATTCCTTTTTTTTTTATAATTGATCGGACGGTATGGATGAAGAGAAAAAAAATCAAAAATATGCTCGGACGAGACATGTTGTCTCGTCTCAAACACAAATGCTTCGGACGGGACAACATTTCCCGTCCATGAATTGTGGGCAATTAGATTAGGGCCAAAATTTAGTTTAGGTAGGTACTAATTAGGTTTATGTAATATTTTATTATTTAATTTATTTAATTAAACTAGTTTAATACCTAATCACTAATTAATTAAATCTTTTTTTAAAAAAAGAGACGAAACAACATGTCTCGTCTAGTTCAAATTTTAGCGAAATTATAGCAAACCACTGTTGAAGGCAAATTACCTAATTGCTATTACTGTGGCTGCCATTTTTTAAAAAATGAGAAACACCATTGTGGATGCTCTAATAGTAGTCTCTAATCTCTAATCTCTAAGGGGGCATTTGGTACGTGGATTGGAGAATTCCGAGGAATTGGTGGATTCCCACGAATATGAAGGTGGGAATGAAGATTTCCGGAAATGTTGCAATACTGTGTTTGGTATACGACAATGCATGTCTGGGAATACTTTATTACCATGTTTGGTATAGGACAATTCATTCCCATCATTCCATCTCTATAGTAGACATTACCGAAAATACCCTTTTGGCTTTATTTAAAAATAAATAAATATAAAAGTTATCTATTTTAGTAATTGATATATATGCATGCATGTGCAAAAGCAATACTGATATATATCTTATAAAACTTTAGTAAATTAACAAATAGATTACTAAAAAAATTACACTATGATTCAAATATATTTCAACCAGTTAGATGAAGAACATAACTAAAAGGAAAAATGAAATGTATTTATTAACACGAGACATAGGTACTTAAATATATACAAATGAAATAATAAAGTTCATAGAAGCATATTTCAACTCCATATATTTCAACAAGTTTTAAATAAAAAATAAAATAAAAGAATTGAACTCAAAATATGCTAGGCAGTTAGACATTTGCACATTAGCACATACGATGAAGAGGAACGGAGGTATAGGATCCCCCTGACGAATTTCATTCTTCAGTTCTTTGAGCTTAATCTTTTCCCCATTAATAATCAGAGAGTATGGGACCGAGGTAACACGAGCAAGTGATGAGGTGGCATGCATATGATTGGAAAATCCTAAAGTGGTTAGATACTCAATGTATTATATGCATGTCACCTCATCAATTGCTCATTTATTAAATGAGCAAGTTGCTCATCTCTCTCTCTCTCTCTCTCTCTCTCTCTCTCTCTCTCTCTCTCTCTCTATATATATATATATATATATATATATATATATATATATATACACACACACTGTTACTACTACTTTTACTGTTTTTAAGAGTTTTTATGAAAATTTGCTCTTTCGTGATCTTGATGTGGTTTTGATTTGTTTTATAAACTCCAGTATGTTGTACGAGTTGTTTTTTATCGTCTCAGGAATTTTGTTTTGCAAATTTATGATTTTACGAAGATTTAACGAAGTATCAACAAAAATGTGCATGAATTTCAAAGTTGTATTTTTCTTAATATGACAGTCGACTGCCATATTTTGTACTAGAATGACAGTCGATTGTCAATTCTTGGGTTTTCGGATTTTTGCTCGACAGTCGACCGTCGTGTTTTGCACTATCTTTGACAGTCGACTGTCAGCACTTTGGCTAATTGTTTTCTGGAGTTTTTCTTCGTTTTTCTTGATCGATCATTTCTTCGATATTATGGATTATTGATCTACTGTTTTAGATGATGTTTTTTCTATAGATTACAGTATTTTACAGAGAGTTATATTTTGTTTATGATTGAATTTAAATTGTATTTCTATGACTTTATAAAGTGGAATATATACAGTTTTCGAAGAGATTAATATTTTGTGATATTCTATGACTTTAAAATATGATTCTCAGTTATTTATTGGATTTAATATTTTATTTCGGTTCTGAAAATTTATGAGTATATTGAATAAACTTGGATTTTGTTGATTAAAGAAATTTTCTCGATATAAGCATTTTGATGACAAAATAAAGAGTTTTTGTCTAAAATTTTGGTGTTGATATTTTTTTTGTGAGTCTCTAGGAGTTGAGTAGGATTCATGTGAACCGGCAGATGAGATTTTGTGGATTTGACCAGTTGGGGTCATTGGGATTATTGTTGTGGAATTAAGTCCCGCAGGATACACTAACTCTAAAGAGGGGAAATTTGTGTTTTAATAATAATCAACTTAAGGACAGGCACTAATAGAGATGTGATGGAACTTGGAAAACATGAGAATATGCTCTTGGGGTCCAGTCCAACGGATGCGTTCCAAGACTGTGTGTGTTCTGTCTCGAGAGGACTATTTAGTATGTTGGCATGTCGAGGGTCTGCAGGCATATTCACGGGACATACAGGTACATTCGCTTTGTCGATGGTCGATGGACTTATTCACAGGATGTGCTTGTATACTTGCATGTCGAGGGGCGGTGGTGGGGTACACGGCAGGGAGGTGATTCTCCGGTTTTTGAGCTATTCTTACATGATGCTTGCGCGTTGAGGGTTGTGTGATACCGATTTGCGAAGTATTCTGGATCTTGTTTCCGTCACCGTAGTAGGATTAGTTGCATAGGATTTGACTAGTTGGGGTCATTGGGATTGTTGTTGTGGAATTAAGTCCGACAGGATACACTAACTTTAAAGATGGGGAATTTGTGTTTTAATAATAATCAACTTAAGGATAGACACTAATGGAGATGTGATGGAACTTGGAAAACATGAGAATATGCTCTTGGTGTCCAGTCCAACGGATGCGTTCCAGGACTGTGTGTGTTCTGTCTCGAGAGGACTATTTAGTATGTTGGCATGTCGAGGGTCTGCAGGCATATTCACGAGACATACAGGTACATTCGCATGTCGATGGTCGACGGACCTATTCACGGGATGTGCCTGTGTACTTGCACGTCGAGGGGCAGTGGTGGGGTACACGGCAGGGAGGTGATTCTCCGGTTTTTGAGCTATTCTTACATGAAGCTTGCACGTTGAGAGTTGTGTGATACCGATTCGCAAAGTATTCTGGATCTTGTTTCCGTCACCGTAGTAGGATTAGTTGCATATCGAGAGATCTAACCCTATAAATGGATAACGATAAGGGATTGCACCGGACCTATGTAGTATGGAATGCATAGAATCCGACAAGTATGCATTAGAGAGTCATCATACTGTATTTGTGTTTTCTTGACTTGGTTTTATGCATGTTTGTTTTCTATTTTCCTACACTTTACACTTAGTCTAATTTCACTTGATGTTTTCATGCTTTATTTATTGTTATTTCATATTCCTTTTGTTACTACCGTCAGTATGTGTTGTCTATGACTTTATTTCCTTATGTTTCATTTGTATTGTATTTTTTGATGTCACTCACACTATTATGGCTGACCCCTGTAATTTTGGGAGTTAGGGTTATCTCTAGCCTCATGTTTTACAGGTAGGTACCATTAGCTTGGGATTGGATGCATGTGGTAGAATGATAATGTGGCTTATGTAATTGTAAAAGAATGTGTTGTAAAAGAAATGATACCATTAGAAAAGAAACCATTAGCTTGGGATTGGATGTGTGTGGTAGAATGATAATGTGGCTTATGTAATTGTAAAAGAATGTGTTGTAAAAGAAAATAAAATGTAATTCAAAGTGTTTAATTTTCCGCTGTGCTTTGTAAACAATTAATGTAATAAAAAGTTGTAATTTTTCCTGTATGTAATGCCCCTGCCCCTAATTCAGACAATTTATACAATTTATAAGACATTTAATTAGTTACTATGTAGTACAACTGCCCACCACAAGCTGCCTCTCAAAAATTGGCTAACCGATTTGGTGACTCTTGATCCTTGGCATTTATTATTTATATTATATTTTAATCTCTATTATTTTCGATATGGGATTAAGTTACTTATCTCTTACCGTTCTATCACCTGCACACAATGGGCCCTATGCAACCAAATGCCACGTCACTTGGTATTTCTTCTTCATTCCTTGACCGAAGTCAACACAGAAGGAAAGCTTGCATACCAATTCCGTGGGACCCCTCCACTCATCCGTGGGAAAGCTTGCATATTTTTGAATTGAAACCTAAAAAGTCCTGAAAGCTCCCCAAAACAGGCGATTCAAAATTCAAAAAACCCCTTCTTCCTCGGCACCTTTTCTCCCCTGATCCCGTCGATCCTCCCCCCTTCTCGCATTCTCCTTTCAATCAAGTTTGTAGAGCTCCCTAAAACCTTCCGACCCATCTCAGCCTTTTCGTTTGTGAGTCAGTGCCCCTCTTCCTCTCTCTACGCTGGTAGCCAAGCCTCTCTTCCTTCTTCCCGGAGCTGCCTTCTCTGCTCTCCGACTTCTTGACGTTGCGTGGCGCTTCTTCCCTTGCGCTCTCCGATTGGCCATCGCGGTGGTTGCCAAACCCGAGCTGCCTTCTCTGCTCAACATCAACTCGCCTTCCGCCAGCCCTGAGCGGTGTTGCGCCTCCGTTCTGTGCGCCGGTGTTCCCTTTCAGTGTGAGCTCTTCAGCCAGGAGTGCACCCCCTTTCCTAGCTGCGATCCAGTCTTCCTCCTCTTCAGCTCTCTGTGAGTTTTTTTTCCGTTTTTATCTTTTGTGGTAGTCTCGGTAGTTGTGATATTTGGGTGGATCCCTGGAGCCTCTCTTTGGCTTTGTTGCTTAGTCTATGCGCCGTGTGGGTGCTGTTAGCCGTTATATCTTTCGGGCTATCTATTGTTAGTGCTGCTTTGTGCTTCCCCTTCCCGGGTAAGGCTGGCAATTGACCCGAGTCTGACCCGAGCCCGTTCGTGTCCGACCCGTTTCTAGTATAATTTGGGCCTGTTTTTTTACAATTTTTTCGGACCCGGGCTCAACAATTAAGCCCGATCTAAGTTTCGGGCCAGGTTCGGGTGTGTATAGGTCCGACCCGAACCCAACCCGATTTAAAAATAAATTTGATATTTTAATTCTCAAGTGCTTCCCCTTCATCTTCTCTCTTTCCCTGAGCACAAAGTCTTCGTCTTCTCGACTTCTCCACTTCGGAATTCAAAGCGTCTCTCTCTTTCTCCGAGGGTCTCTCTGTTTCTCCAACCGCAACTTTATAAATTATAATGTATGAAGTTCATTATTGATTAACTTCAGGGAGCCCCATTCCCATCTGGGTTCTTGATTTCAAGAGATTTAGGCATCTGAATTTTTGTGGTGAGAGGAATTTTGGTGGAATAAGGTGGTTTGAGGTTATGAGATTGTTTGTTTGTTGTTGGGAGTTTGGTGTGGATGAGGCGAGGTGAGTGGAGCAAATGGGTTGTGGATTTGATGGTAGGATGGGTAAGATGGAAAGAAAGGGTTCTCGTATTGGTGATGGTGATGGTGATGGTGATGGTGTTGGCTTTCTGAGAAGTAGCTTAGTGGCTTCTGTTACTCTTTCTTCTTCTGGTATAAACTATGAAGGTCAGAGTATTTTCGGGTATCATATCCTCAAATCTTATGGTTTGGTTGAGTTCTTGTTGGTTGGTTAGATTTGATTATGGATAAAGTTTGTAGGTGTTCTTAGATAATTGTATTTAACATATAAAGTATTTTTGTTAGATATTTGGCCATAGTAATGCTAACTCATCTGTGTTAGGATGCGTTTTACTAAAAAGAGACATTTTTCTTTCATAATGGTATTCTAAGCAAGAAATGACTATTTACTATGTTGAAATACGTATGTGTTTATGATAAAGTTTGTTAAGTAGGATTGGTGGTGTTTAGTGTTCTTCCTAAAAAGGCACTTGATGGCATCATTGCATTGGAGAGGAACTTTGGTACACTGTTAGACAATGGGATTTGGATAAGGGAATTACTGTAAGTTGTTTTGTTTCAAATATCGTGGGCTTATCGTAAGTACTTTTGTTTCAGACTTGCAGTCAGTGACACCTGATGGCCATTTATTTCCACAAAAATTTGCATTGTTGCAATTTGCTACTTCTTTGCTTAACTGTTTTTAGTATGCCTTGGCCATCAGAATCCATGAGTGTTTTAATCTTTTATTGTTGGCTGATTCTTGGCAGGTTATACTTATTTTGAAGTACTTAATAACAAAAGAGATTATCTGCATCTAAGTGTCCCTTTCATGTTGTAATACTTCAAAATGTGTTATCACAACATTGTCTTCATTATCTTTGAATGACCAACCTTGTGAGGAATTATTGATCATCTATCTTCTTGATTGTCTTCACAATCTTAACTCTAATAGCTGACTTGTCCTTTTATTTGCTAATGCAGTTGTGGCATCGATGGCGATAAAAATGGAGCTAAATGACCCGTATAATGTTCATGAGAATTGGGATATTAATTCAGTGGATCCTTGTAGCTGGAGGATGGTTACTTGCTCTTCTGATGGATATGTTTCTCTTCGGTGAGATACAACTTATATCTTCTTCACCGTTCTACATGTGGCCGGCTATTGATGCCCAGAAAGTGAAGCCTGTTGTTTACAAGTCATTTCATTTGTCCGAAGCAGCTCAGACTCACAAATTGATGGATAGCAGTGAACATATTGGAAAGATATTGCTTACTCCATGATCGGCAAAAAGAACTCGCTGTATGAATAATTTAAATGTATGCATGTATGTTCTTTTCTAGCCGATTGTAAGATTCTTGTTGTATGAGGAGCCTCGGTACATTAATGAAAGCAACTGAATGGAACAATTTTAAAGACTATGATAACAATTGTAAGAGATTATGATTTGATCGTTGAATGTCATTCGAAGAGGGATTACAAGGCATTTTAATCTTTGTCAATAAATTATCGTTTGTGTATACACATGTCTCTTCATTTACCTTAGAACTAAGGAGCAATCTGGATTCAAAATCGGGCCGGGCTCGGGCTTTTTTGATTTATTCGGACCCGGGCTTGGGCTTGAGTTTTGGAGCCCGACACAAAATCGGGCCGGGCTTGGACCCTACAAAAAAATTCGGGCTCGGACTCGGGCTTGTATCAGTCCGGCCCAAACCCGGCCCGTTGCCAGCCCTATTCCCGGGGGACCTTTTTGCCAGCGATTTCTCGGTGTTTTGACTGAGATATATTGCTAAGATCGACCGTTCTATCTATCGTCTCGTTCTATCTTTTTTCTCCATTCTAGTTCTCCTGATTGGAGAGAGTGGCTTCTCTTTTTGTATATTGGGGGGTTCGATCTTCTCTTTTTGATTCTTGTGAAGATTTCTTAATCTCTTTTTGTATAAAGTAGGATTAGATCTTTTCCGAATCTTGTGTGTTAACAACTGAGTTTAGTCATTTTCTTGTAGAGGAATTGGTCCGTTGAGTTTTCAGGAGCAATTGATTTGGATTGTAATACTTTTGATATGGCTAAAAATGGGGTTAAATCGGAACCGTCCAAATTGAGTACGAATCTTCAGACGTGGGGGTAAAATGGTGATTTCGCCTACAAGAGGGCCCGAAATAGGTGTTGGGTCTTCTCCCCAAGAACCCAGTAACCTACGAACGGACCCACCAACAAGACGGTGCGGGTTTTAACCTGCTGCACACCCAATCCAGCGAGATAAAATCAGGGTCCCTGATTAATCTTGATCAACGGCCCAGATATACATCTATCTTTTCACCGGGATTTGGGGATAAAATTCCTTATCTGATCACGGGGAATATACCTCATCAGATTACATTCCTCATCTGATTATGGGGAATATTCCTTATCAAATCACCAGGATTACATTCCCAATCTGTTCCCTGAGACGCCTATAAATACCCCCCGTCCATCTCCATTAAGAGGTAATCAATCTTTCACCAGTTTTTACGCTCATTCCTAGTCTTCCTAGATTACTGACTTGAGCGTCGGAGGGTGCGTCGCCGGGAACAACCCCGGTGTCTCGCACTTTTTGCAGGACTACGGCGGGATCGACGACCGAAGTCCGACGGAACAGGTACACAGGTTTTCTATTCAGTTTCCCTAAGAATCCACAAGTTCTATCTGTTTGCCCCCACACCAAATTCAGCGGCAACAACTTTGGAATTATCCCGAAAAAAGAAAAAAAAAGAAAAAAAGGAAGAAAAAAAAAGAGGCGATTCTATATCCAAAAGAAGAGAGTGTGGCTTCTCTTCTTTGTGAGGCCCTGTTTTGTTTTAGCTCTGGTGTCGATCTTCTTGTGGGAGTTTTTCCATTCTGTTAGTATTTTCTCTATACTCTTCCTTTCCTTTTGATGTGTCGAATTTATATACAAATATTTGTACTCATTTACCAATAAAAATGGCTTGTTTTCGCTGATATTGTCTATAATTCATCTTATTTCTATATGATTTCATTTAATTAATAATTTTTGAAGAAATAATATTTTTGAGGCAAAAAGTAAAGAATTGTGGAAAAAATCAACAAACAAAGTGAAATAATTGATTTATCGATTTTATTGTTTTGTTGACTTAAAAGTGCGACAAATAATGTTTAAAAGGATTTTTTATACGCTAATATAATTTTTAGTTAGTTTAATTAATTTTAAACTAATAAATTTATTTTATTTAAAAATCCTAATTTCGGGTATTATTTTGTATATGCAGAAGCACGTGGTGGGCAGAAAAGGCAGAAAAGAAGGAAAGAGAAACAAATAAAATTCTGCATTATGAAAGGAATGAAATAAAGAAAGTGGGTGGACTTTTCTGCAAAAAGTAAAAACCCTAGACTCCTCCCCGTTCTCTATAAATACAAATCAAAAGAGAGACTAAAAACCAAGAGGTGACGGCTCATCATTATTCATAAAAAAAAAAAGAGAGATAGAACTATTGTGCACGGCATCCAAGGGGACAAGGAGAACTGTGCGGGCAGTAGTAATCCTCTTCACTTGGGGTTTTCGAAGTGCACCCGGCTGTCTCGACTTGGACCCTGTGCTGACTGGCGACTCCTTCGTCCTCTCTCTGTCTTGCGTGCTGAACGAAAAAAAAAAAGAAGAAAGAAAACCAGCAGGCGCACGCGTGCTTGACTGGTTTCTTCTCCTTTGGTTTGCACAAGACGAACGGGACCCACACACATGTGACAGAGCAGCTCAGAATAGATCTGACGCGCTGCAGCTGCTGACATCGACGCTGACGTGGTGACAGGCGACAGCTGACGTGCACGTGGCAGACGCGACTTCAAGCTTCTGTTCGGTATTTGAGAAGGGAACAATATGTATCATTTTTATTATAATTTTTTGTGTACATCTTCTCCTCTATATTAATTTTTAGATGCACTCCAAACAATTCTATTAATTGCAAATTTGATATGAACTGAATTTAAAAGTTCTAGAGGCTAAGATGCAGCCAAGTTTTGAACACAGATTTTAATTTCTTATTACTCTATTTCTCCTGATTGTGTTTTAATTTTTATTATTTATGCGTACAACATGGTGGATAGACATTTGTATAATTTTTCAAATCACAAAGAGACCGAACAGGTAATTTGTGATTAATAAAAATTAAGACCGTATATTGGAGGACGTGACCGTTAAGAAATCCAATTTTTCAATTAATAATTTGGTGGATAGACGAATGATTAATTGAGAATAATTTTTAGACTACGTTGATAGAGTGGTTAATATCTTTAGGATTTTGGTCGACAATTGGGAAAGATAATATTTTTATTTATAAGGAATTATAATTTGTGTGTGAACCAAGAGCCCTAGAACAAATTTTACCCTTAACAAATTACAAGAGCTTCACAGTTTTACAGCCCTCTCCCTCTTCACCAATTTAGTTAGATTAAATTAGATTAAGTTAATTTAGTTATTTTATCCATATAAAATTCGATCTTCCAAATAGTGATTCATCTAGCGATATCGGTACTCAGTAAAATATCTAGTCCCTGTGGGTTCGACACTCTACTCATCTATCTATATTACTTGTGCGATTTTATACACTTGCAAATATCAACATCAAGTTTTTGGCGCCGCTGCCGGGGACTAGGTATTCTTTTATTGATATTGACAATTGCTAGATTATTGCTAATTTGGATTTTTTGTAATTATTTTTATTTTATTATCATTTTACATCTTTATTTTCTTTTGACTAACTTTAACCTTTTTTTTTATTTATTTTTCTTATTTTAGTTTTTTTTAGTTTTTCTATTTTTTTTCTTTCTTTTTCGATACTGATATTTCAGGACATACACGTACATTACCATGGGGAACGATAAGAACAGGCCTTTGAGAGACTATGCTATGCCCTCGATTTATGAATCAAGCATAAAGAAGCCGGTTATTGAAGTTGACGATTTTGAGATTGAACCGGAGATGATTCTATTGATTCAACAGACTGTTCAATTTTGGGGACTACCACACGAAGATCCTTACGCTCACATTGCAGATTTTTTAGAAATTTGTGACACTTTCAAGCACAACGGTGTATCAGACGATGCAATTAGACTGAGACTCTTTTCTTTTTCCCTACGAGATAAGGCGAAGGCTTGGCTACATTATCTACCACCCGGTAGTATTACTACTTGGGAGGAACTTGCACAAAAATTTCTAGCCAAGTATTTTTCACCAGCAAAGACCGCAAGGCTAAGAAATGACATTTGCACATTTACTCAATTTGAGACCGAGTCTTTGTATGATGCATGGGAAAGGTTTAAAGAGTTATTGAGAAAGTGTCCTAATCATGAACTACCGAAATGGCTGCAAATGCAAACATTTTATAATGGTTTGGGAGTTACACATAGATCTATGGTTGACGAAGCAGCTGGTGGTGCACTGATGAGCAAAACTTACACAGCAGCCTATGATCTTTTAGAGGAGATGACATCAAATCATTACCAGTGGTCTTCAGAGAGAACGATGCCAAGAAAAGTGGCTGGAGTTTTTGAACTTGATCCTTTTTCTACTTTAAATACAAAAAATGATATTTCATATAAACAAGTAGAAAATATAAATTTTAATGTTATGCAATCTAATATGATTTGTGATCTTTGTGCAGGAAATCATGCAAGTTCAGATTGTCAAGTGGGGAACCCTTTTGCTCCGTCAAATGCCGAACATGAAAATTTTGTGTCAAACTTTCAAATGCAAAACAATCATTATGCAAACACATACAATTCAGGATGGAGAAACACCCACAATTTTTCATGGAACAACAATCAAGAAGCAGTTATACACCCTCAAAATTTTCCACAGGAAGAAAAGAAGCCGACACTTGAAGACATGTTTATGCACTACATGCAAAAGACAGATTTGGCAATCCAAAATGTTGCAAATTCAACTTCGGCTTCCATCCAAAATCTTGAGGTACAAATTAGTCAAATTTCAAATATTCTTAATGAAAAAATTGCAGGATCATTACCAAGCAATACAGTTGTCCATCCCAAGGAGCATGTTGAGGCTATAACAATAGGAAGTGGGAGGACAATTGAGCAACCACAAGAAGAAAATGGTGATGTGGTTGAAAAGCAAAGTGAGATTGAACAAACTGAGGAGGAACAAATTCAACATGAGCAAGTAATGTATGATATTTTTAATTCCATAAAGATTCCTCCTGAAGAACAGTCATCTATTCAAGTAAGTGAAACTGATTTAATTGTGGGCGAGAAACATAAGGCTAAATTTGAAAAATCACCTATAGAAGTATGTCCAACAAATTCAGCAATTTTTGAAACTGTTAAAGAAAATATTTTTGAAAATGTTATGTACTTGGATGCTGAACCTTCTATTTATTCATTTTTGCAGCATAAATTCAAAGAGGTGGGGGAATCAAAGACATCATCATCTAAAAGGAAACGCCTCAAACTAGAGCTTGAACCTGATCCACATCAGAAAAGAAAAATTAGAAAGGATGTGTTAATGTTGTTGGATTTTGGCGTTACTTAACTATTTCACCCCCATGTCTGGCTGAGGACTTAAAACTTAGCGCTTCTTGGGAGGCAACCCATGTTTTCTTTTATTGCATTCAGTTTTCATTTATCTTTTAGTTTATTTTATTTTAATTTTTTATTTTATTTTGTAGGATTGCATCGATTTTGAAAGTCGCCGGGCGGAGCTGTTTTGAACACCTGCATTGATAGCTGTTTTTGAGCAGTATAAAGTCAGAATCTGGAAAAGTGATTCAAAGAGAAGTTGTAGACAATTGTCTTAGCTTTCCAGCAAAAAAAAATTCAGCCCATTTCGACATCTACAGCTCCAGATATCGCCAAAATACTGAAGGCTGCGCGTGCAGAAATTTAAAGACGAATCAGGGGAGATATTCTAAACTTTTTACATTCTTTTTGTTTTTCTTTTCCTTTCCCATTGAGGACAATGTGACATTTAAGTTTGGGGGGAAGGTTTACAAATTTATTTTTATTTTTATTATTTTTGAAAAGAAAAACAAAACAAAAGGATTATAATTGGGCTCACCATTACACATTTTGAGTTCTTTATGGTGATAAGCATAAAAGACAATTTTTTTGGTATAAACAATTTTTTTTATAAAGCAATATTAAGCATACTTATTTACTTTAGGATTATTGAGTTTCAAAATTCCTTACAAAATTGTGTGGGTCATGCTATTATACATAAAAGACAAATGTGATGTTTTTTCTTGTGATTATCCCCTTTAATCTAGTCCTAAACAGAGTTTAAGTAAATAGAGTAATAAAAAAAAAAAAAAAAATTGAATAAAGTCAATCTACTCCAATGTTTTGAGTTGCTTAGTAACTAGGGGTATTCATCACAAATGTCTACACTTACGTAGAACAGCAACTTGAAATATGAGTATGCAGAGCACTTTAAGTTTGTGACTTGTTGAGTAACCGGGTGAATTCATCACAAATGTTTTGCATTCGCGTCAAAAGGCAAGTGACAACTTAAAGAAGAGACTAAAAAAAAAAAAAAACAAAAAAAAAAAAAAAAAAAAAAAACTCTAGTTTGCTACTCGGTTTGTAGTAGAGAGAAGGGATAATCACAGATTGAGTTGTTGCATACTATAATTACATTAATTGCATGACAAATGCGATTTTTTTTTGGGAATTATGAATAAATAATTGCACTGGAGAAAGTGGGTATGCTTAGTTTTACTTTATTTGTAATTGTTTATATTTTCAATTGAAATTTTGATGCTTGCATGATAAGATTTCTTGGAGTGATGGGTTGAGCCTACTATTATTATTCCCTTGTTAATGATTCTACTTTTTGCTCGAGGACAAGCAAAATCTTAAGTTTGGGGGTATTTGATGTGTCGAATTTATATACAAATATTTGTACTCATTTACCAATAAAAATGGCTTGTTTTCGCTGATATTGTCTATAATTCATCTTATTTCTATATGATTTCATTTAATTAATAATTTTTGAAGAAATAATATTTTTGAGGCAAAAAGTAAAGAATTGTGGAAAAAATCAACAAACAAAGTGAAATAATTGATTTATCGATTTTATTGTTTTGTTGACTTAAAAGTGCGACAAATAATGTTTAAAAGGATTTTTTATACGCTAATATAATTTTTAGTTAGTTTAATTAATTTTAAACTAATAAATTTATTTTATTTAAAAATCCTAATTTCGGGTATTATTTTGTATATGCAGAAGCACGTGGTGGGCAGAAAAGGCAGAAAAGAAGGAAAGAGAAACAAATAAAATTCTGCATTATGAAAGGAATGAAATAAAGAAAGTGGGTGGACTTTTCTGCAAAAAGTAAAAACCCTAGACTCCTCCCCGTTCTCTATAAATACAAATCAAAAGAGAGACTAAAAACCAAGAGGTGACGGCTCATCATTATTCATAAAAAAAAAAAGAGAGATAGAACTATTGTGCACGGCATCCAAGGGGACAAGGAGAACTGTGCGGGCAGTAGTAATCCTCTTCACTTGGGGTTTTCGAAGTGCACCCGGCTGTCTCGACTTGGACCCTGTGCTGACTGGCGACTCCTTCGTCCTCTCTCTGTCTTGCGTGCTGAACGAAAATAAAAAAAAAAAGAAAGAAAACCAGCAAGCGCACGCGTGCTTGACTGGTTTCTTCTCCTTTGGTTTGCACAAGACGAACGGGACCCACACACACGTGACAGAGCAGCTCAGAATAGATTTGACGCGCTGCAGCTGCTGACATCGACGCTGACGTGGTGACAGGCGACAGCTGACGTGCACGTGGCAGACGCGACTTCAAGCTTCTGTTCGGTATTTGAGAAGGGAACAATATGTATCATTTTTATTATAATTTTTTGTGTACATCTTTTCCTCTATATTAATTTTTAGATGCACTCCAAACAATTCTATTAATTGCAAATTTGATATGAACTGAATTTAAAAGTTCTAGAGGCTAAGATGCAGCCAAGTTTTGAACACAGATTTTAATTCCTTCTTATTTCTCTATTTTTTCTGATTGTGTTTTAAATTTTTATTATTTATGCATACAACATGGTGGATAGACATTTGTATGAATTTTCAAATCATAAAGAGACCGAATAGGTAATTTGTGATTAATAAAAATTTAAGACCGTATATTGGAGGACGTGACCGTTAAGAAATCCAATTTTTCAATTAATAATTTGGTGGATAGACGAATGATTAATTGAGAATAATTTTTAGACTACGTTGATAGAGTGGTTAATATCTTTAGGATTTTGGTCGACAATTGGGAAAGATAATATTTTTATTTATAAGGAATTATAATTTGTGTGTGAACCAAGAGCCCTAGAACAAATTTTACCCTTAACAAATTACAAGAGCTTCACAGTTTTACAGCCCTCTCCCTCTTCACCAATTTAGTTAGATTAAATTAGATTAAGTTAATTTAGTTATTTTATCCATATAAAATTCGATCTTCCAAATAGTGATTCATCTAGCGATATCGGTACTCAGTAAAATATCTAGTCCCTGTGGGTTCGACACTCTACTCATCTATCTATATTACTTGTGCGATTTTGTACACTTGCAAATATCAACATCACCTTTATTGGTGCTCAGATTTTTCCATTCTTGGAAAGGTTTCTTCCATGAATCTTATCGAAGCTGTAGCGAGCTCTGATCGTTCAGCTTCGGATCAGGATTCGCAGGGGGAATTTTCTTCTTCTACTTGGGATTTCATATATCCCTCTCAGGGCTCTCCCATTTACTTGAACTCCCCTTCGCCCTATAGGCCCGATCATCATCGGGTCTGCTTCAGATGCCTCCTTCCTGGGCATCTTAAGCGTGAATGTAAGAATAAAATGAAGTGTTTATTCTGTGATAAGCTCGGTCACTCTCGTAGTCGATGATTTTCCCTTCAAAAACTTCTGGGATGGCCCAGAGGTCATCCCTTACCGGCCAAACTCCTATCCTTCCTTAATTACCCCCTCTTAAAGCTCAAGCTTCTGAATAGCTTGGTTAGTAAGCATAGTAGGGTTAAGAGCAAGGACCTCGACTCCTCTGTCTTGACTGACTGTTCAGCGTCGAATTCCTCCCCATCCAGTCCTTCTCCTCGCGCATCTCCAGTCACTCTTAATCGGCCTAATATTGCTTTCCTTTTTAAGGACCATAAAGTTTTTACGAGCCTTGTATCCAACCCTCGACAGGCCTCGGTCAAGGCTCGCCCCCGACCTGTCTCAGTGGTTCCGTCATTGTTCAGGGAGTTGGGTAATTATCCTGACTGGTTTAAATCCTATTCCCCGTATCTTTCGTGGTCTCTTAGTGCGAGGGAGACTACTCCACACTCCCGCACTTCTGACCCCCCTGTGCATCCTGACAGAGCTAATATTGATTTTAAGGTCCCTTCTCTATTCTATATTTATCCTTGTGCTTTGAAGTTCACCAATCCCTTATATTCTGCGATCTCGTTTCATTATCCTGGCTGCCTATACTCTTGGTATCAACTTTTAGGGGCTCAATCATGGCTCTATCAGAATCTGAGGACGTTCAAACTTTTCTTGCTCTCTCTTCCCCTCAAGTATTCTATAAGTACTGATGTCCCTTCTTTTCCCCTTTGGGCCGGCACCTCCAAGACCATCCCATCTACTTCTTCGGCTGCTCCCAGCAGTCACAGTTCTCCCCCGTGTCCCATCTCGGTACATGTTTCTTTATCTGACCTTGAGGCGTTTTCGCCCCCTTCTGCAAGGGCTGCCCATTCCCCTGTCAAGCGCGGTTACAAAAAGAAAGTTTACGATTTTTCGAAGATTCGTGTGAGCGCTCGCCTTCTTGCGAGGAAGCAGGTGCCGTGTCAGCTCATCAGCTTGGGCACTGTTGAGTATCGCCTACTCGTTGGCATCCCCGGTGTTTGCAGTGCCTTACCGCCGTTTTGCCACTAGAGTCCCTCTAGACTGCTAGTGGAGTTGGATGTCGTCGGGGAGGGGGTTTTTCCTGCCAGTTTTCTTGGATCGGCTGCTTAGATCCAGCACCTCTTTCGGTTTTGGTATTTTGATGTTGGTCTCCTTAGTGCTCGAGTCTCTGGACCTTTTGCTTTGCTCTCTGGTATCGGGATGGTGATTCTTGCCGTGATTTTGCCCTCTGTGTTGATACTTGTTATTGTATTTCTTATTTATTTCGTTTTATTCTGTTTTACCTCTTGTAAAACCCTTGATGATTGTTTGTATTATTACTGTTTTATTGATTAATATATATTTTTTGATGGCTGGAGCCTTTTGGCTCTATCCGATTCATCAAAAAAAAAACATTATTACCTTATATATGCCAATACCACAATTTTAATCCACTTATACACCATATATATTATATACTATATGTATATATATTATTTCAAATTACGGGATGTCACACTGTATTTGGTTGCTATATTTATGATTACATTGAAGTTGATTCTGGAATTTGTTCCAAATATTTTAATTTTATTTATTAAAAATTCAGGGCGCTACAGAACATACTATTTACAATTAAGTAATATCTACTATTTTAATGAGAGAGTTGGGGTTTGTAATAAACAAACCCTAACTTTGTACTTATATAAACACGTATAATACACGTCCAAATTATATCCAACAAATATAAATGTGCACCGCATGTGTTGCCCAAATCAAAACATTCAAATATAAACTATTTTTTTTCTTATTCAATATATATTCATTTAATTTGATGACTTTGTTTTTTTAAGACGTGCATCACACGTACATTATACTAGTAATATTATAATGAGAGAGTTGGGGTTGTCATTTGTAGACGTTCAACCATCTAATCTCAACCATTCATTTTTAAGTGAGAATAATATTAACAATTCATTTACTCAACTGTTGTTAGTTACCATAACACCCTCAAAGTTCAAATTTATTTACGACATAATTATTTACAAAAGTGTCACTCATATAAAATAAAAGTTTGTGCCACTATGTATAATTTGTAAAGAGTATTGATGAGTAAAAGGATGTCTCAAGTTCGAGACCAAATTACGTTTTATTATTTACTATATACCAAAAAAAATTTAGAACGTGCATCGCACGTATAAATTAATTACTAATAGAGTTTAATTATAGCAAGGTGATTATAAAGTCTTTCTAGACAGTGTCATGAGAGTCTAGCAATGAGTTTCTTTACTATTAAGTAGGGATGGCAAACGGGTCGGGTTGACCCGCATCCCGCCAGGGACCCGCACGCTCTAACCCGACCCGGAAGATGACGGTTCGGGTCCGGGTTGAACCCGCGAGTCTAAGCGGGTCGACCCGGGTCATCGAAATTGAAGATCCGACCCGTTCAACCCGGCCCGCTCGACCTGGTTAAAAGTCCCAACTCGCCCACCAATCCGTGGGTCGACCCGCAGGCTTCGAACCGTTTGACCGGAACGGGTCAAACGGCCAACCCGTGCGGGTCGAACGAACAACAACTGTTTTAGTCGATTTTTTGTTTGTTTTTTTTAATTATAATTTTTTCGCCTATAAATATCTCTTAAACCACCCTAAAAATTTCACACCTTACTCTCTTACTCTCTCTACTACTACTGCTCAATTCATTCAAAATTTTTTCAACAAAGAAGCGAAAAATTCTGATTGTATCAAATTCAATTTTCAACTACGTCTACTTCAACTCCTCCAAGGCTCCAACAAAGAAGCTCTCTTTCTTTCTCTTTCAACGACTACCGGACGGTCCGGACTTCTATTTCTACTTCTACTTTTATTTTCACTCTCATTCTATATATGAGTATCCGCGATGTACAGTATCAAAATTTCACAACCCTCTTATTGTCTTGATATTTTTTTGTAGTTATAATTTTTTGTATCATATTTGTTTGTTGGTTTTTTGATCTTCTCTCTCACAACCCTCCTATTGTTTTTTATATTTTTTTAAAAACTTATCTCACCTAGATTGTATTTAATTTTTTCACATACACTACTATATCAACATGTCTAGATCATGAGGTAGTGGCTGTAGCCAAAGTGGACAAGATTCCATCGGCACTTCTCGTAGGCCTCCTATTGTCCCACAAATTGAGCCCGTCGAAGAGTACCCTATGACCGCACACAGTGGTACACACGATGTGTTCCCACAAGTCATAGACATAGAAGAGGAAACACAAATACAACCAACCGAAACAACACAACCGGGTAGTAGTAGAAAACTAGAGGGAAAACAAGTGATTGACACAAATTTTATAACTATATTCCGGACGAAGAAAATTCAGGTATAGGTATAAAAAGTTGTAAAACTTGTTCCAGCCATACAAATGGAAGAAGGGTGAGGGAACGGGTGCAATAAAATGACACATCCAAAATGAACACAAGGAACTTCTTGTAGACCTACCTGGTTAACAAAAAATTCACCCTAGGACCGATCTAGTTGATATCCACTCTTATGATCCTGAACTTGTTCGTCGGGAAATGGCCCCACTAGTAATTAAGGAATAGTTACAATTATCATATTCCGAGAGTAGGAACTTAGAGTTTTTTAATCAAATCGCATTACCTGCATTTTAAAAGAATCCCTAAAAATACTTTGAAGTCGGATTGTTTTAAAATGTACACCGAAATAAGAGATGGTTTGATTGATATTTTATGGAGTTTAACTTGTAGAGTTTCTAAAACTTTCGATTGTTGGAAGGGTTGCAACAATATTCCAATGATGGGAATAACTTGTCACTGGATCGACAATAATTGAATTCTTCAAAAAAGTATCATATCACTTGCCGCGTTGCCCTATCCCCATAATGGTAATGAAATTGCAAATCGTATTTTAGGAATTTGTGATCTTTTTCATATTCGTGATAAAATTATGTGTAATAGTTTTGATAATGCATCTAATATCAATGCATCAATTAGTAGCTCCTCTATGTGACGATATTTTTCATATTAGATGTACATGTCATATTTTAAATTTATGTGTTCAAGATGCATTAAAAATAGCTGACCCATATATAGTTAACATTAAAAATTGTGTACATTTTATTACATTAAGTGGCACCATATTTCAAGAATGAAAAGCATGGTGTAAGCTTTAAAATGTACATTTTAAAAATTTTTCAAAGGATGTTAAATACCGATGGAACTCTAATTATGATTTGCAACATGTTGTTACTCAATATAAAGCATGTATAAATGATTTTTGTCTTGCAAAAAATATGCCGAATTATCAAATGACTCCCGAAGCTTGGTATTATGCCGAATCTTTATTAAATTTGGAGAACCTTTTAAAACAACAACTTTAAAATTTTCAAAATCTTATGAATCTACTTCTAGTAGCATTTTTATTTCAATAGTTACTATGATGCATACTTTTAAAGAAATGATCGATGATGTTTATATTGGTCCTATTGTGAAACCTACATACACCAAAATTTTGAAGTATTTTAGTCCTGCTCCTAAGTTGTATTGCTACTGTGATGGATCCTCGTATCAAATTAGAAGGTACGAAAAGTTTGATTGAAATATTTTTTACTTTACTTGGGGAAGATGAATCTGAAATTGATTGCGAAACATTTCTAGCTAGCTTTGAATCAACATTAAATAACTTGTATGATTTTTATGATAGAAGTTTTGCATCTAGTTGTACAACTAGTTTAGTTAGTTATTCTTCTGCTACTTCTAGAAGTAAGGGTAAGAATAAATTAGATGATTCCACATTTAATTTACTTGCACAAATTAAATCAAAAAAACCTAGGACTAATCAACCAAATGAATTTCATTGGTATAATCAACAAGATTCTGAAAGTTTTACTTCTACACTTGATATTTTACAATGGTGAAAAGACCATGAACATACTTATAGTATTCTTAAATATATGGCTAAAAATCTACTAACTCCTCATGTCTCTACAGTTGCTTCAGAAAGTTCATTTTTTACAAGTGGTAGGGTTCTAATCGATTACAGGAATCGCTTGAAGCCCCAATCATTGGAGATGCTCGTCTACACGAAAAATTGGATGAAGACCGAAGATAGGATTCAAGGAATAGGGTTCGACACGTCTACAAGTGGAAGCAACTCGCCGGAAGAACAACAAAAACACTAATAGCAACCAACATGAAGAATTGAAGACCAACAACAACAACAACAAATCGAAGAAAATTGTAAATATATAAAAAATTGTAAAAAATCTTTGTTTCTTATAAAAAAGTTAGAAAATTGAAGAAAATTGAAATTGTATAGAATAAAATTGTTATTGTATAGAACACATTTGTAGAAAATCTTTGTTTCTTATAAAAAAATTGGAAACTTGTATAAGTTGAAATCATATGAATAATATATACATATTTTTTTTTTGCAATTTCACTCTTTGATTATTATTATTATTATTACATTTTTTCTTCTTATTATTAAAATTATATTTTTTTAAAGTTAAAAAAAATTAGTTTAAATCGACGGGCCAACTCACGATCCTACCCGACCTGACCCGACCCGGGTTGGACCCGAATGGGTTCGCGGGTTGGCCGGGTCAAGATTTTGCTAATCCAACCTTGCCAAGCTCGGCCCGATTAACACGTCGACCCGACCCGAACCCGCCCTATTTAGATTCCAACCCAAACAGGTTCGACCTGACCTGGCCCGGTTGACCCGTTTGCCACCCGTAACTATTAAGTAAGAAAGACTCGGGAAGGAACATTGGCGATTTGCAATTTTTTTTTATTTGTAACATATATTTTTTTTCCTGCTAATTTGAGTTGCAACTCTATATATGCTATATCAAACTTTTTTTTTCTTTTTTTTGTTGGAAGATTCTAGATGTTGATTGTCTCGTTTTCTCTTGTGCCTTCACTCTTTGCTTTCCTCCCTTATTTCTCTCTTTTCCCTCTAACTCGTGATACATCATCCTTCGTCAAGAAACTTTACTTTTCAAAATATAACCATGAAAAAAAATGTTACAACGATAGATCATTCGTTCCTTCAAATTAATAATAGAAATAAGTAATCACAATTTTGCTTGCGCATAGCACCAGACAAGTGCTAGCTTAACTCTATAGATGGTTTTTTTTTTTTTTTTTGTTTTGTTTTGTTTTTTTTAACAAACAAAAAACTCTACAACTTCTTGAACAGCTTCATTGGAGAAATGAGTAGGTAAACATATATAGATTCTCAACTTCACTCCAACCATATTTTTTTTCCGTCAATAGCGGGAAGAAAGTTAATATAACCAAAGGTATGTTAACTTTGGTTATCATATCTTCACCTCTCACTTAAAAATGTCTTCTGATTTGGTGTCCAGTATTACTAAAGTTATGAAAAATTAGATAGCTAAAGTTGTCTCAACTTTTTAACATGAATATAACTATGTTATCTAAACTTCAAAATAAGTCACAAATGCATCAAAATTATGATAACTAGAGTTTTGTGAAGCGAAGTGAAATAGTTGTAGTTATCCTAACTTAACTTTGTTTTTAGATCGGTAGCCTAAATAATAGTAAAGATGAAAAACGGATATTGTAGTACAAATAGCACTCTTCTATCTAATTATAACAATCCACGGATGCTATCTATGTGTATCATATCTGTTAGATTCAGATATATTTAGGAAAAATAATGATGTGAAAATCTTTATTGAAGTATTGAACCAAATACTTATAAGATTACAAAAGTAAAGATATAGAGATGAAAACTATATCGAGACAAGAACTACGTAAAGAGATAAGAGAAAATAATATTGAAGAAGTAACACCATCCATATATGTTAACAATCCCCCTCAAACGGTTAAAGTCGTCGACGAAACCTAGTTGCTGAGTACGGAAACATATCATAGTTGTAGTATTGTATGACTATTGGACGGACCGAGGTGGTCCGTTACATGAAGTGTTTGTACCGAAGTTGGAAAGGATCATGTGTCGCATTCAGTATGAATATCAGACAGAGCAAGGTGGTGTGTTACACGAAGTGTTCGTACCAAAGTCGAAACGAATCATGTGTCGGTGAGTAGGACGGACCTGGGCTGTGCATTGCACGGAGAGTTCATACATAAAATTAAAGTTGAATCTGAAAGTCATCGTAGTGAAGTTGGTTGTTGTCGTCGGAGTTGAAGTTTTGCTTTAAGATGCATGCTGTAATAGATATGTTGTAGAGGGACTTGGATGGCATGATAGGATTTTGATGGCATCGTAATGGTAGGTGTCAGCGAGTGGAAACCCTACAATGAAGATGGTCGAAGCGGATGAAGAAAAGAGCATTATGAGTGGAAACCCTATAAAGTTGATCAACGACGTACGTTGGGCAAAACAATTATGTGTGAAGATTTAGAAAGACAAAATTAGAATTTTTGAAAGATAAAAGGGCGAAGAGGGAAAACATTGTCGATGAAAGCAAAGAGAAGCCGTTGACGGAGAGGTGAGGATGAGTGATTCTGTTGATGACTGAAACCACCCCACCCCGAGGATGCGGAACAATGTAGTCTAACTCTTATAAATTAGAGTTTTGATACCATATTAGAAACATAGAAACTTGTGAAAAATAATGATGTGAGAGTATTGCTCCAAGTACTTATAAGATTACAAAAGTAAAGAGAGAGATAAAAACTACATGGAGATGAGAACTACGTAAAGCGGTGAGAAAAAATAATACCAAAGAGATAAGAGAAAATAATATTGAAGAAGTAACAATATCCATATATGTATACTGTCAAACTCAAAAACTCAAATAGTCAAACAAAACAACATCTAATTACAATCATTTCTTGAGCTAAGACAACTCACTTTCCCCCTATATTGCCATCCTCATCCACCCCTTCATTCTCCTCCAAAGACCTCCCCGTTGTCTCTCTTGTAAACATATAAGTAACAGCCACTCCTACACCACAAACGCAACCTAATATAATAAAAGCATACATCATCCAACCCCTGTCAGCTCTTTCTTCGTCATCCTTACCCTTCGATGCCCATAGAAACCCGATCGCACCTATCATTGCCCCGATCTTCCCTACTGCTCCGGCTATCCCATGGCACGTGGACCGGAACCGGGCAGGAAATAGCTCGGCCGGTACTATGAATGTAGTCGTGTTCGGCCCAAAATTTGAGAAGAAGAATGTCAATGCGTAGAGAACAATGAAGCCATAATTGTGGTGGTGGTACCAGTACATGCTGTAAGGTGCCCCTAGTGCTAGTAGGAAGATTGCCATAAATAAGAAGCCCATCATTTGGATTTTTCGCCTACCTACTCGATCGATGAAGTATATGGTGGCCCAGTAGCCGGGTATGATTGACACAGCTGCAAGAATGGCTTGGGATTTGGCGATGTTGTAGGACTCTGTGTAGGCATTCACGGGATGGTCTGCTGCGAATTTAGCTCGGTAGATTTCTGACTGGAGGAAGTTGCTGCTATAGAAAGGGATGTCAACAAGTAGCCATGAGACAGAGCAAGCGAAGAGGTCAAGACCGTGATTTTTGAAGAACTGCTTGGAAAATAAGCCGTATGTTTGGGGCGGAGCCGTGACTACGTCTTCATCGATTGTATTCAACTCAATATCGCTTAGAACTCTCGCTATGTCTTCGTTGGCTCTGTTTACATTGTTTTCTACCAAAGCAGTGTACCTGGAACAGAAAAGTACAATCTTCATTAAGGAAAAAAACCGTTCTTCTAACTGGAAAAATGTCTCTGTGGTTGGACTCTTGCATAGTTGCATGTAATGCATGTTCACCTTTAAGCAACATTAGTAATTGATAGATGTTGCATAGATGTATGTAATGCATGTTCACTTTTAAGCAACAATAGAAATTGATAGTAATGTTATGTTAATTTTAAGATATGTAGGCGTGCATTGGCGTGGTAATAATCTTGTATCTATAAGTATTGCAAACATAACTGCAAGAACTACCTGGCGGTTTCCGGCATGCCCAGCCTCCAATAAAATGTCAAGGCTGCAGGGATAGCCCCAATCATCAGTATCACTCTCCACAAGATATTGACTGCCTGCGGGGACAGAAACGGTCCAATTTCCGACTTCTTAGTTGTTCGTTTAAATACTTTTGTTAACAGCATTGTCACAGCCGAACTTGCAAAAATTCCCAACCCTTGCATCGAGAAGACAGCAGCAATGAAAGACCCCCTAGTCTTCGTATTCGCGAACTCGGACATTATTGTCGCACTCAAAGGATAATCGCCTCCTATCCCAACCCCGACCCAGAACCTGAAAAAGCATAGGCTAGTCAACATACATTTCCTCGTCGAACAAATAGAGAGCCCAGACCCTATTGAGCTAACCACCATAATAAGGAGAGACACTCCGTAAATCTTTCTTCTTCCAACTCGATCACCTAGGAATCCGAACACGAGCTGTCCAACAACAGTGCCCAAGAGAGCTATCGTATAAACAAGACCGAAGTCAACAGGGGACATAACGCCAGGCTTCCCGTTCATCTCCGGGTAGTAGACACGGCCAATGAGCTTCGTCACAGGGGCGATCGTGAAAAGATCGTAAGCGTCAGTGAAGAGCCCCATTCCGGCGATCATGATGGCCTTGAAGTGGTAGAACTGCGTTTTCGCCCTGTCTAGGGCAGTCAGTACATTCAAGGCCATTACAGATTAGTAGTAGCAGTAGTACTGGTAATAGTTCTTGGTGGTTAATTTGGTATTTAAATGGAGAACACAACTACAGTGACGAAGCAACCATGGAGTTTCGTACTAGGATTAGATACTTAATAGATCCGAATATACGAGGAGTTAAATAAAATCTAGAGACAATGACTATATACTTTACATATCCGGAGTTGAAAAATATAGCTAGAGACAATGACTAGGTTTTCAAAGGTTGGGAATTTGGATTCTTACATTTGATGGATTGAATCTGTATGTATAAATTAATGGCTAAATTTTAAATTAAAAAAACACGATCAGCTATTTGTTGGGCTGGCTTCTGAACAAATGAACTATGTTTCTCAGTTTGGTCCTCATATAAGTTTTATAAGTATGATGATCATACTGAGAAACACGGTTCAACGGTTTTCTATCAAAATTAGATAATTGAGAGATGTTTTTTTTCTTCTTTCAAATACAGTGTGCTTTTATTCGCTAATTAGTGGGGCATATCAAGCTTTTTTTTTTAATTTTTTTTTTTAATCGTTAAAGGTTGACAATTGTCCCCCGTGTTTCATTAAAAAATTTAACAAAACAAACAACAAAAAATAAGGCTTATGAAGTTCAAATCCCAACATGCTGTTTTCTGGAATTCATACACTCCTATCAATAAACAAAAATATAACGAAATCTAGTCCTACTGATCGGCCACACTCGTCAGAACAATTCTCTCGTACCAATTTGGGCTCACTCTCTCACTCAGTCCCTCGATTGTACGCTGTTTATCCTCTCCAACTATTGTACGCTATCCCTCGTCGTCCTGACCCATTCGACAAGGGTGACCCATATCAAGCTCATATTGACTTAATTGTTTTATGGAGATTAATCTTTCATTGACTTGATTGCTTCCCTCCGTTGGGTTGATTTAAGGACGGCTTTGTCATCTTGTTAAGACTATTTACAAAAGACACTACATCTGTAAGATCAGCACAAAAGAAATATTATTTTAGTATATGGTTTGTAAACTCTTCTAATTAACTAATGACATAAGTTAACTTTTTTGCTGTTTTGTCTTGAGGATTCCGGCAAGTCATCCTCAACATTTGTGAGGTCACTACATACCAGTGTTCAAGAAACTGAATCAGGTATCAATACCGGAGAGATGGTCGGTCCAGATTATTTAGGGTTCAGCTTGAACCCAGTCCATAAATTGAACCGGTCTGCTTATTAGTTTAGTTCTTTTTTATTTCTGTAAAACCAAATCAGTTTAGGGTCCGGTTCTAATTGAACCTGGTCTAACAACATTGCTGCAAAGTCTCGACATGCAATTTGTTGACAACTAGGAAACATAACATTAAACTATCACTAGTAATTTACACGTGCGATGCACGTTTTAATAATTTCAAAAAATAAAAATAAAAACTCTGATGTAAGGAGGATTTGAACCGGAAACATCCTTTATTTTAGTTATGTACGTACGTTGTACATGTTGGTAGAATGACAAAATGATAAATGACACTACGGTCTTCTTCCATTATAATACTAGAGATTAGAGATATACAAAGTACGGAATATCAATTGTTCCCTACGAGTGAAGAGATCCCAATCGGTACAAAATATTAGTATTATAATCTAATTACATTTCTTATGTTTATTATTAGAGAGTATTATTTTTTATGTTGAGTTGTTCTAAAAGTCAAGGTGACAAATGCAAGAAGAAAGGTTGTGCTTGTTCTGGTCGAAAGCATTGACAAGTTTTAACAACATTACATTCAAGTAAAATTACTCTTTAGCGATAGTTTGGTAATGACGATGCTTCTAGAGGTAAGAATATACTGCGACTTATGAAAGTCTAGTGACAATGACTAGATAATAAGTCTAGTGACAATGACTAGAGAAGTTCGACAAGGATGAGGTGTTGTATGGCCCGACACTGGAGTACGCCTAGTAGCGGTCTGGTATCCCTTCCCCAGGGGTGTACTTTTTAAGTTTTCTTGACGTTGTTTCCTTACTTCTAATTAACGAATTAGAGCAGAGATATTCACCTTTGTTTCACACAATTTGAGAGGTTGAGAATTGGGGGCATGGCCAATTAAGTAGCATTTTAGTAGTTTTTTTTTGTATTGTAAATATATGTTATCTTTCGAAACTATTTGCAAAAAAATAACACTTGCCAAAATAATTGTGTTCGGGTACTCAACAACTGTACTTGCCATTTCCAACAGCAAGCTTAGTTATTTCGTACTCGCCGTTGAGAACAGTGGGCCTAGTTTTTTGTTGTTGTTGAGAAACTCGACGTTCCAATCGGCAAATATAGTTCAAAAGTATCAAACATGACTCTTTGTTCCCAACGGCGGGGTACTTTATACTAGACTCGCTATTGAGAACGGCAAGATTATATGAAATTTCACAGTGAAATTCTCTGTTGGACTTGGTGAATTTTAGAAAGAAATTTTTTTTATTTCTCTCTCTGTAAAATTTCATATATAAACTTGCCGTTCTCAATAACGAGTCTAGTATAAAAAATCTCGTTATTGAGAACGGCAAGTTGTGTTTAACAATTTTGAACTAAACTCGTCATTGGAAACAATGAGTTTCTCTTAAAAAAAAAAAACTTGGTCCACCATTCTCAACGACGAGCATGAAATAACTAAGTTTACTGTTGAAAACAGCAAGTGTACTTGTTGAATTTTCGAACGCAGTTAGTTTAACAAAATTGACTTTTTTTTTTTTTTTGATATGAAAAAATGCAACATGCAACATTTGTAAGAAAGATTTTCATTTAATGTTGCTGCAACATGCATTTGGTAGTTAATGTGTTGGAATTTAAGTAGATGCTACAAGAATAAGTTTGATTAAGTTTGCAGGCATAAGTCAAGCAACTATTCAGTGTTAGAGTTGATTTGAGAGAGGGTCATCTTAGCTTGTCGACTCCTTATGGATGTACGTGCTCTTCTTTGAAGAAGAATAAAAGTTACATGATAGTCACTCGTAAGAGCATCCGTAATAGTATTTTTCAAATATGAGAATATGACAAAGTAGCATATAGCAAAGAGAGCAATTTGTAGTTGTCGTGATTTGCTATAATTTGAGAAAGAAAAATAAAAAAAGAAGCTCGGATGGAACATCTTCTTTCGGTTTTTTTTTTAAAAAAAACATAACGTTTAAGTTTATTAACTAATGATTAATTAGATATTAAAATAGGTAAATTGAATAAATTTAATATTAAAATATATACTAATCTACATAATTAATACACTAACCTAAGATTAAATGGGCTAAAGTTTACAAAGGAGCTGGACGGGACAACATGTCCCGTCCAAGCAATTTTTGGCTTTAAACGGGACACCATGTCTCGTTTGACGATTTTTCGATTATTTATTTATTTTTTTTGTTCAGGCGGTACAACATGTACCATCCGATCATTAAAAAAAAAGGGACGGAACGACATGTTCCGTCCCCTATAATTTGAGAATTGCCAATTCATTCCTCAAATATGAGAACGGACTAGCGATTTTGCCAAAATATGGCAAAATAGCAAACGAGTGCAGGCCTTCGTTTCTCAAAATATGAAAATTTGGCAAATATAGCAAACGAATGTGTATGCTCTAAATCTTTCATTCGTTTGTAAATTTTACAGAAAGTTTTACATGTCTGTAAAAAAGTTTGCAATCATAATGCTACAATGAATCAGCTTTTCCGGTGTTGTTGAACTGTCCTTGACCATGTTGGACTCATCATGTTGGGTATTCAGGCGTTGATGTGGTATAGATGGCGTGGCCCAATCAGGGCCGTCAGATCTCCTCAGATTTCTCTCATTCTAGATCATCAAGTCAACAGTTCCAACGGGCCTTCTGCCAATTCAGGTCCACAAGCAAGCGGGTCTGACCCGGCCCATTAGGGTCTGATACCCGTTTACCCCTGCCTATAAATACCAACCCCCCTCCTCATTATCAAAGGTAATGAATCTTTCCCCATCTGAATCATAGCTACCCGTCTCTTTCCAGTGACTGACTAAATCGTCGGAGGGCCTATCGCCGGGACTTCTCTCGGTGTTTCTAGGCCTTTTGCAGGTACTTCGGCCGTCCGAGCTTCTAGCCTCTCTTCTGAGCCGACCTCAAGAAGCCGACCCGAGCCGATCCGTCTCTTCCACTTCACAAATTACAAGAACTCACACATGTTGCTCCCCCCACCGAAAACAAGCAGCATCAGGTTGGCGTCGTCTGTGGGAAACGAATGAATCGATCCTAAGCTCGGATCTCTCTTGAAGCCGAGCCCTCACATGGCTCCCAAATCCAGAAGATCCTTCACCGCTGGACACCGTCCAGACCCTCATCCCTCTCACAGTCATGCAAACACTTAGGGATCTATTCGACCACCAGTAAATGGTGCAGTGGGAGCCGATCCGAGCGCTTCAAGCTTGGTCGCCCATGATTTACGGCATGTCATCAACAACCGGCAGCCCTCTGTTGACCTTCGGCTCCAGCTCAGCCGATCACGGAGTCGAGCAGTCCCTTCCGGCCCAGCTCCGACACATACAATTCTTCCATAACCGTACCCGCTACCCCAGGAGCGGTCCACCTCCGCCCGGTCAAGGCGAACAGGTTCCAGTCACGAGAGCCAAGTCTCGAGATTTCAGGAACAAGATCCTCCGAGCCCTCGGCGGTGGCCTCGGGTTCGAACAGCAAACTGCCAGCCCAAGGCGCGAATAGGGTCGAGGTCCCGAGTCTCACGATTCATCCCAGCCACCTCGACAGAACGAAGCTATCCTCCATCATCTTCAGAAGATGGAGAGTCGCCTCGCCCGCATTAACGAGGGAGGGCCACACACCGCTCGAGCACATCAACCGAGCCGGCCGTCTTTCTCCCCCCAAATCCTAGACACTAAGATTCCCAGGAATTTCAGGCCGCCTCAGTTTGAGACTTACAATGACGAGAGTGATCCAGCTGATCACATGGAAGGGTTCAAAACCCTTATGATGATTCACAGCGCATCAGATCCTCTCCTATGCCGCGCCTTCCCTGTCACCCTGCGTGGTCCGGCTCGGGAATGGTTCTTCAAGCTCGCCCCCGGATCGGTCTTCTCGTTCGACCAGCTCGAAACAAATTTTCTTGCTCACTTTGTGACCAGCTAAAAGGTCGAGAAGATGAGTGCGGCTCTTTTGGACCTCAAACAGAAGGAAGGAGAGCCCCTCCGTGAGTTTGTGCGGAGGTTCACAGCTAAAGCCAGGGCAGTCTCATCCCTCGACGCCAGTGTCACCTCGGCGGTCTTTCGGCACAATGTTCGCCACGGCCAGTTGAAGGCTTCTTTGGCCAAAAAACCACCCACAAACTTTCCCGACCTTCTCAACAGGGTTAAAAAGTACATCCTGTAACACCCCGCAAAATTGAAATTACAATTTTGCCCCTGGGTGTTACGCACGTATATTTTGTAATGTATTTCATTATATATTTTGGATTCATACTATTTATACATTTTCCGTATTGATTTCAGTCAACTAAAATATAATATTTCAATCCCTAGGATTTACGTGCTTTTTACGTGTTTTGATGCACGTGTTTCCACCACTACGTACAATGTTTTCTATAGGTTTAAATTATTTATTTTTATGTATTTAAATCTATTTTATAAAATGAAATTTTATTTTCCCCTTGTTTTGATTAAAATGCATTTTTATTTTTGCACGTATGATGCACGTGTAAATTTTATTCTCATTTGTTATTCTCAATTACAAATTTTTAGCATGCATAAGTTTTAATTAAGCCTTCTTTTGATTCATGGACCTATAGAATAAAATCTAGCCCATTAGGAGAGGAGCCCACTAGATAATCAAATTAATTAGTAATGAGCCCATGTAGCAAGCCCACTAGATAATTAAATAAATTAATTAGTAATGAGCCCATGTAGCAAGCCCACTATTAAAATCACATTTTAGTTAAACATGTACTAATACATGACAAGTTACAATATTAGTACACATTTTTGAGTTATAGAAATGTGTTCATATTTGTTTGTGCATGTATGCATGCACACACAAATGTATTTGGACCATTTTGTGGGCTAGGGGAGGGGATTAATGGAGTGGTTAAGTTCATGGAGAGTGGGGAGATGAGAGGTTGGGAGTTTTAGGAGTTAAAAATATGAAGAGGTGAGAATTAAAAAGAGAATTAAAATGAGAAGTTATTAGGTGGGAGATTTTGCAATATAGTCCCTAGCATTGTCCTATAAATAGCAACCCATTTCTCATTCTTTTTCACACCAAAAATAAAATAAATAAGAGAAAGAGAAGAATAAAAGAAAGAGAGTGAGGGTCCTTTTGGAGGAATTGCTAGAGGAAGCCATTGCTAGGGGAAGGGAGCTTGCTAGGAGGAGCCATTGCTAGGAGTTGTCTTGAAGCTAGAAGAAGTGTCACATCTTTCCTTCAATTGTTCAAGCTTCAATAAGGTGGGTGACCCCATACTTTCTAATTTAGAATAATGCATGCTAAGTAATAAATAATGAGTAGTATGGAATTTCTTATATGATTTATGTTATGGTATGAGTTGAGAATGATAAGTAGTTCATGTATGATTAATAAATTAAATCATGTTAGGGATTAATGAGAAAAAGGAATTGATTGATTATTTATCATACATTAGCATGCTATTTAATGAATAGTATAAGTTTAATATGATAATTAGAAAATAAATTCATGCTTTTGTGTATGTTAAATTGTAGAAATATTATTGTTGATTAAGAAACAAAACATTGTCATGTTGCTTAGAAATGAGAACAAAAAGTAAGGAGAAACTTTCATTAGCTTGTTAATGTGCAAATGTAGAAATTAGTAATTATGAGATTATTGGAAGAGATTTCATTATGGTTAAAAAGAAATTTTTCTTTTAGTAAAGTGGATGGTTTCTTACTTTCTAGTTGTAAAAATACCATGCTAGAAATTATAAATTAGTTTTGTGAAAATTCATATAGAATTTTGGAAAGAATTATTGTATTGGTAATAATTATCCATAACAAATGTTTTTAATAAATTTATTAGCATAAGGGCTAATATTATAATTATATTAAACATGGTACATCATTTACGATATGCAATAATTTAGTTTAAATTCCGGGATGTTCATGTTTATTTAGTACTTTGCAATATGGTTCATATTTATTTTAACATATGGGTACATATACATTATTTCAAACCAATTGATACCTTCAGGAATATTATATTATAAGCATGTATATGATTATAATAACTAGTATCATACACGTGCACACGTGCACGGGGGAATAATGGAAGGGATAATGAAAAGGGTAAAAAGAAAATAATTTCCGAAACTGATCCACCGTGGAAAATATTTACCCGACTGGTCCACTTTTGAAAATATTTACCAAAGTTAGTCCACAACTGGTCCACTTTCGAAAATATTTGGCCTATGTACCCAAGCAAACTGTAACAAACTAGTTGTTCGGCTACTTGTGCATTGTATAATGTAGTCTTCACATTTACTACAAGGTTTATATGTTTTAAGAAGAAATGTAAAGTATTACTTTTGTGAAGTGATTTTCTTGAAGAGAATTTTACTCTTATTTGTTCGAAGAATATTCTAAGTAAAGTGAGACATTATAATGGCTTGATTTTATTATGAAATCTCATGTGATAGAATTGTGTTCTTAAAAGAAATTATTCCTTTGTTGATAAAGAATGTGAACGGATGACTAGATAATGAATAATGATGAGACTATGATTACTTGTGATTAAGTTGAAAGAAGAAATTATATAAGTTTAAGACATGATTACTAAAGGGTATGTGTACCCATGTTTCTTGTACATGAAAGATTATGATTAAGAATTAGTAAGACTTCGGTTACCGGTAATTTTGAAAGAAAGAATTGATATGATTTTGGGATAATGCCGTCGGGCGATCTCGTATTTTGTGAATAAATCCGGTATGAGGTAAAACTGATTCTAGGGTGATAACATATTCATGTCTTGAACTAAAAATAATTAGGCACTTAAGTGAAGATGTGATAAACTTGTGCAAACGTAAATGGGTGCTTCTATATAGTCGGCGGTGGATCTCCGTGGCTATAGACCCAGTTGGTGGACTGTGGTTGCCCCATAGGAGATGGACTGTTTTTTTATCCGGGACTTAGGGTAGTCGACGGATGTTTACCATACTCCAAAGAATACGTATATACTGGGGCTAGAAGGGCATTTACGGGATTATCATCACGATATAATAGCCAGGGAGGCTGGGATCTGTTAATATAAGCCAGGGAGGCTGAGATCCGTATCTGTGAAATAACTCTAAAACTTGTTTTATTACTGGGTAGTCTCATGGCGAGGGATCGAACCCTTTAATGTGGAGTACGTAGGCGCTTGCCCTCAGACCTATGTAGTATGGGATGCATAGAATCTGAACAAGTGTGCATTAGTGTCATCCTAGTATAGAAATGTGTGCATTAGGCATTAAGGCATGACATACACTTATGTTTAGAATAATCACCTTTGACACTTTACTTGTTCATTCAATCTTGTTGTTGATTTGTTAAAGTATGAGATCGTTATACTATTCCCGACATAGAGAGGATAGCCGTGTATAACATTTCGTCAGTTCTAAGTAACTGACGTGCCCACAGATTAACATGCAGGTAAAGGACCATTCATGGAGTTATAAAGTGGATATGCTGTGGCTGTTTAGAAGCTAAAGATGTTGTAAATGATGTTAAAGTTATACAAGTTGTATTTCATTGTTGTAATATTTTAGTCTTCCGCTGTGTAAAGGAACTCTGATGTATTGTGAATGAAAAGTTTTAAATTCCTTGTAAAATTGTACGAAGTGAAGTAAAGATCCTGTGAAATCTCGAATTTATCCTTATTTGAAATTCGGGGTGTTACACATCCGGGCCGAGGAGGCCCTGCATTCCGAAGGCCTGAAAGAAACCCCAGGCAAGGGGAAGAGGAAGGATGAAGAATCGAACCTATGAAGAAGGTCTAGAAAGATCTGTCTACCCATAAATGCTCCCCGCCAGTCCCCCGTTTCGAGAGATACACACCACTGACACAAAACGTGTCGGCCATCCTCCTGGAGATCGAGGATAAAGGTATCGTCCGCCTTCCTCCCCGGCCTAACAACAACAACAAGAGGGACCGGAGGTTTTACTGTCGCTTCCATCGGGACAATGGGCATGATACTGATAATTATCGTGCTCTCAAAGACGTGATCGAAGCCCTCATCCAGAGGGGATACTTGAAGGAGTTCACTCGAACCACCCCCAAAGATCAGAGGATCCACGATCGTCACCTCCTCCTCGGACGATCAGCAGGCGGCCTGAGCCTCAGCCTGATCTCGAGGATATCGGTGCGCCGCCCATCCTTCACTGTGTCCACGGCGGGCCTATGGGGGGAGAATCGAACAACTCCCGCAAAGCTTTCATTCAAGAAGTGAACTCGGTGCATAACTATCCATGGCCTGGCAGTCTTATTTTCCAACGAGGATCTCGAAGGCGTCCGATTTCCCCATTGTGATGCTCTGGTGAACAGCCTCGGCATGGTGAACCATGAGGTCCGACGTATCCTTGTAGACAATGAGATTTCGGTCAATATTCTATTTTTGGCCGAGTTCGAAATCCTCAAGCTCTCCCGCGAAAGGTTGAAGCCGGCGGGGTACACGCTTCATGGATTGTCTGGCGTCTCCGTCCAAATCGAGGGAATTGTTACACTTGATGTGATGGCTAGCATGACCCCGACCCTTCAGACCGAAGCAATGTACTTCATGGTGGTCAATATCAAGGTAGCCTATAATGCCATCCCCGGCAGACCAGGATTTTGTACACTCCAAGCAGTTTCCTTCGCCTACCACTTGAAAATGAAGGTTCCCACCGATCACAGGGTGGGTGTAGTCCTAGGCAATCAGGAATCGCATGTTCATGCTACATGACCGCAGTGGGGGCGGAGTCTTTCCTCTTGACGCGGTAGAACTCCATCCGAGCAAGGGTCAGAGCCAGTCGACGTGCTGGAGGAGGTCCCTTTCTCAGAGAAGGACATGTCCAAATGGTTCCGGGTAAGCCAATCTCTGACCCCAGACCTGAAGCTAGAAATCATCGAATGCATCTGTCAGAATTCCGACCTCTTCGTCTAGACGCCGTCCGACGCCGGGGATTTCTGAAGAAATTATAATGCACCAGCTAAGCGTCCACTTGGGCTCGAAGCTAGTCTAAAAGAAGCGATGGAAGTTTTCTCCCGACAGGCAGCAGGCAGTGTGGGAAGAAGTAGGCAAACTCCTCTCGGCCCGGTTGTTACCGCTAAATCTGGAGTGGGGGCAAACAGATAGTATTTGTGGATTCTTAGGAAAACCGAATAATCAAAACCTTAACCTTTTCCGCCTGAGTTTCACCGTTGATCCTCACCGTTCACCTGCAAAAAGTGCGATACACCGGGGTTGATCCCGGCGACGCACCCTCCGATGCTCAAGTCAGTAATCAGAGAAGATTATGAGAGAGCGTAAATTGGCAAAAGGTTGATTACCTCTTAATGGTGGTGGATTGGGGGTATTTATAGCCGCCGTTGGGATCAGATTAGAAATGTAATCCCTAATTCCCAGTGAAAGGATAGAGCGAATTAGGGCTGTTGATTGAATGCAATCAGAAACCCTAATCCTATCCTGATGGACTGGGTTCAACGCGGGTTGGAACCCGCACCCAGCTGAGATGGATCCGTTTGTGGGTTGGTGGGAATATCAAGCTTTTTTTTATATATATTTTTTTTTTTTTTATTTTAAATATCGGAAAAGGTTGGCAATTGCCCTCCCGTGTTTCATAAAAAAATTTAACAAAACAAACAACAAAAAATAAGGCTTATGAAATTCATATCCTAACAGGCTGGGTTCTGGAATTCATAGACCCCAATCAACAAACAAAATACAATGAAATCTAGTCCTACTGATCGGCCACCCTCGTCAGAACAACTTTCTCGTGCCAATTTGGGCTCACTCTCTCACTCAGTTCCTCACTTGTACGCCGTTTATCCTCTCCAACTATCGTACACTTTCTCTCGTCGTCCCCAACCGTGACCCATACGACAAGCTTGACCCATTTCAAGCTCATATTGACTTAATTGTTTTATGGAGATTAATCTTTGATTGACTTGATTGCTTCCCTCCGTTGGGTTGATTTAAGGACGGCTTTGTCATCATGTTAAGACTATTTACAAAAGACACTACATCTGTATGATCAGCACAAAAGAAATATTATTTTAGTAGATGGTTTGTAAACTCTTCTAATTAACTAATGACATAAGTGAACTTTTTTGTTGTTTTTGTCTTGAGGATTCCGGCAAGTCATCCTCAACATTTGTGAGGTCACTACATACCAGTGTTCAAAAAACTGAATCAGGTATCAAAACCGGAGAGATGGTCGGTCCAGATTATTTAGGGTTCAGCTTAAACCCAGTCCATAAATTGAACCGGTCTGCTTATTAGTTTAGTTCTTTTTTATTTCTATAAAACCAAATCAGTTTAGGGTCCGGTTCTAATTGAACCTGGTCTAACAACATTGCTACAAAGTCTCGACATGCAATTTGTTGACAACTAGGAAACATAACATTAAACTATCACTAGTAATTTACACGTGCGATGCACGTTTTAATAATTTCAAAAAATAAAAATAAAAACTCTGACGTAAGGAGGATTTGAACCGGAAACCTCCTTTATTTTAGTTATGTACGTACGTTGTACATGTTGGTAGAATGACAAAATGATAAATGACACTACGGTCTTCTTCCATTATAATATTAGAGATTAGAGATATACAAAGTACGGAATATCAATTGTTCCCTACGAGTGAAGAGATCCCAATCGGTACAAAATATTAGTATTATGATCTAATTACATTTCTTATGTTTATTATTAGAGAGTATTATTTTTTATGTTGAGTTGTTCTAAAAGTCAAGGTGACAAATGCAAGAAGAAAGGTTGTGCTTGTTCTGGTCGAAAGCATTGACAAGTTTTAACAACATTACATTCAAGTAAAATTACTCTTTAGCGATAGTTTGGTAATGACGATACTTCTAGAGGTAAGAATATACTGCGACTTATGAAAGTCTAGTGACAATGACTAGATAATAAGTCTAGTGACAATGACTAGAGAAGTTCGACAAGGATGAGGTGTTGTATGGCCCGACACTGGAGTACGCCTAGTAGCGGTCTGGTATCCCTTCCCCAGGGGTGTACTTTTTAAGTTTTCTTGACGTTGTTTCCTTATTTCTAATTAACGAATTAGAGCGGAGATATTCACCTCTTTGTTTCACACAATTTGAGAGGTTGAGAATTGGGGGCATGGCCAATTAAGTAGCATTTTAGTAGTTTTTTTTATATTGTAAATATATGTTATCTTTCGAAACTATTTGCAAAAAAATAACACTTGCCAAAATAATTGTGTTCGGGTACTCAACAACTGTACTTGCCATTTCCAGCAGGAAGCTTAGTTATTTCGTACTCGCCGTTGAGAACAGTGGGCTTAGTTTTTTGTTGTTGTTGAGAAACTCGACGTTCCAATCGGCAAATATAGTTCAAAAGTATCAAACATGACTCTTTGTTCCCAACGGCGGGGTACTTTATACTAGACTCGCTATTGAGAACGGCAAGATTATATGAAATTTCACAGTGAAATTCTCTGTTGGACTTGGTGAATTTTAGAAAGAAATTTTTTTTGTTTCTCTCTCTGTAAAATTTCATATATAAACTTGCCGTTCTCAATAACGAGTCTAGTATAAAAAATCTCGTTATTGAGAACGGCAAGTTGTGTTTAACAATTTTGAACTAAACTCGTCATTGAAAACAATGAGTTTCTAAAAAAAAAAAAAAACCTTGGTCCACCATCCTCAACGACGAACATGAAATAACTAAATTTACCGTTGAAAACAGCAAGTGTACTTGTTGAATTTTCGAACGCAGTTAGTTTAACAAAATTGACTTTTTTTTTTTAATATGAAAAAATGCAACATGCAACATTTGTAAGAAAGATTTTCATTTAATGTTGCTGCAACATGCATTTGGTAGTTAATGTGTTGGAATTTAAGTAGATGCTACTAGAATAAGTTTGATTAAGTTTGCAGGCATAAGTCAAGCAACTATTCAGTGTTAGAGTTGATTTGAGAGAGGGTCATCTTAGCTTGTCGACTCCTTATGGATGTACGTGCTCTTCTTTGAAGAAGAATAAAAGTTACATGATAGTCACTCGTAAGAGCATCCGTAATAGTATTTTTCATATGAGAATATGACAAAGTAGCATATAGAGTGCAATTTGTAGTTGTCGTGATTTGCTATAATTTGAGAAAGAAAAATAAAAGAAGAAGCTCGGATGGAACATCTTCTTTCGGTTTGTTTTTTTAAAAAAAAACATAACGTTTAAGTTTATTAACTAATGATTAATTAGATATTAAAATAGGTAAATTGAATAAATTTAATATTAAAATATATACTAATCTACATAATTAATGCACTAACCTAAGATTAAATGGGCTAAAGTTTACAAAGGTGCTGGACGGGACATGTTGTCCCGTCCAAGCAATTTTTGGCTTTAGACGGGACACCATGTCTCGTTTGACGATTTTTCGATTATTTTTTTGTTTTTTTGTTCAGACGGTACAACATGTACCATCCGATCATTAAAAAAAAAGGGACGGAACGACATGTTCCGTCCCCTATAATTTGAGAATTGCCAATTTATTCCTCAAATATGAGAACGGACTATAGCGATTTTGCCAAAATATGGCAAAATAGCAAACCACTGCAGGCCTTCGTTTCTCAAAATATGAAAATTTGGCAAATATAGCAAACGAATGTGTATGCTCTAAATCTTTCATTCGTTTGTAAATTTTACAGAAAGTTTTACATGTCTGTAAAAAGGTTTGCAATCATAATGCTACAATGAATCAGCTTTTCTGGTGTTGTTGAACTGTCCTTGACCATGTTGGACTCATCATGTTGGGTATTCAGGCGTTGATGTTGTATAGATGGCGTGGCCCAATCAGGGCCGTTAGATCTCCTCAGATTTCTCTCATTCTAGATCATCAAGTCAACAGTTCCAACGGGCCTTCTGCCAATTCAGGCCCACAAGCAAGCGTGTCTGACCCGGTCCATTAGGGTCTGATACCCGTTTACCCCTGCCTATAAATACCAACCCCCCTCCTCATTATCAAAGGTAATGAATCTTTCCCCATCTGAATCATAGCTGCCCGTCTTTTTCCAGTGACTGACTAGATCGTCGGAGGGCCTATCGCCGGGACTTCTCTCGGTGTTTCTAGGCCTTTTGCAGATACTCCGGCCGTCCGAGCTTCTAGCCTCTCTTCTGAGCCGACCTCAAGAAGCCGACCCGAGCCGATCCGTCTCTTCCGCTTCACAAATTACAAGAACTCACACCTGTTGCTCCCCCCCACCGAAAACAAGCAGCATCAGGTTGGCGTCATCTGTGGGAAACGAATGAATCGATCCTAAGCTCGGATCTCTCTTGAAGCCGAGCCCTCACATGGCTCCCAAATCCAGAAGATCCTTCACCGCTGGACGCCGTCCAGACCCTCATCCCTCTCACAGTCATGCGAACACTTAGGGATCTAATCGACCACCAGTCAATGGTGCAGTGGGAGCCGATCCGAGCGCTTCAAGCTTGGTCGCCCGTGATTTACGGCATGTCATCAACAACCGGCAGCCCTCTGTTGACCTTCGGCTCCAGCTCAGCCGATCACAGAGCCGAGCAGTCCCTTCCAGCCCAGCTCCGACACATACAATTCTTCCACAACCGTAGCTGCTACCCCAGGAGCGGTCCACCTCTGCCCGGTCAAGGCGAACAGGTTCCAGTCACGAGAGCCAAGTCTCAAGATTTCAGGAACAAGATCCTCCGAGCCCTCGGAGGTGGCCCCGGGTTCGAACAGCAAACTGCCGACCCAAGGCGCGAAAAGGGTCGAGGTCCCGAGTCTTACGATTCATCCCAGCCACCTTGACAGAACGAAGCTATCCTCCATCGCCTTCAGAAGATGGAGAATCGCCTCGCCCGCATTAACGAGGGAGGGCCACACGCCGCTCGAGCACATCAACCGAGCCGACCATCGTTCTCCCCCCAAATCCTAGACACTGAGACTTCCAGGAATTTCAGGCCGCCTCAGTTAGAGACTTACAATGATGAGAGTGATCCAGCTGATCACATGGAAGGGTTCAAAACCCTTATGATGATTCACAGCGCATCAGATCCTCTCCTATGCCGCGCCTTCCCTGTCACCCTGCGTGGTCCGGCTCGGGAATGGTTCTCCAAGCTCGCCCCCGGATCGGTCTTCTCGTTCGACCAGCTCGAAACAAATTTTCTTGCTCACTTTGTGACCAGCTAAAAGGTCGAGAAGATGAGTGCGGCTCTTCTGGACCTTAAACAGAAGGAAGGAGAGCCCCTCCGTGAGTTTGTGCGGAGGTTCACAGCTAAAGCCAGGGCAGTCTCATCCCTCGACGCCAGTGTCGCCTCGGCGGTCTTTCGACACAATGTTCGCCACGGCCAGTTGAAGGCTTCTTTGGCCAAAAAACCACCCACAAACTTTCCCGACCTTCTCAACAGGGTCAAAAAGTACATCCGGGCCGAGGAGGCCCGGCATTCCGAAGGCCTGAAAGAAACCCCAGGCAAGGGGAAGAGGAAGGATGAAGAATCGAACCTATGAAGAAGGTCTAGAAAGATCTGTCTACCCATAAATGCTCCCCGCCAGTCCCCCGTTTCGAGAGATACACACAACTGACACAAAACGTGTCGGCCATCCTCCTGGAGATCGAGGATAAAGGTATCGTCTGCCTTCCCTCCCCAGCCTAACAACAACAAGAAGAGGGACCGGAGGTTTTATTGTCGCTTCCATCGGGACAATGGGCATGATACTGATAATTATCGTGCCCTCAAAGACATGATTGAAGCCCTCATCCAGAGGGGATACTTGAAGGAGTTCATTCGAACCACCCCCAAAGATCAGAGGATCCACGATCGTCACCTCCTCCTCGGACGATCAGCAGGCGGCCCGAGCCTCAGCCTGATCTCGAGGATACCGGTGCGCCGCCCATCCTTCACTGTGTCCACAGCGAGCCTATGGGGGTGAATTGAACAACTCCCACAAAGCTTTCGTTCAAGAAGTGAACTCAGTGCATAACTATCCACGGCCTGGCAGTCTTATTTTCCAACGAGGATCTCAAAGGCGTCCAATTTCCCCATTGTGATGCTCTGGTGAACAGCCTCGGCATGGTGAACCATGAGGTCCGACGTATCCTTGTAGACAACGAGATTTCGGTCAATATTCTATTTTTGGCCGAGTTCGAAAGCCTCAAGCTCTCCCGCGAAAGGTTGAAGCCGGCGGGGTACACGCTTCATGGATTGTCTGGCATCCCCATCCAAATCGAGGGAATTATTACACTTGATGTGATGGCCGGCACGACCCCGACCCTTCAGATCGAAGCAATGGACTTCATGGTGGTCAATATCAAGGCAGCCTATAATGCCATCCCCGGCAGACCAGGATTTTGTACACTCCAAGCGGTTTCCTTCGCCTACCACTTGAAAATGAAGGTTCCCACCGATCACGGGGTGGGTGTAGTCCTAGGCAATTAGGAATCGCATGTTCATGCTACATGACCGCAGTGGGGGCGGAGTCTTTCCTCTTGACGCGGTAGAACTCCATCCGAGCAAGGGTCGGAGCCAGTCGACGTGCTGGAGGAGGTCCCTTTCTCAGAGAGGGACATGTCCAAATGGTTCTGGGTAAGCCAATCTCTGGCCCCAGACCTGAAGCTAGAAATCATCGAATGCATCTGTCAGAATTCCGACCTCTTCGTCTAGACGCCGAGGATTTCTGAAGAAATTATAATGCACCGCCTAAGCGTCCACTTGGGCTCGAAGCTGGTCTAAAAGAAGCGACGGAAGTTTGCTCCCGACAGGCAGCAGGCAGTGTGGGAAGAAGTAGGCAAACTCCTCTCGGCCCGGTTGTTACCACTGAATCTGGTGTGGGGGCAAACAGATAGTATTTGTGGATTCTTAGGAAAACCGAATAATCAGAACCTTAACCTTTTCCGCTGGAGTTTCATCGTTGATCCTCGCCGTTCACCTGCAAAAAGTGCGATACACCGGGGTTGATCCCGGTGACGCACCCTCCGATGCTCAAGTCAGTAATCAGAGAAGATTATGAGAGAGCGTAAATTGGCAAAAGGTTGATTACCTCTTAATGGTGGTGGATGGGGGGTATTTATAGCCGCCGTTGGGATCAAATTAGGAATGTAATCCCTAATTCCCAGTAAAAAGATAGAGCGAATCAGGGCCGTTGATTGAATGCAATCAGAAACCCTAATCCTATCCTGATGGACTGGGTTCAACGCGGGTTGGAACCCGCACCCAGCTGAGATGGATCCGTTTGTGGGTTGGTGGGTCTTAGAGGAGAAGATTTAGTACCCGCTTCAGACCCATTTGTAGGTGAAATTATCTTTTTACCCTCAGGCTTTAAGATTCACGCCAAGTTTGGACGGTTCTGATTTAACCCCATTTTTAGCCATATCACGAGCCCCCCACTCCCAAAGACTGAGTTTAATCAGCCTTTGAGGAGTAGTTTTACTGTTTTAATGGCTTACAGGGTGGTATCGGAGTCCAAATGAGAGGTGTCGAATCTTCACATAAGGCAGTATGGTAATTTTCCGGATTAGTTATGTGCTCAGGGTCGTTCTTGAGCCCATTTGGTGATTTTTCTTAATTTTTATTTATTTTTTCAGATCATTTATTTAACCTTGCGAAGTGTCGATTTGCTGTTCGGAGGTCTTAACCAATTATTCTAAGCAATAATTATTTACTCAGGGGCTCAGAAATTTTTCCCTGATTTTATAATTATTTTTTAGAATTTTTAATTAATTTTCCCGAATTTTTAATCATTTTTTTGCAATTTTTAAATAAATAAATCGATTTTAATAAATAAAAATTGATATTAATTACGGATTAGGACGTGGCGTGATCTGGACCGCCCATCTCGCGTAGGCGCAAATTTCTGAAAGATCGGATGGCTGGAGTCGCTCGGCAATATTTTCTTCGCGTGAGCAGCTCACATCGCCAGTTGCTCGGAATCCGAGCGACATAGCTCGGCGCCATTTCTCCGCGTGAGCAGCTCGGATCACCGGTCGCTCAGAGCGCAGATTCCGAGTGACGTGGGGTGATCTGGACCGCTTATCAGGTCGGAATGCGAATTTTGAGGAGATCCGATGGCTGTGGTCGTTCGGCGCTCTTTTTCTTCGTGTGAGCAGCTCGGATTGCCATATGCTCGGGTTCCGAGCGACGTAACTCTGACATTTTTTATATCCGCGAGAAGCTCGGAGCTCTGGTCGGTCGGACTGGGATCCCGAGTTTACTTTCTCCGCTCGGATCGCTTGTCGCTCGGATTTTGGTTCTGAGGGACGTGGAGCGATCTGAGCCGTTGGATCATGGCGCGGATCTCGAGATAGGCTCAGTTCTCGAGAAAACACTATCTTGTCGTTTTGTGGAGGTGGCACGATCTGAGCCGTCTGATCGTGATCTTGCACGAATTTTGGGGAGAAAGTCATTTTTCCCCATTTCGCAGTTCGGATTGGTAGTTGCTCGGTTTCCGAGCTTCTTCATTGTGTGATCAGCTCGGATTGCCATATGCTCAGGTTCCGAGCGACGTAACTCTGACATTTTTTGTATCCGCAAGCAGCTCGGAGCTCTGGTCAGTCGGACTGGGATCCCGAGTTTACTTTCTCCGCTCGGATCGCTTGTCGCTCGGATTTTGGTTCCGAGGGACGTGGAGCGATCTGAGCCGTTCGATCATGGCACGGATCTCGAGGTAGGCTCAGTTCTCGAGAAAACACTATCTTGTCATTTTGTGGAGGTGGCACGATCTGAGCTGTCTGATCGAGATCTTGCACGAATTTTAGGGAGAAAGTCGTTTTTCTCCAATTCGCAGCTCGGATTGGCAGTTGCTTGGTTTCCGAGCTTCTTCATTGTGTGATCAGCTTGGATCGCTTGTCGCTCGGGCTTTGGTTTCGAGGGATGTGGAGCGATCTGGGCCGTTCGATCATGGCGTGGATCTCGAGGTAGGCTCAGTTCTCGAGAAAACACTATCTTGTCGTTTTGTGGAGGTGGCACAATCTGAGCCGTCTGATCGAGATCTTACACGAATTTTGGGGAGAAAATCGTTTTTCTCTAATTCGCAGCTCGGATTGGCAGTTGCTCGATTTCCGAGCTTCTTCATTGTGTGATCAGCTCGGATCGCTTGTCGCTCGGGCTTTGGTTCCGAGGGACGTGGAGCGATCTGAGTGCTTCTTGGTTGCTAAGTAGAGTGCCTCGACGACTTGGGGCATGAGGCGCAGCCGAGCGGAGGGGGCTCATATCGAACAGTCGTTACTTCTTGTGAACGGTTGCCGCTCTTTGCTACTTAGTCGCTTGGGCTTCTTCAACGCCTTGAGGGGAGGCCCAAAAGTTGCGTCCTTACGTTACAAAGCCCAAGAGTCGTTTCTTTTACTATAAGTCTTCACTCCCCTCACGTTTTGCCTCATTCTTCACTTTTCATTTCTTACTTTCGCTTTTACTTTCTACTAGAGAAGTTTTCGCTCTCGGGTGGCGCTACTAGCTGTGGCTGCCAGGCGCTTTCAGATTCCAGCGATCTTTTCCGGCCATTCACATCACTTCAAGGTTAGTCTCTCCCTTGTCCTTAGAAAATGGTTAAGTTTTCTTCTGAGGATGAGACCCCCACCTCGGACCGAGACGTCGGCCGAGCGGTGACGGTAAGGCCGAACAAGGGGAAAGAGGTCGCCGAGCCGATCGATGTGACAACGGTTAGGCCGAGCAAGAGCAAGGAGATTGCCGAGCCACTCGGGGTGACGACGATAGTCGAACACCCTAAGACAGCAGGAGAATTGGGTCGGCACCCGTCTGTCTTATCTAGTGTCGGTAGGGTGCGGAGTTACCCTGAAGATCTGTTGGAGAAGGTGACGCAGGGCACGGCTCTGTCTTACGAGGAGAATGATCCGTGGGACCCTTCTGAGGTGGATCGGATTTCATCGATCTTGACCGAGGCAGACTTGCATCGGATCCGGAGTGGGTTTCTGATTCCCAAGGAGTATGTACTTCTACTCCCCGGCCCCAGTGTTCGAGCGTGCACATCGACTTCGGCCGATACTTGCGTCTTTCCTTACGACGCACTGAATGCCGGACTTCGGCTGCCATTGCACCCTTTTGTAATCGAGGTGCTGCAATGGTTCGGCCTGAGTCCCGCTCAGTTTATGCCGAACATGTGGCAGCACGTGATTGCCTTCGTCCTTCAGTGCCAAGAGATCGGTGTGCGGCCGGAGATGGTTATACATCGGAGCCTCTACCGCCTCTGCCAGATGAACAAGATGGAGGAGAGATACTATCTGTCGCCGAGGAAGGGCATGAAGTTGATCGAGAACCCGGACTCGATCAAGCACTGGAAAGAGAAGTACTTTCTCATCTGTGCTCTCGGGCCGTGGATTTTTTCGACGGTGTGGAAGACGACCGGGGTTTCGAAGCGAGCAAAGAAGGAGCCCGTGCTCACCAGAGAAGAGGAAGAGGTGGTAGAGAAGCTCCTCGGTCTTCCGACCCTTAGTTGGAAGGACATTACCGAGGAGGTCTTGTTTCGTGGGGGGTCTCAGTCCGATCGACCCTAGTATGCTTTTCTCTTCTTCTTTCGCTTTAGTTTTATCTTGTTAAAAAAAAATTCTAACTCTTCTTGCTCGGATTTTTCAGAGGCCCCCGGTATGGACTACAAAGGACTGATGGCTAAGGCCCGGGCAGCGAAGGAGCAGGAGTCGAGAAAGAGGAAGAGGATTGTGGCCGGGCCTTAAGGGGGCCGAGCTGCGAAGGTCCCCTCGGCCTCACCGACCGTCGTGCAGCCGGTGGTTGAGGCACCTTCGGATGCACCCACCCAAGGCCCTTTTAAGATGCCCGCCCCAGCTCCCTCGGAGGTACCGGCCCAAGCTGCTCAGGTTAAGGCATCCGGGTCGTCGAGCGGGGCGTTCAACGTGGGTGCGGCCTTAGCTCTTGAGGTCCCCTCTCTCATCGCCGAGGCCGAGAAGGTACTTACCGAGGAGCACAAGCGGCTCTTCATCCCCGACTGGCGGGTGATGAAGGTGGACGGGTTCCTCGGTGACAGGGGCATTTGTATGCAGGCGGTGAAGCACCTGCCAACCCCAAAAGACCGAGCTGTGCCGAAGGCGGGTTCCGTAGGCGATGATGCCATGCAGATCGCTCGGAACACCATGTCAGTGAGTATCAGAAGTTTCTTCAAAAATTATTTTAAGTTTTTTCGCTCGGGCCTAATAGTTTCTCTTGTGCTGCTTGCAGACCCTATGCCACTTCAACCATCTGTTGGAGGAGTTCGCGAGCCAAGAGAAGGAGATGAAGGTGCTGAATGATCGGGAGAGGTCGGAGCGCGCCAAGGCGCTCAAACTATTCGAGGCCGAGCAGCTGCTTTCCTCTTCGCGCGCGGTCGAGGTGGCCAGTCTTGAGGCAAAGCTCGCCGAGGCGCTGAAGCACTTGGCCGCCGAGGCTGCCAAGGTCGAAGCTTTGGATAAGGAGACGGATCGTCTCGAAGAGGAGCTGTCCAAGGCACTGAGGGCGTCGGAGGAGGCTTTGAGTAGCCAGGCGTTGAAGGTGGCGGCTGCGGAGCAGGCGGTTCGGGACGAGGTCGAGGCCCACATGTTGACAAACATGGAGGAGGCGTACACCTTAGCGCTGAAGCATGTGGCCGCTCGCATCCCCCGGTTCGACAGCTCCTCTTACTACTTCTACGACCCCGTAGAGGGGGAGGAAGAACTGCCTCTGGCAGAGCTCGCCCCCGGGCAGGAAGGCAAAGAGGTCGGGGACGAGGTGCACGTCGAGGGTGCGATAGTCACCGTGCCGAGCGACGACGCTTCAGAACAATATCACGAGGTCAACCCCTGACTTAGTCGCCTCTTCTCTCATTGTTTTTGCTTCTTTTGTTTTGTTTTTGTTGTAACGCCTAACTGCGGACTGGCCACCGCTTTTGTGTATATTTTGGATTTTTAATGAAACGACTTTCCCTTTTGAAATCTTGGCCGAAAGTTTCGAGATTTCGCTAAGTGTTGAACACTTTTTGTTCGTGTTGAGAACTCAAGTGTTGTGAACACATTGAAATTTCGCTAAGTGTTGAAGACTCCTTTTGATATTCTTTCACTTTTTAGGTCGAGTCGAGTTTAGCGGCTGAGGTTTCTCGCCTTCGTACTAAATTGAAAACGGTGAAGCAGGCCCTCTCTCGCAGCCGAGAGTGCCTCTTCAAAAGCGAGTTAGATCTAGCGGATGTCAAGGCAATGGCGAGAGGGTATTTCTCCGAGCTAAAACAACTACGAAAGCGATCTCGCGAGGTTCGTCTTGAAGGCGAGGTGGAGTTGCTCCGAAAGGCGCTGTTCGACGTTACTCGAGCGGAAGGTGACCTTGTGGCGAAAGTTCAAGATTTGAAGATAGCTAAGGAAGAACTTTTGGCAGAGGAAGACGAGTTAGCTTCGGCAATGGGTAAATTGATGGCCGAGCACGATGAGTTGACGGCGAAGGTTGACGAGTTGAGGAGGGTTACGGTCGACAGAAGTATCGAAGTGACCCACCTTCGTCGAATCATAGCCAATAGCTCTGGTGCTGAAGGCTCTGCTCGGCTTCCTCGCTTTAAGATATCTGTGAAGGATGACTCTTTGAAGGATCGGATTATCGAGCTCGAGGAGGAAGTTGCTCGACTTAAGCCTCAGCCAGCAAGAATCAACATTCGGAGCACGTCGTGTATGCGCGAAGAGAGTGAGAGGGGATCTCTTTTTACGAGCTTGCGACTCGTTCGCCTGTCGTTTGGTGGAGCCCGGCCGATGCTCAAAGTGGGGTGGCTGCCTCGTCTAGTGGCGCTTCGGTCGGGGCCACGGTCAGAGGCAGTGCCGAAGAGGCGTCTCGATCCGTTGGCCTACAAACGAGCTCCGAAGTTAGGAGACGCCGTGTCCGAATGTCTTTGAACCGAAACATCCCCATTCCAAAGAAGCGTTGAATAAGTTGTAATTATGCTTCTTTGAGTTTTTGTTGCGCCCCGTAGTAGTAACTCGGTCTTGTAATTTGGGTTCCTTTGTCGAACTTTTTAATGAAATAAAAGCTCGTTTTCTTTCTGATGTTCGTGTGTTGGACGTGCATGGTAGTTCGATTCGAAACGAATCATAAGAACCAGGCGTTAGCTCTTTTAAGTACTTTTCTCCCATGTCTAGTCTAGTTGTAGAAATTTTGCGCGCATCGACGGTTGTGGGAGCAATTCCGAATGGCAAACCACTTCTAGCTCGCTTAAGAGCGAGCTTGCAAAGCGGAGTCGAGCCAAGTGTTGGACTCCGAACTCGTCGTTTGGATATGTTTCAACGGTTGTGGGAGCAATTCCAAATGGCAAACCACTTCTAGCTCGCTTAAGAGCGAGCTTGCGAAGCAGATTCGAGCCAAGTGTTGGACTCCGAACTCGTCGTTTGAGTATGTTTCAATGGTTGTGGAAGCAATTCCGAATGGCGAACCACTTCTAGCTCGCTTAAGAGCGAGCTTGCGAAGCGGAGTCGAGCCAAGTGTTGGACTCCGAACTCATTGTTTGAGTATGTTTCAACAGTTGTGGGAGCAATTCCGAATGGCGAACCACTTCTAGCTCGCTTAAGAGCGAGCTTGTAAGGTGGAGTCGAGCCAAGTGTTGGACTCCGAACTCGTCGTTTGAGTATGTTTCAACGGTTGTGGAAGCAATTCCGAATGGCGAACCACTTCTAGCTCGCTTAAGAGCGAGCTTGCGAAGCGGAGTCGAGCCAAGTGTTGGACTTCGAAATTGTCGTTAGAGTATAAAGAAGGTAAAAACAGAGAGATACAAGCAATTCACAAGATATGAAGAAAAATATTCTTTATTGAAAACTAATAGTCGGTTGTTTCTCAGTTGCGAACCGTTATTACAATGGAGAAATAAAGAAGCAAAAGTAAAATACAAGTGAAGGGAAAGGAACGTTTCGACATCTGAAGGTATTCAGAGAGGCGTTCATGCGCTCTCTTGGTACTTCAAGAGGTGGTAGGCATTCCAAGTCCTGGGAATCTCTCTTCCTTCAAGGTCTTCTAGTCGGGCCAAACCACTTTGGTGATCTTGTAGGGTCTTTCCCAATTTGGGGCTAGCTTGTTCTTCTGACTGGAGAATGAGATAGCTAACTTTCTGAGGACCAAGTCCCCTTCTTTGAGGTCGATGGGACGGACCCTCTTGTTGTAGGCCAGCTCGATCCTCCTTCGGTAGCTTTGTTGGCGAATCGAGGCTCTTTCACGGAGCTCATCAATCAAATCTAAATTTGCCCAAAGCTCCCTGGCATTCTACTCTTCTTCATAGGCAATGAGGCGAGGAGAGGGTACACCGACTTCCAAGGGGATCACAGCTTCAGACCCATAGGTGAGATTAAATGGCGACTCTCCTGTAGGGATCCGTTTCGTAGTGCGGTAATTCCACAGTACGTTAGGGAGCTGATCAACCCATAAGCCTTTAGCAGACTTATCCAGCCTCTTCTTAATACCGGAGAGGATTTGTCGGTTGGCATTTTCTACTTGACCATTTGACTGTAGGTGGGAGATGGAGGAGAAGCGATGTTGGATGGCGAGGTCTTCACATAGAGCTCGGAATGCGGCCCCTGTAAATTGTGTTCCATTGTCTGTTATAAGGACTCGAGGGACGCCAAACCTGCAGATGAAGCTCTTCCAGAAAAATTGAAGTACTTTGTTCTCGGTGATTGTAGCCAAGGGCTCAGCCTCTATCCACTTTGAAAAGTAGTCGATTGCCACGATTAAGAATTTGAGCTGGCCGGGAGCTGGGGGAAACGGCCCCAGTAAATCCATCCCTCACATTGCAAAAGGGATCGGACTTGATATGGAGGTGAGCTGAGCTTGGGGTAGGTGACGAATGTTGGAATACTTTTGACAAGAGCTGCATTGCCGAACGTGTCGTTCGGCATCTTGGAGGATGGTAGGCCAAAAGTATCCATAATTCAACACCTTCCGGGCGAGTGATCTGGACCCTGAATATGCTCCGCCTATGCCTTCGTGAAGCTCTTGTAAGGCATATGTGGCTTGTTCCGGAGAAAGGCACCTCAAGTAGGGATTGCCTTCTATTTGAGTGAAGGAGCGTTTGTACAGGACCCCCTCAACAAGGATGTAGCGCTTCGCTCTGGTTCTGACTCGACGAGCTTCTTTCAGGTCTTCGGGGAGGATCCCATCCCTTAGGAATTCTATTAGGGGTTTCATCCAATTATCCTGAAGTTGAATAAGCAGTGACTCCATCGAGTCGGAAGTTTCTTCTTCTATGCTCGGCCTCAGGAGTACCTCAATCAGGACAGTCCGCTCGAGTCCTTGGAGGGAAGAAGAGGCTAACTTGGAGAGGGCATCTGCTTGGGAATTTTCATCTCTGGGGATTCGCTTAATAAGTGCCTCTTCGAATAGAGCCATGAGATTTTTGACCTTGGCTAGATACTTAGCCATTCGGTCATCTCGTGCTTCGTACTCGCCCAAGACTTGATTTACGACCATTTGAGAGTCACTAAATATCCGGAGACATTGTGCCCCTGCTTTGCGAGCCATTCCGAGACCGGCTATAAGGGCTTCATACTCCGCTTCATTGTTGGAGGCTTTGAAGTTGATGCGGAGGGAGTATTGGAGAATGAAGTCGTCTGGGCCTGCCAGAATGACCCCAGCTCCTCTCCCTTCAGTGCAAGAGGATCCATCTACATATACCATCCAAATAGGAGGTCCATTTGCCGCTTGACTGACCTCAGAAATGGTGCTCTCAACTATGAATTCTGCTATGTCCTGAGCTTTGATTGCGGTCCAAGGCTGGTATGATATATCATGCTGGCTCAGCTCGATCGACCACTTCATTAGGCGGCTAAAGGTCTCCGGCTTGTCTAGGACTTGTTTCAGCGGTTGGTCAGTAAGAACGACCACCGAGGGACTGGAAATATGGGCGAAGCTTCCTAGCTGCCACAACCAAGGCGTATGCCATCTTTTCTAGCCTTGGATAACGAAGCTTGGCATCTCGAAGTACCTTGCTTACGTAATAAATGGGCTTTTGAGCCTTGTCTTCTTTCCTCACCAAGACAGCACTGAGGGTTTGTTCGGAGGCAGCTAAGTAGAGGTAGAGTGTTTTCCCGGGGATAGGCTTGCTGATGAGAGGGGGGTTGACTAGATAGACTTTAAGCTGATCGAACGACTCCTGCTGTTATTGACCCCATTCGAAGCCCTTAGCCCCCCTGAGAGCCTTGAAGAAGGGAAGACACTTCTCCCCTGACTTGGAAAGGAAGCGCCCTATAGCTGTGAGGCGCCCGGTTAGCTTCTGAACTTCTTTTACATTTTTAGGAGGAGCCATGTCCAGTATGGCCTTGATCTTCTCGGGGTTGGCTTCGATTCCTCTTTGGCTGACCATGAAGCCCAGGAATTTCCCCGACGAGACTCCGAACACACACTTGTTCGGATTGAGCCTTATATCATGCTTTCTTAATACATCGAATGCCTCCTGCAGATCGGTGACATGGTCGGCGCCACAGATGCTCTTCACAAGCATATCATCATCATACACCTCCATGTTGCGGCCGATCTGATTTTGGACGACTTTGTTAACGAGGCGTTGATAGGTGGCACCTGCATTCTTCAACCCGAAAGGCATCACCCTATAGCAGTAGAGGCTCTGATCGGTAACAAAGGAGGTCTTCGGGATATCCGGGGAGAACATGCAGATTTGATTGTACCCGGAGAAAGCATCCATAAAGTTGAGAAGCTCATGGCCCGAAGTGGCGTCAATCAGGGTGTCGATGCTTGGAAGAGGGAATGGATCTTCGGGGCATGCTTTGTTCAGGTCTGTAAAATCGATGCAGATTCTCCAGCTCCCGTTGGCCTTCTTCACCATCACAACATTTGAGAGCCATTCGGGATAGTTGACCTCCTGTATGAACCGAGCCTTAAGGAGCTTGTCCACTTCTTCTTTTATAGCTTGTTGGCGCTCGGGAGCAAATTTGCGCCTCTTCTGTTGAACCGGTTTGGATCCTGGTGAAACACTCAAGTGGTGGACGAGGAGCTCATCGAAGATTCCTGGCATGTCGGCAACCGACCATGCGAAGAGGTCGCGGTTCTTTCTAACGCATTGGACTATGTCGGAGCATAGGGCGGATGGGAGGGTCTTGCTGATAAAGAACTTGCAGCTCAAGTCCTGCTCGGAGAAGAGCACTTCTTCCAATTCATCCACAGGCTCGGACATTGGTCGGACACCGTCTTAGGAGATTTCAAGAGTTTCGAGGGAGAGGACTGGACCCACAGTAGAGGTCATGTAGCATTTGTGAGCCATTTCCTGACTGCCCCTTACTTCTCCTACCCCTGCCCTGGTGGGGAACTTCATCTTGAGGTGATAAGCCGACGGGATGGCCTCCGAAGCAGCTAGGCTAGGTCGGCCCAGAATCACATTATAAGCAGCAGGGACATCGACGACCATGAAGTCCATTGGCTCCGTTCGGGTAGTAGGAGTTTTGCCAGTGGTTACGTTGAGGGTGATTACCCCTTCGATAGTCACTGGCACTCCCGTGAACCCGTGGAGTGTGTAGCCGGCGGGCTTAAGACTGTCCCGGGATAGTTTGAGCCCTTTGAAAGCGGTGAGGAAGAGAATGTTAACGAAGCTGCCATTGTCCACCAGGATCCTCTCCACTTTAAAATTTGCCATATGGAGTTTGATGACTAGTACGTCACAATGGGGGGGTCGGACACCCTTAAGGTCTTCATCTGAAAAGGTGACCGGTACTCCAAGGCCTTTGGGGGGAGGGGGGGCATGCCATGTACTGAGTTGACTTTCCTTATGAAAGCCTTTCGAGAGGAGTTGGAGGTGCCTCCCATGGGGCCTCCTTGGATGAGATGTAGGATGCGTTCCTCTTCGAACTCTGGAGTTTCATCGCGTCGTTCAGGACGCTTGTTAGCTCCCCGAGGGGGAGGAGGGAGATCGGTCCGGTCCTTTCTCACAAATTTGGCTAGCTGCCCCCTCTGGATGAGGGCCTCAATCTCGTTCTTCAAGGCCTGACAATTATTGGTGTCGTGGTCGTGGTCCCGGTGATAGCGGCACCACTTCTCTTTGTCCTTCTTCTTGCCATGGGTGTTCATCTTCGGAGCAGGAGGTATCACCCCTTTCCTTTTCAACTTCCATGAGAATAGTGGAAATGTTGGCGTTAAGAGGGGTGAATTTTTCGAATCTGGGGGGAGGGCGGCGTTGACTGCCATTGTCCTTCTGGAGCTTCTTGGCCCCCTCTTCTTCACCTGCCTTTCTTTTGGTTCCGAAGGAAGGCCCCTCAAAGTTAGGGCAATGCTCAGCTTCCTCAGCCTGGATATATTTCTCGCTTCGGAGAAGGAGGTCGGAGAAGTTCTGCGGGGGCTTCTTGGCGATGGAGGACCGAAGGCTGGAATTAAGGACATTCGACTGGAATGCTACTGCAGCGATCGACTGGTCGAGGGAAGCGATGGACCTGACTTCCGCGGTGAATCTTTTTACATAGTCTCTCAGCTTCTCACCCTTCTTCTGGTTGAGGTAGAGTAGCGAAATGCTGGTCTTCTCAGTTCGGCGACTACTCACGAAGTGGGTGACGAAGAGGGTCTCGAATTGCTCGAAGGAGAATATTGAGGATGGAGCGAGGCGAGAGTACCATTCCCAGGCCGGACGCTTGAGATTAGTGGGGAAGGTCTTGCATAGCAGAGCATCGGAAGCTTGGTGGATTGGCATGATGGTCTTAAAGCTTTCGATGTGATCGACGGGGTCAGACTCCCCGGAATAAGTTTCGAATTGGGGAGGCTTGAAGCCTATTGGAATGGGCGCCTCCATGATGGTTCGAAAGAAAGGAGGTCGGCTTGGACGGAGGGTCCTTCCTCTAAGCTCTTCTTCTCTGTCTAGCTGACCCAAGCGCCTCTCCATCTTGTGGAGACGACGGTAGACAGTGTCATCCCTTCGACAGTAGTCAAACGAGCCACTGGACTCGTCTTCGTACGAGGGAGAGCGGGGGCTACGACGACGGTAGCTCCGGGAGTGACGAGGACTAGGAACGTGCTGGGGGTTGCTAGGAGCTGGGGGAGGAGTTAGGGACCGTCGGCAAGGACTTTGGACCGGAGAAGGAGTGGGGACCCTCCGAGCATTGTTATTGTTGGGTCGGAGATGGAGGGCTTGCAAGATGGTTGCCTGGAATTGCTGGAATTCGGCACGGGTGATGGGAGCATTATCATCCCTCGGTGAACGAGGCCTTCTTCTATAGTGCTCAGGGGACTCTCTCCGTCTTCGGTGAGGCGGAGACCTCTTATGTTCTCGGCGATGAGGAGATCGCTCATTTGGACGTTGTTGGCGGGAGACTCCCTCTCGGGCCCGCCTTTCATTCAAATGGCGGCGAAGATCCTCTTCTTTATGCCGATTGTTAAGGGTGTTGCGGAGGTCATCGGAGGCCCGGTGATTGTGAGATGCCATGGAGTCGGTAGAGGGGTTGTGCATGGAGATGTGGTCATGTTGGGGAGGTTGTTTTGGAGGATTGGGACGGGAGCCCCCCGCACCGGCATTCTGAGGACCGGTCTGACCCCAAAGGGGTTGGAGATTTTGAGGAGGAGGTTGGTCCTGCTGCGGGGCCTGATCAGGTTGAGGAGGAAGTCCCATCGGCTGGACGGTTTGGAGGGGGATATCCTGTTGTGGTTGAGGAGGAGTGGGTCCACGGTTGGACCCTCTAGATCTTAGCTTTCGGGGAGGCATGGCTGGGTGAGATCTGACCAACGGGAAGAGGAAGGATTGCTATTCGTTGGTTCCCACAGACGGCGCCAATTTGTTACCGCTGAATCTGGTGTGGGGACAAACAGATAGTATTTGTGAATTCTTAGGAAAACCGAATAATCAAAACCTTAACCTTTTCTGCCGGAGTTTCACCGTTGAACCTCGTCGTTCACCTACAAAAAGTGCGATACACCGGGGTTGATCCCGGCGACGCACCCTTCGACGCTCAAGTCAGTAAACAGAGAAGATTATGAGAGTGCATAAATTGGCAAAAGGTTGATTACCTCTTAATGGTGGTGGATGGGGGGTATTTATAGCCACCGTTGGGATCAGATTAGGAATGTAATCCTTAATTCCCAGTGAAAGGATAGAGCGAATCAGGGCCGTTGATTGAATGCAATCAGAAACCCTAATCCTATCCTAATGGACTGGGTTCAATGCGGGTTGGAACCCGCACCCAGTTGAGATGGATCCGTTTGTGGGTTGGTGGGTCTTAGAGGAGAAGACCCAGTACCCGCTTCAGACCCATTTGTAGGTGAAATTACCTTTTTACCCTCAGGCTTTGAGAATTGCGTCAAGTTTGGACGGTTCCGATTTAACCCCATTTTTAGCCATATCACCGGTGTATTCAGGAAGTCAGCTATCCGGAGTGGCTGGCCAATGTTGTGATAGTAAAGAAGACGAGCGGAAAATAAAGAATCTGTATAGTCTTCACAGACCTCGACAAGGTCTGTCCTAAAGACCCATTCCCTCTTCCGAACATCGACGCCCTGATAGATGCAACATCGGGGCACGAGCTACTGAGTTTCATGGATGTCTTCTTAGGATATGACAAAATAAGAATGTTTCCTCCTGACATACTGAAGATCGCCTTCATGTCCAAGGCCTCTGCTGTTACCGGGTCATGCCCTTTGGGCTGAAGAACGTCGGTGCCACATATCAGAGGCTCGTCAACCAGGTCTTCAAAGACCTAATTGACCGGAACATAGAAGTGTATGTAAACGATATGCTTATCAAAAGTCGCAGGGGGAAGGATCATGTCAACGACCTCGAAGAAGCTTTTGGGGTCCTGCGATCTTACAACATGAGGATCAAACCCTCTAAATGTGCCTTTGGCGTCTCCTCGGGAATGTTTCTCGGATTTGTAGTGAGCCAGCGCGATATCGAGGCAAACCCAGAAAAGATTCTGGCCATACTCGACATGGCACCCCCGAGAAACGTCAAAGAAGTTCAAAGGCTCACGGGACGACTGGTGGCCATCGGCCGTTTCCTCTCAAAGTTCGGAGAGAAGTTGCACCCATTTTTTAAGGCTCTCCGAGAGGAGAAAAGCTTCGAGTGGGAAACCTCTCAATAAGAGGCATTCGACCAGCTGAAAGCCTACCTGGCCAACCCACCGCTCCTCAGCAAGCCAGAGCCGGACGAACCCCTCTTCCTCTACCTGGTCGCCACAGAACACGCGCTCGGTATCGTGTTGGTTAGAGAGGAGGACGGGGTGCAGAAGCCCTTATATTATGTGAGCAAGGCCCTACACGATGCCGAGGTCCGATATCCCCGGACAGAAAAGATTGCCTACGCATTGGTGATCGCTGCGCGGAAACTCTGGCCCTACTTCCAGGCCCACTTCGTCCGTGTCCTTACAGATCAGCCTCTAAAAATGGTCCTCGACAAGCCCAATAACTCTGGCCGCTTAATCAAGTGGTCAATCGAGCTCATTCAGCACGACATCAGCTACCACCCTCGGACGGCCATCAAGGTCCAAGCTCTTGCTGAGTTCATTACGGAATGCACCATCTCCGAGTCCCCAGAAATTCGGGAGGACGCCCCGGCTTGGGACGTCTATGTGGACGGCTCATCATGCGAGGAAGGGAGCGGGGCCGACATCATCCTTCGAGGCCCCGACGACTTCGTTCTCCAGTATTCTATCCGACTCAATTTCCCGGCCATAAACAACGAGACAGAATATGAAGCTCTGATTGCTGGACTTACACTGGCCTACCGGGCAGGGGCGAGGCAAATACGGGTCTTCAGTGATTCCCAGCTCGTGTTCAATCAGATCACCGGGGAGTATGAAACCCGCAACGTTAGGATGACCCAGTACTTAGCGCGTGCGAAACAGCTTCTGGAGTTCTTCGAGCAGGTGGGGGTCTAGAGGATCGCAAGAGAACAGAACTGTCATGCCGACTCATTGTCTAAACTTGCATCATCATCCCACGGAGGACTAGACTGCACCGTCCTAGTCAAAGTCCTCCTCAAACCCAGCATTGAAGAACCTGAAGTCCTTTGCCTTGCCATCGGCGACCCAGCTGAGACATGGATGGATCCTGTACAAAAATTCCTGACCAACGGCGAGCTACCACATGACCGTGCCGCGACACGATCTGCAAGGATCCGGTTCGAAAGGTTCACTTTAATTGGGGATGTACTCTTCAAGCGCTCCTAAACCAAGGCTGACGGGAGACCCTATCTCTGCTGTCTGAAACCATACGAGGCTAAGTACGCCCTGCAAGAGCTACACGAAGGGATTGGGGGATGTCACATGGGCAGCAGGTCACTGGCCTGAAAAGCACTCAACCACGGCTACTACTGGCCTACTATGCTGTAAGACGCTCAGGACCTAGTAAAAGGGTGCGAACCTTGCCAGAGGTTCTCGCCCATTGTACGCTTGCCCCAAGCCGAGCTGAATTTGCTTACCATCCCTACCCCCTTTGCCATGTGGGGGATGTACCTAGTCGGCCCCTTTCCACAGGCTACCGGCCAAAGGTGATTCCTCATCGGGGTCGTCAACTACTTCACCAAGTGGGTCGAGGTAGAACCCTTGGTCACGATCACGGAGCATCAAACCTAACAATTCTTCTAGAAGCACATCAACTGTCTGTTCAGGATCCCACGCGTGCTAGTCACCGATAACGGAATCATTTTGCCGGTAAAAAATTTTGCAAGTTTTGTGAAGACCTAGGCATTCAACAATGCTTGTCGTCAATCTCTCACCCACAATTAAATAGCCAAGCGGAAAATGCCAATCGAAAAATTCTTGACTGTCTAAAAAAGTGACTGGACCAATCCTCCAAGGGCCTAGAAGAGTTTTCAAGCATCCTCTGGTCACACCGGACTACCAAGAGAATCCCGACTGGTGAGTCCCCATTCAATCTGGCATACGGGACCGAGGCGGTCATCCCTCTGGAGGTCAGCCTCCCCTCGCCGAGGTACATGGGCTTCGATGAGGAATCAAACTCAAGCGACCTCAGGGAAAACCTGGACCTCATTGACGAAGTATGGGAAAGGTCTACCATTCGGTGGACCATATATCAGCAACGAGTTGAAAGGCTTTATAACAAGAGAGTCTGCCTGACCAACATCAAGGAAGAGGACCTCATACTCAGAAAGTTAGCAATCTTCCAGCCCACAGCCACAGGCAAGCTCGCCCCCAATTGGGAAGGCCCGTATAAGGTCTCTTAAGTGGTATGTCCAGGTACGTACCGCCTCAAAGACCAGGGGCAGGATGGTTAAGAGGCCCTGGAATGCGGAGTACCTCAACAAGTTTCAGGAAGGAAAGTGAGGGAGAGTCCACTATTGTAAGCGCTACGTGCCAATTCTCTTATAAACAAACAAACACGATATAAAGGCAGAAGATTTTGTTTTACAAATCAAAGTTTGTGGATTTCTCAGTAGCTCAAGAGGAATTCTTCAACCCCTCACGTCCTTGCCGCTCGGCTTGGACATCGAACACCTACGAGGGATTCTCCAACCCCCCACGTCCTTGCCACTCAGCTTGGAATTCGAACACCTACGAGGGATTCTTCAACCTCCTACGTCCTCGTCGCTCAGCTTGGACTTTGAACACCTACGAGGGATTCTCCAACCCCTCATGCCCTCGCCGCTCGGCTTGGACTTCAAACACCTACGAAGGATTCTCCAACCCCTCACGTCCTTGCCGTTCGGCTTGGACTTTGAACTCCTTCGAGAGATTCTTCAACCCCTAATGTCTTCACCGCTCGGCTTGGACTTCGAACACCTACAAGGGATTCTTGAACCCCTCACATCCTAGCCCTCTGCTCGGACCTTGGCTACTAACGTCTTCGCCGTTTGGCATGGGCTTCGACCACCTATGAGGGATTTTTCAATCCCTCAACTCCTAGTCCTCGGCTCGGACCTCGGCTACTAACGTCCTCGCCGTTCAGCATGGACTTCGACTACCTATGAGGGATTTTTCAATCTCTCAACTCATAACACTCGGTCGGACCTCGGCTACTAACGTCCTCGCCGTTCGGCATGAGCTTCGACCACCTATAAGGGATTTTTTAATCTCTCAACTCCTAGCCCTCGGCTTGGACCTCGACTACTAATGTCCTCGTCGTTCGGCTTGGACTTCGAACACCTATGAGGGATTCTTCAATCCCTCAAGTCCTCGCCCTAGGCATGGACTTCTACCCATCACCTACCCAAAGTTTCATTTTGTTTTGCAGTCCTCGCCCACAGCGAGGACCTCCAAGCCCCGCGCACCGAGTTGACCCCTCTTTCACCCGCTGATAGCCAGGGGTAGAGCAGCCTTCATCGCCACTACCCCTAATTGTTAAAGGGTGGTAGGAGGGCCATCGATCTCCGAAACCCGCAGACAAGATTTTTATTTTCGATACTCGCCTTCTACGTGTGCCTCAAGCCTCGCACTCCGAGTCGACCCCCCTTTCACCCGCTAGCAACGAGGGATAAAACAACATTCATCGTCATTAACCCTAATTATGAGAGGGTGATAGGAGAGCCACCGGCGAGAGCTCACGGTGAAGTGAGAAATGATCTGATGGAGGGGTGGGGGTTATATAGCCCTCAGGTGATGTGCTTTTATGGCATGGGAAGTCGAAACGTCCTATAGGCATTTATGACATTGGAAGACGAAATGCCCTCCATTGCCAGGCATTCAGGGCCCCTCAATCTTGTACTCGCCCCTCGGCTCGAACTCCCCCATCGACCCGGGTGCCGAAGACCTATCCTCGGAGATCGAAAGCAGGCGCACGACAAAAGAACCAATCAAAGCAATACAATCATATTCTCTCATTATTATTTCAACTAAAGAAAATGCATCGTTACAAGGGGAGACTTCATTACATCGCTCACAATCGGTCTAGGGCTCCTGTATCGGAGCCACAGGATTAATACAGGCAAGTTCAAGGCCAGCCGAGCGAGTTAGGTCCACCACAGGATCGCTCGGTATGGCCAATCTAGACACACCTGCGAACGAGCTCTGTGCGTCACAAGGCCTTACCGGCCCGATTCTCGGGGTCGGTAACGTAGCTCCGGCAGAAGGGCAAGCGTTCCCAAAAGACATGGATCGGGTTTCAGACATCCCGAGCATGATCTTATACCGTTGTACCTCCAATTACTTCTCTACGATAACCTCACGATGAAAAGAATCAGATGACGGCCGCCGAGCGAAAGTGCTGGCCATCGAAAATGCAACTTCCGCAATCCCCAAGTCACGGTCGACTATCAGTTTCTTGAAATGCGCCAGCTCTAAGTCCCTTCGACTTGTCCATGAAGTATTGGACAACCGCCTCTCGGGTGCGAGCCTCTTTACGACACCGGGTCAGAGCGGACTCTAGGGCCGAGATCTTACCCCTAAGTCGGCTCATCTCAGCACAACTGAGGTTTACTCTCAAGGTTGCATTTATCTGGCAGGAAAATAGAGAAACATCATTCTGAGCCGTATATACTTGGCTAAAAATCATGCCCAAAATTCATTCAAGATAAGAGGTTCAGCCAAAATTCTTTTCATTACTCAAAAAGTATGTTTACAAAAATGTGGTGGTCAGTCTGCGTTCGGCGACTACAAAAACACGAACAAAAAAAAGGAGGAAAAGAAACTGCAGTCCAATCTCTTCCTCGGCAGGCAGCTTAGTGTTGGGGTCGGCCCCCGTAGTGTCGTCGTCACCACCACCCCCCGGAGTCGGCGGGTGTTCGGGCAGCACCATGTTGTAATGGAACTTGCTCAGATCCAGCTCCGGGTGATAGTACTTGACATGCTGGATATCGCCAGGGCGTAGACTTCGTCCTGGGCCTCAATGACTTTATCCATCCTGGCCTGCTTGACCTTCCTCACTTGCTTCTCGGCCTCTTTCCTCAGCTCGGCCATCTTCTTCATGTGGGCGTCGGCCTGGTAAGCTAGATCGACCTGAAGGGCTTGATTGCTGCCCTCGATCGCCTTCTGCGCTATTTTGAGGTTCATCATCTCCCGCTCATAGCGTTGAGCGTTCCTCACCTCCTTCCTAAGCTCCTGCTCGTGCAGCTTCATCAGCTCAACGCCCTCCACGCAAGCCTATAACCGTGGGAGACAAACATAGAAAAAATACAAAAAATATAATACAACAGAAGCTACAAAAGAGTTGTTAACAAACGAGGGTTACCTGCACGCTCGCCATAGCCCACTTTATGTAGCTGGACTCGACGATGTCGCACTCCCAGGCCTTCCGGTGCCGAGGTGGGGCAAGCTTTGAGACCACCTTGATGGCTAGGGGCCATACGACAAGGTATCCCCGACCTTAACGGCCCAGTGCGGGGCCTAAGGTTGAAGCCCCGCCTCGCCTACGATCTCCTCGACCGACGGAGCGATGGGAGGGAGGCCGCTCTTCACCACCTCAGTAACCCTCTGGCTACTGGAGCTCGAACCCGACTTGGAGGCCCTCTACTTCTTCGGCATCGAGTGGGGAGGTTCCTCCGCAACCTCCTCAGAGGGGAGCCTCCCCTGCCTCCCATGCTCGCCCCGCTTAACCTTTCTCTTCTTCAGCAACGCCCACCTCTCAGCAATTTTCGAGGCGTCCATATCTGCAAAAAAGATAAGCTCATAAGACAAGGGAAAACACTTGATGGAAAATTAGAAAAAAGACATACTGGAAGGAGTGGGGTCAGTCTGATCCGAGCCAGATGCCTCTCCGTCGCGTTCGACCAACCAATGTTGTTGCCCGAACATATCCGCTCAACGTCTGCCCACTCTTCGACTGTCAAATTAGACTTGCAGTGGTCCTTAAGGTTGGTCTTATAAAATCTCCAAGTTGTGAGTATCACCCAGGGGGTCATGCTCCGAACGACAAAATACTTCCCCTTCCACCCTTTAATGGAGTCCGGATGCCCGTGTACAACCCTCCTTCCTCGGTGTGGCGAGATGTAATATATCCCTTCGTACTCGCCGGACAAGCTAATGCCCAGGTTCGCTCCTAAGTATTTCCGCCTCAGGGGAACCCCCTTTCCTCGCAACGGAGAATGAAGCACACGAGCTGCTTCCAGGCTTGGGCCCGTATTACATCGGACTCAACGACGCATGGTTCAGAACCTTCTTAATAAACGGATGGAGTGGCAATCGCAAGCCCGAGCAAAAAGCATCCACCAGAAACATGCAGCAACAAGGAGCCAATTTATTCATGGGGTGGAGCCCGGGGCTGGGGATTAGCAGCTCATACTCCTGACCGATGAAGTAGCTATCTCGGATAACCGGATGGTCATCCGCGGTTATAACAGCTGGCATCTTGTCCATAGATAACTTCTGTCTACCAGGCGAGGACGCCTGCACATCGTCGTCAACACTGCCCCCATATCGGATTAACTCCTCAACATCGTCCGGATACATTCTGATGGAGCACAACTGAATGGTGAACGGGACATCGAGCCTAACTTCAGGAGCCGTCTCATCTGGGCCATCTGGTAGGATCCACTTTGTTTGACTTCGTCGGACACGACGACCCCTCGAAGGAGAAGGATCGCCAAAGGGCCCAGATTATCTTCCTCTGCCGAAGCGTCGCCATTCATTCCTCGTCCCCCTCAACGAATTCGACCTCCTCGTCATCCTCCGCTCCCTCAATCGGCTCATCCTCCTCTACTTTACCAACAACCTCCTCCTCGTCACCCACTGTCGTGTGCACATTCCTTTTCGAGTGGCTCAACTCTACTACAAAGGGCTTCCTACTGCGTAGCGGCGCGATGTCATAAACCTTCTCTGATTCCCATGACATTGAGTTGGAAAGACACAGGCCCTCATCCCGACCTGAGGTGGTGGTGGACGAAGTAGACTGAGCCCTTGACATAATGGAAAAAACTAACCTTTATTTTAAACACCGGAAGTTGCCAAAAAATTTGTCGCCGGTATTGAACAGTGCTACAGCGTAAACAGGGGATCTAAAAGAAAGAAAGCAAAGGTGAAAAATGAGAAGGGGGTGGGGGATATATAGACACCCTGCGACTCCTCGATTTGTGCAATTCCTGCAACTCCTCGATACCCTCAAACCTGACGTCATCATCACACGTGTCACCACAAAAGTGACCCACGTGTGACAGAATCTCTCCCCAAGACCAGTTCTTCCCCAAGTCCCAAACGTTCAAACCTCGGCATGCACCTCGGACACGCCAAACACCGATGCATGGTTTTAGCCAGTTAACAAGGCCATTTGGCTCGACGCTCGGCATGGATCTCGAGCATCAATCTAGCTTTTCTACAAAATTGTCTCATAGCTCAAGGCCATCTGGCTCGACGCTCAGCATGGATCTCGAGCATCAACCTAGCATTTCCACAAAAGTGCCTCACAGCTCAAGACCATCTGGCTCGACGCTCGGCATTGATCTCGAGCATCAACCTAACTTTTCCACAAAATTGCCTCCCAGCTCAAGGTCATCTGGCTCAACGTTTGGCATGGATCTCGAGCATCAACCTAGCTTTTCCACAAAATTACCTCCCAGCTCAAGGCCATCTGGCTCGACACTCGGCATGAATCTCGAGCATCAACCTAGCTTTTCCACAAAATTGCATCACAGCTCAAGGTCATCTGGCTCGATGCTCGGCATGGATCTCGAGCATCAACCTAGCTTTTCCACAAAGTTGCCTCACAGCACAAGGTCATCTGGCTCGATGCTCGGCATGAATCTCGAGCATCAACCTAGCTTTTCCAAAAAATTGCCTCCTAGCTTAAGGTCATCTGGCTCGACGCTCGACATGGATCTCGAGCATTAACCTAGCTTTTCCACAAAATTGCCTCACATCTCGATGTCATCTAGCTCGACGCTCGGCATGGATCTCGAGCATCAACCTAGCTTTTCCACAAAATTGCCTCATAGCACAAAGTCATCTGGCTCAACGCTCGGTATGGATCTCGAGCATGAACCTAGCTTTTCCACAAAAATGTCTCACAGCACAAAGCCATCTGGCTCAACGCTCGACATGGATCTCGAGCATTAACCTAGCTTTTCCACAAAATTGCCTCCCAACTCAAGGCCATCTTGCTCGACGCTCGGCATGGATCTCGAGCATCAACCTATCTAATCACAAAATTGCCTCACAGCTCAAGGTCATCTGGCTCGATGCTCGGCATGAATCTCAAGCATTAACCTAGCATTTTCACAAAATTGCCTCCCAGCTTGATGCTCGGCATGGATCTCGAGCATCAACCTAGATTTTTCACAAAATTACCTCTCGGCTCAAGGCCATCTGGCTCGACGCTTGGCATGGATTTCGAGCATCAACCTAGATTTTTCCACAAAATTGCCTCACAGCTCAAGGCCATCTGGCTCGACGCTCGGCATGGATCTCGATCATCAACCTAGCTTTTCCACAAAATTGCCTCACAGCTCAAGACCATTTGGTTCGACGCTCAGCATGGATCTCGAGCATGAACCTAGCTTTTCCACAAAATTGACTCACAACACAAGGCCTTCTGACGCTCGGTATGGATCTCGAGCATCGATATAGCTTTTTCTCACAAAATGCCTCTATCAGGGTGCTCAGCGCCGACCCAATGCTCGAAGCTCGGCATGAACCTCGAGCATTTTTAAAACTTTTCTCACAAAATTCCTCTATCAAGGCACTCGGCGCCGACCCAACGTTCAGAGCTCGGCATGAACCTTGAGCATCAATACAGCTTTCCCTCACAGAATGCCTCTATCAAGGTGCTCGGTGTCGACCCAACGCTCGGAGCTCGGCATGAACCTCGAGCATCGATACAACTTTTCCTCACAAACGAATCTATTGAGGCGCTCGGCACCGACCTAATGCTCGTAGCTCGGCATGAACCTCGAGCATCGATACAACTTTTTCTCACAAAATGCCTCTATCGAGGTGCTCGGCTCCAACCCAATTCTCGGAGCTCGGCTTGAACCTCGAGCATCGATATAGCTCCCCCTCACTGAATGCCTTTATCGAGGTGCTCGGAGCTTGGCCCGAACTTCAGCCATCGCCACCGCTTTCCCTTATATAGCTCCTCGCTCGACATGCTTAGCCTCGACCCTCCTGGTTCAACGCTCAATACCGACCCCTCGAGCTCGGCGCTCGGCACGAACTTCGATCGAGCCATATACCATGCTCGGCTCAGCACTAACCCCTAGTCGCTTCTCAGGGACTCAACAACTCATCTTCGCAAAATACTTCCCTTTGCTCTTCCCACAAAGACAAACTACTCCTCCACGGCTGGTTCACACAGCCCTCCAGGAGTATGGGGCTTATGATGTGGTATAGATGATGTGGCCCAATTAGGGCCGTTAGATCTCCTCAGATTTTGCTCATCCCAGATCATCAAGTCAATAGGTCCAACGGGTCTTCTGCCAATTCAAGCCCACAGGCAAATGGGTCCGACCCGGCCCATTAGGGTCTGATACCCGTTTACCCCTGCCTATAAATACTAGACCCCCTCATCACTTTCAAAGGTAATGAATATTTCCTCATCGGAACCCTAGCTACCCAGTCTCTTTCCAGTGACTGACTAGATCGTCGGAGTGACTGTCGTCGGGACTTCTCATGGTGTCTCTAGGCCTTTTGCAGGTACTCCGACCGTTCGAGCTTCCAGCCTCTCTTCCGAGCCGACCTCAAGATGCCGACCCGAGCCAAGGTCGAGATCCGTCCCTTCCGCTTCACAAATTACAAGAACTCACACTTGTTGCTCCCCCACCGAAAATAAGCAGCATCAGGTATCAATTACACAAATACACTTGAATGGTCGACAATGGATGTATCACAACATATAGTCCAACAAAGCAGCCTCTTGTTTTTCAATGAATGATTTGTCCAAATATATGAAATATGTAACCAATATATATGTATAAAGGAAACTGTGGAAATTTAAAAGACTACTATGTTGGATTCTTGCATCAGTAACTGAGTATGTTGGAATCAATAGCTTTGCTTATGATTACATCAATTTGAGCAATTGAGCATCCAAGAAGATCGACCGAACATACCAGAACGGTTGATGTGTGCAATCAAAGCATATCCGAATAGATCAATTGAACATGATAATCCAACTTATACAACTCAATATGTATTATGCATTTTTCAGCATTCATAACTTTTGGCCTTTTATAAGAAAAAATGCGGTTTCTTGCATGTGTCATTGTACATCTTATCACCGTAGCAACAAATTTGCAAGAAACTCCGTGCCAATTCTATAACCACTATCAGGCATTAGTCCTTTTTGTCGTTGAGTTCAAGTGTCATATAGTACTTAATAGGCATTTCATCTTACACACAGTACTGAAAACACACAATGCAAAAAAAGAAAAAAAAAACCTTTTAATCATCACAAAATGAAAATTTTTTTAGCAAATAAACTTCTCAAATAAAATAAATTTAGAAAATTCCATCTAAGATAAACAAATTGGTAAAACTAAGGAAAATTATTTATTTTGAAAGATTCTACTTCAAATTCATACAAAATTTGTATGGAAATGTAATGCTCAAATGGAACACAAGAAAGCACAGTAAAAAGCAACACGTGTAACGATGGGCATCATTCAATATACCAGGCGTGTAACTGTATCAGCCATTGGATCGAGGAACTCAATCAGAACAGATATCTGGCTACACCCAGATGGGTAAATAGGTAAGATAATTATAGCTATCTTTCCATGTACCTTCAGTTATCTTAAGTTTCAAAACGGGTTCTAATTTGTTCACATCTAAAAGCAAAATAAATTAAAATATCAAAGAAGAAAAATTTTAGAACTCCAAATCTGATAAGAATATAAACTCTAACAAACTCTTTTTTTTTACACCAACAAAATCTCAATGAATCTCAAACTTTAAAATAATATATAATCTATTAATTTAAGATTAAAAGATTAAAGAAATTTTTTTTTACAGGCTGAATTTAGAGAGAGAGGAGAAGAGGAAGACAGAAGGGGGATTAATAAGAGAGCACTTAGAGCATCCACAACAATCATTGCTATTTTATAGCAAAATGACAAAATGACAAATTGCAAAATTGAGAAAGTTTGCTATATTTTGACAATTTTTCAAATAAAATTGAGCGGACGGAACATATTGCCTCGCATGAATTTTTTGAGAAATCAATTTGGTTTAGTATTTAAAATATCATTAAGTGAATTAATTAATTATTAAATTAACCAAAACTATATTTAAATTAACACTAAATATCATTAAGTGGTTCAATTATGTGTTGAAAGTGACCAAGTCCTCAAACGTGACAACACAGGTTGTTCTGTTTGCGAATTTTCCTTGTCCCATCCGGTCATTTTTTTTGTCATTTTTTTTGGAAGGAACAACTTGTTCCGTTCAAACCAGGAAAAAAAAATCATAGATGATACATGTTGTGTTGTCTGATGAGATTTTTTTTTTTAAAATTCTGACGGAACATGTTCCGTCCCCTATATTTTGAGAATCCACATCCTGTTTTCTCAAATATGAGAAGCAACTGTAATAAAGTTATCAAAAAATGGCAAAATAGCAAACCGTTGTAGAACTCTTTTTGCCCAAAAATGGAAAAATAGCAAAAATAAGAAACCATTGTGGATGCTCTTATAGGAGGATGAAAGGAGAGAGGGCTAGGGTTTAACACTGTCATATTTACCCGATACCCGGACCCGGCATTGGACCGGAACCGACCCGATCTATACGGGTCCGGGTTCCGATCCTAAAATAAGACCCGATGCACTTTCGGGTCCGAGTTCGGGTCCACTCAAAATAGAACCGACCCGGACCCCGAACCTCGGACCCGGACCCCGGACCCGTTAAAAAATTCCCTCCAAACATATAGAATTTGAATAATAGGGTTATAGGAATATACATATAAAAATAATTGTTGAAGATAGATGTGTAAATATAATATTAATTCATGTACTTAGGTGAAAAAATTGTTAGAATTGTAGGGTATCAGATGCAAAAATACTTAAGTGCAAATATTTATTCTCTACTACCGGACTTGACGGATAAATTTTTTTAACTAGGACTCGGATCCCGACTTGGACCCGGTTCTTGCAAGTCCGGGTCCGAATCCGATTTTTGGACCCGTGAGGTACCGGGTCCGAATCCGGATAGTGGATGACCCGATAACAGTTCTGCTAGGGTTTTGAGGTTGTTGGTATGCATAATGGGCTAAATGGGTTTAGAAATGGGCTCAGCCCTCTAGTTAACTTGGCCCATTAGTAAAAAATATTGGGATACTTTCAGCTCATTATTTAATTTGAATGTTGGATAATGAATTAGAAAGTAATTAAAAATAAGGGCAAAAGTCAAAGTACCCCCCCAACGTTTGGCTCGAGTACAAAATGCCCATACAACGTTTGAAAAAGTACAATAAACCCATTCTTCCGTTAACTTAACCCTTTCCGTTAAGTTATAATTATTAAAATATTTTTTACCCTTACCCGTTCATATCTAATTGTTCTACACTATTATTATTGTTATATGTGTAAAACATTCAACATTTACCACATGAGTTTTGGTATAGTGGCAGGATCTTTGACATGATATTAGGACAACAGTGGTCACATCAGCTACGTTAGTTAAGTAAGGATTGTTAAATAAGGATTGGTTGCACAAGTAAGTTATTCTGCTGATATCTAAGATTTTCTGCAAATTTCTATTAAAAGCTATTCCTTATTTAAGATCCTCACGGCTCAACTGTTTATTGAATCTTAATTGCTGATAAAATTATTATGGTACATTTTATAATAATTCGGAGTTTTGGTTTTTGGGAAGTTCTGTGTCTTTGAATTATGGACTGGTATTAAAGATTAAATTTGTACCAACTGGTATTAAAGATTAAATGAAATGTTATTGGTTAACTAAAATGCGATCATTGGGTTTTCCAGTTTCATATTGTTTGATTACTTCATCATTTGATTAAATTGCATATTTGGGTTTTGTTTGCTAGAATTCCTTTGTGCATGATCATTTACATTCTGTAGTTATGAATTTCATTTTGTTTTCTCCTTTTTCTTTATCTCCAGATGAGTATGTTATATGCAACGGGTACAAAGGTCCAGATACTATTCTTTCCGAGGAGAATCGGTTAATCTTCCTTCGGTGTGAGCAGGTACTTCCTTCCACCTTAAGATGATGATTTTAACTCTGTTACTCTCTGATGGCTTTCAAACAACTCTTTTTGTTCACAGCTGTAGTATCAAATGCACGCCCGACGTGTACTATTTTATTTGATTTTATATGAAAGGGTAAGGATAAAAAAAAGGAATGAAGAAAGGAAAGAAAGAGATTGAATATGAAAGGGTAAGGGTAAAAAAGTAATTTAATAATTATAACTTAACGGAAAGGGTTAAGTTAATGGAAGAATGGGTTTATTGTACTTTTTCAAACGTTGTATGGGCATTTTGTACTCAGGCCAAACGTTGTGGGGGTACTTTGGCTTTTGCCCTAAAAATAATTAATTAGTTTCTAATTAATTATAACAAGTGCTATAATTTGCACGTGCCATGCACGTCTAAATAAAAAATTGAAGATTATGATGTAGTATAACCTCAAACGGGAGACCTCCCTTTACCCATCTCACACAATTATTAGTTATACACGGGCGATGTTGGTATGTTTGTTTGTCTACATCTACAAATTGAGTTGGTTGTCTACAACACAACTCAAACTCTCATTAAAGTATTACTAGCAATATACACGTGTGATGCGCACATTAACTTTTTAAATAAATTTAAAGTAAAAACTCTGATTTACACGTGCGATGCATGTCTTTATAAATATGATTATATATTAGTAAAAGAAAATGTGAAAACTATAATGGGAGAGTTAGAGTTGCACGTGCATTGCACATAAGTAGGTAGATTTACAACTCCAACTCTTCCATTATAATAGTTATTATAGATTATATTATGGATAGATGGACTCCAACTCTTCCATTATAATAGTTATTATAGATTATATTATGGATAGATGGATAGATGGATAGATAATAATTTACACGTGTACACATTTAATATATTAAAAAATTAAAGTAAAAATTTGACGTAGTGATGACTCGAACCTAAGACCTTCTCCATATTAGTTATGCACGTGCAATGCACGCATTGGTAGATTTACAAATGAACTAAGGCATTCTCCCATTTTAATATTAGAGACTGGTAATTAACACGTGCGATGCAGGTATTAATAAATATATATATTTTTAAAAGTAAAAAACTTCAGCGTAGCATGGCTTTGAACCTGAGACGTCCTTTATTTTAGGTATGCACGAGTGATACACATGTTTGTTTGTCTAAAAATATTTGTATTTGTTGAATTTAGTTTGGACGGGTATTACACGTGTTTGTCTGATTACAAAGTTAGGGTTTGTTTGGTTACAAACCCCAACTCTCCCATTAAAATAGTAGAGATTATATATTATATTATAGATAGATAATAATTTACACATGTGATGCACATTTAATATATTAAAAAAATTTAAAGTAAAAAATGATGTAGTGAGGACTCAAACCTGAGACCTCATTCATATTAGTTATGCAAGTGCAATACACGCGTTGGTAGATTTACAAATGACACTAAGGCCTTCTCCCATTATAATATTAGAGATTAGATATTAGAATTTAGAGATATTATATTATATTATATTATATATTATATTAGTTAGTGTTTTTCTCTCAAAATTATAATTAGTTATTTTAATTACTTTATAATTAACTTTATTTAGTTTTTTTTTGTTCTTTGTATCTACTTAACTTAATGTAAATATCATTATTGTTAGTTAATTAGTTTCCAATTCACTTTACACTGGTAATCTGCACGTGCGGTGCACGTTTATTTTTAGTATTATATATATATAGTAATTAATAAGACGTAATCTGGCACAAACTTTTACTTTGTATGAGTGCCACTTTTGTAATATATATTTAAAAAAATTTATGACATTGTTTGGCATCGAACCTAAGACCTCATTTATATTAGTTATACATATGCATTGTACGTGTTTGTTTGATTTCAGTGCACGTGTTTGTTTGGTTACAAATTGAGTTTGTTTGATGACAAACTCTCCCATTAAAATAGTAGAGATAGTTCTTCAACTATCGCGGTTAGCAATATTATTGCCTAATTTGAGATGTGAGGGGAGATTAGATTTATATATGCATTATTTTCTACCACATTTCAAAGAACAAATAAGACAATTTGCATAGGCATATATCCAGGGCCGGCCCTGTGTTTTCGGGGGCCCTAGGCGAACTTCCAAAATGGAGGTCCCTAATAACATTTTTTTTACGCGGAAAATACGTACCTATATTTACAAGAGAAGTTCAAATTTTTGGGCTTCTAAAATCGCGAAATCTCCGGAGACCTAAGGCAGCCGCCTTACTCGCCTCTAGGGTAGGGCCGGCCCTGGATATATCAATAGCAATGGCATCCAAAACTTCAATGCTCGTTACCGGACTCCTCCTCCTCCTCCTCTCTCTCGTCATGCCATCTTTAGCTCTATTTGATGGTTAGTGTTGACGTCACTAATCTTGCTTCGTTTGCTATTTTCTCTGTATTTTGTATTTGGTATAAAGCACCATGTCCATAGTTGATACATATTGAAGTTTTAAATATGTGACTGATATTTAAATATTATGGTGATAGGAACTTTCGCTACAGAAGAAGATTGTTTGTCTGCTGGACGATTCCAAGTACCATGCAATACCTGGAACGACTGTGATTTACCTTGCTTTTTGAACCATAACACGAAATACTATGTTTGTGATTTTTTTTTTTTTTTTTTTTTTTTTTTAAATGTGGAGTATGACCATCCTGTATCGTTAATAAGAGGTTAATAAAACAAACTCAGAGTACTGAGCTAAATACAAGGTCCTACAAACAAAACGAAAGTACATAACCTCCACCCCAAACATAAGAGGGTGGGACAAAACAATGTCAGAAAGTTCGCAACATACAAACGACCTGAACAAAACAAGATACATCACATCCCCCACCAAACTCTGGGGTGGTGGGCGTCTATCAACAGTAACGGCTACGCTGTTGTCAGTCAATCGTCAGACCGATCTCGACTTCCTTATCATCAAAATCCTCAACCTGGAAGACACTCATATCCTCCCACTGGGACCTACCGCTTCCACATTAGCCAAAATAAAATAAAATGTATAATGTGAGTCAAGTTATCAGAAATATTATTACATATTGTGCGGAAATAAAAATTATTCCTGTCTAGCCAAAGAATCCAGGTCGTTGCGACAATAGCAATGTACCACACTTCTCTCATAGTTCTTCTCTCAGAAGTAAATTTGGGCCATACCCATAGGTCCTCGTACACACTAGGGTACTGACTCGTTCCCAGGGCGCTGAGTACCTCAACAAGTACCGCTTTGCTCCTAGGACACTGTAGGAAGAGGTGGTCTCTAATTTCTAAGGTAGCTTTGCAGAACCCGCACCAAGAGTCCACATTCAGTTGGCATTTAGCGAGATTTTCTCTAGTCAAAATTGCATCATTCAGCACCAGCCATAAGAAAACTTTGATTTTGAGAGGGGCTTTCGTCCTCCAGACGACGCATGCCCACTTAGGAGCACATCCCCTAAAGTGAATGCAGTTATACAGGGAGCGAACGGTGAACATACCATTCTTTTCGAGTCCCCAAGATTTCTTATCTGGACTTTGAGAGCAGCTAATACCAGTATTGGTGATGTAGGTCTGGAGTTCTATGAGTGGTCTGGGAGCCCAGATCGAGAGATTGTTTAAATGATGGTTTCCAGATGCCTCTTTTCCAGGCTGCGGCCACCGTACAGAGTGGTTGTGACGCTCGATCATATAGGTCGGAGAACATGGCTTTCAGTGTGTGATCACCACACCACTTATCCCACCAGAATCTGGTGAGTCTGACATTACCGATAACTGATTTAACACAAGTAATGAAGGGTTCGTATGCCTTAGCAATGTTTTTCCAAAACCAGGAGACACGTGGGCCTACCCTGAAGTCCAAATTTTTCGTTCCATTCCCATGCAGATATCCTTGAACAAAATCTTGACACCCTTCTCCATTAGGGTGAAAAACCTTCCACCACCATTTACCCAATAGAGCAAGATTCATATCTCGAAGATCAATTATACCTAGACCTCCATGTATCTTTTTCATGCATGCCTTCTCCCATCTGATTAGGTGGTACCCTCCCCGATCCGGGTCTGTCCCTTTCCATACAAATCGTTTTCGGGTCCGGTCAATTCTCTGAATTACCCATCACGACATTTCAAAGAAGGACAGATAATAGGTTGGAAGATTTGATAGGACAACATTAGTAAGCGTGACTCTCTCTCCCAATGATAGGGCTTTACCTTTTCAGCCTGCAAGACGGTTCTCAACCCGATCAATAATGGGTAGCCAATCAGCCTTTTTGAGTTTTCCGGATCTTAGTGGCAATCCCAGGTATTGAATGGGAAAGCTCTCTATGGCACAATTGAGAATTGTGGCATGTTCTAGTGCCTCCTCCATTGTCAGGGCAATGGGGATGAGAGCACTTTTGTAAAAATTTACCCTGAGTCCAGACAAAGCTTCAAAACTATATAATATACCTTTGAAGGCGGTTGTTTCCCCGATGTTGCCATTACCAAATAAGAGAGTATCATCAGCATATTAAAGGAATGAGCAACCTTTTCGGTTTACTTCCTTGGCCACCGGTACGATCCACCCTGCTCTACCGCAGTTATCCATCATGGACCGAAGTACGTCTGCCACAATGGTGAAGAGAAATGGTGAGAGCGGATCCCCTTGTCTGAGACCCCGTTTGCACGAGAATTGGTGTCCCAACACCCTATTTACTAAAATTACAGTTCTGCTGATGGTACGCCATGTGTGGATCCATCTGATCCATCTAATCCCAAAGCCTCTTTCGGCAAGCGCTTCCAGGAGGCAGTCCCATTCGACCGAATCATAAGCTTTCTTGAAATCCAGTTTCAGGAGATAGCTCTTAGTATTCGAAATGTGGCATTGATGGATAGTTTCTTCAGCCATAGCCATACTGTCCTGAATACATTGTCCTTGAATGAACCCCGTCTGATCGTGGATAATGAGACCATCCATTATCTTTCCCAGTCTATTAGCAGAGTCTTGGTGATGATCTTGACAGAGCAGTTAAGAAGACTAATATGGCGGTAATCTCCCACTTGCCGGGAGTCTTCTTTCTTAGGAATCAGCACCACCTCCGCGAAATTAATTCTCCCTAGTTTGAGCTTATGGTTGTAGAAGTTAGTGAACATTCTCATCAAATCACCTTTGATTTCCTCTCAGAATGTCTGATAGAAGATCATCGGGAAACCATCAGGACCTGGGGCTTTTTCTGTGCCAAGTTGTTGGACTGCCTCCCAAATTTCCTTCTCAAAGAAGGGAGCTTCGAGGGATTGCAGCATAAGTCCGAAGTTGCCCGTCGGATCCTGCCAGAAATCGCGTCGGAGAGGGACTCTCAGGTCAGCTTTGTGTCCAAAGAGCAGTTTGAAATGGGATTAGAATGCCATTCTGATCTCCTTGTCGCATTGGATCATTCCAGAATCTGAATGGATCGAGTGTATAAGGTGAGATTTACGTCGGACACTTGCTACTCGATGAAAGAATGCCGTGTTCGCGTCTCCCTCTATGAGCCACGAAATTCTGGACCGCTGCTGCCATTTGATTTCCTCTAGCCTATATAGTTGGTCAATTTCCTGTCTGGATTGAAGCAACCTATTCCGCTCTTCTTGTAGCAGATCTTTAGTTTTCTCAGTCTTCTCCAGTTCCTCAATTTCTTCACGAAGGGAGTCTTTTGCCCTCCAAATCAGTGCAAATCTGGTTCGGTTCCATTTCCTGAGCTTACGCCTAAGTATGCAGACTTTTTCACACCGTATGGCAGTAGCTTCAATCCCCATAGTGGGGCCAGACCAACTCTCGTAGACCATGTTGTGGAATCCTTGAATTTCTAACCATGCCTTCTCGAATCTAAACTTTGGTGATTTCTTGGGTTGAACTTCCCCGGAGGATAGGAGAATAAGTACATGATTCGAGGTGGCTTTAGGGAGTGATTTAGCCGCAGACAACAGGAATTTGGTCTTCCAGTCAGTGGAGACCAAAATCCTGTCAAGTTTCGCTAGAATGGGCAACGACTGCATGTTTGACCAAGTGAAGAGCCTATCAGAGATGGGAATGTCCACCAGTTCCAGATCTGTGATAACCTCATTAAATGCTTCCCGGTCAGAATCACTGGATCCTTTGGCTCTGTGTTCTGAGGCAAATCTAGTGATGTTAAAATCGCTCCCCACCACATAGGGGTGTGGCCAGCGTGTTTGAATCGCTCTTAGTTCTGTCTAGAAAACCATCCTAGCAACAGAAGTGTGCAGACCATAGACCACCGTAATTGACTGAGTCCACCGGTTGGCTTTACGTTGAAGCAAGACCGACAAAAAATATTGGGGTTAAAACCTAGAACGATACCCCCAGATGCCCCAACAGATGGGGACATTCTCCATTCAGAGATTCAATTTCCCCCCACCCTACTAAGTCTAGTCATGTGAGTAAGTTTTGTCTCTTGAAGACCTACAATGTTGGTCTTTGATTTGGCAATGACCTCCCTAACCATTTTCCGCTTGCCCCGCCTACCGAGGCCTCTAACATTCCAGAATAGAGCCTACATTAACAATGGTTAGGTAAGGGATCGTGACTCGCTTCGGTAGTCGAGTTCGAGTTAAGGTTAACCCTATCGGCCTCCCAACCTCTAATTTTGTTAAGGAGGAAATCGTTCCTATCAGTATCGGTAACTGCAAGACCACAGATTTCGGCTAGCTTAAAAATTTCAGTATCAGTCATGAAATTAAAAATAGAAGCTAGGAAAGAATGTGTACCTCCATCGCTTGTCTTAGCCGCCTTAGCGGCCGCAGCAATCTCTAAATAGTCATCTAGGGACTCCTCAATAGTCCCCTTAGCAACTTTCTGAACCCTGAATCATGTGCCATCCGATGGTTGTGAGTGGGGGAAAGTAGAGGGAACAAACTCCGGTGAGATACCCGCAAGATCTTCACCCAGTCCCTCAAAGTCAAGCGACTCTCCTTCTGAATAGTCATAGTCATCGTCGAGATTTAGTCTATCCTCTCAATCTTCTTCGTTTATTCCAGGAGGTGAGACGGGGGTAATCTTAATTGGGCTTGAGTATGTGGGCCCCTCCTTGGAAACAACAAGTTGTAGTTCTCTTCCTTTTGAGCTAGACCCCTCTTTGGGCCCATTTAAAATCTCCTCCGATATATTAGGCCCATTGGTGAGCCCAAACTTCTTCGAAGGCCCCAGATCCATACTTAAGTCCACACCTCTTCGAAGGATTTCAGATCCACTCCTCTCTCCACTCTGAGTACTCCTTCGCTCAAAGTTGAGAACAGGATACGCTACCCTGTTACTGGGGCACATTTGGTACACGTCTCTGTCTCTTTCGTCAGAGCAGGCTCCATGTGGCGCCTTCCCAGTAGTTGGCATTGCACACGAGGCTTGGGGTGCTATAATCGAAGGGGTTAGCGATGGAATTGATATCTGGAGCGCTTCGATACTCTCTTCGTTGCTGTAACCCATGCTCTTCCCCTTCAGCTTATTTCCTCTTTGAGCATTCCCCTTTTCCTGTGCCTCTACCCCTAAACCTGTGCCTCTCTCATTTGGGATGGAGTCTCTAGCAGTGCTCTGTCCTTTGCTCGTCGTCTTCCCCAAGGTGGTAGTCTCCCCTCTCGACTCTCGACCCAAAGCTACCAACTGTTGCCCTTTTGGAGTTCGATTTTGCATGTCATTTTGCATGTCGGTTTCTAAGGTGCTTTTGTCATGTGTTGCTCTTGTATGGTCTGCCTCCAGTGTCTGCTCCTCTCGCCGCTTTCACCCACCAACTTCGAGATGTTGACTGCCATTTTGGGCTTTCTTTTGTCCCTCCTTTCGAAGGGACTTTCCTCGAGCATTGAGACTACCCAAATCAGATAGTGTGAGTAGATCCACCGTTTCCCTTCCCTGTGGGCCGTTGGATCTGATGGTCATGCCTCGTTCTCGACCATCATTGATCGGAGAAACTTGCCCTTGTTCTGATCCTTCCGCCGTGTGTTCATGGCTATGATCCTTCCCTCTCGCTGCTCTGATGAGCTCCCGGTGCACCCGTTCCACTTCGTAAGCCCCATCTAAGGTCAGATCCCACTGAGGTGAAACCACCTGCTTGTATGAACGGTTGTCTCTGAGCATAGATGAAGGAGTGGGGGAAGTGATGGCCGAAAGCTCTGTCTCTGGCTCCGCTCGCTTGTAAAGCACGAACCGGATCAGGTACGACTCTTCGAAGGAAACACCTTAGCAAACCGGGGCATCAAGGCGATGTCGGCACTCCTTATGAGTATCCTCACCGACATAATCTCTGAGCGGCGAACTGTCTTCTTGTCGATCTCTTCGATGGAGCCGAAGTCTGCGATGATCTCTTGAAGGGCCTCTCTCTTCCAAAAGTGTAGTGGAACGTTGTGAATCCAAATCCAATACTTGTTGCCTTGTGGTAGCTCCGCCCTGAAGCTAGGTGACCATGCAAAAAATTCCAATATGAAATGGCCGAAGTCCACTGTTCCCATGCCAGTGACTTCAACCACCTTCTCCGGCGATGGGAAGGACACAAGGAATTATAAGTGACACATTTTCTTCACTACCCAGTCTCTGTGGGCCCCCATTAGCCACCTTGAGTTAAGAGCTTGGAGGGGGTGTGTCTCCAATTGGCTCCCTGACCTTACTCTGGCAACTGCACACTATTGTCGGAGCCATTTCTCTTCGTTCTTGATTGTGTCCAGGCTCTTTGCTAGCCGAATAAAGGTTGGGTTATCGGGAGACCTTCCTCTGCTCACTGGGCGTTCGTCATTATTATCGGTCGCTACCACATTTGTACACACATACGAAAGGTGACCCCATTTCATACACTTGAGACATCGGACTTCTTTTGTGCAATCCTTCCTGTAATGGCCCAAATCGGCGCAGTAGAATCATGGTACAGGTTTTCGCTTCCCTTTTCTATGTTTCTTTTTGTGTTCGAGTTGGGGGTGGGGGAATTGCTTTGTCTCTTGTTTTTTGTGTTGATAACTTGAACCCATTATTCCCTACCTTTGAGAGAGTCAACATCCTCTGTAATCCCGTCTTGCGACTCCCCATCCTGGGCCTGCTCGACGTCGAATTTAAGAGCAGGGTTAGGGTCCCTCTGGGGTGGTGGAGGAGAGTGGTGGTTGAGGTGATGGTCAGAATTCATGGGGGTTTGTAGAGGTTTTTGGTGTGGTCTTTGATGTTTGTGGTGGTGGGTAGAAGCTGAAGCTTTGGTGTATAGTTCTGTCCTCTTTTGTTGGTAATGAAACTTGTTTTGGATTTGAGGTTGGTATTGGCGATGATGGTCGTAGTCGTAATCCCTGTGGTTGTGTCCCTCTCTGTGGGGTTGACGCTGGACTGGGGGGGGGGGGGGGGGGGGGTTACGCCTGTGGTGGCCAGTAGGAGGACCCTCTCTATGGGCCCGTCCCCTGTATAGCCCATTTTCTTGGCGATGATGATTATAGCCACTCCCCTCATGTCTTTGATGCGCACTACGATGTGCACGCATCGGGGTGTGCGCTTGTCTGAGCCTCTAGGCTTCCCCCTCTGGGGGGACTTTTCAGTTGAAGGGGGTGTGGGGGGGCTGTTGGGGGGGAGTTGATGGGAGCAGAGGTTGCGTTTGGCTGAAGTGGCGACAACTGAAGAGGGGGTGGAGGGACAGCAGGCAAGGGTGAGGGTGTTTCTGACATCGGTGGGTTCAGGGGGTGGCGGGCCCTCTCATTGTGCCCGCACCCACTCAGTTCGAGTTCGGAGATCATTGTGGGTAAGACTGTATGGGGAAGAGAAGGGGTGAGGGAAGGGGCTTGTTGTAGATGGTTCTTTAGAGAAGAAGAAGGTAAAGATGGTTGTCGGCGGTGAGGTTCAGGTGAGGGAGGTAGGGGAGAAGACAGGGATGGTTAGGCATATTGGAGAGGGAAAAAGGTGGAAAGTCTGAATTTTGATTGAAACTTACAAAGGAAAAAAGACATGTTGTTGCCTTCCTGTGAAGAAAAAGAATGCGGGCTAGTTTTGATTGAATTTATTGGGTGATTTTGATCTCTATGTAACTTCAACAAATATTAGAATAAAAAAAGAAAATGTATCTTCATATATAATAACAGTAATTATGGATTGTAATCGAAATCAATTGAATTCAGTCCAATATGTACATAAGAATTACAAAAGACATACATTCTCATGTTTGTAGTTAGAGATAGCTCGAGTAGGGGTGGGCTCGGTACGGTACCAGACTTTTTGACATTGTACCATTACCATACCAAACTAGTTCGGTTTGAAAATATGCAAACCGTTACCAATCAAAAAGTTTGGTATACCAAAACTTCGGTATACCGACTACATCGGTTGGTACGGTTCGGTATTGGTGTTATACCAAATATGACCCAACAAATACCTTAGCAAATATCAGTACCAATAAAAATAACAAGTTAACAATTTCTATGTCTGTGTGTTCTTACAGTTTAGTTAAGTAAACCTGAAATGCATTCTATAATTTGGCATGGTGTAAAACAGTAAAAGCAAAGTTGTTGCATTCCTTGGGTTGTCTACATTCCATCAGCAGGCTTGCTGCAAAAACATACCCCTATGGGACTCAAATTCTATGACTGAAGTACTCACAGAGTACATAAAGAACCAAGCATTGGAATTCTGCCTGCTGCAAATATTGTCAAGTTGAGATGATTTATGTATCTTTGTAGCTCAGAATAACTTTCTTTGCAGATGCAGCAGCTCAGACAAATGCATAAGTTTTCTTTATTTGAACGCCAAACAAAAATAAAGTTTGATTGCAGCTTTTTAAACCGTCTCATCGACTATATTCAATCTTCAAAATTGATCGAACTGGGAGTATTGATGTTAACCACCCCCCTTCGTAGCAACTCGAGAAAAGACCAACTTTTTAGTGGTGCAGACATGTACATGAAGAACTTTTCATCAAAAAGAGCGCATGTAGCATTTCATTTTAGTTTATGGACTATTTCCATAATCAAGAAAATCTTCAGTATCATTTTCTGTTCACTTGAAGAAAGAAAAAAAAAGAAGCAAAGTAGAGTAAGATGAAGACGCCAATATTCCAAAGAGACAGCCAAGGAAAGAGAAGAGCTCCGATTCTTTGAATCCATCATTCGGTACGGTACGGTAAAATATCGACTGAACCATATTTCTACCGAAACCGAACCGGATTTTAGAACTCGGTATGGTTGTACCGTACCATACTTTTGGTAACCGAATTTTTCGGTACCGAATCGATTGGTTCGGTTGGAAAACCTGTCGATTGGCTCATTTCGGTATGATCAGCCACCCCTAAGCTCGATTAGGCTTCTACTAGCGAATAAATCTGTGCATATAGGATGGGTGATTAACTTATTTGAGTTTTTTGAAGATGATAATCTCTTCATCTACGAGATGTATTTAACGGATAATTTATAATTTATTTAACACATAATGTATCATGTATAATGTACATGTATATGTGTAACTTAAAACGAATTGATACAAAATAAAACTTACGAGATCCCGAATCATTGTTAACTTCGGATGAAACATTGGTAAATGAACGGAATGGTCGTCAGCTGGATCAGCGGCTCGTCACCGAGTCGGTACTTGCACACCTGCAGACATTTGAGATATAGGAGATATATAAAGTTGAGTCATTCTTCGATCCATTCATCTGACTAACACCAAGAGCACATTTGCACAAACTCCGATATAAAGTAGCCAACTCTGCACTACCCCAACTGTACACCCTAACGGTTCTGATATCTGCGATTAGAGGTAAGTACATTAGGGGAACGGAAATACCAGTGGATTTCGGGAACATTACACCTCCAAACAATGACATGATGTACGCTCTGCAATAGCACTGGACTTCAAAGTCGTTCGAATATTCATTTAACTTATTGTTGAAAGTACTCTTCAACCATTTCAACCGAAGCGACTTTTTGACAATAGCCCTAGGATCCGCCTCAACCCCAAGATATTCTGTAAAAACTATGGATCGAAATCCATCGTTCCAGTTACGACCTGTTCATTGATGGGAAGACCCGTGATCACTGCAACATCCTGTAATGTGACCGATATCTCCCCTACCGGCAAGTGAAAATTGTGCGTTTCCGGACGCCAACATTTGAGAAGGACTGTTAGAAGAGGACAGTCGGCCTTAATTGAACTCACAAGGCCGATGCCATACAGCCCACAATCCCGTAACAACTCGTGGATACATGGATGCATTGGCAAAGTGGTGTGCCCCCGAAAAGTACACTCTTTGATCGTCTGTCTCATGCGTCTTTCGAACGATGTTGCCCTTGCAAGGTCAGTAGCCTTGGGTCGAGAGGATCGAAACCCACTGAGGGAACATAAGATGATGAAGAAGGGCCCGACTCATTTTGCGAAGAAGACGGACCCGGTTGATTTGGCGAAGAAGACGGACCTGGCTAATTTGGTGAAGAAGACGGACCCGGCTTGACCTACACAACAAATAACAATAAACATCAATTTCACAATATACTATTTTATTAAAGCAAAATCAAATTAATTGAATAAAGACAATTATCTTACATTTGTGTGACTTTGTCCACTCCCGCGACCACTACTTGGGGGTCATCCATAACATGTTTGTGGTCCCCCGCGACCTCGGTTACTTAAGGATCTACTACTCGTTCCTTCTTCATGGATATTCCACGTTCGTGCCATACTTGTTCCTACAATTTTATATGTATTTTGGTATAGTATAATTACATACTCTAAAAAAATCAATTTAACACCAATAAAACACACACATATAATTGAAGAATTCAACAATAATATATACAAATATCTAATACTTATATTCATATAAAAAACTCTCAACATGCTATGTCAAAGTTAAATTATATGTCGATAATCCTATTTATATCAAAATTAAATTATAACTCAAAGTAGCATTTCACTTTTAACTAAATATACATAAATATATATATATTTAACTCTAACTATTAAGCAAATAGGCAAACTTTATAAAAAGGTAATTGAAAAACTAAAGTAGGAATGTAATCAATGGATGTACATTCAATATGTGATATGATATTTTTTTAGATATGAAGAATTGGATGCTAGCATATGTTCCCTATTCTCCTTTTTCATTTTCGCATTCTACGATAATGTACTAATTTTTTCATATAGTCTTAAAGTTTCACTTCAATGCATTTCTCTTTTAACTAAACATACACAAATAAATACTAAATTTATCTTTTAACTAATCATCCGACAAATCATGAGCTCTCAAAATTACGTTCTAAGAAACTCACACATAAAAATAACCCAAAATCTAATTGCAAACGTATGAAGACTTAGCGTACGATAGATGAGTACTTTAGGAGATAGATAATGAGGATGAGATGAATGCACCCGCTTCTGCCACAATCCTCTTTATCGTTCACGAAATCAACCAAATTCGGGATCTTGGGTGATGGGTTTAGGGTTTTCAGAGTGGGGGTAGATATGGTTGAGAGTGATGAAGTGGATCTCAATAGACTTTGGATGCATTTTGTTGGGAAAATAACGATTTTGGGGGGCTAGGGTTTTGGGTTTCGTTCGGATTTGGGGGAGATGAGAGAGAGAGAATTGAAAGAGTGAAATGAGAGAGATCTGAGATAGCGAGTTTTTAAAAACTCCCCAATCGACACTCGCTATCTCAGTTAGCGAGTGTGGTACAAATGCACTCGCTAATTGAGATAGCGAGTCTAAACCCAATGGTATTTTTCTTCATCCCAATCGAAACTCGCTATCTCAGTTAGTGAGTTTGTTACAAACTCAACTACTAACTGAGGTAGCGAGTCTAAACTTGGTATTTTTTTACAAAACCATACACTCGCTATCTCAGTTAGCGAGTATGATATAAAAACACTCGCTAGCTGAGAATGCGAGTCTAAACTTGGTATTTTTCTCTAATTTTCTTCAAAGTATGGAGAAACACTTGACCATACACTCGCGATCTCAAATAGTGATGAGGTTTTCACCGAACTCACTATCTGAGATAGCAAGCGGATTGTTTTGGTAATTAGTTTCAAAAGTGGGTCAGTTTGGTAAATACTTTCAAAAAGTGGGTTGTTTTGGTAAATATTCATATTTTATTCTCAATAGCGGGAAGAAAGTTAATATAACCAAAGGTATGTTAACTATGGTTACCATATCTTCACTCTGAATTAAAAATGTCTTCTAATTTGGTGTTCAGTATGGCTGAAGTTATGAAAATTAGATAAAATTACTGTTTAGATAGCTAGAGATATCTCAACTTTTTAACATGAATATAACTATAGTTATCTAAACTTCAAAATGAGTCACAAATGTATCAAACTTATGGTAACTAGAGTTTTTTGAAGTCAAGTGAAATAGTTGTAGTTATCCTAACTTAACTTTGTTTTTAGATCATAGCCTAAATAATAGTAAAGATGAAAAACGAAACTTGTAGTACAAATAGCACTCTTCTCTTTAATTATAACAAACCATGGATACAATCTATGTATATCATATCTGTTAGATTCAGATATATTTGGGAAAATAATGATGTGATAATCTTTATTGAAGTATTGAACCAAATACTTATAAGATTACAAAAGTAAAGATATAGAGATGAAAATTATATCGAGACAAGAACTACGTAAAGAGATAAGAGAAAATAATATTGAAGAAGTAATGCCATCCATATATGATTACAACCCCCCTCAAACGGTTAAAGTCGTCATGGAAACCTAGTTGTAGAGTACAGAAAGAAGAACATATCATAGTTGTTGTATTGTATGAATATCGGACAGACCGAGGTGGTGAGTTACATGAAGTGTTTGTATCGAAGCCGGAAAGGATCATGTGTCGCATTCAGTATGAATATCGGACGGACCAAGGTGGTGTGTTACACAAAGTGTTCCTACCAATGCCGAAACGAATCATGTGTCGGCGAGCAGGACGGACCTGGGTTGTGCATTGCACGTAGAGTTCATACATAAAATTAAAGTTGGATCTGAAAGTCATCGTAGCGAAGTTGGTTGTTATCGTCGGAATATCCCAAGTTGAAGTTTTGCTTTAAGAAGCATGCTTTGATAGATTTGTTGTTGAGGGATCTTGATGGCGTGATAGGATTTTGATGGCATCGTAATGGTAGGTGTCAGCGAGTGGAAACCCTAAAATGAAGATGGTCGAAGCGGATGAAGAAAAGATCATTCACGAGATGGTCTGCTGCGAATGAGTGGAAACCCTACAAAGTTGATCAACGACGTTGGGCAGAACAAATATGTGTGAAGACTTAGAAAGACAAAACAAGAACTTTTGAAAGATAAAAGGGCGAAGAGGGAAAACATTGTCGATGGAAGCAAAAAGAAGCCATTGACGGAGAGGTGAGGATGAGTGATTCTGTTGATGACTGAAACCACCCCACCCCGAGGATGCGGAACAATATAGTTTAACTCTTATAAATTAGAGTTCTGTAACCATGTTAGATTTAGAGATATTTGTGAAAAATAATGATTTGAGAACATTGCTCCAAGTACTTATAAGATTACAAAAGTAAAGAGATGGATATAAAAGTAACATAGAGATTAGAATAATATAAAGAGGTGAGAGAAAATAATACTAAAGAGAGAAGAGAAAATAATATTGAAGAAGTAACCAATATCCATGTGTCAACTATCAAACCCAAAAACTTAAATAGTTAAACAAAACAACATCTAATTACAATCATTTCTTGAGCTAAGACAACTCACGTTCCCCCTGTATTGCCATCCTCATCCACCCCTTCATTCTCCTCCAAAGACCTCCCCATTGTCTCTCTTGTAAACATATAAGTAACAGTCACTCCTACACCACAAACGCAACCTAATATAATCAAAGCATACATCATCCAACCCCTGTCAGCTCTCTCTTCGTCATCCTTACCCTTCGATGCCCATAGAAACCCGATCGCACCTATTATTGCCCCGATCTTCCCTACTGCTCCGGCTATCCCATGGCACGTGGATCGGAACCGGGCAGGAAATAGTTCGGCTGGTACTATGAAAGTAGTCGTGTTCGGCCCAAAATTTGAGAAGAAGAATGCCAATGCATAGAGAACAATGAAGCCATAATTGTGGTGGTGGTACCAGTACATGCTGTAAGGTGCCCCTAATGCTAGTAGGAATATTGCCATAAAGAAGAAACCCATCATTTGGATTTTTCGCCTACCTACTCGATCGATGAAGTAGATGGTGGCCCAGTAGCCAGGTATGATTGACACAGCTGCAAGAATGGCTTGGGATTTGGCGATGTTGTAGGACTCTGTGTAGGCATTCACGGGATGGTCTGCTACGAATTTAGCTCGGTAGATTTCTGACTGGAGGAAATTGCTGCTATAGAAAGGGATGTCGACAATTAGCCATGAGACAGAGCAAACGAAGAGGTCAAGACCGTGATTTTTGAGGAACTGCTTGGAGAATAAGCCGTATGTTTGGGGCGGATCCGTGGCTACATCTTCATAGATTGTATTCAACTCTATATCGCTTAGAACTCTCGCTATGTCTTTGTTGGCTTTGTTTACATTCTTTTCTACCAAAGCAGTGTACCTGGAATATAAAAGTACAATCTTCATTAATGACAAAACCATTCTTCCAACGAAAAAGGTGTCAGTAGTTAGACTTTTGCATTGTTGCATGTAATGCATGTTCACCTTTAAGCAACATCAGCAATTGATAGATTTTACATAGTTGCATGTAATGCATAGTCACTTTTTTATTGAATATATAGGTATATTCTCAATATAATAGAATATTATTGTGTATAATGTTCTATGGTACAATACTTTTTTTGTATGTGTTATCTGTTATTATTGGACCGGATTGACTGGGGCTTCAAACCCAGTTTCATCACATATATACTGGTCTAGTTGTAGTGCCCTGGTGTTATTCCAATCTATAATAAGGAGGGTATAATATCTCAAGTAGTATGGATATTAACCATAACCCTAATTTCTCTCATAATCTCTAACAATGTTGAGATATTAGTCTTTAATTTTGAAATTAAGAGAGATCATCGGTGTCTTTGAAATCACCGTTGGTCAGGGATTTTGTCGTCGTTACCGGCAGCCACCGGAGCCGATGTGGCCGCATGCCGCAAACATCGCCACTGGCAACCACTGGCTACGCTGCAACACCCTTCTCCTCCTTCCCCTTCTCTGGTTGTGATTAGGATCAGGATCTAATCATATCCAATTATTCGTTGGTTGTTCTTGGTGTTTGGTGTTCGGGCCCAATGAAGGATCATCCACTGCTAACTGTTAAAGCCCACTGCTTTGACTCAGATCCAACCAAAAAACAATTTTAGTGGCTGATATCTTGCTGTTGTGTGTTCGGGATTAGGATCAGATCTTTGGTGTGCTCTGGTTTTACTCAGATCGTATTTTTGATTGGGTAGATTGTTGCTGTTGTGTGTTCTGCCCGAAGCATCAGATCCTCTGCTACTGTACTATGTTGTGCATTCAAATTGCCACTTGGTCTTATCACGATTCGGTCCACTCTAAACTTTTAGATTTGTGCTTATTCTTTTAATTTTATTTTCTGTTTTACTTGTTTATTACACAGTTTTACAGAAAACCCTTCCTTTTACAGAAATTATATTAGTAGTAATTATTCAAAATAAACCCTCTAGATTTTGGAATTTACTGTTTATTCCTATAAGATGGGAAAACTTAATCATGTGTACAAGATTCCGAAATTAGAAATATTAGATAGTTCTGAATTTAACAGTTGGAAAGTGAAAAGCACAAGAGATGTGGATGTAATTGCTGGAGACAGTGCGGGCAGTGAGGATGTTGTTTGGACTAGATCCAAGTATGATTGGACTGAATCATATCTAAATTTAAGATAAGATTTTTATCTGCATATATATATATATATATATATATATATATATATATATATATATATATATATATGTTATAGCTAAGTGCTAAAGTTCAAAACGGTGTTAACAAGTTAAATTATAGCTTTTGACAATTATTTATCTTCAATAAAAATATTGTTAGAATTAAATAGTACTAATCATTTATTTAATTGGCTAATCTTTAACAATTTGATGAATGTAGAAACTTCAAAGTTACTTACAAATTGTGTGTATTGGAGATGATAGATTTGTGTCACGGTAGAATATGTCTGCACTACGCAGGCTTCTCCATCGAATTTGAGAAACACTTCTAACTTGAAGTATCAGCATGATCTACTCTAATTCAATTTTTCAGTATTTATATGTGATGAATGTGTAAACATTTTGTGCGTTTGATCACATAATTGGAAATTTTAGATCATAATTATTTTCACTTTGAAAACTAGCATGTTTAGGATTGTTAAGTGTGTCTTGTCATACTATGTGTATAAATATAATGGCTAACACATCGTTTGCAATTTTGTGAGATCGTATATGTGCTTCTCTAATAAAATTGATGTACAAGATCTATAACAAATGTCTATAACTTAGGTGAGAGGATATGACTCCATTAGTTATGTTTTATTCTTTCTCGTTCATTATACTGTGTGTGCAAAATTAAATTATATACATTAGACATTATCTCGTTTAGCATTATGAAGATGATGAAGAACGAATAAAGTAAAGAACTCTTCGCTCAATGTGGTTGAGCATATACACATTGTTGAAACCATGAGAGAAAGCAAACTATTCTGTAAATTGTAATAGAGTAATTTTGTATTAACTCATATTAAAATTATTTTATAATGTGCTTGTATAATTAATGGCATATGCAAGTTGTGTTTAACAAACGAACCAATTAACAATAGTAGTTCAAATTTGTGTAATCCTTGAATACGGCATAATATGCTAGGACATGTGAACTATATATTAAATTATTTGTTCTTGTTAAAACTCCTAACTCTGCTAAATGACACCTCATTAAATATGACAATTGTGAAATTTATGCTTAGATTATGATCACTAGAAAACCATTTAGTATGGTCTCTAGGAGTACACAATTTCTTGAGTCATTACATTCGGATATTTGTGATCTCAGTAGCTTTATGGCTATATGAGATAATGAATGATCAAAAGTATTTAGTTACTCTTGGAGATGATGAAGGTTTGTCATACATATATGAAGAATTAAGCACTTGTTATTCTTAATGAATTAAAATCTAGTTAAATGCTAAGATCAAGTGTTCTGATTTGATAAAGGTAGTGAATATGTTTGAACAATTTTAGAGAAGTTTGCATTTGGCATAATCTCTAGTGCATTCTATTTAGGCTAAATTTTTTAAAAAAACCACTGAACTTTGGGCCATTTTAAAAAAATCGCACTAAGTTTTTTTTATAAAAAACCGCACAAAACTATAGTTTAAAAAAAACTCACTTTAACGGAGTTAGGTTTCCGTTAGGCTAAATTAAAAAAAACCACTTTCATCATTCATTTGTGTTTAAAAAAACATCACTTAACTAATCATACCCCCCTCAATTAACCCTAACTCTGTCAGTGTGTGCTTTTTTAAGGCTAAATTTTTTTTCAAAAAACCCACTGAACTTTGGGCCATTTTTTAAAAAAACGCACTAAGTTTTTTTTTATATAAAAAAAACTGCACAAAACTTTAGTTAAAAAAACACACACACTGACAGAGTTAGGGTCAGGGTTAGGGTTAGGGTTAGTTCAGGGAGGTTTATTTAAACACAAATAAAAGATGAAAGTGATTTTTTTAAACACAAATGAAAGATGAAAGTGGTTTTTTTAAATTTAGCCTAACGGAAACCTAACTCCGTTAAAGTGAGTTTTTTTAAACTAAAGTTTTGTGCGGTTTTTTAAATTAAAAAAAACTTAGCGCGGTTTTTTAAAAATGACCCAAAGTTCAGTGGAGTGTTTTTAAATATAGAATTTTTTAAACTATAGTTTTGTGCGGTTTTTTTATTAAAAAAAAACTTAGTGCGGTTTTTTTTTAAAATGGCCTAAAGTTCAGTGGTTTTTTTTAAATTTACCTTTCTATTTACTACAGTCAAAACAGTTTTGATAAAAGTTAGAATCAAACATTTAGTGAAAGGTTAAATTCTATATTATTGACTGGTATTTGACTTCGTGTAATTATGCGTGATAATGTATTGTTAATCATATTTCCAATATATTACTACACTCTAAATTATTTACACCTTGTAGACTATGGGAGAGAACCACAAATAATTTTGTTAAACTGAAAATATGTGGTCTGGTATATTTGTTAGAGTACATAACCCTGGAAGGCCTAAAGTAAGACCTATAAAAAATATTTGTGTGTACTTAGAAAGTGCAGAATGTGGTTCTATGGACTGTTTTGGATCTATCTAATTGGTGTTAGAAGAATTTAAACTTGCAAAGTTTTTTGAGGATGTGTTCATCAAAGATAAATTTATGAAATTACCTAGTTCTACAGACAGGGTATATGATTCACATTTAAAATCAAGAACCAGCCTTACTGACACTTAAAACTTCAATGGCCAATGAGCCAAGAAGAGTCTGTAGTAGATAATATTTTGAATTAGTTGATTTATCGAAATGGGTAAAACTATAGCAAGTGAGGTCTATATAAGAAACTTTATTTTGATTGTTCAGTAGCAATTTAAATGCAATTTTAGCAGCTAAAGGGTTGACTGAAATAAGTGGAGAAGATTTGTTTGAAGAATACTCACATGTCTGTTATATTGCTACAATAAGTATTCTTCTTGCTCTTACATCTATTGAAAAAAAAAATTATTCATGAAAGATGTTTAAACAGTTTTGTACTTGATGTTTTGTATAGAAAAATTTTGTACTAAATAGTTTTGTACTGAAAAGTTTTGCACTAATATGCTTAGTGAACAAGATTTACAAATTGGTGAAATCATTGTATGTTTTTTAAAAAATGTTTTACAATTGAGGCACAAATAATTTGACAAAATTTTAAAGAGCTTAGATTTGAATCAAGTAATTCAGATATGTCTTTAATTCTGTGATGTGTCAAATATAATTACTCTCATTCATTTGTATATTATTGACATGCTTGTTGATTAAAAGTGAAATCTCTATTATAAATGAAGTTAAAACTGTGCTATCCAAAGAATTCAGCATGAAACACCTTCGTGTTGTGGACACCATAGTAGGTATAAAAGTGAGTTTCGGTTTACAAAGGATAACTCTTAGTCAAACTTATCAAATCAATAATGTATTCCAAAAGTGGGGATATGGTGATTGAAAGTGTGTTTAGAAACACCATATGATTATGATAAAGGTTGACACCTAATGATGGTACAACTATGAGATAGTTAGATCATTCTAAACTTATTGAAAGTCTCTTATATATAATATGCAGATTCAGTAATAGTCTTATTAATACACATTGGAGATCCCTAAGAGGCTAATAAGATACTTGAGAGGTACTTAAGAGTATGTTTTATGCTACTCTAGTCATCCTTCAGGAATGAATTGATGATTTGATGCATTATTAGGCTCAAAATTTAGTGAAAGTCGATAACTAGTGGATATGTATTTACACTATGAGGAAACAGAAATGTTATGAAAATTAAAAGGCAAATAGGCACTATGCTATTATTCATAAAATCAGACCTCTATGTGTTATCCTCTACAAGGGAAGAGGCTGAGTGGATTGAAGAACTTGCTGCTAGTCATCCATTAAGAAATTTAAGTAACTCTCTAATTATATTCGTCAACTATCAAGCTACAATGCATTGTAGCTCGTAACACACTGTATAATAATCAAAGGAGTATAATAAGGCAGAAAAAAGCCTAGTTGAACTTTCTCATAAGTAAAGTACAATTGAGATAAAAATATGGCTAATGCTCTTGCTAAGAGACTTGCAAGTGATCTAATTATCAGAACTGTGGGAGAAATGGATTTAAATGTTATTGAGCCAAAAGTTTTAACATCCTAGTTGTTTTGAATATCAGAATCCAATTAGAGTCATAAATAAGTTCAAATTTAAGCATCAATTTTAAGCAGTTTGTATGCTTTAGATAATTTGAAAAGTTCTGTATAAATTTTTTTAATATATAATTTCATTCCAATTTTGATGATGTTATATATTTTCATAATTTACTTAGAATCATCTTATTATTCCAAAAGAAAGTGTGAAAACTTGTCGATGTGTTTTCGATGTTTAGATTGTTGTTATATCATTCCAATTATGATGATATATCTCTTTTATGGATTCTTGTTTTATTCCAATTTTGATGATTCAGAATTAACCATAATTGATTTGACTGTTCTATCATTCCAATATGAAACATGGTATAATTCTTGTGTGGAAACTATAATAGTTCTTGTTCTTTATTTTGTTAAAGAAACTTGATTGTGATACTTGTGTGCTATATTTTTTCTAAACTAATTATGAATTGTACTAAGTTCTTTTATGGAATTAAATACTTTGTGAAATTCGTTAGAATTCTTAGAGATGTGTCTTTTAATATTCTTATTTTCAATAAGCTAGCAAAGTGGAGTTGAATATGTCATTATAGATTTCGAATAATGATTTGCTCAAATTGAAGGAATAATATAAAGTAGTTTGCAATGATAGAGTTTCGGTTTATTTTTCTGGAGAATAAATTTTTCATTTGCTTGGTAAAACTTCTATTAAATTTAAGACTCTTGTGTACATTAGCTTAAAACTCCTATTTTGTTCTTGAAGTTTATTTGCTTTGGTTGGTTTTGAAACTATGATAAATTTCTCCAGTTGGTTTAGTCATTGTGAACTATTCTGTTCTGATATGGTCTTTGAACTATTTGATTATTTTGGTTTAGTCTCATTTGAACTATTTGAGTTATAATTGATTTAGTCTATGAACTATATTCTTTTGTGATCCAATGATATAACAAGGTATTGACTAATATATTGAGAATATAGAGGAGGAGATTGTTGGATATATAGATATATTCTCGATATAATAGAATATTATTGTATGTTCTATGGGGCAACACGTGGTTTGCACGTGTTATCTGTTAATTATTAGACCGGGTTGATTGTGGCTTCAAGCCCAATATCCTAAACTCAGTTTCATCTCATATATACTGGTCTAGATCTAGTGCCCTGGTGATATTCCAATATATGATAAGCTGGGTATAATATCTCAAACAGTAGGGATATTAATCCTAACTGTAATTACTCTCATAATCTCTAACACTTTAAAGCAACAATAGAAATTGATAGTAATGTTATGTTAATTCTAAGTTATGTAGGCGTGCGTTAACGTGCTAATAATCTTGTATCTACAAGTATTGCAACTATAACTGCAAGAACTACCTGGCGGTTTCCGGCATGCCCATCCTCCAATAAAATGTCAAGGTTGCAGGGATAGCCCCAATCATCAATATCACTCTCCACAAGATATTGACGGCCTCCGGGGACAGAAACGGTCCAATTTCCAACTTCTTAGTTGTTCGTTTAAATAATTTTGTTAACAACATTGTCACAGCCGAACTTGCAAAAATTCCCAACCCTTGCATCGAGAAGACAGCAGCAATGAAAGACCCCCTAGTCTTCGTATTCGCAAACTCGGACATTATTGTCGCACTCAAAGGATAATCGCCTCCTATCCCAACCCCGACCCAGAACCTGAAAAAGCATAGGCAAGTCAACGTACATTTCCTCGTCCGACAAATAGAGAGCCCAGACCCTAGTGAGCTAACCACGATAATAAGGAGAGACACTCCGTAAACCTTTCTTCTTCCAACTCGATCACCTAGGAATCCGAACACGAGCTGTCCAACAACAGTGCCCAAAAGAGCTATTGTAAAAACAAGACCGAAGTCAACAGGGGACATAACTCCAGGCTTCCCGTTCATCTCTGGGTAGTAGACACGGCCAATGAGCTTCGTCACAGGGGTGATCGTAAAAAGAATGTAAGCGTCGGTGAAGAGTCCCATTCCGGCGATCATGATGGCCTTGAAGTGGTAGTACTGCGTTTTCGCCCGGTCTAGAGCAGTTAGTACATTCAAGGCCATTACAGATTAGTAGTACTAGTAATAGTTCTTGGTGGTTAATTTGGTATTTAAATGGAGAACACAACTACAGTGAGGAAACAACCATGGAGTTTCGTACTAGGATTAGATACTTCACAGATCCGAATATACGTGGAGTTATAAAATCTAGAGACAATTGCTAGATACTTAACATATCCGGATATACGAGACAATGACTAGGTTTTCAAAGGTTGGGTATTTGGATTCTTACATTTGATGGATTAAATTTGTATGTATTAATTACGGGCTAAATTTGAAAAAAAACACCCCTCACCTATTTGGGCTTCTGAACAAATGAACTATGTTTCTCAATTCTCAGTTTGGTCCTCATATAAGTTTTGTAAGTATGAGGATCATACTGAGAAACACGGTTTAAGGGTTTTCTATCAAAATTAGGTAATTGAGGGGGGGGGGGGGGGGGGGGGGGGGGGGGGGGTGTTTGAATTCTTCAAATAAAGTGTGATTTTACTCGCTAATTAGTGGGGCATATCAAGCTCATATTGACTTAATTGTTTTATGGAGATTAAACTTTCATTGACTTGATTGCTTCCCTCCGTTGGGTTGATTTAAGGACGGCTTTGACATCTTGTTAAGACTATTTACAAAAGACACTACATCTGTATGATCAGCACAAAAGAAATATTATTTTAGTACATGGTTTGTAAACTCTTCTAATTAACTAATGACATAAGTGAACTTTTTTGTTGTTTTTGTCTTAAGGATTCCGGCAAGTCATCCTCAACATTTGTGAGGTCACTACATACCAGTGTTCAAGAAACTGAATCAGGTATCAAAACCGGAGAGATGGTCGGTCCAGATTATTTAGGGTTCAGCTTGAACCCAGTTCATAAATTGAACCGGTCTGCTTATTAGTTTAGTTCTTTTTTATTTCTGTAAAACCAAATCAGTTTAGGGTCCGGTTCTAATTGAACCTGGTCTAACAACATTGCTGCAAAGTCTCGACATGCAATTTGTTGACAACTAGGAAACAGAACATTAAACTATCATATACAAGGAGTGGAGATCCCAATCTGTACAAAATATTAAGTGTTCCCTAGGAGTGAAGAGATCCCAATCTGTACAAAATATTAGTATTATCTAATTATATTTCTTGTGTTTATCACTGGCGAGTATTATTTTTTATGTTGAGTTGTTCTAAAAGTCAAGGTGACAAATGCAAGAAGAAAGGTTGTGCTTGTTCTGGTCGAAAGCATTGACAAGTTTTAACAACATTACATTCAAGTTACTCTTTAGCGATAATTTGGTAATGAAGATACTTCTAGGGGTAAGAATATACTGCGACTTATGAAAGTCTAGTGACAGTGACTAGATAAGTTCCACAACGAGGAGGTGTTATATGGCCCGACACTGGAGTAGGCCTGGTAGCGGTCTGGGGGTATCCCATCCCCAGGGATGTACTTTTTAAGTTTTCTTGACGTTTGTTGCTGCTGATTTTGGTGTGGGTGCAAACAGATGAATTTTTAGATTCTTGAGAAAACTAATAAGGCAAACCTGTTGACCTTCACAAACGTGTTGATTTGTTTCTTGCTGCTGCCGCGAACCTGCAAAAAGTGCGATATACCGGAGTGGATTCCGGCGACGCACCCTCCGACGCTCTTGTCAGTAATCAGGAAGATTATAAAAGAGCTTTATGTAGAAAAATATTGATTATCTTCTTATGGTGGAGGGAGAAGAGTTTTAATAGTCGCCTTAGGGATCCGTTTCGAGATAAGAAAAAATCTCTACTTTCCGGTGTGGATGGATAGAAGTGGTTAAAACCACCTCTTAGGGATAATTATGAATCTGAATTCTTCTTTATCCTTCTGAACTGGTTTGTAACGGGTTGGGACCCGTATCCAGTAGGACAGATCCGTTTATGGATTATTGGGCTTTGAAGAAAAACTCGGTTCCCATTTTAGACCCGTTTGTAGGTGAAATTACAGTTTTACCCCTGAGAGCTTTAAGATTCGTGCTCGATTTGAACAATCCCGATTTAATCCTATTTTAGCCATATCACGAACCCCCCACTCCTAAAGATTGAGTTTAACAGCCTTTGATGAGTAGTTTTTTGTTCTAATGACGTACGGAATTTTATCGGAGTTCTCGGGAGAGTTGGATCTTGCTCGAGGTTTAACGGTGTCAATCTGAGCTTGTAAAATGTCCAAAATTATTCTCAGATTTTTCTGGATTTTTTGTGCTTTTTCCAGATTTTTCTGAATTTTTTCCAATTTTTAATCTTTTTTTTAATTTTTTTTATTCAATTTCTAAATTAAATAATTAATTATCAAAAATTTTAATTAATTAATCTAATTTAATAATTATTATTTTCAGAATTTAAAATTATTTTTCCTAATTAATAATTATTTTCAGAATTTTTTAATTATTTTTTTCGATTTAAAAATAATTTTTCAGATTTATTAAATAATTAATTCAATTAAATAATTAAATAACTTAATTAAAATTTACCTGTACAAGTGGCGTAATCCTGCACGTTGATCAAGATCAGGGAGCGCGCATCGTTAGGAGACAAAAAAATTTCCATTTTTCGTTCGGGAGCAGCTCTGTTCGACGCGCGTTCGCCGTGGCGACAAGTGGCAGTCAACCGGAGCCGTTGACTAATTTTTTAATTTTAATTTTTCTTTCTCTCCCGACTCTGCTTCGTCCATCTTCTTCCTCTTCTTCATCAACTTCATAGCGTGGCGTGTGGTCGCTCGAGCGAGAGGCAGGAGTACGGTGACCAAGGAGACTCGTCGTTGGGGCTCGGCAGTGGATTCGGAGCTTGGGGTTGGGTGAGCTCGGCGAACGTGGGGAGCTGGAGCTCGGCATTAATGCTCAACGAGGAGGAGTTTGAGCCCGACGAAGGAGATGCTCGGCGAATGGGGGAAAGTTGGAGCTCTTCGATGGAAGCTTGGCGAGGGGATGAGCTCGACTAAAGGGGTAGTTCGGTGAACGATCGAGCTCAGCGAATGGGGTAAGCTGTGAAGGTGATGAGCTCAGAGCGGTGAGAGAGAGAGCTTGGCGAGCGATCAAGCTCGACGTTAAGGGAGCTCAGCGGTGGCGATCGCGAGGTTTCCGCTCGATGGGTTCGTCGAAGGTTAGAGTTCGAGCTTGGCGAACGAGGAGACGTTCGGCGAACAGCTGTTCGACAAGTTCAGTGATGGGCGAGCTCGAGCTCCGCGGAGCTTGCAGTCGAAGGGGCTCGACTATGGGGGGAGCTTGGGGTGACAGAGCTCGTCATCTCGTCGTGCTCAACATGGTGAAGGAGTGGATGGAGCTCGACATGGGCTTGGCGTTGGGTTTTGGCGAAGGTGGAAGGAGCTTCGGCGATGCTCGAGGAGTGGAGCTCGGGAAGGGGAGCTTGACGACGAAGGGGTTCGGCGACGTGGAGCTCGACAATGGCGGTTTGGAAGAAGCGTCGACGTCGGAGAGTCGAGTTCGAGCTCCAGAGTTGAGGAGGTTGGTGAAGGAGCCGTCGAAGGATTTTTGGCAGGAAAAACTGAAGAAAAAGAGTAGGGGTAACGGGTGTGGGTCACTAACAGATCCGACCCGTTAATCCGTTAATTCTTTTCTCTATATTTGTTTGTTTGTTTGCAAATCTTATCCGCCGATCTTGATTTAAGCATGGATTTTGAGGTGATCTGACGGCGAGCGTGGGCTACCAGTTCCCCCTTTTTCGTTCGAGACAACATTTGTTCGACAAGCGGCGGCAAACGCATTGAACGTAATGTCGAACGTGGCGAACAACAGGGGAGTGACACGTGTCACAGGGGTCGTTGACTGGTCAATGTCTTTTGCTCACAATATGTTCGGGAACACGTCTGTTCGCCGACCAGCGGCAAACGTGTCAAACGAGCCGTCGAACGCGGCAAACGATTGTGAGCAACACGTGGCACTGGCGGCGTTGACTGGTCAACGCATTTTGCTCCTTTTGTGTTCAGAATCACGTCTGTTCGACAACCAGCGGCGAACGTGTTGAACGAGCCGTCGAACGCAGCGAACGACTGGAGAGCGACACATGGCATGGCGACGTTGACTAGTCAACGCATTTTGCTCCTTTTGCGTTCGGAATCACGTCTATTTGACAACCAGCGGCGAACGTGTTGAACGAGCTGTCGAACGTGGCGAACGATAGGCACTGTCTGGTGGACGGTTGAGTTGAGCTTTGTATGTCTCTTGGGAAGATCCATTCTTGGAGGCAGGTTTTGAGGAGCAACTGTAATGCCTCGATTTTTCATTTATGAAAAATTATTTATTTTGCACGTAGTGTGCACGTGCCATTTTTCGCAATATGAAATTTTATAATGAATGATGATATGGCTAAAAATGGGGTTAAATCGGAGCCGTCCAAATTGAGCACGAATCTTGAGACGTGGGGGTAAAATGGTAATTTCGCCTACAAGAGGGTCCGAAATAGGTGTTGGGTCTCCTCCCCAAGGACCCAATAACCCACGAACGGACCCACCAACAAGAGGGTGCGGGTTTCAACCCGCTGCACGCCCAATCCGGCAAGATAAAATCAGGGTCCCTGATTAATCTTGATCAACGGCCCAGATATACATCTATCTTTTCACCGGGATTTGGGGATAAAATTCCTTATCTGATTACGGGGAATATACCTCATCAGATTACATTCCTCATCTGATTATGGGGAATATTCCTTATCAAATCACCGGGATTACATTCCCAATCTGTTCCCTGAGACGCCTATAAATACCCCCCATCCATCTCCATTAAGAGGTAATCAATCTTTCACCAATTTTTGCGCTCATTCATAGTCTTCCTAGATTACTGACTTGAGCGTCGGAGGGTGCGTCGCCGGGAACAACCCCGGTGTCTCGCACTTTTTGTAGGTCTACGGCGGGATCGACGACCGAAGCCCGACGGAACAGGTATACAGGTTTACTATTCAGTTTCCCTAAGAATCCACAAATTCATCTGTTTGCCCCCACACCAGATTTAGCGGCAACAGAATGGCGCCGTCTGTGGGAAACTAACGAATAGAGAGCCCTCCTCTTCCTGGTCAACAGGTCTCCTCCAGCCATGCCCCCTAGGAAAGTCAGATCGAGGGGGTCCAACCGGGCACCCAACCCCGATCAGCCACAAGAAGTCCTTCCTGATCCCGCTCAGCAACAAGGGCAACTTCCCCCTACCGCGGAAGAGCCGCTCCAACAGAACCTTCCCCCTCCTGATCCAAAGGGTCCTAACCCTCAGAAACAGCCTCTTCACCAAGAGAACCTCTCCATCCACAATGCCTCCACTGACTCTATGGCCTCCCATCATCCCCGAGCCTCGGGTCGCCACAATGCAGCCACCAAACGCCAGAAAGATGATGACCTCCGTCGTCACCTGGATGAAAAGCGGGCTCGAGAAGAAGCCTCCCGCCAGAATGAGCGATCTCCTCGTCGCCGAGAGTACAGGAGGTCCCCCATCCGAAGAGGGAGGAAAGAGTCCCCCGATCATTACCGAAGAAGGCACTCCCCCGCAGGTCGGTAACAGCCCAGGAACAATGAGGCACCAATAACCCGCGCCGAGTTCCAGCAGTTCCAAGCGACCGTCCTGCAGGCCCTCAACCTCCGTCAAAACCCTAATGTGCCGAAGCCTCCATCTCCTCCTCCAGTCCGGAGCCCTCGCCGGTCTCCTCCTCCAGTCCGAAGCCCTCGCCGACGGTCCCACACTCCTCGTCCCGCTCCTACCAACTCCCGAAGTTACCATCGCCGCAGCCCTCGCTCTCCCTCATACGAAGACGAGTCTCGAGGCTCGGCAGACTACCGTCGGGGAGATGACACCATGAACCGCCGTCTTCATGAAGTAGAAAGGCGCCTGGGTCAGATAAACCGAGAAGAGGAGCTCAGGGGGAGGACACTACGTCCTAGCCGACCCCCTTTCTCCCGGACCATAGTGGATGCACATGTGCCGTTCGGTTTCAAACCTCCCCAGTTCGAGAATTACACCGGGGAGACCGATCCAGTTGATCACATCGAAAGCTTTAAGACTTTGATGCTCCTCCATCAAGCTTCCGATGCCCTCCTCTGCAAAACATTCCCCGCAACTCTCAAAGGCCCAGCTCGAGAATGGTACTCTCGCCTTGCCCCAGCATCAATATTCTCCTTCGAGCAGTTCGAAACCCTCTTCGTCACCCATTTTGTCAGCAGCCGAAGGACTGAGAAGACCAGCATCTCACTATTGCACCTCCGTCAGCAGAAGGGGGAGAAACCGAGGGACTACGTGAAGAGGTTCACAGTTGAAGCCAGAACCATCGCATCCCTCGACCAGTCGGTTGCTACCGCAACGTTCCAATCCAATATCCTCAATTCCAACCTCCGCTCCTCCCTCGCCAAGAAGCCACCACAGGACTTTTCTGATCTCCTCCTTCGCACAGAAAAGTACATTCGGGCCGAAGAGGCTGAGCAACAACCCAACTGGGAGGTGCCTGCCTCCGGGTTTAAGAGGAAGGGAACGGAAGAAGAAGGAGCCAAGAAGCTCCAGAAGGATAATGCCGGCCAGCGCCGACCTCCCCCTAGATTTGAGAAGTTCACTCCCCTCAACACTAACATCTCAGCCATCTTCATGGAAGTCGAAAAAGAAGAGGTCTTGCCTCCAGCTCCCAAGATGAACACCCCCGCCAAGAGAAGAGATAGAGAGAAATGGTGCCGCTATCACCGGGACCATGGGCATGACACCAACGATTGCCGTGCACTGAGAAACGAGATCGAAGCCCTTATCCAGAGGGGGCAACTGACGAAGTTTGTAAGAAAGGATCGAGCCGAGCTTCCTCCCCCGCCTCGGGGGGCTAACAAGCGTCCGGAAAGGGAAGAGATGCCAGACTTTGAGGAAGAGCGAGTCCTCCACCTCATCCATGGGGGTCCAATGGGGGGCTCCTCGAACTCCTCTCGAAAAGCATTTATCAGAGAGGTCAATTCAGTCCGAGCCACACCTCCTCCCAAAGGCCTCGGGGTGCCTGTCACGTTCTCAGACGAAGATCTAGAGGGAGTTCGTATCCCACATTGTGACGCACTCGTCATTAGCCTCCACATGGCGAATTTCAAAGTGGAGAGAATCTTAGTAGACAACGGCAGCTCCGTCAACATCCTTTTTCTCTCCGCTTTTAAAGGCCTAAAGCTCTCCAGAGACAGACTCAAACCCGCCGGCTACACTCTCCATGGGTTCACGGGGGTACCGGTAACTATTGAAGGGGTGATCACCCTCGACGTAACTGCCGGTCAAACTCCTACCACCCGAACAGAACCAATGGACTTCATGGTGGTGGATGTTCCCGCCGTCTACAACGTTATTTTGGGTCGGCCTGGCCTCGCAGCACTGGAAGCTGTCCCTTCAGCATACCATCTTAAGATGAAATTCCCCATCCGGTCCGGGGTTGGGGAAGTAAGGGGCAATCAGGAGACGGCCAGAAAGTGCTACATGACCTCAACCCTCGGACCAGTCCTCTCCTTAGAGACTCTGGAGATTCCTCAAGATTCTGCAAGACCGACCTCCGAGCCGGTGGATGAACTGGAGGAGGTGCTCTTCTCTGAACAAGAGCCGACCCGCAAGTTCTTCGTAAGCAAGACCCTTCCGTCCGTCCTATACTCAGATATTGTGAAATGCATCCGAACCAATCAAGACCTCTTCGCATGGTCCGCAGCGGACATGCCCAGCATATCCGAAGAACTCTTAGTCCACCGCCTGAGCGTCGATTCGGGGTCCAAACCGGTACAGCAGAAGAGGCGCAAGTTCGCCCCCGAGCATCAGCTCGCTATCAAAGAGGAGGTAGACAAGCTGTTGAAAGCCCGATTCATACAGGAGGTGAACTACCCTGAGTGGCTATCTAACGTAGTAATGGTGAAGAAGTCCAATGGGACGTGGAGAATTTGCATTGATTTCACCGACCTCAACAAGGCCTGCCCCAAAGATCCCTTCCCTCTACCGAGCATTGACACTCTGATTGACGCAACCTCGGGACATGAGCTCCTCAGCTTCATGGATGCTTTCTCGGGTTACAATCAGATAAGAATGTTCCCCCCGGATATCCTGAAGACATCTTTTGTGACCGACCAAGGCCTTTATTGCTACAGAGTCATGCCATTCGGCCTAAAGAACGCAGGGGCGACATACCAACGCCTCGTCAACAAGGTTTTCCAGGCCCAGATCGGCCGGAACATGGAAGTATACGTCGATGATATGCTTGTAAAGAGCATCCGAGGTGTTGATCATGTGGCCGACCTTCAGGAGGCCTTTGACGTCCTAAGAAAGCACGATATGAGACTCAACCCGAACAAGTGTGCGTTCGGCGTTTCATCAGGGAAATTCCTCGGCTTCATGGTTAGCCAACGAGGAATTGAAGCGAATCCGGAGAAGATCAAGGCCATATTAGACATGGCCCCTCCTAGAAATGTTAAAGAAGTGCAGAGATTGACTGGTCGCCTAGCCGCCATAGGGCGCTTCCTGTCGAAGTCCGGGGAGAAGTGCCTCCCATTCTTCAAAGCCCTCAGGGGAGCTAAAGGATTCGAGTGGGGGCAGCAGCAACAAGACTCCTTCGACCAGCTTAAAGCCTACCTCGTCAATCCACCTCTTCTCAGCAAACCGATACCCGGCGAACCACTCTATCTCTACTTGGCAGCTTCCGAACAGACGCTTAGTGCGGTCTTGGTCAGAGAAGAAGAAAGGGCTCAGAAGCCCATTTACTACGTCAGCAAGGTGCTTCGGGACGCCGAGCTCCGGTACCCGAAGATTGAGAAAATGGTCTATGCCCTGGTAATGGCCGCGAGAAAGCTTCGACCCTACTTTCAGTCTCATTCGGTAGTCGTCCTTACCGACCAGCCGCTCAAACAGGTCCTTCACAAGCCTGAGACTTCCGGTCGCCTTATGAAGTGGTCAATCGAGCTGAGCCAACATGATATAACTTATCAGCCTCGGACCGCAATCAAGGCACAGGCGCTGGCTGAATTCATAGTTGAGAGTACAATCCCTGAGCCCTGCCAAACAGTAAAGGGACCGCCGGTTTGGTCAATTTATGTTGACGGATCCTCTTGTAATGAGGGAAGCGGGGCAGGAGTCATCCTGGCAGGCCCAGACGACTTCATCCTCCAATACTCCCTCCGTATAAATTTCAGAGCTTCGAACAACGAGGCCGAATACGAGGCGCTAATAGCCGGTCTAAGAATGGCCCGAAATGCAGGGGCACAACGGCTACAGATCTTCAGCGACTCTCAGTTGGTTGTCAACCAGGTCCTTGGTGAATATGAAGCCCGCGATGATAGAATGGTTAAATACTTGGCTAAAGTGAAGAGCCTCTTGGCGCTGTTTGAAGAAGCCCTCATCCAAAGGATCCCCCGAGAGGAAAATGCTCAGGCCGACGCCCTATCCAAATTAGCCTCCTCTTCCCTTCAAGATCTTGAGCAGACCGTATTGATAGAAGTCCTCTTGAAGCCAAGCATAGAGGACGAAACACCTGACTCTGTTGAAACATTGCCCGTCCTCCTCGAAGACAACTGGATGAAACCCCTCGTCGAGTTCTTAAAGGACGGACTCCATCCCGAAGATCCGAGGGAAGCAAGAAGAATCAGGACCCGAGCCGAACGTTTTACTTTAATCGGAGGCATCTTATATAAATGCTCCTTCACCCAGGTGGACGGTCGACCTTACCTAAGGTGCCTTTCCCCCAGGCAAGCCGACTACGCCCTGCAAGAGCTCCACGAGGGCATCGGCGGAGCTCATTCTGGGTCCAGAGCTCTAGCGCGCAAAGTGTTGAACTACGGGTATTACTGGCCCACTCTCCTACGGGACGCCGAACGACACGTTCGGCAATGCAGCTCCTGTCAAAAGTATGCAGACATCCGACGCCTTCCACAAGCACCGCTCGCCTCCCTATCAAGTCCGATCCCCTTCGCTATGTGGGGGATGGATTTACTGGGGCCGTTTCCACCAGCCCCCGGGCAGCTAAAGTTCCTAGTCGTGGCAGTCGACTATTTTTCTAAATGGATAGAAGCCGAGCTCCTGGCTACAATCACCGAGCATAGGGTCGTTCAATTCTTCTGAAAAAATGTGATTTGCCGGTTCGGCATTCCCCGAGTCATAGTCACAGATAATGGAACACAGTTCACTGGGGCCGCCTTCCGAGCTTTATGTGAAGACCTCTCCATACAACACCGATTCTCCTCCGTCTCCCATCCTCAGTCGAATGGCCAGGCCGAGAATGCCAACCGACAGATTCTTTCAGGCATCAAGAAGAGATTAGACAAGTGTTCCAAAGGACTATGGGTCGATCAGCTGCCGAACGTGCTATGGAATCACCGCACCACCAAGCGGACCCCAACAGGCGAGAGCCCATTTAATCTCACCTATGGGGCCGAGGCCATCATCCCCTTAGAAGTCGGGATACCCTCTCCTCGCCTGATAGCTTATGAAGAAGAGCAGAATGCTAGATAGCTCAGAGCAAGCCTGGATCTGATAGATGAAATCCGAGAGAGAGCTGCCATACGCCAGCAAGCTTACCGAAGAAGGATCGAGCTAGCATACAACAAAAGGGTCCGCCCAACGGACCTCAAAGAAGGGGATTTAGTCCTCCGGAAATTGGCCATCTCGTTCCCCGGACAGAAAAGCAAGCTGGCCCCGAACTGGGAGGGACCGTACAAGATCTCGAAAGTGATCCGCCCCAGTGCGTACAAGCTAGAAGATCTCGAAGGCAGAGAAATTCCCAGGACTTGGAATGCGGACCATCTTTTGAAATACCAAGAGAAGGCAACTACGTCTCTCTAAGTAACTCGAGATGTCGAACCGTTCCCTTCCTTTTACTAGTAGTGATTTTTCCTTTTATTTTTTCATTGTAATAACGGCTAGCAACTTTAGAAGCAGCCGATCATTAGATATTAATAAATAAAGTTTCTTCATGTTTTCACTGCTATTACATCTCTCTGCTTTTAACTCTTTAGTCTAACAATGGTTCCGGAGTCCAACACTTGGCTCAATTCTACTCCGCAAGCTCGCCCCTAAGCGAGCTAGGGGTAGTTTGCCATTCGAAACTGCTCCCACAGCCGTTGAATGGTTCGGAGTCCAACACTTGGTTCGACTCTACTCCGCAAGCTCGCTCCTAAGCGAGCTAGGGGTAGTTCGTCATTCGAAATTGCTCCCACACCCCTTAAATTGACAATGGTTCCGGAGTCCAACACTTGGCTCGATTCTACTCCGCAAGCTCGCCCCTAAGCGAGCTAGGGGTAGTTCGCCATTCGAAACTGCTCCCACAGCCGTTGAATGGTTCGGAGTCCAACACTTGGTTCGACTCTACTCCGCAAGCTCGCTCCTAAGCGAGCTAGGGGTAGTTCGCCATTCGAAATTGCTCCCACACCCCTTAAATTGACAATGGTTCTGGGGTCCAACACTTGGCTCGATTCTACTTCGCGAGTTCGCTCCTAAGCGAGCTAGAAGTAGCTCGCCATTCGGAACTGCTCCCACAGCCGTTGAATGGTTCGGAGTCCAACACTTGGTTCGACTCTACTCCGCAAGCTCGCTCCTAAGCGAGCTAGGGGTAGTTCGCCATTCGAAATTGCTCCCACACCCCTTAAATTGACAATGGTTCCGGAGTCCAACACTTGGCTCGATTCTACTTCGCGAGTTCGCTCCTAAGCGAGCTAGAAGTAGCTCGCCATTCGGAACTGCTCCCACAGCCGTTGAATGGTTCGGAGTCCAACACTTGGTTCGACTCTACTCCGCAAGCTCGCTCCTAAGCGAGCTAAGGGTAGTTCGCCATTCTAAAATGCTCCGACAACCCTAACCTAATCAAACAAGGGCGCCGAAGTCTAACACTTGGCTCGATGCTACTTCGCGAGTTCGCTCCTAAACGAACTAAAAGAAGCTCGCCATTCGGAGTCCAACACTTTAGAAGCTACGGCACGGCAGACAACAGTCACAAGAATAAAACACACAAGTTCGGCAACAACACGTTTATTGATGAAACAGATGCGGTACAAAGACAAACACAGCAGGATCACAACTCATCAAAGAAAAAGTTACAATGCCGACTTATTACACTTAGCGAAAAACAAAAAAATACGCAAAAACTTGCGGAGTCGACCACTTCAGCGCTTCTTTGGAGCCGGAGCGTTCCGCTTCAAGGACACTCGAGAGTGACGACGCTTGTCTCCGGAGCGCGACCCCAAGCCGGCAAATTGGGACGTATCCTCGGCACCACTCCTAGTAGCTACTCCGACGGACGCCCCGCTCGATGAAATTGCCACCGAGCTCTGCGCGTCCCCCGGGCTGGGTTGGCCGATCCGCTGACGGGTCGCCATCTCATAGAAGGTAATGCCCCGCTCACTCTCAGCGCGAGTGCACGACGTGCTTCGAACATTGATCGGCCCTGAATGCGGCTTAAGACGGGCCACTTCTGCCTCCAACTCCGAGATCCGATCCCGCAACGAGTCGTCCTTGACGTCGACTTCGAAACGTGGGGGTATCGCGGAGTCCGGCACTCCAGATCGGCTAGCGATGAGGCACCGAAGGTGGGTGACCTCGATGCTTTTATCCACCGTCGCTCTCTTCAGCGCTTTGACTTTGGCAGTCAACTCGACTCGTTCGGTCGTCAACTTGGCCACCTCGGCCGTCAGCCCCTCGCCCTCACTCCGAAGCTTCGCCTCTACGGACTGCAGATGCTGTATCTCAGAAAGCAACTCGTCCTTCTCTGCTATTATTTTGGACAAGTTATGACGGATGCACTGAACTCGAATCTCATTACTGAAATCAGTTGGCAAATGTTCACCTTCGGGGATAAGCTCGGCAATCCTGCTTTCCAAACGACGAATCTCGATGTCTCGCCGGCCGAGGATGAGCTGGAGATGCTTCCTCTCGCTTTCAGCTCGGCGCAATCCGAGCTCGACCTCGTAGAGTCTCTCTCTGCACCTCGCCAGACACAGCCTCGTCGCCCCTAGGCCGACCTCGGCTGGAGCTTCCTCGTCCGAGCGCCTAAGCTCGACGTCTTGGGCGATCACCATAAGCTGCAAAGAGATCGGAGTAATCAGCAAAAACGTCGAACACGGCCGAAGCACCGCACTTGGAAAAATTTTCTTTTCTAAAAACAAGAGGGGACTGTTCGGCAAAAGAAGGGGCATAAGACAAAAACTTCCGAACATCAACACTTGCAAAAATTTTCTTTTCATTAATGTCAAAAGTAGCGGTGGCCAGTCCGCTATTAGGCATTACAAAGTTCGAAAGGAAAAACAAAAAAGCAAAAACAAAAAAGCATAAGGCGGATTCAAGGCTCGACCTCTTTCCCCGGGCGACGAGGTGGAGTAGGGGTTGACTTCACCGAAGGAGACGCCGTCGCCAGCGGAGTGGTCGTGGTGCTGGGGACTTCGCCAGTAACCCCGGCATCGGCATCAGCGTCGCCCTCCTCCTCTTCTTCCCCTTCGGACTCGGGGTCGAAGCCCTCGACGTGTCCGGGGAAGAGCCGCCATCCCGAGACGTCCACCCCGGGGTATGCTTCTCGCACCCAGTCGAGGGCGGTGGCAAAGGCCTTTGCCATGTTCTGCGCGAGGAACCCCTGGGCCTTCTCCAGGGTCGCGCCCTCCGCCGCCTTCACGGCTGCCGCCTGCTTCGCCTCGGCCTCGACCAATTGGTTGGCCGACCCCTCCTTCTCCCGAAGAAGCTCACCCTCCAGCCTCTTCACTTCGGCCTCGAGATGCTGGATCCTCGCCGACCGACCCTCATGCTCGACTCGAAGCTTGTCGAGCTGGTTCGACATCCGAGCCTTCTCGTTCCGAGCCTGGTCGGACTCCTGCTTCAGCTCCTTCTCCAGCGCAGTCCGCCTCTCGGCGAGGTGGCCAAAATGGACGACGATCTACAGCAAAAAAGAACTGAAAGAGTTAGAAAAATTTTTGTGATTCGAAGAAATGAAACGAACGAAGGGGACTCGGAGCTTACCGATACCGCCGAACGAGCGATCTCGATCACGTCGTCGCCTTCTCTCCCCGCGTCCATGGTGGCGCGGTCCTTCGGGGTGGCGAGATGCTTGACGGCCTGCATGCTCGCCAACGAGTTCCCGAGGAACCCATCGTGCCTCCGGACTTGCCAGTCCGGGATATGGATCCGCTTGTGCTCCTCCGTCAGGAGCTCCTCGCCTGCCACGGTCAGCGGCGGGGTCGGCATGGCGAGGGCGGCGGCAATGGGGAACTCCCCCACAGGTGCAGGAGCCGAAGTCCCCGCCACGGTGACGACTGGGTCGTCGAGAATCTCCACCGCCTGGACAGGGGCAGCAATCCTCGGCACCTTCGAGGTCGAGGGCAGCTTCGACGCAACCCTCTTGCGCTTCTTCGGCGCCTTGCTGGCGAGCCCCGCCTTGAGTGCCAATACCGCGTCGTAGTCCATGGATTCTGCATCAGAAGAGAAAAGTTGGTTAGCACAAAAAACAACAAGGCAGCAAGTACGGAAAAAAGAACTTGACGAGGGCCGCGTACTAGGGTCTACGTGGCAGAGCCCTCCCCTGTAGAGAACGTCCTCTGTCAAATCCTTCCAATCATACTTCGGCCGGTCAAGGAGGGTCCGGACCGCCTCTTCTTCTTCTACTGTAAGCCTCGGCAACGCCGTCGCCCTCTTTGGCACCCCTTCTGCCCAGTTAGTGGGGATCGGCCAGGCCTCTCGACTCCGCACGACGAACCACTTCTCTCGCCAGTGCTTAATAGAGTCGGGGCAGACGACGAGCCTGCCGCCGTGCCTCGGAGTCAAATAATACCGGTACTCCGACTTGTTCCCTTGGTGGAGCCGGTATATCGTCCGAAGCACGTTCAACTGCGGCTCGATCCCTGCGGCCTGGCAGTGGAGAACGAAACCATTAATCACTCGCCACGCGTTCGGCATGAGCTGAATGGGGCTGACCCCGTACCAGCTCACCACGGTAATAGCGAACGCGTGGAGAGGTAGCCGAGCACCGGCGATAAAGGCATCGACCGGCCAGCAACACATGGTCACTGGCAGCGGCGAATTGGCCCTAACCCCGGGGCCTGGCAGCATGATTTCGTACTCCTCCGGGATGAAAAAAGAGTCCCGGATCACAGCCAATTCCTCCTCGCGCAGGATCGACGCCGCATCGTCCGCCTCCGTCGTCTCCCTCGCTTCGTTCTCCTCGAAGGACCTCTCCCTCCCATGGACAATTCGCTCGGCCTGATCCTCCGGGAGCTGCCTGACTTTGTGTAGCCCCGTCAACGGACCTGGCAGCTGATCGAACTCCCCCATCCTCTTCGGATCCTCGACAATTGAATCCTTGCCGAACACCTTGCCTTTGGTCGGAGTCGGAGTCGAGTCCTCGGCGCCTTCAAGGGAGGGCTTGGACCAGGAGACTTCATCAGAGACAGAAGCTAGAGACATAATTGATGATAAATTACCTTAAGAGAATTAGCCGCCGGAAAGCTTCGCCTGAATCAAACGCTGACCACCGGAGAAACTCGCCTGAAGCACAAGAATGCGTCTGAGCAAATGAGAGGAGAAATGAGAAATGGGAGAGGGGGTGAGGATTTATAGAAGGGGGGCACTCCAAACGAGGCTAATGGGCTCGTACGACCGGCCCATTTAAACCAAACGGCGGAACAATCCCAATCGTCACCTCGCTAACTGCAACAAATCATGAGTTGAATTTAATGCGCATCCCGTCTGATAGAAGCCCAGAGGTCACTGCAATTAATGAACGTTCCATCTGTCAGAGGTGTCAGAGCTGTCAGAGGTTCAAATGGCGCACAGAAAAAACAAACCCCCAAAAACGACAAGTCTGGGAGTTCGACACTCCCTGCCGAGCGTTCGTGACACCGACCTTGTTACGGGGTAAAAAACAAGTTCGGCACTCGCTGCCGAGCGTTCGTAACACCGACCTTGTTACAGGGTAAAAATCAAGTTCGGCACTCGCTGCCGAGCGTTCGTGACACCGACCTTGTTACGGGGTAAAAATCAAGTTCGGCACTCGCTGCCGAGCGTTCGTGACACCGACCTTGTTACAGGGTAAAAATCAAGCTCGGCACTCGCTGCCGAGCGTTCGTGACACCGACCTTGTTACGGGGTAAAAATCGAGTTCGGCACTCACTGCCGAGCGTTCGTGACACCGACCTTGTTACGGGGTAAAAATCGAGTTCGGCACTCACCGCCGAGCGTTCGTGACACCGACCTTGTTACGGGGTAAAAATCGAGTTCGGCACTCACTGCCGAGCGTTCGTGACACCGACCTTGTTATAGGGTAAAAAACAAGTTTGGCAGATCGCCAGACTCACTCCTAGTGCTCGCAGCTATGCCGAACTCGCTTTTCTCTCCGGAAAAGCTTGCCGAACTGCATATGGACCTCGACCTCCTAGTCAGCAAGCCCCGGGGAGAGTCTAAGGTGCGATACAAACGTATGAGACCCCCGAACGACGAATTGACGCTTCGCGAGGGTAAAGAGGATATCTCTGCAAGAATACCACATGACCATCAGAGCTCACGAGTAACTCGGAGCTCAATCCACTTGGCAAATCACCTCACTGCCTCTTCAGGATTCACAACCCTCCATTTGAACTCCGATATAACTCCGCCAGCCATTAAACAGTCAAACTACTCCTGAAAGGCTGATCAAGCTCAGTCTTTAGGAGTGGGGGGCTCGTGATATGGCTAAAAATGGGGTTAAATCGGAGCCGTCCAAATTGAGCACGAATCTTGAGACGTGGGGGTAAAATGGTAATTTCGCCTACAAGAGGGTCCGAAATAGGTGTTGGGTCTCCTCCCCAAGGACCCAATAACCCACGAACGGACCCACCAACAAGAGGGTGCGGGTTTCAACCCGCTGCACGCCCAATCCGGCAAGATAAAATTAGGGTCCCTGATTAATCTTGATCAACGGCCCAGATATACATCTATCTTTTTACCGGGATTTGGGGATAAAATTCCTTATCTGATTACGGGGAATATACCTCATCAGATTACATTCCTCATCTGATTATGGGGAATATTCCTTATCAAATCACCGGGATTACATTCCCAATCTGTTCCCTGAGACGCCTATAAATACCCCCCATCCATCTCCATTAAGAGGTAATCAATCTTTCACCAATTTTTGTGCTCATTCATAGTCTTCCTAGATTACTGACTTGAGCGTCGAAGGGTGCGTCGCCGGGAACAACCCCGGTGTCTCGCACTTTTTGCAGGTCTACGGCGGGATCGACGACCGAAGCCCGACGGAACAGGTATACAGGTTTACTATTCAGTTTCCCTAAGAATCCACAAATTCATCTGTTTGCCCCCACACCAGATTTAGCGGCAACAAATGATGAGTATATGCATATATGTTTGTTAAACTATTTTTTATAAAGGCCTTTGTTCAAATAAACTTAAGCCCAAAATCAAATTTATTTATTTATTTGTAAAAACTAATATTTTGGCCCATCAATTTAAGCCCACAAATTAATTCTTTTAATAACAACTTGTAAGGTAAACATCTTTCAAAAGATTATTTTTTTTATAAAAATGCATATGTACAAGTTTTTATATGGAGACTAGTGCATGCACGTGCATTGCACGTACACGTGCATGAGCACCTTTTCTTTGGCCGGTTTTTGGAAGCGAGTGGGTATCATGCATTGGGTTGTTACCTAGTTGTGGGTAGTTACTACAACTCTTACTCTCATCCTAACCCTCCATCTCATAACCATCTACTAGATCCTAGCCCTCCATTTCACCCAAGGATTTAGTATAAATACCTTCCTCACTCATTTGTTTCTTTTACACTAAGAATTTCATTTATAAGAGAGGCATATTGTAAGACAGTTGAGAGTGAGTACTTTGGAGGCCGACCATCACTACAGGGGGAGCTTCGGTGCAGAGCAAGGAGGAGAAGTCACAACATCACACTAGAAGGATTTACGGACTTTCGTTTATTTCATCAACAAGGTGGGTGTTTCTCATGACTTCTAAATTAAGTCCGGCAATTGGAAGTAAATGAAATCAAATTTGAAAAGAAAGACCAAGGTTGGTCATGTTGAATGAATGATTAAGTCCGGTATAGTGGAGAGGCTAACTCTAGAGCTTTGATTTTGTTCATGATTCTAATAAAATAAGGACTAGATACATAGTGAAGATGTGATGAAAGTAAGAGAAAAACATTGAGTATGAGGGCCATTGGATTGGCGGCGAGAGCGTATCCCAGGATGTCCCATGATGAGTCATGATAGGGCGTGGATACTGCTCCAGAGTACCGTCCCGGTGGCGATGCTCGTGGGATGTTGGACGACTGCGGGTGGTGTCATGTCTATGGTAGGAGCTGAGTTACCACAGGATGCCTGCATGATGAGTCATGTGTCAGTGCGTTGGGACTCCCTCCAGGGCGCCTAGACATGAGTTCGCATGTCGGAAAACATCTAGGATACTTACTGTAGTTACAGTAGTAGATTAAGTCATGACGAGGGATTAAACCCTACAAGATGAAGAACGATTAAGGGCTTGCCCTCGGACCTATGTAGTATGGGATGCATAGAATCCGAACAAGTGTGCATTAGTGTCATATAATATAAATGACTGCATTAAGGACTAAGTGCACATTCACAACACGACATCCTTAAAATTTTCCCTTTAATTTGATATGTGAACAAGTTTGTGATTTGTTAAGAAATGAGAATCGTTATACTGTTCCTGGCATAGAGAGGATGGCCATGTATAATTATCGTCGGTTGAATAAACTGACGTACCCACAGTTTTATATGCAGGATAAATGGCTTGATAAAGGTTAAAGGAGAACTGATGCTCAAAGATTATTATTTATTGTTGCAACTTTTGTATAATGTTGTAATTGCTTCCGCTGTCATTATTTGTAAATTATTGATGTATATGCTTCCGCTGTAAAATGTAAAGTGTAAAATCTCTTGTAACTCTGATGGATAGCGGAAAGTTTCAATTCCTTGTAAAATTGTACCGAATGAGACCAAAAGATCCTGTAGAACTCTCGAATTCAGTTGTATTTGGAATTCGAGGCGTTACAGCAACTCTAGGGGAGAGTTTTAGCTCTGAACTTGTTGATAAGAAAGAGAGCCGTTCGGAAGACAAGTTTGAGGAGCAACTCTAGGGGAGAGTTTTATCTCAGAACTTGTTGAGAAGAGGTCCGCCCTGGAGGCGAGCGGACCGGAGAGCTTGGCTCTAGGAGAGAGTCGTTTGGGAGACAAGTTTGAAGAGCAACTCTAGGGGAGAGTTTTAGCTCTGAACTTGTTGAGAAGAGGCCCGCCCTGGAGGCGAGCAGAGCGGAGAGCTTGGCTTTAGGAGAGAGCCGTTTGGGGGACCAGTTTGAGGAGCAACTCTAGGGGAGAGTTTTAGCTCTGAACTTGTTGAGAAGAGGTCCGCCCTGGAGGCGAGCGGAGCGGAGAGCCTGGCTCTAGGAAAGAGGCGTTCGGGAGACAAGTTTGAGGAGCAACCCTAGGGAAGAGTTTTAGCTCTGAACTTGTTGAGAAGAGGTCCGCCCTGGAGGCGAGCGGAGCGGAGAGCCTGGCTCTAGGAGAGAGCCGTTTGGGGGACAAGTTTGAGGAGCAACTCTAGGGGAGAGTTTTAGCTCTGAACTTATTGAGAAGAGGTTCAATAGTTGTGGGAGCAATTCCGAATGGTGAGCTGCCCCGCACTTGCTTGTTTGCAAGCGGCTAAAGCAACGTCGAACCAAGTGTTGGACTCCGAACTTGTTGTTCAGAGAGTTAACGAGTTGTAGGAGCAATTCCGAATGGTGAGCTGCCTCGCACTTGCTTGTTTGCAAACGGCTAAGGCAACGTCGAATCAAGTGTTGGACTCCGAACTTGTTGTTAAGAGAGTTAACGAGTTGTAGGGACAATTCCGAATGGTGAGCTACCTCGCACTTGCTTGTTTGCAAGCGGTTAAGGCAACATCGAACCAAGTGTTGGACTCCAAACTCGTCTTTTGAGCTTAGTAAGTTGTGAGAGCAGCTCTGTAGGATAAGCTGGGCTCCGAACTTACTGTTTGACGAGTCGTAGACATGACTCAGAGAGATAGAAGTGAGGCAAGTGCAATAATTTTCAATAGAAAAAGCTGGGTTTTGTTGAGATGAACTAAGTGACCGCTTCAATTGGGCGAGCCATTATTACATGCTTCTTGGCCGTGTTACAAGCATCGGCCTTATTGAAAACTGAAAATCTACTTCTACGATAGGGTGACAGCCTTTTGGGAGGAATTTGGTTCTCCCCCCATTGGACCTCCACGGATAAGGTGAAGGACGGCCCCAGGTTCGGAATCTTGAAACTTGGCGGACCTCTCTGTTTGCTTATAGGCTCCTCGGGGTAGAGGATCGGCCCCGTCTCTTCGGACGAACTTGGCCAGGTGTCCCCGCTGTATGAGTTCTTCGATCTCCTCCCTAAGAGCCCGACAATCATCCGTATTGTGGCCGTGGTCCCTGTGAAAGTGTCACCATTTATCCCTATTTCTTTTCTTACCACGGGTATTCGTTCTAGGGGGAGCGCTTAGTAGCTCTTCCTTGTCCACCTTCATAAGAACTGCTGATATACTAGCATTGAGGGGGGTGAACTTCTCAAAACGATGAGCTGGGCGGCATTGGCTATTGTCGTCCCTCTGAAATTTCTGGAACCCTTCTTCGCTCGTATTCTTCCGTTTGTTCCCAAAAGATGATTCCTCGAGAGTGGGGGGTTGAGAGCCTCTTCCACTCGGATGTACTTCTCACCCCTAAGCAGGAGTTCTGAGAAGTCTCGATGAGGCTTCTTGGCAAGGGACGCCTTGAGGTCGGCGTTAGTGACGTTGTGCCCAAATGCCGCAGATGCTACGGACTGGTTGAGGGAGGCAATAGACCGGGCTTCGATGGTAAAGTGCCGGACGTAATCTCTTAGGCGTTCACCCTTTCTTTGGTTGAGGGTCATCAAAGATACACTTATTTTCTCGGCCCGGCGGCAACTCACGAAATGAGTAAGGAAGAGCCCTTTGAACTGATCGAATGATAAGATGGAGGCCGGGGCGAGTCGAAAGTACCATTCTCTCGCAGGCCCCTTCAGCGTGGTAGGGAAGGTTTTGCAAAGGAGCGCGTCCGACGCCTGGCGGATCATTATGAAAGTTTTAAAACTCTTGATGTGGTCAGCGGGGTCCAACTCCCCGTTGTATGACTCAAAGTTAGGGGGCTTGAAGTTTTACGGGACCGGTGCTTCCATGATGGCTCGGGAGAACGGGGGCCTGCTCGGGCGGAAATTCCTCGCCCGTTGTTCCTCTTCTCTGTCAAGTCGGCGAAGGCTCCTCTCCATCTCGTGGAGACGGCGGTAGACCGAGTCTTCCCTTCGGTCAGATCCTGCCGAGCCCCTAGACTCTTTTCCATGCGAAAGGGGACTAGGAGTGCGGTGGTGATGGCTTGGGGCAAGTTAAGGACTAGGTACCCGTTGCCTGTGGTTGGGAGCGACGTTGAGGGCCCGCAGAACGGCCTCTTAAAAATCTTGGAACTCCGCTCTTGTAACTTGTGCCTCTCCAGCTTGGTGGTCCCTATGTGTGGCTCGGATTACTGGAGTATGACTTCGCCGATGGCGTTCAGGGGACTCTCTTCGCCTCCTCGGGGGAGGGAATCTTCTGGTCTTCAGTCTGCGGGGGGTTCGAACTCTTGAGACCCCTGGGGGCTCAGGTTGATGGGTTCGCCATCCATTCAGGCGAGTTCAGAGGTCTACCCTCTTTTGGCAGTTGACAATCAAATGACGGAGATCCCGCTCGGGAGGGCTTTGAGAAGCCATGGAATCAAATGGAGGATTGGGAACTGCGGCATGGTCATGAGAAGGATGTTGCTTCGGATGACTACGACGGGAGCCCCCTTGGGCAGCCCCTCGAGACCCTGGAGGGGCCTGTTGAGGAGGAGGCTGTTGAAGAAGAACATCTTGAACTGGAGGAGGAGGAGGAGGAAGAGGAAGATGAGTGGTTCTTCGGTTGGAGACCACTGTCTTCATCTTCTCTTTTGGATGCATGGCTTGAAACTACTCTCGCTGATGAAGTTAGGTTGGATTGCTTTTTCGCTTCCCATAGACGGCGCAATCTGTTGCTGCTGATTTGGGTGTGGGAGCAAACAGATGAATTTGTGGATTCTTGAGAAAACGAATAAGGCACCTGTTGACCTTCACTAACGTGTTGACTTATTTCTTGCTGCTATCGCAAACCTGCAAAAAGTGCGATACATCAGGGTGCATTCCGGCGAAGCACCCTCTAAATCTACGTGACATGAATAAAGCGCTCTTAGCAAAATGGTGGTGGAAAATGATCCACAGTCGAAAGACTTTGTGGTGCAGATCGTTCAGAGTGTATCGGTATCGAAATAAATTTAGATTTTGAGAAAGAAGTAAACATGGAAAAGCGTCCTATATATGGAAAGGGATTGCAAAGGTGGGGGAGTTGCTTCATGCAAATACAAGATGCAGGGTGGGAAACGGGAAAGAGACGAGGTTTTGGAAGGATAAATGGTGCGGGCACAACACGTTGCAGTCTTTATTCCCACTACTGGCTGAGAATGCAGGCAATATGGATTCAATGGTGGTAGAAGGATGTGAACAAGAAATCCGCAAATTGGAGACTGAAGGATTGGCATCGCTAGAATTTCAAAGACAACTTCGGAGTCTTCAAAGATTGGTGTCGGAATTTTGGGACCCGGATAGGACGAAAGAGGACATTAGAGAGTGGAAGATTGGCAATAATAACTCTTTCTCAGTGAGATCGTGGTATGATTTCTTAAATGATGGGGGCATGAGAAGCTCCACAGCGAAGGTTATCTGGAGGTCGAGATGCCCTCATAAGGTCAAGGCTTTCCTTTGGCTGGTGGTAAATAATGCAATTCTCTCCAAAACGAACATTAGGAAACGAAACATTCCGATCGACATTACGTGCTCGCGGTGTAGCACGGGGGAAGAGGATATCAATCATATCTTCTTTGTTTGCCCTAAGGCGAGACTGACATGGGAAACAGTGGGATTGGGATTTGATACGACAAAGATACCAAGTAGTATAGATGACATTTGGGGTAGCTGGAGGCTAAAGCATATTAGAAAAGGAAAACGTATCATGTGGGATATTACTGCTGCGGCTTGTTTATGGGGTGTGTGGCTAGATAGAAATGACTCGTGCTTTCGTAACATAAACTATTCATTTAGTTGGTTGTTACATAAAATTTGGTCTCTAAATAATGCTTGGGCAAGTACTACAGGGGCTAGGAAGAAGCTGCGCATGGACAATGAGTAGTGTAACAACCAAGGTCGTCTGGTAACGCTCAGTGGGTGTTCCTAGATGCGGCGCGGCAGAGGAGGATTTTGTAAGGGTGTTTGGGGTATCAAACACTTGAAGATGTATTGATGTATTTCTTTCTTTTTAAGGACTAGATTTGTGTGGGTGTTGAGTTGTAATGAGGACTTTTATGTTTCGTTAACTGTTCATTAATGAAACAGGTGATATTAGTCACTTTTGCATATAAAAAAAACACCAACAAATGAAGCAAAAGGCATACCATATGTATTTGTCAAATGCGGTTGTATCAAATGTAACAACATCACCAAATTCCTTGTGTGCCTCTCTACTTCGACTGTCTGCCCAAAAAACATTTTGTAGACGACCATTGCCATCCATATTCATACTGCAGAAGAAATTAGAATTCTTTGCTTGCATCTTCATAAAATAGTTTTGAACAACAATAATATTACCTTCCCCAACCTCCAACAGTCTTACTACTCAATATAATTCATGCAGTCTTTTTCCAAAAACGTCAAATTTTCATATCCACCTGCTTCAACCAGAAGAGAAATATAGCTTTTGTTCATTCTAATGTCAGCTTTATCATTAATTCCAAGTTTTCTTTTCACATGTGGCTTTATTACCCTATTGCATGGGTAGTAACAAATTTGAGATGGGCTAACAAGTTGATGATTGTGATGTGGTTCATAGTGGCTCACTCTCCACCTATTATTTCTACACAACACAATGTTAATTTTTTGCATCGCAATTAGTCTTCCTTACTGGTTGTGGCTTCAAAGGATTTTGTGAAGTACTCACTGAGCTGCCATATCGTTTACATACAAATGCGACATAACTCACCTCATCATCTAAATTTCTTTTAGATGTCATGTTGGTTATTTCAACCCCTATATGGCAGGCATATCTTACAGCATCCACAGTCATTTGCTATTTTGCCAAATTGTCATTTTATGATAATTGAACGTCTGCGGTTGTTTGCTATTTTGCCATATTTTGGCAAAATCGCTACAATCGCTTCTCAAATTTGAGAAACGAAATGAAGATTCTCAAATTATAGGGGACAGAACAAGATGTTCTGTCCCAAATTTTTTTTTAATGGAATCAGACGAAACAAGTTGTTTCGTCCAAATTGTTTCGTCCAAAGATACTTTTCCTTTCTATTTTTAAATGATCAAAGAAGAAAAAATCGGAAAAAAAATTTAAAAAAATGGCCAGCCAGGACATGTTGTCCCGTCTCATGAGAAAAGTTCTCAAACAGGACGACATGTCTCGTTTGAGAACTTCCCCACTTGATCATTTAGCGTAAAAAAAAAGCACTTTGAAATAGCTTTCTTTTGCTAGGATTGTCGCGAAGGGAGAAGGCACTCGGTCGTCTATAGAGAGATCAAATCACTCTTTCAACTTGATGATTCGGGAACTATGAATTCTCGGTAGGCTCAGTCAGAGCAAGATCTGTGCTCGATCAGGTCACTATCAACACTTAATTAAGGTATTAGTAATTATTTAAATATAGTTTCGATTAATTTAATAGTTAATTAATTTACTAAATAATTTTAAATATTAAACCCAATTTAATTATCAAAAGATACATGGGATGGGTCCGCTCAAAAAATTTTAAAATTTTGCCAAAATATAGCAAATGACCATTGCAGCGTTTGCCTATTTTGCTATTTGTCATTTTGTCATTTTGCTATATTTTGACAATGACCGTCGTAGATGCTCTTATTGAGGTTAGATCTGGAGAATTGATTTCAATCTTATTGAATGAGAGCCACTTGATAACTTTCTTTGTGTTTTATTATATAGATATGTATAGTTTAAAGAAAAATAAAATTTACATGATAGTCCTCATAAAATTTTAATTTGTTCGTAAATTTTACATAAAGTTTTACAATGTCCGTAAAGAGATTTGTGATCATAATGCTACAATGAATTAGCTTTTCCCGTGTTGTTGAACTGTCCTTGACCATGTTGGACTCATGTTGGGTTATTCAAGGGTCAATTACACAAATCTCTACTATTTTAATAGAAGAGTTGGGGTTGTAAACAAACAAATCCTAATTTTGTAACTGAGCAAACCCGTGCAATATACGACTAAACTAAATCCCCTAAACATACCCGTGTGATGCACGTGCAATCCCTACCAAATAAATAGCCGCTTCATCTTCTCAGTAGGAAAAAAACCCTAAATCTAAAACCCCAACTCACCTTCTCTCTGTTCGAATCCTCTCTCCAGCTGCACCGTCGATTCATCGAATCCCGAACGCCGCCGCTTCACCGTCGGGCCAGCAGCGAATGGCGGAACGGGCTGCATTCTGCATCTCCTCCATCATCCCCGGTTGGTTCTCCGAGATGAGGCATATGTGGCCTGGTAATCTCCCAATCTCCTCATCTTTCTTTTTTTTGGAGGTGATAATAATGATGATAGGAGCTGGTATTTATCTAATTTGATTAGTGTGATATGAATTTGATGATAGTTTTGAATTGATTAATTTGATTAAACTGTAAGGATTTGTTTCCAATTAGAATGTAAAGTTTGTTTATTTATGTGGAAAATGATGGAAGTTGATGGCGGAAACCAAAAAAATTATTAAATTGGGATACTGGGTCAGACTGGATCGTAATTTCTGATAGTGTAGATTAGGTTTGAAGAATTGGTTGTGAACAAAGCGGAAACATTTGTATCTGCCACTCTCTGTTTAAAGAGGAGAGGATATCATATGTCAAAATCACCCTTTTTTTTTCTAATTTTTGTTTAATTTGTATTTGGCTTTGTTTAAGTTTCACTTTTGATGGATGAAAACTTAAAAATGATGTTAGTAGTAATCACGTTATTAAAAAAAAAGTTAGTAGTAATCTATAATGTTAATTATCTTATGTTAATAACACATTTTTACTAATGTTTCCGCTACATATCAAGTGTTGTTTATTATGTTTAAAACTCTAGCATGTCTGTTATAATATATAAAATGAAAAACCACAAGAATATCTGTGGTTCATTTCTAGGTGAGGGCCATGGGGCTCACTCTTTGAAGGTTGAAAACATATTGTTTCAAGAAAAATCTGACGGGTACTTAAATCACTAAAACCTCATGAAATGCCCTTTATACTTTTGATCGATGTATGCTTGTTATAACAAATATTTGATTTGTATTTCAATTCGATGGTAGATTATGTCTTAGTATTTACTTTTTTAAAAAAAAAATTATGACGCGCATTGCACGTGCAAATTACCGGTACATTTGATGTATCACAACATAGTCACAACATAGTCCAACAAAGGAACCTCTTTCTTGTTTTTCAATGACTGATTTGTCCAAATATATGAAATATGTAACCAATATATATGTATAAAGGTAACGGTGGAGATTTAAAAGACTACTATGTTGGATTCTTGCATCAGTAACCGAGTATGTTGGAATCAATAGCTTTGCTTAAGATTACATCAATTTGACCAATTGAGCATCCAAGAAGATCGACCAAACATACCTGATCAGTTGATGTGTGCAATCAAAGCATATACAAATAGATCAATTGAACATAATAATCCAACTTATACAGCTCAACATGTATTATCCATTTTTCAGCATTCATAACTTTTGGCCTTATATAAGAAAAAATGCGGTTTCCTGCATGTGCAAGTCATTGTACATCATCACCGTAGCAACAAATTTGCAAGAAACTCGGTGCCAATTCTATAACCACTATCACCCATTTAGTCCTTTTTGTCGTTGAGTTCAAGTGACATATATAGTACTCAATAGGCATTTCATCTTACACGCGGTACTGAAAACACACAATGCAACCAAAAAAAATACTTTTAATCATCACAAAATGAAAAAAAATTAGCAAATAAACTTCTCAAATAAAATAAATTTAGAAAATTGCATCTAAGATAAACAAATTAGTAAAACTATGGGAAATTATTTATTTTGAAAGTTTCTACTTCAAATTCATACAAAATTTGTATGGAAATGTAATGCCCAAATGGAACACAAGAAAGCACAGTAAAAAGCAACACGTGTAACGATGGGCATCATTCAATATACCAGGCGTGTAACTGTATCAGCCATTGGATTGAGGAACTCGATCAGAACAGATACCTGACTACACCCGGATCGGTAAATAGGTCAGATAATTATAGCTATCTTAGATATATCTCCGTGTACCTCCAGTTAACGTAAACGGGTCTTGATTTGTTCACATCTAAAAGCAAAACAAAATTAAAATATCAAAGAAGAAAAAAGTTTAAAACTCCAAATCTGATAAGAATATAAGCTCTAACAAACTCTTTTTTTTTACACCAACAAAATCTCAATGACTCTCAAACATGAAAATAATATATAATCTATAGAAATAAGATTAAAAGATTAAAGGGAAAAAATTACGGGGCTGACTTTAGAGAGAGAGAGCAGAGGAGGAAGACAGAAGGTGGAATAATAAGAGAGTACTTATAGGAGGATTAATGGAGAGGAGGCTAGGGTTTTGAGGTGGTTGGTATGCATAAAATGTGCTAGATGGGTTTAGAAATGGGCTCAACCCTCTAGTTATCTTGGCCCATTAGTAAACAATATTGGGATACTGACAGCTCATTATTTAATTTGAATGTTGGATAATGAATTAAAAAGTAATTAAAAATAATTAATTAGTTTCTAATTAATTATAACAAGTGTTGTAATTTGCACGTGCCATGCACGTCTAAATAAAAAATTAAATATTATGATATAGTATAACCTTAAATCTGAGAGCTTCCTTTACCCATCTCACACAATTATTAGTTATACACAGGCGATATTGGTAAGTTTGTTTGTTTACATCTACAAATTGAGTTGGTTGTCTACAACACAACTCAAACTCTCTCATTAAAGTATTACTAGTATAATGTACGTGCGATGCACGTCTAAAAAAAGTAAAGTCTTCAAATTGAATGAATATATATTGAATATGAAAAAAGTAGTTTATAGTTGAATGTTTTGATTTGGGAGACACGTGCGGTACACGTTTATATTTGTTGGATATAGTTTGGAATTTGGACGTATATTGTACGTGTTTATATAGTTACAAAGTTAGGATTTTTTTGTTACAAACCCCAACTTTCCCATTAAAATAGTAGAGATTACTAGTATTTTTCACGAGCAATGCACGTTTTGATAGGAGTTTGAAGATTTTTACGTGCGATATATGTGTTAAGATATTATATTATATTATATCATATTATATTAAATTAGTTAGTGTTTTCTCTCAAAATTATAATTAGTTATTTTTAATTCATTATTTTAGTTAATTAATTTATAATTAATTTTATTTAGTTAATTTTTTTTAATTCTTTGGATCTACTTAACTTAGTGTATATATCATTATTGTTAGTTAATTACCTAATTTGAGATAAGAGGGGAGATTAGATTTTCCCCTGTATATATGCATTGTTTTCTACCTCATTTCAAAGAACAAATAAGACAATTTGCATAGGCATATATCAATAGCAATGGCATCCAAAACTTCAATGCTCGTTACCGGACTCCTCCTCCTCTCTCTCGTCATGCCATCTTTTGCTCTATTTGATGGTTAGTGTTGACGTCACTAATCTTGCTTCCTTCGCTATTTTATCTATATTTTGTATTTGGTATAAAGCACCATGTTCAGAGTTTTTTAAATTTAGTTGATAGTTGATACATATTGAAGTTTTAAATATGTGACTGGTATTTAAATATTATGGTGATAGGAACTTTGGATACAGAAGAAGATTACGATTACGAAGAAGATTGTTTGTCTGCTGGACGATTCCAAATACCATGCAATACCTGGGACGACTGTGATTTACCTTGCTTTTTGAACCATAACACGAGATACTCTGTTTGTGAAACTTACAAAGGAAAAAAGACCTGTTGTTGCCTTCCTGTGAAGAAAAATAATGCGGGCTAGTTTTGATTGAATTTATTGGGTGATTTCGATCTCTATGTAACTTCGAAAAATATTAGAATAAAAAAAGAAAATGTATCTTCATATATATATAATAACAGTAATTAGGATTGTAATCGAAATCAATTGAATTCAGTCCAATATGTGCATAAGAATTACAATAGACATACATTCTCAGGTTTGTAGTTAGAGATAGCTCGAGTAGGCTTCTACTAGCGAACAAATCTGTGCTTATAGGATGGGTGATTAACTTATTTGAGTTTTTTGAAGATGATGATCTCTGCAACTGCGAGATACCGAACTCCTCTTGTTTTCCTTCGGTAATTGGTGTCGTTGCATATCCTCCAGAGAAGGCAAGAAATGACTAGTCATATTTAAACAAATTACCAAAATAACACACTTTTTTAAAGTATTTACCAAGCTAACCCATATTCGAAAGTATTTACCAAAAATAACTCACTCGCTATCTCAAAGAGCGAGTTTGGAGAAAATTCCGGCACTGTTTGAGATAGTAAGTGTAGGCATAGGTGTAACACTGTCACATTTATCCGATACCCGGACCCGACCCGAACCCGACATTAAACCGGAACCAACCCGATCTATACGGGTCCGGGTCCTAAAATAAGACCTCATGCACTTTCGGGTCCAGGTCTGGGTCCGGGTCCGCTCAAAATGAAACCGATCCGGACCCGGACCCGGACCCGTTAAAAATACCCCGAAAAATATGGAATTTGAATAATAGGGTTATAGGATATACATGTAAATAGTAATCGTTGAAGATATATGTGTAAATATAATATTTATTTATGTACTTTAGTGTAAAAATTGTTGGAATCATAGTGTATCGGGTGCAAAAATACTTAAGTGCAAATATTTATTCACCAATACCAGACCGGACGAATAGATTCTTTTATCTAGGACCCGGACCCGGTTCTCGCAAGTTCGGATCCGGGTCCGGGTCCGGGTTCAATTTTTGGAACCGTGAGGTACAGGGTCCAGGTCCGGATAGTGGAGGACCCGACCCGATAGGACCCGATAGCAGCTCTACAAAGGTGTTTTTCTAAAACTTAGCAAAAAAACTTGTCAAAGTAAGACTCGTTGTTTGAAACAACGAGCGTAGCTATACCAGGCTCGTTGTTGCAGACAGTGAGTCTTACTTTGAAGAAAAAAAATTCTGTCTCTATATAATCAAAACTGGTGCAAAAAAAAAAATCTTGCACTTGTGTGGGGTTCAGATGATCCGGCATTCGTATCCGCAAGACGTGCGAGCGCACACAAGCCATATGTAATCGGTCCGAAATTTGCACCCCTACAGGTGCGAGAGAGAGCCTTCTGGCTTGCTTTCTTACAATGCCAAGAAAGAGTTTATTATATATACTAGGGATGGCATCAGGTCCGGGCCAGCCCGGGACCGGCCCGGCCGGGCCCGCTTCCTTTCCGAGCTGAACCGCGAACCAGCCCCCCCAACCCGGTCTGGTCCGGTCCTCAAATATGCCAAAGAAGCCCGGTCTGGCCCGGCCCAGTTAAGGCCCGGGACTGGCTGAACCGGCCCGCCTGGGCTCAGGCCGGGTCCGGGCCGACCGTTGGCTTTAGTTTTTTTTTTTCAGGAAAAAAATAAATAAAAATTACTAAAAAAAACCCCCACCGGATTTATACTGGCTAGTTTTGGGGGGTACTTTAGGAAATCATAAAATTTTCATATTCTATATATACCATACCATTTCTTTCATTCATCTTCACCAATTCACTCAAATCTCTCATTCTCTCTACTATTTCTCCAATCAACAACAATAATCAAGTGATCAACACTCTCTCAAGTTTGCAAGATCAAATCTCTCTACATTTTGAAGGAAGGAAAATCAACAACAATCAAGTGATCAACTCATCAACGACAACAATCAATACTACTATCTCTCAACTTTCTCAACAATCATTCTTCAAACTTCAAGCACTCTTACGGTATTTTAGTATATTTTTAATTTGTAGATTTAACATAGTTGATTATTCTCATATACATCTCTTAATTAGTTTGGGTTTTCTTGAACTTCTTCCTCTCATTTTTTTAGATTTTCTTTTGTAATTTTGGTAAAGTGGTAAAATATACATACACTACTCACTCAGTAGTTCTTGATATTATTGTTATTTATTAATTGAGATAGATTGTTGTTTGTTTTAAATTATTAGTTGCCATACATTTAGTTGTTGCTTTCTCTCTAATTTTTTACATACACTAGTTTTTTAACTTAAATGGCCTCTAATCAATCACGCGGTGGTGGTAGACATAGTAATCAAGAATCCACTAGTCATAACATTCCTTTCCTTCCAAATCCATATATAGATAGTGAAGAAACATTCATGAATTATGATAGTTTTTCCGATATGAATGAAATACACTCAAATCCTATAGAAATAGAAGATCATGAAGAACCACAACCATCGGAACAAGGTCCTTCTCTAACATCAAGAAAAACTAGAGGGACTACTTCCGAAGTACACAATTATGTCCCTTCACAAAATGATAACAGTGTGGGACTTAAAATATGTAAGAAGTGTCAAACATTATATAAGTTTAAATTAGGATCGGGCACGGGTACACTTCAATGTCACTTAAGCAAATGTCAACCACAATTTTTGAAAGACAATCTCACACAACAAAAAATATATCCTAGAACCGGTAAAGTAGATAGTCATAGCTACGATCACGATCTCGTTCGTAAGGGAATGACTAAGTTAGTAATTAGGGGTGAATTACCATATTCGTTTGGTGAAAAAAAAATATGTAGAGACTTTTGTACAAACTCCTTCAACCCCCACTATAAAAAGATTGCTAGAAATGTAGTTAAGAGTGATTGTAAATTAGTTTACAATGAGACTAAGGATTTTTTTATAGCAATACTAAAATCACTAAATACTAGAGTTTCATTGACATCTGATGGGTAGGTAGGAGTAAACGGCGTTCCAATGATGTGTGTAACATACCATTGGATAGATTCGGATTGGATACTTCAAAAGAGGATAATTTCATTAGGATATGTTAGGTACCCACATAAAGGTGAAATTATAGCCACACACATTATGGAAGCATGTAACAATTTTTGTATTTATGATAAAGTGTTTGCTATTGGTTTTGATAACGCCTCCAACAATACTAAGGCAATTGAGAGCTTGAAAATTACTTTAGATCTTATAGAACCCGAAATTTTTTATATTAGGTGTGCTTGTCACATTTTAAATCTTTGTGTGCAAGATGCACTAAAATATGGAAATGATAAACTTGATGCAATGAGATATTGTGTACATTATATTACATTGAGTGGTCCAATTTATCAAGCATTTCATGATTGGTGTAAACTTAGAGAAATTGTATGTAAACGTTTTCCTAAAGATGTTAGACATCGTTGGAATTTTACCTTCGAATTATTACGTATTGTTCTTCATTATCGTTTTAATCTTAGATATTTTTGTGTCGCAATGGGTATGCAAAATTGTATGTTAGATGATGAATTTTGGTTTTTGCCGATAGTTTGTATAAATTTTTAGAACCTTTTAACGATGCAACTTTGTAATTTTCAAAAACATATTCATCTACATCTAGTCGTATTTTACTTGAAATTGTGACTATGATGACAATAATTAAAGATTTGCAAAATAACGCTTTTATTGGAGATATGGTCAATGCGGCATATATTAAATTTTTAAAATATTTTCATCCACTTCCTATGTTATATTGTGTAGCTAGTGTAATGAATCCTATGATTAAATTAGATGGTACAAAAAATTTAATTGAAATTTTTTACACTTATACCCCACACGATGTAATACTAAATTTTGATCATGTTGCTTTTACTCGTAAATTTGAGAATTTCTGACTAGGTTATATGATTCTTATGATAGGCTTTATTCATCTAACACTACACAAACACAAAATGTTGCTTCTTCTTCTTCTTCTTCCTCCTTATTAGCAAAAGGAAAGAGTTATGCTAGTAGTAGTGTTTTAAATCTTATTAAATCAAAAAACCAAGAACCAATTCACCAAATGAGTTGAATTGGTATAATGCGCAAAGTACAGTTGAAGATTTAGAAGATGTGTTAGAGTTTTGGAAGAGTAATGAAGTAATTTTTAGTATTATCGTATGGCTAGAGATTTGCTAACAATACCGGTGTCAACCGTTGCATCGAAAAGTATTTTTTCTCTTGGTGGCAGGATAATGAGCCCGAACAGGAACCGATTGACAGCCAAAAATTTGGAGATGCTAGTATGCGCCGAAGATTGGATGAAAGCGGAAGAGAGGACCCAAGACTTACTTGAAGTACAAGCTGAATCAACAAGTAGCGATGACTGAACTATTACGTTTAGTCAATTTACATTAAAATGATGTTCAATGAATCAATATATTGTAATTAATTGGGAAATTTATGGTGATGAGATTCTATATTTAGGTTAAGTAGAAGTGCACGACAATAGTCCAATATTTTCTCTTCAATCTAAATAGAGGCCATCTCGATCTTTAAATTCAAGTAATTCCCTTATTTTTTAATTAGATCTAATTTGTATGGAATTTTATTCATGTACTTCGTTTTATTTAAGAATTCAAATTTATTAAATCATGTACTTCATTTATTTATGAAATTTTATTCTTTGCAATTGTTATTAAATTACAATTTAAGACTTGATCTTTAATATATTTACAAAAAAAAAAAAAAAAAATCCCCCTAAACACCGGCCCGGCCCCTACACTTGGGGCCGGGGGCCAGGTCCAGGCCAAGGTTTTCAACCTTGAGCCCGGCCCAGCCCGGCCAGGCCCGTGTAAGCTTCGAGCCCGGCCCGGGTAGGCCCGGGTAAGCCCGGTCTAACCCGGCCTGGCACGAGTGGCCCGAATGCCATCCCTAATATATACCCTTCTAACTTATGATTTTTCGATATGGGACTAAAGTCCCTCAACTCATTTTCTGACATCAAGTGTCTCGCTTTGGGAGATAATTTCTCATTCATCCCATAACCATTTTGAGCAAGTAAATATATAATTTTGATGTACGCGCAAATGAGAATACAAATCCATAAAGATCTCTCACTAATTCATAGTGGGTCTTAATATTAAAAAAATTGCATCAAAACTAGTTCGTAAAATGGTGTTAAAACACTCATTTTCTAACATTATATTTGTTTGATTGTTTGGTTGAGTTTCTAATTTGATTAATGATAGTGAGATGACCGCAAAGAGCGTTGAAATTTATAATGGATCTTACTAAAAAATTGCATCAAAACTAGTTCATAAAATGGTGTTAAAACACTCATTGTCTAACATTATGTTTGTTTGATTGTTTGGTTGAGTTTCTAATTTGGTTAATAATAGTGAGATGACTGCAAAGAGCATTGAAATTGTGTTGAAAATCTGGAAATGAACTATATATGTATACAAGGAAAATTGTGCCTGCATGTTGCACTTGAAAATGTCATAATTACACTCGCTTGTGGTGTGGGGGGGGGGGGGGGGGGGGTTGTAAATCTCAGACCGATTACATGTGGCTTGTGTGTGTTCACACGTCCTGCGGACACGAATACCGGACCATCTGAACCCCACCCCCGTGCATGAATTGTTTTTTGCACTAATTTTGATTATGAAAAAAAAAACCTCGCTATCTGAAACAGCGAGTCTGGTACAACTACGCTGGCTAATTCAGATAGCGAGTCTTACTTTGACAAGTTTTTTTGCCAAGGTGTGGAAAGATACCTATGGCTACACTCGCTATCTTAAACAGCGCGGGAATTTTCACCAAACTCGCTATTTGACATAGCTAGTGGATCATTTTAGTAAATACTTTTGAGAGTGGGTCAGTTTGGTAAATACTTTTAAAACGTATGTCATTTTGGTAAAAAAATCCATCATATAGGAGGATAAGTTGCAAAAAGGTGGGTAAAAATATTGTCCTCACTGAAAATTTCCTGCACTTATGGTTTAAGATTTTGATACTATGAATATACCCGTTCTGTAAGAGTGTAACGGTCGTCTGCGGGCTTTTTCAAAAAAAAAACATGATCAAGAAGGCAAAAAAGAATAATGTGAGAGGCTACTTTCTAAATTTGTTCTTCTTTAATTTTTAAATTTTAGTGAATAGTTGGTACAGATTGAAGTTTTAAATATATGGTTGGTATTTAAACATTCTCGTGTTAGGAACTTCGAGTGATGTTGACAACTGTGACAACTGTGCCAGATCAAGAGGGACTGCGCTTCTGCTTGCTATGCTAAGGGCCATAAATCAAGAGAAGTTCTTTGCAAACCTTACAAATGACAACTTACTTGTTGTTGCATTACTGGAGATAAATAATATTAGGGTTTTTTGGTTGTTGCAAACTTTCACAAATAGAGAATAATATATTCCGCAATGTAAGATTAGAGGCCTTGTTTAGTTACAAATATATGATACCTATAAGTAATTTTTAGGTGAAGGTAAATGTTTGTAACACGTAAGTTGCATACATGTACCTCAATTTTGACTTGAAATTTTTTTTAGGTTAGAGTGGAATTTAGATACATACCATAACTTCCATTTTATCTTAACTCTCATGTGAAAAAAGCGAAAGTAGCGTACATCCAAAACAATACTCAAACAAACAAAAGTTTATATATATATATATACAATCTACCAACCCGTGTAACACACGTGCATAACTATTATAAAGGAGGTCCTAGGTTCAAATCAAGACTGCGTCTAAATTTTTATTTTAAAAACTATATTTATTAAAACGTGCATCGCACGTGTAAACTACTAGTAATATTATAATGGGAGAAGACCTTAGTGTTATTTGTCACTAGCTATTTGCACGCGTGCGATGCATGCCCTAATATTTAAAGGTGTGTAGGATTTTGAGGAAGGAGTTGGTCACCGAAGAGGTTGCATGCAGAGTTGACATTTTGATATTTGCACAATTTTGGTTTCTACAGGCATGCACATATTAGTTTAGACATTAACTTTTTTGTATTGTTTACTTTTAAAATTTTGATCAACTTAGTATACATGCATCGTTCTTCCTAGACATTGAAGCCAACATGAACTATTAATGGTAACTGATATGGTCAAAACAAGGGGTTCAATCGAGACCGTCCAAATGGGGCACGAATCCTACAGCTCAGGGACGAGACGGTAATTTCACATGCAAACGGGTCCGAAGCGGGTACTGGGTCTCCTTCTCACAGATCCAATAACCCGCAAACGGATCCACCACAGCTGGGCACGGGTTTCAACCCGCTGCCAACTCGATCCAGCAAGACACAATCAAGGTCCCTGATTAGATCTAAATCAACGGCCATGATTCACGTCAATCTTTACACTGGGATTTAGGGATTAAAATTCCTTATCTGATTACCAGAATATACCTTATCAGATTACTTTCCCAATCTGTTTACAAGGAGATTATTCTATATCAGACTACGCGGATTACATTCCTAAATTGTTCTCTAAGACGCCTATAAATACCCCCCACCCGTCTCCATTAACAGGTAATCAATCTTTCTCTAGTTAAACGCTCTTTCATAATCATTTCTGGTTACTGACTTGAGCGTCGGAGGGTGCGTCGCCGGGAACAACCCCGGTGTCTCGCACTTTTTGCAGGTGCACGGCGGGAGCGACGATCAGAGTTCAACGGAACAGGCATACAGGTTCTCCTATTCAGTTTCCCCAAAGAACTCACAAATTCATCTGTTTGCCCCCACACCGAATTTAGCGGCAACAGATTGGCGCCGTATGTGGGAAACTAACGAATAGAGACCTCTCCTCTTCCCGGTAAACAGGTTTTCTCCAGCCATGCCGCCTCGCAAAGTCAGATCTAGGGGCTCCAATCGAGCGCCCATCCTTGACCAGCAGGAAGTCCTTCCTGATCCCACTCAGCAACAAGGGCAGCTCCCTCCTACTGTGGAAGAGCCGCTTCAGCGGAACCCTCCACATCCTGATCCGAAGGGGCCTAACCCCCAGAAACAGCCTCTTCATCCAGAGAACATACCCAACCACACTGCCTCCAGTGCCTCCATGGCCTCCCATCATCCCCGAGCCTCTGGTCGCCACGATGCCCATCCCAGACGCCCGGAAGATAAGGACCTTCGTCACCATCTGGACGAAAAGCGGGCTCGGGGAGAAGCCTCCCACCAAGAACGATCCCCCCGACACCGGAGACACAGGGGGTCCCCCGCCCGAAGAGGGAGAAGAGACTCCCCCGATCACTACCGAAGGAGGCACTCACCAGCAGGTCGGCAGCAGCATCGGAACAATGAGGCACCCATCACCCGTGCCGAGTTCCAGCAATTCCAAGCTATGGTACAACAGGCCCTCAATCTCCGTCAAAATCCCAATGAGCCAAAGGCCCCCTCCCCTCGTCCGGTCCGGAGCCCTCGCCAACGTTCCCCTTCTCCTCGACCCGCTCCTACCAATTCCAGACGCACCCCAAGTCCTCGTCGTTCCCGAAGCTACCATCGCCGCAGTCCTCGCTCCCCATCCTACGAAGACGAGTCCCGTGGCTCGGCAGATCACCGCCGGAGAGATAACACCATGGACCGCCGCCTAAACGAGGTGGAAAAACTCTTGGGACGGATAAACCGGGAAGAAGAACTCAGGGGGAGGACCCTCCGTCCTAGCCAACCCCCGTTCTCCCGGACCATATTGGATACTCCTGTTCCCTTCGGTTTCAAACCTCCCCAGTTCGAGAACTATACGGGAGAGACCGATCCGGTTGACCACATAGAAGGCTTTAAGACTTTGATGCTCCTCCATCAAGCGTCCGACGCCCTCCTCTGCAAAACATTCCCTGCAACTCTGAAGGGCCCAGCTCGAGAATGGTACTCTCGCCTTGCCCCGGCGTCAATATTCTCCTTTGAACAGTTCGAGACCCTGTTCATCACCCACTTCGTCAGCAGCCGAAGGGCCGAGAAGACCAGCATTTCCCTGTTGCACCTCCGTCAGCAGAAGGGGGAGAGATTGAGGGACTACGTGAAGAGGTTTACAGCCGAGGCCAGAACTATCGCATCCCTCGACCAATCCGTTGCTACCGCGGCGTTCCAATCCAACATCCTAAATTCTAACCTCCGCTCCTCCCTCGCCAAAAAACCGCCACATGACTTTTCTGACCTCCTCCTCCGTACTGAAAAGTACATCCGAGCTGAAGAGGCCGAGGAACCGCCCAACTGGGAAGCAACCGCCTCCGGGTCTAAGAGGAAGGGAACGGAAGAAGAGGGACCCAAAAAGTTTCAGAAGGATAATGCTGGCCAGCGCCGGCCTCCCCCTAGATTTGAAAAATTCACTCCCCTCACCACAAACATCTCCGCCATTTTCATGGAAGTCGAAAAAGAAGGGGTCCTGCCTCCAGCTCCAAAGATGAACACCCCAGCCAAAAGGAGGGATAAAGACAAATGGTGCCGTTATCACCGGGACCATGGGCATGACACCAACGACTGCCGGGCTCTGAGAAACGAGATCGAAGCCCTCATCCAGAGGGGGCAGCTGGCGAAGTTTGTAAGAAAGGACGGGGCCGAACTTCCTCCCCAGCCTCGGGGGGCTAACAAACGTCCGGAACGGGAAGAGACGCCAGAATTCGAGGAAGAGCGAGTCCTCCACCTTATCCATGGGGGTCCAATGGGGGGCTCCTCGAACTCTTCTCGGAAAGCTTTTATTAGGGAAGTAAATTCTGTCCGGGCCACCCCTCCCCCCAAAGGACTCGGAGTGCCCGTCACCTTCTCTGACGACGATCTCGAGGGCGTCCGCACCCCTCATTGCGACGCACTCGTCATCAACCTTCACATGGCCAATTTCAAAGTCCAAAGAATCCTAGTGGATAACGGCTCCTCCGTTAACATCCTATTCCTCGATGCTTTTAAGGGGCTGAAGCTCTCCCGAGACAGACTGAAGCCCGCCGGGTATACGCTCCATGGGTTCACGGGAGTGCCGGTGACGATCGAAGGGGTGATCACCCTCGACGTCACAGCAGGCAAAACTCCTACTACCCGCACGGAGTCAATGGATTTCATGGTTGTAGATGTCCCCGCGGCCTACAACGTCATTTTGGGTCGGCCCGGCCTAGCCGCCCTTGAAGCCGTCCCTTCTGCCTATCATCTCAAAATGAAATTCCCCACTCGGGCTGGAGTGGGAGAAGTTAGGGGCAATCAGGAACAGGCCCGCAAGTGTTACATGACCTCCACGCTCGGACCCGTCCTCTCCTTAGAAACACTCGAGATTCCACAAGATGCTGCTCGGCCGACTCCTGAGCCAGTCGATGAGCTGGAGGAACTACTCTTCTCGGAGCAGGAGCCGACCCGTAAGTTCTATGTCAGCAAGGCACTCCCGTCCGCCCTACATTCAAATATTGTGAAATGCATCCGAGCCAACCGGGACCTCTTCGCATGGTCAGCAGCGGACATGCCCGGTATCTCCGAAGAACTCTTGGTCCATCGCCTCAGCGTTGATCCGGGGTCCAAACCGGTCCAGCAGAAGAGGCGCAAGTTCGCCCCCGAGCGCCAGCTCGCCATCAAAGAGGAGGTAGACAAACTGCTGAAAGCCCGATTCATACAGGAAGTGAATTATCCGGAGTGGTTGTCCAACGTAGTCATGGTGAAGAAATCCAATGGGACATGGAGAATCTGTATTGATTTCACTGACCTCAACAAGGCCTGCCCTAAAGACCCCTTCCCTCTGCCGAGCATCGACACTCTGATTGACGCAACCTCGGGACATGAGCTCCTCAGCTTCATGGATGCTTTCTCGGGTTACAATCAGATAAGGATGTTCCCCCCGGATATTCCGAAGACGTCTTTTGTAACGGACCAAGGACTCTATTGTTACCGAGTCATGCCGTTCGGCCTGAAGAACGCAGGGGCAACGTATCAACGTCTCGTCAACAAGGTATTCCAGGCCCAGATCGGTCGGAACATGGAAGTCTACGTGGACGACATGCTTGTGAAAAGCATCCGAGGCGTTGATCATGAGACCGACCTCCAAGAAGCGTTCGATGTTTTGAGAAAGCACAATATGAGACTCAACCCGAACAAGTGTGCGTTCGGCGTCTCATCGGGCAAGTTCCTCGGCTTTATGGTCAGCCAACGAGGAATAGAGGCAAATCCGGAGAAGATCAGGGCCATACTAGACATGGCCCCGCCCAGAAACGTCAAAGAAGTTCAGAAACTGACAGGTCGTTTAGCCGCCATTGGGCGCTTTTTGTCGAAGTCCGGAGAGAAATGCCTCCCGTTCTTCAAAGCCCTGAGGGGGACTAAGGGGTTCGAGTGGGGGCAGCCGCAACAAGATTCCTTCGACCAGCTTAAAGCTTACCTCGTCAACCCGCCTCTGCTCAGCAAACCCATACCGGGCGAGCCCCTCTACCTCTACTTGGCAGCCTCGGAACAGACACTAAGTGCGGTCTTAGTCAGGGAAGAAGAAAGAACTCAAAAGCCCATTTACTACGTCAGCAAAGTGCTCCGGGACGCCGAGCTCCGGTACCCGAAAATTGAGAAAATAGCCTACGCCCTGATAATGGCTGCAAGAAAGCTTCGGCCATACTTCCAGTCTCATTCGGTGGTCGTCCTTACCGACCAGCCGTTGAAACAGATCCTTCACAAGCCAGAGACTTCCGGCCGCCTCATGAAGTGGTCGATCGAGCTGAGCCAACATGATATTACTTATCAGCCTCGGACCGCAATCAAGGCGCAGGCGCTGGCCGAATTCATAGTTGAGACGACTATCCCCGACTCCGAGCAGACGACGAAGGGACCGCCTGTCTGGTCTGTATATGTCGATGGATCCTCTTGCAACGAGGGGAGCGGGGCTGGAGTCATCCTGGCGGGCCCAGACGACTTTGTCCTTCAATATTCCCTCCGGATAAACTTTAAAGCCTCGAATAACGAAGCCGAATACGAGGCACTCATAGCCGGCCTCGGGATGGCCCGAAACGCAGGGGCGCGACGCCTGCAGATCTTCAGCGACTCTCAATTGGTCGTCAACCAGGTCCTCGGCGAATATGAAGCCCGCGATGACAGAATGGTAAAGTACTTGGCCAAAGTGAAGAGCCTCATGGCGCTCTTCGACGAGGCCCTCATCCGAAGAATCCCCAGAGAGGAAAATGCCCAGGCCGACGCCCTGTCCAAACTAGCTTCCTCATCCCTGCAAGGCCTCGAACAAACCGTTCTGATAGAAGTCCTCCTCAAGCCCAGCATAGAGGACGAGGCTTTCAACTCCGTCGAAACACTGCCGCTCCCCCTCGAAGACAATTGGATGAAGCCCCTCGTCGAGTTTTTAAGAGACGGACTCCTACCAAGGGATCCGAAGGAAGCCCGAAAGATAAGGACCCGGGCCGAGCGTTACATAATGGTCGAAGGCGTTCTGTATAAGCGATCCTTCACCCAGGTGGATGGTCGACCCTACCTAAGATGCCTCTCCCCCGGACAAGCCGATTACGCCCTGCAAGAGCTCCATGAGGGCATCGGCGGAGCCCACTCCGGCTCCAGAGCCTTGGCACGTAAAGTGTTAAACTACGGGTATTACTGGCCCACTCTCCTACGGGACGCCGAACGACACGTTCGACAATGCACCTCCTGTCAGAAGTATTCCGACATTCGACGCCTTCCACAAGCACCACTCTCCTCCTTGTCGAGTCCGATCCCCTTTGCAATGTGGGGGATGGATCTACTCGGGCCATTTCCACCGGCCCCCGGACAGTTGAAGTTTCTGGTCGTGGCAGTCGACTATTTCTCGAAATGGGTCGAGGCCGAGCCCCTGGCTACAATTACCGAACATAGAGTCGTCCAATTCTTCTGGAAAAGTGTAATCTGTCGTTTCGGTGTTCCCCGAGTCGTAGTTACGGATAACGGTACGCAGTTCGCTGGAGCTGCCTTCCGAGCCTTATGTCAAGACCTAGCTATACAGCACCGCTTCTCCTCAGTCTCTCATCCCCAGTCAAATGGCCAAGCCGAGAATGCCAACCGACAGATCCTCTCCGGCATCAAGAAGAGACTCGACAAATGCTCCAAGGGATTGTGGGTCGATCAGCTGCCCAATGTGTTGTGGAATTACCGGACCACGAAGCGGATCCCGACGGGCGAGAGTCCGTTCAATCTCACCTATGGGTCCGAGGCCCTCATCCCGCTAGAAGTTGGAATACCCTCTCCTCGCCTGATTGCCTTCGAAGAAGAACAGAATGCCAGGGAGCTCAGAACGAGCCTAGATTTGGTAGACGAGATTCGGGAAAGAGCCGCCATACGGCAGCAAGGTTACCGAAGAAGAATCGAACTCGCCTACAACAAACGGGTCCGCCCAACCGACTTGAAAGAGGGGGACCTGGTCCTCCGAAAGCTGGCCATTTCGTTCCCCGGACAGAAGAGCAAATTGGCCCCAAATTGGGAGGGACCGTACAAAGTATCCAAAGTGATCCGCCCCGGTGCGTACAAGCTAGAAGACCTTGAGGGTAGAGAAATTCCCAGGACTTGGAACGCCGACCATCTTTTGAAATACCTAGAGAAGGCAACCCCGCCTATCTAGGTAACTCGAGATGTCGGGCAACCACTCCTGCTACTAGTAATTTTTCCTTTGTTCTTTTTCATTGTAATAAACGGCTAGCAACTTTAGAAGCAGCCGACCATTAGATATTAATAAATAAATAAAGTTTTTCTTTACATTATCGCGTACTTCCGCCTCTAATTCCCTTATCACACAATGGTTCGGAGTCCAGCACTCGGCTCGACTCTTCCTACTCGGCCCGTCTTCAGACGGGCCGGGGGCAGATCGCCGTTCGAAATTGCTCCTGCAGCCGTTGAATGGATCGGAGTCCAACACTTGGCTCGATTTTGGTTCGCAAATCCGCCCCTAAGCGGACTAGAAGCAGCTCGCCATTCGAAACTGCTCCTGCATCTCTCAAACTTATCACACAATGGTTCGGAGTCCAGCACTCGGCTCGACTCTTCCTACTCGGTCCGTCTTCAGACGGGCCGGGGGCAGATCGCCGTTCGAAATTGCTCCTGCAGCCGTTGAATGGATCGGAGTCCAACACTTGGCTCGATTTTGCTTCGCAAATCCGCTCCTAAGCGGACTAGAAGCAGCTCGCCATTCGAAACTGCTCCTGCATCTCTCAAACTTATCACACAATGGTTCGGAGTCCAGCACTCGGCTCGACTCTTCCTACTCGGTCCGTCTTCAGACGGGCCGGGGGCAGATCGCCGTTCGAAATTGCTCCTGCAGCCGTTGAATGGATCGGAGTCCAACACTTGGCTCGATTTGGCTTCGCAAGTCCGCTCCTAAGCGGACTAGAAGTAGCTCGCCATTCGAAACTGCTCCTACATCCCTTAAACTAATCTAACGACCGGATCCTTCCTCCGGCTCGACTCTATCTCTCCGACTCGTCCTTAAACGATCCGGAACCCGTCCCGACCGTAGACTGTGCCGAGCTGACGAGGTACCGACCCTCGTTTTGGGAAAAAATCACCCCGAGGTCAACTCGCCGTTAGATCCTCTCAAATTGTGTGCCAAAGCGTGATGAGTGGATCCAGTAGTGCCACGTGCCCACAAAACGACAAGATAACGTTTTCTTGGTACTCGTGCCTGCCTCTGGATTCGTGCCCCCATCCGACGGTTATGGACACCCCACGTCGATCGGCACCAAGAGCCGAACGGCGGAGTCAGAACAACACATTGTTGGAGAATTCGTTTCGGCCATCAATTGTGCCGAGCTGACGAGGTACCGACCCTCGTTTTGGGAAAAAATCACCCCGAGGTCAACTCGCCGTTAGATCCTCTCAAATTGTGTGCCAAAGCGTGATGAGTGGATCCAGTAGTGCCACGTGCCCACAAAACGACAAGATAACGTTTTCTTGGGACTTGTGCCTGCCTCTGGATTCGCGCCACCATCCAACGGTTGTAGACACCCCACATCGACGGGCGTCAATAGCCGAGCGACAGGATCAGAATTGCGACAAAAGACTCGACGAACAGCCAATAGAAGACACTTCGGATAAATCGACCCCAATTTTATTAATGACTTGGACGAGTTTACAAAAAGATTACAACAGCGAGTTCAACAAAATATTAGAAGGCATGACCCGCTCATTTCCTCCGAGGAAGGGGGACACTCCGGTTCAACGACACTTTGGGTCGGCGCTTCTTAGCCTCCGAGCTCGTCTCCAGGCCGACGAACCGGGACGCCCCTTCGCCGCTGAGCCTCACAGTCGCCCCAACCGAAGCGCCACTTGAAGACACCGCCACACCACTTTGTGCATCGGCGGCTGACGCCCCGATGATAGGAGTCCGGGACGCCGCTTGGTAGAACGTGATACCTCGCTCGATCTCTTCGCGGGTACAGGAGGTGCTCCGGACATTGGCCCTCACCGGCTGAGGCTTGAGCCGAGCGACCTCCTCCTCCAATTCGACGATCCGGTCCTTCAGCGCCTCGTCCCTCACGACAATTTTGAACCGAGGAAGCTTCGCCGATCCAGGGTATTCGGCGCTGTCAGATATGACACGACGCAGATGGGTCACCTCGATACTCTTGTCGACTGTCACCCTTTGCAAATGTTCGACCTTCTTCACGAGCTCATCTCGTTCGGCCAAAACAGAAGCCAATTCTTCTTCCTTAGAAAATAGCTCGGCTTCGGCTATCCGCAAGTGGTACACTTCGGCCAACAGATCCCCGTTCTTCATCTCCATATTGTACAGCATCCTCCTCGTCAGGTCGATCTCGCCCTCAAGGCGTTTCACGAGAGATAGATGGAACAGCTCTACTTGTCGCCGAGCCATCGTAGTGACGGGGGCCTACCCTACGACCGAACCAAACACTTAGACAATTTCAAAGACAAAACGTTTTTTTCATTTATCAAAAAGCGGTGGCCAGTCCGCAAAAGGCGTTACAAAGCTCGGAAGAAAAAGCAGAACAGAAACTACAAAAAGATTTAACGAAAGAATCAAGGGTCCACCTGCGTCTCCGCTCCCACCCCGGACGCATCGACGGGCGGTCCCTCGATCTCTCCCTTAGCCGGGTCATCCTCTCCCCCTCCGTCTTCGCCTTCGACCTCGTCCTCGGCATCCCCCTCCTCGTCGTCCGCGGGCGACCCGGGCCACAGTTGATAGCCGACTCGCTCGAAGCCGGGGACACGAGCCTGGACATGGTCCAGGGCCGTCTGGTAGGATCGCTCCATGTTCTCAGCCATATGTTTCTTCGCCTCTGCCTCAATCTCGGCTTCGACCTCCGCCCGGATCCTCGCGGCCTGCGCTTCCCTCTCCGCCTTCTCGTCGGCCAAGGACTTCAATGCCGCGGCAAGATCTTGGGCGGCCTTGGCAGCTTTGGCGGACTCCGCTTCGAGGCCCTCCTTCGCTTTCTTCAGGTCGGCGGCAAGGTCGGCCACCCGAACGTCCAGAGCCTCTGCCCGCCTCTGCTCGGCCTCGAGATCCTTGACCGCCCGGACCTTCGCCAGCCTGTCTTTCTCGCTGGCGGACTTCAGCTCCTTCTCCTGTGCGGCGAACGCCTCCATGAGATGGCCGAAGTGAACGGTGGCCTACAAAGACAACGATAAGTACGAAGTACGCACCGAGTAACAAACTTGAAGAAATTTGCGAACACTTACCGAAACAAGCCCCCGGGCGACTTCGTAAGTGTCGTCGCCGACCCTCCCCGCATTCAGCGCGGCCTTATCCTTCGGGGTCGCCAAGTGTTTGACGACCTGCATTGACATCTGCGAGTTGCCGAGGAAACCATCATGATTCCTCACCAACCAGTTCGGCACAAACAACTGCTTGTGCTGCTCGGTCAGGATTTCCTCGGCATTCTGAGTCAATGGGGGAGGCTCGAGCGCCAGCGCCGCATTGACATCAAAGACACCCTCGTTCACGGACGGGGCGACAGGGGCCGAGGTCTCCTCCACCACCACCACCTCCGAATGCACCTCGGTAGCCGGGGGAGGCGGAGCAACGTTAGTGGCGACCGCGGGCTGAACACCCGAAGACGCACCCTCGGCCGCCCTCTTCCTTTTTCTGGTCCCGGTCAGCTTGGACCTATCGGCCATCATAGCTTTAAAGTCAATCTTCATCGACTCTGCATCAACAAAAAAAAGAGGAGGAGAAAACCGAATCAAAACAGACGAATTGAAGACTTAGAAAAAAAAATGAATGAGATGTCAAGAGCGTACTCGGGTCGATGGGGCTTAGTCCGGACCCGAACAACACCTCTTCGGTCAACTCCCTCCAACTCAGTACCGGAAGGGCCGTGATCCTCCTCGCTACCTCCTCCTCGGCCTCAGATAGTGCGGGGTCGCCCCGCGCGAATTTCGGCACTTCCACCTTCCACCGGGACGGAATGTGCCAAATCGGTTCGCCCCTTACGATAAAATACTTCTCCCTCCAACCCTTAAGAGAGTCGGGATTCTCTACAATCTTAACACCTCTCCTCGGCCCCAAATAGTACCGGTACTCCGAGCCGTGTTGCTTGTTTATCCGATAGAGGCCCCGGAAAACTGACAGATCCGGCGCTACCTCGGCTCGGTGACACTGAAGCATGAATGCGTTCACATGACGCCAAGTGTTTGGACTGAACTGAGTAGGGGCGAGACAATACCAGCCGAGGATTTGAAGCATGAAAGGGTGCAGCGGAAAACGCAGTCCCGCGTTCAAGGAGTCGACGTCAAACATGCACATGTCCGACGAAGGCAACTTAGTGTTTGCTCGCACCCCGGGGCCAGCGACCATCAGCTTGTACTCCGACGGGATAGCGAAAGCCTTCCTGATCCGAAGAAGATCCTTCTCGGTCAACGACGAAATGAGCTCGTCAGCTTCGGAGGGATGGAACGGATTAGGCTCCTCGACGATCTTCGACTTTCCGTAGATCGCTTTCTCCAGAAGATCACCCTCGTACTGCCTGACTCCCGAATGCCCGGACAGGACGGAAGGATATTGTCCTATCTCGGGAGCTCGTTTCGGGTTCTCCACAATCACCCCCACCATGGGGGGCGGGGTCTCCCCTGTCCTCTTCTTCTTCCCGACCCTCGACTCGACAGCCAGCGGTTCGGCCATCTGCTTCCCCTTCCTGCGAGCTTCCGCCCTAATCCTCTCCCCGGCGCCATCACCGCCCGAGGACGAGGCACCACTACCCGAGCTTACCCTCGACATCCTTTGAAAAAGCTAAGGCAAAGACAAACTAACCTTTGAAGTGACGTTCACGGTCGGAGAATGCTCGCCGGAAATCGCCTGGCCCACGCGACAGCTAACGACAACACCGTGGAGCAAGAGCGCCGCTAGCAGAAGACTTAGAGAACAAAAGTAAATTCGTAGAGTGAAAAGTGAGAAATGAGCTCAGGGGTGAAGGAATGGTAACTTATAACCTCAACTGATAACGGGCCTCCTTGGGAATCCCAAAGGCCCACTAAGAATCCCAAACGCCCCACAAGAGAGAGGCGGCGGTATGAGAGGGATGGCGGAACTCCCCAAAAAACACAAGTTGCGACCCGGCCACCGGTCTAATGAGCCGAGCTATCGAACGAAACGCTGAGTGACCGAGCCACCAAGTTCGCCCAAAAATACCCAACTCCGCGCCCGGCAAACAGCGCGAGGTATGCGGACCGAGGTGACGAGATACCGACCCTCGTTTTTGGCAAAAAATCCTCCCGAATCAAAATCACCGTCGGATCTCTCCAAAATTCGCGTCAGGATCTGATGAACGGTTCAGATTGCGCCACGCCCACAAAACGACAAGATAGCGTTTTCTCGTGATCTGAACCCCATCCTCGTGATGCGTGCCAAAATGAACGGCCCAGATCCGTCCACGCAGACCTTCCAAACCGCTTGCCATCGGCTTGGTCGGTCGAGCTACCGAACAGCTCAGCCGAGCAACCGAGCCACTTAATACGGAATGGCGGAACCATCGAGAAGACAAGTAAACGACTCGGTCTCCGGCCCACCAAGCCGAGCCACCAAGTTCGCCCAAAAATACCCAACTCCGCGCCCGGCAAACAGCGCGAGGTATGCGGACCGAGGTGACGAGATACCGACCCTCGTTTTTGGCAAAAAATCCTCCCGAATCAAAATCACCGTCGGATCTCTCCAAAATTCGCATCAGGATCTGATGAACGGTTCAGATTGCGCCACGCCCACAAAACGACAAGATAGCGTTTCCTCGTGATCTGAACCCCATCCTCGTGATGCGTGCCCAGATAAACGGCCCAGATCTTGCCACGTCGACAAAACGACAAGATAGCGTTTTATGGGGATCCACGCCAGAGATGGGCGGCCTAGACGATGCCACGTACCTCGGATGATCCGAACCGAGGGACCGACCCTTCCAACCGAGTCGCCGACCCCCAATTAGTCGTCACTACGCATCCGGGCCGTGCTGCTGGGGTACCGACCCTTCCAACCGAGTCGCCGACCCCCCCAGCCGCGGTGCTACGCATCCGGGCCGCGGTGCCGAGGTACCGACCCTCGTTTTTGGGAAAAAATCCTTCCGACCCTCAGGAGCCGTTGGATCTCGTAGGAAAGCGCGCTCGTCATGATGGACGTCCCAGATCTTGCCACGTCCACAAAACGACAAGATAGCGTTTTATGGGGATCCACGCCAAAGATGGACGGCCTAGATGATGCCACGTACCTCGGATGCTTTGAACCGAGGCACCGACCCTTCCAACCGAGTCGCCGACCCCCCAAGCCGCGGCACTACGCATCCGGGCCGTGGTGCTGGGGTACCGACCCTTCCAACCGGGTCGCCGACCCCCCTAGCCGCGGCGCTACGCGTCCGGGCCGTATTGCTGGGGTACCGACCCTTCCAACCGGGTCGCCGACCCCCCTAGCCGCGGCGCTACGCATCCGGGCCGTGGTGCTGGGGTACCGACCCTTCCAACCAAGTCGCCGACCCCCCTAGCCGCGGTGCTACGCATCCGGGCCGCGGTGCCGAGGTACCGACCCTCGTTTTTGGGAAAAAATCCTTCCGACCCTCAGGAGCCGTTGGATCTCGTAGGAAAGCGCGCTCGTCATGATGGACGTCCCAGATCTTGCCACGTCCACAAAACGACAAGATAGCGTTCTATTGGGATCCCCGCTAAAGATGGACGGTCTAGATGGTGCCACGTACCTCGGATGATCCGAACCGAGGTACCGACCATTCGAACCAACTCGCCGACCCCTCGAACCGCGGCGCAAAGCATCCGGGCCGGGGTGACGGAGTGCCGACCCTCGTTTTTGGGAAAAAATCCTTCCGAGGAGCAGGAGGCGTCTGATCGTTCCGAAATTCGCGCTCCATCTTGATCGAAGGCCCAGATGATGCCGCGCCGTAAATAGGTATTAAAAATTGGTTTTTATTTATTTAAATCGGTTTATTTATTTAAAAAATTGCGAAAAATCGCTAAAAATTCGGGAAAATTAGCTAAAAATTCCAGGAAATAATTAAAAATTCGGGGAATATTTCTAAGCCACCGAACGAGCAATTATTACCTAGAATACGCGGTTAAAGCCCCCGAACAATTAGCCAACACATCGCAAAATTAAATAAATCATCCGGAAAAATAGATAAAAACTCGACACAGCTTCGGAGCATCAAAGAAGGAGGAACTAGCCTACCCCCGTGCTCCAGGATTCAAAAATCACCCATTCGGACTGCGATACAGTTCCACCGACCACTGAGTTAGTCAAACTACTCCTCAAAGACTGACCACCCTCAGTCTTTAGGAGTGGGGGGCTCGTGATATGGTCAAAACAAGGGGTTCAATCGAGACCGTCCAAATGGGGCACGAATCCTACAGCTCAGGGACGAGACGGTAATTTCACATGCAAACGGGTCCGAAGCGGGTACTGGGTCTCCTTCTCACAGATCCAATAACCCGCAAACGGATCCACCACAGCTGGGCACGGGTTTCAACCCGCTGCCAACTCGATCCAGCAAGACACAATCAAGGTCCCTGATTAGATCTAAATCAACGGCCATGATTCACGTCAATCTTTACACTGGGATTTAGGGATTAAAATTCCTTATCTGATTACCAGAATATACCTTATCAGATTACTTTCCCAATCTGTTTACAAGGAGATTATTCTATATCAGACTACGCGGATTACATTCCTAAATTGTTCTCTAAGACGCCTATAAATACCCCCCACCCGTCTCCATTAACAGGTAATCAATCTTTCTCTAGTTAAACGCTCTTTCATAATCATTTCTGGTTACTGACTTGAGCGTCGGAGGGTGCGTCGCCGGGAACAACCCCGGTGTCTCGCACTTTTTGCAGGTGCACGGCGGGAGCGACGATCAGAGTTCAACGGAACAGGCATACAGGTTCTCCTATTCAGTTTCCCCAAAGAACTCACAAATTCATCTGTTTGCCCCCACACCGAATTTAGCGGCAACAGTAACAAATGAATAGTTTCCTCCTACCAATGTAATTGCATGCAAATTTATTCATCAGCAAAGTAATTGCATAAGTAATTGCATGCAAATTTATTCATTTTGATATTTGCATACATGTGTTTATTTTTTTCGTAATACATGCAAATTATATTTTTGACCTCCGATATTAGCCCTATATTTTTTTTAGCATTTTATGTTTATGGGGGCATGATAGTAAAAAGCCGTCAAAATGGGGCTTTGCTTAATAAGAGCATCCACAGTCGTTTGCTATAATTTCCAAATATCCAAATTATAGCAAACGATCCCCAAAACCATGCTGCAGTCGTTTCTCAAATTTGGATAATATGGCAAAGCTCCTATTTCTATTTCTCAAATTTGAGAAACCATATGAGCTTTCTCAAATTATAGAGGACGGGGTATGATACCCCGTCTCTTCTATATAATATTATTTAAATCTTATCGGACGGAGAATGATACTGCGTCCCACCTTTTTTTAATATTTTTTTTTTTTAAGAATTGGTAGGACGGGAAATGATACCCCGGACGGGGTATCAAACCCCGTCTCTCCCTTTGTTTTTTTTTTTTTTTTTTTTTTTTTTTTTTTTTTTTTTTTTTTTTTAATGAAATCAACGCTCAGGATTGAGCGATAGGAAAAAAAAAAAAAAAAAAAAAACAAAAAATGTGGGACGGGGTATGATACCCCGTCCGGAAATTTAGGATCAAAATTTGGAGCATTTAATGCTCATTTAATGTGGCAGGGTATTAATTAGGAGTAGTTTTAGTATAAAGTAAGTTTAGTTAGTATATTAATTAGGTTTAGTAATTTTTATATTATTTAATTTAGTTAATTAATATAGTTTAAGTAATTAATTTTTTTAAAAATATTTGAAACGATCGGACGGGGTATGATACCCCGTCTCTCTAAAAAATAGAAAAATTATAGCAAACGACGACTGCAGTGAACGTGGGTATTTGCTATTACTGTAGCTGCCATATTATACCAAATGAGAAAAACGACTGTGGATGCTCTAATAGTATAGATTTTGTCATTCTGTCATTTTGTCATTCTACCAACATGTGCAACGCACGTACATACTAATATAAAGCAGATTTCGAGTTCAAATCCTCCCTACGTCAGAGTTTTTATTTTTATTTTTTGAAATTATTAAAACGTGCATCGCACGTGTAAATTACTAGTATATATATAGAGAGAGAGAGAGATAAATCACCTTCACTAAGCTCCACTTACCTCCACTAACCTCTATATTGGTAGAGGTATTTGGTAGAGATAATTTTGGAGTTCGTTAGATCATTATCTCAATCTATGCAGTATATTATGCTAGTACCACTTTTGGGCCAAATATTTTTTCTTCATTTTTATTAAAACAAAAAACTACAAGCAATGTAGGAGGCAATCCCAACTCTTTCTTCATCCAGCAGTGCAATATTGTAGAGAAGTTATTCGATGATTTTTTTAAAATTATGTCATTTTCTCATTTTTGAAAATTATGTACAATATTGCAGAGGACTATACTAGTTTTCATTATTTAAAATTGATCCACTGTCTATATTGGGATGGACGATATATATTAATTAACCGAATCCTCCTATATCTCTATTCTCTAATATTATAATGGTAGAAGAGGAGTTGTCATTTGTAAATATATTAACGCGTGTAACGCACATGCATAATTATTATAAAGGAGGTCTTAGATTCAAGCCCAAACTACGTCTTAATTTTTATTAAGACGTGTGATAGATTACTAGTTTAGAAGAAAATGAAGGGATACAAAATCCTTGAATTCTTCAAGTAACTTCATATCAGGAGTGAGAGTACTAGAGCTGCTATCGGGTCAGGTCCTTCACTACTCGGACCTGGACCCGAAACCTCACGGGTCCAAAAATTGGACCCGGACCCAGACTTGCGAAAACCGGGTCCGGGCCGGGGTCCTAGTTAAAAATATCTACCCGTCGAATCCGGTAGTGGTAAATAAATATTTGCACTTAAGTATTTTTGCACCCGATACCCTATGGTTCCAACAATTTTTACACTGAAATACATGAATAAATATTATATTTACACATATATCTTCAACGATTACTATTTACATGGATATCCTATAACTCTATTATTCAAATTCCATATTTTTTGGGGGTATTTTTAACGGGTCCGGGTCCGGGTCGGTTTTATTTTGAGCGGATCCGGACTCGAACCAGAAAGTGCATCGGATCTTATTTTAGGACTCGGACCCGGACCCATATAGATCGGGTCGGTTCCAGTCCAATGCCGGGTTCAGGTCGGGTCCGGGTATCAGGTAAATGTGAGAGTACTAAGTCAGACACAGCGAATTAATCCTCATTATGGCATCTAGCTAATTGAAATAAATTCCTATATAGAAACTGATAGAACATGGGAACAGTTACAGGAAAGAAACGAATTTAAGAGTGATTTTAGGAGAAGAATAAGGAGAACGTTCTTACCATTTTTATTTTTCAAAAAATCACTAATTAGAAGATTTTAGAGTGGTTTTAGGAGAGAAATTATTGCCTATAGCATTAATGTTAGTTAATTTTTGCCTGATTTGAGAAATGAGGAGAGATTAGATTCTTCCCTATATATATGCATTGTTTTCTACCTCATTTCAAAGCACAAATAAGACAATTTGCATAGGCATATAGAAATGGCATCCAAAACTTCAATGCTCGTTGTCTGTCTCCTCCTCTCCCTGGTCGTGGCATCCTCTGCTCGATTTGTTGGTTAGTGTCGACATAACTAACTCTTGCTTCCTTTGCTATTGTCTTTGTATTTTGTATTGCAATTCTACTAGTTGATATAGATTAGAGTTTTGAATATGCCACTGATATTTAAACATTGTTATTATCATGGTGTTAGGAACGTCGAGTGATGCAGAAGAATGTGACTTTGCTGGGCCATGCAAGACCAAGGCAGACTGCGCTTTACCTTGTTATGCTAATGGCCATAGTTCGAGATACATTCTCTGTGAACCTTACAATGGACAACTTACGTGTTGTTGCCTTAATGCGGATAAAAGGAAAGAGGGATTGTTTTGATTGAATTATTAATGGGTGTTTCGGTCTCCGTGTAATTTCACAAATAATAATAATAATGATTGCAGTGTTTCAAAATTATCTCTTTGTTTCGATTTTTTTGATAAAATGCATGAAGTAATGAAATTGGCCGGAAACCTTTGGGTGTTGAACTAAAAAACATCGATAAAGTTTAGATTCTTGTATGATACATTACAAGGAGGACTAACATATGTAATGTAGGTTTCAAAATCAGCTCACTAATGGTCTCAACTGTACTCCTGCAGAACCAAATACTTTTTTCAGGAATCCCATTTTACTGTCCTTTCTTTTGTCTCTGGATCAAAAGACCAACTACAATCAAGAACAACAACAAACAATGTCCACCTTTAACCTCAAAAAAAAAACAACAACAAACAATGGGTGAAACAGCGCTCCATATCATTGCGATCGAAAGAAATAATTGACAAAACAGCGCTCAATATCATTGCAGATATCGAATCATCCAAGATCTGTTATGAATGAATTTGTAAGGAACTTTTTGTCCTATCAACTATAACCCCTACAACTATCAACTGTATACATCGAACAACATTGTATTCGGTTCATGCACTTTAAATATACATGGGCACTATATATATCCTATAACGACAATGTTTTCAAAGAAAATGCAGTGTGGAACGTATAGCCTCTACTCCACCTCTTGTAGTATGAGAATGTAAAACATCGAGATAATATATGGTAAAATGCAGGAGCGACTGACATGTGCAGATCCATATCAGCAGCTCAAGCTCCTGAAAAGGACAAAATACATTTTGCAGGCATCATTTTCTGACTCAATAGATGGAACTAGCTATGCTCAAGAACACCACCAAGTTGCCTCGTCCCACAAAACTTACTAAAAATCCAAGAGCAAAACCACTATAGATTCAAGCCAATTGGAAGATAAAATACAGCTGGCATCGTCTCACACACAGAAAAAGGAAGGATAAAGAAAAAGAAAAACACTAGAAAACAGTGCAAATTCATGTACACCAGTGCAATGTTAATGCAGAAATCAAATCGTTGAATATCCAAACTAATACAAAATTTCAACCTTTGGCATCTACAAATATGAAATCAGTAATGTCCTAAATTTTTTTGTGATAATTTGTCGTCCCCCTAATTACCATCACAGACTTCATTTCTTCGCTTTGGAGAATCTAAGGCAACGGTATTTCTCACCACTGACAGTGATCTCGAGAGATCCATCCAGGTTATCCTGATTAGATGCAGTGCCCATTAGAACACTCTTTTCTTTCTCCAAATTTTCCTTCTCCATCTTCAACCTCGCTTCCTGCCGTGCAATTTCTGCCTGCACAATATTAATCGGTATTTCCTTAGTGAAAGCTTTTAGAAGATGGTTTAAGATTATTTAGAACATGTCTGACAGTAAGTGAAACAATCATTAGGTTGATGAAATAGAAAAATTTCACATAGATGTTTTGCAATGGTATATCGGCTCGAAGTTGTTCTGCACTAAAAAGGATCTGGAATAGTTCTATACATATAAAAATTGAAGGGTACCCACAAGTCAAATAATGCCTAGTTGGTTGTGTGTGTGTGTGTGTGTGTGTGTGTGTGTGGGGGGGGGGGGGGGGGGGGGGGGGGGGGGGGGGGGGGGGGGGTTGATCTTAGCTCTTAGATTCAACCAAAAACACTGAGTCACAATATAGATCGATTGATGACAAACTAATTGATGAAACAGAAATGACAAATATTAACGGTTCAATAAGAACCCACAAACTGTAAGAAGCAGAGTACTCTCTTGTTCCTCTTTAGTACAATATTAAAGCAGAAAGGGAAACGAAACAGACAAATAGTAGAAATGTTCTCAAAGTAAAATGCTAACTGAACAAAAGAGGACCAGCAGGGCTAAGTGACCAACTGTTTTTTTCTTGGGCACTCCTAGAAGCATGCATGAGGTGTGGTGGACGTGCATGACCGGCATCTCACCCTATCCAAGGCATACTACTTTATTTAGGTGCACTGTGGTGCAAGCCTGCAAGGCACACTGCAGGGCACCTATTAGTTATGTCTAACCCATTAAGAACTCAATAAATGATACAATCCCTTATTTCAGTGCAAGGGCTGACTGTACCTAGGCTTTAGTAAAGGCTGCGGGAAAGGTCCTCCAACTATGGATACTTTTCTTGGTTAGCAATTACTTCTCGCAACCAACTGAGCAGTAAGTTACTTGCATGTCTTTTGGGTTCTAACTTTTCGTCTAACTATTAGAGCATCCACAGTCGTTTGCTATATTTGCCAATTTTCCCTTTTTTGAGAAATGAGACACTGCAGTCGTTTGCTATTTTGCCATTTTATGGCAAAATAGCTCAAGTGCGTTCTCATTTATGATAAATGAATTTGGCATTCTCAAATTATAAGAGACGATACAAGTTGTCTCGTCCCAATTATTTTATTTTTTTTAATCACGTCGGACGATACAACATGTATCGTCCCAATTTTTTTTTTTTTAAATTTATCGAACGGTCAGATTCGTCGAGAAAAAAAAATCAGAAATTAGCGGGGACGAGACAAGTTGTCTCGTCTCAAGCTAAAAAGCTTGGGACGGGACAACATGTCCCGTCCAGGTTATATGGAGTAAATTAGTGGTAGGTTTAGTCCTTTTAATTAGGTTTAGTGGGTGATTAATTAGGTTTAGGTTATATTTTAATATTTAATTTATTTAATTAACATATTTTAATAGTTTCAGTAATTAATTAAATCTTTAAAAAAAACAAATTAACGGACGAAACAAGTTGTCTCGTCCTACTCAAATTTTAGCAAAAATATAGCAAACGACCACTTTGCTATTACTGTAGCTGCCATTTGCTCAAAAATGAGAAACACCATTGTGATGCTCTTAGATAGGATATATTTTTAATTTCTTTTTGTCTTCTTTTTTCCTTCTTATTCTTTCATCCGTGCTTCTTATTTGGTTTACTGTGTTCCTCTTTTTTTCTTCTGTTCCCATTTTAGTCCTTTTATTTCTTCTTTTTTTCCTTTCTTTTTCCTGATCTTCTTCCTTTCCTACTTCGATACCTATTTTTTCCCCATGAAGAGTGACTATAAATTCACTATGGCTGAGACAAGAGAGAGAAATAGGAGAGAGTCAAGAAGTAAAAAGGATGACTAGGTTGCTGAGGTTCCATCCTATTTTGAGGGTTGACATATTGTTTACAACTTAGAGATATTACCAAATCCTTTGTGGAGTCTTAGAGATATTACCAAATCCTTTGTGGAGTCTGATACTCCATTGTCAACCCCAGTCAATTGAATAAAGGCGTAGGTGATTATGAGAATAGGGATATTTGGAGTAAGGAACATCGGAAGTTCTTACGGAAAGTTAATACTGATGCCCAGTACTTAGTACCATGCTAATGAAGTATCATCAAGACCAACAGCACCCTGCATGCCTATCCACTATGAACAAAAATATACAACTTTAACCTGCTCATTGGTGTTTAATTCCGTCAATTACCTAGAGATGGTAGGAGGCTCTCATAAATCTAAAAAAACAGTCATGGATAAAACTAGACTGCAAAATAAGACATCTGAATCTAAGATGATAGTGCAACTATGCTAATGTAGAAAATCATAATACTAGTCCCCACGGTGCAATATGAGGTTAGTTATGTATGTGATTATACCAAGACCCTTGTGAGTGATAAACGCAACAACAGATTGTAGAAAAAAATGAAACGTTATCTTTAAAATTAATGCACTAAATCACTCAATAGCAAAAAAAGTTCTCAAGTTGAGAAGGAATAGGACTCTAAGAATCCAAGTGCAAGCCAATACTTTTGGAGAGATTCTTACAAAATTTCAATTGATAATCCCACATTCCCACCATAGTCAACCATCGATAATCCCACCATTATTCTTATTTACATATGGACAATTGGACATGCAACCCCAATTGTACAAAGACAAAGGTTAATCAAGGGTTCCATCTACCCTAACCCCTTCCCCTGAGGAATTCATACATACTTTCCAAAAGATTCATTAATTTCGTCCACGAAACTCATATTACATCCTTAGCATAGGTCACTCATCCAAGATTGAACCTCCTTTGAGTGAATCCTCCTTGTAAACCAGCTTTTCAAAAATCTAGATAGGATGACTTGCCAACATCTTAAAAAAAGGTCTGGGCTGAACAGTTATTGTAGCATCTACTCTATTAAATTCTTCTTTCATGGGGATCAGTTTAGAAATAATTATTCACTCAAACTAGTTAACATACGCAAAAGTCAGTCACCATCCCTAAATATTCCATCTTCCAAAGTGAAGATAGGACTGACAGAAGACTAACAGAAGAGTGTGGATGCTCTCTCAAAGAAGTAGAAACTTAGATTGAATTATTTTGTTTTTGATATATATCCTGTTCATCAAAACTCTTCTCTTGCAACTGATAGCTTAATTTCTGTCATCTTCTAGTCCACATTTCCGATTAGCTATATCCCATACACCAAAAACATAAACTTGCAATAAGTGAGTTGATAAATTTCTCTTACATCACACATTAACCTAGAAACAGTATTAATCACTTCTTATAATCAACCTTTAAACTCCCCCTAATTCTTGTTCTGAAAAGTGCTAGCAAAGCGATCTTATTTGTATTAACTACCTAACTCATATTCTTCATTTGAGGATAACCCCACCCACCTACCAAAAAAAAAAATCTAAACCACAATCCGGATTGTGCAATTGAATTCATGGTGGCTACTCATTTTCAAATCTCTTAAACTAGCAACCCACATACAATTGTCTTCATAACTTCAAACTGAACACCTTTATTCATTAACCCATCAACTTATGTTCAAATTCTCCCCAATCCATAAAAAAATCCAACTTAATTATGAAAGTAACTAATGATATAATATATGTACTTTCGCTTTCTCTCTCTACTCAAATGATACATATGTACCCCTCTATACCGCATACCCTTCCCACACCACGAACAAAAATGTACTGCAAACCTGGTGGCACTGCCACATGCTAAGAGATTGATATCACAATAGTTACCAAACTCATTGAGCAACTAATCATCAAAACTCCTAAATCATTGAATTGCTGAATTACAAGTAATGGAACAATTCTCGGATTACCTCTCGGCGAGAGAGCTCAGCTTTCCAAGCAGCCTCTCTCTCGGCGACTTCTCGTTCTCTCTCCTGGATGTAACTCTGCATCTCCCGCTCCTTCATTATCCGATCTTGGATGTCCGCATCCAGAGCTTCCTTCAGTTCCTCCACGAACTTGTCCACCACCGCCTTTATACGCAGCGACATGGTCCCAAAATGTAAAATCTCAAATCCAACCCAATTCGATCATTAGGGTTAGGGTTAGGGTTAGGAATTGGGTTCGGGATTTTGGAGAGGAAGGATGGAGAATTTTTCCCGTAATAGGCAATTTTTTGAAATTATTTGCGATTATGGGCCACCTTCGAAACTATTACTGTTTTAATAGTTCAGACGTTAGATTTTGTATCGTCCATAAAAATTTGTTATTTTTTAAATTGTCGGACGGTAGATTAATTATCATTCCCCCATTTTAAAAAAAATTTCGGGCGGAAGAAGAAACATCGGCTTTAATTTGTTTGTTTTGTTATGTAGTGTCGGACGGCAAATCTTTTAGCATCCAAATTTTAAAATAAAATAAAAAAGCAGACAGAATGATCTGCCATCCGAAAAAGATAACCCCCACAATTGGATAGGAAGATATTTGATCTTCCGTCCCGTCATTGCATTTTAAAAAAATTAACATTTTTTTTTTTAATGACGGGAGCCTTAAAAAAAGTTAAAAGTAAATCACGGACTCAAGATCTTCTTACGTTCATTGAAATTATTTATTTATTTTTTTTTGATGGGATGGGATTTCATATATTGTCCGTGCCTTAAAAAAACAAAATAGTTCTACGACGCTTCATGTTCTACCGTTCGTTCAGAATTATATATTTTTTTACATGGGACGATTTGAGATGCATCGTCCCTTATCGATAAACTAAATAAAAGATTGAAAATTTTATTGGGACGAAAGATGATCAACTAACCGTCCATTTTTTTAAAAAATGATATTCCAAATTTTGAGTATAAACGACTACAAAAGAAGTCAAATTTCCAATTCCAAAAACCCCATGTATGGAAATTTTGCAATAAACGGCTACAGATGCTCTAATATAATAAATAAAAAATCAAGGATAAGACACGCCCGTGTTGTTCAAAAAAACATGACGGAAATAGAAAATGCAAAAACAACAACAACAATATTGTATTTATCCTAATTAATTGAGGTCAACTACATGAATCATGATTTTTCATTCTATTCAATTTAACACAATATCTTCTGTAAGATCACAAATTATTATATCTTTCTACATAAAAAGAGAAAGAGTATACTACTATGTAAGTGTATGATAATAAAGAGATATTTCACCCAATCGGTCCTAAAAAATTAACTATTATTGACGTGAGAGTTAATTTTTTTGTCTATGATCGTAAAGTTTGTATATAATTTTTCCTTGCATTTGGTATTTTGATATTCCACACACTATTTTTGGGGTATAATCTATATAATAAAAAACAAAGAAAAGCTACCAAGTAACTATCCTTCAATAGTAAGGAAATCAATGGTCCAGATATTAGCTCCCGAAAAATAATTTCCCCCCAAAAATTTCTCCCAAAAACTCAAATTCAAATCCTTTGCAAAACAACTCATTTATTTATTTAATTATCTTTCTCTCTCTCTTTCTCACATTCTCTTTCTGCTTGTAATTTACATGTGCGATGTACGTCTTTATATATATATATATATTTAATTATCTTTCTCTCTCTCTTTCTCACATTCTCTCTCTGCTTGTAATTTACATGTGCGATGTACGTCTTTATATATATATATATATATATATATATATATATATATATATATATATATATATATATATATATATATATATATATATATATATATTCGACGTTGTCTGGCATCGAACTTAAGACCTTCTTTATATTAGTTATATATCTGCATTGCACATATTTGTTTGGTTACAATGCACATGTTTATTTGGTTACAAATATAGTTTGTTTGGTGACAAACTCTCCCATTAAAATAGTAAATAGACGATACTATCCTGTTCGGCAGAGCTACAGTGGAAGAAGTCACAGCCATTAAAGGCTTGTTGGCCTGCTTTCAAGGGTGGTCGGGTCTGAAGGTCAACCTTAGCAAGACGAGTGTGCTACCTGCATCGGAGCATTTATCAATGACGGTTAACGATATTTCCACGATTTTGGGTTGCAAGTCTAGCGATTTCCCAATCAAATACTTGGGGACGCCGATTAGACCAGGTAAGTTGCTGAAAGATGATTGGACTTTCGTCATTGACAAAATTAAAAAGAAATTGGCAGGATGGCAAGGCAGGTTCCTGTCGTTAGGAGGGAGGATTATCCTCCTCAATTCGGTTCTTAGCGCAATTCCGCAGTATCTGATGTCTATCTATGAGCTACCGAAATGGGTTTCCAACAGCATCGACAAACTTAGGAGGAGATTTCTATGGAAAGGTACGGATGAAGGAAACAGTGGATTCCATTTGGTTAACTGGGGACGTGTTTGTAAGAAAAGGGAATTCGGTGGACTGGGGATCACGAACCTTCAAGACATGAACAAAGCCTTGCTCTCGAAGTGGTGGTGGAAGATCTCATCCAACAACAGAGGATGGTGGAGGCTTTCCTTCGAGTGTTTCCGCAAGAGGAAGAAATATCGGTTCGGCGGGAGAAGTGCGTCCGCTAAGGTCTCACTCCTATGGAAAGGCATATCTAAGCAAGGAGACATCCTCTTCACAAATACTAGATGTAAAGTGGGGAATGGGAAAAAGACGAGATTCTGGAAGGACAAATGGTGCGGAGAAACTACACTGCTAAATCAGTTCCCCCAAGCCGCAGAAGCTACACAAAATCTAGATCTTACGGTGGCCGACATCAGGAAATGCGGTAGGTTGAGTTTTGTAGTGTCGCGCGATCTGAGCTTAGAGGCAGTGCAGCAGTTCCAGACTTTGAATTGTATGGTGCAACAAAATGGAGATCGAGAATCCAACTTGGAAGACGAAAGATGGTGGGAGCGACATGACTCTAAAGTTTTTTCTGTGTCGTCGATGTATTCATGGATTAATGACGGGGGTCTCAGATGTAACGGTCAAGCGGTCATTTGGGGAGCACTGGTCCCTTTCAGGGTAAAAGTGTTCTGTTGGCTAGCTTTCCAAGACGCGATCCTATCAAAAGTGAATCTTCAAAAGAGAATCTCTAACATAGACGTCATTTGCGAGAGGTGTCTCAGCGAAGTCGAAGATGTTGACCACATTCTTATCCATTGTAATAGAGCGCGTTGTACGTGGGAAATCGTTTGTCGCGGGTTTGGGACTAATAGGGTCCCCGTATCGACGAAAGACATATGGGGTTCGTTTAGAGAAGTTCACATAGACAACACTAACATTAGGGCTTGGGACATCGCTTCTGCTGCTACTATTTGGTGTCTTTGGCTAGAAAGAAACGATTTCATTTTTCGCAATTGTCAATTTAGATTTCCAGTCGCTATGCAAAAAATTTTTAATCTTATTCATGATTGGGCAGGTGCAAAGGAAGGTGTGAAGAGGATGAGGAACAATGATGAAGTCTAGCCATGGAGGAGAGATAGAGTCAGCGGATACTGGCGGTATTCGACAGAGGGATAGGTACAGGGAAGAAGCTAGGGCCGGGATCTCTGTCAACAGCTGCACTCTACCGGCTTACATATATCTGAAGCGTTTCACTTTTGGGGTCTCATTTTGTTAAAGCATGGGACAGCTCTAGATTGCTTCTTTCTATTAGTCTATTGTAACTTTGGTTTGGTCCCGGGTAGGTCCGGGTACCGTTCATGGATGTTGTATCTTTACTTACTGCTTATGTTGTACTACTTTGTTTCGTTATTGCTTATTAATGAAACGGTGACGTGCGTCATCTTTTATCAAAAAAAAAAAAAAAAAAAAAAAATAGTAGATAGAGTTACTCAGAAATTTAGATTTTCAAATTTCAGGTTTGTTAATTTTCAGAATTTTTATGTTTTTTTATTGCCCATGTTACATTGAAAATAGCAAACATCTTTTCAATAGTTAAATTTCATTATTTTCCACCCTAAAAGTTCCAAGAAGTTGGATTTTATACCCCATCTATAATTATTTTTTCGACATATACTAATGGAAACATTGACTTTTATTTACAACTAATTATTGTCATACTATTAAAATTTAAGTTACATAATTGTTGTTTTACTGTTTACAAGGCTTTTCATATGCTGTATCGTTCCGAAGACGTGCCGTAGGTACGTGCCCACGGGCAAATATAGTCTACATATAATCTACACTAAATTCCACATAATTTAATTTTGAATTTTTAACACGTATGTCTCTAACAAATGTGAATATCACATATATCCCTCACAAATATGTATTTTCACATTTACCCCTAACAATGTGTGTCTAGCATCTTAGTTACCCCTTAAGTTAAAACTACTTTTAAAACATAAAAATGTATAAAATATACCATTATGTTTAACAGATTTTATATAAAATGTCTGAAATATCCTTCCTCTATTAGTTAAGCCTATTCATCTGACTTTTTATAAACTAAATCGACTATAAAACCAACTAAAACTCATCAATCATTCTCAAATTTTCTCAACGAATGAATAAATTTACAGTACATCTTTATAATTTCAATTTTTTCACCATATTTTCTAACCAAATTCGACACTAATCTTATAAATTTTAAATACGCGTAGTTTGATGCAACTTTTTGGGGTAAATAAAAAATAAGCTCATATTATAAGAGGTATATATGAAAATATACATTTTTAAAGGGTATATATGGGTCGCTCCCAGTAGTCTCTTTACCGCTTCGAGCCCTTTCAATGTCGAAGCCTCATCATCAGACTTTGCGGCGTTTTCGCCCCCTTCGGAAAGGGTCGCCCCTCCTCCCGTCAAGCGGAGCTACAACAAGAAAGTTTTTAATCATTTGCAGATTCGAGTGAGTGCTCGTATTCTTGCGAGGAAGGTAGCTTCTGTGTCAGCTCATCAGCCTGTGCACAGTTGAGCCTTGCCTTCTCATTGACATCCTTGGTGTAGGCAGTGTGTCGCCTCCGTTGTGCCGCTAGAGTCCCTTCGGACTATCAGTGGAGTTGGATGTCTTCGCGGGGGAAGGGGGGGGGGGGGGGGGTTTGACAAGGCTCAGTTGCTTGGGTCCAGATCATCTCTTGAGTGCGGCAGTTTGGATTTGACCCCATCAGTTTGCTTGCTTTTCCTAGACGATTGCTTCGTCCTATTGTTCGGTGTGGTGCGTCTTGTTGTGGCGCATGCATCTGTTTTGCTGGCTTTCCAGCCTTTTATTGTTTTCTTTTTTGTTCGTTTATTTCTGTTTTACCATTTATAAAACCATTGATTACTTGTTTGTAGCTTAACTGTTTTATTGATTAATATATTTTTTGATGGCTGGAGCCGTTTGGCTCTCTCCGATATATCTAAAAAAAACAGGGTATATATGATATAGCATATTTGTTGGGGGGATACGTATTGGAACCCTTTAATTTTTCGTAGTTTATAGCATACACTAACGGTCCTCTTAGCTTCTCATAAGATATCATTCACTCATCTCCGCATTCAATTTCCTACTCATCTTCTTTCAAACTAAAGCAATATAGAGTAATTACTACAAGTCACATCATTTAGTCATTCAGTCAAATCAAATAAAGAAGAAGGAAAGTGCCATAATTTACCACATAGGGTGAGAAATTCCTAAAGGCCTTTTTCCCATTTGGGTCACTAATAAATATGAAAATTTCATATACCTCACTAATAAAAATTATATTTTCATATTACTCATTCATAATATTGGCTAATACAAAAAATGAAAATCCCGTATATCTCATTAAAAAATTGGTATTTTCATTTAACTCACTCACAAGTGACAATATTGACCAATACAAAAAAATTATATATTTTTGTTATTATCACTTTATTTATGTGAAATCTTATCTTGAGTTTGAAAATAACTATTTTGCCATCTTTTTAAGGTTAGGATTTAGGGTTTAGAGTGTAGGATTTAGGATTTAGGGTTAGGATTGTGTTAGGGTTAGGGTTTTAAAAGAGGACAACATAATTATTTTTAAACCTTAATTTTAAAATTTGTGCTAACCCTAACCTTAGCCCTTAATTTAAAAAATGGTAAAAAGGTCATTTTAAACTTATGGTAAGATTTAACATGTAAAGAATGAAAATAATAAGTTAGTGAGTTATATAAAAGTACTAGATTTGTCCATGGGCACGTGCCTACGGCACGTCTTCAGAACGATACAACATATGAAAGCTCTGTAAACAGTAAATCAACAATTCTATAGCTCATGTTTGAATAGTATGACAATAATTAGTTATAAATAAAAGTCCATGTTTTCATTACTATATGTTAAAAAATAATTATAAATTGGGATATAAAATTCCATATTTCCATAAGTATATATCTCTAATATTGTAATCGGAGAAGGCCTTAGTGTCATTTGTCATTTTGTCATTCTACCAACATGTACAACACACGTAAATAACTAATATAAAGGAGGTTTCCAGGTCAAATCCTCTCTACGTCAGAGTTTTTATTTTTTTAAATTATTAAAACGTGCATCACACGTGTAAATTAATAGTATATATATATATATATATAGAGTGAGAGAGTTAAATAAATAAAGAAATTGTTTTAGGGGATTTGAATTTGAGTTTTGGAAAAAAAAATTTGGGAGAAAAAATATATTTTGTAATGTTAGATCCGTGCCTTTGGTTTTGGGAATTGAGGAAGAGCCATTTGATAGCATTATTTGTATTGTATTACTAGATTTGCCCGTGGGCATGTGCCTACGGCACATCTTCGGAATGATACAACACACGAAAAGCCTTGTAAACAGTAAAACAACAATTATATAGTTCAAGTTTGAATAGTATGATAATAATTAGTTGTAAATAAAAGTCCATTTTTCTATTAGTATATGTTGAAAAATAATTATAAATGATGGTGCAAAATCCAACTTCTTAGAACTTTAAGTGTGGAAAATGATGAAATTTAACTGTTAAAGAGATATTTGCTATTTTCAATATAACATGTGCAGTAAAAAAAAACATAAAAATTCTGAAAATTTTACAAACCTGGAATCTTAAAATCTAAATTTCTAAGTAATAAAGATAGAATGGGAGAGAGAGAGGGAGAGAGAGAGAGAAATATGAAAAAGTGAAGAGAGAGGAGAGAGATAGTAATAAGTAATGAGTTTTTTTAGTTTTGGGGGAGAAATTTTAATTTTGGGGTTTGAAAATTTTGGACGGAAAAATATGTTTTGCGAGAATTAATCTAGGCTATTGATTTTAGGAGAAATTGAATGAGAACCACTTGATAGGTTTCTTTGTAATTTATTATATAGATATAAATATAGATTATTTTGTGAGTAAAAATACATGAAATTTACACATTGTCCTTGAACCGTGTGGAAATGGCCCATTCAAAAAACGTCTAAATTAACAGAAGGGTATTGTCGTAATTAGTATGACATCATTAAGGTGGCATAGTCAAGTACCAGAAGACTTCATGATGACCACCTTCTAATTTCGTTATGCCTTTTCCCTCCCATTCAATTTTCTAAAAATAAAAACTTGAATTCCCAATTTCTCCTCTCTTTCTCTGCAATTTCTTCCAAATTTTCACTAAATATTGCATCTTTTTTCGCGCAATCATGCGGAGCTAATCTTCATTTCCACTCTACGATCACCATCAGGTACTTCTCAGTTTTTTTAATTATTAAAAATGTATTTTTTAACTTAATTTTTAAGGGTTCTTTGGTTGAATTCAATTAAATGTAGCCAAAGTTAGTTCCACTCTACGATCACCATCTGGGTTTTTCTTCAAATGTTCAAAAGTATTGAACTATTTTTGTTAACGTTAAGGGGTTTTGTGCAATCTTGATGAAGAATTTAATATTTTCCTTTTATTTTTTGGGGTTTTCTGTAGTTAATTACTGACAATGCATTGTATGTGCTACTTGTAGATGGGTTTCTGGAGAATTGGGAACTCGTTGAATTTGAAGTTTTTTTGGTTAGAAAAATTCCATAATTTTCATTTGTTTATGCCTTAGGGTTTCTTTTTTAGTTTTTACCCTATTATGCCATATGGAAGTTAGAAACTAGAAACTCAACTTTCTATTTCCCTTTTCATCTTTCAGTTTCCATTTGCCAAACATAAGATGCCACTGTCTTAGAATGTTACTGCTTTCCAGATTGCATAAGGGTATGTTTGACACGCGACATTTAGAGATTCGAAGAATCCTACATTTGAGTTTCCCACTTTCTTCTCGAAATGCTACTTGCCGAAAACTTCCCATGTTTATTGGTAGAAACATACTCTTTGGGTAAATCCTGAAAACAAGCTTGTTTTGCAGTAACATTGTTTGGTTGATTTCTGTAAAATTTGTTATTGAAGCCAAATAGTCCGCACAAATTTTTTTTTTTCTTTCCGGAAGATTAAGTTCTGTCTGTTTTTTCTCAAAACATGAAAGGGAACAATCTTAGGTATTATGGTGTGGTTTTAATGGTGGAATTTTAAATTTCTTAAACAAGAAACCGTAAATTTCTTTAATTAATTCAGCAAAGATGGCTCTGATACCAATTGTTGGAATTATATAAACACTTAAGAGCATGCATAAAATACTAATAACAATTGAAAACATGTTTCCATGAATCTAAATCTTAATCATGCTCCAAAAGTGCTCTAATATAAAATTCCAAATCATGAAACTATAGATCTTTGCTAAATTAAAAGAAGAAGAACATTAAAAGCGGAAGCACTAACCTGAAGGCATTGTTGGAGATTGCGCGAAGGGTTTGGATCTTCCTATATGATGCGCAGTTCTATGAGAGGCCGTCTCTCTATTCTTCTGTTGATGGGATGACAGATGGAATAAGAAGATGCGTACATATAGGGGACCATAACCCTAATTGATAATTATTGATTTTCAATTTTGCCCATCACAAAATAAGAAATCTACTTTACGGTCTCTACACGTGTTATATCACACTTAACATTATATGCTTTTAACCCATTACTTAATCTTGATTAGATCACTTTAATTTGGGTTAGACTTTAGGATAGCAATCATACATTTAGTCACATATGTGAGCCCACATAGATTATTTTCCAACAATCTCCCACTTGGGTCACATATGTTACTCCTTATAAATGTACATACTTTATGAGCTCAAAATTTTGCTATCATAACCAAAAGCATAGCCAAACAATCTTGTCCATTAATCATGCAAATATAGGATCAAAGCAATTTTCGTTACATTTATCGTAACTAAATTCATCAATGGTCACATATATCAACATAATCAAATGACATAGATCAAGTGTGAATGTGTAGCATGGAAATTTCATGTAATGTGATCTATACACATGCCTATTTTCAACTGGTCCTCTTTAAAACTTAAGTGTGGTCAGAACCAAAACATGACAAATGAGTGAGAAAACTGATTTCTTTATTTCTGATCAGAAAATAACTAAATGTATAAATGTCTCACACAAACATAATGCAAATAAAATACAAACTCCCACTAAATCATGATATCCTCAAAAATACAACACCCATATGAGCAGTATGCTCATAAAAGAACTTGGGTGGTAATCCCTTTGTGAGCGGATCCGCTATCATGGAGTTTGTCCCAATGTGCTCTATGGACATCTGTCCACTTTGCACTCTTTCTTTCACAACTAGGAACTTTATGTCAATATGTTTCGACTTTGTCGAACTCCTGTTGTTGTTGGAATACATCACTGCTGACTTATTGTCACAAAATAACTTGGGTGGTCTTTCTATATTTTCCAAAATGCGCAGCCCAGTGACAAAATTCCGCAGCCATATTTCATGATTCGATGTCTCATAGCATGCTACATACTCTGTTGCCATAGTGGAAGAAGCTATAAGTGTCTGTTTGACACTTTTCCAGGATATAGTTCCTCCAGTTAACAGGTAAATATAGCCTGATTAGACTTTTTGCTATCTTGGCACCCAGCGAAATCAGAATCAGAATACCTTATGATCTCCAAATGATCTGATTTCCTATATGTGAGCATGTAGTCTTTTGTTCTCTGAAGATGCCACATGACTCTCTTGGCTGCTATCCAATGGTCCATACCAGGTTTTCTTAAATACATGCCTAACATCCCAACAATGTACGTAATATCCGGACGCGTACATACTTGAGCATACATTAGACTCCCAATAGCTGATGTATAGGGGATCTTTTGTATTTCCTGAATTTCAAGGTTACTTTTAGGACATTAATTGAGACTTAATTTGTCTCCTTCAGCACCAGAGGTATTCCCTGGTCTACAATCTTGCATGCCAAACCTTTTGAGTATTTTATCGATGTATCCCTTTTGTGATAATCCTAGAATACCTCGAGAACGATCTCGGTGTATCCGAATTCCTAATACAAAAGAGGCATCCCTAAGATCCTTCATCTAAAAATGCTTGGACAGAAATCTTTCAGTTTCATGCAATAAATCTATATCATTAGTGGCAAGCAATATGTTATCGACATATTGAACTAGGAATATATGCTTACTCCCACTAAACTTGTGATACACAATCATTAACTACATTCATCTCAAAACCAAATGAGATAATTACTTGATGAAATTTTGTGGTACCATTGACAAGGAGCTTGCTTGAGTCCACAGATAGATTTTGTCAATTTGCAAACCATATTCTTTGGATCTCCCGACACAAAGTTTTCTGGTTGCACCATATAAATTGTCTCGTCAATGACACCATTGAGAAACGCCGTCTTGACATCCATATGATGTAGCTCAAGATCAAGATGAGCAACAATTGCCATAATTGTCCTAAACGAGTCTTTCGATGAAACTGGAGAGAAAGTCTCTGTAAAATCAATGCCTTCTTTCTGAGTATAGCCTTTAGCTACAAGACGTGCCTTATACCTCTCCACATTACCAATTGCATCCCTCTTGGTCTTAAATATCCATTTACAACCAATTGGTTTTGCACCTTCTGGTAATGGGATAAGTTCCCAAACTTTATTATCTTGCATAAACTTATACTCCCATTCATGGCATTAATCCACTTTTGAGAGTTACAATCTTTCATGGCCTGATGAAATGTGATTGGATCATCTTCCATCATTTCATTGTCATCCTCATGTTCTTGGAGAAATGCAATATAATCATCCGGAATAGCATTCTTCCTTTCTCTCGTGGATCTCCTTAATGGCACTGGTTCTTGAGGTTGTTGAGTTTGTTCTTCTGGAACAATTTCCTCATCTTGAATGGGGGGTTGTTTCAACATTGTCTTGTTGAGGTTCCAGATTCACTTCTTGATCAATAATAGGTGTGGGAACCTGAACATTGTCAAAAGTGATAGTAGGAATTGGGTTTGTAATTGAATCCAATGCCTCCTCAAAAGCAATGTTCCTGACTTTATTTCTCCCCCAAACTCAACTTCCTCAAAAAATGTTGCAGTTCCTCTCAAAAATATTCCTAAGCGTGGGATCATAAAACTTATAGCCCCTAGATCGTCCAGAATAACCAATAAAGTAGCTGCTCACTGTTTTGGAGTCCAATTTCTTTTCATATGGCCTGTAAGGCCTTGCCTCAGCTAGACATCCCTAAATGTGAAAGTACTTTAGACTAGGCTTTCGACCTGTCCAAAGCTCATAAGGTGTTTTTGCAGCTGCTTTAGGTGGTACTTTATTGAGAATGTAAGCTGTTGTCTTTAATGCTTATCCCCAGAGGGAATCAGGTCAGGTGGAATGAACTATCATACTCCTTACCATATCCTCAAGAGTCCTTTTATAATCCTTAAAATTTGTCCCATTAAGCATGGGAACAAAATTGATGTTAACAGTTATTTAGGTAGCAGATGATAAACTAGCTGAATATAGAACAAAAAACTAAACAAACAAAATAAGCTCACATGAAAATCCATATAAAACAATAAATTCAAATAATGGTTAATCCCATCTCAAGATACCAAGCACAACGTTAATATCAAGTCTTTGGATAGTAACATTAACTGTAAGCAGTACTCTTGTTGTAGTAATCAAATATTGACAATAAATCCTGTCAAACAACAATTCATTCTTTGGACTGACTTATTGTTCACATGGAATACCTTATAATTGTCACATATTTATTACCACAGATGTGTATGAAATTCGGCCAAATATCAACTTACCTTTGGGTCAGTTAATAAACGCATGAATTACAAACACACAATCATCTTGATATTTTAAATAAATTAATCTACACAAAAGAGGTCACTTTGGCGACATTTTGTTTCAATTAAACCATTCAAAATATTAGACATTCATAAGATAAACCAAAACCAAAATTCGAATTTAATTGTTTCCCAAAATTTTATCTTTTCCCTTAATATCATAATTTTACTTTATTTGTAGATGGATAATTTCAAGATAATATCTATGATAACAAAACAATAATTGAACCATATCTAATAATTTTACTTTTTTTTTTTCTGGACCTTTAGCAGCATTATTCTTGGTGAACTCAAATTTCTTTCTTTTGCCCTTTACCTTAAATGTGTTAGCCGAATGAGTACTTTTAATCTTTAGGATTGGTCTCTTTAACACATCTAAAGGTTTTTGAAATGGTGTTCATTAAGACCAGAAGACCAATGCGATTAAAACACTCTCATTTCTCAAAAGTTATTTTCTCATAAAGAGAACTTGAATCTGTAACAGAAATGAGTGTCTTAATCCATGCAAGGTCTAGATCTATGCACCTAGAAAATGTCGGCAGACACCGCAGCAATATTAACTTAATGAGAACAAATGACCATATAATTCACAAAAAATCAATCAATATTCAAAACCAAATAATTGTACATCACATCTCAAGATATCAAGTGCAACATTAATATCAAGTCTTTGGACAGTAATATTAACTGCTAGTGATACTCTTGATGTAATGATCAAACATTGATAATAATGCATGTGCAATAACAAAACTCTCTTTGGATCGATTTATTATTCACAAGTGCAACCTTATAATTATCACATGTTTACCATCACAAGTGCAGATGTAATCCGGCCAAGTATAGACCTGCCTTTGGGTCGATCAATACTCGCATGGACATACACTTGCACAACATTTAATATTTTTCATGAATAATCTTCACAAGAGAGGACACTTTGGTGTCATCACGCTTCAATTAATTCACTTAAAATATTAAACATGTACAATTTGTAAACAAAACATGAATATTGTTGAAATGACTTATATATTATGAAAGATGTTTAGTGAATTTATTAACCAAAATATGTACACAAAATTGATCATATATCCAAATAAATTTCGATATATATACATAAACCAAAGTCTTATTTGATTTCATAAACACATGTGAGTATTTATTTATGTCACATAGTTTCTTTTTAGATATGTATGTCATCTTGAATTAAGCATATCATTAGTTCTGTACTTGATTAAACCATAATTAAATCTGTACTTGATTAAACCATAATTAAAAATATCATTAAATATCAAATCCAAAACCGAATCTTTATTCTGAATCCAAACAAAATCAAAAAAGAAACTTTATCAAAACATTAATTATCTACAACTGAACATATCAAAACCATATCTTAAAATCTTTATCAAAATCCACAACCATAATTAATCAGTACTTACGGTTTTGAGGGTTTTTTTTTTTTAATCAGAAGCAATCGATCAAATTATTTCATCAATTAAAAAAAAAAAACATTAATTGAATTTCTTAAACAGGAAGATCAAATAGAACCCTAAATTTCTTAAATTTCTTAAACAAGAAACCGTAAATTTCTTTAATTAATTCAGCAAAGATGGCTCTGATACCAATTGTTGGAATTATATAAACACTTAAGAACATGCATAAAATACTAATAACAATTGAAAACATGTTTCCATGAATCTAAATCTTAATCATGCTACAAAAGTGCTTTAATATAAAATCCCAAATCATGAGACTATAGATCTTTGCTAAATTAAAAGAAGAAGAACATTAAAAGCGGAAGCACTAACCTGAAGGCATTGTTGGAGATTGCGCGAAGGGTTTGGATCTTCCTATATGATACGCACTTCTATGAGAGGCCGTCTCTCTATTCTTCTGTTGATGGGATGACAGATGGAATAAGAAGATGCGTATATATAGGGGACCATAACCCTAATTGATAATTATTGATTTCCAATTTTGCCCATCACAAAATAAGAAATCTACTTTACGGTCTCTATACGTGTTATATCACACTTAACATTATATGCTTTTAACCCATTACTTAATCTTGATTAAATCACTTTAATTTGGGTTAGACTTTAGGATAGCAATCATACATTTAGTCACATATGTGAGCCCACATAGATTATTTTCCAACATTCGTTTGTTGCATTTTGTAATTTCATTCCGTCTTTTCTTTTGCTTTTTTGCTATAAGCTCTTAGCGAATAAGAGCATCCACAGTCGTGGAAGCTAAAAAATAGCCAAATGCATATTTTAGATATAGCAAAGGAGTGTTTGCTGCAATGGTGAAATGCTATAATATAGCAATCTATAATAAAATAAGATGGGACGGACTTCAGAGATCCATTCCGTGTTAAAAATAATTATCCGCATATTTTTTATTAATTAATTTGAATATTTTTATAATTTTAATAATTAAAAAAAGTTAAAAAAAGTAAAAAATGGTTCAGACGGAAGTCTGTGTTCCGTCCAAGGCATTGAATGTTTTTTTTTTAATTTTTAAGTTGGGACTGAACTCTGAGTTCCGTCCAATATAAAAAAATATTTTTTTATTTCCGACGGACTTCAGAGTACCATCCGATAATATTTTTTTTTTTACATATTTGGGACGGACTTCAGAAGTCCGTCCTGTATAATATGCATATTCTCAAATATCCTCTCATATATAGCAGCGAAAAGGCCAAAATATGCATAAATAGCCAACGAATGTGGATGCTCGTTGGCTAAAAAATGCATAATATGCATAAATAGCCAACAACTGTGGATGCTGTAACAGGGGATATATCTTCTTGTATTGTTAGGCTATATGTTTTCCAGCCTACTGTTAGGTCTGTTCTTGATTTTCCAATAATCTGTTGGATTATAATTTAGAATTTCCTCTACTTTATTGATAAAAGTTTATATTTGGAGCTGTTCAGATTTTCTTTGCTTCGAAATTGCAGCTAAACCAGTAAAGAAACATGGCATCTAGACAAGTCCCAAACCTGAATGAGTTGCCTAGGAAAGGTATGATTCTTGCTATAGTTTCCTATTATATAAGTTCATTATGGTTACAAAATGATCTTGTACGTACTGATTTTTTTTTTTTTTTTTTTACTCTGACACCAATCTTTTGTAGATATGGCTGTTCAGTATGTGATTTTAGAGAAAGATAATAAAACTATTTGCCACACTCGCTGCACCAATCTGACAGTTGCCTCGTAAGATCTTGCTTGTTGTGTTTGGATTATATGATGTTATATTCATTTAAAGAGATTGTAATTCTGCAATTTTCTGTTGTGCAATAATTTACTTTCTCAAGATGGAACTTCATCATAGTTCATATACGGTTTCCTGAATTTGATTGTTCTTGGATCTACTTAGCGTTGTTTCCTTTTGTTTGCCTATAACAAGATCACTCAATTGACTGCTAAGATTTTGGAATTTGGATCATTTATTAGCATAGAATCCTTCTTTTAGGTTAATCATCTTGATTTCAAATGCTTTAAATTTGGTCAAAAGCAAACCCTACCTTGTGCAAGCACAGAAACTATGTAGAGAAAGCCCACTGTATCTGTAAATACATGCTATCACAGTAGGCCTGTGAGAAGTTATGAAATGTTTGCATTTGATGTCCGTCTCCCCTGATTCCCTGAAGTTCAAATGGTGATTGTGATGAGGCTGATGTCTTTTCACCTCTAATGCTGGTGAGAGAGAATGTACATGCATGGTCAACTTGAGGCCTCTGCCTAAAGGCATCGACTGGTTCTGTAGGCAGGCTTACCCTAAAGCTTAAAGTAGGTACACTATCGCCTTATCATATCCTGGTTATGTGCTTCCCTGAATAGCTAAGTGTTTGCCTGTGTTGGACACCAGAAACATTCCATCCTTGCATTTGATAAGAAGATGGTGTATTTTGGTTGCTAGTGCATCCAGGAAAATGCCTAATCTGGTTTCATCCCATTCTTGTAATGAGGCAGTGTACCTTTGTGTAATCAGTTGCCTTTACATTAACTCCTAATGGGTCCATGAGCTTCTGGATCCTTTCCTAGCCCACTTTTGGATGCATGTATTTTGCCAATACAATGTCCTTCCTTACTGGTCCCTTTCCTGATCGAGTAATTGGGGCTCCCTCCTATTATTATTATTATTATTATTATTATTATTATTTTATTTTATTTTATTTCAAAATTTGAAAGCCCTGGCAGTAACTCTTTCTCTCCTGCATATCGACATATCTCACATGGGAAGAAGTCTTCTTAAGAATTTGGTATGTACATACTCAACAAGAATGATGGATGATGGATGACATACTTCCACCATCTGAAGATAATTTAAGTCATTTTCAATCTTACATTCTTACTTGTGCAAGAATTGTGAATTTATGTGCATGTAAGGCATAAACATGTCACATATACTGCACATGCATTTCAATTTGCATGCATCTTCTACTCTTGATGTTGTCAATTTTGCAAAAAGGAAGAACAAGTGTTACTGGTCTGGCATTTAAATGGTGTTACAGAGATGTTCATGTACCATGTTGTTATAACTTCTTATGGTATCTTATTTCATATGGTTGCTTATTCTTTTTAAATTTGCCAGCCCAAGAGTTTGGTCAATTCTTGAATTTCGGCCAACTGCTCATTACTGCAACCTGGAATTACCTTGCTGTCAGCTGTACCCAGAACCTTCGGGGTCATTTGAGGAGAGAGAATGGGGTAAATTTATAGGATGGATCTATAAAAAGAGGATGGTAATATAATTACTGTTTCTGTTGATGTTGTTGTTGTTGTTGTCATTATTACTACTGTTATTAGGATGAAGTTTTCTCATTCCTTTGAAGGTTGCTATAGTGGAATCAGAATCATGTGAGTTTTACATACTTCCTCCGAAGGAACAGCCAAATATTTCTCATGTTCAGGTTTTCTATCGGATGAAAAATAAAGGCCTCTCTGTCAATTATCAAGAAGTTGGTGTATCAGGTCCGCAGATTATTCTTTACCATCGCTAGAATGTAATCTTATGTGTTCGTTGTTAAGTCTCTGGGTTTGGAAGTTTTGTGTGTTAAGTTTGAGTTAGAAGGTATAATTGGCTGTTGATGATAGGGGTGGCAACCGGTCCCGGATGGCCGGTCCGGGCTGCAACCTGCCGAGCTCGACCTTGTAGCAGGTCGGACCGGTCCGGGCTGCATTTGGGACCGGTCCCAGCGATGGGTTACCCCAGCCGGGGGCTAGCCGGGGCCGGGCCGGGCAAATTTTTTAATATTAAACCACAAATTTTTTCTTCCCTTTCTCTTAACATATAAAATAGATAAAATACATATAATATTGTAGGAAATTATGATGTACAAGAATCATAAAAAAAACATGCATTATTTTTCTCAATTCTTGGAAGTTTGGAATGATTTACAAGGGTTAAAAAACACACCATGTAACACATACAAACTACTATATCACATGGTAAAAGGCAGTGATTTAGAGTTTGAGATAGCCTAGGGTGGGATTGAAGAGAGGGCATTGGACTACTATCGTGCACTTCAACTTAACCTAAACCTAAACCTAGGATCTTATCATCGTAAATTTTCTAGGGAGCTTGCACTGCAACACAACAATAATCTTCAATCTTCATTGGCCGCCTTCTGGAGGTTAGGTCTTCAATATTCAAGAGTACGTTTTTATTGTTCGTCTTCTGGAGTGTTGCTACCACTTGTTGAGGCATCTTGCATCCCTTGAGTGATGTCCACCGTTTTCATCCAATCTTCACTGCACGTGAGTACCACCAAAGTCTTCGGCATCAAGCGATTTCTTTTCTCGCTCAATATCCTGCCACAAAGAGAAAAAAATACTTTCCGATGTGACGGTGAACACCGGGGGGTTACTAGATCTTTTGCTATGTGAGAAAGAATGGTATACAAACTTTCATTGTGTTTCCTCCACGATAACACATGAATCTTCATATTGATTGAAGGTTGTGCGTTATACCAATGTAATTCATTTGGTGTATTAGTCTTAGGTTTTTTCGTTTTAATAAGATTCAATACATCACTTGCTGCATCTTCAAATTCAATGCCCTTATCTCTGGCTCTGGAAGAAGATGATACTGCTTGTATGTTGTGTTTGAGAAGTAGTTGCGAAAGTTCTATCATAACTATCATATAAATTATATAATACAGACTTAGATTTAACTATAAATGCATGATGATCATAAGAATTAGCTCCAATATAACTATAAAACAAATCAATCAAATTCTTCGTACCATCGAATTTGATATGAGGATCCATTACACTAGAAACATAATACAACATAGGAATATGATGAAAGTATTTCGTAAATTTATCGTAAGCAGGAACAACAATTGATGCAATCAAAGAGTCATGCATCATTTCTTGAAAAGTTTTCATCATTAGTAACTATTGTTAGTAAAATATCCCTAGAAGTGGACGCATAAGATTTTGAAAATTTAACTGTCGTGGTTTGAAAATGTTGTAAATTTTGTTAACAAACTTTCGACAAAATTTATAGATTCTTCATTCATACAAAAGTTTTTTATGTTTTTTGCAATACAAAAATCATTTATAATTGATTTGTATTCACTAACAACAATAAGTAGGTCGTAAGTAGAGTTCCGACGGTGTTTAACATCTTTAGGAAATTTTCTAAAATATGTTCTCTTAAGCTTACACCATTGTTTGACTACTTGAAGATTATGGCTACTCAAATTTACGAAAAGCACACGATCTCTTTCTGCACTCATATATGGTTCGGCTATCTTCAATGCAACCTGCACACACAAGTTGAGAATATGATATACACATCTAACATGAAATATTTCAGGTTCTATAGTCCGAAACTCTTTAATCAATGCAGAAATTGCCTTTGTATTATTGGCAACATTATCAAAATCAATAGCAAAATTTTTATCATGAAAAGGAAAATAGTGCATGATTGTATGATATGTGATGCGATACCACAACATTATGAGGATACATCAAATATCTAAATTGTATGATCCTCTTTGGAAGGATTCAATCAGTATCAATCCAATGACAAGTTATGCACATCATTGGAACATCGTTACAATCTTTCCAATAATCGGAGGTTAATGAAACCTTATAAGTTAAAGAATAAAAATTATGAATTAGAAAATCTTTAGCCCTTTGATAGATTTTAAAACAATCAGATTTAACTGTTTTCCTAGGAATTCATTTGTAATGGGGGTTTAGAGCTGTTTGGTTAAAAGTCTAGGTTACTACTGTGGAATAAGAAAATGGTAACTCATCCTTAATTACGAGTTTAACCAATTTCATATGTACGAGATCATAATCATAATTATGGTTATCTACATGACCGGTCATAGGGTTGATTTTTTGTTGGGTAAGATGATCTTTGAATAGGTCCGGGTGTTCTCTTGTTAAGTGTCGCTTAAGTGTACCAATTCCTGCACCCATTTTTCATTTGTAAGCGGTTTTACACTTGTTACATACCTTATGACCCTCTTTCGGATTGGACTGAGATGAAACAAATATAGGATTGGACTGAGATGAAACAAATATATAATATTGGTGGATTTCGGAAGTTTCACCCATGTTTCGGGAAAAAGTTGGGTGATCGGTGTCTTGTGTTTGGATATCTACAGCAAGAATTTCATCATCGTGTGTGTAGAAACTCTAGAATACTATCAAAGTCTCTAATACTATCAGTATCTAATTATGGAACAGAAACATAAGGAATGCACCATGAATTGGTGGATTCTTGTCCACTTTGGTTACGTGAACATGATGATGCCATTAGTGTATGAAAATTATAAAATTGATATGAAAAAATTATATAAGAAATTAACAAGCTACAAATTAACAACTAACAAATATTGAACTATAAAAATTAAAATGATACTGCACTAGAAGAATTACAAAAGAAAATTGAGAACGCTTCTTGAATGTTTCTTTGTTTCTTTTCTTTCAAAAATTGCAAAACTAGATTGAAACTTGAGAGAGTTAAGACATGATTTAGAATGATTTGTTGGAAACTTGAGAGAATTGTTTGGAATAAATTGAGAGAGTTGAGAGAATTGTTTGGAGATTTTTGAGTGAAGAAAATTTTATGGAAGGGGTGACTATTTATAGATTTTCATATTTTTGGGGTTTCCCAAATTACCCTAAAAAATTAGCCGCTTTTGACTGTTTATAGTCGTTGAGGGGTATAATAGTAATTTAGGATTTAATTAAACAAAAAACTAAGAAAAATAAATCTCCAACGACCGGCCCAGGCCAGCGGACCGTTGGAGCCCGCCGGGCTGGCCCGGACCGGACCGGTCGGGGGTCAAGCCTGGGCGGTCCCAGGCCCAAAGTGATCTGGGTCGACCCCGGGCCAGTTTGGGTTTCGGTCGAACTGGATTTCGGGCCGTACCGGCCTGGTTGCCACCCCTAATTGATGACTTATAAAGCAAGCTTTTAGGAATTAAGTAAGATAATCATTTCGTTTTTCATGTTTATTATCTGTTATATATTACTTATTATATGTGAGGTGTTAAAATGATGTACAGATGCTTTAGCCCACCCACTTTCCTTCATCTGTATATATTTGGAGATTGTGCACAAAGTTGGAACATCAGGGATGGCTAACATTTGTTATATTAGTGAGATATAAGTAATAACTAGTGCTCGGTGTGAAATATAGATTTTATGGTTGAGATGGAGAAGTGTTGATCTTGCATAAATCTGAACTTCCCCACAGAGCATTAATAGTTTATAAGTATACGCACCAATAGTGTTTATGGCTAATGATTAATACAACATTAGGGACTTCTCAGAAGAAAGAAGAAAAAAATAAGATACTTCTTTAACTTACATGTTGGGAGTTCTTTGAATCCCATTTCAGTTATTACATAAGTTTCAGACCATAATATAGATGCCTGGTGCCTTGTTGTTGCCTTTATTCTCCCTATATGTCTAAAATCAACTAAGATGTTGATTAATATGTTGATTGATGGAAAATCATAAAGGTGAAAACGGTCTTAAAACTACCAATAAGAGAAGTATTTAATTAGAAATTTAAATGCTAATTTACTGGCGCTTCACTACCATAATGGTGAAAATCAACTACATGAGATTTTTATGACTTACGAGATGGATTTTCATCTAAGTATATTTTAAATGCACACGTCAATTTAATCATTTGAGACCTTATTTTGGGTTGTATTGTATATTTGGAAGCCATCTTATATATGGTAAAATAGAAATCCATTTGTATCCCTTTCTGCACTTATAATTTTGAATCTCGTGAGCAATGTAATTTGCAAATAGCATAGGGCTTGTTTTTTAGATCTAGGATTGAAAAGGGTTTGAATTCATTTCATTTAGTTCTTTCTTTTATTTCCGAGTCCTTTTATATTATAGTGAATTGTAATATTTTTACCTTTATTAATGATTAGTGTAAATTCTTAATTTAATTCCAGTTATCAAGATACTCTGCGAAATATATAGGTTATTATGTTATTAATGGAGTGATGTTTGGATTTGTATAGTCAAAATTTAGATTACACAAAATGATTGTTTGAAGTTCATGATATCAACCTAGAAATGATGTGTACAATCACAATCTGGAGTGGTAAACGATTTATCATTAGTATTTTATTTAGGATGCAATTTTTCTTATCGGGTGGATGCATGACTTTAGGCATGAAAATATGGTGAATGAAGGGGTAAAAGCCGAATCAAATCTTGTTATGATTATCTAGTATTAATTTATATTCTCATTCCTCTTTCCGTGTGTTGATCTGATTCTAGGTTTTTATTCTCCCATTGAGTCCAAGAGTATAACAGAATCACATCCGAGGCAAAATGATGCAGTGTTCTCTAAACCAAATAATGATCATCATCATGCTCGTTCTCTAAAGCTTCCAATGGAGGATGTTGATTCTCCTCCATGTGAATATGTTGGAGATTCTAGTGTCATATCTCATCCAATAACTGCCAAGGACAAAAGTAGTGAGAACATACTTCTTAGGACGAGTCCAAGTTACTTGAAAACTCTTGGCCAGGCACATGCTTGGCCATTTGGCGCTATAGCTGAGCTTGTGGATAACTCAAGGGATGCAAGCGCATCTAGGCAAGTTTGTCATTTTCAAATTCATTATGTCTATTATGCACGTCTTTCCTCCCCATCATTTTAACCATTAATACTCAAAGTCTATCAATGTATAATATTGTCCACATTTCTTTATTCACTCAATGCATTTAAAGTTCACCAACTTGCTCGGTTACACAAAATGACATGAAATATCAGTGCCATAGACTTGTGTAACGACTCGTGTTTCATTCTAGGTTGTTTGGTTTCTTTTGAGTATCCTTCTATGTAACTGTCTTGTGAGGCTGTCAAGGCCTGCGAATATGTGTACATCAGCTATTTGAAATTTGAATTTTCATATGGTTAATATTCACGCATTATATGTTAATATATTTCGCCATTTGATTCGAGGTCAATTTCCATCTATACTAAGCTTGTCATTGCCATTTTTGGCGGTGTGTTCTCTCTGCTTACATTAGATGGGATATAGAGTATTGAGTCAGACACAGACTGACCGTTGCTTCAGTGTGCGGTTCACTTTAGGTTGTGAAACCTGGGGTGGTCTCAATAATCGTGCCAAGTCTGTTAATTTGCCAATATCGATTTTTGATTGGGGCCTCAAACAACTTGTGCTAGTCACAGAATGCTAAGGAGTAGGTCCTGCTACCTCCATTTCCACTGGACAAAAACAGCTACAAACAATTAATGCTTGAATTAACATAAAATAAGAATTCACCTCAGCTCACAGAGCCAGGGTATTGTAAGAATTAAAGCAAAAATAAATACAACAACAACAACAGAGCTTTTTTTCCAACTAGTTGGGGTCGGCTACATGAATCCTGGTTTTCCATTTGCTCGGTATAGCGCAATATCTCGGTGTAGCTTAATATGTGTAAGATCACAAGCAATCATACCTTTTCTCACCGTTCCCCCCCCCCCCCCCCCCCCCCCCCCCCCCCCCAAGTAATTAAAGCAAAAACAAATGAAAGCACTAAAATAAGCTATGTATATATATATTCATTCTTGCATCAACAAATAAAGTACTACAGATTTAAGATAAATGGCCAAGACGCCTGCTTAACAACGCTGAAAGTTTGAAGGGATATTGGGAAGAACAAAGAAAATAACGTCCATGCCCTAAGTGGAAACAAATGAAGTTCAATTTATTGTTTTTTCATCCTGAGGATGGTCCCCTATAAGCATCTTGGCTTTTTATATACTTTGTGACGGCGTTGGGGTTCCCCAAGGGTTGAGGGAGAGCGGTGCTCTGGATTTAGTGTCGGAGAAATCTACTCCCAACTCGTAGTGCTAATAGTGGAAGTGCACCATAAGCAATAGAAACTCCCAAGAAATAGATGAATCAAGAACAAGCCACCACAATATATGGATCTCACAAGAACACAACCAATATGCAGAGATAACCAATACTTATTCCTAAAGAAATACAAAGATTACAGAGGAGATTACAACTCTCAGTCTCTCTCTCATCTTTGAAACACTGGGCACAATCTCTCTTGAGTTGAATAATGATCAGATCTGTTCAGATAATTAAATCCTAGAGTTTACGGCCATATATATAGCCCTCAAGTAAACCCTAAAAGATATACACAAATCTAGCAAATTGGATCTTTATCCCGTAAGCCCAAAAGAACAACTCAGCATCGGTGTCGGTCGACCACACCCCAAGCCGGTCGACCGCATCGTGTAGATCCAGACGTGAGGGCTGACTAGTCGACCGCATTGCCCAGACCGGTCGACTGTCCTCTCCTCTGTTGGACGCTTACACTCGAAGAACTCTCAGTCGATTGGGTCGGTCGACCGCACTCCTAGCCGGTCGACTGCAACCCTTCAGACTACTCTTCTTCTACTTGCTGCTTGTCTTCCTTTGCTCCTTTTGTCTTCTCCTCTTCTTCTCCAACTTCAAGTACCCTGTGCCTACGTGTATTTGATGCCACAATTTCTAACAGTCTCCCATTTGGACCAAATACACCACGCTTCAAAGTTATTGCAATCTTTCCTTGTATTATCTCTGTTATCTCCCACTTTCATGGAAGACCCAAGTACTCCCCACTCATGAAGAGCATCTCCGCCACTTCACCACGTGAAGTGCACCAACCACCCTTTATCGTCTCATGAAGGATGTGTTCCACCAATCGCGTAAAGCACGAATACCGGAGAAACAATCTCCCATGTTGGATTTCGTGTTATGAGACTCCCCACCTCGCAAGATCTCCATCAACACCGGATATGGTTCGAAGACTCTCAATGCACCATCTGCACTAGAAACCTCTGTGGACGACACCTCCACAAATTCTGCAGACTGTTCAACTCCTACAGTCCCAATTCGGTTATCCTCATCGACATCACTCCGCATATCGATACTAGTGCTCTCTATCACACAAGAGCGACTTGAAGCTTCAACTGCCAATTCGCAAAGTACCCTCACCGCAGCAACGTCTTGCCCACTAGGATTACTTCCATGGCCAGCATCTTCCACTAAATTAGTAACCTCCTCTCCACAACTGAAAGAACGCAGTTGCACCCCACATAATCTACTACTCGATTCCGGCTGAGAGTCAACTACAGGAGAAACGTTCCTCACGTCTCTAAGCAAATAAAGCGTTTCCTCATGCTTTCCTTTTGCAATCACCCTTGAACCTGCAGCAATATACCACTCTTCACTACCAACTGTAGTAGACAACCCCTCTTTGTCTAGCCTTCCAATCGAGATAAGATTTTTCTTCAAGTCTGGAACATGCATTGTCTCCCGTAAGACAACACTTTGATCATTAATGGTATTCACGTTAACAGTTCCAACCCAACGTACAGAACACCGGTGACCATTCCCCGCGATCACATCTCCAAAAGAACCCTCCTTATAGTCATTAAACACCTCTCATCGGAGTGCAATGAAAAGAAGCTCCTGAATCAATACACTAATCTTGAGTGCCCAACTCTTCTCGAGCTGATAAGCATAACTCCTCAACAAGCCCCACTTGAGCTTCCTTTGGAGTATCTCTCTTTGGTTTCTCCTGCTTCTTCATATAAGCCTTCCAACTGTGCATAATGTGATCCTTCTTGTGACAATACCAACACTCAGGTCCATGTCCCCCATCGCTGTCATCAGACCCACTCTTAGATGAACTACTCTGATCATTTCTTCTTCGACTGCTCTTAGATCTCCCATGTCTCTTCTCAACGTACATAGCGGAATCTCTAGAAGATGATGATGGATATCCTCCATTTCTCACCCTTCTCACCTCGTTCAGAATGCTACTCAGCACATCCTGTAGAGTCGTCGAATCTGTCATAGTGCCTGTAATAGTCTGTTCAACCGTACCATAACTATCGGGTAAAGTAGATAGAAGTAACAATGACTGCCCACTCTCTGAAAATTTCAAACCTGCAGCTTCCATCTGGTTGTAAACCATACAGTAATTGTTCACATGCTCTGCTACTGAACCCCCTTCTTTCAACTTCATATTAACCAATTTCTTCAGATGAAGAATTTGATTAGATGCCGACGGTTTCTCATACATATCCGTGAGAATCTCCATAGCCTCCTTTGTGGTCTTTGCCTTCGAGATATGAAATAACGCCTTCCTACTCAGCCCCACCTGAATCTGTCCCAGCGCCTTCTGATCCAAACGATTCCACTCCGCCAAGACCTTTGCATCCTTGTCTGCACCTACCGGCTTCTCATCAAACAATGGACCATCAAGATCTTTCTGACGAAGATACGCTATCATCGGAATCTTCCACATCGCGAAGTTACTCCCATCGAATCTCTCGATCTTCATCTTGTTATCGGCCATCTCGAACCAACTACTCTGATACCACTTGTCGGAGAAATCTACTCCCAACTCGTAGTGCTAATAGCGGAAGTGCACCACAAATAATAGAAACTCCCAAGAAATAGATGAACCAAGAATAAGCCACCACAATGTATGGATCTCACAAGAACACAACCAATATGCAAAGATAACCAATACTTTTTATTCCCAATGAAATACAAAGATTACAAAAGAGATTACAACTCTCAATCTTTTTCTCTCACCTCTGAAACACCCGGCACGATCTCTCTTGAAGTTGAATAATGATCAGATCTATTCAGATAATTAAACTCTAGAGTTTACGGCCATTTATATAGCTCCCAAGCAAACCTTAAAAGATATACACAAATCTAGCAAATTGGGTCTTTATTCCATAAGCCCAAAAGAACAACTCAGTGTCGGTGTCGGTCGACTGCACCCCAAGCCGGTCGATCGCATCGTGCAGATCCAGTCCCGAGGGCTGACTAGTCAACCGCATCGCCTAGACCGGTCGACTGTCCCCTTCGCTATTGGACGCCTACACTCGAAGAACTCTCAGTCGACTGGGTCGGTCGACCGCACCCTAGCCGGTCGACTGCAACCCTCCAGACTTCTCTTCTTCTACTTGCAGCTTGTCTTCTCTTGCTCCTTTGTCTTCTCCTCTTCTTCTCCAACTTCAAGTACCCCGTGCCTACGTGTATTTGAGGCCACAATTCCTAACATTTAGATCTTATGAAAAGGATGGTGGGTGCGCACGACGGACGTATAATGTTTCATATTGGCCATTGGTGGCACTTCACGATGCATACCACCTACATCCATGGGCTATGGGTTTTGGTCAATGGAAATCCTATAAATATGATCCATATGATTTTCATTTAGAAAGAGAGGCTGTGAAGTTAGCTTGCATTGTATCATGAAGCTCACTCCTGGAATTAGTTTGGGAAAGACTTACTTTGGGGTGTTCTTTAAAAATAGCAGGGAACAAAATTCAGTCTCACTGACTAATGGATGAAAAGTAATTGAGATTTTGTATGTACTCCTGCTTATGTCATTGAGTTATTTTTGTTAACTTCTGTATAATACTCAAGTGATTCCTTGAGTTACGCCCACAGTTTTAATTGACTAGTTTCATATTATCCTGTGGTATCATTTTCCAATTTGAGCCATATAACTATCTTGTTTTACAGGTTCGACATCTCCGTGGAATATCTCCATTTAAAGAAAACAGGGAAAACAGTTCCTGTGTTGTCTGTGATAGATGATGGGCATGGTATGTCTCATGATGAGATTGTGAGAATGCTTTCTCTTGGTCATAAACAACCAGACAAAGATGATCCAAATCATATTGGGAGATTCGGCATTGGGTTCAAGGTACTTGTTTGATCATTCATCTTGAATATAGAATATTTCTGAGTTATTTAACTACCAAGAATGATTTTTCCATCTCTAGATGTATTCCTCTTTAACCTCTGTGGATTTTAGTTTCTGGACAAGGTGAGGTGAATATCAACTCCTTCTGAATGTCTTATGAGACTTATCGGTTTGATTTGTTGAAATATGTTAAGACATGCACAGAGATTTATGTTGCTTTTTCCGCTGTGTAGCAATTTTCTGTTCCCGTTTTGCATGGATTATGCCTCAACTGTTCCTCATTTTAGAAAGTGAAAAGGTATAATAGTATATTGGGCATTACATACAGGTGCTAATGGGTACAAAAATTCGACATGGAGTCAGTTTTCTAGCTACGTTTTGACTAATATAGGTATCTGATATTCATCCATTTAGATATGAATTTGGATACAAATCCTGTTAAAACTATTTGAATAACCGAATAAAGTATTTGAATACAGGAGAACATGTTGTACAATACATTTATTAAAGTTTATCTAACATTATTTTTGTTCAAATATAGTCAATCATTAATGTGAATGCCAGGGGCGGATCCAGGATTGAAAAGTGAGGGGGCTGGGAAAAAAAAATCGCACAAGGTTACATGCAAAATATATATAAAGTTGTTATAGATACTAGAGAAGTAAAGTTGTTATAGATACTAGATAGAATAGAGTTGAGCTTGGGCCCAAAAAAATAAATAGATGGCTTAAATATGTTTAGGGTGGGCTTTAAAATATATTTGGGGTGGGCTTTAAAATATATTTGGGGGGGCTAAAGCATATATATATTCCACACTAATATACCCAAAATTTTTTTTACAAACAAATACTTAATGTTGGGTGGGGCTGTAGCATACCCCAGCCCCCCTGGATCCGCCCATGGTGAATGCATAGACATTATATTTTATATGAAAGCATTAGTTGTTTTCTTACCAATCATTTGAATACTTTAATATATGTGAATCTGAATTCATAAGCCTTCAGACTGATATCCATACCCGATCAACATTCATATTTTTGTTTATCAAATATGGTTACTGAGTTAAATCTCTGAGTAATATATATTTGTAGATGTATCCGCACAAAAAATTACAAATTTGTTAACTGCATAACCGCTCCGTTGCACCTTTAGCATCACATTCTGCCCAATGCTACACAATTCTTTGATACATTTCTGCTGTATCACTCGAGTTCCTAACTGATGACCTTCTATTACGTGGGGAGGTTCTTACCACATGAGCTATTCTCAGCTGGTGTTAGTTTTGTTGAAAACCAACACTCAGATCTTTTTTATTTCTTGCATAATCTGCAAAAGCAGTGTAACTTATTTGGAATTGGATTTGCAAACTGATTACGAATATCAATATTTTGTAGACAGGAGCTATGAAACTTGGAAGAGATGTGATTATCTTAACCCAAACGTCAAGTTCAAGATCTGTAGCGCTACTGTCACAATCCCTCAATGAGGATAAAGATGTAAATCATATTAGTAGTATAATTCTGGTTTGATTTTGACAAGAAAGCAAGCACTCAATTTAATGTTCTTTGTTTGTTTGGTGCAGGACTTGGAGATCCCTATTATAACCTACTGCAGACATAAGAACTACATGAATGCTGACTTGAATATACAGTCAGAGGCATCTGCACGGAATTATATGAAAGCGATAAAGGAATTTTCACCATTTAACGAGTACCTTATTGGTGAAAAGTTTGGATTATTTAGTGGTATTGCAAGTGGAACCCAAATCTACATCTGGAACTTAGATGAGTGGGGTGAAGACTATACTTTGGAGTGGGATGCAAAGACTGTTGAGGGATCTCCTGCACAAAGCCATGGGGACATACTAATTCGGTCTAGACGATTACGATCACGGATAGGACAGATTAGTCAAAAGGTTTGTCTTTACACGCTGGAAGATTTTAATATGCTATGTCTTCCATCATGTACTCAATTTTGCTTCAGTGCAATATTTGTGGAAGCTTCATTATCATACAGAAAATTCAAGGTTTATTGTTGTTGCACTTTCTTGTTATTAATAGGTGCCTTTGGACTATTCTCTTAAAACTTATCTGGAGGTTATATTCCTAGATCCGCGTATGAAAATTTATGTCCAAGGTTCATTGGTATTTACTTTATCTTATTTGTTTAATTTTCTATTTGTACTAAACTACTGAAGCCTGGATTGGGTTTGATATTATAGATGATTGGTTGATAGGTTAAGAGTAGGCCACTGGCGAAAACTCTTAGCAGGACTGAGATCATGAAAGGTCATGTAATGGCTAAACCAGTTCGGCTAACTCTTGGCAGGAGCCATGAAGAGTGGGAACGAGTGAACTCTGGCATTTTTTTGTATTGGCATGGTCGCTTAATTGAGGTGAGTTTTAGTTGGGGTAACATTAAACTTTTGGCAACATTTTGATGCTCTAGGATTTGTTTTCGCTCGGAATGTTATCTAGTATTCTTAGAAAAAATTTCCTTTTTTCTAAATTTCATTTATTTATTTAGTTTGTAATTAATATTTTGTTAAATTACCCAACTGAAGTTGTGGGTTTAAGGGATTTATATTTACATTTTGAATCGTGTACAACAAGTAGTTCTTTACTCTTCTTGTGCGTATTAATAATTTGCTCTTAACACCTGCCTGGGGGGAATTTAAGCTGGATAGCACCATCTCCATTACTTACATGAAATGGCTCTACCATTATACCAAAACTCCTAAGTGATGGTGAGGTTGAATGATTTAAATTATTTGTAGCAGTGCTTGTTATTTTCTCTGACTGCTTATATACTGGGCTCCACACAACTAATAAACCGACATTGAAGACTTTTTCCCTCATCCACCCATCTGCTTGTTAGAGATTATCAGAGATTATAACAATAGAAATTAGGGTTGATATCCTAGACTGAGGTGCTTGAGATATTTACCCTAGGTATCAAAATTGGAATACCTAGACTACTATGACAAGCCAGTATTTATAGGATAAATACTGGTTTGGGTACTGGGTTCTCAACCCACTCAACCTGCGTTCCGATTTCCATACAATTAGTACGTGTAACACACGTGTTACCCATAGACTAATATTACACAATATTATTCATATAGTGAGAATATACCTGTATATCCAACAATCACCTCCTATATTCTCAATATATAGACGTACTGGATTATCTCATCAGTTCAACATAAAACTGACTGGCTGATAGCAATCTTAAAATAGAAAAAATACATCACTCAATGTACAGTTCATAAAGACTAAATCAATTATAAATCCAAATAGTTCAAAATGACTAAACCAAAATAATTAAATAGCTTCCAAATCATATCACAACAGAATAGTTCACAATGACTAAACCAACTAGAATAATCTGTCATATTTTCAAAATTAAACAAAGCAAATAAACTTCAAGAACAAAATAAGAGTTTTAAGCTTAATGAACACAAAAGTCTTAAACTAAACAGAAGTTTTACCAAGCAAATGATTAATTTATTCTCGAGAGAAATAAACTGAAACTCTATCCTTGCACACAGCTTTATGTTTACTCCATTTTGAGCAAATCATTATTTTGAAATCTATGTTGACAGATTCAACTCCTCCATCTTTGCTAGTTTATTGAAAAAAAGAATATCAAGAGATACATCTCTAAGAATTCTAACGAATTTCACAAAGTATCTAGTTCCACAAAAAAACTTAGTACAATTCATAATTAGCTTAGCAAAAATGTAACGCAAGCATCACAATCAAGTTTTTTTAACTAAATAAGGAACAAGAACTATTATAGTTTCTACACAAGAACTATACTATGTTTCTTATTGGAATGATAGAATATTCAAATCAATTATGGTTAATTCTGAATCATCAAAATTGGAATGAAACAAGAATCCATAAAAGAAATATATCATCAAAATTGGAATGATATAACGACATTCTAAACATCGGAAACACATCGACAAGTTTTCATGTTTCGTATTGGAATAATATGATTATTCTAAGTAAATTCTTTAGATATATAATACCATCAAAATTGGAATGACATTATATATTTGTGGAATTTATGTGGAATCATCAAAATTATCTAAAACATATCAACTGCCTAAAATTGATGCTTAAGTTTGAACTTCTCTATGGCTCCAATTGGATTCTAAATTTCAAAACCGTTAGGAGTTAAAGGTTTGACTCAATAGCTTTTAACTCCATTTTTTTCACAATTTTGATAATTAGATCACTTTCGAGTCTCTTAGCAAGAATATTAGCCATATTTTATTTCAATTGCATTTTATCTATGAGAAAGTTCAATTAGGCGTCTTTCAGCCTTAGTATACTCCTTTTACTATTATAGAGTGAGTTATGAGCTACAGTGCATTATTGCTTGATAGTCGCATAACAGAATTAGAAAGTTACTTAAACTTCTTAATGGATGACTAGCAACAATTTCTTCCATCCACTCGGCCTTTTTCCCTGCAAAGGATAGCACATAGAGGTCTGATTTCATGGATGATAGCACAGTGCATGTTTGCCTTTTAATTTCCATAACATTTCTGTTTCTTCCAGTGTAAACACATATCCACTAGTTATCGACTTTCACTAAATTCTAAGCATCATAATGCATCAGACCAGCCATTCATTCGAAGAATGACTACAGTAGCATAAAGCAAATTCTTGAGTATCACTCAGGTATCTCATTGGCCTCTTAAGGGCACTCAAATGTGTGAGATTATTAGTGAATCTACAAATCATACCTACCTCAAAGGCTATGTCTAATCTAGTGCAGATCTTTGTATACATGAGACTTTCAATTCCTTTAGAATGATCTACCTGTTTCATAGTTGCACCATCATTAAGTGTCAACCTTTTATCATAATCATAAAGTGTTTTAAAATACACTTTCAATCACTATATCCCCACTTTTGAAATACATTTTGATTTGATGAGTTTGACTAAGAGTTATCCCTTGCCAACCGAAACTCACCCTTATACCTGTGGTGTCCACAATACCTAGGTTTTTCATGTTGAATTCTTTGGATAGCACGATTTTAACTTCATTTGTAATAAAGAGGTTACTTCCAAGAACAGACATGTCAACAGAACAAGTAAATAATAGTCACTATATTTGACACACCACAAAGTTAAAGGCACTGATCTGAATTACTTGATTAATATACTAGGCACTTTAAGAAATTTGTCAAATTATTTATTCGTCGGCTATACATGTTTTAAGAACATACAACAATTTTACTAAATTGTAAATCTTGTTCACTAAACATATTAGTTCAAGATTTTTCAGTACTGTTCAGTACAAAATATTAAGTACAAAACTTTTAGTACAAAACTGTTTAAATATCCTTTATGAATAACAATTTTTAATAGATGTAAGGGTAAGAAGAATACTTATTGTAGCAATATGACAAACATGTAGTAGACATCAAATAAATCTACTTCATTTTTCTCAGTCAATCTGTTAGCTACTAAAGTGCATTAAAATTTGCTACTGAACAATCAAAATTAAGTTTTTTCTACAAAACCTAACTTACTATAGTTTTAGCCCCTTTCGGCAGTTCAACTAAATTAAAGTATTATTGTATGACACAATTATTTCATTGTCTACTAAAGACTCTTCTTAGTTCATTTGTCATTCAAGTTTTAAGTGTCAATAAGGCTTGGTTCTTGATTCCAACTGTGAATCATTGATTGTGTCTGTAGGACTAGATCATTTCATATATTTATCTTTGATGAACACATCCTCAAAGAACTCTACAAGTCTAGATTCTTCTAACACAAATTAGATAGATCCAATATCTATCCACAGAACTACATTCTGCACTTTCTAAGTACACAAATATTTGTTATTGGTCTTACTTTAGGCCCTCTAGGGTTATGTACTCTTAACAAATGTATCACACCACATGTTTTCACATTAACAAAATTATTTGTGTTTCTATCCCATAGTCTACAAGGTGTAAATAATTTTGAGTGTGGTAATATATTGGAAATATGATTAACAATACAATATCATCCACAGTTACACAAAGTCAAACAATAGTCAATAATATAAAATTCAATATTTCTCTAAGTGTTGGATTCTAACTTTTATCAATGCCATTTTGACTGTTGTAAATAGAGTGCACTAGAGATTATGTCAAATGCAAACTTTTCTTAAAATTGTTATAACATATTCACCACCTTTATTAAATTTGAAACCTTTTGATATTAGCATGTAACTAGATTTTTAATTCATCAAAATAGCAAGTGCTACATCCTCCATATATGTATGACAAACATTCAATAATCATCTACATAGGTGATTAAATACTTCTGACCAATTATCGTCTCATCTAGTCACAAAGCTACTGAGATCATAAATATCAGAATGTATTGACTCAGAAAGTTGTGTGCTCCTAGAGACCATACTAAATGACTTTCTAGTGATCATAATCTGAGCACAACTTTCATATTTGTCATATTTAATGGAGTGTCATTTGGCAGAGTTATGAGTTTTAACAAGAACAAATAATTGCTTATATATAGTTCTCAAATCCTAGCCAATTATGCTATGTTCAGGAACTATACACAATTAGAACTATTATTATTAATTATGTCATTTGTTAAACTCAACTTATACATGCGATTGACAATATATGCACATTATAAGAGTTAATACAAAATTACTTCACATTTTACAAAATTGTTTGCTTTCTCTAATGGTTCTAACAATGTCCACTTGCTCAAACACACTAAGCGAAGAGTTCTTTCTTTTATTCGTTCTTCATCATCTTTATAACGCTAAATGAGATAATGACTAACATGTTATAATTCAACTTTGCACACATAGTACAATGAACGAGAAGAACAAAACGTAACTAATGGAGTCATATCGTACATTAAGAGATGCTCTCTCCTAAGTTACAGACATTTATTATACATCTTATACATCAAAAATTTATATTTTATTTTATTTGGGAAGCAAATATATAATCTCACACAAACTGCAAACATTGGATTTGTCAAAATATCTGTACACATAGTATGATAAAGCACTTACAACCTTAAACATGCTAGTTTTCAAAGCGAGAATAATTATGATTTAAAACTCTCAATCATGTGATCAAACGCACAAAACGTTAACACATTCATCACATGAAAATACTAAGAAAGATTAGAGTAGATCATATCGACACTTCAAGTTAGAAGTGTTTTCCAAATTTGATAGAGAAGCCTGTGTAGTGCAGACTTATTCATCTGTGATACATATCCATCGTCTCCAACACACAAATTGTAAGTAATTTTGAAGTTCCTACATTTATCAAATTGTTAAAGATTAGCCAATTAAACGAATTATTGGCACTGTTTAATTCTAGCAACAATTTAATTGGAGATCCAAACTTTATAGTCAAAACATATAGTTTAACTTATCAAAAATAGATATTTGATTTTAGTACATAGCCAAAACAACTATTCAACTTGTATTTAATTAAACAAATGATTAATACAGTCTTGAACTTAACCACTTATCATCATAGTAATTCTATAATTCAAAACATAAACTTAAAACGAATGTTTGGAACTTCCAGCACAGCAAAATATTTAACAAAAATTTAGTACGTGGAAAGTAAAGAACTTATCTTTCACAATCTCTTCCCCTTCAATTGATTAGACTCATGTATATTTGGGAACAAATCCAAACAACAAACCATTCTGCGCCAAAGAGACCCAGCATCGAATACCTTGTGTGCGTCTAAACTGCAAGCTCCTCTGAGGCTTCCTACACCTTCATTTCAAATACACCCACATGAAAACAGATCAAACTCTTATAACCAAGATCCATGCCTGGGCAACAACTCAATTAACCAAGATCCATTGAATGAGAGTCAGAGGAACCATTAGTGGGTTGCGCACATTCCCAGAACTCCAAGCAGCAGCAGCTTTCACAGATTCAAATTCAGAGAGCTCCAAATCAAACTCCTCAAAACCATGAACCCATCTCCCTAAACTCAGCAACCCAATAGAAAAATTAAATCTTTTGGATCTGATCTCTTCCCCAACTCACTTCGATTTCGCTCGATCTGGAGAAGAAAGCAACAGGGAAGGAGGCAGGGGTCGGAGGCTTGTGGTGGGTGCGGCGGCGGCGTTAGCGACCAGAGCAGCGTTCAACGGGTCGACGAGAGTTGCGACTGGTCGAGGAGGCGAGGGACCAAATCCGTTGACTGGGCTGACACACAGACCCAACCACAAACGCGAGAGGAAGACGAGGTCGCCTGCGGATCTTGCAACCGGATCTCTTGTCGACCACGACGGTGACGACGGAAGCGGCGGCGCACGGTGACGGCGTCGGGTTCAGGTGAATCTCCTCTCAAATTTCTCACAAAATTAATTTAATAATATCTCAAGATTGTTAGAGATTATGAGAGATTATAACAATAGAAATTAGGGTTAATATCCTAGACTAAGCTGCTTGAGATATTTACCCTAGGTATCAAAATTGGAATACCTAGACTGTATCACAAGCCAGTATTTATAAGATAAATACTGGTTTGGGTACTGGGTTCTCAATCCACTCAACCCGCGTTTCGATATCCATACAATTAGTACGTGTAACACACGTGTTACCCATAGAATAATATTACACAATATTATTCATATAGTGAGAATATACCTATATATCCAACACTGCTTAGAATTGGTTCTATGTCTATAGCTAAATATTAATATTGCTTGGCTTACTTTGTTGGTCCATTACCCATCTTTTTCATAAGTTCGTTATATGTCAAGCAAATCTTGCTTAAATTCTTTCATTGTTAACATTTTTCAAATTTCAAACTACAGGTTTTTAGAGATAAAGTTCTTAAATAAACGGCATGGAATTGAAAAGGGGAGACAAATATGATGTGGACTAAAATGACTGTGTATAAGAGAAATCTCAAAGGAGTTAGTGGTATAATCTAAAGTACAAGACTGTAAACTAAAGAAACATGGTGGCGGCAAGAAGTCCAAAATATTGTGGGAGAAAAATGTAACACCCCCAAACTGAGGACAATTATTTCAACTACATAATACTTATCGAATCTCATAGATGCAAAATTCATCTATAGAAAATAACTCAAATGGCTAATGAAATATATAATTCATTACAAAATAATAACTAAAATTCTTTAAGTGTTAAGTCTCCTTACAATTTCAGTAAAATAGTTTAAACAAACTTTCATATCCGAATTAATAGTCTTAACAGCTCTCTACGATAATTTATTCCCAAAAGATATAAGCTTCCAGCTCCATTATTTTCGTCAGCCACCTGGTATTGATGCACTAATCTGAAAATATTTATTAACAACAAAATGAGCCGATGCCCAGAAGTAATTGAATAAATATATTAAGTAGTCGGGCAATTTATAAAATACCGCATTAATATATAAATATATCAATGCAACAATATATAACAATGCAAATATATATAAAAAGCCTACAATAGTACAATGCAAAGGGATCTAGGTACGCCCATCTCTCAATGCAGTCAACGCTTCATATTCCGGTTGACAAGGCATACCCCACTATCGTTTGTGGTTGGACCAATTAAATTGTGCAAATTTTCAACACTTAGAGTGAGCACATTGAGAGCCCAAATGAGTTACTTAGATTTCTGACTCATATACCGGTATATAACTTGGATGCATAATATATGAGTAACACAACTATAGATATGGTAATAACTTAAAATAACCATCCCAATATTATCAACGTCATACAACCACTCATGTATATACATCTATACTCAAACTATGTAAAATAATACATACTGTTATAGTTTAAATAAGCAATCCACCGATATTACTAACTACAATTCACATACAAATAACAACACTCACATATCACAATTTCATATTCATGAAAACATTCCAACGATATATCGATCTCAATTTAATATTTACACATCATTACACTGCATCACATAAAACAGTCATAGACAATATTCACAATATAATATCACTAGAAAACAATAGGTTTTTTATGAAATTACATTCTACAGGGTATATATATTCAATCACTTACAGTGGTCAGCGTAATAAAATCAGCTATGAGTCCTCCGAAGACTCCCCAATTCTAGTCCGTTCTTATGAGAAGATAATCGTAATTTAAATAACGATATCAACAAATTCGCGGAAATACAAAGTACACGCATCACACTTAACTACCCTTTTCTCATTAATCCTAAACAAATGCAATAGATTCTTGATTGGGTTATTAAATCAGATGAAACATATGCAACCCTAGCTATCGTAATTAAAAGGGCATTGCAACAATTAATCGACAAGGAAATGATTCATATTTAATCCTCTAGTTAATTATAATTATTAATACATTTGATGGAGAAAGTAGGATTAAAACTAAACTATGCAACCCTAAAATTTTATTGATTTAGAGTTTCACAATATAATCAGTATAGCAAGTTTCTTGGGTTTAATAAGAACTAATAAAATAATTAGAAACATTGTCGTTGACTTTCTCCTTTGGCTTTTCCTTCGCCTTCTTCTCCCCACTGTTTTCTCTATTTCATATTTTTTTATGGGTAGTGGCGGTGGTCCCAAGGAAAGAAAAGAAAAAAAATTAATATATATATATATATATATATATATATATATATATATATATATATATATATATATATATATAGGGAAAGGATCCGTTGCACACTACTTTGGTGCTCACCGCGTGAACACTATGCCTTCGGGCGTTCATATCGAAAATCCGAACCGTTCACATTGATCTACACATCTAAATTAGTCTAAATATGTAAAATCAAATCATTTGAAATTCATTTGCCCATTCATTGAAGTGTTACAAAAATGTATGGCTGAAATTCATTATTTTTATAGTCACATGATGGATGGGCAAATGAATTTCAAATGATTTGATTTTACATATTTAGACTAATTTAGATGTGTAGATCAATGTGAACGGTTCGGATTTTCGATTTGAATGCCCGAAGGCGTAGTGTTCACGCGGTGAGCACCAAAGTAGTGTTCATGCGGTGAGCACCAAAGTAGTGTGCAACGGATCCTTTCCCTATATATATATATATATATATATAAAGAGAGAGAGAGAGAGAGAGAGAGAGAGATCACAGAAGGAAAGAGAAATAAAGTTTCATTTGTTAAAAAACCCCTTCCTTTGACACTTTTACAGAAAAGCCCTTAATAATATTTATTTTTTGCGTACACTCATACTTTATATAAAATCTCATATTTCTATCTATTTAAATAAGGGCTACTACTAAATAAATAAATTAATTTTTGCATTATAAATAATTTTAGATAATCGATATTTTGGGATATTGCAAAAAAAAGATCAACCTTCAAAAATGGTAAGAGTAGAAATGAAGATGATTTGGAGAGATATAAGACCGTTCGAAAAGAAGTTACAAAAGCGGTAAGAGATGCAAAAGAAAAAAAAATTATGATGATTTATACATAAAATTAGGAACAAAATGAGAAAATAACATTTATAAACTTGCTAAACAAAGAGATAGGAAAACAAAAGATTTGGATACAATTAGGTGTATTAAGGGCGAGGATTCGAAAGTCTTAATAAAAGATGAGGAAATTAAGGAAAGATGTCGAAATTACTTTGAGAAGTTATTAAATAAAAATGTTATCTGCAACTTAAGTATAGAGGACTTAAAAATGAAAATAGGAAAAGCCTTAGGACCGGGAGTGAGTTGGTTAACCAGATTATTTAATGAGATTTTGCAGACCAAGTAGATGCTCAATGAATGATGAATATTTGAGTGCCTATATATAAAAATAAATGAGATATACAAAGTTGCTCCAACTATCGAGGGATTAAATTAATGAGCCATATGATGAAATTGAGAGATAGTGATCAAATATAGACCGAGACTAGAAACTACCGTGTCTGAGAATCAATTTGGATTTATGCCTAGGAGGTCAACTATGAAAGCAATTTATGTACTGAGGAGAGTTATGAAAACATATAGGGAGAATAAGAAAGATCTACATATTGTGTTTATAGATCTAAAAATAGCATATGATAACGGTTTACAGGCAATATGGTGGGCATTAAATAATAAAAGAGTAACTATTCGGGATATTGAGGTGATTAAGGATATGTATGAAGGGACAATAACCACAATTAGAACAACCACATGAGAGACCAATGATTTTCCTATATTAATAGGTTTACACCAAGATTTGGCTTTAAGCCCCTACCTCTTTGCATTGGTTATGGATGAATTGACGCGAGTAATACAAGATGAGGTGCATTGGTGTATACTTTTTTGTCGATGACGTCGTCTTAGTGGATGAGACTACAGCAAATATTAATGCTAAATTAGAATTGTGGAGAAAAAATTTGGAAGCTAGAGGCTTTAGAATAAGTAAAACTAAAACACAGTATATGGAGTGTAGTTTTAGTGATATTCAGAACACAAGTGAGAAAGTAGTGAAGTTTGATGAACAAGAGATATCTGAGAGAGACTGTTTTTGATATTTAGGCTCAATTACAAAAAGATGGGGAGATTTGTAAAGATGTTACACATAGGATCCAAGCAGGGTGACTTAAGTGAAGAAGCCGAACCCAACTTGTTGGGAAAAAGGCTTTGTTGTTGTTGTTCTTCATCACACTGCTAATATTGTTCATAACCAGCTTATTTCCATCCAAAAAACTATTTTTTTTTCCTTTTAGGAACTTTGTGTTTTGGTGTCTATTCCAGCGAGGCTTATGAAGGGGTAGGTTCAATCGTTTTATTTTGATGCATGTGGATGAGGAATTCTTGGAACCCAATCATTTGCTTTTATCCCTATATACAATATAAACTCTTTTATTATGGAATACAAACATTTCATATGACTTAAGAGAGTCATATGCCAAATCTTGATTGAGGCACTTTTTCAGAAACACCGATATTTTAAATCCTTTGATTCTCAGCTGAACTTCGGAGCTTTAGTCAAATGGTTTGGACATATCTCATGTTTTCAGAGCTACCCTGGTTTGATTCGCTGTAAGTGCATATTAAACGTGCATTAATATTCCGTTGAATAGGTGATGAGGACATCGGTTCTGTTTTGTTTTATTTTGAATTTTAGCTATATATAGTAGTTCTGCAATTTGTACTCTTTATTTTCTGCATTATAATATTTTGGAGATTTGTATTGAGATTTTATTTTGAGCCTATATCTAAGCATTGAGAATAATGAGAATGTATGCTTTTATTGATTAAAAAAATTATTTTGTGTTGAGTTGTTGCGCTTCATTCCCCTCTTGTGTGAGAGACCATAAGACAGCATTAGGATTTGTAAGAAATCTTTAAGAAATGTATTAGGGTTTGTGAGATGCTCTAACTACATCCCCAAATTCCCAATTTTAATTAAAACCCTAATCTACTCCTAATCTCCTTAAGCCGCCTTCTCTCTGACCTCCTCATCTTCAACCCGAGAACCCCTCATCTCGACTCCTTTTCACCTCCTCACACCCGCAGAAGCCCCAACAGCATCGACGCTCATCTCCTCACACTGCGCACACCATTGCCACTACTTCAATGCCTCCAGCACCCCATCCCGATGCCACTGCCGAACCCAGCACCCCATCCCGACGTCGCTGCCGACCCCACCACCGAACGACAACGCTCGACAATTGCGCCTAACCCTCCATCAGCTGCCTGAGGAATTCTAACTGCGGAATAAACTCAATAACGATGACGAGATGCAAGAACTATAGAATCAAAATAAGAGAAGAAAGAACAACCAAAAACAACACACAAGAACACACAAGATTTTTATCGAGGTTCACCCAAACAATGGCTAGTTCCCCGCGCAGAGGCACTCCTGCGATTTTCACTAGAAATATGAAGATTAGGTTTACAAGTCTCTCAAGAATTCACCGCCAAGGTGTAGGGCTTCTCTCTATCTCCCTCTCTCTTAATGACGGCTGGTAGATCTCTCTTTTCTTTTTCCATAACCTTAAAATCGTACACAATACAATATATATAGGATTCCACAACTTTTCATCTTAGCCGCTCATCAATCAGCGACGGGACGGTCAACCGCACCATCTTGACGGTCGACCGGTCTCCCCCTTCGACTGCACGAGTTCCAACAGAGAGCTGGTCGGTCGACTGCGCGGTCGACAGGTCATTCCTGTAAGGTACAAAATTGAGTCAGAGAGCGAGACGGTCAACTGCGCGGTCGACCGGTCGTCTTGCCTGGGTGCGGTCGGGGGGTGCGGTCGATCGCAACTCTGCTGTAGCCTCCAACTACTCTTGGCCTCTTGCTCCCACTTCGACTCTCCTTCTCGCCTATCTTCTTTAACCCATTATCGTGTATTGGATCCACGAACCCCGACACTGCCACCACCGACCACCTTGCTACCTCTCTTTCACCGCCTTCGAATCTGACTCCTCAAATCCCTTGACACCCGAAACCCTAATTCCCAAATCCCCAATTCAAGTCCCAACCCTAATTTCCAGATCCAGAGGCTAATCTGTGGAAGAGTACAGCGCACATCGATGATCATCAACTTCTTCCTTCATCCTTGGCAACATGTTCATCGAACCTCGGTAACTTCTTCATTATTTGTGTTACTGCCTATTGTCTTTATAATATTATTTGAATTATTTGTCGTCCAAAAATATTGAGTGTGTGTGCTTCTACTTGCTAATTAGAGTACATATAATTATTGCATATCTTACATGCTAAGAATGATTAAGTATAATTGTTGATTTTTAGGCGTGAATCTTTAATTGAGCTTGTTAACTTATTTCAATTTTTGAAAATGCATCAAACCAATTATTAGTTTTAAGGCTAAATTAAAAAAACCCACTGAAGTATTGGTCATTTTAAAAAACCCCACGATTTTTTTTAATTTTAAAAAAATCTCACTGAACTACGTTTTCTAGGCATGGGTGAGTGGGGTTTTTTTAAAACAAATTTGTCTTAAAAACATAGTTGGGTGATGTTTTTTTTTATAAAAAAAATAGTGGGGTTTTTAAAAACTGACCAGTACTGTGGTTTTTTATATATAAATTTAGCCTGGTTTTAATTTATAATAATCGATATTACATGTTGGTGAACTTTATCTTTTAATATTCTTAGAAAATTTTCTACTTGGGGTTAAGTTTACATCATTTTGGTATCAGAGCGAAGGTTTTTAAAACTCTAGTTCTTGCATCATTTAGTCATTATTTTTGCATTCATTTTAGGGTTTAACTCTTTAGCTCATTTCAAATTGAAAATAATAATTATGCATTCATTCTTGGGTCATTTTTAGATCATTTCAGATCTGAAAATACTTTATTTTAGGTGCATTTAGTACACGTTTCCCCAAATTTCAGCAAGCATACGTTCCCACGATGCCTAGTTTTTCACCGTTGTTGAATGCGTCTTCGCATCACCGTCACGACTCCTGAAGCGCCTTTTGAGTCCCTCCCAAACTAGCTAATCAGGAATTCTAGAAATCAGCGAGCCCCTCCTCGAACTGAAATGGACAACTCTGATATTTCCTTTTGAGTCCCTCCCAAACTAGCTAATCAGGAATTCTAGAAATCAGCGAGCCCCTCCTCGAACTGAAATGGACAACTCTGATATTTCCACTACCCTCACTGCCATTTAAGCAACTCTTGCCAATATCAATCAGAGGCTTGAGCAAGTGGAATTGAATCAAAATGTTTCTCCTGAGCTTCATCGTCAGATCCCTTAGGGGAATGATCGTCACAACCAACGTCAAGATCGTGATCCTGACGAATAATACAAGAAGAACGTCAAGGGTGACGTTCCCCTCTTTGAAGGCTGTATGGAACCACAAGCTTATCTCAATTGGATCCGTGCCATGGACCACTATTTCGTGTGGTTTGACATGAGCAAAGCCCTGAAGGTCCAATTTACCACGATGAAATTGACTGGCAAAGCTTAATAATACTGGACCAATTTTGAACATACCGGCAGAGGCCGAGGCCTGACACCCATAACCACTTGGGAGGCCATGAAAGAGAAGCTCACCGAGAGTTATGTTCTCTTTTTGTTCCACACCCGATTGCTAGATTCGTGGAACCAACTCTATCAAGGAAACAAATTCACCTAAGAGTATGTGGATAAGTTTGACGACTTCCTCATTCTGTGCAATGCCTTAGGTAAAGAGATCGAAGAACAAACTCTCTCTAGGTTCAGATCTGGACTACGAGACGATTTTAGGAACGAGCTAATTCATAGAAATGTGGACTCCTTAGCAATAGCTTATGCCATTGTCCTCGATATGAATTTCCTTAAGGCAAGTTTTCCCTAAAATATTGAGTGTGTGCTTCTACTTGCTAATTAGAATACGAATAATTATTGCATATCTTATATGCTAAAAACGATTAAGTATAATTGTTGATTCTTAGGCGTGAATCTTTAATTGGGCTTGTTAACTTATTTCAATTCTTGAAAATCCATCAAACCAATTATTAATTTTAGTTTTTAACTTAATCGGCATTACATTGGTAAACTTAATATTTTAATATTTTTGGAAAATTTTCTATTTAGGGTTAAGTTTAAATTAATAGGCCCCCAGGTTTCGGCCCACAAAAGGGTGCTCAACCTGTAAATCTCTTAATGCTCTTTACAACTTTAGAGTTTTGGTGTAGTGGCGGGTAGGAAATTTATCTGCTGCGAAACCTCAAAGATAACAAATGTTGTAAACAACATATGTTATGCTGTCGATTTTGGGTGCACTAGTCTTCTATTTTCTTCTTGAACTTTCTAATGTCTAAACATGTTATAAATGCAAGTTAGTTTTATGATATTTTCTTTTGCTGACTGATATTCGATTGTTTCTATTGTTGGCTTTTACAGGCTTACAAGCGAGTTGGAGGTATGGTACACAACGCAGATATGGGGCGTGGAGTTATAGGAGTCATAGATGTTTCAAATATAATGGTACTTTACTATTAGTAGTATCTCATGTCCCCTTTATGATCATTTTTTCTCTCTTTGATATCTCAGTTATAATTTTTATGTGATTCATTTTTGTTGACTTTGTAGGATGATGGGAAGGGACATGTATGGGTGTTGAATAATAAGCAAGGATTTCAGGATTGTGAAGCATATGCCAGATTAGAGGAATGGCTGGGCAATAGAACAGATGAATACTGGGATAACAATTTTGATACACTTATGCTGGTACTTGTCTCTAACTGTGAAGGAATTTTGACTTCGATATCTCAGTTATGAGTTCAGATAAGTTTCACTTCTAAACAAAGATTTTTCATTGAGAAAGGAGAATCTAAAAAATAAGTGCACCAAGTATCTGGAGTTGTTTTAGTGAACAAAGGGGAAAGGAATTAAAATGTAAATTATTTTCCTTAATATGTTTGTAACTGTCATCTTATGTCAATGTTCCCTTTATCTGTTTTTTTCTTTTCAAAATAAGATGAAATCTTTGTATACCACACTCATCCTGCTCATCCTTGTTTGTGTAGCGAAATTATAGTAAAGAAGCTAAGGCAGACAGTGAGTGGGTTCAATGCAACAAATGTCGCAAGTGGAGGATATTGAGTCCCAGATTTGACAGCAAGAACTTACCTCAAGACTGGTATGTTTATTAATCCTCCTATTATTTGGAAGACTTAATTACAACAAATTTTATTTCAATCAGACCTGTAATTCGTGATCTTTCGCTAATTCCTTAATAAGGTTTTGCTACATGCAACCATTTAATGGGAAATGTGAAACTCCTGAAGAAGAAGTTGAACCTGGAGTAATCACAATATCAGCAAAGAGATCAGTAGGGAACTCTCGACTGGTCGAAGATCGGCACGAAGTAGAAGAGGTTGAAACCAGGGGTTCTGGTTTACCCGGAGGTAATAATCCAATTAGTCGATAAGCTGGACACAATACACAACAAAAGTACAATTGTCAGAGGTGGTGTCCCTCGAACAACATAAAAAGTCAGGAAATTGTCATTATCCTTGTAAACAAATGAGTTTAATGAATATGGTGGAAGTGCAACCTTCCGGTATCTGGAAAAAATCAACTTGTTTAATTTTTACTAGATATAACATAATTTTAAAAAATCGTATAATGTAACTAAAAAATAAGGATAGAAATAAATAAAAATAAAACGGAACAGAGATGGATTGACGGGTAAATTTTAAGGGGAAAAGATAAAACAGGTGAGAAAGGATTTTAAGGAATCTTCTACTTGTTATGTCGTTAATAATTTCCGAAGTAGGATTCACTCATTAATAAGTATATGCAATGGTTGCCCTAAACTGCTCAAAGTTAAAATGATAACACTACTAGTCTATTACCTCCTTCCAACTTGGTATATATATTAGGAGATGCATGAGTACCTAAGAACCTACTTCTCGTTCTCCGACAACCTAAAGTGTTTCTCTTTCTGTATCTGTTGATGTATCTGTCAATTACAGACTCCACAGCAAATTTTGCATAGTTCATGCAGTTGCTTAATGGGAAATCAAAATTTCAAAACTCCCAACATACTAGCGATGGAGGCTGTTCACACAAAAAATCATTGATGCACCTGAATATCTCGTGCCAACCTATGCTTGGATGTCAAAAAAAGGAAAAATAAATTGATTAGTATGCTCTTTAAAAAGGACTAGTTTTAATCGTTACAGGTGATGCTAACTGGGGTTCGAGAATGAAGAATGAGAGAAGCCCTGATCAACCTAATAAGAGAACGCGTAGAATGCCTCCAAGAACCTGTAAGTAATCCTGTTAATACATGCTATTTGTTTATTTTTCTTTTATGTACATTGATTGACATTATAATTCTTTTCCTATCCTCTTAGCTCTTGTAAATCATTTTATGCAGAGATCAAAAACTCTTAGTGCACTTGTGTGCATAAAATTTGAGGAAATTTCTGTGCAGATTCACTACACGGTGGACGAGTATAAGGTGTGTTTCCCTCTCTTATTAAGTATGCATTTGTTATTTCCTTGTAGACATGTTGAGGAATTTTAGGATTTCAAATGCTCCGACACCCGAAAAATGATCCACTAATAAACAAAAGATGGTCTGGAGAATTGGAGTGCTTGAGTCGACTGAACTGACGTTCATTTGGCTGACCCTTGTTTCCTGCACAAATCGAAAGAAAACTTGTTTTTCTCAGTCGACTGACCAATAGTTTATTTGACTAAACTAGATAATGAACGGCGCGTACTCTTTACCAGTTGATTGAACATGCCCTTGATCAACTGAATCTGCCTTCAAGTGAACCTGTTTTTTCTGCTGTTGTTTGCTTTCTCCTTTCTGTTAAATGCAGGCTACACCTTCAACAATCCTCACCTTGGACTGTCTTGAACAGTTCCAGTGGAGATCAAATGCCCAATTTGCACTCCTTTAATCCCTTCTACTAAGTCTTCTTTTCCTTTATTGACGGTTTCAATGTGTCAGGACCGCTTTCCCTTGTCATTACAAGAAACCCTGGCGATCTCTCTATTAAGATTCGAAAACCCATGAACCAACTCATACACAAACAAAATACACTACTGATGTAAAACATAACCCTAAATAGAGAATTTCTAAGAATTTTAAAGGATTAGTTTTACCAATATGTATTGCGGATCAAGTTAGAAATTAAAACAGTTAATCTGTTCGATGTATTTTCAAGAATTGAATTAAGTTTAACAAGTCCAATTAAATATTCAATCTAACAATCAATAATTACACCTAAACGTGATTAGCAAGTAAGATATTCAATATCGATTCATACTCTAATTAGCAAGTATAAGCATACAATCTTTAATTATTCGTGGACGACAGGTAAATCAAACAATATTATAGAGAAGATATGGCAGTAACACAAATATTTGAAAAGTGGAAAGGGTTTACCAGGGTTGCAGACGAAGGCTGGCGGCAACAAACAATAGCAAAGGTGGCAGCTGCGGAGTTGTGACTTGGGCTTGCAGGTGGCGACGAGTGCTGACATGGAGAAGACTGGATGTGCGGCAGAGGGTGCAGACGAAGAGGGCGGCAAGGGGCTTCGACGGTGAAGGTTGCAGGCAGTTGCGGGACAGGGAGGCGTCGACGGTGGGAAAGGGGTTATTGATGGCGACGGTGAAGGGGGGAGGCGACGACTGTGGAGGGGGGTTCAGACGTTTGGTCGACAGCAATGGAAGGGAGATTTGGGGACTTCGAGAATTAGGGTTTTGGGGTGAAATCGATTTGGGGATTTGGAGAATCGATTTTGATGGTGGTGGTGAGAGAGGTGGTCGGAGGTGGTGACGAGGAGAAATTCGGGGATGGGTTCAGGGGTTTTGGGGATCGAGCAGAGAAGAGACGAAGGAGAGAACAGGTTTAGATTAGGGTTTAATTAATTTGGGGATTAGAGTTAGAAATTTGTATTGGATTTGGGTTAGATTTAGAGTTTATCACAAACCCTAAAATTGGATCTCAATTATATCACACAAAAGAGAGATGAAGAGCAAAACTCAACACAATAATTTTGTTAATCAAGAATAGCATAACTTCTCATTAATCTCAAGGCCTATATATAGGTTCAAAACAAATCTTGATACAAATCTCAAAATATTTAAAATCTCAGAAATATTCTAATGCATAAAAGAAAGATTACAAATTGTAAAACTAATACATAACTATAATTGCCAAAACAAAATAAAACAGATTTGATGTCCTCATCATTCTCTCCGGGTAGGAAAGGGCTCGACCCAGTCGAGTCAAAATCAGTGATCCTGTCATGGTGCTCCAAAAGATTTGCATCCAAGCGCGGGAGCTCCTCACGATCACTTCAAGTGTCATCCGACTTCGGCTTGTTCTTCCAGCTCACCAAATACCTATGAATACCACAATCTCTAGTGAAGATTATCTGATCATCTAAAGTATTATTCAATTCTTCTATCGGTGGATAAATAGTATCAGGCAGAGTGGTAAATGTGGGAATCTCACAATTAGGCTGCAGGGTAGGCTCATCTATTAGAGAATTTCTAGGGTTAAATTTTGAGCCCTCATAAAGTACTAGATTCTCAATATTGAAAGTCTTATGCCAAAACTTTCAGAAAGTTCAACAACATAGGTATTATCCTTTGATTTTATATGGAATCTTAAATGGGTATGCAGCACGTATGTTCAGGTTCTTAATGGATCCAGTTGAAAACCGTTCGGACGAATCTGAACATCACCTCGTTACCAACATTTAGAGTTTTAAATTTCCTTCTAGCAATGTTGTAAATAGTGATAGCGTGTAGCGTAGCGTTAGATTCCGTTAGCGTATAGCGCAAAATAGCGTAACGCAATAGCGTATGCTATGAAAAAGGTTGATTTTTTTATTTAAAAAATAAAAAATAAATATATAAAAATAATAATAAATTCTAAATAATTCAATAGAACACAGGGAAAAAAAATTGAAGCCAAATAATGACAAATAATGAATATTTCACCAAAAATGAGAAGTTGAGACATGAGAACTTCATAGTTTATAATTCATATTCAACTCGCATAGAAATGAACACAAAGTTTAAAGAACAATAAAACAAACACAGTCAAGTGGAAACTACAAATTCAAATAGAAAAGTGCAAAATTCAAATATACGATCACTCTATCTCTAGATCATACTCCTCTAGAATTATATTAGCATCCTCCGGATCGAGCATATCTCTAATTTTATAGTACTTAAATGACTTTATTGCTTCTCAATTTTTTTTTTGCAGGTTCAAATCAAACTCAAAAAGTTCTGCAACATTGCTTATGAAGAGCTCAAAATCATATATTCTATCGGATTTAATCCAAGAGGGCCAAGACTTCACCTGATTGGGAAGTTGCAGTGTTAATCTTTGATTGTGGCTTTAGCCAAAACAGGGTTGTCAGAATGTTTTAATTACTGAATACTGATTTCAGTTTGGATGGCTTAGCCAAAGCATGGTGCCATGGTCTTGTAAATCATTATCTTGCCAGTCAACTGGAATATGTGTAATGGTTCCATATTATTGCAGATTTCTCACTGTTTTATTGTTCTTCTTCAGCTTCTTATGACGTTATTCAGCAGTTGTACTATTTCTAACTAGGAGACTATTTCTAACTAGGAGAACTTCAGTAGATAACTCTTATTAAATGAGATTAAGGTATAGTACTCACTGCTCATTAATCATTATAGCCAACTTATCACAAATTCATAATCATATATCTAGGCTTTTCATGTCGACTGTCTTCCTCTTTCCTCGTTAAATCAACATTACAAAACATAAACTACAAAGTTTAGATGGTTTACTAGTAGATGATACTTGGTGAGTTAAATTCATTTAATCTTTCACATCCTAGAGGCTATCTATCCATTTGCAAGATAATTTCAATTGACCATCATAATCAAAATCAACAAACCCAGATCAGCAAAAATAATTTCAAACTCAAATCAGCAAAAAACAAAATCGAAACCCAAATCAGCAAAATCAGGAGAATAAGAAGAGGAAAATCGAAATCAAAGAAATAAAATAAAAGAATACAAATGAGAGGAAAAGGAAACTCAATAGAAGATGAATACCTTTTCGAAAGTCGCCGTAGCCGTCACCTGAACCCGTCGCCTTCGCCGGTCTAGTCGCTGGAGTCGCTCGCCGCTCCAGTCGTCGATCGCTGCTCCAATTGTCGATCGCTTTGGTTTTGAAACCTTAAAAAAAAAGTAAGTTGGGAGGGGAAAGGCCATCAGGTTGTGAAAGAAAAGAAAAAAAACAACATCCCTTGTAGCGCACGTAGCGCGAACGCTACATAGCGCTGCGCTATAGCGTGCCCTATGCACGTATAGCGCACCGCTATGCAAGTAGTGCGCTATACCCGTGCGCTATGTAGTGCAAGGAGGAGGGTTAAGCTTCGTAGCGTGCTATAGCGCTTAGCGTAGCGCATTGTTTTCATCATTGCCTTCTAGTATCTGCTATTAAATTGTAGTTAAAATTATTCTGATTAACTTCTTTGGAAATTTCTCAATGTAAGTCATGAATGCGATATGCAATTGTGGGTGCACACTCTTGTCTCTAGGATGTTCTAACACATGGGCAAAATCTATAGGTTACCAAGTAACTTGGGAAGGAATATGTGACTCAGGTATATTCAATGGAGGAGACTGGATAGACTGAATACAGTTGAGAGGCTGGTCATCATCTTCTTCATCAAAGTCATCACTTACATGAGGTTCATAAGTATACTCATTGTCGGGCTCATCGGCGATGATAGCGGTACCCACTACTATATTGATCCTTCTTGGGCTGGGATAATTGTCAGCAACATGGCCGAATTCCTTGCATTTATAGCACTTAGTGAGAGGATCAATCTTAGAGTAGTCTCTTTCAGTGTTCTTATCCGTGTTGTCATTTCTAAGTGGATATAATTTTGAAGTAGGCTTGCTTGGGTAAGACTTGTTGGGGTACTGAGGGGAGAAGTCTTCAGGTCTAGAGGGATCAGGAGGGGTCATTTTAGAGGAATGATCTATCGAATCGCTGGACTTGTAATGGGAACTTGCTTTAAGGGAATTCATATCGAGGACAAGGGCATAAGATGCCGCTAATGAGTCCACATTTCTATGAATTAGCTCGTTCTTCAGATCGGCTCGTAATCCAGCCTTGAACCTAGAGAGAGTTTGCACTTTGCTCTCTTTACCTAAGGCATTGCACCGAATAAAAAAGTCATCAAACTTATCAACATACTCCTGGGTGAATTTGCTTCATTGATAGAGTTGGTTTCACAAATCTAGCAATCGGGTGTGGAACAATAACGGTACATATCTCTCAGTGAGCTTCTATTTCATGGCTTCCCAAGTGGTTATGGGTGCTAAGTCTCGGCCTTTACGGGCATGTTCAAGATTGGTCCAGTATTGTTGAGTTTTTCCAGTCAATTTCATAGTGGCAAATTTGACCTTCAGGGCTTTGCTCATGTCAAATCACACGTAGTGGTCATGGCACGGATCCAATCAAGATAAGCTTAGGGTTTCATGGGGCCCTCAAAATGGAAAACGCCTCAACGTTCTTGTTGTATTGTTCGTCAAGGTTACGATCTTGACGTCGGCCATCATGATCAATCTCTTGAGGGATCTGATGATTATCATGAAGCTCAGGGGTAACAGTTTGATTTAATTTCACTTTCTCAAGCCTTTGATTGATATTGTCAAGAGTTGCTTGAATGACAGCTAGGGTAGTGGAAATATCAGAGTTGTCCATCTCAGTTCGGGAAGGGGCTCGCGGAAGTTTAGGGTTCCTAATTGGGTGTTTTGGGAGGGACAAAAAAGGCTCTTCAGGATCTGTGATGGTACTGCGAAGACGCATTCATCAATGGTGGAAAACTAGGGGACGTGTGTTTACTGAAATTTGGAAAACGTGTCCTAAATGCACCTAAGTTTTTTAAAAAAAATTTGAAATCATCTAAAAAGATAGAAAATAAAAGACACTAAAACGATCCTAAATGAGTGCAAAAATTATGCCTAAATGATGCATGAACTACGGTTTTAAGAAACTTCGCTCTGTGACCAAAATGATGTAAAACTTAACCCTAAATAGAGAATTTTCAAGAATTTTAAAGGATTAATTTTACCAACATGTAATGCAGATCAAGTTAGAATTTAAAACAGTTAATCGGTTCGATGGATTTTAAAGAATTGAATTAAGTTTAACAAGCCCAATATAATAATCAATAATTATACATAAACGTGATTAACAAGTAAGATATTCAATATCGATTCATACTCTAATTAGCAAGTAGAAGCACACAATCTCAATTATTTGTGGACGACAGATAAATCAAATAATATTATAGAGAAGATAAGGTAGTAACACAAATATTTGAAAAGTGGAAAGAGTTTACCGGAGTTGCAAACGAAGGTTGGCGGCAGCAAACAACAGCAAAGGTCGCAGCTGCGAAATTGTGACTTGGGCTTGCGGGTGGCGAAAAGTGCTGACATGGCGAAAACTAAATGTGCAATAGAGGGTGCGGACAGAGAGGGCGGCAAGGGGCTTCGACGGTGAAGGTTGCAGGCAGTTGCGGGACAGGGAGGCGTCGACGGTAGGGAAGGGGTTGGTTATGGTGACGGTGAAGAGGGGATGCAACGACAGTGGAGGGGGGGTTTGGACGTTTGGTCGACGACAGTGGAGGGGAGATTTGGGGACTTTGGGAATTAGGGTTTTGGGGTGAAATCGATTTGGGGATTTGGAGAATTGGTTTTGATGGTGGTGGTGAGATAGCTGGTCGGAGGTGGTGACGAGGAGAAATTCGGGGATGGGTTCGGGGGTTTCGGGGATCGAGCAGAGAAGAGAGAAAAAGGTTTAGATTAGGGTTAAGAATTTGTATTGGATTTGGGGTAGATTCAGAGTTTATCACAAACCCTAAAATTGGATCTCAATTGTATCACACAAAAGAGGGATGAAGAGCAAAACTCAACACAATAATTTTGTTAATCAAGAATAGCATAACTTCTCATTAATCTCAAGGCTTATGTATAGGCTCAAAACAAATTTTGATACATATCTCAAGATATTCTAAAATCTATATGTAGGCTCACTGGTTCAACTTTATCTTTCATAAAATTATATATTTCACTTATTTGTACCGATTTTGTGGGCTATGTTCCTAATTATTTTGGCCATTTTAGTGGAATTTAGTATTTCAATATTTTGGCCAAATTTTGTACTCAGTTTTTTTTATCAATTTCGTGAAATTTTGGATTCCACAGTTTTCCGCTAATTTTGCCAAATTCCGTATGTCAGTGTTTTGGCCATATTTTGTAGGCTTTAGTGCACTGTTTTTGGCCAATATCGTAAAATTTCGTATATCCCATGTAACGCCCCGAGCCCGGCTCAGCTGCGCACGCGGCCACACGTACGCGCACGCGAAAGAATGAACACAATAGGCACCATCAAAAGGTGGGTTAACCCTTAGGTGAACATTTCTCATGTGATATCCTATATAAACACACACACACTCACATCCACAATCGATTTGGGACTAATTTCCCCCAAGTCAACCCGGTCAAACACCACCCAACCAGCACACAGACATTCTTTCATTTCCTTCATTAATGCATATGATTCATAAGCCATCTTATAGGCTATCATCACCATCAATATCCCATAGGATCATCTATGGGCCACCACTAACTACCATCTCATCTATTATTATTTATTTATAATATATATATATATATATTATTATATATATTTCTATATATAATATTATATATATATACCCGCTTAAATACGGGGTGTTACATACACCCCTCCTTAAGAACTCAGCGTCCTCGCTGAGTCCGGACTTACAACTTGATTCGGGATCCCTTTCTAGCCGATGTGGAGAGAATTACCCTGATTCTGCTAGTTGTACAGTCTCCTATCCGGGCGACTTGTCCCAACCTAGCTCCCTCTCAGGCGTACATCTTGCACACACTCGGTGTCGAAAGTCGGCTCTGATACAATTTGTAATGCCCCGAGCTCGGCTCAGCTGTGCACGCGGCTACACGTACGCGCATGCGAAAGAACGGACACAAAACTCTAGCCACGCCCACTACAGGCACCATCAAAAGGTGGGTTAACCCTTAGGTGAACCTCTCTCATGTGGTATCCTATATAAACACGCACACACACTCACATCCACAATCGATATGGGATTAATTTCCCCCAAGTCAACCCGGTCAAACACCACCCAACCAGCACACAAACATTCTTTCATTTCCTTCATTAATGCATATGATCCATAAGCCATCTTATAGGCTATCATCACCATCAATATCCTATAGGATCATCAATGGGCCACCACTAACTACCATCTCATCTATTATTATTTATTTATTTATTATATATATATATATATATATATATACATATATATATATATATATATATATACATATACCCGCTTAAGTACGGGGTGTTACATCCCAGCTGACCTCATTTTGTGGGCTGTAGTCTATAGTTTTTTGCCAATTTCGTGAAATTCCGTATTTCCTTGTTTTTGCAACATTTTTTGGGTGGTAGCCCATAATTTTTTTTGGGCAATTTTGTGAAATTACGTATTTCAGTGTTTTAGCTACATTTGTTGGGCTATATATAGTCTACAGTTTTCGGTTAATTTCGTAAAATTTCGTATTTCGTTGTTATGGCCACATTTTGTGCGCCATATAGTTAACAGTTTTTTAACGTTAGAAATTTCTTATTTCGCTGTTTTGGCCACATTTTTATGCTATGGTCCCACAGTTTTCAGATAATTTCATGAAATTTCAAATTTCATTGCATTGGCATCTTTTGTGGGCTATATAGTCAATAGTTTTAAAGAAATTTTGTGAAATTTCATATTTCTCCATATTGACCATATTTTGTGAGCTACAGAATATTTTTCGGCTAATTTCGTGAAAATCCGTATTTTACTGTTTTGACCAAATTTTGTGGTCTATTGTCAAAAAAATGTCGAGAGGTTTAAAAAAGTATTTATTTTGTTTTTTTGGTATATTTTTGGCTATGGTTCACAGTTTTCGGTCATTTTAGTAATATTCTATATTTCACAATCATTGCTTTGACGTCATTTTGTGAACTGTATCCCCCAATTTTGGACCAATTTCTTGAAATTTCGTATTTCACTGTTTTGACCCCGTTTTGTTGTCTATTGTCCACAATTTTCGGTCAATTTTCAGAAATTTCGTTTTTCTCCATTTTTGCCTGATTTTGTGGGTTAGAGTTCACAGTTTCGGCCATGTCGTGAAATTCCATATTACACTGTTTTGGTGACATTTTGAGAACCACTTTTCGGGCAATTTCTAAAATTCTGTTTCTTTGTTTTTTTGTTATATTATGTGGGCTATATAATCCAAAATTTTCGGCCAGTTTCGAAAATTCTATATTTCAGTGTTGTGGTCACATTGTGTGTAGTCCACAGTTTTTGTCAAATATCGTAAATTCTGTATTTCACCATTTTGGCCTCACTTTGTGGTTTGTAATCCACAGTGTTTGACCAATTTTGCTTACAGTTTTGGCACTTTTTGTGGGGTCCACAGTTTTCTGCAAATTTCGTCAATTTACGTATTTGTGTTTTAGTCACATTTGGTGATTGTATAGTTTACAATTTTCTGTTAATTTCATAAAATTTTGTATTTCGTTGTTATGTGCACATTGTGTGAGATATAGTTCATAATTTTCGAACGTTTGAAGAAATTCCGTATTTCATGTTCTTGCCATTTTTTTAGGCTATGGTCCACCATTTTCAGCTAATTTTGTGAAATTCCTTATTTCATTGATTCGACATCTTTTTGTGGGCTTCCACTATTTTCGACCAATTTCGTAAACTGTTTTTGCCTTATTTTGTGGGGTACAGTTTACATTTTTCGGCTGATTTTGTGTAAATCTGTATTTAACTGTTTTGACCTAATTTTTTGGTCTGCAGTTTTTGGACGTTTAAACGTATTATTTATTTCATTTTTTAGGCCACCTTTTTTGCTGTAGTCCACAGTTTTAGATCAATTTTGTGAAAATCGTATTTAACTGTTTTGTCCTTATTATTGTGGGCTACAATCCACCTTTTCCTGCCAATTTTGTGTAATTACAGATTTCTCTATTTTGACCTCATTTTCTTGGATATATTCCATTTTCAGAAATTCTGTAATTCACTATTTTGGCACGATTTTGTTGTCTATGGTCCTTAATTTCGGTCAGTTTTGTGAAATTCCGTATTTCAGTATTGTCATCTTGTGCACAATTTTCAGGCAATTTCGTGAAATTCCGTATCTCACTGTTTTTGTCATATTATGGGTCTTTATAATCCATAATTTTCGGCAATTTTAGGAAATTCCGTATTTCTGTGTTTTTCCACAATTTGTGGGCTATATCCACAATTTTCGGCCACTATCATAAAATTATGATTCTATATATCACTATTTGGCCTCATTTTCTGATTTGTAGTTCATAGTTTTTGGCAAATTTCGTGAAATTTCGTATTTTAGTGTTTTGGATACATTCTGTGGGCTGTAGTCCACAGTTTTCGGCAAATTTCGTAAAATTACGTATTTCAGTGTTTTAGCCCACATTTAGTGGTTGTATAATCTACAAATTTTGGTTAATTTCGTAAAATTTTGTATTTCGCTGTTTTGTGCACATTTTGTGCTCTATAGTTCACAGCTTCTGAACATTTGAAGAAATTCTGTATTTCGTTGTTTAGGTCACATTTTATGGTTATGCTCCACAGTTTTTGGTTAATTTCGTGAAATTCCATATTCCATTGCTTTAGCATCTTTTTGGGGGCTATAGTCCATATTTCACGGATTTGTCCTTATTTTATGAGCTGCCGTCCACATTTTGGGGCAGATTTGTGAAAATCCAAATTTCACAATCTTTTGTCCACAGTTTTCGACCAGTTTAGTGTCATTGCTTTGGCGTTATTTTTGTGCCACATTTTATGCCAAATTTTTTGAAATTTGACCTCATTATTGTGGGCGACAGTCCACATTTTTTGGCCAATTTCGTGAAATTCCGTATTTCACTGTTTTGACCCCATTTTGTTGGCTATATAGTCCACAATTTTCGTCAAATTTTAAGAAATTCTATATTTCACTATTTTCGCTCGAATTTGTGGGTTGTCCACAAATTTTGGGCGGTTTCGTGAAATTTTTTATGTCACCGTGTTTTGCCATATTATGAGGGCTTTATAATCCACAAAGCCAATTTTGGGGTATTCCTTATTTCATTGTTCACAATTTTTGGCCAATATCACAAAATTCTGTATTTCACCGTTTTTGCATTATTTTGTGGACTGTAGTCCATAATTTTTTTTGGTCAATTTTGTAAAATTTCGTATTTCGCTATTTTGGCAAACTTTTAGTGTTCACAATTTTGGCAAATTTTATGAAATTATGCATTTGAGTTTTTTAGGCACATTTAGTGGGCAATGGAGTAGAATTTTCGGTTAATTTCGTAAAATTATGTATTTCAGTGTTTTAGGCACATTTTTACTATGATTCCATAGTTCATTGTTTGACTGAAACATGAAGTTATAGTAAACTGACAAAAAATTGTGGACCATAGTAAAAAAAGCGAAAACCTTTGAAAATTAAGGACAATAAACCACAAAATTTTGATAAAACAGTGAGACGGATTTCACAAAATTGGCCCACAAAAAGATGCCAAATTAATGAAATATGGATGTTAGAATTAGGAATAGGAAAATAATCTTTATTATTGATTGAATAAACTGAATACAATTGGCTCCTATATATAGGAAAGAATGGAAGACTAAACTGATACATAACCAATGTGAGACTAAACCAATATCTAATCTAATATAATATCTAACACCCCCTCTCAAACTCAAGTTGGTTCAAGCAACAAGAGTTTGTAATACTGACGATATTCATGTGGAAGGAACGTCAAACTATGGTGCAGTGACGACGCTTGATGGCGCATGTGACGGAACTGAGAAGTAGAGTGTTGCGTAAGGAAGTGGTGGTGGCGCACTGTTAAGATATCACCCCGAACAGTGGCGGGATCGCCATATCCCGATCTGTGATGGGATCTCACCCCCGACTTGAGACATAGTCGATGTTGGGATCTCACCCCTGAACTGAGAAATAGACTAATGGAATCTCACCCCTGACTTGAGACATAGTCGACAATGGAATATCATCCCTGAACTGAGAACTGGATGCTGATAACACCCCCTCGCAAACTTACGATCGATCAATCGGAGTGAGTTGACGATCACGATCGATCAACCAGAGTGAGTTGTGGAGAAGCACAAGAACCTAACCTGTAAGATTTTTTTTTTTTTTTTTTTTATTTTTTATGACTCTGAGTCGAAGTAGTACCACATCAAGATCCCCTCTTGGATCCAAACACGAAACACCAGAAAACTGCCCAATCGAAAAACGGATCTGAAACAAGAAGGCGATGAAAGTGATATGCTTCTATCCCCGAACACGGAACATCAAAAGATCCACCAATAGAAAAATTGGATCTCAACAGATCCAATCGAAACAGAGAGCAGGGAAGAGGAGAAGACTGTTGCTGTGGAGGCAGCGGCGAGGAACCGAAGACGATGCAGAGGTAGAAGAAGCCGCCGGCGGAGGGCAGGTTGGCTCCGCCGGTGAGCGGTGGCTGAGAGCAGAAGAGGAGGTGACGAAGTTGGGTTCGACAAGGTGCGGGAGGTGAACAGAAGAGGCAGCAGGCGATCGACGAGGTGACAAGGTGGTGAGACGAGGACTGGAGCTGATTGGCGACGAGGTGGTGAGAAGAAGCGCCGGTGGTGGTGAGTGGTGTCACCGGGGGTGAGGACAATGGTGTCGACGGGAGTGGGGTTTCAGATTTCTCTTTGCCATTTGTATTCAACCTGACCATTTCGATCCCAAAAGCTAACTCTGATTGATGGGATTTGCCAACTGAAGCATTCACAGAATTTGGTAGTTGGGAATTGTCAGCCTTTTGGGAGAAGAAGAAAACAATAAAGAGGACTCAGTGATTCCATTGTTATTGTGTGAATGGTGGGTGGATGATGATCCGGAAATCGCTATTTGTGATGGAATATCTTGAAATATACTAAATCTGTAGATTCAAGAGTAGAGAATGATGAAGTGCTTGTTTTCTGGAGAGCATTTGAAAGAAGATCAGATGGTTCAGACTTCTTGGTCATGGCGGTTATAGAATTCCTGAGAAGTGAATACTCTTGACAGACTGGTGATGTTCCAGGTCGATCGCTGACAGCATCGGCGATCGCAGGAGCTCTTCTCCGTGGCATCTCTCTCAAGAACAATAATGGAGATGTGAGGAGAGGAGGGGATGAACAAAGAACTAATCAATTCAACAATCAATCCGAGTGTGTGTGATAATTATTTGTTTTCTTCAGTCAGGATCATTAAAGATCTTGAGTTTTTCTTTTCTTCCACTTCAGTGAGATTGACGGGACTTGTGTTAGAAGTTTTGTGGGTGTAATAGGTCTCTCGGCCTGAATCTGAGAATCACTGTATAAGGGTTTGAGTATAGTGGAACGCTTGTGGCGGAGAATTGCTAAAATTAGGTGGTGTGGACGTAGACCTGGGGGTCGAACCATGTTATATCGCTGCGTCACTTGTGCTTGTTGTGTTTGCATTTCTTATCTCTTCTCATTTACTTTGCAACTCGGTTTTAATTTTTCTTTAATTTTTTAATTCCGCACAATCACCCTAATCACCCCTCCGGGTGATTTACAGTGAGGGTGGAGGTTGCGGTGGCGGAATGGAGATGGCGAAGGTTGGTGGTGGTAATGGCGAAGGCAGTGGAGCTCGGGGATGGTCGAAGGAAATGGTGATGGCGATGGTAATGGTGGCTGTCGAAGGTGGGGGAAGTTGGCGATGAAGGGGAGCTCGGAGGGGTGGCGATGGCGATGGTGACGGGCTTTGGGTTTCTTTCGGTGGGGAAACGAAGAAGAAGGAGATTGAAGAAAGAAAACAGTGGGGTGACTATATATATATATATATATATATATATATATATATATATATATATATATATATATATATAGGGTAAAAGGGATATGAGCAACTCGCTCAATTAGTAAATGAGCAATTGATTATGTGGCATGCATGTGATACATTGGACAAATAACCCTTTTAAAGATTTCCAATCACATGTATGCCACATCATCAATTGCTCATTTACTAAATGAGCAAGTTGCTCATACCCCTTTTTCCCATATATATATATATATAGAGAGAGAGAGAGAGAGAGAGAGAGAAAGAGAGAGAGAGAGAGAGAGATGGAGTGTCATGCTATTATGAGATGGTGAGATGGAGTGTTGAGATGGGGAGATGGAGTGTTTTTTTGTGAGATGACTGGTTTGAATCATCTAAATCTCGATCACACCGTTCACATCATTCTACATGTCATCTAGATGGTGTGTACAAAATTTTAAGCGATTTGGAGACCTCTAGCCTTTGCATCAAAGCGTTCAACACATCTTGAAGATGATGTGAAATACTTATATATGCATTTATTTGAATGCTTTGATGCATAGGCTAGAGCTCTCCAAATCGCTTGAAATTTTGTACACACCACTAGATGGTATGTAGAATGATGTGAACGGTGTGATCGAGATTTGGATCATTCAAATTGCTCATCTCACAAAATACATCTTCATCTCACCCATCTCACCATCTCATTTTAGCATTTTCCTATATATATATATATATATATATATACATATATATATATAAAAGAGGCTTCTTCGGTTGCAAACCCACAGACCCGTGCAAACTTTGATCTGGGCCGTTGGATCTATGATCCAGCGGCCCATATATTTTTTTATAAAATTTTGCCTTAACCCGCCGTTCCCAACGACGGGTTAAGGCAAAATTTTATAAAAAAATATAGCCTTAACCCGTCGTTCCCAAGAACGGGTTAAGGCATAAATATAATCTCAGAACTGTATACAGTTCATCTTCCTCATCGACTTCTCCTCATCTCACTAAATACATCTTCATCTCACCCATCTCACCATCTCATTTTAGCATTTTCCTATATATATATATATATGTATAAGAGGCTTCTTCGGTTGCAAACCCACAGACTCGTGCAAACTTTGATCTGGGCCGTTGGATCTATGATCCAGCGGCCCATATATTTTTTAATAAAATTTTGCCTCAACCCGTCGTTCCCAACGACGGGTTAAGGCAAAATTTTATAAAAAAAATATAGCCTTAACCCGTCGTTCCCAAGAACGGGTTAAGGCATAAATATAATTTCAGAACTGTATACAGTTCTTCTTCCTCGTCGACTTCTCCCCATTCTCAAATTCATTTTTGGATGAACCCAAACCCAGTTTTATCTCCGAAATCGTGAATTTCTCACTCCGGCGACTCCTCTCTCACTTCCCTCCTCTACCATTAAGGCGATTCTCTCTATCTATCTCTCTGTCTTCCGTCTGTTTGCTCCGTTTGCCCCATTCCCAAATTGAAACATCTCCTCCGTTTGCTCCTCCACCTCAGTCCGCTCCTCCTCTTCGATCCCTATATAATCTCTCTCTCCCAATCTCTACTCCAAAGTTCCAAACCCAACTCTGTCATCGCAAAAACGAATCCCTAGTTCGGCCACAAGACCTACATTAGTTAAATTCAGATATATTTTGTAAGGTAATGATTAAATCTTTACCTTAGTAATTGTAATTGTATTGATTTTTAAATTGTCTCTCTTTCCAAAATTTTACCATATATGAAAATGCCTAAAAAATTTGTAGATGTAGAAATTTCTAAGTCGTATTTTGATGAACTTACACGATGCAATAGTTGTTGATTGGTTGACGATATTGTAGATTGAGTTGTATTTTTAATCGTGCCGTACATATTAAATCTACTTGGAACATTTACAGTGCGGTTAGACTAGAAAATCCTGCAAACGGCCTAAAAAATACGAAACTTTGCGAGTAAGATGGTTTCACGAAGCGGAAGCAACCACAACTTGTAGAAATTAGTTTCGACTCACGGTTCGAGAGATACGGTCGTGTATCGCTTTCGGTTGAAAAAAACCCAAATAAAGTGATACACAGCCATATCTTTCGAACCGTTAGTCGAAACTCACTTCTACAAGTTGGGATGGGTTGTGCTAGGTGAATTGAAGCAAGCTGCAAAGTTTTATAAATTTTGGATGTCGTTTGTACGGTTTTATCACGTGCCTCGCATTAGAAGTAAATAACTTAGAAAGCGTTTAGGGCGGTTAGAGAAGAAAACCTTTTACACGACCTCCAAAAATTACGAAACTTTGTAAGTAGGATAGTCTCACGTAGCACAAGCAACCCCAACTTGTAGAGTAGCGTTTCGACTCACGGTTGGAGCGATACGGGCCGGTATCGCTTTTGCTTGAAAAAAACCCTAATAAAGCGATACACGGTCATATCTTTCAAACCGTTAGTCGAAACTCACTTTTACAAGTTGGGATGGCTTGTGCTAGGTTAATTCAAGCTAGGTGCAAAGTTTTATAAATTTTGGATACCGTTTGTGCAGTTTTGTAATGCTTCACATGAAAAACAAAATTACTTAGAACTTATTAAGTGTAGTTAGAGTAGGAAACCCATCTAACGACCTCCAAAAAATACAAAACTTTGCGAGTAGGATGGTCTCACGTAGCACAATCAACCCCAACTTGTAGATGTTAGTCTTAACTGACGGTTGTTGAGATACGGGCGTGTATCGCTTGTGGTTGATAAAACCCAAATAAAGCGATACACACCCGTATCTGTCGAATCCTTAGTCAAAACTCACGTCTCCAAGTTGGAGTGACTTGTGTTAGGTGAATTGAACCGAGTTGCAAAGTTTTATAAATTTTCGATGTCTTTTATTCGGTTCTCTCATGTTACTCTATTAATAAGTAAATAAAGTTAGAAATTTTTCATCACATTCCGTAACGGGTTTAGTAGCCCTAATTGTTCTCCTTTTTATTTTCTTAGTTATGGGCAGTTTTGAAGGAAGTTCTGCCGCCAGAGAAAAATTTGTGAGGGCAGAACAAATTGGCGAGTTTTTTCCTCATGTTGACGAGCACCTAAAACCGAAGATTGGTATGACATTTCCCACTTTAGAGGAAGCGAAAAAATTTTATTCATCATACTGTAAATGTGCGGGTTTCGCTATGCGTAAGGGTGAAAATAAATACAAGGAAAATAATGTAGTGGATAAATCATATGTATGTAATAAAGCCGGTGAGTCACCGAATAATTAGAATGAAGCTAGACGGGGAACTACTTCTCGAACGGTTTGCAAAGCTTTCGTTCGTGTCAAACTAAACTCACAAAGTAATTCGTAGATTATTTATTCATTTAATGAACCACACAATCATTAATTTACTTCACCCGGTAGACGTCACTTGCTACCTACAAACCGTGTATTGACAAATACAGATAAAAAAGTAATTGGTCAACTTACCGAAGCTAATGTCCCCATATGCAAATAAATGCTTTTCTTCGAAGGTGCAAGTGGAGGTAATGAGAAAATTGGATTCACTGAAACCGATGTTAGAAATCTAAGGAGAGACGAGGTGGAAGGTTTAAAAGGACACGATGGGCAAATACTACTTGAGTTCTTTGAATCCAAAAAGGAGACCGATCCTTTATTTTTTTATGATTACCTATGTGATCCCGAAGGGCGATTGTTCCATTGTATTTGGGTGGATGGTATCGCTCGAAAGAATTTCGACGTATTTGGGAGTGTTGTTTGCTTTGATGCTACCTACAACACAAACCGATACGGGATGCTATTCGTACCATTTGTTGGAGTCAACCATCATTGGCAATCAATATTCTTGGGTTGCGGGTTCATTCCAAATGAGAAGGCATCCTCATTTGAGTGGTTCTTCGAAAAGTGACGAGTAGTAATGGCTTGTGATCCGATGGGTATCGTGACAGATGAGGATCGTGGAATAAGTGTTGCAGTTAAGAAAGTCTTCCCAGGCACTGAACATAGATATTGCATTTGGCATATTATGGAAAAGTTACCGCATGAAGTGCGTATGTCGAATAACTTTGATGAGTTTAGGGATGCTTTGTGGATTATCATCTACACGACGGAATATAAAACTGAATTTGAACCGAAGTGGAAAATTTTGATTTCGCAATACAATCTTGAGAGCAATAAATGGTTGAATGATTAATTTGAGATTCGCGAGAAATGGGCAGAACTTTATGAATACTTGGTCTGTAGATGATCGAAGCTCTTCTGTACCTTCTGATTGGAGCTTTATATTACTGTCGCTGTTGTTGTGTTTTGAGAAATGTATCATATTGCTCCTTTTGATGAGCTGATACTACAACTGTTGTTGTTCATGTTTATTTCTTCTAAATTTGATGCTGTTGCTGCAGCTGGAACTTGATTTCTTTCATTGAAAATTTAATGTTGGCTTTTTCTTGGTCTGTGGCTGTTGCTTCTTTGTTTTCTTGCCAATCTTTTCTTGCCTTCTTCATTTCCTTCTTGTTTTCTTGCCTTCTTCATTCAACATTTTGAGAAGTGTATCAATGCCTTCTTGTTTTCTGGTTTTCTTCATTCAACATTTTTCAGAAGTGTAACAATGCCTTCTTGTTTTCTTGCACTTCTTTTTTTGCCTTCTTCATTTCCTTCTTGTTTTCTTGCCTTCCATCATCAAGATATTGAGAAGTGTATCAATGCCTTCTAGTTTTCTTGCCTTCTTCATTCAACATTTTCAGAAGAGTATCAATAACTTCTTGTTTTCTTGCGCTTCTTTTCTTGCCTTTTTCATTCAAGCTTTTGAGAAGTGTATCAATGCCTTCTTGTTTTCTTGCCTTCTTCATTCAAGATTTTCAGAAGTGTATTAATGCCTTCTTGTTTTCTTGCACTTGTTTTCTTGCCTTCTTCATTTCTCAATAACTATGCCTGCCTGAGTTCAATGAAGAAAAGACATAAGATGAAGAAAAGAAAGAAAAAAAAAGAGGGAGGAGACAGATGCAGAAGTTTCAGAAAGAAGGGGGAAGAAGTTTGAGAGAAAAAAAGCCCGAGTTCAAAGAGAGTCTCCTTCATCATTCTTCATAACCATTGTTTGTAGAATATGAAGGGGGGAAAAAGTTTCAGAAAGAAGTTCAAGATGCAGAAGTAGAGAGATAGATGCATGTCTACGTTAGCGTACAAGTGCATGCTAGGTTTTTCTCAATGGGTAGGGAGGAGTACTGGCTCTGCCTTTTTTTTTTCTTTCCCCTAACTCTTCTTTTGTGGCTTTTTTAATGAATGCAGAAGTAGCAATTCTCCTCCCTTCATACACATTCGTTCCCCATTGTTACACAGAGTGCAACAATTCTCTGGCTTCGTAGGACGGAGTAGTGGTGGGTGTCACAATATATTCATGGTACTTTTCAATTTCTTGGCATGCACACCTCACAATCATGCAACAAATAGTATGAATATGAGGAGTGCGTGTCAAGAAGTTGTTAAGTACTTTGAATATACGGTTACACCCACTACTACTCCATCCCACGAACCAGAGAATTGATGTCTCTGTGTAATAGTAGTGAACTAAAGTGTATGCAGGGGGGATAACTGCTACTTATGCATTCAAAAAAAGGCAGAGTCAGCAGTCCTTCCTACCCGTTGAGAAAAAATCCAGCATGTACTTGTATACTAAATTAATTGCAAATTATGGTGAAAGTGCCAAAGAATGGGTTTGTAATAGCCAAGTTGATTTAGTTATTTATGCATTCTATGTATGTTCAATTTACATGTATTTGCCAGTTTCTATTGTATGAAGTACAAAGTTGTTATAAGATATAACCCGTAACCCTAACACTAACTCAACCCTAACTTTAACCCATAACCCTATACTAATTAATCAGTTTTAGAAGTATAAACATTGTATGAACAGATTATGCTTAGAAAAAATATATCCACCTTAACCCGTTATTGGTGATTAACCCGTTATTACCAACAACGGGTTAGGGTAGAATAAATTGGCCAAGCTTTGTCTTCAAAATGTTCAGTTTGTACAACAAAAACCAAATACACTGGAATTAGCTTCCAACCAAACCCGTTATTGGAGATGACGGGCTTAACCCGTTATCTCCAATAATGGGTTAAGTATCCCAATATTGGCCGAACTTTATCTTCTTTGCAAATATCTTCAAAATGTAAGTTTGAACAAATTTCCACAAATTAAAAAAACACACACACCATATATATAGTGCACAAATACACAATTTGCACAGATAAATAAAATTCACATATTTCAACTGAAATAAACATTCGCTAACCAATTACAATATCAACATCCACAACAACTATAAGTGGGTGTAGGAATGTATATATAGGGGTGAAAGAGAGAGCTGTTGAGTGAGAAGAGGAGAGTTTTAGGGTAGTGTATAGTGTATTATAGGGATAGATTAATAGGTTTAGGGGGAGGTTGTTGTGCGGAATACGAATGGACCACCAATCAAAGAGAGAAATAGCGAGAGAAAACAAAAAACAAACAAACACAAGGACACAAAGATTTAATGTGGTTCGGCAAAACAAGTGCCTACATCCACGGGGCGGTTGGGGTTTCTTCTTCAAATAATCACCAATGGGTGAAACAAACCCTTACAGAGATGACGGCTGCAAAATCCGAATAGAGGTATATATCTTTACAAAACCCTAACGGGTGTATTTATAGGGAAACTACTGGGCCTTTCGAAATGGGCCTTTTCTAGTTCACAAACCCGCCTACAGTCGACTGGTCGTCTTACCAGTCGACTGGTCTTTAGTTCTGGACAGTCGACTGAGACACATCTTCAGTCGACTGCTGCTGCTGTATCCTTAGCCTTTGAAACTTCTCTCTGGACAGTCGACTGGTTCCCATAGTCAGTCGACTGATGTACTGGAACTTTCGATTGCTGCAGATACGATGGATATAAACAAACTGAACCAGAATCGAGCCATTATCCTACAATCTCCACCTTGGCGAGATCTTCCAAGTAGCCCAAGCAATCTCCAAAAATACTCCAAAACAAATGCTCATCACCAAATGTAACAAAAACAAACTCCACCTTAGTATGATATCACATACTAACCAAACAAAACGAAGCACCATTCCAACCGCCCATTCCAAATCATCAAGCATGTAAAATATTAGCCAGGTTCATGCAATGCTTGAACTTGGCTGCCCCAACAATTTTGGTCAACATATCAGCAGGATTATCAGCTGTCCCAATCTTCACCAGAAGAATATCACCATCCTTTATCAAATTACGCACAAAATGATAACGGACATCAATATGTTTGGTCCTCGAATGATGAACTTGGTTCTTCGCTAAATGGATAGCACTCTGACTGTCACAGTGTACCTCCACCTTCTCCCGATGAATTCCCAAGCTCTTCAAAAGTCCATGAATCCAAATAGCTTCCTTCATGGCCTCAGCAACTGCCATGTATTCAGCCTCAGTAGTAGACAACGCTACAGTGGACTGCAAATTGGACCTCCAACTTATAGGTGCTCTAGCCATAGTAAACAAATAGCCTGTAGTAGACCGCCTCTTATCTAGATCACCTGCATAGTCAGAATCAACATAACCCACCAATAACCTGCTAATATTGTCATCCCTCTCAAACTTCAAACCCACATCTGTGATGCCACTTATGTACCTCAAAATCCATTTAGCTGCTTGCCAATGCTCTCTGCCTGGATCATGCATATATCGACTAACCATACTCACCGCCTGAGAGATGTCTGGTCGAGTACAAACCATGGCATACATCAAACTGCCAACCACACTAGTGTAAGGTACATTAGCCATATACTGTCTCTCTTCATCTGTACTTGGAGACTGAGAAGCACTAATTCTGAAATGAGTGGCTAAGGGTGTACTGACTGGTTTAGTTTTCTCATCTATACCAAACCGTTTCAGCACCTTCAAAAGATATTGCTTCTGTGTCAAACTCACTATGCTCTTTGCTCTGTCTCTAGCTATCTCCATCCCAAGTATTTTCTTGGCTTCACCAAGATCCTTCATCTCGAATTCAGAACTCAGCTGATTCTTCAAATTTTGAATCTCCTTAGCATTTTTAGAGGCAATCAACATGTCATCCACATATAATAACAGATATATGAAAGAGCTATCCTGCAACTTTCTGAAATAGACACAATGATCATACTCACTTCTGGAATATCTCTGCACTTTCATAAACTGATCAAACCTCAAATACCACTGCCTTGGAGATTGCTTCAACCCATAGAGAGACTTTTTCAACCTACAAACATAATTTTCCTTCCCAGCTGTCTTAAACCCATCTGGCTGCAACATATAAATTTCTTCATCTAGGTCCCCATGTAAGAATGCAGTCTTCACATCCATCTGTGTCAATTCAAGATCAAACTGTGCTACCAATGCCAACAAAATCCGAATAGAAGGATGCTTCACAACCGGAGAGAACACTTCATTATAGTCAATTCCTTCCTTTTGAGCATACCCCTTTGCAACTAGTCTAGCCTTGAACCGAACACTGCCTTTTGGACCTTCTTTCTTCGTATACACCCACTTGCAACCGATAGCTTTCTTCCCCTTTGGCAATTGCACTAGATCCCAAGTCTTGTTCTTATGAAGAGAGTTCATCTCTTCATCCATAGCAACTTTCCAATCTGCATTTTCAGAACTCCTAGTAGCTTCTTTGAAGTTGGAGGGAACTTCATCATCAACAATGGGAAGAGCAAATGCAACTGTTTCTGTAAAGCGAGATGGTTGTTTGATATCTCTTCTTTGCCTTCTTGCTGCAATTGATTCTTCCTGCTGGGGAGAGTCTTGGATAGGAACTTCTTCCTCATCCTCAGTATCAACCACATCATCTTCATTTTGGGCAGGAGTAGGATTTTCAACTGAAAGCTTTTCTAACTCCACCTGTTGGAGAACTCTCGCACCAGTCGACTGAGAGCACCTACCAGTCGACTGTCCCGAGCTAATCTTCTGCTTCTCTTGATCAGGATCACCAGTCGACTGTCCCGAGCTGATCATGCTGGTCTCATCAAAGGTAACATCCCTGCTGATTACTAACTTTTTCTGTTCTGGACACTACAACCTGTAACCTTTGACACCAGTACTGAAACCAACAAATATAGCCTTTTTGGCTCTTGCACCAAGTTTAGTTTCAGTTACATGAAAATAAGCAGGACAACCAAATATATGCAAAAAACTATAATCAGATGCAGGTTTACCACTCCATACCTCAATAGGTGTTTTGCCTTCTAGTGCTGCAGATGGTAAACGGTTGACAATGTGGCTTGCATATATAACAGCTTCTGCCCAAAATGTCTTCTTCAATCCAGACTGTGCTAGCATACATCTCACCTTCTCAAGTAAGGTTCTGTTCATCCTTTCTGCAACCCCATTTTGCTGTGGAGTCTTCCTAACTGTGAAGTGCCTCTGGATCCCTTCATCTTCACACAATTTCAGAAACGGATCGTTCTTGTATTCCCCTCCATTATCTGACCTCAGAACCTTAATCTTCCTTCCAGTCTGGTTTTCAACTTTCTTCTTCCAACTTGTGAACAATGTCAAAACTTCATCTTTGTGTTTCATGGTATATACCCAAACTCGTCTGGAGTAGTCATCAACAAATGTAACAAACCAGTGTCTACCACTCATAGAAGGTGTCTGAGTAGGGCCCCAAACATCTGTGTGCACATAATCGAGGATACCCTTTGTCTGATGTACAGCTGTACCAAATTTCACCCTAGTTTGCTTACCTAACACACAATGTTCACAAAATTCCAACTTGCAACCTTTAGCATCTTTAAGCAACCCTTGCTTCACAAGCCCCTGCAAGGCCTTTTCTCCTGCATGCCTGAGTCGCATATGCCACAACCTAGTAGAGTCGGGAACAATCTGTTTAGGCTTTTCAGTTACACTGGCAGCCTGACCCAAATATGTTTTTCCCTGCAAGAAAAACAAGTTCCTTTTTCTTTGCCCTTTCATCACCACAAGTGATCCGTTAGTCACCTTCAGAATGCCACCTTCACTAGCAAATTTCAATCCACTGGCCTCCAAAACACCAAGTGAAATCAAATTCTTTTTCAAATCTGGAACACACCATACATCTGAAAGCTCCCTAATAAGACCATCGTGCATTAGCAATTCAATCTTCCCGATTCCTACCTTCTTACAAGGTGCATCATTTCCCATCAAAACTACCCCACCATCCATATACTCTAAGGAAGTAAACCACTCCTTTTTCCAAGACATATGATAGGAGGCTGCTGTATCAAGAAACCATACTTCTTGATAAAGTGAGTGACTAGTTGCAAGTGCATAAGAAAAATCATCGTCACTATCTACATTATCAACAATCACATTTGCAGTCGAATTTCCCTTATTTCGTAGCTTAGGACAATCCTTTTTCCAATGCCCCCTTTCATGACAGAAAGCACATTCATCTCTGGCTGGTATCTTTCTGTCCTTTGAAACTCCTCTCGATTTGGAACGAGATTTGTTTCCTTTATTCCCAGATTTGGTCTCAGATCTGGTCTCAGTTCTGCCCCTTACAATCAATGCCTCAGAAGTTTCTCTATCAACCATTTTATCCCTTCTCCTAGTTTCATTATTCAACAGAGCATTTGCAACATCTTCATATTTAACAGTGTCTTTTCCATATATTAAAGTAGTTGCTAAATGATCATAACATTCGGGTAATGAATTCAACAGAATTAGGGCTTTGTCTTCATCTTTAATTTGCTCATCCAAATTTAACAAATCAGCCAATAATTTATTAAATGATTCAACATGAGCGTTCATAGACATACCTTCAGTATAGGTGAAGCGAAAAAGTCTCTTCTTCAAATACAGCCGATTCTCCAAACTTTTCCTCATGTATTTGTCTTCGAGTTTCTTCCACAACACGATAAAGAGCCGAATAGTCCCACACGCAACTCGATTCAACTCTTTCCAATCTACATCGGACATATTCTTTGGTTTTTCTTCCTCCAAAGCAACATCTTGTTCTTGTTGAACCAGAACATCCAACACCTCACACTGCCACATCCCGAAATTGTTTGTTCCATCAAATTTTTCAACTTCAAATTTTGCGTTGTGAATCGTTGTTCTGGACGAACTTGATCCCACAACATCCTTGGTTGCATCTGCTTCACTCGCCATCTCCCTCTAGGTCGAACCGAAAGCTCTGATACCACTTGTTGTGCGGAATACGAATGGACCACCAATCAAAGAGAGAAATAGCGAGAGAAAACAGAAAACAAACAAACACAAGGACACAAAGATTTAATGTGGTTCGGCAAAACAAGTGCCTACATCCACGGGGCGGTTGGGGTTTCTTCTTCAAATAATCACCAATGGGTGAAACAAACCCTTACAGAGATGACGGCTGCAAAATCCGAATAGAGGTATATATCTTTACAAAACCCTAACGGGTGTATTTATAGGGAAACTACTGGGCCTTTCGAAATGGGCCTTTTCTAGTTCACAAACCCGCCTACAGTCGACTGGTCTTCTTACCAGTCGACTGGTCTTTAGTTCTGGACAGTCGACTGAGACACATCTTCAGTCGACTGCTGCTGCTGTATCCTTAGGCTTTGAAACTTCTCTCTGGACAGTCGACTGGTTCCCATAGTCAGTCGACTGATGTACTGGAACTTTCGATTGCTGCAGATACGATGGATATAAACAAACTGAACCAGAATCGAGCCATTATCCTACAGAGGTGTGTGCTGTGGAGTGGGAAGGAGGAGAGGGTTGAGGTAAGAGCATAGTAAAATAATAGGGAGTAGGCAGTGGGTTTAGATGGAGGTGGAATTAAATGAGGTTGGGGTTACGAAGGGAGTTAGGATCAGGGATTTAATTAGGATAGGGATTAAGGGACAACTTAGATTTAAAATAACTTGCAACCTATAAATCGGATTGAGAAACCGCAAGATGTTCTGGATTCTAGACTCGATGGGCTACAATTTTCAGGTATAAAGTTTCTCAATTTCAATGAAGAGAACTAGGTCAAATTCTCAGTGCAAGGTCAAGAAATTTAGAGGTAGCAAAGTTGAATATTCGATAATACGATAAATCAACGGTCTTATACTGAATCAAAAACACGACATGATATGGAGACTATGAATTAATTAAATCGGAAAATTTATAATGGATCAGAAAATATTTGGGTTGGGTTCAAATAGGAGATCAAAATGAATTCGAAAGATCGGAAAGATATTTATTAAATAGAAATACAAAATACGAAAAATATAATATTACGGATATTATCCGTAACGGTACAAAATATATGTGTATAACACGTGCGGGGCAAAATTGTCATAGTTCAATTTTGTGGGGTGTTGCAGTTGTAGTCCACAAGTTTTTGCCAGTTTTGTGAAATTTCGTATTTAACTACTTTGGCCATATTTTGTAGGCTAGTCCACAGTTTCGGCCAATTTCGTGAAATTACGTATTTCCGTATTTTAGCCACATTTTGTGGGTTATATAGTCTACAATTTTCGGTTAATTTAGTAAAATTATTTATTTCACTGGTTTAGCCCCATTTTTAGGATGTGATCCACAATTTTCAGGCAATTTTATGAAATTACGTATTTCATTCTTCGGATTCTTTTTGTGGGCAATATAGTCCATAGTTTTAGACCAATTTTGTCCTTATTTAGTGGGCCAACTATAGTCCACATTTTCCGGCCAATTTCGTGGAAATCCGTATTTCAATTTTTTTACCAGATTTTTTCGTCTATAGTCCACACTCCACAGTTTAGACATTTTCTTCGCTTTTTGGCCAAATTTTTAGGCAATGTTCCACAGTTATCTGCCAAGTTTTTCACTACTTTGGAATCATTTTGTGGGCTATCGTCCCAATTTTCGGTCATTTTTGTGAAATTCCGTATTTCACTGTTTTGATTACATTTTGTGCAAAATTTTCGGCCAATTTCGTGAAATTTTGTATCTCACTATTTTTTCCATATTATGTGGGCTAATGTAATCCACAATTTTTGGCCAATGTCGAAAAATTCCATATTTAGCTACTTTGGCCACTATTTTTGGGCTTTAGTTTACAATTATTGCCCAATATTGTGAAGCTTTGGTAACATTTTGTGGGCTATAATCTACAAATTTTGTCTTTTTTTTTTGAAATTTCGTATCACGTTGTTTTGACCTTATTTTGTGGGATATTTCGTATTTTTGGGCCAATTTCGTGAAATTTCATATTTCACTATTTTGGCCACATTTTATAAGCTATAATTTACAGTTCTCGGACACTTTCGTGAAATTTTGGATCTCGGTGTTTTAGCTACATTTTGTGGGATATAGTCACAGTTTTTGGCCAATTTCGTGAAATTCCTTATTTTAGTGTTTCAACCAATTTTGTGGGTTTTTAATAATTTTCGCCCAGTTTCATAAATTTTTCGTATTTTATTGTTTTGTTCATATTGTGGGTTATATACTTCACAGTTTTTAGCCAATTTTTTGTAAAATTTTGTATTGTATTCTTTTGACTAACTTTTATGCGCTTTAGTCTACAGTTTTTCGGTCAATTTCCAAAAACTCCATATTTCGTTGTTCTTGTCACATTTTGTAGGCTTAAAAAATGCAGTTTTCGGAAAATTTGATGAAATTCCGTATTTCATTATTTTTTGCATTATTATATAGTTTACAGTTTTCGGTCAATTTCGGTAAATTCTGTATTTCACTATTTTGACTATATTTGTGACCTATGTAGTCGTCAGTTTTCGGACAACAACAACAACAACAAAGCCTTTTTCCCCAAGTTTTCGGACAATTTCGTGAATTTGGCCCCCGATTTTGAGGCAACAATTTTCGGCATATCTCGTGCCATATTTCACTGTTTCGGCCACATTTTGTGGGCTTTCACAGTTTTTCGGCCAATTTCGTAAAATTTGTATTTCACTGTTATGGCTACATTTATGGGCTTTTTCATCCATGGAATCTAACCTAAACAGAGAAATTTAGAATTTCTCATAACAAACTATAATATTCGAAATTTCTCAAAATTTGTAGGAGATTGAGGACTGCAACTCATAAAATGTGGCCAATTAATATATCAAATTATGCCAAAATGGTGAATATAGCCAAACATAATCTGTCAAAATTAACTGAAATCCAGAATTTCTGAAAATCGACTTGAACGGTTGACGGTTGACTGTACAGTGTAAATCAATTTTTTTTTTAGATCGGTTGAAAACGGTGGATGCCCAAAGAATCTGGCCAAAACAGCCAAATTCAGAATATTTGAAATCTCACTTTTTTTAGCCGACTTTTATCTTTCAGTGGTGTTTTTAGGCAATTTCGAGAAAATCACAATTTCACTTTTAAGTCAATTTTTCTATGTCAAGAAATTCTAAATTCTAAGCTTTTCTATAGTACACCGTTTTAGGCCCATTTTCGAGAAACTCTGGATTTCATTACCTTGTAGCCTTATTTTGTTGAATAAAGGCACATATTTTGCTTATTTCAAGAATTCTGAATTTTACAGGTTTATGCAACTTTTGTGGGTTAGTTCACTATTTTTGTAGATTTCCGGAAGTTATGAATTTCCCATCTTGAGCCATCTTTTGTCTGTTTTATTCCCTTTTTGACTGATTTTGAGAAATTTGAGTCACTTTTTCCGGTATCATATTTGACGATTTTGAGAAATTCTAGCCAACTTTTGTGTTCTATACTACAAACTCAGTCTTTATTCAATTTGATATAAGATATTTTAATTCGTTCTGGTTCGATCTAATTCTCAATCTAAGCAATTTAAGCGAACCAGGTCCTAGGATCTGAAAGCAAACCGAGATCCAAATTTCGATTGGAGCTCCAATGGAGTCAGGTTGGAAGTGACATGTGAGTGAATTATGGGAGGTGGAGGATGTATGTGGTCATTATGGGGAGAGAGGGGGTGAAGGAGGGTGAGGAATTGGTGGGGCAAAGAGGAGTAGGGCTGCAGCCTTCCGTTACGCCATACATCTACGACTATCGAGTCTGTGGTAGCCATACTCCTTGCCGCTGCTGGGAACATAAGTAAATATTAAGAAAATATTAACTTCTAATAAGTCAAAGAATAAGAGCATGAGAACTCCTGATTTTTACTTGGTTTATGGTTCAATCAATTTTACAGTCTGCAATCTTCACCAGCAAGAGAAGGTTCAATTAATTCACCTCTCTCTCTCTCTCTTATTTCGCTTTGTAATTTCTAGCAAGCAGTTTACATAGGGAAATATAATTTTCAGCCTTAAACTCATTCAATTTGAAAGAAATGATTCAATTTGTTCTGATTTGATTAAATTCTTAATCAAGGTATTCAGTAGTAAGGCTAATTGTCAACAAGCGCCCTCAGGGCCTTTGTAAGGTACTCTACAGTTTACAGTATATTTCCAATATCAAAAGCAGTAAAAAGTGACTTCCGATTAATATTTCAAATATACTCCTAGTCTTTGTAATATTAATACAGGTCTGATTCCTGTGCACCAAGTTGGATCCAACCGTCCAACTCTAACTCTATTTGGACCGGTTTAGATTCAATCTCATTTACTCCTCTTTAGGGCTGCAATCCAGCCGAGCCGAATACCTTCAGGCTCGAGCTCGGCTCGTTTACTAAACAAGCTCAATTTTGAGCTCGAGCCGAGCTTTGACCATATTCGAGCCGAATAGCTCGCGAGCTTAGCCTAAAAAAAAAAAATTAAGCTCGAGCTCGGCTAGTTTACGAAACGAGCTCGGTTTTGAGTTCGAGCCGAGTTTTGACCGAGCTTTGACCGAGCTCGAGCCGAATAGCTCGCGAATAGCTCGATTCGTTTGCAACTGCAGACGGGTGAGGACGTCTCCCAGGAAGGCATCGCACAATTACTCAAGCTAAATAGCTTCATTCGGACTGAAGGAAGGAGTGTAGAAGGGACAGAAGATGTCAGAAATTGGGACTTGGCGTCCTACGAAAACTTCTCGGTAGCATCACTTTACAATAGATTGAATGACGGAGGCATTAGAAGCAAACACAATGCGTCCATATGGGGTACTCAAGCTCCATTGAAGGTTAAGGCCTTCCTTTGGCTAGTAGCGAACGACGCGATTTTATCAAGAGTCAATCTACTGAAGCGAGGTATGCAAATCGAAGTTCAGTGCTCTAGATGCAACAGCGGCGATGAAGACACGGATCACATATTTTTCAATTATAATAGGGCTAAATTAAGTTGGGAGGTTGTCAGTCGTGGGTTTGGGTGTCTCCAGGGTCCCACCTCAATTTCAGAGGCTTGGGACATGGGAAGGGGGGTAAGCATTAAAAAAAGGATAGACAAGCCTGGGATTAATCAATAGCTGCTGGAAATTGGGGCATGTGGCTAGACCGAAATAACCTCTGTTTTCGTAACTGCAATCATAGATTCTCTGTTTTAATGTATCAAATTTACGGTTTCATTTATGCATGGGCAGATAATGCGGTTAACAGGAAGAAGCTGCGGAGGTAGAGATTGTACCGTCGACGAGAAAGTTTATTATGTACTTCAAATCCATGTATTTTGCTTCTTCTTTTAAGGGTCGATGCATTATACTGATGAGATGCTAGACTTCTGTACTTTCATTATCGCTTTTGGTTTTAATATGTTGTAATGTTGGTTTCGTTAATTATCATTAATGAACGATGATGGGGTCATCTTTATTCTCAAAAAAAACATATGTTAATATTTGTAAAATTTGTTTATGCTCTTATTTACATAAGTTGATGAACTGGTCCACCAGATGGCCACAGATAATTCCTGAAATTTTGTTTGTCTACACTCTGGAATTGGAACGACCGTGGCTAGGCAACTTCACCAGTTCACCTTTTGTACATTTTACTGTTAACAACTCAGCTAATATTTTGTTGTAAAGTGGAGTTGCCTCCTTCTGTTGTGCTAACTTTTTTTGTAATATTTGGGGCATCATTTATGTTACTAAAGATACCCCTAAAAATGTACTAATGTAATACTAAAACATTCGTTTAGAAATGGGTATGAAGTACATTTTTACTAAACAGTGGCAAATAATTGATAGCAATTATATTTCTTTTCCTTTGTTATATGTGTCTGGGTGAGGAAGCTCAAGTTGGGATTTTAATTGAACTTGCTTTACTTATGTGGTTATAGTCCGTTTTTCAGTTAATTTTTGATAATATTTCAGCGTGAAATATAATTGTCGATGCTGTTATGGACAGATTTTTATTGTCACTGGTGTATGTCTCTGAGTCCAAAATCCTTTTCACGGCCAGCAAAAAAGCAACCACTAGAGAACCCCACAGGAGAAGATTTCGAGAGAATTAGATCCTTGCCAGGATTTCAAAGGAGATGGAAATCGGCGGAAGGATATTCGGGAGGTATTGCTATAGGGATCGATCCGTCCCTATTCGAAATCATAGACGATACGATTGGCACATTTACTGTGTCAGTTACGATTAGACGAAGGAGCGATAAATGGGTTCATTTAGTTACATCAGTTTATGGTCCGTACGATTCGAGGAAGCGACAGGCATTTTGGGAAGAAATTAAATCAATCAGAGACGGGTGGGCGGGACCATGGGTGATTGGAGGAGATTTCAATATTTCTAGATTTCAGGGCGAGCACAAGGGAAGAGGGGCTAGTAGTAGAGACAGAATTAACTTCAACGGAACTATAGATGAATTAGAACTTCTGGAGTTAAACCCTACCAACAGAAGATTTACGTGGTCCAACACGCAGTCACGCCCAATTCTCGCAAGACTAGATAGAGTATTTGTGTCCGCGGAATGGGAGGAGATTTTCCCTTGCGCGTCTGTCAAAGCTATTGCGAGATTTACCTCCAATCACACTCCTTTGGCCCTACAGAGCGGCGAGAAGCAGAAGCGTATTACAAGTCCGTTCCGCTTCGAGAAGGCTTGGGTCATGCACAATCAAACTCGTAGCATTATCACGGAGTCTTGGAGCGCAGATATAGAGTCTATCAGTGCAGTGGACAGATGAATATTAAAGATTAGGAGGTTAAGAAGAAGATTCAAAGAGTGGGCTAGACAGGAGTTTGGGGAGATCAAAAGGAAGAGGGAAGCTATTGGGGAAAGAATTAGGGAATTAGAAGAGACAGAAGAAGGCAGAGATTTAAATGCAGAGGAGATAGATGAACTAACAAATTGCAGATTCAATTCTCACCAGATGGCGGAGATGGAGAAGCTATACTGGAGGCAACGATCCAGAATCCAATGGCTTAAAGAGGGGGACGCAAATACAAAGTTCTTCCATAAGTTCGCTAACGGAAGAAGGTGACAGAACAACATTGCAGGGATGGAGGTGGAATCCATTTGGACTGAAGATGAGGTGGAGATCAGAAATCATCTGGACGGCAAATTCAAAGAGCTGTTGGGACGGGATAGAAGTCAGAGATGTACACTAAGCCAGGACTTCTGGGAGGATGCTAGGATAGACGGTAGCGAGGGGATAGAAGGGCCTTTCTCGGAAGAAGAAGTGCTACAGTCTATCAAAAATCTGGGGCAAGACGAAGCTCCGGGTCCAGACGGATTCCCAATTTTCTTCTACACTCAGTATTGGAGCATTATCAAAGGGGATTTAATGAATATTTTCGATGACTTTCACAACCTATCGATAGATTTGGACCGGCTAAACTACGCAAATGTCATATTAATTCCTAAGAAGTCGGAGTCAAGAAGATTTGGAGACTTCAGACCGATTAGCCTCATCAACGGGTCCTTTAAGATTATCACCAAGGTTTTGGCCTCTAGACTGGCTCCGCATCTTAATGACGTTGTAGCCACGTCGCAGAGTGGATTCATTAAAGGGAGAGACATAATGGACAGCGTCGCCTCGGCTCATGAGATTGTCTTCAAAGGCAATCAGCACAACACAGACGATTTTCTTCTCAAACTAGATTTTGAAAATGCTTACGATTCGGTGGATTGGGATTGTGTGGACGAGGTTCTAAAGCTTAAGGGTTTTGGAGATAGATGGAGAGCATGGATTATGAAGTGCGTTAGGGGTGGGAAATCGTTTGTTCTTTTTCACGGGAAAGCAGGAAAGAAAATTAGATGTCAAAGAGGCTTGCGGCAGGGAGATCCGATCTCATCATTAATCTTCGCATTGGTCGCGAACGGAATAGCGGAAATGATCAGAAGAGGAACAGAGGCACGTATTATCAAAGGAGTACGAGTCAAGGGGATTAAAGAAGCCGTGGCGATCATTCAGCATGCGGATGATACTATAATTCTAGGGGAGGCTAAGGGGGAAGAGATCTTGGCCATTAGCGTGGTATTGAAGTGTGTTGAAGCTTGGGCAGGTCTGAAAGTAAACTTCGAAAAGACTTTTGTTACCCCGCTTAGTAGTAATCTAACTACCGAGATTAACACTATCAAGTTATTGTTGGGTTCCAAGGTGAATAACTATCCGATCAAGTATTTGGGTACGCCTATTAGACCATCCACTCTTCCTAAAGATGACTGGCTGCCGCTTATAGAGAAAGTGGAGAAGAAGCTGGCAGGGTGGAATGGGCGCTTTCTCACTTTTGGAGGTAGGATTACTCTGATCAATTCAGTCCTGAGCAGTATGCCGACATATTTAATGTCCATTTATGAACTCCCTAAGTGGGTGATCAACAGGATCGATAAATGTAGGAGAAGATTCCTCTGGAAAGGAGCGGATGAAACAAGCAAGGGATTCCACTTGGTTAACTAGGGTAGGGTTTGCAAAAGAAAAGAGTTCGGTGGTTTGGAAATTATTAATCTCAAGGATATGAATCGAGCTTTGATGACAAAGTGGTGGTGGAAGATGAACAGGAAAAGGAAAAGCTGGTGGTACAAATCATTCCAAACGTATTGGAATAGGGAAAAGGTCAGATTTGGGGGAACATGCAAATTTGGTAGAACATCATTCCTGTGGAAAGGAATAGCAAAGGTGGGGGACATTTTCCACTCTAACACCTTGTGTAGAATTGGGAACGGCAAAAATACTAGTTTCTGGAAGGACAAATGGTGCGGTAACAACACCTTAATTAGCCTATTCCCAGAAGCAGCCAGGAGTATGTTATCTTCGGAGTTGCTGGTCATGGATGTCTGGAGGAGAGGGAGGCTGCAGCTGCAGACGGGAAACGAAGTTTCTCAAGAAAGCATAGTACAAATACATCGTCTCAATTGCTTCATTCGAATCGAAGGGAGGAACTCTGAAGGACAGGAAGATGTTAGATCGTGGCACCTGGTGGCTAATGATAATTTCTCCGTCTCATCCATTTACAGAAGACTGGATGATGGAGGATTAAGATCAAAATACAGCGCAACGATTTGAGGGACGCAAGCTCCACTCAAGGTGAAGGCATTCCTATGGCTAGTGATGAACGACGCGATTTTATCTAAAGTCAACCTAGTAAAGAGGGATATGCAACTTGAGGCTACGTGCCTCAGATGCAACAATGGCGATGAGGACACAGATCACATTTTTTTCAAATGTTCTAGGGCATTATCTACTTGGGAGGTGGTCTGTAGGGGGTTTGGGTCATCTCATTTTCCCACCACTGTTACAGAGGCTTGGGATATGGGAAGGGGAAATTACATAAGAAAAGAGGATAGAGAGGCATGGGATTTATCTTTAGCTGCGGGAATCTGGGGATTGTGGCTAGACCGAAACAATTACTGTTTTCGTAATTGCATAATTAGATTTTTTGTTTTTATGCATCAAATTTACGGCTTAATTTATGCATGGGCAGGTCAGGCGTCTAACAGGAAGAAGCTAAGGATGTGAGGAGTGCTATCATTAGGAAATGTACTATGTATCTTTATTTCATGTATTTTCCTTTTGTGTTTGGTGGCGTCGATTGATTTGAGATGTCAGTCGCCATTAGTTTTTTTTTGGTTAGCTTGGTATAAGCTTTTGTTGTAATCCTGGTTTCGTTAATTTATCGTTAATGAAACGATGACTATGGTCATCTTCTTTCCCAAAAATATAAATTAAAAAAATAAATTTATAAAAAAAAAAAAAAAAACACACTACGTTTTGGTGTGTTATGGTGTTTTCTCTATGTTGTTGTTTGGAAAGAGGCTAATTCTCCTCCATTATCTTCTTCTTCTTTGGGTGAATTTATGCCTTTTCCGTTTGATTCCAAGTTAATCTGACCTGCTTTCCCTAATTTTCAAGTGTACTTTTACCAGTTTCTGCCAAATTTCATGTGAGTTCATGGTGAAAGAATGACCGAAGGGAGGGGGAGCTTATTCATAATTAATGGGAGGCGTAAGAAATTGTGGAAGTCATCAGTATATATAAAGTTAAGGCCTCCGAGGGACAAGCAAAAGAATTCATTTGTTTCCAACTCCCAGAGAACGGCAAAATTGTCCAAGAAAGGTAAATAGAAAATAGGTACAAAATGACATTTAATACAGGAAAGGACTTGCTGCAAAATCCGAAATAGAATCAGGAGTTCATCCAAATTCACAGGGATGGATCATAAAAAAAAAGTCTGACAAAGGGCGTAGCATTCCCCTAAAACAAGTTGATGTAGCTAACATCTCTCCATCTCGAGCGGTACACAAGAACTAAACAAGAAATATGCTTCTTTGAGGCCTGAACAAATAGTTTCAATAGTTAACGTAGCAGTCAAGAAAAGGTAAACAGAGAAGACATTGTGATTCAACATTCAATGTTAAAGCGTAATCTTTTCGGCGACAAATTATCCTTGGAATATTCTCGGTTATGCAATGATCTTCACTTTTGTGCATAGTTTTACATCTGGGCCAAAAGTCTTGAGTCTCTTAAGCATCATAGCAAGAAAACATTTCAACTTTCCATCTCACACTGCAATTCTTATTTAATACTGGATTTTTGATGTACATATATACTCTGACCACTGAGTCATTATTACATAAAATTCACAAGTTCCTATTCGTGGTCCGAATTATTTGTGACCACGTTAAAATATGATGTTCTTCGTACTTAAAATTCCATCCAGTACTAGCATGCTTCTGCCACTCGAATGGATGTAGTTGATCGCCAAGTTCATACCTGGGTTGTATTCAAAGAAAGAGTAAAGGATCATTACAACTCTGCCCTTGTTTCCGGGTCTTTTGCATGTTCTTCGCCTTTGTATGAGGAAAGAGTTTTGATGATTGACTCATATATCTCGATTCCTTTCAAGTACTCGTCTTTGTGCAAGAACTGCAGCACAGTGCAAAACGCAAAGGAGAACGGTAAACAATTTAGATCCAAGTAGATATTGGATGCAAGAAGCAGATCAGTTATTAAGCAGATTGGTAGATGGTCGATTGATCAGAATCAATGCTTGTTTAACTTGCAGGATATTAAGATAAAGTTCACAGATTACTTCCAAAGAAAACTATAACAGGGCAAATAAATTCACAGATCTTTGCTGTTATTGCTGATTTTCAATCCCCACTAGTCCACAACTATTAGTCTGCTAGCAGGTTAAGGATGAAGAATTGAATCTATCACTACAATTAAGCTATGGGACGCAATTTTGAGTATCAAAACCTAAAAACTCAATCACTATGTACTCAAAAAATTAAACCGAATCTGAGAGATCTTGAAGAAGAGAAATATGAGGAGCACAAACCTCATTATGATCATGTAGCAAGATCGGAGTGTTTGCCATTGGTGAAAATCCAAATGCTGGTATCCCTAGGTCTCGAAAATAGCGAGCATCGGTCGAGGCTGGGAATATCTCTGGCTTTTTTAGTTTCCCACCAGCTTTTTTAATGGATTTTTCTAACAATACCCACCATGGATTAGAGCTATCGGGCGCTGTAAGCAGTGGATTCCCAAACTTATCATGCAATGGAGCCTTCTGTTTATACTGCCCAAGCTAAAACCATGTTTAAAACAAGTAATATATATAGAAGTTTCAAGGAACAAGTATGAAGTATCCCCGGTTGGGATCAAGAGATCTTTATTATATATATCTAACAGGCCTTAAAGGGATCAAGAGATCTTTTAGGTGCTTCCTTGAATTTAAGTTAAAATAGTAGTATGTTATAGTAGTATGTTACCGATTGGAAATTTGATTTATAAACATCACAGTTCTCTCTGTTTTGAAGCTCAGCTGAAATATGCTTTGACTGTTCGACACATTCATCATTACAGTATACTTGTAACATTTCCATATCCACGTATCATTATATTGTTTACTGTTCACTCTGATTCAAGTGATTTCTAGACATGATTCATAGCTGTAGAGAACTTTTGGGCCATTTGATTCAAGAGTTAAAAAATGGTTTATAACTTGATATCTCATTCTATGGTAAATTTTGGTATGCACATCAGGAAGCACAGTGTAGATCATTCAAGGCCTGGTCCACGGCCTGGTCATTCTAGTTTCAGCTTACCACATTATATATATATGGTGATATTGTGGAGATGGTTTTAGGGGGTGTTTGGTAGTGTGTATTTGCAGTTGCAATTACAGTAGCAGTTGTAATTACAGTTGCAATTAAAGTTGCAGTTGCAAAGTTTGAATAAAATATCATGAAGGTAGAAGTGCAAGTAAAAAAACAAATACTCTCTCAAAATCACTTGCAACTCACTTGCACCCAAAACGGGTGAAAGTTGAAAGTTGCAAGTGAGACTACTTTTTGCATTTAGGTTGCAACTTACTTTTAAGTTGCAACCATAAAGTTTACTAGCCAAACATTGCAACTAGATCTCCTTGCAATTGAGTTGCAAAGTGAACAAAAAGGAATAGGAGGAAAAAAAATCCATACCTCAAATGTCAAATTACGGCAAGAGGGGGCCCACTCTTCAGCAATACGCCTCTCTAGAGCCACAGGATCAGCATTTGGAGGGACGCGAATATCCAAACCTGCCTCTGCTTCAGATGGCTGGAGATTCATCACAAAACCCTGACAACATATAAAATAAGAAACTTTCAGAAGATGTAGGTAATCTACCTTGTGGAGTGATTGATTGCTAAAAGAAAGGAAAAAATTTTCCAAAATAAGCCCCATTTTCAAAATATATTCCATATGGGGCTCTTCACCAAAATATTTCCATGCATGGTCTCTTTTTTGCCACGTCAGCATAGACTGCAGATCCCAACTGCGGCCTCAGCTTCTATGTGGCCGCAGATGGGAACCGCGGCGTCTTCTCAATTTTATTTGGTTGCTGCAGTTCATTTTGTTCATAACCAACCAAGGCCGCAGTTGGGAATTGTGGTGAAAAGCCCCCTATGGGATATATTTTGAAAAAGGGGCTTATTTGGGGGGGAAATTTAAAAGAATGTATATTAAAGGTTATATATAACAGCTGTAGCCTGTAGCCAAACTACAAACAGGGCACTCCTACATTTGCTATATTTTTACATGGGAAACTTGTTGAAATTGCGACGGTAAGAAACATGATTATTACATGGAAGTAAACGTTTACAATCTAATATATTTTTGAGAATATTTTGGAGTAACAGAACACCAAAGTACTTCAAAGGAATTTGTAGATAGCACTGATAATATGGGGAACACATATCTCAACTATGCATGACACGGTTGGATTGGATCCAGGTGATAGCTAAATACTTACCAAATTCGTCTAGATTAAAAACTTCGGCATTTTCGAGAAAGTCTTGAGATATATTCCAACTATTAGGTGGCGATAGCTGAAGATTGAAAAGTTCGGAAATTACTCCGAGAAACAATCACCCTGAAAGATTTAGAAAATGACGACAACTACCATTGTGTGGTCCTTTCCCACCAAGACATAATACGAAAATTAAGTGGGAAAAAAAGGGTTGATCAATACCGTCCATAGGTGAAATCTCAAATGATTGGCTCGGTGTACAGGAGGTAGAATAAGAGTAAAGGGCAGGAGTAAGAAAATTCAAAATTCCATTGTTTCGACAAAGATAAAGTGGGCTACTTCACCGTTTTCGGCATATTCCGATAAATTTTAAATTTCACTATTTTGGTTTGATGCTGTGGACACTTCTTTTTGTCAATCTTGAAAAAAATTGTGTGTTTCATTGTTTTTGCAAACTACTGTGGGTTATAGTCCACTCTTGTCGCCCAATTTAAAAAACTTCTGAATTTGACGATTTTAGCAAAGATCCTGTGGGCTATAATCCACTATTTTCACCAAATCTGAAGATTTTAATTTTAACAGTTTTTGCCTATTTTCTGTGTTGTAGTCAACTTTTTCGGTCAATTTTGAGAAATTCTAAATTTCACCAGAGTGGGTAAATCTACCTTTTTGGCAGAATTCTTTAAAAAAATCTTAGATATTTTGGTTAGATTTTGAGGTGTATAGTCCAATGTTTTTGGTTGATTTAGAACACATGGGAGATTAACTAATTTGGCCATATCCAAGTAAACTGCATTTTTCTCAGTCGACTGACCAATAATTTATTTGACTAAACTAGATAACGAATGGGACAAACTCTTTACCAGTTGACTGAACTTGCCCTTGAACAACAGAATATGCCTTAGTCAAGTGATCATGTTTTCTCTGTTGTTATTTGTTGTCTCCTCTCTTATTGGCCAATTTCGTGAAATTCCGTATTTTACTTTTGACAACATTTTGTGGCCAATAGTCCACATTTATTTGTCAATTTCGTAAAATTAGGTATTTCAGAGTTTTAGCCATATTTAGTAGGCTATATAGTCTACATTGTTCAGTTAATTTCGTAAAATTCTATATTTTCCTGTTATGGCCACATTTTGTGTGCTATACGGTTCACAGTTTTCGAACGTTTGAAAAAATTCCGTATTTCGCTGTTTTGGCCACATTTTTAGGTTGTCCACAATTTTCGGTCAATTTCGTGAATCTATATTTCATTGCTTTGGCATCATTTTGTCAACCAATTTCGTGAAATTCAAAATTTCCTTATTTGGGCTTTATTTGTGGGCTACAGTCCACATTTTCTGGCCAATTTTGTGAAAATCCGTATTTCACAGTTTTGACCAAATTTTGTGGTCTATATAGTCCACAATTTTCGGATGCTTAAAAAAAATCCGTATTTTGCTTTTTTTGCCACATTTTGGGGCTATGGTCCACAATTTTTGGCCAACTTATGAAAAAATTGTATATTTCACTGCTTTGGCGTCATTTTGTGGCTTATAGTCTACACTCTACAGTATATACCAATTCCGTGAAATTCCATATTTCTTTTCAACCTTATTTTCGGGGCAACAGTCCACATTCTCTAGCGAATTTCGTGAAATTCTGTATTTACCAATTTTTGGGTTGGCTATAGTCCACAGTTAGAGCTTGTATCGGGTCCTATCGGATTGGGTTCTCCACTACCCGGACGGGACCCAGTACCTCACAAGGTCAAAATTAGACCCCGAACCCAGACTTGCAAGAACCGGGTCCGGGCCCAGGTCCGGCTCCTAGTTAAAAAAATCTACTCGTCGGATCCGGTAATGGAAAATAAATATTAAGTATTTTGCACTCGATACCTTACGGTTCCAACAATATTTGCACTTAAGTACATAAATAAATATTATATTTACACATCTATCTTCAACAATTACTTTTATATGTATGTCCCTATAACCCTATTATTCAAATTCTATATTTTTGTGGATATTTTTTAAGGGGTCTGAATCCGGGTCTAGGTTTGGGTCGGTTCTATTTTGAGCGGACCCGGATCCAGAACCGAAAGTGCATCGGGTTTTATTTTATTTTAGGACCCGGACCCGTATAGATCTGGTCGGTTCCAGTCCAATGTCGGGTCCGAGTCAGGTCGGGTATCGGGTAAATGTGACAGTGCTATCCACAATTTTTGGGTTGGCTATATTCAAAAATTTTGTATTTCACTAATTTTGCCTGATTGTGTGTGCTAGTCCACATTTTTGGTCAATTTCACGAAGTTTCGTATTTCACTGTTTTGACCACATTTTGTGAACAATTTTCGGGCAATTCATGAAATTTCGTATCTCACTGATTTTGCCATATTATGTGGGCTATATATTCCACTGTTTTTGGCCAATTTTGGTAAATTCCGTATTTCAGTGTTCAAGCCATATTTTGTTGAGTATAGTTTAGAGCTTTCGGCCAATATCGTACCGTTTTGGCCTCATTTTCTGGGTTGTAGACCTGTAGTCCACAGTTTTCGGTCAATTTTGTGAAATTACGTATTTCGGTGTTTTATGCACATTTAGTACAATTCTTAGTTAATTTCGTAAAATTTCGTATTTCGATGTTATAGCCACATTTTGTGTGCAATATAGTTCATAGTTTTTGAACGTTTGAAGAAATTCAGCATTTCGCTGTTTTTGCCACATTTTTAGGCTATAGTCCAAAGTTTTAGGTCAATTTAGTGAAATTCCATATTACATTGCATTGGCAACTTTTTGTGGGGCTATAGTCCATAGTTTTCGACCGATTTCGTGACATTCCATATTTCACTGTTTTGGCCTTAGTTTGTGAGCTACAATCCACATTTTTTCACCAATTTTGTGAAAATCCATATTTCACTATTTCGACCAAATTTTGTAGTCTATTGTACACATTTTTTGGATGTTCAAAGAAATTCCGTATTTTGCTTTTTCAGCCACAGTTTTCGGTCAGTTTGGTAAAATTCTTTTTTTTTTTTTGCTTTGGCAACATTTTGTGGTCCACATGACCAATTTCGTGAAATTCCGTGTTCCACTGTCTAGACCTTATTTTGTGGGCTACAATCCACAATTTTGGACAAACTGTTTTAGCAATATTTTTTTGCTATAGTCCATAGTTATCGGCCAACTTTTGGAAATTCCTTATTTCATTATTTTAGCAAGATTTGGTGGGCTACAGTCCACAGTTCTTTGCCAATATTCTAAAATTTTGTATTTCACCATTTTGACCTCAATTTGGGAGATGTAGTCCATAGTTTCAAGCCAATTCGTGAATTCTGTATTTTACTGTTTTGACCACATTTTGTTGGCTATACAGTCCACAATTTTTGACCAAGTTTGTGAAATTACGTATTTCAGTATTTTAGCCACAATCAGTGGGTTATATAGTCTACAGTGTTCGGTTAATTTCGAAAAATTCCATTTTTCACCGTTATGCCCACTTTCTATATGCTATACAGTTCACAGTTTTCAAACGTTTAAAGAAATTCCGTATATCGCTGTTTTGGCAACATTTTTAGGTTATAGTCCATAGTTTTTGGCCAATTTAATGAAATTCCATATTTCATTTCTTTGACATCTTTTTGTGGGCTATAGTCCACCGTTTTCAACAAATTTTGTGCAATTCAAAATTTCACTATTTTGGCCTTATTTCGTAGGCTACGGTTCCCATATTTTGTGACCAATTTCATGAAAATCCGTATTTTACTGTTTTGGCCTTATTTTGTGGGCTACAGTCCATATTTTTGGCCAATTTCATGAAAATCCGTATTTTGCTGTTTTGACCAAATTTTGTGGTCTATAGCCCACAGTTTTCGGACGTGTAAAAAAATTTGTACTTCGATTTTTGGCCACATTTTTGGGCCGTGGTCACAATTTTTTGTCAGTTTAGAAAATTTTTATATTTCACTGCTTTGGCATAATTTTGTGGGTTAGTCTAAATTTTCTACTAATTTTATGAAATTCCGTATTTCACTGCTTTAACGTTATTGTGGGCCACTTTCCACATTCTCCGGCCAATTCCGTGAAATTCCGTATTTCACTATTTTTGTCGGATTTTGTGGACTAGTCCACAATTTTGGCCGTTTATGTGAAATTTCGTATTATATTGTTTTGGCCGGTTTTGTTGATGTGAGGAATACAAGATGAGGTGCCTTAGTGTATGCATTTTGTCGATGACGTCTTAGTGGACGAGACTAAAGCATGAATTAATGTATATTAAAATTGTGGAGAGAAACTTTGGAAGCTAAAGATTTTAGAATAAACACAACTAAAACAGAGTATATGGAGTGTAATTTTAGTCATATTCGGAATACAAATGAGGAAGTAGTGAAGCTTTTATGGTCAAGAGAGACCGTTTCCGATATTTAGGCTCGATTATACAAAGAGATGGGGAGATTTGTGGAGATGTTATACATAGGATCTAAGCAGGGTGACTTAGGCGGAGAAGTGTTAGTAGTGTTCTATGTGACAAAAATATACCTTTTCAGTTTAAGAAATTTTTTTATAGGTTGGCTGTTAGACCAGCATTGAAGTATGAAGCAGTGTTTGTCAACAAAAAAACATGTCCAAAAAATAAGTGTAGAGATGAATATGCTAAGATGGATGTGTGGTAAAACCACGAAGGATAGAATTAGAAACGAGCATATACAAAACATGGTAAAAGTGGCTCTTATCCAAGATAAATTGAGAGAATCACCTCAGATGGTTTGGACATGTTAGAAAGAGTGATTTGATAAGTATTGAAGGTAGAATTAGGGGTAGGGGAATACCTAAACTTTCTTGGGTGGAAACGGTGAAAAAAGATATAATAGTGATATGGCTAAAAAATGGATTAAATCGGAACTGTTCGGATCGGGCATGAATCTTAAAGTTCACAGGGGCAAAATGGTAATCTTACCTACAAACGGGTCCGAAATGGAAACTGGGTCTCTTCTCTAGGGCCCAATAACCCATGAACAGATCGTTCAACTAGGTACGGGTCCCAACCCTTTAAGAGCTTGTTTCGAAGGATATGGAGAAATCTTGATTTGTCCTTATTCCTAGGAGGTAGTTCTAACCACTTCTATCCAGACACACCGGGGAGTAGAGATTTGTTCTTATCTCGAAACAGATCCCCACGGCGACTATAAATACCCCCTACCTTCTACCGTTACAAGGTGATCACTCTTTGCCAACCTAAAGCTCTTTCACATTCTTTTCTGAGTACTGACAAGAGCGTCAAGATTCGTCGTCGGGATCAACCCCGGTGTTTCGAACTTTGTGTAGGTAAACGAGAGCAGCGAGAAGCCAGCCAAACAATAGTGGAAGAGGTCAAGTTTGACCCAGTCGAATCCTCACGAACCCACAAATTCATCTGATTGCCCCCACACCGAAATCAGTGGCAACAGATTGACGCAGTCTGTGGGAATTCGAATAGCGATCCGACCCTACTCTGTCAGCCAAAGCAGCTCCTAGCTATGCCGCCGAAGAAAGGGAAGTCCGCAGTCTCCAACCGTAGAACTTCCATTCCTCCTCCGCCTCCTGAGGATCTCCCTCCCCCCGTCCAACTGGTCCAACCTGCCCAGCAGCTCGAACAACCGATCCCTCAACATGTTCAGCAACCCCAGGTGCCTCAAAGGGCTGTTGGAGAACCCTCTCGTCGAAGTTGCCAAAAGCAACCCCTTCATCAGGTCCATATCTCCGTACACAACCCTTCCTCCGACTCCATGGCCTCCCATAGCCCTCCAACACCGAGAGATCTACGAGATGTTCTCAACAACCGGCAGAACGAGCCAGATCTTCGGATCCACTTGGACAACAGGCGGACCCGTGATGGGAACCCTCGCCGGGAGCATCAGAGGGACCGTTCACCCCGCAGGACGGATCGCAGAGGGTTCAACTCTCCTAAGAAGCGGAAAGAGTCACCTCAGCATCGTCAGAGAAGAAGTCGCCCACTCGCTGGCCGTCCTGCAGCTCGAGCTCATCGGGAGCAGGAAGCCCCCGTCCCGGGGGCAGAGTTCCAAAAGGTCCAGGAGGTAGTCATGCAAGCACTCAACATCGCCCCAAACAACGACCAACAGGCTCCCAGTCCTCGGCCAGCTCCTAACCATCGCCGCCGCTCTCTCAGTCCTCGACCAGCTCCGAGCCATCGCCGTCGCTCTCCCAATCCTCGGCCGGCTCTGAGCCATCGCCGTCGCACTCCCAGTCCACGACCTACTCAAAGCTATTGCCGCCACAGCCCCAGCCCTCTTTACATGAAGACGAGTCTCGGGGTTCCGCGAGGCATGACCGAAGGGAGGACTCGATCTACCGCCGTCTCCACGAGATGAAGAGGCGCCTCGGCCAACTCGACAGGAACGAGGAACAATGGGCGAGGAACATCCGCCCGAGCAGACCCCCATTCTCCAGTGCTATCATGGAGGCCCCCGTCCCAGAGAACTTCAAGCCTCTGCACTTTGAGTCTTATACCGAGGAGTCGGACCCCGCTGATCACATTGAGAGTTTCAAAACTCGCATGATGATCCACCATGCCTCTGACACCCTTCTCTGTAAAACCTTCCCGGCCACGCTCAAGGGGCCCACTCGAGAGTGGTATTCCAGACTTGCTCCAGCCTCCATTTTCTCCATCGACCAGTTCGAAGGTCTCTTCCTCACCCACTTCGTTAGCAGCCGCCGCTCCGAAAAGACGAGCACCTCATTGCTCTTACTCAGTCAAAGGGCGAGCGGCTGAGGGACTACGTCAAGCGATTCACGGCGGAGGCCAGATCTATCGCCTCTCTGGATCAGTCCGTGGCCTCGACAGCTTTCCAGTCCAATGTCATTAACCCCGATCTCAGGACGTCCCTGGCCAAGAAGCCTCCTTGGGACTTCTCAGAGCTCCTTCTCAGGAGCGAGAAGTACATCCGAGCTGAAGAGGCTCTAAACCGCCCCACTCTTGAAAGATCGTCTTCCGGGAACAAACGGAAGACTGCTGAAGGAGCTAAGAAGCTCCAAAAAGACAACGGGGGGCAACGTCGCCCTCTTTCCCGCTTCGAGAAGTTCACTCCGCTCAATACGAGAGTCTCGGCCATCTTAATGGAAGTTGGGAAGGAGGGTCTTCTACTGCCACCTCCAAAGATGAACACCCCCGGCAAGAAGAGAAACCGGGATAAGTGGTGCCGCTTCCACAAGGACCACGGCCACGACACAGACGATTGTCGGGCCCTGAAGGACGAGATCGAGGCCCTTATTCAGAGAGGGCAGCTCGCTAGGTTCGTGAGGAAGGATAGGGCTGATCCACCTCCGCCCCCAAGGGGGGCGAACAGGCAAGCCGAACAACGTGCAGAGTCCCCGGATGTCAAAGCCGAGGCTGTCCTGCACCTCATACACGGAGGCCCAATGGGAGGAGATTCCAACTCCTCCCGAAAAGTCTTCGTTCAAGAAGTGAACGCCGTACAGAGCCATCCTCCTCCCAAGGGTCTTGGGGTTCCTGTTACGTTTTCTGATAGGGACTTGGAGGGCATTCGAACGCCCCATTGCAATGCCCTTGTGATAAACCTCCGGATGGCCAATTTCGACGTACGCCGAATCCAAGTGAACAACGACAGTTTAGTCAATATTCTTTTCTTGGAGGCATTCCAGGGCCTCCAGCTGTCAAGATATCGGCTCAAGCCAGCTGGTTACACTCTACATGGGTTCACAGGGGTGCCGGTGATGATCGAGGGAGTAATAACCATTGACGTGACCGCTGGCAAAACCCTGGTCACAAGGACCGAGCCGATGGACTTGATGGTGGTAGACGTCAAGGCCGCCTACGTCATCTTGGGTCGACCGGGTTTGGCCGCTCTCCGGGCCATACCATCGGCCTATCATATGAAAATGAAGTTCCCCACCACGGCAGGAGTGGAGAGGTAAGAGGGAGCCAGGAGGCGGATCGTAAATGTTACATGACCTCGATGGGAGGGCCGGTCCTCTCCCTTGAAGCCCTCGAACTCCCACAAGGAAGTAGCCAGACTATCTCTGAGCCGGTGGACGAGCTAGAAGAAGTTGCCTTCTCAGAAGGAAATGCCACCAAGATATTTCAAATCAGCAAGGCCCCTTCCCCGTCCATCAAAGAAGACATCTCCCAGTGTATAAGGGAGAACCGCGATCTTTTCGCCTGGACCGCGGCTGACATGCCTGGCATCTCAGAAGAGCTCCTGATACACCACCTCAGCGTTGCCCCGGGAGTAAAACCCGTCCAGCAGAAGCGACGAAAATTCGCTCCCGAGCGCCAGCAAGCGATCAAAGAAGAGGTCGAAAAGCTCTTGAATGCTCGGTTCATCCAGGAGGTGAACTACCCCAAATGGCTATCCAATGTGGTAAAGGTTAAAAAGGCCAACGGGAGCTGGAGAATATGCATCCACTTCACCGACCTCAACAAAGCGTGTCCGAAGGACCCATTCCCCCTCCCGAGCATCAACGCTCTAATCGATGCGACCTCCGGTCATGAGCTCCTCAGCTTCATGGATGCCTTCTCGGGATACAACCAAATCCAGATGTTCTCTCTCGACATACCAAAGACCTTGTTCATAACCGATCAAGGCATGTACTGCTACCGGGTCATGCCCTTCGGGCTGAAGAACGTTGGAGCCACGTACCAGTGCCTTGTTAACAAGGTCTTCCGAGACCAGATAAGCCGTAACATGGAAGTCTATGTGGACGAGATGTTGGTCAAAAGCGCCAGCGGGCAAGAGCATGTCCATGACCTCCAGGAAGCCTTCGAGGTGTTAAGAAGGCACAACATGATATTGAACCCGAGCAAGTGCGCCTTCGGCGTCTCGTCCGGGAAATTCCTCAGATTCATGGTGAGCCAGAGGGACATAGAAGCCAATCCTGAGAAGATCAAAGCCATACTCAATATGGCCCCTCCCTCCAATGTGAAAGAAGTGCAGAGGCTCGCAGGACGCCTCGCAGCTATAGGATGTTTTCTCTCCAAGTCAAGGGAGAAATGTCTCCCGTTCTTCAAAGCCCTAAGAGGCGCGAAAGGCTTTGAGTGGGTGCAATAATAGCAAGTCTTTCGATCAACTGAAGGCTTACCTGGTAAACCCCCCACTCTTGAGCAAGCCAAAGCCTGGCGAAACCCTCTACATATACCTGGCGACTTCGGAGCAGACCCTTAGTGCCGTCTTGGTAAGAAAGGAGGATAAGATGCAACGCCCCATCTACTACGTAAGTAAGGTCCTTAGAGGCGCAGAACTCTGCTACCGGAAGGCAGAAAAGATGGCATACGCATTGATCATGGCGGCAAGGAAACTTCGCCCCTATTTTCAGTCCCACTCGGTGGTCGTCCTTACCAACCAGCTGCTGAAGCAAATTCTGCACAAGCCCGAGACATCGGGTCGTCCAATGAAATGGTCTATAGAGCTGAGTCAGCACGACATCAGCTACCAGCCCCGAACCGTTATCAAGGCACAAGCCCTAGCGGAGTTCATTATGGAGAGCACCATTCCCGGCCCCTCTGAGCCGGCTGAAGAACCCCAGGCCTGGACCGTATATGTTGACGGATCCTCGTGCGCCGACGGAAGTGGGGTAGGGGTCATCTTGACCGGCCTAGACGGTTTCGTTCTGCAATGCTCCCTCCGTATAAGCTTCCGTGCGTCGAACAACGAGGCTGAATACGAGTCCCTTATAGCGGGGCTCTGCATGGCCCGCAAGGCCGGGGCCAAACATAACAATGTCTTCGGTGATTCCCAGCTAGTTATGAACCAAGTGTCTGGGGAGTACGAAGCAAGAGAAGAGTGCATGGCCACGTACTTGGCAAAGGTGAAGGGGCTACTGGCTTTATTTGAAGACGCTCAACTCCAACGGGTCCCCCGCGAGGAAAACGCACAGGCGGATGCCCTCTCGAGGCTTGCCTCCTCTTTCCTCCAGGGTCTGGAGCGGACCATCTTGATAGAAATCCTCCTAAGACCCAATATCAAGGAAGAAAGCCCGGAACCAATGGAAGCCCTGCCCCCAACATTTGGGGAGAACTGGATGAAACCCCTGAATACCTCAGAGACAGAGTTCTCCCAGCCGACCCCAGAGAGGCAAGAAGAGTCAGGACCAGAGCAGAGCGGTACACACTCATTGAAGGAGTTATGTACAAACGCTCCTATACACAGATCGACGGCAGACCCTACCTAAAATGTTTATCCCCCGAAGAAGCACACTATGCCCTGAAAGAGGCTCATGACGGGATGTGTGGCGTGTACTTAGGAGCGAGATCCCTAGCCCGTAAAATTTTAAATTACAGCTACTTCTAGCCCACTCTTCTTAGCGACTCTGAACAGTAAGTCCGCCAAGCGGCTCCTGCCAAAGATTATCTCCGATCCGTCGCCTACCACAAACCCAGTTCTCCTCCTTAGCCAGCCCGATCCCTTTCGCAAAGTGGGGGATGGACTTACTCAGACCGTTTCCCCCAGCGCCAAGCCAACTGAAGTTTCTCGTCGTGGCAATAGATTATTTCTCCAAGTGAATCGAGGCCGAGCCTCTTGCAACGATTACGGAGAACAAGATTCAGAAGTTCTTCTGGAAGAACATTATTTGTCGGTTCGGTATACCTCGTATCCTCGTAACCGACAACGAAACCCAGTTCGCAGGGGAAACTTTTCGCAACTTTTGCACCGACCTCGGCATCCAACAGCGTTTCTCCTCCATATCCCTCCCTCGATCCAACGGCCAAGCGGAGAACGCTAATCGACAGATACTCTCTGGCCTGAAGAAGAGGCTCGATAAATCCACCAAGGGGTTATGGATCGAAATGCTTCCCAACGTGCTATGGAGTTATCGCACCACGAAGAGAACTCTAATGGGAGAGTCCCCCTTCAATCTCACTTATGGCTCCGAAGCCATCATCCCCCTACAGGTCGGCCTACCTTCTCCCCGATTGATCGCCTACAATGAAAAGCAGAATGCGAACCAGCTTTGCAACAGTTTGGACCTCATCGATGAGGTCCACGAAAGAGCTTCCATCCGGCAAGAGACTTACCAAAGTAGGATAACCCAATCGTACAATAAGAGAGTCCGTCCCACTAATCTTAAAGAGGGGGACCTAGTGCTCCGGAAATTGTCAATCTCTTTTCCAAGCAAGAAGGGCAAGCTAGCGCCCAACTGGGAAGGTCCATATAGGGTCTCCAGAGTTATTCGCCCGGGCGCGTACCAACTCGAAGACCCGGAGGGCAGAAGAATACCGAGGACTTGGAATGCTGACCACTTGATGAAGTACCAAGAGGGTGTCTTAACACCGCTCCAAGCAACTTCAAGCAACTCCTGAGTTGAGCTGTTTCTATTTGGTGTTTTATCTACCTTGTTATTTTTCTTTTCAAAATGTAAGAGAGGCTTGCAACTCAGAAGCAACCACTTAAGTCATCTTTAATAAAGGCGAGTTACTTCCTGAGAATTCTTAGTCTATAAATATCTAGTTGGTTTGCCTTGAGACGCGCGAAACACTCTAAAAACAACAAGTTCGAAGTCCAACACTTGGTTCAATTCCGCTTTAACTACTTGCTTATAAGCGAGTACGAAGCGGTTCACCATTCGGAATTGCTCCCACAGCTGTTGATATTTTCTAAACGACAAGCTCGGAGTCCAACACTTGGTTCGATTCCGCTTTAACTACTTGCTTATAAGCGAGTACAAAGCGGTTCACTATTCGAAATTGCTCCTACAGCTGTTGGTAATTTCTAAAAGACAAGCTCGGAGTCCAACACTTGGTTCGATTCCGCTTTAACTACTTGCTCAGAAGCAAGAACAAAGTGGTTCACCATTCGGAATTGCTCCCACAGCTGTTGATGTTCTCTAAACGACAAGCTCAGAAGACCCCAAATACGAGAAAAATCAATCTCCTGGACTTCGGCAACCTGTGCCGAGCACTTTTGCCTCCGACGTCCAAATACGAGAAAAATCCATCTCTTGGACTTCGGCAACCTGTTCCGAGCACTCTTGCCACCGACGTCTAAATGCGATAAAAATCCATCTCTTGGACTTCGGCAACCTGTGCCGAGCACTCTTGCCACCGATGTCCAAATACGATAAAAATCCATCTCTTGGACCTCGGCAACCTGTGCCGAGCACTCTTGCCACCGACGTCCAAATGCGAGAAAATTCAATCTCTTGGACTTCGGCAACCTGTGCTGAGCACTCTTGCCGCCGACGTCCAAATGCGAGAAAAATCAATCTGTGGGACTTCAGCAACCTGTGCCGAGCACTCTTGCCACCGACGTCCAGATGCGAGAAAACACTCTTGGACCTCGGCAACATGTGATGATCCACAACTGTTGATACACTTGCAAACGATAGCGAAACACACGAGTTCGAGAAATGAGTTCACTATTTCATTAAAATTTGAGGTACAAGTCTAACTACAGACCAACAACTCATCTTTACATCGAGGTACAAGACTCATACGAAACAAAGATTACAAAATCACAAAGACCTGCCCTAACCCCTCCTAGAGAGTGGGATGCTTCTCTTAAGTGATAAGCGAGGCCAGCGAGCACCTTGCTGCTATGGCCTTACTTCCGAGGAGGTCTCCAAACCGGCGAGTCGAGTCGTATCATCAGTACCTGAGAGCCTAAGTGTTGCCCCAACAGATGCTCCGCTCGATGAGCCAGCCACTCCGCTCTGTGCATCCCCAGGGCACCTCACAATGGGGGGCGAGCGTAGCGCCAGCTCGTGGAACGACCTCCTTGTGCGTACTCACCTCGGGGACAGGAAGTGCTCCTGATGTTACTCCCCTCGGAAAGTCGTCGTAGCTGATGGTTCTTGGCCTCTAGCTCTACGACCCGTTCTTTCAGTGACTCATCCGTCACTCTGATCTTCAGGCGTGGCATTCGGCTCGAGCTACCCGCACGAGAAGCCTCGATGATAGTCCTCCGAAGTTGTGCCGCCTCGAAGCTCTTCTCGAGTACCACGTTCTTCAGCCCATCTCTCTCAGCCCTGACATCGAACAAAACTGACGAAGGAATTTTAATCTTAAGCCCTGGCTCACGGCCATCGAGGGACACGTCTCCTCCCCTTCGGAGAGCACTTTGCGAGCCTTCTCCTTTAGCCTTTTTAGCTTAGAGTCTCGATGGGCCAACGTCTGCTTGAGGTAGTTTAACTCCGACTCGGCTTTAAACAACCTCTTTCGAGTTCGAGCAAGGCCCAGCTTTGTACCCCAAGACCAGTTCGGAGGCGTGAAACTTCGGCAACCTCGGATACTTCAACTAACTGAGATACTTCGGCGATCTGAAAAAGCTAAGATACTAAGTTCAAACGAAGCCACTACGAGACAACCCGGAAGCAAATCAGATGCAAATCACAAAGAACACTTAGCAAAAAAGATTTTAAAAAGTTTTCATTTCATTAGAGAGTTACAAGCGATAGCCAGTCCGCGATTAGGCAATACATTCCTTATCAAAACAACTATGAATTACAAGTCAAGGCCGGACCTCTTTGCCGTTGCTGCCAGTCGTTGCAGGCTCTGACCCATGCGTGGCGGCGACGATCGCCAAGGGCATGGCATCCGAGCCGGTCTCCACTTCGGCCTCGTTGACCTCAACCTCCACGTCGTCGTCCCCCACTTCACCTTCGTCGGAGGAGTCATCGAATCCCGGGACGTGGTCGGGGAAGAGGCGCCATCCGGAGCAGTCCACATCGAGGTAGCTCTCCTTCACTTGCTCGATGGCCCGAGCGTAGGCCTTTGCCATATTGACCGCGAGGAACCTCTGCGCCTTATGAAGCACGGATACGGGTACGGGGTGCGGGGACGACACGACACGGGGTACGGGGATACGTGATTTAACAAAAAAGTAGGATACGGGTGCGTTGGTGGGTACGTTCATTATAAGATAATTCATATTATATTTATAGGTATAAAAATATTTTTCTTGTTAAAAATGCAAATATTTAAACAATTTCACAGAACTGTAAATAATACATTATAATATAAGCATTTTGGAGAAAATAAATGATAATCTAACTATCAAATCTTTGTGTAGACTTGTTCTGTGTTTCAGCATAATTGTAAACAATAAACTTTTGAAATTATTATAGGACCCAGTGCATTTATCAAAATATAGCTGTCTAAAAATTGCGAAAATGCATTAAAATTTTGGATGCTCCTTGGGTACGCACCCGAGAGTACCGAAAGAGTATCGGCACCCGATACGCACCCGATACGGGTACGTCAGCTATTTGAAAGTATCTGTGCATCCTAGCCTGCGCCCTCTACATGGACTCGGCCTCGGCCTCCTTGGCGGCGACGATCTTAGCGGCCTCGACAGCTTCCTCCCTGTCCTTCGCTGCCGACTCCTGCTATTGGAGCAGAACGGCGATGTCGGCCTCGAGCTTTGCCACGAGACCGTTGAGGTACTCCATCCTCGTCGTCTTCCCCTCAACTTCGGCCTTCAGTTGCTCAAGCTCTTTGGTGATCCGAGCCTTCTCCGCCCGAGCCTTATCCGTCTCCCGCTTCAACTCTTTCTCGAGTTCGGTCATCTTTTCCATTAAATATCCGAAGTGGCAAGTTATCTGCAAAAGGGAAAAAGCCGCATTGAGAACTAAGAAAGAATACAAATATACAACTAGCTAGTCCGCGATGCTTACCGATACTGCAGCTCGAGCGATCTCGAGCGCGTCATCTCCTACCCCGCCGGCATCCATGGCGGCCCTATCCTTCGGCGTCGCGAGATGTCGAACTGACTGCATACTCGACGTCGAGTCACCTAAGAACCCGTCGAGCTTCCGAACCTGCCAATCCGAGACGAAGATATTTTTGTGTTCCTCGGTCAGGAACACCTCGGCTTCGGCCGTCAGAGGGGCGGCCTCCATACCCAAAGCGGCTGCTAAGGGAAAGGTCCCCCGCCTTTGTCGAGACCAAAGTTGCTGCTGGAGTCGGCGGCCCCTGGACGACAGTGGCCGGCACCACCGCCTCCTCTACAGTAGCGGAGTCTAGCGGTGACCGTCTTCGGCCACGGCAAGGATACCTTCGAGGCGACCCTCTTCCTCTTTCTCGGGGCCTTTCTGCTCAGAACCCCATTTGATCAGCCTCCTCTACAGTTGTTGCTGATGAAGTCAGTATAGGGTCCGGAGCACTCTCAGATCCGGCTCGATCTCCGCCGCCTGCCAGTAGAGGATGACCCCGTTGATCAGCCTCCACCCGTTCAGCATGAGCTGAACTGGGCTGATCCGGTACCACCGCAGCACCTCGACAACAAAGGGGTAGAGAAGCAGACGCTCCCCAGCTATGAAAGCGTCGATGGGCCAGAAGCACATATTCACCGGCATCGAGGAATTGGCCCTCACTCCAGGCCCGGACAACATCAACTCGAACTCCTCGGGGATCTCAAAGCACTCCCGAACTGATGCCAGATCGGCCTCGTTGAGAATAGAAATCGTCTCGTCCACCTCCGAAATCTCCCTTGCAGCATTCTCTTCGAAGCTCCGCCCCATGCCGTACATGATACGTTCGGCATGCTCCTTCGGCAGTTCCCGAACCCTCTGAAGTCCGGTCAGAACCCGGGCATCCTGCCGAACTCCCCCATCCTCCGTAAGTCCTCAACTACAGTCTCCACTATGACTGAAGTTGGCCCTTCTACGGCTTTGCCTTTGTCGACTGGAGGAGCTTGGCTCGAGGTTCGCTCATGAGCAAGCAGAGGGGAGGTTTCTGGCCTCAAGGGAAAGCTAGACATTTTTTGAAAATAAGCTAAGTGTTGGAATTACCTTGAAATGACGACGGTCGGAAAGTTCACCAGAATTCAGTGAAATCTCGCCGAAAGCTCCCGCTAGTGAAAATGAGTCGCCTGAGTAAAAACTAGAAAAGTGCAAAAGGGGGAGGGGTGAAAGTTTTATAGACGTGGCACACAATTCGAGACAAAGGCTTCAAAAATTCAAAAGCCTGGCCCATTTACCACAAGACGACAAGAAACTCAACAAGCCTTTGACTGGTCAATGGTCTAAATGGTCAGCGTGCCACGTGCCAATCTCTTGGACTTCGGCAACCTGTGCCGAGCACTCTTGTCACCGACGTCCAAATGCAAGAAAAATCAATCTCTTGGACTTCTGCAACCTGTGCCGAGCACTCTTGCCACCGACTTCCAAATGTAAGAAAAAAATCTCTTTTGGACCTTGGCAACGTGTGCCGAGCACTCTTGCCACCGACGTCCAAATGTGAGAAAAAGTATCTTGGACTTCGGCAACCTGGGCTGAGCACTCTTGCCACCAACGTCCAAATGTGAAGAAAAAAATCTCTTCTACCTCGGCAATGTGTGCCGATCACTCTTGCCACCGACGTCCAAATGTGAGAAAAAATCTCCTTTGGACCTCGGCAATGCGTGTCGAGCACTCTTGCCACCGACGTCCAAATGCGAGAAAATCTCTCTTGGACCTCGGCAACATGTGTCGAGCACTCTTGCCACCAACATTCAAATGCGAGAAAAAAACTCTCTTGGACCTCGGCAATGTGTGCCGAGCACTCTTGCCACCAACATCCAAATGTGAGAAAAAATCTCTCTTGGACCTCGGCAACGCGTGCCGAGCACTCTTGCCACCGACGTCCAAATGCGAGAAAAATCTCTCTTGGACCTCGGCAACATGTGCCGAGCACTCTTGCCACCAACGTCCAAATGCGAGAAAACGCTCTAACCAGTCAATGCTCGACTTGACACATGTCATCCTCTCGATGTCCCTCTCGACTTCGGCAGCATTCGCCGAACCCCCTCGACCTCGACCTCCACCCAGACACGTGTCATCCTCTCGAGGTCCCTCTTGACTTCGGCAACATCCGCCGAACCCCCTCGACCTCAGTCTCCACCCGAACACGTGTCAACCTACCGAAGTGGCTAAAGGGGGTCGGCGACTGGTGCTGAGCGTTCTTGCCACTGACCCCCAGACAAGGGAAAAAATGCCTTTGCATCAAGGGAACCATCCGATCTCTCAAAAGTTATCGCCTAAGCCTGATGAGCGCCCCAGATTCAGCCACGTCACCAAAGCACAGATCCACCCGCTGATGTTCAGATATTCGTGCCAGTGAGCGATGGATGTCTCAGATTCGTCCACGTTGATAATACCGTGATTAAATATGTTTTTTATTTATTAATTCGAATTATATATTTAAATTTAAAAAATGCAAAAAAAATGATTAAAAATTCAGAAAAATTAATTAAAAATTCTAAAAAATAATTATAAATTCGAGGAAATATTTTTGAGCCCCTGGGTAAATAATTATTAGTTAGAGTAATTAATTAGTGCTCTCGGAAAATAAATCATCACTTTGCAAAATTGAATAAATGATTCGAAAAATAGTTAAAAATCGGAAAAAATTGCCAAAAATCCAGAAGAGCCAAAGAACAATCTTGGGCATGTTACCAGCTCAGAAAAACGTCGTTACTCCTCGAACAAGATTCGAACCTCCTTTAAGAACTCCGATAAAATCTTGTACGCCATTGAAATAGCAAAACTACTACCCAAAGGCTGTAGTTAATAGTCTTTAGGAGTGTGGAGTTTGTGATATGGCAAAAAATGAGATTAATCGGAACCGTTCAGATCGGGCACGAATCTTAAAGTTCACAGGGGGAAAACGGAAATCTCACCTACAAACGGGTCCGAAATGAAAACTGAGTCTCCTCTCTACGGCCCAATAACCCATGAACGGATCTGTTCAACTAGATACGGGTCCCAACCCGTTAAGAGCCAATTCCGAAGGATATGGAGAAATCTTAATGCGTCCTTATCCCTAGGAGGTGGTTCTAACCACTTTTATCCAGCCATACCGGGGAGTAGAGATTTGCTCTTATCTCGAAACAGATCCCCATGGCGACAATAAATACCCCCTACCTCCAACCGTTACAAGGTTATCACTCTTTTCCAACCTAAAGCTCTTTCATATTCTTTTCTGAGTTCTGACAAGAGCATTGGAGGGTTCGTCGCCGGAATCAACCCCGGTGTTTCGAACTTTGTGCAGGTCAACGGGAGCAGCGAGAAGTCAGCCAAACAATAGTGGAAGAGGTCAGGTTTGACCCAGTCGAATCCTCATGAACCCACAAATTCATCTGATTGCCCCCACACCGAAATCAGCGGCAACAAATAGCTTGTAACCTTACAGAAGATATTCCGCTAAACTGAGCAGAATGGAAAACCAAAATTCATGTAGCCGACCGCAACTAGTTGGGAAACAGACTTTGTTGTTATTGTTGTTGGCCCATTTTGTGCACAGTTTTCGAGCAATTTCGTGAAATTTCGTTTCTCACTGTTTTTGTCAAATTATGAGGGCAATATAATCCCACAGTTTTCGGCTAATTTTGGCAAATTCCGTATTTCGGTGTTTTGGAACATTTTGGCAAAGTCCAGAGTTTTCAGCCAATATCGTAAGATTATGTATTTCACCGTTTGGACCTCATTTTGTGGGTTGTAGTTCATAATATTTTGCCAATTTTATGAAATTATGTATTTCATTGTTTGCCCACATTTTTTAGGCTATAGTCCACAGTTTTCAGTCAATTTTGTGAAATAACGTATTTCGGTGTTTTAACCACATCTATTGGCAATATAGACTATAATGTTTTGTTAATTTCGTAAATGCAGTTATGGCTTGCATTTTAAGTGCAATATTGTTGACAGTTTTCGAACATTTGAAATAATTCAGTATTTCGCTATTGTGGCCACATTTTAAGGCTATAGTCCAAAATTTATGGTCAATTTCGTTAAATTCCATATTTCATTAGATTTGCATCTTTTTATGGGCTATAGTCTACAGTTCTCGACAAATTTTGTGAAATTCCATATTTCACTATTTTGACCTTAATTTGTGGACTACAGTCCACATTTTCGTGAAAATATGTATTTCACAATATTGACAAAATTTTGCAGTCTATAGTGCACAGTTTTCGAACGTTTAAAGAAATTCCGTATTTCGCTTTTTCGACCATAATTTTTGGCCAGTTTGGTAAAATTCTACATTTTACTGTTTTGGCGTCATTTTATGGGTTATATAGTCCACAATTTTCGACCAATTTTGTGAATTTTCGTATTTCACGGTCGTGACCTTATTTTGTGGGTTACAGTCAACATTTTTGGGCAAACTTTTAGGCCCTATTTTATTGACTATGGTCCATAGTTTTTGGTCAATTTTTGGAAATTTCGTAATTTACTATTTTGGGCCGATTTGGTGGGGCTTCAGTGAACAATTTCGGCCATTTTCGAGAAATTCTGTTTTTTTACTGTTTTAGCCCATTTTGTGTAATTTTTCAGCAAATTTCGTAGAATTTTTTATCTCACTATTTTGGCCATATTATGTGAGCTATATAAGTTTTCGACTAATTTCGGAAAATTCTATACTTCAATGTTGTCCACAGTTTTTAGCCAACATTCTAAAATTCTGTATTTCACCAATTTGACCTCATCTTGCGGCTGTAGTCCATAGTTTTTGGTCAATTCGTGAATTCTGTATTTTACTGTTTTGGGCACATTTTTTTGCTATAGTCCACAATTTTTTACCAATTTCGTGAAATTGCGTATTTAAGTATTTGAGCCACATTTAGTAGGCGATATAGCCTATAGTTTTGGTTTTTCTAAATTTATGTATTTCACTGTTATGACCACATTTTGTGTGCTATATAGTTGACGGTTTCAGAAGGTTTGAGGAAATTTCGTATTTCAATGTTTTGGCCACATTTTTAGGCTGTGGTCCACAGATTTTGGCCAATTTCGTGAAAAATCCATATTCAATTGCTTTGGCCTTGTTTTGTGAGCCATATAGTCCACAATTGTCGACCAGTTTCATAAAATTCCATATTTCATTGTTTTGGCTATGTAGGCCACAATCCACATTTTTGGCCAATTTCGTGAAAATCTATAATTCACTGGTTTGACCAAATTTTATAGTCTATAGTCCATAGTTATCGGACGTTTACAAAAATTTCATATTTCACTTTTTTGCCACTATTTTGAGCTATGATCCACAAGTTTCGGTCAGTTCAGTAAAATTCTACATTTCACTACTTTGGCATCATTTTGTGGGCTATAGTCCACTATTTTAGACCAATTTCATGAAATTTTGTAATTCACTATTTCGCAGTCAATTTCATGAAATTCCGTATTGCATTGTTCCGGCAATTATTTGTTGGCTATATAGTTCACAGTTTTTTGCCAATTTTCGGAAATTCCGCATTTCACATTTTTGACTCGATTTTGTGGGCTATAGTCCATAATTTCAACCATTTAAAAAAAAATTTGTAATTCACTATTTTTGCCACATTTAGTTCGCAATTTCCGGCAATTTTGTGAAATTTCATCTCTCACTGTTTTTGCCATAATATGTGGACAACATATATAATCCACAATTTCGCGAAATTTCGTGTTACAGTGTTTTAGCCACATTTGTGGACTTAAGTACACAGTTTTCAGCCAATATCGTAAGATTCTGTATTTCACAACTTTGGCCGCATTTTGTGGGATGTATATAGTCTATAGTTTTCGAATAATTTCGAATAATTTCGAAAAATTCCGTACATCACTGTTATGGCCACATTTTATCGTTATATAGTTCACAGTTTTCGAACGTTTAAAGAAAATATGTATTTTGCTATTTTGGCCAAATTTTTAGGATATAACCCACAGTTTTCGGCCAATTTTGTGAAATTCCATATTTCACTGCTTGGCATTTTTAGTGGGCTATATAGTCCACAATTTTCGACAAATTTCATGAAATCCCATATTTCACTATTTTGGCCATAGTTTGTGGGCAACAGTCACATTTTTCTACCAATTCCGTTAAAATCTGTATTTCACTATTTTTAGAATTTCGTGGTCCAGTCCATAGTTTTTGGACGTTTACAAAAATTCAGTATCACTTTTGTGGCCACATATTTGGGCTATGGTACACAGTTTACAGCCAATTTAGTAAAATTCTATATTTCATTACTTTGGCATCTTTTTGTGTTTTCAGTCCATTTCGTGAAATTTCAAATTTCACTGTATTGACCTTATTTATAAGCTACAGTCCACATTTTCCGGCCAATTTGGTGAAATTTCGTATTTGACTGTTTTGGCCCTTATTTGTCAGCTATAGTCCATAATTTTTGGCCAAATCTAAGAAATTTTCAATTTCATTATCTGGTTCCGATTTTGTGTGCTAGTCCACAATTTCAGTCATTTTCGTGAAATTCTGTATTTCCCAGTTTTGGCCGCATTTTGTGCAAAGTTTTTAGGCAATTTCATGAAATTTCGTAGCTCACTATTTTTGTCATATTATGAAGGCTGTATATAATCCACAGTTTTCAGCCAATTTCAGAAATTTCATATTTTAGAGTTTTAGCCAAATTTTGTGGCCTGTAGTCAACAATTTTTGGCAATATCATAAAATTCTATAGTTCACTGTTTTGGCCTCATTTCGTGGTAGTATAGTCGACAGTTTTCAATTAATTTCATAAAATTTCGTATCTCACTGTTATGACCACATTTTAGGTGTTATATAGTTCACAGTTTTCAAATGTTAGAAGAAATTCTGTATTTCGTTGTTTTGGCCATAGAGTATGGTCTACAGTTTTCGACCAATTTCGATAAATTTTGTATTACATTGCTTTGACATCTTTTAGTTGGCTATAGCCAACCGTTTTCGATCAATTTCGTGAAATTCCATACTATGATGTTTTTGCTTTATTTTGTGGGCTGCCCAGTCCACATTTTAAGGCGATTTCTTGAAAATTCGTATTCACTGTTTAGACCAAATTTTGTGGACTATAGTCCACAGTTTTCGGACATTTAAAGATATTTTGTTTTTTGTTTTTTTGCCGCATTTTTAGGGTATGGTCCACAGTTTTGGGCTAGTTTAGTAAAATTCCATATTTCACTTCTTTGGCTTCATTATGTGGACTTTCGTATTTCACTCTTTGGCTTCATTTGAAAATTCGTATATATCACTTCTTTGGCTTTTCGACCAATTTCGTGAAATTTTGTATTTCACACTTTTGACCTTATTTTGTAAGCTACTATTCAAATTCTTTTGCTAGAGAAGTGAAATTTCGTATTTCACTGTTTTGGCTCACTTTGGTAGCCACAATCCACTGTTACGGTAAATTTTTGGAAATTCCGTATTTCCATATTATGCCCCGATTTTGGGGGCTATAACCCACAATATCGACCATTTTTGTGACCTTCCGTATTTCACTGTTTTGGCCAGAGTTTCAGTTAATACCGAGAAATTCCGTATTTCAGTGTTTTGGCCACATTTTGTGGAGTTTTCGGCCAATATCGTAAAATTCTGTATTGCACTGTTTTAGCCTCATTTTGTCATATATTAGTCTACAGTTTTCGTATTTCACAGTTTAGGCCACATTTTGTGGGCTCCACAGTTTTCTGCAAATTTTGTAAATTACGTAATTCACTATTTTGGTCACATTTTGTGAGCTACAATTCAAAGTATTTGACAGTTTGACAAAATTTTGTATCTTACTGGTTTCGCCACATTATAGGGGCTTCTAGTCCATAATTTTGGTCAATTTCATTAAATTCCGTATTTCAATATTTTGGCCATATTTTATGGGCCATAGTCCACTATTTTCGGTCAATTTTTCCAAATTCCGTATTTAAATATTTTGGCCACATTTTGTTGGCTATAGTCCATAATTTTTAGCAAATTTTGAGAAATTCCATAATTCACTGTTTCGACGACATTTTTTGGTCTAGCCAAATCTTTGGAATATAGTATTTCCCGAAAACCGTCGAAACTTATGGATTATTGCTCATAGTTTTCGGTCATTTTCGGCAGATTCCGTATTTCACTGTTGAGCACCTTTTGTGAGCTTTCACAGTATCATGATGTTTTCAAGAAACTTCGAATTTTGTTTTCCCTTTCATAACTGTTGTACGCTCGTTCGTAGCTTGTTCCCTTACTGCACTTTAAAAAAAATTAAGTTCCTAGTAGCAGTCGGCGACGAAAGTTCTCCATGAGCGCTATGTTGTTTGCTTTTCTCAACTGAAGTCACGCGTAGCAGAACTTGATAGCAGACAAAGCGTGGAGGTAACGATGGGATACGAAGCAAAACCGAATGAACGTCGTTTTTCTTGGTCAGTCGAGGGACCACAATTTTTTGGCCATATTTTGTTGGACATAGTCATTATTTATCAGCTTTTTCTGTGCAAAATTTTGTATTTCACTTTTTTTGTCTATAGTCCACAATTTATCATGTTTTTAAAAAATTAAGTATTTCCCTATTCAACACCTTTTGTGAGCAATAAGCCACAGTTTTCTGTTGTTTTAAAGAAATTTGTATTTCAGTTTTGGCCACATTCTGTATTTCACAATTTTGGCTAAATTTTGTGGTCTACTGTCTACAGTTTTCGGACATTTAAAGAAATTCTGCATTTTCTTTGTTATGACCACACTTTTAGGTCCGCAGTGTTCAGTCAATTTCGTCAAATTCTCTATTTCACTGTTTTGACTTTATTTTGTAGGTTGGTCCATAGTTTTCGACCAATTCTGTGAAATTCCATATTTCACAATTTTGGCATTATTTTGTGGGCCATATAGTCCACATTTTCCACCCAATTTCGTAAAATTCCGTAATTAAATGTTTTGGTCCAATTTTGTGGGCTAGTCCAAATTTTTTGGCCATTTTAGTGAAATTCCATATTTCGCTGTTTCGCTGTTTTTAGCACATTTTGTGCAGTTTTCAATCAATTTCGTAAATTTTTATATTTCACTATTTTAGCTACATTAAATGGGCAATAGTCCACAGTTTCAGTCAATTTTGTGAAATTATGTATTTCAATGTTTTGGCCCATTTTGTGGACTGGACGATACATATATATATACACACGATTTTTCCGATTTAATCCCTTATCATTTTCCGATTAACCGATTAATCACTAATCGCTCCTAGACCGATTAATCACTAATCGCTCCAAGAACCGATTTTAACTACCTAGGTGATGAGGACATCGGTTCAAGACGATTCGGACGTTTATATCAGCACAGACATCGTCTAGGACAACTGCTTCATTGGTTTAGTATTTTATTCAGTAATCATATATATTTTTGACAATTATAGCCATATGTAGTAGTTTTACGATTTTATATTTCGAGATTTTTGGCAATTTTACACCCTTTCTTTTATGCATTAGAATATTTTTGAGATTTTAGAATATTTTGAGATTTGTATCAAAATTTGTTTTGAGCTTATATATCGGCTTTGAGATTAATGAGAAGTTATGTTATTCTTGTTTTAAAAAAATTATTGTAATGAGTAATTGCTCTTCATCCCTCTTTTTGTCTGAGACAATTAAAAGAATTATTAGGGTTTGTAAGAAATCCTAATAAAGTATTAGGATTTGTAATAAACTCTAAAACTATACCCAAATCCCAAAATCAACTTCAATTCATAAACCCTAATTCCCAAATCAAACTCAAATCCAAACACAAATTAACTCGTCTTCTTCTTCCTGTTCTCTTCTCTCCTTCAACCCAACAACCTGAACACCCCCTTCTAATACTATCTCACCCCTGCTCCGATGCCGCCATCACCACCGCGCGCCACGACCAACATCACCCATCCTCCGCTGCCTCCCCCATCGTCCCTCCCCATCACCGACCACAACTTCCCCACCATCCCCAACCGTCGTCACCAACTCTCGAAACCCTATCATCTCCAAATACCTCAACCACCCCACCGCCAACCACCTCCGTCGACATCAGCCACCACCACCAAGCGGCTGCCCTTGCTATTCGTTGCCTCAATTCCATAATCCGACCACCGTAGACCGCCTCCTCCTCGCTGTTCGGCCATCGCAGCCCCTCCTTCACTGTGCTCCCTATCTGCAACCTCAATAAACTCTTTCCACTTCTCAAATATTTGTATTACTGCTTTATCATCTCTATTATCTTATTTAATTTATCTGTCGTCCACAAATATTAAGAGTGTGCCTCTACTTGTCTATTAGAGTACAAATCATTATTGCATCTTTTACTTGATAAGATCATCCACAATCGTTTGCTATATTTGCCAATTTCTCATTTTTTAGCAAACAAGGTGTTGCATTCGTTTGCTATTTTGCCATATTTTGCCAATTTGGCAAAATAGCTACAGTCACTTCTCATTTTTGCGAAACGAAATGGCGATTCTCAAATTATAAGAGACAAAACATGTTGTTTCGTCCCTTTTTTTTCTTTTTTTTAATGTGATCAGTTGTTTCGTCTAACCTATTTTTTAAAAAAAATTAAATGATCAGACGATACAATACCGTCTGAACAAAAAAAAATCCGAAAATGCCTCGAACGAGACATGTTGTCTCATCCCATGCCAAAATGGCTGGGACGGGACAACATGTCCCGTTTTAGAAATGGGGACATGTGTTTTAGGGTTAATTTGGCATTTAATCCCTCCTTTAGCCTAATTGATTACCTATTTATTAATTTAATAATCAAATACTACTACTAATTACTAACTTAAACTAATGTAGTATTAAGATTAATAATATTATAAAATTAAAGTGAGACAGGGCATGTTGTCTCGTCCGCTTAAAAAAAAATTGCAAAATTATAGCAAACCACCATTGCAGGCAAATTCCCTATTTGCTATTACTGTAGCTGTCATTTTGTAAAAAAATGAGAAACACCATTGTTGCCGCTGGATCTGGTGTGGGGGCAATAGACAGAATTTGTAGATTTGTAGAAACTCGAACAGGCTGAATCCTACTTCTTCCTTGTTGGTAAGTTGACTCTTTGGTGATCCCGCGGACCTGCACAAATGTTCGAAACACCGGGATGGATCCTGGCAACGAACCCTCCGACGCTCTTGTCAATACCAGAAAAAGTATAGGGAAAGAGCTTAAGTGCACAAAGAGTGATCACCTGTGACAGTAGCAGGTAGGGGGATATTTATAGTCGCCGTGGGGATCTCTTTCAGGATCAGGATGAATTCCTACTCCTTAGTGTGGCTGGATATGGGTGGTTGTAACCACCCCCTCAAGATAAGGACAAGCCAGGATTTCCTCCTATTCTGTTGAACTGGTCCCTAACGGGTTGTGACCCGTTCTCAGCTGAAACAGATCCATTCATGGTTAGCGGGTCCAAGAGGAAAGATCCGGTTCCCAATTCGGACCCGTTTGTAGATGAAATTACCATCTTTTCCCTGTGACTTTAAGATTCGTGCCCACTTTGAACGGTTCCAATTTAACCCCATTTTTAGCCATATCAACCATTGTGGATGCTCTAAGAACGCTTAAGTATATAATTATTGATTGTTAGAACTGAATCGTTAATTGAGCTTGTTAAACTTAATTCAATTCTTGAAAATCCATCGAACCGATTAACTGTTTTAATTTCTAACCTGATCCGCATTACATGTTAGTAAACTTAATCTTTTAATATTCTTGAAAATTATCTACTTAGTGTTGAGTTTACATCACTAGGGCTAGTCCACAATTTTCTGCCAATATCATAAAATTGTGTATTTCACCACTTTTGCCTTATTTCATGGGCTCCATAGTTTTTTGTCAATTTCTTAAAATTTTGTATTTCACTTTTTTTACCACATTTTATGGAATATTAGTCCACAGTTTGTGAAAATCCGTAATTCCGTATTTTAGCCACATTTAGTGGACCATAAAGTCTACGAGTTTTGGCTATTTCCGTAAAATTTTGTATTTCATTGTTATTGCCACATTTCATGTTCTATATAGTTCACAGTTTTCGGACGTTTGAAGAAATTATGTATTTCACTGTTTTGGCCACATTTTTAGGCCATGGTCCACAGTTTTCAGCAAATTTCATAAAATTCCATCTTTGCATTGCTTTGGCATCCTTTTGTAGGCTATAGTCCACAGTTTATCGACCAATTTCGTGAAATTTCATATTTTACTGTTTTGGCCAAATTTAGTGGACTGCATTTTTCAAGAAATTTTCAATTTTAGTATTTTGGCTAGGTTTTTTCATCATTTTTGTGGATTTTGCGAAATCTGAATTTTATTAATTCGACCATATTTAGTGGAAATTTCAAATTTCGAATTTCACTATCATAATCAACAAATTTTGATCGACTTGAAGAAATTCTGAATTTCACTGTTTTAACTAGATTTTGTGCATCCATCTTATTTCAACGGATTTCGTGAAATTTCACGCTTTTTACCAGATTTTGTGAGCTCACCGTTGTTTGCGTATTTTGATAAATTTTAAATTTCATTATTTTAGCAAAATTTTGTGCGGTATAGTCTACTATTTTCGTTAAACATTAACCATTCTGAATTCTTGGGTTATCGTCCACAGTTTTCTTCGAATTTTAAAAAAAATGAATTTCACTATTTTAATCAGATTTTGTGGGCTATTGTTCATCTTTTTTGCAATATCTCGACATATTTTAAAATTCACTATTTTTGTCTAATTTTATGTGTTATAGTGCACAATTTTTCACCAATTTTTAGAAATTGTGAAATACGTTGTTTTCACGAGAGTTTTAGTCCACCAATTTGGCCAATTCCAAAAATTCTTAAATTCACTAATACGGTTAGATTTTCTAGGCTATAAGTCCACCGTTTTTTGTCGATTTTTGAGAATTTGATTGGTTTTGCAATGTGTTGTTGGTTATAGTTCATTGTTCTCGTTTTTGCTATGAAAATTTCTTTCATGATAATATTTAATATGGTTAAAAGCAATAGATCCTCCACGCATAAATATTCTCAATATTATAATTCAGTTTAAACGCAATCCCGACAAAACTTTAGGAGGTGTTACTCTGAAGTAGTTTGGAAAACATAGGATGATTTCTAAATCAAGGTGATTCCAAAGACAAATCTGGTGATTTTACAATGCATGCAATTTTTATTGTGACCTCGAATACACTTCTAATAAGTTAAAGATAACTTGACATAAATTTAAGATAATTTATTTTTGTTGTTTTATTAATATAGAACTATGAAAGTTACCATGTCTATCAATTTATCATGATTTTAAAATCACATGGTTAGAGGTGTAATTTTAAATGGAGGATTTGAGGCTATTTAGATTTCAAAGTCAAGACATGTGGGATTTCAATAAAATCATCGTGTTTATAAAAGTATGTTTGACTAAACACCGAACTTTGAAATCCCACTTTGAAATTCTTCCTCACTAACACCTAATTTTGATGACACCTTGATTCTCAAAGGTATGGTTTTAAAATCCTCTCCGACTAAAACCTCCTAGAGAAATTGATAACCTAAAAAAGAATGGGAACACATCTGATCTACCAAATCAATTGATGGATTGGCGAAGATGACCTAGTTCTTCTATAGTAGACCCCTTCACTCTGCTTGTTCGTAGTAAAATTGTTTTGTTTAATAAGATCAGCTCTAACCGTGCATTGCCAAAGTATTTCATTGCTTGAGACCTTTCATGCATAAGAGTTCAACTAATGCAAAATCATCTACAACTAGTCACAAGGTGATGTAGGGAGTTGATAAGGTTTCTGAGGGAAAGTTCCAACTTAATATTTCAGTCAAAATGAGAGTTACAATCCTTAAACTGATGGATGCTATTGTTTATCAACCTGACACTTTGCCAGTATTGCTAGATGAAGTTAGAGCTACTTGCATAGATTACATAAAGATCTACCTCATTTCAACTCCATCTACTCTAAGCACATTTATTATATCAAACCGAATAGGTTCATCTGCACCTCATGCAATTGGATATGCTCTCCAGAAAAAAGATCGAGTAAAACACCACCTCGTACCTCTCTTCAAACTACACCTATCAGTTACACACATACACAAAAAACCGCTTTCTTTACTACAAGTAGTACTAATCAAACTTTGTGATCTCCATGAATGTCATTCTCCCACAAAAAAACTACCACTACATACACAAACAGAAGAAGTAGAAGAAGAAGAAGAAAGAAACTACTCACAGTGGGTGACGGCTCCGACGGCGTCCCGGCCTTCAAATACACCAAATTAACACTAACCACCTCCCCTTCCTCCCTCTCCCCACTCTTCACCAAATCAAACTGGCTCCTCCTAAACCTCATCACCCCTTCCAACCCCTTCACCAAATTCTCCATCGCCCCGCCATCATACAATTTAGCCCCGTGCCCCGGCTCCCCCACCGCCCTAATCCGTCCCCACCACGGACTCCTTTCCGCATAAAACACCCTATACTCCTCCCCCGGGTTCGCCAACCCCTCATCAAGAACCAACCCCACATTCAGCTCCTTAAAAATCTCCGACTCCGCAAACGCCTTGGCCCCATCCTCACCGCCAATCTCCTCGTCGGGTACGAAAGAAAAGTGGACGGTGCGGGTGGGGACGAAGCCTGTGCCGGCGAGCCGGGCGGCGGCTTCCAGGTACTGGAGGGAGACGCACTTCATGTCCTGAGAGCCGCGGGCGAAGATACGGGAGGAAGAATCATCCATGGTTGCTCCGAATGGGGGGTGGAGTGGGGACCACTTGGAGGGTTCGGAGGGGACGACGTCGGTGTGGGAGTTGAGGAGGAGGGAAGGGAGGGAGGGGGAGCTGCCGGGCCAAGTGACAAGGAGGAGGGGTTTCGATGAAACAAATTCAAGAACCTGGAACTGGAGAGGGGGTTTGACGAGGGATTGGAGGAAGGAGACGGCGGCGGGGTAATCGGGGGAGGGGTGGGCGGTGTCGATGCGGAGGTAGGTTTGGAAGCGGGAGATGATGGCGGCGGCGGCGGGGTCGACTGATGAGGAAGGAGTTGCAGATACGAGGAGGAGGAGGAGGAGGAAGATGAGGGAGAGGAGGTGGTAGTTAACCATTTTTGTTTGGTTTTTTTTTGGGGGTGGGAGGTACAATAAGGTATTGCTGAGTTGAGTTGCAGTGCCGGGGCTGTTAGAAACCTCTGTTTGGTTGAGGCGGAGAGATATATATACTAAAGTTGTTATTTTCAATTGTTTTAATTTATTTTCTTTTCAAATGTCTCAAACATTATTTGAGGTCGTTAATTCAATTAGTGACTTTATATATATTAAGGTCGTTAGTGGAATAACGATAACAAATAAAAATTTTCATATATTTTAAAAGAGAGACCGCTATTTCCATTAGCGACTTTCAAAATGAAGAGTTCGCTAATAAGAATAGTGGTCACTGCTGACGTGACACAAAGTAGCCCACGAGCACTATTAGTTTCGAAACTGGCCTATAATCACAAATATTTTCAAAAAGTGGCCTATTACGACAAAAAACTCTAAGCAGGGTATGCAACTGGTATTGTATGGTATCAATCACCACGCAAGATCTCCGAACGAATCATTCTCTTTAACCTCATCCTCTTTATGATAAAACTAGTGTTTAGCACGTGCGATGCACATTTTTATAAATACATAGTTTTTAAAGTAACATAATATAGCACGTGTGAGGCAGGTGTTATATATATTTTTTAAGTAATATAAAGAGTATAATGAGAAAGTTGGAATTGTACATGCGATGCAGGTAAGTTGGTAGATTTAAAGTGTATAATGGGATAGTTGGAGTTGCACGTGTGATGCACGTAAGGTGATAGATTGACACTAAGATATTCTCCATTATAATATTAGAGATTATTATAATTATTATTAGTAGAGATGATCTGCCTGCCACGAAACTACCATAATAAGCACTTTCAATTCTCATCATCTACTGTTTCCCGACCTTATGCTGGAAAATGACAAATATACTTTATATATATATCTTGAAAAATCTTCCATTGTGCACCATCCCTCCGTGTGCACTCGGGCTTCCCGCCTTCGTATCGACAATCCAAATCATTCACATTGATCTGCACATCTAAATTAGTCTAAATATGTAAACCAAATCATTTGAAATTCATTTGGCCATCCATCATGTGACTATAAAAAAATAATGATTTTCAGCCATACAATTTTGTAACACTTCAATGGATGAGCAAATAAATTTCAAATGATTTGATTTTACATATTTAGACTAATTTAGATGTATAGATCAATGTGAACTGTTCGGGTCATCGATACGAAGACAGGAAGGTCAAGTGCACACGCCGTGTGCACCATAGGTGGTGCACAACGGAAGACTTCTCTATATATCTTATACTAATAGGAGAGAGAGTTTACCCTCTCTGCTTTTCTATTTTGAAATAGAGAAATGAGAGAAAAAGTAAAGATATGTATTTAAGTAACACATGCATTACACACGATTTTATTAAAAAACAAAAACAAAATAAAAATCACAATCTCTTCGCCTCCCACTTTCTCAATCTCACGTCTCTTCCCACATCCACCCCCATCCCCCAGCTTAGAATTAGATTTGTAAACAAACACAATTCATTAAAAAAAATTATATTATTTTCTTAGTCTATCATCTTATCCTAGCATGTGCTATCTTGCATGGTTTATAATGTATAACATATTTACTGAAAGTTAATAATGTTGTTAAATACTTGTTAACATATATTAATTGAATTTGCAATATCTTTTCATTGCATGTGTTTTTTAAATTTAACAATATTCAATTGGATAACATTATAATTTGGCAGTAGTTCTCTAAACCATTTGCATATATAAAAATAATAATAAAGATTTCAGTACTTACGGAAGGATGATATTCATAAGTTTTTTCTTATTCTATTAACACTTTTTTAAAGTTCTATATCTATATAATAAAACACAAAGAAAGCTATCAAGTGGCTCTCCTTCAATCCTCCCAAAATCAAAGGCCCAGATCTAATCTCACAAAACACATTCCCCCACCCCCACCCCCACCCCCCTAAAGTTTCTCCCAAAACTCAAATTCAAATTTCCAAAACAACTCTTTTTATTTATTTAATTATTCCCCCCCCCCCACCCCCCACCCAAAAAAAAAAACTACTCTATTTATTTAACTCTCTCTCTCTCTCTCTCTCTCTCTCTCTCTCTCTCTCTATATATATATATATATATATATATATATATATATATATATATATATATTAGGATTGTGTCTTGTATACTCGTTGTTCAGATTAAGAAGATAATATGAAGCACGGAGGTCGAAGCGTCAAAGCGAGTAGAAGGAGAACAGCAGCAGCAGCAGGTGCAGCTAGTTGCGGTCGACCAGTCTGGATGACAGTCGACCGCACCCCCCGACTGTACCCCCAACTGCTATTTGTACTGGAAAGTCAGATAGCGGTACGGTCGACCGGCCTTGGGGGACGGTCGACCGCTCGCGCCGCTGTGTTCAGTTTTGGGCCTCGATTTGTTAGGTCGGTTCAGCCCAATCTTTAACTCCAAGTTAGATCGTACGGTTCCTATTCAGTTACTTCTTTTCCAGGTTTTATCAGACAACTGAGAATCAAGATTAGACCTAGGTTTTCTCTCTATTCTTCTATATATATTGTAAACTCCTCCAATATGAGAGGTAGTACTTCATAGATTCTTTTCTCCATTGCAAAGAGAGACTTGAGAGAAGATAGTTCTTGGTGGGTGAGTTTAATTCATTGTGTCAAGTGAATCGGTAACTCCTTGTAATCTCTTCTAGTTGAATATCAGATCTCCCTATATTTTTCCCCGGATTAAGCAAAAGCTAACCGGGATAAATCATCGTTGTTGTATTTGTGTTAGTTTGGTGGATCTACTTGCTTGCTCAATTTATTTGCTTCGTCTACTTCGTTTTCCTCATTGCTCTATTAGTTCCGCTGCGACCAGAGGGCGTTTGTTGATGCCCCAATCCCAACAACTGGTATCAGAGCTTCAGGTTGCCGAGTTCCTTGGTTAAGATGACAGGCCACAGTATTTTGAAGATCAAGCAGTTTGATGGTAAGATCAATTTCAATTCTTTGGAAGACTGACATGTATGATATTCTTGTTCAACAACAGTTGCAGTCAGCAGTAAAGAAGAAGGAAAAGCCAACTGATTTGAAGGATGACGTTTGGGAAGATATTCGTGAAAGAGCCATAAGTCTAATCCGACTATCCTTGGCGGACGAGGTCAAGTGCATATTTCTTGAAGAAACTGACGCGGCGAGATTGTGGGAAAGACTCATAACTGACTACTCTAGTTCGTCGTTATTAGATCGGATGCATTGGAAGAGGAAGTTATTTCATTTATCTATGAAGGAAGGTACCGATCTCCAAGACCACATTACAGAGTTTAATAAGGTATTATCTTAACTTAAGGCGATCAACGCAGATGTGTGTAAGGAAGATAAAGTTTTGAACCTGATATATTCACTGCCGAATTCCTACGAGCCTTTAATCACGACCATGCTACACGATAGATCTGCCAAGGAGAGTATTTCGGTAGATGGTGTAATCAAAGCATTGAAGAAAAATCAACTTAGGAAGGAGACCCATAAATCTTCATCGTCTATTCCTACAAGTTGTCTAGCAGTGGATGGTCCTTCGGGGGGAAGAAAAAGTGCTTTGCAAAAGGATTCGATTCGTTGCCAATATTACAAGAGGCCAGGGCATATCAAGAAAGACGGTTGGAAACTACAGAATCAGGAGAGCGCAAAGAACGGGAGTTCAGCCAATGTGATTTGTGCCTTTGATTCAGGTGGTTCGTGCCTTCTAGTTTCAAATTCTTTAGAAGTGGATTCTAGTTTGTTTCTTGACTTAGAGAGTTCTTCTCATATTTGCTCCGAGGGGGAGTTGTTTTCTACTTATAAGTCTACTACGGGGCGTTGTGTGACAACGGGAACTGGAGAGATTTGTGAAGTAGTGGGTGAGGGGACAGTTGAGTTGAAGATGCCAGGATAACACATGTTCACTTTAAGGGATGTTTTGCATATTCCTCTGCTGAAACGGAACCTGATTTCCTTGAAAACTCTTGATGCACGGGGCTGCAGGTACACAGCTCGAGGTGAAGTTCTGTCTGATTTTCAGGGTCTTCGTAAGGTGATTAGAGGTATGAGAATGGTTGGGCCAAGTCAAAACAATCTTTACAAGCTTTGGGGAATTCGAAACACTTGTGCAAGTGTTGCTCCTTTTCCGGGTATTTTTGCAAGCTCAGCTAAATTGCCGCAACTAGAATCATCGAGACGAGACCACGACGTTCAAATATCGTCGAGAGCTGGAGAAAGTCTAAGGGTAAGTGGAGTTCGTGCGGAGTTTGGCAACTTCGTGAGTACATCTACAGAGGTGGGCCTTTGAGGGGCTACACTGGATTTGGTGAGATTGGGTAGAGATCAGTTCAACTGAAAGTAGAAGCTATTGTTTAAGTTTTCTTTGCAAGTGGAATTTGTTAGAGTTTGTAGATGAGTAACACATCATGTGATAGCACTCGTATGCAATCCAAGGCGGAGTTTGTTAGGATTGTGTCTTGTATACTCGTTGTTCAGATTAAAAGAAGGTAATATGAAGCACGGAGGTCGAAGCATCGAAGCGAGTACAAGGAGAACAGCAGCAGCAACAGGTGCAGCTAGTTGCGGTCGACCGGTCTGGGTGACAATCGACCGCACCCCCCGACTGCACCCCCGACCGCTATTTGTACTGGGAAGTCAGAGAGCGGTACGGTCGACCGGCCTTGGTGGACGGTCGACCGCCTGCACCGCTATGTTCAGTTTTGGGCCTCGATTTGTTAGGTCAGTTCAGCCCAATCTTCAACTCCAAATTAGATCGTACGGTTCCTATTCAATTACTTCTTTTCCAGGTTTTATCGGACAACTGAGGATCAAGATTAGACCTAGGTTTTCTCTCTATTCTTCTATATATATTGTAAACTCCTCTAATATGAGAGGTAGTACTTCATAGATTCTTTTCTCCATTACAAAGAGAGGCTCGAGAGAGAGATAGTTCTTAGTGGGTGAGTTTAATTCCTTGTGTCAAGTGAATCAGTAACTCCTTGTAATCTCTTCTAATTGAATATCAGATCTCCCTATATTTCCCCCCGGATTAAGCAAAAGCTAACCGGGATAAGTCATCGTTGATGTGTTTGTGTTAGTTTGGTGGATCTACTTGCTTGCTCAATTTATTCTCCCCGTCGACTTCGTCTTCCTCATTGCTCTATTAGTTCCGCTGCGACCAGAAGGCGTTTGTTGACGCTCCAATCCCAACAATATATATATATATATATATATGGAAACATGGACTTTTATTTACAACTAATTATTGTCATACTAATCAAACTTGAGCTACATAATTGTTGATATACTGTTTACAAGGCTTTTCATATGTTGTATCGTTCTGAAGACGTGCCTACGGGCAAATCTAGTAATTTTATGAATCCCTAAAAACTATTGTGGGCAATTGCACAGGATAACACAGGTTTGAATGTATAGGTTTCAAGCCTGTTAGAGATTATAGTCCCACATTGAGTAGTTGGTTAGTTTTGTATTTGGTTCCTCCTATATATAGGAGATATTGTACTCAGTTATTTCTCAATTCAATATTCAGTATTATTTTCATCTTTCCGATTTATCTTAACATGGTATCAGAGCCAATTACTCAAATTTTCTTCTCTTAAAATTTTTCCATCCAAAAATTCTCAAATTCCAACAGCCAAAGTTATACAAATTTCTTCCCAAAAAAAAAAACCTTCTTCTCTAGATCGTCATCTTCCCGCCGCCATCAACTCCAGAGCAGAACTCCGGTATCCTCGTCGTCACTAGCCGCCGTCTCAAGACTGGAACCTCATCTCCAAGATCCAGATCTGATCGGTGTTCCGGTGTCCAGATCCAGACTGGAAGTTGTCACTAGCCGCCGTAGATCCGATCTATGTCCCAGTGTCCAGATCCAGACTGGAAGTCGTCACTAGCCGCCGTCCGGTGTCCAGATCCAGATCCTCTGCAAGACTCGAACCCGCCGTCCGGTGTCCAGATCTAGATCCAGATCCTCTCCAAGACTCGAACCCGCCGACCGGTGTCCAGATCCAGATCCAGATCCAGATCCACCGTCGTCGTCACTAGCAAGCAACCCGGTCTATCACCTCCAAGACTGGAACCTCATCTCCCCATCACAAACCCAACTACCACTGCTTCTTCAATCCCGAACCTCTCTCCTTCCCTACCATGCAACCTGACGACTTGCCACCCCACACTCCTTCCTCTCCCTCCCATTCCCAAAACCCTACTTCTGTTGTAAAAAAAAAGTCTGAATATATATATATATATATATACAAGTACTACTGCTTAATGGAATCTCAGTCTCTCCCACATATTTTCGCCTCCACTGACTTTCTCGATGCAATCGCCTCTCGTTTCTCCTCCAGATTCGAACAGCAGCAGCATCACTTTCAGTCTGCCTCCAGCCTCCTACCTTCTCCTAACGTCATTGCTCACCCTACCTCACCTCTACTTCCGACACCGGTAGTACCGTCCTGCTCCATAAACCGATTCAGTCATAGCAGCCCTCGTAGTGCGTCGTCCCTCACATCCTCGGCCAAGCCCGTCATTCCAGCCTTGCCATTTCCTGCTGATTGGGCCAATCTTCAGCAACGCCTCACACAGCTGGAACTACAGCTCATGGGTCAGTTTATCAATGCTGGCTCCTCTGCTTCTGCACTTTCTGCCACTCCCGGTATGAATTCGTTCTGGATTTTAGATTCTGATGCATCACATCATCTCACTAGTAATCAGACACTACTCACCACCTGCACAACACTTCCCTCTCACTTTCCATCTCTACACACAGCTGATGGCTCACCACTTCTTACACACTCAGGAACAATTAGTTCTCCCACTCTCACATTACCATATGTTCTTTATGCTCCTCATTTATCAATAAATCTTATTTCTGTTAGTGCGTTGTGCAATAGTGGTCTTCTCGTTACTTTTGACTCTTTAGGTTGTTCTATTACTGATTCCTCAACCGGTGAGGAGTTTGGGTGTGCTAGTCGTCAGGGTCGTCTATATTATCTAGATTTTCTTCGTGCACACCACTCTCCTAGTTTTGCCGGTATTGTTTCTTCTGATGCTGATCTGTGGCACAGACGTTTAGGTCATATTAGCGCATCACGACTCCAGACTATAGCTCGCAGTTGTGCCCTTGGTTCTCACTTTTAAACATTTATCTGATTGTCATGGTTGTCATTTGGCCAAACACATTGCCCTACCCTTTAGCCACAAAAGAACTTCTGAAACCATTCATCCTTTTCAACTTGTTCATTCCGACATATGGCGACCCTCTCCCGTACCCTCGTGGAAAGGCTATCTTTATTATGTTGCCTTCATCGATGACTTCACTAGACATACATGGGTTTTTCTTATGCATCAGCGATCTAAGATACCTGATATTTACTGGTTCTTTACAACTATAATTCACACTCAGTTCGGTGTGCGCATTAAGAAATTTCGATCGGACGGTGCACGTGAGTACACTTCGACCACTATGAGATCAATCTTTCAGTCTCACAGCACCCTGTTTCAGCAATCATGCCCTCACACACATAAGCAGAATGGTGTAGCTGAACGCAAGCATCGTCACATTCTTGAGACGGCACGCACTCTTTTACTCTCCTCTTCTGCTCCTCGTTCTTTCTGGGCTGAAGCTATCATGACCTCTGTTAGTCTTATCAACATTACTCCCTCGCCTGCCCTAGCTGGTATGACGCCTTACGAAGCTCTTCATCATTCACCTCCCGACTACAGTATGCTCCGTACCTTTGGATGCATCTGTTACGTCCTTCTCTCTCCTTCTGAGCACACGAAGCTCTCCGCTCGTGCTGCTAAGTGCGTTCACCTAGGTCTCAGTTCTGAACACAAAGGTTATCGTTGTTTTGATCCATCAGGGGGTCGTGTCCGTATTTCTCGACATATCTCCTTTGTGGAAGACTCCCCTTACTACCTGACCCCCCCTCCCCGAGGACACTAGATTTCTCGATTCCCTAGTTGTTGCTAGCCCCCCGACTTTATCTTCCCGCATTCCTTTTAATCCCTCTCCTCTGGCTCCATTTACATCTCCTGCAGTCCTTACACCTGTTGTCCTTACACCACCTGCATCCCCACAGCAGCCAGCACCCATCCCACCTACTTCCCCACCGACACATGCACCTACTTCACCATCCTCACCCCCACACCCTGTCAATCCACCACCTCTTCGTCAGTCTACCCGTTCCACTTCTGGTATTCCTCCAGTACGTTATACACCTGATGCCACTGGTCCTTCTGACCAATTTGGTTTTGCCACCCTAGCTTCCTACTCACCACAGTTTCATGCATATCTCACTGCTATACACTCTACACGTGAGCCCAGAACCTATCAAGACACAATTCAATATCCTGAATGGAGGAAAGCTATTACAGAGGAATTCAGTGCATTTAATCAGACTGGCACTTGGGATGTTGTTCCTCTGCCAGAGAGAGTTCAGCCTATTAGCTGCAAGTGGATCTTCAAGGTCAAATATCAACCTGATGGATCTATTGAGCGGCACAAGGCCCGTCTAGTAGCCCGAGGGTTTACTCAGGAGCATGGCATTGACTATGATGAGACCTTTGCTCCCGTTGCACAGATGACTACTGTTCGCACCCTTCTTGCTGTTGCAGCCATCCGCCAATGGCCGTTATACCAGATGGACGTGAAGAATGTTTTTCTTCATGGTACCTTATCTGAGGTTGTCTATATGGATCCTTCTCCTGGCCTCCCTACTCCTCTTCGTCATGTTTGTAGACTTCGCCGTGCTATATATGGCCTGAAACAAGCCCCTTGAGCCTGGTTTGAGTGTTTTCGCCTTGTCATCACCAAGGCTGGCTTTCGTCAGAGTTCACAGGACCATTCTATGTTTATACGGTCATCATCGCAGGGGAGGGTACTTCTACTACTATATGTTGATGATATGATCATTACTGGGGATAACTCCGCTGGCATTGCATCCACACAGAAATACCTTCACCAGCAGTTCCATATGAAAGACCTTGGTAAGCTACGTTACTTTCTGGGTTTAAAGATTGCTCATGGATCTCAGGGGATACTCATTTCTTAGCAGAAATACACATCAGATATTATTTCCGCTGCATGTCTCTCTGACAGTCGATCAGCTGATACACCCTTAGAACTTCATGTGAAGCTTCGTCTCACAGATGGTGAGCTCCTTCCTGATCCCACTAGATACAGACAGATTATTGGACAGCTTGTCTACTTATGCATGACCAGACCCGATATTGCTCATGCAGTTAGTATTGTCAGTCAGTTTGTTTCCGCTCCTACATCAGTTTACTACGGTGCTTTTCTTCGGATCCTCAGATATCTTCGGGGCACTATCACTCGCTCATTATTCATGCCTTCTACATCCAAACTAGAGCTCAGTGCATATTCTGATTCAGATTAGGCAGGTGATCCGACTACCAGAAGATCTACCACAGGTTTCTGTCTATTTCTTGGTGATTCACTGATCCCATGGCGGAGCAAGAAATAGGCAGTTGTTGCATGTTCTTCCACCGAGGCTGAGTACAGAGCAATGGCAGCTACTACTAGAGAAATTGTTCATGTTCGTTGGCTGTTATCAGATATGGGTGTCACTCTTACAGGAGCTACTCCACTTTATTGTGATAACCGGAGTGCATTGCACATTGCAAGCAACCCGGTCTTTCATGAACGAACGAAGCATATTGAGATTGATTGTCATTATGTTCGCGAGCGCTTTGAGGCAGGGACCATCTCTCTCCATCTAGTTACCTCTTCCCAGCTGACTGCAAACTTCTTCACCAAATCCCATACTGTTCAGAGATTCCGACACTTAGTAGACAAACTCACATTGTTTGACCCATCGTGAGTTTGAGAGGGAGTGTTAGAAATTATAGTTTCACATTGAGTAGTTGGTTAGTTTTGTATTTGATTCCTCCTATATATAGGAGATATTATACTCAGTTATTTCTCAATTTAATATTCAGTATTGTTTTCATCTCTCTGATTTATCTTAACAAAGCCTACCTGCAGTTCAAGATCAAATGAACAGCGTCCATAGAAGCTAACAGCGAGCAATCGGGATAACACCAACTGATAATTTACTGATTTAAGATAAAAACTAATAGATCCATACAATGTCTCAAGAAACTCATCTAATAAACAAACCCTAATGCTACGAAACACCAAAGACAAACAGAATCTCTGATTAAACAAATCTACAAAATGACCCTCTAAAGCTCCACAACCATCAGTAACTAAGTCTACATCAGATGCTACAAATGTTAAAAGAAGACAAACCACCATGAGAACTCTTAAGAACATTACGACAACAGGGAGTCAGTGAGAGAGAGCCTTTCCTAGTTTCATTTCCATGGCATGCTCGCGAACCCTGGGTGCCTGCTGTTATTGTTGTTTGTGACCCCCGTGCTTTGGTTCAATGGGCTCCCTGGTCCACCGGAGGACTCACTCAGAGTGCCTCGAGATGGCGAGCTGTTGCCTCCTGCTGCGGGATTGGGCCCACAATTGGCAAGCTTACTTGGGGCAGAGGACGGGGCAGAGGAAGGTTCGGGTGGAATATTATTACGCTGCTTATGCTCCTTCTTCCCTTCAGCGATAAAGCTACCCACCACAACCTACAATCAAACAATAGATAGGTTATTCCGTTAGTTTACAAATCTTATGTCATATTGGTGCTTACTCAGAAATCCTTTTAAGGGACTAATATGTAAACTTAAAAATAGGGACGTAAGTACTACTAAGAGCATCCCCTGTTCGTTTTCTAAAAAACCAAAAAATGGAAATCCATTTAGAAAACATACTCACGGTCATTTGCTAAAAACCCATAAACTAGAATAGGAATTAACAACTAAAAACCCATAAATTAGAATAGGAATGAACAGTGCATCGCTAAACTTAGGAGCCGCTTTAGCGAAGTGCTAAATATAGAAGACGGACGAAGTTCATCCGTTTGAGAAATTTAATCGAACGAACGGATGAAGTAGCTCCGTCTGTTGCGAAATTTTAAAAAAAAAAAACAGTTGAGAGACGGATGAAGGTGTTCCATCTCCCATCGATTTAACAATTTGTATTAAACAATATTTATTAAACATGTGGGTGAGAGACGGATGAACCTCATCCTTCCTTCACTTCCACTTTACAATTTCCTATTGCCAAAATGACACTTTTACCCCTAAGAAAATATACTGTTTTTTGGTTTTTTATGAAACAATATTTATAAAACATGTGGGTGAGAGACGGATGAACTTCATCCGTCCTTCACTTCCACTTTACAATTTCCTATTGCCGAAATGACACTTTTACCCCTAAGAAAATATACTGTTTTTTGGTTTTTTTATGAAGGGAGGGGCGTCAAAGATAATTCCGCCAACGACTTTAAAAAAAATAAAAAATAAAAAACAAAGCAAACAAACCAGACGGATGAAGATCATCCGTCTTGCTTGTTTTCTTTGTTTTTAATTCTTTTTTTAACTGTTTTCGACAACAGAAAAAGAAGAAAAAATAAAAATAAAAAATTAACAACCGACGGATCAACAAGCATGATTCAGATAAAAACAATTAAAAGTTCTCAAGCAGAGGATGAAGTTCCGTCCATTCCTTTTTTAATTAAAAAAAAAAAACATAATAGCGTTAGACGGAGGAACAACATCCGTCCAATTCATTTGTTGGTTGAATTTTAAAAATAACGATAGCAGCGCTCCTTGCTAAAAGCTAAATATGCAAAACTTTTAGAAAACGACAGTGGATGCTCTAACGCACGTGTCCAACATTATGAGGGAATAATACATACAAATCACAAGATATGCATATCATAAGCAAATAGGTAACTGTAAGTTAACAACACTAATTTGGGGAAAGAGACGAGATAGTATTATCACAATGCATGGGATTCTTGCAACAATTTGCTGGAAAGATGCTTTTTTTTGTGGGTTCTTGTACCAATCTTATTCCATATTAGCTGCAAATTTAATATTTTGTGAGTTTCTTGAAACAATTTGTTGAGAAAAGGCATTTTTTTGTATAATAAATAAAACTAGGCCTGAATGACGAATTATTTGTGGATGCTGGTATGAACTGTAGATATCTATCCTAAAGATTGCAGCAATTGGATGCAGAAACTAACCAAAAGTTCGCATATTTAAATAGCCTCTTTGATGTCAATGCCTGTCCCTTTTTTTTGAAAGCTAACTAAAAGCAGTATAAATAGTACAGTACCCTAAACATTATCAAAAAATTACTAAAGACCAATAATGTTTGCCAAAATAGTGATCGCAGATAGGAGTGAACACAAAATTCAAAATATATCGTGCCAGTGTATGTTAAGCAACTGTGTTTCACAATTAAAGTGGTTTTCACCGAACAAAATATAGAATGGCGTACATTGATGTATATGAAGGGCAAGCATAAAGCACTCTACTTTTTTTTTTAAAGCTTAGAGCATCCACTATCGTTCATGCTATATTTTAGGTATTTGGAAATATGGAAATGGAAATAGAAGAGTTGCACTGCTATCGTTAAATCCAAAATTTGGGTTAAAAAAATTATAAAATATACAGACGGGAGCACATGAGCACATCCTCTGTCTAATAAAAAAACTAAATTTTTTAATACCCCCAAATTGAATAGACGGGAGATCATGTTCCGTTTTACAATAATTAAAAAAAAAATGAGCCAAACGGAAGAAGAGGTCGCGCGACGAATTAAAAAAAAACAAAATTACCTGGACGGATGAAGATCTTCTGTTTGGGTTTTTTTTTTTTCGAAAAAAAAAAATTATACCCCGCCGGAAGATCTTCTTCCGTCCGGGCATATAATTTTTTTTTTTGTTTTTTTTTTGTTTTGAAGGAAAAGGACGAGGAAAAAAAAAAATTATACCCCGCCGGAAGATCTTCTTCCGTCCGGGCATATAATTTTTTTTTTTGTTTTTTTTTTGTTTTGAAGGAAAAGGACGAGGAAAAAAAAACGCCCGTCGCTTTCCCATGTCTCTTTCCTATCTAAAAAAATGTCGTAAAAATAGAAATGAGAGGGACGGAAGAAGATATTCCGTCTCTCCATTTTTATTTTTTTTAAAAAAAATAAAAATAGAGAGACGGAACATCTCTACTAGACGGAAGATCATTTTGCATTTGCTATTTGACTCTGCGTCTTTTTTCTCAAATTTTTCATTTTTTAGGTTTATAGCAGACTTTTCATTTTTTAGGTTTATAGCAGACGATAGTGGATGCTCTTAGGGGATGCAAATGTTGAAAACAAGCTTTAAGGAGGATATTTGCATTCAGACGATAATATCTGCAAGTTCGCCCCAAGTATTATGCAAAACTAACCTAGCAATAATACATTTGCAATTAAATGGCAACTGACCTGAACAGGTGATGCAGCTGTTAGAAGTCCAGCCACTCCACCACCTAAGACCCGACCATCAGGGCCTGCCAATGATACACTCAGTCCACCCGTGCGGCTGCGCTGCCCACCATTCTCGGACAGCAGAAACGAGCCAGAAAGTGACAGAATTTCAAACCGACCCTATAATTCGAAAATAAGATCATCAGTTCATTTTTCAAGCATGCAGGCAGTTCCATTTGGGGGGAAAAAGGGTAAAACCTTCTTCACGAAACTTGGATTTATTAAAATTTCAGGGATTCATGTTGGGTTTCATACAGCGAGACAACCTAACTCCCAAGTCCTAACCAATTCATGTTGGGTTCTAATTTGAGTAGTGCTAATTGTACTATTTTTTTTTACTAGTTTCGCATTACTTACACATTACTAGACTCTAGAAAGTGGTGCCAACAAAAAATAAATGGAAAAACATTTTACATGTCTCCACCTTCCCATAACTTGAATAAAAAGAAAATTGTTGCATGCAGTTATGGTGATTTGAATTTCCCTGTGATGATTCAGGTCCATTAAAGAAGCAAACCTCATAGGTTACAGTCCCACCAGAAGTAGCAGCCTGACGAAGAGTCACATTAGATATGGCACCATTTGCAGAAAGAATGCAAACCGCCCGGGGTCCATTCTGAGAAAATGACATGATTTTTGATGATACATCCTAAAACACACACACACAAAAAAAGTTATAAGCAACTTGATGAATTACTATTTCACAATAAGACATCAAGATGTTGTGCGAGTCAAATGATCTCAAATAGAGCTTCATATATGTTTATAAATTAGTAACTGTACATGATTGTCCATGAAAACAAAGCTACAAGTGTGAATAACTCAGCGCGTTACATCTAACAAAGTTAATATTAAAAAAAAAGATTAAGATTTGAGAAAAAGAATAGATATTTACATATAATGTATAAAAATAGCAATTCTCATATAGAATATATTAACTAGCTAAACAAAGCTATATTTTCTTTAGTGCCAAATTGCCAATGCTTCTGTTTTAAGTCTATAAAAAGTTTTCAGTATTTTTTTCCTTTGGCTAAGAGCAAATTTGGAAGACAGTATATTTTCAGAATATTCCAAAACACATAGGTCATATGAGTAGTAGTTTAGATATTTACAACAGACAAATCCAATAAACTTAGTTTAACTTTCAATATGATGGCTTGACATAGCGTCATATGCCTATAAAAATTCATATTGAGTACAAATAGGTAGTGGAAATGAAAAATAAAAGTGAAATCCAATGTTTTATAGAATTGTAAAAGGATTTACAGATAACTGCAAAGACACCAACTTACAAGGTATACCATTGGAATATCAGGAAACAAATGGCTGAAGCAAATCACTAATAAAGATAACTGTTGAATTAAGAAATAAGAGAAAAGAATATAACCACAGTGTATAATAAAAAATAATATAAAAAGTGACACACTTCAAAGAAAACAACAATTCTCTAAGAAAATGAAGGTTTCATGTAATAACCAACAGCTTTCAACAACTCTAAGATAGCTCATTCAATAGACAGGTAGTTAAATTTCGCCATATAAGATAACTAAATTTAACCTACAGATATTTGAATTCTTATCAATTCAAGCATGAAAATTGAAAGTGACGGTATAAATTTTGTTCTTCCATATTAGTGATGTGAAATAAAAGAACAGAAACAGTTCACAAGAAACAGTTCACAGAGAAAAAAGAATATTCATCAAGATCATAATTCTATGACGAAAATTTGAAAATAAAGTAAACAAACGATTTTGAAAAAAATTTAACAAGCACCCTCAGAAGAATCTAAACAAAAAGACCCATACCAAAGCTTAATATGATAAGAAAATTTCAAAAAAATCGGAGGAAACTTTTTTTGTTACGTTCAAGTTCAACCGCACCTTCTAAGGTTAGTGAAATAGGATTTGCAAAACAAAGCTACTTGAAATAAGATGTCCTTTTAATTGTACGGTTAGCAAGCATCCAGACTAATTAAATTATCCATTAAAGGTAACTGGTATCCAACGTGATATTTTTCACATTGAATCAGTAACTAATCAACTTTGTTAGTATTCAATGGCATGTCAAGTCAGGATTAAGAAGTCAACCACAAAAACTTGTCTGTGTGTGAGAGTGTGTGAGAGAGAGTATTTTAAGAACAGATTGGTTAACAAAAATTAATGTAGGACTAAAAGGTCCAGGAACCAATGAGAAAAACTAAAGGCAAATGACATTATAGGAAGAATGGAAATTATACAGTACCATAATTTGTATTTGTTATCCTCCATGTGCAATAACTTACTAGAATACAATAACATAGACTTTGAATGAGTAAAGCTTTGAACACAAACTGCAACCAAGGCCGGCCCCCACCTTGAGGCAGCCACCTCAGACCCTCGAATTTTTTGCAATTTTAGGGGCCCCCAAATTTGTACTCCCCTTGTAAATATATGCTTGTATTTTGCGCGTAAAAAAATTATATTGTAATTAGGGGCCCCCAAAAATAATTATTTGGGCCTTTTGCCTTGGGCCCCGGGAACTCACATTATTTGGGCCAAAAATAATTATATACGTAATTATTTGGGCCACCTATGATAACTCACATCACAGAACCATTTAAAAAACAGCTTCCTATAATTGGAAGAATCTTTCTTAAATATAAATAATTACTTATCCCTACTCTAAAGAACATAGAACATGCAGTAGAAGAAAACATTACCTCCCCAGCCTTCACAGTGATGACATGCGGCGTGAATCCTGTCCCTGCTGACCCTGCAAGTGACATTCTTGTTATTAACTTCATTTGAAACTGGAAAGGAATGCAAAATCTCAAACCAAGTGATCAAAATAAAACCAAGGAAATATGTAAAAGTCAAACGTCCAAATTTAAAAGAAAAACTGAAACAAAATCAAGCATGAGCAAATATGGAACTGTAAACACTTCAACGACATCTTCATATGAAGAACTCCTTCCTGAATAGAATTGCTACCTAACACTAAAAGACCGATAAACATGCAAAAGATCACACGTGCTTCCCAATTTCATTCAATTTAATCTATTCATAAGGTTTTTTTTTATAAAAAAACACAACTTTTACAACAAACCCACCAATTTCTACAGTCTAGTTACGTTGGGTACTCAAACAAGTTCACTGACAAGTTTCATGCATTTGCCACTTCAAGGGGTGTTTGGTTATTTTGGTAAAGACTTAAAGAGTAAATAGAGCTGCATGCATGTAGATGTCGCAAGCAGATGTAGTTGCAAGTCATGCAGATGTCGCATGCAGATGTAGTTGCAAGTCAGACTGCAACATTCCCTTATATTGCAAGGCACGTTGCAAGTAAAAAGTAAAGAAATTTGCAATTCCCTTTAGTTATTTACTTACAACTTCGTTGACAAAGCAAGCAGGCAACTCTGTTCCTCTTTAATTACCAAAAACACACAAATTTTCTGAACTGTATATCATCATAAATTTCTAAGATCCAAGGGCATAAATGTAATTTCATTACACTTCAACTCCTGCATGTCAGAATTGCATGTTGCATGTCAGATCTACCAAAACAAGGAAAACAAGCCAGTCCTCACAAGCACAAAAACATCCAACTTAGTTTCTCTACCCTTCAAGCACAGTGCACTATCTCCATACCTCATCACTCAACTCCCCACAATAATTTATGTCAGGACTCAAATACTAACAAAATCCAAGACATAACTTATAATATCAATAACCCTACAGAATTCGAACTTCAAACATAACTACAAGTCACACACCAAACATATCAATATAAACACAAGTTCAGAACTTTACCCAGAGCTGCCATCTGCAGCTTCCTCCCCGAACCGGGAGGACGTCCCCTCTTCTTAAACGCATCGGCGGAGGATCCCCCAAAACCCGCAGTGGCCGGAGCTGAAGTAGGCGAGAACGGCCCAGCTCCACTCCCCGTTGTCCCCACCGAAGGGGGTGAAACCGGGGTCAGTGAAAGCGCCATGGTACCATCGGGCCCGTACTTCCTCGGCCTCCCTCTCTTCCTCTTCACAGGCTCACCCATGTTAATGTTAAGGGGAGCGGGAGCCACCACAGCGGTCCCATTGCCACCCGGGGTGGGCCCAGCAGCACCATTACCTCCTCCAGCAGCAGCACCACCACCTCCTTGAAATGGAGTTTGAGGAGGGGGGGAGCTTGTTGTTATGGGCTTGTAGACGGCAGTGCCATCGGGGGTGAAAGTTAGGCGCATGTTGGACATGGATGGGGGAGATTGGATGATGGGTTTCTGCAGACCAACCGAAAAGGGTTGTTCCCTGTTGGGCATAACTCCAGTTTCAGATCGTACTTCCATTGCTCAAAAAGGAGCAAACTTCACAACCAACAACCCAACTTGCTAACTACAGTAAGTACCCAATTCAAAACTGGACTGAAACAACTAGCCCAATTTTGCCCGTTTTGGATAAAGATCTAAGGAACTGACTGAATTTCAACAAACAAAAAAAAAACTCAAGATTGAAGCTGATTTTGGAAAGTTTTGAGTTCCTTTTGGCACAACACTTCAAATTTGAGCTGATTTTTTTCAAGAGAAGTGAGATCTACTTGAAAAAAAAAAACAAATACGAGGATCAAACTTGAACCAACAAAACCCTTAAACCCCACAAACTAACTGGATCTACAAAAGGCTGATTTTGAAATTTTTGAGGTGATTTTTTACTAAAAACTTCAAATTTGAGCTGAATTTTAACCCCAAAACTGAGAAGAAAGCTATGAATCAGCTCAAATCAACAAAAAGCATAAACCCTAGTCCTCAAAATCCAACCTTTTACCCTAAACTAGAACAACAAGGACACACAGTTTACAGCACTAGTAAAAAAAGAAAAGAAAAGAAAAGGACCGAAAAAATAACAATTTAAATAAAATTAAAAAACTAAACACCAAATAAGCTTTAAAAATCCAAAATCTACTAAGAACCCATCGAAAACCCAAGATAAATTAGCACGAAACAGCTGCCAAAATTCCACCTATTTCCCAATTTCCACTAAAATTCACCAAAAAAAGGCAGTAATTTTGAAGAAATAGTAGAAATTGGGAAAGAAATTTTTTTTAAAAAGGGGTCTTTTTATTAGAGAGAAAAAGATAAAAACCACGAGTCTAATAAGAGAAGAGCTTTAATAAGAGAATGGTTTTGGAACAATAAGGATTATTTGGAGGAGAAATGGCAAGTAATTTATATTTGAGTTTTTGGGTTTTTCCTCAAAATCTTCTTTCTTTTTTTTTTAAATTTCCAAGAAACCCTAAAAAATGAGAATGAGAATGAGAGGGGCTTTATTAAAAAAATGGAAAGGGGGTGGCAAAGCAGGCCTAAATTCCTTTCTTTTCTAAAATAACTTTAAAATAAAAGTGAAAATATATTTACATTAAAACCCCTTGTACGCTTTTAAAATTACTTGTTTGTCTTCTAGTGAGATACACGTGCAATGCGATACACATTTTAATAATTTTAAAAACTAAAAATAAAAATTCTGACGTAAGGAAGATTTGAACTGAAAATCTTCTTTATATTAATCATGTACACATGTTGATAGAATGACAAAATGATAAATGACACTAAGCTCTTCTCCCATTATAATATTACTAGTATTATACACGTGCATACGTGCACGTGGAAAAAATTGAAGGATCATAAAAAGGGTAAGAAGAAAATAATTTCCAAACCGATCCACTTTCGAAAATATTTACAAAACAGGTCTACGTTCGAAAATATTGTCCCAAGTTAGTCCATAATTAAAAAGAAAATAATTTTCAAACTGATCCACCTTCGAAAATATTTACCAAACAGGTCCACTTTCGAAAATATTTACCAAAGTAACCCAACCCGTGCGTTGCACGGGTTGGGTTACTGACGCGGTTACTAAGGGGTTCTCCCATTATAGTAGTAGAGATTAGAGATTAGAGATTAGAGATGTGGTCAAAGTTGGTCAAAATTGTGCTTGTTTAAGAAAAAATTAAAATGATAATTTTGATAACACTTGCAAACATACAAGTAATTGGGTTGTGACTTGGGTATGAAGTATTTTGATTCATTGTTCTTTTATTGCAGCCAACAGTATTATTTTTGTCATATATACTGTTCATGTAATAAAATTTGGTATGGATGATAGAAGACCGCGTATATTGTACAATATGTAGTTTTAATCTTCATAATAGTTGAATTTGTTGTTAATTATCATTACTTTCCAGTAAAAAGTAATGAAAAAGCATGTGTAGCATACATGTGAAATCATTTTTTTTTCTTCTTCATATATTTGAATGTATGGACTCTGTTGTTCAGTAGCACTGTCATATTTACCTGATATTCGGATCCGACCCGGATTCGATATTGAACCGGAATTGACTCGATCTATACGGGTCCAGGTCCGGGTCCTAAAATAAAACTCGATGCACTTTCGGGTCCAGGTCCGGGTCCGCTCAAAATAAAACCGATCCGGACCCGGACCTGGACTAGGACCCGTTAAAAAATACCTCCAAACATATAGAATTTGAATAATAGGGTTATAGGAATATACATATAAAAACAATTATTGAAAATAGATATGTAAATATAATATTAATTCATGTACTTAAGTGCAAAAATTGTTAGAATCGTAGGGTATCAGGTGCAAAAATACTTAAGTGCAAATATTTATTCTCTATTATCGGACCCGACGGGTAAGTTTTTTAACTAGGACCCGGACCCGGACTCGATTCTTGCAAGTCCGGATCCGGGTCCAAATTTTGGACTCGTGAGGTACCAGGTCTGGAGTCCGGATAGTGAAGAACCCGATTCGATAGGATCCGATACCAGTTACAAAATTTAAAGGATGAAAGTGAACAAAAACGAAAGAATCATTGTTTCTTGTTAGAAGATGTCGTGCATTTCACTTCTTCAGTCAACATTAACAACATTGGGGTTCACATGTGTGCAGAAAAAATCAAGAGGTAAATTCACCGGATTTTACGTGAATTGTTAGAAAAAGTAAAGAATTTATTATTAATAAATCACTGTCAAAAGGCGTCGCATGTTTTATTTCTATAGAGCATCCACAGTCGTTTGCTATATTTGTCATTTTCTCATATTTTTAGAATTGAGCTGCTGCAGTCATTTGCTACAGTCGTTTCTCAAATATGAGAAACGAAATGGCAATTTTCAAATTCTCCGTCGTTATTTTTTAAATTTTTTAATGAGATCTGCTGTTTCGTCTGCCCTTTTTTTTTGAACAGACGGTACATAAAAATAAAAAAAAACAACGTCAAACGGGATATGTTGTCCTGTTTGAAGCCTTTTTGGCTTGGACGGGACATGTTGTCCGTCCAGCCAAAAGAGGGCGGGGTGTTAAACTTAGGTTTAGTTAATTAAGTAGGTAGTTAGTATATATTTTAATATTTAATTTATTTAATTAATCTATTTTAATACTTAATCATTAGTTAATTAAGCATTAAAAAAACAAACGAAACAACATGTTTCGTCCGACCTCTTTTTTTAATATTTTTTTCTTATATTATAGCAAATGAAGACTGCAACAAATTGCATCGTTTGATATATGCTATTTTGCCATATTCTCAAATATGAGAAACACGACTGTGGATGCTCTTAGTCCACACAAAGGGCACTGAGGTTCACATGTGCAAAAGAAAAAACCGAGTCAAATTCACTAGGTTTTACGGTGTATCGTTAGAGAAGTAGGAATCATTGTTCACTATCACTATCAAAATGTGTTATGTGTGTAACACGCCGCAAAATTGAGTTATGACAAATTTTCTCCACGTGTGTTACACACATGTATTTTGTACCGTTACATATAATATCTATAACATTATTAATATAAATATTGTATGTATTGCGTATTTCGATTATTTATAAATATTTTAGGTTCTCTCGAATTCATTTTTGTATTTGAATTTATTTTATTTCTCCCTTTTGAGCCAAATCAAATATTAATATTAAACTTTGTGTTTTTACGTGCATTGCACGTGCTATCAATACACGTGTCAATTATGATTTTTTTTTTTGAAATCAATAAAAAGTGTATATTCATATTTTTTGTGCTTAAATTTAATATTTAGAATGTTTGATTTTAATCCTTGGTAGAATTAAGTTAAGCTCACTTATAATAAATAAATGTGCTACACACGTATAAAATCATATACTCTCATATGCATGTATGAAATTATACAAAGCCGTGCACAACCCCATACTCCAAATGGTCGGACAAGTCTACAGGGGGGAAAAGGACATTTTTAAATTATGTTAAGGGGGTAATAGGTGGTTACATTTGCATCATGGGTAGTTAATATGTTTTGTAAATAAAAAACCCTCCTTCATTTCCTCCTCCCTTATTCATTCAAAAAAAGAAAGAAAGAAAGAAAAAAAAAATGAAAGGAGTGAACCACCGGCCACACATTTCTTCATTATAGAGAGTTGCATTTTTTGAGCTTTACAAGGGTGAAGGTTTGGAAGTTTGCTAGGTACATCAATTGTTAGGGATTCATCGATTGGGTGGGCGTTCCTTAATTTTTCAATTTGTTCTTGTTAGAATGGCATGCTAGATAATCCATATAAATTGAGTATTCATACTTAGATTATGTGTTGATTGTTGTTAGATTATGTGTTGTTAGTTAATCGTGTGAATATGACTCACTTAGAAACTTTTTTACGGTTGGTATCCCGAGTTTTAGTCTCACTTCAAAAAATCATTTATTTTTATCCAGATGGAATCTAAAGCTAACATTTTTCAATGAGTACCCCGTATATGTCAAGAACATATCCTGAAATTTTCATAATATTTAGATGTCGTTTCCTATTTTAATAAAATCTGTTAGGACTGGTTGACAGTTTGGCTAGTTGCTGGAAATTTGTATACCCTTAGGATTTTAATCATTTCAGCAACTTATATGTAGTTTTTTGAGGAAAATCAAAACTACGAATTTGAAGTAGGCTCATTAAACTTTCTTTACAGTCTAAAAAATCAAATTTATATGAAGTATGGGATTTTATGTGATTGTTATAAGTAACAAGTGTAACACCCCGAATTCCAAATAAGACCGAATTCGAAGTTCCACAGGATCTTTACACTTCTCTTCGTACAATTTTATAAGGAATTAAAAACTTTTGTTACATCAGAGTTACATTTACATTACATATTTACAGCGGAAGCAATTTACAACAAATTACATGAATGTGCAACAGTTGAATCATTCTTTAAGCAACATGCATACTTTAGTCTTGTTAATCACTTTAACCTGCATAGAAACTGTGGGCACGTCAGTTCATTCAACTGACGCTAGGATATAATACATCAATTTTTTCTTACTTGGAAAGCATAAACTTGTCACAAACAGAACTACGGAGACTATTCTATTGATGTCGTGTTGTGCGGTGCACTTAGTCCTTAATGCAGTTATGTATGTTACATGACACTAATGCGCACTTGTTCAGATTCTATGTATCCCATACTACATATGTCTGAGGGAAAGCCCTTAATCGTTCTTCATCTTGTAGGATTCAGTCTTTCGTCATGACTTAAACTACTACAGTAACTACGATAAGTATCTTAGATGTTCTATGAGTTACAAGCTCATGTCCAGACAGCCTAGAAGGGAATCCCACGTCATGACACGACGCATCGTGTAGAACCTATAGATAATTCAGTCTCCGTCATGGGATATGACACCACCTGTAGTCACCAAATACCCTACAAGCGTTGCCTGCGGTACGGACTCCTGAAGACAAATCCACGTCATGACACGAAGCATCGTGTAGACAACCTATGAATATTCTCACGCCATAGCTCCGAGGCCCTCATACTCGTGTTTTTCTGTTACTTTTGTCACATCTTCACTATGTGTCTAGTCCTTAATTATTTGAATAATGAATAAAATCAATCCTCTAGAGTTGCACTTCCACTATACCGGTCTTAACCATTTATATAACATGACCCCAAATCTGGGTCTTTTCATTTCAAATCTTATTTTAACAATTTCTTTTCAATGCCGGTATTGCCGCTGAAATCGGTGTGGGGGCAAACAGATAGATTTGTGAATTCTTGGGATGTTGAATAGTCAAACCTAAACAACTTTTACCGGAGTTTGATCGTGATGTCCCGCCGTTGACCTGCAAAAAGTGCGAAACACCGGGGTTGATCCCGGCGACGCACCCTCCGACGCTCTAGTCAGTAATCAGAAAGATTATGAAAGAGCTTTTATTGGCAAAAGATTGATTACCTGGTAACAGTGGGGAATGGGGGGTATTTATAGCCGCCTTAGGGACTAGTTTCGGGATAAGATCAAATGATTCAAATCCCTACTTCTCAGTGAATGGATAGAAGCAATCATGGCCGTTGATTAAGGTTAATCATAAACCCTAATTCTATCCGGCTGGACCGGGTTTCTTGCGAGTTGGAACCCGCACCCAGTTGAGGTGGATCCGTTCGTGGGTTGTTTGGCCTTTAGCAAACAGGCCCAGTTCCCTTCTCGGACCCATTTGTAAGCGAAATTACTATTTTACCACTGATCTTTGAGATTCGCGCCTGATTTGGACGGTTCCGATTTAACCCCATTTTTAGCCATATCAGTTTTTAGGTGAAGACTGAGTTTGATCAGCCTTTGAGGAATAGTTTTACTGTTTTAATGGCTTGTAGAGTTGTATCGGAGTCCAAATGAGGGGTGTTTGTAGCATCCCGAATTTTTAATATAATATCTTAGAAATACGTGGCACAATTCCCAACATCAACTTCAATGTAATAGTACACATAGCCCAAAAATACAGATAATTTTATTTTAACTTTTGTTACAACAATCTTTACAAACACAGCGGAATACAAAACACCTTGAATTACAAACTTTCTTTTTACAACACTTCTTTTACAAAAGCTCTATTACATCAATTTATCTCAAGCATCCAAACCCCAAACTCTAAGCAACAACAACTTGTAAAACATGAGGCTAGAGATGATCCCTAACCCCCAAAACTAAAGGGGTCAGCCATAAAGGTGTGAGTGACATAAAACAAGCAACATAATTAATCATAAAACACTGAGTCATCAACAACATGTATTAACAGCAAGAATAAATGAAATGAGAAATAACAAATAAGTAAAGCATGAAAACATCTAGAAATATAAGATAATAAATAGTAATTCATGAAAATGTCAAGTGATTCTAGACTAAGTGTCAAGTGTAGGAAAAACAGAAAAACACAAGTATAAAACCAAGTTAAGAAAACACAAGCTCTATATGCTGACTCTCTAATGTGTACTTGTCGGTATCTATGCATTTCATAGTACATAGGTCTGGTGCAACTCCTTAACGATCTCCACTTATAGGGATAACCCCTCGTTATGCAACTAATCCTACTACGGTGATAAAAAACAAGATCCAGAATACTCCGCGAATAGGCACCACAGCCCTCGACGAGCAAGCATCATGTAAGATAGCTCAAAAACAACCGGAGAATCATCTCCCAAATCCGTGTACTCCACGAATAGGCTTGCAAGGCCCTCGACGTGCAGATACATTAGGTACATTCCGTGAATAGGCTTGTCGACCCTCGACACGCAAATGCACCCTGCATGCTCTGTGAATAGGCCTGCAGACTCTCGACACGCGAACACATAAATGTCCCCTCGATACGCGAACACACAAATAGACTCTGTGAATCAGTCGACTGTCCAGAGCGAAAAAAACCAACATCTTTAAGAAAATAAATTCTAAGTATTAATGGTCGACTGTAAAAGTCACCAATCGACTGTCCAGAGTGAAAATCCAATAATCTTTTAAGAAATAATTCTAAGGGGTACCAGTTGACTTGTAAAAGTCCTCAGTCGACTGTCCAGAACGAAATTTCAAGAAAAACTAGAGAACATAGCAGCCGGTCGTGTCGATCGACTGAGAAGTCATACCAGTTGACTGTCGACCTGCAGAATGTAGACTTTTAGTTGTGCACATTTCAACCGATACGTAGTTTTACTTTATGAAAATGATTTCTACAAAAAGTATATTTCTTATATGATCAAATACAACTTGTAGGATACGTAATAGTCCATAAAACTAAATCAAACTACTTGAATTTATAAAAGTAGTGATTTGTAAATCTCTTTCAAATAAAACATAAATTATGCATATAATCAAAATAGAGTTTCTAAAAAATAATTTGTTCGTTGAAATAGCTTTGTATTCAGATCCAAACCACATCAATACCAAATCTCAAAAGAAAATCCCCAATTTGGATATATTTCCTCAAATTTAACTAAATCTCCAATTTTAGTCATCATAACTCAAATCCTCAAAACATGGTCTTTTATTCCATTACTCCTTCTCAAAATTTCTCAAACTCAATCTCAACTAATGTCAATAGTTGATTCATGAACAAAAACAAATTTATCATCAACATGGCCAAGTTGCGCTCATCCAACTCACCAATAGTCCAAAAAATCTCATCTTTAATTAATTAATGCACAACATCCATCATACTCAATCAAGTCAGCAATAATCTAACATTATTAGCCTACTCACAATTTATATTAGGTTCTCCAACAATCTAAAATCATCTACATGTAATTCTATTCACAATAACTAGGGTTTTTTTCAAAGATCCAATTTTATCATCCATCTAACATACATATTCATACCAAACCCGAACATGCTTTCTAATAGATGAAACACCACATACCACATATATAAAACAAAACAACCAAACAATTTACATCACTCACATACAATATGTACAAAACAAAATAAAATAAAACAAGTCACTCACCTCAAATAAAGAAATCTGATAAGAAAGCCTTTCTTTTGTGAAATCCAAGATCCCCTCTTTAAATCTCCAAAAAAGAAAAAATAATAAAACATTTGTGTTGTGCAGCGAAAGATGGCTGCATTCCACCTTTTAAATAGGCCAGAAATTAAAGGATTAGGGTTTTAAACACATTTGCAAAACAATCCTTTTACAAATTATTAATTTACATATATAAACCTTTCTTTATAAAGTAGTTAAAATAAGTTAAATAAATTAAAGCCAAATCAAATCCTTTTACTACTGAGTTGTCCAGTAATCCAGCACAGCCCAGAAATAAAAAAAATTCAGATTTGTACTCAGAGTGGCAATTTTGCACAAAAGTCCTTCTTTTTGTAATATTTGCAAATACATCATAAAATATTCGTAAAAATCCAGAAAATTCAGAAATAATATCTAATAATAAATATCAAATTTTCCAATTATAATATCTGACTTTTACTTTCCAAGAAAAATATTTGCAAAAGATCTAACATAAATTCTATATTTGCAAAAACACCATATTTGTTTAAATCTTTACCAAATCAACTCTAAATAGAATTTAAATATATTTTATTTTCAATGATGATCATGGAAAGCCCAAAAAATCAGTAAAAATGAATTTTCATTATTTATTTGAGATCAAAACGGCTTTTTACATAAAAGCCCCTCTATTTCAAGGTATTTATAAAAATAGTTTCTTTATTCAGAAAAATCCCAAAATTTAGAATATACTCTATTATAAATAGGATAATTTATTTAAAATATAAAATTGGATATTTACACCAAAATATTTGCACGTGTTTTGCACGTGTGAAAAGATAAATCTTTAGAAAAATATTTATTAAATCTCCATAAAATCATTTTAATTTATTAATAAATCTTTAAAATTATATTTAAAAATACGGGGTACTACAGTGTCGAATCCCTATATGAGGTATTATGGTGATCTTAAGAGTTGGTTGCGCGCTCAAGGTTGTTCTTGAGCTCTCCTGGACTTTTGGTAATTTTTCTTAATTTTTTATTTATTTTTCGGACCATCTATTTAATTTTGTGAAGCGGTGATTTAATGTTCGGGGACATTAATTAATCATTCTAAGCAATAATTATTCACCCAATGACTCGGAAATATTTTCCCGGATTCATAATTATTTTTTAGAATTTTTAATTAATTTTCCTGAATTTTTAATCATTTTTTTGTAATTTTTAAATAAATCATTCGAATTTAATAAATAGGAAATTAATTTTTAATATTATTGATGACGTGACGTAATCTGGGCCGCCCATCTCGAATCAGCGCGTGATTTCGAGAGATCTGACGGCCGAGCGACACTGAGCGACGTGGACGGATCTGGGGCTTTGATCAGACCGTGGCAAGAATTTTAGAACGATCTGATGGTCTGTGCTGCTCGGTGTTATTTTTTCCATATGAGCAGCTTGGATCGCCAGTCGCTCGGATCACGATTCCGAGCGACGTGGGGCGATCTGGACCGTTCATCATGAGATCTTGCACGAATCTCGAGACGTTATGGCGTGGATCACGAGAAAACGTGATCTTGGTCATGTGGCTGAATCAGGGCCGTTCATCAGGCCGAGGCACGAATTTTGAGACGATCAGTCGGTCTGTGCTGCTTGACGTTATTTTCCCCATATGAGCAGCTCAGATCGCCAGTCGCTCGGATCACAATTCCGAGCGGCATGGGGCGATCTGGACCATTCATCATGAGATCTTGCACGAATCTCGAGGCATTATGGCGTAGATCACGAGAAAACGTGATCTTGGCCATGTGGCTGAATCAGGGTCGTTCATCAGGCCGAGGCATGAATTTTAAGATGATCGGTCGGTCTGTACTGCTCGGCGTTATTTTTCCTATATAAGCAGCTCGGATCGCCAGTTGCTCGGATCACCATTCCGAGCGACGTGGGGTGATCTGGACCGTTCATCACAAGATCTGGTGCGGATCTTGATGCGAAAGATGGCGTGGATCACGAGAAAATGCTATCTTATCGTTTTGTGATCGTGGCCCAATCTGAGCCGTCTGATCAAGATCTTGCACGAATTTTGGGGAGAACTTTGTTTTTCTCCAATACACAGCTTGGATCGCCAGTCGCTCGAATCGGGATTCCAAGCGACGTGGGGCGACCTGGACCGTTCATCACGAGATTTGGCATGAATCTTGATGTAAAAGACGGTGTGGATGTCGAGAAAATGCTATCTTGTCGTTTTGTGGTCGTGGTCCAATCTGAGCCGTCTGATCAAGATCTTGCTCGATTGTTAAGGAGAGAGTTGTTTTTCTCCAATACGCAGCTCGGATCGCCAGTCGTTCAGATAGGGATTCTGAGCGACGTGGGGCGATCTGGACCGTTCATCACGAGATCTAGCGCGAATCTTGATGTAAAAGACGGTATGGATCTCGAGAAAATGCTATCTTGTCATTTTGTGGTCGTGGTCCAATCTGAGCCATCTGATCAAGATCTTGCACGATTGTTGAGGAGAGAGTTGCTTTTTGGCAATACGCAGCCCGGATCGCCAGTCGCTCGGATCGGGATTCCGAGGGACGTGGCTCGATTCGAGGCGTCCCTCGATGGCTCGGCAGAGTGCCTCGGCGGCTCGGAGCTAGAGGAATTGTCAAGCAGTGTGGCCTAGTCTGAATCGTTGCCACCCTTATGAACCGTCGCCGCTCTTCTCTACTTTGTCGTTTAGCCTTCTTTAACGGGCCTGAGGGGGCCCAAGAGTCGCAACTCTACATTACAAAGCCCAAGAGTCACTTATTTTACTATAAGTTTTCACCCCCCCACTCTTTCTCTCATTCTTTCACTTTTACTTTTACTTTTGCTAGCGGTATTTTTGCTCTCGAGCGGCGCTACTAGCTTTCGTGGCAAGGCGAGTTTGAACTCCGACAATCTTTTCCGACCATACACGTCACTTCAAGCGTCACTTCAAGGTTAGTCTTTCCCCCTTCTTTTTGAGAATGTCTAGAATTTCTTCTGGGGACGAGACCTCCACCTCGGACCGAGACACTAGCCGAGCGGTAGTGGTTAAGCCGAGGAAGGGGAAGGAAGTGGTTGATCCGATCGGGGTGTCGATGATAGTTGAGACTCCGAGGGCTGCAGGAGAGCTGGGTCGGTTGCCGTCCACGTTGTCGAGTGTCGGCAGAGTAAGGAGTTACCCCAAGGACATTTTAAAGAAAGTGGTGCGTGGGATGGCTCCGGTATATGAGGAGAATAATCCGAGGAATCCTTCCGAGGTTGATGAGATCCCCCCAATCATGACCAAGGAAGATGTGCACCGGATCAGGAAGGGATTCCGCATCCCGAAGGAGTACGCGCTACTACTCCCCGGCCCCGAGTTTCGAGCGTGTACGGGGACGTCGGCAGACATGTGCGTCTTCCCGTACGATGCACTCAATGCCGGTCTTCTGCTACCACTGCATCCCTTTGTGGTCGAGGTGCTGTAGTGGTACGGCTTGAGTCCGGGTTAGTATCTGCCGAACATATGGCGGCATGTTATCGCCTTCATCTTCCAGTGCCGGGCGGTCGGTGCGCAACCGCAACTGGTTCTGCTTCGGAGCCTCTATCGCATCTACCGAATGAGCAAGATGGAAGATCGATATTACTTTTCGCCAAGGAAAGGGGTGAAGTTGATCGAGAATCCGGACTCAATCAAGCACTGGAAAGAGAAGTATTTTCCCATTCGAGGCCCCAAGCAGTGGGGCTTCTCGACGGCGTGGAAAGATGGGGTCCCGAAGTGGGCGAAGAAAGAGCCGATGCTCACTAGAGAGGAAGAGGGGGTGATAGCTCAAATCCACGGTCTTCCGACCCTCAGTTGGAAGGATATAACCGAGGATGTCTTGTTCGGTGGAGGTCTCAGTCTGATCGACCCCAGTACGCTCTCTTTCTTCTTTCTTGCTAGTCTTAGTGTCTTTCAGTGTTCGTTTTTTTTCTAACTCTTTTGCTCGACTTTTTCTTCGTATGCAGAGGCCCTCAGTATGGATTACAAGGCGTTGATGGCAAGAGTCGCGCTGCCTCGGCGAAGGGCACAGATACAAGAAAGAGGAAGAGGACCACGGCGAGACCTCCTTCCGTCCGAACAGTACAAGGCCCCTTGGCACCCTCGGTTGTTGTGGTCTCGGAGACTGAGGCCCTTTTAGAACCGCCCGCTCAGGCTTCTCTGGCCGATGCCCCGGGTTCGTCGAGCAGGGCATTCTCTGCCAGTGCTGCTCTGGCTTTGGAGGTGCCGCTGCTTACTGCCGAGGCGGAGACTATCCTCACCGAGGAGCCTAAGCGACTTTTTGTCCCCGACTAGAGGGTGATGAAGGTAGACGGCTTCCTCGGCGATACGGGAATGTGCACGCAGGCGGTGCGCCACCTGCCGACCCCAAAGGACCGTGCCACACTGAAGGCCAACTCCGTGGGCGACAATGCCCTGGAGATAGCTCGGTCGACTATGTTGGTAAGTCTGAGTTGTTTATGATAACCAAACAATTTTCTAAGTCTTTTGTTCGGTTCTAATCATTTCTTCTCCTTCGTTTTGCTTACAGACCCTCTGCCACTTCAGCCACATGCTCGAGCAGTTCACCGAGCAAGAGAAGGAGATGCAGTTGGCGAACGATCGGAAGAGATCGGAGCGTTCCAAGGCAGTTAAGCTGTTCGAGGTCGAGCAACGACTCTCGGCTTCGCGTGCGGCCGAGGTGGGGGCCCTCGAGATGAAGCTCGCCGAGGCGCTGAGGCACTCTGTAGCCAAGACTGCCAAAGTCGAGGCGTTGGAGAAGGAGAGGGCTCGCCTCGAGGAGGAGCTTGCGAAGGCCTTAAAGGCATCCGAGGAGGCGCTGAAGGGCCAAGCGCTGAAAGTGGCAGAGGCAGAGAAGGCAGTTCGGGACGAGGCAGAATCCCACATGATGACGAACATGGAGGAGGCCTACGCCCGAGCACTGAAGCACGTGGCTGCTCGCATCCCCGGCTTTGATGGTTCATCGTATTACTTTTATGACCCCGTAGAAGGCGAGGAGCTTATCCCTCTGGCAGAGGCCGAACCCGAACTAGAGGGTGATGAGACCGAGGGGGATGGCAAGGACGAGGCGAACCTTAACGGAGCACTCGTCACTTTGCCGATCGAGGATGCTTCGGAGTAGCACCCCGAGGTGGACCCCTGACTCAGTTGTCCTTTCTTTTGTTTGTTGTTGTTGTTTTGTTTGTTGTAATGCCAAACCGTGGACTGGCCACCGCTCTCATGTACTTTTCTTTTGAACTTTAATGAAATGACCAACTTTTTGAGATTTGGCTAAGTGTTGAGATTTTGATCTTGATTTGAATTCGCCCTTCTGCTCTTTGTGTTGAGGACCCAAGTGTTGTGAACACCTTGCTTATTGAAAATTTCGCTGAGTGTTGAAAACACCTTTTGCTCTTTGTGTTCTTGCTAAGTGCTCCCGATGTTCAGAGTTGACATGTTTTTGCTTTTCAGGTCGCCGAGTTGAGTTCAGCAGCTGAAGTCTCTCGTCTTCAAGCTGACTTAAAGGCGACGAAGTTGGCCTTCTCTCGCAGTCGAAAGTGTTTTATCAAGAGTGAGTTGGACTTGGACCGCCTCAAGCTAAAGTTGTCGAAGTGTCTCTCCGAGATGAAGCAACTAAAGAAGGTGTTGTCTGATGTTTCAGCGGAGAGAGGTGAACTGTTGGCTGAGATTCACCACTTGAAGACAACGGAAGACGAGCACTTGGCGGGGAGAGAAGAACAAACGACAGCGAAGGGCAAATTGATGGCGGTGGTTGACGAGCTAAGAAAGTTACGGTGGATAGGAGCATCGAGGTTACCCATCTCCTGTAATATCCCGGACGGATATTACCTTGTATAAATTATTATTTTATTATTATTTTGTTTTAATTTCAAAATTGAAATATTTTGGTGATTTTCACCCGGGGTGTTCATAAACATTGTCGGTGCGCATATATCGGCCTGTGCGCATCCGTAGTGCATCAAATTGGTAGCGCGATCCTCCGAATCGATAATAAAACTTATTTATTATTATTTTCAAAATTAAACTATTTTATGAGGATTATATAAGGATTTCTTAGTACACAGATACATATACATACATTTGTATTGTACCAAATTAGTACATTATACAAAATGTGTAGTATGTACTCTTGATATGGTACTTATCTTGTCATGACAAACCTAATTAGATGGTTAGGGTTTTATTAAGTAGCTAAGCTAGGGTTTTGTATGCATAAGGGATTAAGGAATGATCTTCTAGAAGCCTTATCTCTTCCACCATGCTTCCACCTCACCCTACACCATACCTCCACCTCATCCCTACCCTCCTACAAGCATGGCCGGCCTCCCCCAAACCCTAAGGGGTTTTGTGCAATTGTTGGGTGCTCTTTTGTACTCTCCACCCTCTCCTCCACCTATAAATATCCCCTCCTTCTCCACTTGTCTCACTTTTTACAAAAACAAAGACAAAAGAAAGGAAAGGAAAAGAAAGAGAGAACCCATTCTAACTTGAGAGTTTTTCTCTTGTAGGTTTCCATAGAAGTCCTAGAAGCTTAGGGGAAGGAGAAGTATAGCTAGCAAGTCCTTCCATCAAAAAAAAATTAGGTGGGGATTTCTCCACTTTCTTTGGTTTATTGAGTTTGTTGTTTTGGTTTCTTCTTCTTCTTACCTTCCTTGTTTTGTTTTCTTTTGTTCTTTTATGGGGTTTTATTGTGATGTGATGGTGTGTTGTTTTGTTGTGGCTTAAAAAGAAATGGAATAAATAGTAGTAAAGAACAAAAAGATTGAATCTTTATGGTTGTAGCTGTTGTTCTTGTGTTGTAGATTGGACTAAAATGAACATAAGCATAAGGACTTGTGCATACAACCATTTTGGGTTATAGGACTTGACATGGACTCATACACATAAGCATATGAACCTTGTATACAACCATTTTGGGGTTGTAGAACATACACTTGAACCTTGGACTAAAAAGAATGCATATGTTTGGTTGAACCAAAATGGAGGACTCTTTACTTTATTTTATTATTGTTATTTCCTTTTATTAATCTTAAGTAAAAAGAACCCATTTTAGATGTTAATTTTAGTATGAAAAAGAACTAATCTAAGTTAGAATGATTAAAAAGATCTCTTTTATGTTTGACTAGTAATAAATAAGAAATAGATGTTTATGTTTTAAATAAAGTAGTAGTAGTAGATGGTTATGTTGTTGTAAAGTTGTAGTAGATACTTATGTTTAAAATAAAGTAGTTTTAGTAGATGTTTATGTTAAATAAAGAAGTTTTAGTAGATGTTTATATGAAGTTATAGTAGATGTTATGTTTAAAATAAAGTAGTTGTAGTAGATATTTGTGATTAAATAAAATTGTAGTAGATGTTATGTTTAAATGAGATTGTAGTAGATGTTGTGTTTAACTAAAATTATAGTGGATGTGTATGTTTATGTTGAAGTAGTAAAGGACATTTGGTTAGGAGTATGGTGGTAATCCATGCTCCCATTGTGTAGATATCCATGGTTAGATAGTTTATGTTGTATTATATTTTTATAGAAAGATTGTACCTCCATGCTTAAGTATTGATAAAAGATCCATGCTTAGATGATATCCATGCTTAGAATGTTGTAGGAGTTATAATTCATGCTTAGATTGTAGTAGGAAAATTGCATATCATGCTTAGATTAATACTAGGTAATATTACCATGCTTAGAATGTTGTAGGTCTCTACTTGGAATACATACCATGCTTAGATTAACACTAAGTAGTATTACCATGCTTAGAATGTTGTAGGTCTCTACTTGGAATACGTACCATGCTTAGATTAACACTAAGTAGTATTACCATGCTTAAAATGTTGTAGGTCTCTACTTGGAATACATACCATGCTTAGATTAACACTAAGTAGTATTACCATGCTTAGAATGTTGTAGGTCTCTACTTGGAATACATACCATGCTTAGGAATGTGTAGGATTAATATTCAATCACCTACCATGCTAAAATTGTGTAAGATTATGTTTAATCAACTACCATGCTTAGATTAATGCTAAGTAGCCTTACCATGCTTATATTGTTGTAGGATCGATGTTTAAATTAATCTACCATGATTAGTTGTTGTAGGTTAATGCTAAGTAAATATCCATGCTTAGATTATTGTAGGATTAATGTTGAATTAATCTACCATGCTTAGGAATGTTGTAGGTTAATGCTAAGTAAATATCCATGCTTATATTGTTGTAGTATTAATGTTGAATTAATCTACCATGCTTAGGAACGTTGTAGATTGAGGCTAAGCATATATTCATGCTAGAATTATTATAGGTTGTTGCTATGTTACACCCATGCTTATACTATGTTTGACTTGTTGTAGGAATTAAGGTAAGCATTCATGCTTAGTCGTAGCAATTTTCCATAAGCATCCATGCTTAGATTGTAGTAGAAAAATTGTATACCATGCTTAGATTAATACCAAGTAGTATTACCATGTTTAGAATGTTGTAGATCTCTACTTGGAATACATACCATACTTAGATTAATGGTAAGTAGTATTACCATGCTTAAATTGTTGTAGGAACCCATGCCATGTTGTAGATCATGCTCACCTTGTTATAGGACAAATTGTAACATCCATGTGTAGGTGTACTAATTATCCATGCATAATGGTAGCAATGTCTATGCTTAAGTTAAAGTAATTATCCATACTTAGTTGTAGCAATTCTATGTTTATGTTCTACCCATGCTAGAATGTAATAGTAGATGTTCTACTAAGTTGTCTTTATAATTAGATCATAGTAATTATTCATGCTTAAGATTGTTATAAGTGCATGCTTCAATCGTATTCGTACTTAGGAGTGTTGTGGGTTATGTTATATACCATAATTAGATTGTTGCGAGTTGATGGCTATATTATATACCATGATTGGATTGTCGTGAGTTGATGGTTATGTTATATACCATGATTAGTTGTTGTAGGTTGATGCTTACAATTGTATACCATGCTTAAATTGCTATAGGTTAAGTAATAGGAAAGAATCATGTTGTAATTGTAGTGATAACTACCTCGTTGTAGTTAATGTTAGTAAGGAGCCATACATGCTTGAAGGGTATAGGGTGGCATTCTAGTTAAATAAGAAAGCGGACGTATGTTCTAGGTTGTTCTAGTCAACTTCGAAAAGAACCCATGGACTCTAGTTGTGTGAAGTCCTAATTGAAATTGAACCATATCATGGGGACATTCCTCACCCGTAGGGGTAATAAGGATTAGAAAGGTCATTAGTAATAATTAGTTCAATAAAGGTTATTATGTCGCCTTCGGACTTTTTATTGGTAGAATACCTACCATAGACTATTAGTAGATTCTTCTGTTACTTCTCATAATAGAAGATCAAGTTAGCTAGTAAGCACGTTTGGTTGCTTCTAGGTTTGATTACCTGTATGGTTGTTTGCATATGATTGTGCTCGTATGCAGTTCGACTGGCCCGTATGTAGCTGTAGGTCTCATACGTAGTTTATTTGGCTCGTATGTAGGTTGTTGTCTCGTACGCGGCTCGACTGGCCGTGCATAGCTGTTGGTCCCATACGCGGCTCATTTGGCTGGTATGTACGTTGTTATCTCATACGAAGCCACCTGGCTTGTAGGTAGTTGTTGGTTCATACGTAGCTTGTTGGCTCGTAGGTGCTCTGGTTACTCGTATATAGCTTGTTAACTAGTACGCAGTTTTGTTGTGCTCATCTAGGACGATACTATTACCCTAGGGGCTATCGACCATCAAGACATATGTTTTCTTACTCCTAAGGAACTGTGGAGGAGTCACTCCTCGTGTACCGTTGGATCTTAACCGGTGTAGGTTAATCGAGGACCGGAGTATAGACGGAATCCAAGTTCAGGGTAATGGCATGCATGTATGTTCGCATGGCCGGGGTCTTGGACCGATAGGCCAGGAACCGGATCCTGAGGGATTCCGGTAAGTCTAGGTTGAGCAGCCTAGTAGAGTTGTCTTGCGAAGTCTAATTTAAGGCCTGGCATGTTGTGTTTATAATATTGTCATCCCTAGGATTGTTCGGGTCAGGGACATCATTAAGATAGTGACTTATAAAGATCATTTACTTAGACCCTTTGTCGGAAGGAGAGGAGTTGGTTGTAGGGGGCGCCTTATGACCAACTTGTCCTTTGGGGCAGGCCTTAGGTGGTGTTATTGGATTGTACCTTCCCGTCAAAGGGATACGTACGGTGGCTTCTCACGAGTTGGAAGCACGGGTTGCGTATATCACACTGTTAATTCCTGAAGTGCCATGATAAGGCGAGCGGAGCTAGGGATGGATCCCGAAACTCCGTCGGGTCCTATGCCGGGGATACGAACAGGCCATGGACTACGGTCTGGCTAGGGGGCGGCAGGGGGCTCTCCTGTTGGCGGAAACCCCGAGGGTTCGTCTGGTTTATGAGTGAGGTCCGGTTAGCCGGGTAGTAGTGGCAAACATAGACACCACGAGCGGACTGCATTAGTGGGACATAGACACCATGAGCGTACTGCCTTGGTAGGACTTGACCATGTCTGCAACCTCATCAGTCACGTTGTATCTGTCAAGAACAGGTTGTGTACAATTAGAATTCATAACGCGGGTTCAAATCCCTATATATGGAGAAACGGCTTTAGATGGGACGCATGTAGTATGGGCTGCATGTTGCTTCAGAGACTTGCTGACATTAGAATAGGAGCATCCTAGTTTTAGTTAATATTGCGTTAGATTCTAGTCACAGCACTCACGAACACTTAAACTACACCGACACAATTGCCATGTTTCTGTATGTTGTTTTGGGAGATTCGCTGCTATGTTATCAGCCTTAAAGCGTCAGTGATGTAATGCCCCGAATTTTCAAATAAGGACAAATTCGAGATTTCACAGGATCTTTACTTCACTTTGTACAATTTTACAAGGAATTTGAAACTTTTTCAATAGTACATCAGAGTTCAATTACAACTTGGTTTTACACAGCGGAAGAATGAAATTTACAATAAAACATTTACAACATCTTTAAAATAAAACAGCATCAGCATATCCACTTTATAGCTCCATGAATGGTCCTTTACCTGCATGTCAATCTGTGGGCACGTCAGTTATTTACAACTGACGAAATATTATACACGGCTATCCTCTCTATGCCGGGAATAGTATAACGATCTCATACTTTAGCAAATCACAAAAAAGATTGAATGAACATATAAAGTGTCAAAAATGATTATTCTAAATATAAGTGTATGTCATACCTTAATGCCTAATGCACACAATTCTACATTAGGATGACACTAATGCACACTTGTTCGGATTCTATGCATCCCATACTACATAGATCCGAGGGCAAGCGCCTACGTACTCTACCATAAAGGGCTCGATCTCTCGCCATGAAAACTACCCGGTAGCAAAACAAAGTTCAGACTATTCCACGAATGTGAATCCCAGCCTTGGAGTCCACCGCCAGCTGTTATAACAGATTCCACATCGTACGAACCGTCCCGTATGTGACCCTCTAGCCCAGTATATATATATATATATATATATATATTGGAGACGGTAAACACAAAAATCCATCCGTCCGACTACTCAAGATCCCGGAGTCCACCGCTGACCCGTCCTCATAGTCCCGGACTAAAATATAATAATCCGTCTCCCACAGGGCAACCTCAGTCCACCAACTGGGTCTATAGTCTTGGAGTCCACCGCCGACTATATAGAGCACCCCACTTACGTTTCCCTAAGTTTACTACATCTTCACTTATGTGCCTAAATTTTCCTAAGTTCAAGACATGAATAATTTCCATTCAAGAATTAGTTTTACCTCCTACCGGACTTAATCAACAAATACGAGATAGCTCCATGGCCATATCTCCAAATCATATCTCAAATCTTTTCTTTCAATAATGCCGGTATCGAGGTCTTACTAACTCTAAGTCATAAACTTTCATGTACAAGAAGCATGGGTATTCACACCCTTTAATAATCATATCTTAAACATAAATAACTTTCATCTTCTACTTATTCACAATGGTTAATGTCTTGTATTAGCACTTATCCAAAAAGCAATCATTTCTTTGCGTTTGTTTTGATATTTAGAATAGAGTTTTCTGAATAGAGTTTTCTGAATAGAGTATTCTGAATAGAGGTATTTTGAAAATGAGTTTAAAAGCTGTTTGTTTAGACTATATTCTGAAAACTGTATTCTGAATAATGTTTATCTGAAAAAGAGAGTTTAGAAGCTGTTCTGTTATATTTCTAGCTGAAAACTGTTATCTGAAAGCTGTTTTTCTGAAAAAACGAGTTTAAAAGCTGTTCTGTTATATTTCTTGCTGAAACTGTTATCTGATAGCTGTTTTTCTGAAAAAGCGAGTTTAAAAGCTGTTCGGTTATATTTCTTACTGAAAACTGTTATCTGAAAGCTGTTTTTCTGAAAAAACGAGTTTAAAAGCTGTTCTGTTATATTTCTTGCTGAAAACTGTTATCTTATAGCTGTTTTTCTGAAAAAGCGAGTTTAGAAGCTGTTCGGTTATATTTCTTGCTGAAAACTGTTATCTGAAACCTGTTTTTCTGAAAAAACGAGTTTAAAAGCTGTTCTGTTATATTTCTTGCTGAAAACTGTTATCTTATAGCTGTTTTTCTGAAAAAACGAGTTTAACAGCTGTTCGGTTATATTTCTTGCTGAAAACTGTTATCTGAAAGCTGTTTTTCTGAAAAAACGAGTTTAAAAGCTGTTCTGTTATATTTCTAGCTGAAAACTGTTATCTGAAAGCTGTTTTTCTGAAAAAGAGAGTTTAAAAGCTGTTCTGTTATATTTCTTGCTGATAACTGTTATCTGAAAGCTGTTTTTCTGTAAAAACGAGTTTAAAAGCTGTTCGGTTATATTTTTAGCTGAAAACTATTATCTGAAAGCTGTTTTTCTGAAAAAGAGAGTTTAAAAGCTGTTCTGTTATATTTCTGATAATTTTGAATATCAATTTGAAATAATAATAATAATAAAACTAATAATATATATATAATAATAATAATAATAATAATAATAATAATAATAATAATAATAATAATATATATAATAATAATAATAATAATAATAATAATAATAATAAATATAATAATATATATAATAATAATAATAATAATAATAAAAATAATAATAATAATAATATATAATAATAATAATAATATATATTATAATAATAATAATAATATATATAATAATAATAATAATAATATATATATAATAATAATAATTAATATAAATAATAATAATAATAATAAATAATAATAATAATAATAATAATAATAATAATAATAATAATAATAATAATAATAATAATAATAATAATAATAATAATAATAATAATAATAATAATAATAATAATAATAATAATAATATATATAATAATAATAATAATAATAATATAATAGTAATAATAATATATAATAATATTAATAATATATATAATAATAATAATAATAATAATAATAATAATTAATAATAATAATAATATATATAATAATATATAATAATAATAATAATATATATAATAATAATAATAATAATAATAATAATAATGATAATAATAATATATATAATAATAATAATAATAATAATAATAATATATAATAATAATATATATAATAATAATATATAATACTAATAATAATAATAATAATAATAATAATATTTAATAATAATAATAATAATAATAATAATAATAATAATAATAATAATATATAATAATAATAATAATATATATAATAATAATAATAATATATATAATAATAATAATAATAATAATATATAATAATAATAATAATAAATATAATAATAATAATAAAATATATAATAATAATAATAATAATAATAAATAATAATAATAATAATAATAATAATAATAATAATAATAATAATAATAATAAATAATAATAATAATAATAATAATAATAATAATAATAATAATAATAATAAAAATAATAATAATAATAATAATAATATATATTAATAATAATAATAATAATAATAATAATAATAATAATAATCATATATATAATAATAATATATATAATAATAATAATAATAATAATAATAATAATAATAATAATAATAATAATAATAATAATAATAATATATATAATAATAATAATAATATATATAATAATAATAATAAGAATAATATATAATAATATTAATAATATATAATAATAATAATAATATATTTAATAATAAATAATAATAATAATAATAATAATAATAAATAATAATAATAATAATAATAATAATAATAATAATAATAATAATATATAATAATAATAATTATAATAATAATATATAATAATAATATATATAATAATAATAATAAAAATAATAATAATAATAATAATAATAATAATAATAATAATAATAATAATAATAATAATAATAATAATAATAATATATAATAATATATATAATAATAATAATAATAATAATAATAATAATAATAATAATAATAATAATAATAATAATAATAATAATAATAATAATAATAATAATAATAATAATAATAATAATAATAATAATAATAATAATAATAATAATAATAATAATAATAATAATAATAATACATATATAATAATAATAATAATATATATAATAATAATAATAATATATAATAATAATAATAATAATAATAATAATAATAATAATAATAATAATAATATATAATAATAATATATATATAATAATAATAATAATAATAATAATAATAATAATAATAATAATAATAATAATAATAATAATAATAATAATAATAATAATAATAATAATAATAATAATAATAATAATATATAATAATAATAATAATAATAATAATATATATATATATATAATAATAATAATAATATATATAATAATAATAATATATATAACAATAATAATAATAAATAATAATAATAATAATAATATATATATAATAACTCTCCCGTCGTGCGCCACCAACTCTCTTGCTTTGTAGTTGCTGTGAGAAGAGAGTAAAGGAGGTGTTTTGGAAAATAGGGGGTATGAGTATTCTGAATATCAATTGGGAATAACACTCAAAACAAACGCCAACTCAGAATAGAGTATTCCGAATACTCTATTCTGAATATCAAAACAAACGCACTTACACTATTCATAATCTAGTTATTCACTCATAGTCTTTATAAGCAAAAAGGATTCCCCTTTTAAGAACACAATTTCATCACATGAAATTTTATAACCAATTCAAACTATCACAATATCTCGATTCCCTTTAAAATATTTCTTAAACAAAATCAAAGTATAATTCTCTTAAAAAAAATCACTTCACAAAAATAATACTTTGTTTTTGTTCACTACAAAGTTTCATACTCACAATTTCATCTCTCTTTATATCTCAAAATATACAAGAAAACAATCTTAATATTTCCCATTTCATTTTCCTCAAAATATGCAATGAAGTTATGATTAACTTTAATATTTATTACTTCATTTTATATGAAGAAAGTATGAGTTTTAATCAAAAGCCCCCTTTTTAAAGTCTCATTTTTACTTTCTTAAAATAGACAATAAAATTTCCATAACAATCTCTAATAGCTTCCATTTTATCTTATAACCATAATAGGAATTTATTCATACTATAAAAAAAACATCTTATTCTATTAAAACCAAATCAAAAAATATAAAAGATAGCTATCAAGATTTGAACCCAAGATCTCTTATAAAAGGTGCTCATTGACTAACCAGTAAGTCCTAGTGTGCTTTTTGTTTAGAAGTTGTATTCATATACTTTTGTTCACAATTTTCTGAAATTGTTTCTTTTTAATAAAACTTGTTTACCCAATAATCCAATCCTTTAGGATATTGGAATAAACTTCTCTTTGGACTAAAAGGAAATCTTAAATAGTAATCAACAAGTCCAAGCATATATCTCATTTTAAAAAAAAGATTTTCCTTTCTTTACAAAATTTACACTTCTTTTCAAACTCGAACATTAAAATCATGATTTTCTAAAAAAACTAGTTTATGCCCAACATCTTACAAATAAAAATTTGTGTTAAGAATCAAACATATTTTTTAATCGATTATGGGTGTCTCAAAGAAATTCCTTTCATACAAAAATTGTATTTTTGACATATGTCAACATACTTCATAAAAAGAATTTATTTCCTTCTTTTTTTCTTTTTCATCATATCTCTAATCATATGTCGAAATATAGCATTCTTTAACAATTCTCCTACATATCACACATTTGACAAATCACAAATGTGCAAACACTCTACTATGGTTCATAGAATTAATCCTTTAGTTGCACTCTTCTTTTCAACTAGCATGGCAACAATCCAAACAAGTTTATGGTATTCAATTAACTTTACAAAAAATATTTTTGCAAAAAATGTATTCCCAACATTTTTCATACAATCAATTATATCTTCATTCATGCATACTAATTCATGACAAAACAAATCAACATTTCTTTCTCATTACTAGTTAACATAAGTTGGGTTTGTTTACTCAATAAAGCAATATTTCATTACATCCAATGCATAGGTTTGTCCTATTTTATCAAATCAAATTCTATATTACTCATTCATTTCTATTAACATGCACATTCAAAAAAAATTAGAAAGTAGGAGACACCCACCTTATTGAAGCTTGAATGATTGAAAGAATGATCACCACTTCTAGCTCCAAGACTCCTAATTCTTCTGTTCCTTCTAGCAATGGCCTCCCCTCCTAGCAAGATTACTCCAAAGCATAAGAACACTATTTTTCTTACTCTCTTTTCTTTTATTCTTCTCTTTCTTTCTTTTTCTTACACTTATTTTGATATTGATTTTGGTGCAAGAGAAATGTAGGAAATGAGACTCTATTTATAGGATTTTGGAAGGGTCTAAAGTGCAAAAATCTCACCCTAATAACTCTTCAAATTTATTTTACAACTCTCCACTTTCCTAACTCCTAAAACCTCCATCTCTTCATCTCCCCACTCTCCACTAACTCAACCTACCAACTCTTCTCCTCCCCTTGCCCAAAAAATGGTCCAAATACATTTGTGTATGCATGCACACATGCATAAACAAATATGAACACATTTCTATAACTCTAAATGTGTACTAATATGTGTAACTTGTCATGTATTAGTACATGTTTAACTAAAAATGTGATTTTAATAGTGGGCTTGCTACATGGGCTCATTACTAATTAATTTATTTAATTATCTAGTGGGCTCCTCTCCTAATGGGCTACATTTTAGTTTATAGGTCCATGGATCAAAAGAAAGACTAAATAAAACTAATGCATGCTAAAAATAGTAAAATGAGAGTAGCAAAATGAGAATAAAAATTTGCACGTGCACTATACGTGCAAAAAATCGAAAAATGCATTTTAATCAAAATAAGGGAAAAATAAATTTTCGTTTTATAAAATAGATTTAAATACATAAAATAAATAATTTAAATCCATAGAAACATCGTACGTAGTGATGGAAACACGTGCATCAAAACACGTAAAAAGCACGTAGAATATGAAGATTGAAATATTATATTTTTGTTGATTCAAAATAGGGAAAAATCAATATTGAAAATAAATAAATAGTCGATAATCAAAATACGGGATGAAAACACGTTACAAAATACACGTGCATAACACACGAGGGCAAAATTGTAATTTCCAATTTTGCGGGGTGTTACAAGTGAATACTGATGTCCCCACTTCAAAAGGTACTGGATCGCAGAAGTACAGGTGCGAGATTCAGGAGGACTCAAGGCAAGGAAAGCGAGGAGTCAGTGTCATGTTTAGTTCTGCTGTAACATGTATATGGATTATCTGTTAGTTGAGAGGTACACAAGTGAGAGTTACCAAGTGTTGTTCTTCACTCCTTGTATTCTGATGTAAGATGTTGAAGGTTGTAATACTTGGGAATGTAAAGGCATTATTGTTACACTAGTATAATGTATTGTAATTGTATAACATCCAGACTTGTAATACATTGGGAGTAAATAAAAAAGTTTTAAATTCTCCTGTTTTTCTGTGTATTGTGACTAATTGAAGAAAAGGTCCTGGCTCGTGTCTCGGTTTTCCAGTATATGGAAATAGGGGCGCTACATCTTCGTCGAATTATTGCTGACAGCTCCGGTGCCAAAGGCTCCGCTCGGCTTCCTCGCTTCAAGATAGCCGTGAAGGACGACTCTCTGAAACAACGAATCGTCGAGCTAGAGGAGGAGGTCGCTCGCCTAAAACCCCAATCAGGGCGGGTCAATGTTAGAAGTACGTCGTGTACTCGTGAAGAAAGCAAGAGAGGAATTTCCTTTTACGAGCTTGCGACTCGATCGCCAGTTGTTCGTCGAAGCCCTGCTGATGCACAAAGTGGGGTGGCTGCTTCATCGAGTGAAGCCTCAGCCGGCGCAACACTGAAAGACACTACTAAGCTCGCTGGCTTGGGAACCTCAACGAGTGCAGGATCGCAACGACAAGGTGTGCACTGGCCCTGCCTGTCTCTTAAGAGGACCATCCCTCTTCCTAAGAGTCGTTGAAGTAGCCTTGTGATTTTAGCTTTTCGAATTTTATAACTCGTTGTAGATAAGAGTAGCTGGTCTTGTAATTTGAGTTTCTTTGAACTTTAAACTTTATAGAAGTGAAAGCTTCGTTTATTCCTCCGTGCTTGTGTGTTGTCATGTTCAGTTAATCCTCTATGGTTGTAAGAGTGTTTCTGAAGGACGGACAATTTCTAGCTCGCTTAAGAGCAAGGAGTAGAAGTGGGGTCTTGCCAAACTTTTGAACTCTGAGGGACGTGGCTTTATCAGAGGTGTCCATCTGAAGATCTTGTACGGATCTCAATGTAAAAGACGGTGTGGATTGCAAGAAAATGCTATCTTGTCGTTTTGTGATTGGGGTCCAATCTGTGCCGTCTGATCGAGATCTTGCACGAATTTTGGGGAGAAAGTGGTTTTTCTCCAATACGCAGCTCGGAATGCAAGTCGCTCGGGAATATATGCCTGAATATCTTCATCAGTTATCCAGCCAAGTGAAGCAATGGGGCATTCATTCAAGCACTCCTCCAAGTATTCTTCTCCCGTGTTTAGTATAGTTGTAGAAATTTCGTCAGTTATCCAGCCCAGTGGTCTGGATTCCGAATGCATCGTTCGAGTAAATTTCAATGGTTGCGGGAGCAATTCCGAATGGCGAACCACTTCTAACTCGATTAAGAGCAAGCATGCGAAGAGGAATCGAGCCAAGTTTTGGACTCCGAACATGTCGTTCGAGTAAGTTTCAACGGTTGTGGGAGCATTTCCGAATGGCGAACCACTTCTAGCTCGCTTAAGAGCGAGCTTGCGAAGAGGAATCGAGCCAAGTATTGGACCCCGAACACGTCGTTCGAGTAAATTTCAATAGTTGTGGGAGCAGTTCCGAATGGTGAACCACTTCTAGCTCGCTTAAGAGCGAGCTTGCGAAGCGGAATCGAGTCAAGTTTTGGACTCCAAACATGTCGTTCGAGTAAGTTTCAACGGTTGTGGGAGCACTTCCGAATGGTGAACTACTTCTAACTCTCTTAAGAGTGAGCTTGCGAAGTGAAATCGAGCCAAGTTTTGGACTCCAAGCACGTTGTTCGAGTAAGTTTCAACGGTTGTGGAAGCAGTTCCGAATGGCGAACCACTTCTAGCTCGCTTAAGAGCAAGCTTGCGAAGCGGATTCGAGCCTAGTTTTGGACTCCGAACACATCGTTCAAGTAAGTTTCAACGGTTGTAGGAGCAGTTCCGAATGGCAAACCACTTCTAGCTTGCTTAAGAGCGAGCTTGCAAAGCGGAATCGAGCCAAGTTTTGGACTCCGAACACGTCATTCGAGTAAGTTTCAACGGTCGAAACACTTCTAACTCACTTAATAGCGAGCTTGCGAAGAGGAATCGAGCCAAGTTTTGGACTCCGAACACGTCGTTCGAGTAAAAGCAATTAAAGGTCTTAAACAGAGAGATAAAATAATCACAAGAGAATCATCAGGATAAAGAAGTTCTTTATTGATAACTGCTAAGTGGCTGCTTCTAAGTTGCAAGCCGTTATTACAATGGAAAAATAGAAGCAAGTAAAAACAAAAAGATTGGAATGACTCGATATTTGATCGTACTCGGAGAGGCGTTTAAACACCCTCTTGGTACTTCAGTAAATGGTCGGCATTCCAAGTTCTTGGTATCTCTCTGCCGTCGAGGTCTTCAAGATGATATGCTCCTGGCCAGACTACCTTGGAAACCTTATACGGTCCTTCCTAATTCGGAGCTAGCTTACTTTTTTGGCTAGGGAATGAGATAGCTAGCTTTCTGAGGACTCAATACCCTTCCTTGAGATCGGTGGGACGGACTCTTTTGTTGTAGGCCTGCTCGATTCTTCTCCGATAATTTTGCTGGTGAATTGAAGCTCTTTCACGGAGCTCATCAATAAGGTCCAAATTCGCCCAGAGCTCTCTGACGTTCTGCTCTTCATCATAGGCAATAAGGCGAGGGGATGGCAAACCAACTTCTAAGGGGATTACAGCTTCGGACCCGTAGGTGAGATTGAAGGGCGACTCTCCTATAGGGGTCCGCTTCGTAGTGCAGTAGTTCCACAATACGTTAGGAAGTTGTTCCGCCCATAAGCCTTTGGCCGACTTATCTAGTCTCTTCTTGACGCCGGAGAGGATCTGCCTGTTGGCGTTCTCTACTTGACCATTGGACTGAGGATGGGAGACGAAGGAGAAGCGTTGCTGAATGCCAAGGTCTTCACATAAAGAACGGAAGGCTGCCCCTGTAAATTGTGTTCCGTTATCCGTTATTAGGACTCGAGGCACACGGAACCTACATATTATATTTTTCCAGAAGAATTGCAGCACTTTGTTCTCAGTAATAGCAGCAAGTGGTTCGGCCTCGATCCACTTAGAGAAATAGTCGATCGCCATGACTAGGAACTTGAGCTGGCCAGGAGCTGGTGGGAATGGACCTAGCAAGTCCATCCCCCATATTGCGAAGGGAATTGGACTCGAGAGAGATGTGAGTTGTGCTTGGGGTAGGCGGCGGATGTTGGAGAACTGCTGACAAGGGCTGCATTTCCGGACATGTTGCTCGGCATCTCGAAGTAGGGTAGGCCAGAAGTACCCATAGTTCAAAACTTTCCTAGCGAAGGACCTTGATCCCGAGTGGGCTCTGCCTATGCCTTCGTGAAATTCTTGCAGGGCATACGAGGCTTTTTCCGGGGAGAGGCATCTCAAGTAAAGTCTGCCATCTACTTGGGTATAGGAGCATTTGTACAAGACTCCTTCAACAAGGGTGTACCGCTTGGCTCTCGTTCGGATTCGACGGGCTTCTTTAGGATCTTGGAGAAGGGTCCCATCCCTGAGGAACTCTATCAAGGACTTCATCCAGTTGTCCCGAAGTTGGACAGGCAGCGACTCCATCGAGTCGGGATCTTCCTCTTCAATGCTTGGTCTTAGGAGCACTTCGATTAGGACGGTCTGATCGAGACCCTTGAGGGAGGAGGAGGCCAATTTTGAGAGGGCATCTGCTTGAGAGTTTTCTTCTCTAGGTATCTGTTGGATTTGTGCCTCTTCGAACGAAGCCATGAGGCTTTGGACCTTGGCTAGGTACTTAACCATTCGGTCGTCTCGCACCTCGTAGTCTCCTAAGACTTGATTAATCACCAGCTGCGAATCACTGAATATCCGGACACGTTGCGCCCCTGCCTTGCGTGCCATACCCAGGCCTGCTATTAGGGCTTCATACTCAGCTTCGTTGTTGGAAGCTTTGAAGTGGATGCGGAAGGAGTATTGGAGAACGAAGTCGTCTGGGCCTGCCAGGATGACTCCGGCTTCGCTCCCTTCGACGCAAGAAGACCCGTCTACATATACTGTCCACATGGGTGGCCCATTTGCGGCTTGACTCACTTTCGGGATGGTGCTTTCTACTATAAATTAAGCTAAGGCTTGAGCCTTGATTGCAGTCCGAGGCTGATAGGATATGTCATGTTGACTAAGCTCGATCGACCACTTCATCAGACACCCGAAGGTCTCGGGCTTATACAGGACTTGCTTGAGCAGCTGGTCGGTAAGGACGACCACCGAGTGGGATTGAAAATAAGGGCGGAGCTTTCTGGCTGCCATAACCAAGGCGTATGCTATCTTTTCCAATCTCGGATAGCGAAGCTCAGCATCTCTGAGGACCTTGCTCACATAATAGATAGACTTTTAAGCCTTGTCTTCTTCCCTCACTAGCACATCACTGAGGGTTTGCTCAGAGGCAGCGAGGTAGAGGTAGAGGGTCTCCCCGGGAATAGGCTTGCTGAGGAGTGGGGGGTTGACCTGGTAAGCTTTGAGCTGGTCGAACAACTCTTGCTACTGCTGGCCCCACTCGAAGCCCTTAGCCCCCCTAAGGGCTTTGAAAAAAGGAAGACACTTCTCCCCTGACTTAGACAGGAAGCATCCTATGGCCGCGAGGCGTCCTGTAAGCTTTTGAACTTCTTTCACATTTGTAGGAGGAGCCATGTCCAGTATGGCTTTGATCTTCTCAGAGTTGGCTTCGATCCCCCTCTGACTGACCATGAAGCTCAGGAACTTACCAGACGAGACCCCGAACGCACACTTGTTCGGGTTTAGTCTCATATTATGCCTTCTCAACGCGTCGAAGGCTTCTTGCAGGTCAGTGATATTGTCGGACCCATGGGTACTTTTGACTAGCATATCATCAACGTACACTTCCATATTTCGGCCGATCTGATTCAGGAAGACCTTATTAACGAGGTGCTATAGGTGGTACCGGCATTTTTGAGCCCGAAGGGCATCGCTCGGTAGCAGTATAGGCCTTGATCTGTGACGAAAGACGTCTTTGGGATATCCGGGGGGAACATTCTGATTTGGTTGTATCCGAAGAAGGCATCTATAAAGCTCAACAGCTCATGGCCCAAAGTAGCGTCGATTAAGGTATCTATGCTGGGGAGAGGGAAAGGATCTTTATGGCATGTCTTGTTCAAATCTGTGAAGTCAATGCAAATCCTCCAACTTCCATTGGCCTTCTTGACCATAACAACATTAGAGAGCCATTCGGGATAGTTGACTTCTTGTATGAATCGTGCCTTGAGGAGCTTGTCCACTTCTTCCTTTATGGCCCGCTGGCATTCAGGGGCAAACTTGCGCCTCTTCTGCTGGACCGGTTTGGACCCCGGAACAACTCTTAGGTGGTGGATGAGAAGGTCCTCGGAAATTCCTAGCATGTCGGCAGCTGTCCAGGTGAAAAGGTCATGGTTCTTCCTGATGTAATTGACTACGTCAGAACAGAGGGCAGAGGGGAGGGTCTGGCTGATGAAGAATTTGCGGTTCGGATCTTGCTCTGAAAAGAGCACTTTCTCCAGCTCGTCTACTGGTTCTGACATAGGTTGGGTGTTCCCCTGGGGAATCTCAAGAGTCTCGAGGGAAAGGACAGGTCCTCGGGTCAAGGTCATGTAACACTTGCGGGTCATCTCTTGACTTTCCCTAACTTCCCCTATCCCTGCCTTGGTAGGGAACTTCATTTTGAGATGATAAGCCGACGGGATGGCTTCTAAAGCAGCCAGGCCAGGTCGGCCTAGGATCACATTGTAAGCAGCTGGAATGTCGACAACCATGAAATACATTGGCTCCGTCTGGGTAGTTGGAGTTTTGCCAGCGGTTACGTCGAGGGTTATCACCCCTTCGATAGTCACTGGCACTCCCGTGAACCCATGGAGCGTGAAGCCAGCGTGCTTTAGCCTATCCCACGATAACATGAGTCTTCGGAAGGCCTCTAGGAAGAGGATGTTGACAGAACTGCCATTATCCACCAGGACCTTCTCCACTTTGAAGTTAGCCATGTGGAGGTTAATCACCAGTGCATCACAATAGGGGATTCGGACACCCTCTAGATCTTCATCCGAGAAAGTAACCGGGACTCCGAGACCTTTGGGAGGGGATATGCTGTGCACCGAGTTAACCTCCCTAATGAAAGCTTTTCAAGAAGAGTTGGAGGTTCCTCCCATTGGGCCTCCATGAATGAGGTGCAAGATGCCTTCTTCTTCAAACTCGGGAGTCTCGTCGCGCCTCTTGGGATGCTTGTTAGCCCCCTTAGGGGGAGGAGGAAGATCGATTCGGTCCTTTTTGACAAATTTGGATAACTGCCCTCTCTGAATGAGGGCTTCAATTTTATTCTTTAGAGCCCGACAGTCATTGGTGTCGTGGCCGTGGTCCCTATGATATCGGCACCACTTCTCCTTATCTCTCTTCTTCCCGAGGGTATTCATCTTCGGGGCAGGAGGTAGGACTCCCTCCTTCTCAACCTCCATGAGAATAGTTGAAACATTGGTGTTGAGAGGGGTAAACTTCTCAAATCTGGGAGGCGGGCGGCGCTGACCCCTATTGTCCTTCTGGAGCTTCTTAGCTCCTTCATCTTCGGCTGTCTTTCTTTTGCTTCCTGAGGAAGACCCCTCGAACGTGGGGTGATGTTCAGCTTCCTCAGCCCGGATGTACTTCTCGCTTCTGAGAAGAAGGTCAGAGAAGTCTCGCGGGGGCTTTTTGGCTAGGGAGGAACGGAGGCTCGAATCGAGGACATTGGACTGGAAGGCGGCTGCAGCGACCGATTGGTCGAGGGAGGCAATGGACCTAGCTTCCGCAGTAAACCGCTTGACATAATCTCTTAGTTTCTCACCCTTCTTCTGATTGAGGAAGAGTAATGAAATACTAGTCTTCTCGGTTCGGCGGCTGCTCACGAAGTGGGTGACGAAGAGGATCTCAAATTGTTCAAAAGAGAAGATGGAGGATGGGGCAAGGCGTGAGTACCATTCCCGAGCCAGACCTTTGAGAGTATCTGGGATGGTCTTGCACAGTAGAGCATCAGAAGCCTGGTGGATCATCATGAGAGTTTTGAAACTCTCATTGTGATCCACGGGGTCTGACTCACTTGTATATGTCTCAAATTGTGGCGGCTTGAAGTTTGCTAGAACGGGAGCCTCCATGATGGTTCGTGAGAACGGAGGTCTGCTTGGGTGGAGAGTCCTCCCTCTTAGCTCCTCTTCCCTGTCAAGTCGGCCGAGGCGTCTCTCCATCTCGTGGAGATGACGGTAGACAGCATCATCCCTTCAACGGTACGCTGATGAGCCTCTGGTCTCATCTTTGTACGAAGGGGAGCTGGAGTTCGGTGATGGTAGCTAGGGGAATGGTAAGGACTGGCGATGTGATGGCAGTGGCTCGGAGCTTAAGGAGGAGTTAGGGACCGATGGCGAGGACACTGGACCGGAGGAGGAGTGGGGACCCTCTGAACTTTGTTGTTGTTGTTTGGTCGGAGATTGAGGGCCTGCAAGATTGTAGCCTGGAACACTTGAAATTCGGCTCGGGTGATAGGTCCGTTCTCGTCCCTCTGGGGCTGCCGACCAGCAGGAGAATGATGTCTTCTTCGACAGTATTCAGGGGACTCCCTCCGCCTCCTATGAAGAGGGGACCTCCTGTGGTCGCGGCGACGAGGAGATCGCTCATTTGGACGTTCTGAGCGGGTGGCTCCCTCATGGGCCCGCCTTTCATCCAAACGGCGGTGAAGGTCCTCTTCTTTCTGCCGGTTGATGAGGATGTTACGGAGGTCTTTGGAAGGCCGAGGGTTATGAGATGTCATTGAGTCGGTTGAAGGGTTGTGTATGGAGATATGGTCGCGGTGAAAGGGTTGCTTCTGAGGGTGAGGACGAGAGGTCTATATACCAGCATTCTGGGGCCTGAATGGAGCCTACTGGTGTTGAAGATTTTGGGAGAGGAGGCTGTAACTACTGCAGCGGTTGATCGAGTTGAGGAGGGAGCTGTCCCTGAGGTTGGATGGGTTGGAAGGGAGCCTCTTGTTGCGGTTGAGGAGGAGTGGGTGCACAGTTGGACCCTCTGGATCTCAGTTTCCTTGGAGGCATAGCTGGAGGTGATCTTAATTGATGGAAGATGATGGATTGCTATTTGTGGTTCCCACAGACGGCGCCAATCTGTTGTCGCTGAAATCGCTGTGGGGACAAGTAGATAGATTTGTGGATTCTTGGGATGTTGAATAGTCAAACCTGAACAACTTTCACCGGAGTTTGATCGTGATCTCCCGCCGTTGACCTGCAAAAAGTGCGAAACACCGGGGTTGATCCCAGTGACGCACCCTCTGACACTCTAGTCAGTAATCAAAAAGATTATGAAAGAGTTTTGATTGGCAAAAGATTGATTACCTGGTAACAGTGGGGATGGGGGGTATTTATAGCTGCCTTAGGGACCAGTTTCGGGATAAGATCAAATCTCTACTTTCCAGTGAATGGATAGAAGCGATCATGGCCGTTGATTAAGGTTAATCATATACCCTAATTTTATCCGGCTGGACTGGGTTTCTTGCAGGTTGGAACCCGCACCCAGTTGAGGTGGATCCATTTGTGGGTTGTTGGGCCTTTGGAAAACAGGCCCAGTTCCCTTCTCGGACCCGTTTGTAGGCGAAATTACCATTTTACCCCTGATCTTTGAGATTCGCGCTTGATTTGGACGGTTCCGATTTAACCCCATTTTTAGCCATATCAGCCGGTATGAGGCTTAGCTACACTCTAGTTCTCAATTTCACTTCATAATCACAAAAATTGAGTTTTCATACTCTTAAGATCTTTTTCATAGTTCAACATGATTTCTATTTCATTTCTATAAACCAATTTCTTACATAAAGTCAAATTTTGATTTATAACTTTCTCATTCAAGAAAATAAATCTCAATAATTCCATTTAATTCTCACTCTAATGTCTCTTTTCTTTACTTGATTCAAAATCACAATTGTATTTTTCATTTATCTTTCGAATGCATACATTACCCAAATTAAAGAATAAAATCCATAAATGAACACACTTTAATTTTTTCTTCATACAAGATTCTCTTTTATAATTTAATAAAACTCCTCATGGAATAAATCACTTTTTATACTTATGCAAATATCAATTTTATAGAGTTATACTCAATTTTTACTTCTCAACTATTTAATTTAAGTCAAAATAGTGTGTAAATATTTTTCATGAAGTCCATATATTTTTATAATAATCATAATATTTTTTCCGAATTTTTAAAGGTCAAGAAAATCAATTAAAACAATAAAACAGAAAAACTGTTTTAAATGCCGAACTCAGGATTCGAACCAGTGACCCAAGGCTAAACCCACGCTACAGTGCGGCGCACTGTGGTGTCTGCACTAACCAGAAAGGACAAAGCGCAACCACGACAAAGAAGGGGGTTTAAACCCATATGAATACATTCCCTGTACTCGGATTTTTCAAAAAAACAAAAAACAAAAAAAAAAACAAAAGGGCTAATGCCCAGTTTCGAACCCGAGACTCTAGACCAAACCCACGCTATAGTAAGCGCATCCGAACGCACCCATTAACCAATAAGTCCAAGTGACTAACCTAATATGGGTTGGATTTTAGGGGTTTTGATTCAGGTTTCTGTTCACTTCGAATTTTTATAAAAACAACTATTTTTAAACTCTTTTTTTCTCCAATTTCATTCTAAAATTTCAGAATATAATTTTTATGCATTTCTAATATATCAGTAAAATAAAACTTAATTTTTGACACTAAAAAGTACAATTTTCCTCTCTACATATATTTTATCTACAATCTCGAAAATGCGCATACAAGTGTAGTTTCTTTATAATTTTGCATTCAAACTTTCCATCGCTTCTTTTATTATTTTTATTATCATTATCCAATCATTTCAGCAATCCTTCTTCATGCCATTAACAAGTGAATTAATAAAATCACAGTTTGCATGGTTATCATTTCAATTAACTAAACATACAATCATACTTTCTTAATTTAACACACAACAAGCATATAGATCATGGTAGCATGGTAAGTTCTAAGTAATAATCACAATTTGCATTAATTAACAATCTTTTTTTTAATACTCATTTCTACCAATTTTAATTTGTCTTATTTTACAACACATGGCTAGATCAATTAGAGTTTTCTTCTCAATTTTTATCAAATAATCCCCTAGCATGATGTCTAATTAGAAGTTCGAGAAAATCACCCACTTCTAATGGAGAGAAAACAAACAAAACTCCTAGGGATCTCCTAGAATGAACAAGTGAAGCCTTCTCCTCCTAGATCGAGCCACCAATTGACTTCTCCTCCTAGTATGTAAGCAACCCTCACCCTCACCTTTGCTCCTTGGAAAAAAAGTCGGCCACTTCTAGGTTGAAGAACACACACACTAGCACTCAATCTTTTAAACTCACAATCTTCTCAATCTTTTGTTTCACTAATTTTGTCTTTCTTTTCTTTCTCTTTTCAATTCTTTTAAGTGTAAATGTGAATGAGTGTGTGTGTGTGTGTGTGTGTGTGTGTGTGTGTGTGAGGGGGGGGGGGTATTTATACAAATTTTGAAGGTAAATGGAGGGCTAGGATTAGTCCAAATGGTTAGGGATCAATGGTCAAGATGAACTAGGGAGTTGTAGAAACTACCCATGATCAAGCAACCAGCTCTCCACCTCTCCCATCTCTCCCTCTCTCATATGCACATCCGGCCAAGGTCAAAAAGTGCACATTGCACACTCTAGTGCATGCACGTGCCATACTAGTACCTCTCCTTTTACAAGTTTGTTCATGTGAATTAATTAATTGTTCACTAAACTTGTCTACACTACAAGTTAGATTAGAAAAAGAGAAATTAAGTTAAATGGGCTCACTAATGGGCCAATTAACCATGAGCTCTACTAATTTAATTAATTAATTAATTAAGATGGGCTAAAAGAGACAATTAGGCCTAGAATTTAATTAAGCTTTTAAAAATAGTATTTTTAGAAAATAAAGAGAACAATTACTTGTTCAAGCTATAAAGAAATATTTTTCTAGAAAAATATGCATAGAAAATTATACGTGTAAGATACGTAAAAAATCACAAATTCTTCATAAATAAAAGTTTAGGGTGTTACAACACTCCCTCCTTAGAATAGTTTCGTCCCCGGAACTACACTTAAAGAGTGAGAAAACAGGAATACAACAAAGAGATAAGAAAAGAAAAGAAAAAGAAGATACAAATCACACAAAGAGCTCAGGATGATCTTTCATCATTCTCTCCTCAGATTCCCAAGTAGGCTCTTCAACCAACTGGTTTCTCCAGACTACTTTGACCATCGGTATCGTCTTGTTTCTCAAGACTTTCTCCCGACGATCGACAATCTCAACCGGAAGCTCAATGTAACTCAGATCCAACTGCAAACCCTCTGGTACTTCGGGCAAATGGTGACTCGGATCTGGAATGTACCCTCTCAGCATAGATACATGGAAGACATTGCGCACCTGAGACAACTCTTCTGGCAACTCCAACCGGTAAGCAGTTTTTCCAATCCGCTTCAATATCTTGTACGGGCCTATGAACCTTGAGGCTAACTTCCCACCTCTGTCGAAGCGAATCACACCCTTGTTAGGTGAAACCTTCAGAAAGACAAAGTCACCAACCTCAAACTCAAGGTCCCTCCTCTGGTTGTCTGCATAGCTATTTTGCCTACTCTGAGCATCCACCAACCTCTTCCTGATCAGATCGATCTTTTCAGAGATCTGCTGCACAATCTCAGGGCCAAACATCTGCCACTCCCCAACTTCGAACCAACAAACAGGTGTTCTGCACTTCCTACCATACAGAGCTTTGTACGGTACCATCCCAATACTAGTCTGCAAACTGTTGTTGTAGGCAAATTCTACCAGAGTTAAATGCCTTTCTCAACTGCCTCCAATGTCTAGAACACAACACCGAAGCATATCCTCAAGAATATAGTTGTCTCTTGCGATAAGCAGTGCTGAAATCCGTCTTGGTATCCAGAGCTGTCTGAAGACTCCTACAGAAATGCAAAGTAAACCGCGCATCTCGATCAGACACAATAGTTAACAGAACACCATGAAGCCTGACGGTCTCCCTAACATACAGCTCGGCCAACTTGTCCATAGACGAAGTGAGTTTTATCACCAAGAAGTGAGCAGACTTGGTTAGTCGATCGACTATGACCCAAATCGCATCATTCCCCTTTGAACTCTTGGGCAAACCCGTGATGAAATCCATACTGATGTTATCCCACTTCCATTCTGGAATAGGTAACGGTTGCAATAGACCTCCGGGTTTCTGATTCTCAGCTTTGACCTGCTGATAGATCTCACACCTCGCCACAAACTTAGCCACATTCCGCTTCAAACCTGACCACCAAAAATGCTGCTTAATGTCCCTATACATCTTGGTACTCCCAGGATGTACAGACAAAAGAGTAGCATGTGCCTCCTGAAGAATGCTCTCCCGCAATTCTGCTTGATCCGGAAGACATAGCCTTTCTCCAAACCACAACACTTCATCCCTGATCTGAAACTTGGATAACTTGCAAGCACCAACCTGCTTCTTCGTCTTCTAAATCTCTGTATCTTCCTTCTGACCTGCGATAATCCTGTCGTTCAGCGTTGGTTGGAGCCTCAACTGAGCTAAAGATGATCCCAAGTCTTGTAGAACAACTTCAATACCAGCCCGATCCAACTTGTAACACCCCGCAAAATTGGAAATTATAATTTTGCCCTCGTGTGTTATGCATGCGTATTTTGTAACGTGTTTTCATTACGTATTATGATTTCTAACTATTTGTGCATTTCCCGTATGGATTTCAGTCGACTAAAATATAATATTTCAATCTCTGTATTTTTACGTATTTTTTACGTATTTTTGATGCACGAGTTTCCACCGCTATGTACAATATTTTCTTTGTGTTTAAATTATTTATTTTATGTATTTAAATCTATTTATAAAACGAAAATTTATTTTATCGCATTTTGATCTAAATATTTTTGTACGTGTAATGCACGTATTTTTCCATGTACGTAGTGATTACATCACGAAATATAAAATTTGTAAATATAATTTTTCTTATGTTGTTTTCAATTATATTTTAATAATTTTCCGTTGATAAAATCAATTTCACATTTTTATATTTTACCTGCAACGCACGTGTTTTTGATAAACGTATTTAAGCGTATTTGTTTTCAAAATAAATTTCGAATTGTGTGTAACACCCTGTAAATTTTCAAAGAGACATATGATATATATATATATATATATATATATATATATATATATAAATAAATAAATTTTGGAGTGTGTGTAACACCCTGTAAATTTTCAATATATATATATATATATATATATATATATATATATATATATATATATATATATATATATATATATATATATATATATATATATATATCAATATCATATGGTAAGTTTGTGGCAATGGCATATATGTTAATATGTTGAATTTGAATAGTGATATTAGGGGGGCCCACGGGTTGTGTATAACATCACGTTGGCTGCTTTGTTCATACATTGAGATATATTAAAGTGGGGCCCACCTGGGTGTATGAATTTTTGAAAGAAAGTCAGAAGGCCTTTGGTCTTTGAAATAGGCATTGACGTGGCATATTGAATATGCTACGGGAATTGAAGGAGTAAACCGGTCTGGGAGTAGAAGAGATGGGAGTTGAGTTTTGAAGAGGTGAAAATATGAAAGGGTGGGGGGTTTTACGGGTTAAGAAAGTGAAGGGTTGGAAAATTAAATTGAGTAATTTAATAGGTGTGTAAATTTGCAAATTGAACCATCAACTTATCCTATAAATAGCTCCCCTTCTCTTCTCATTTCACACACCAAAAATAATCTAAACAAGGGAAAGAAAGAAAGAAAAAAAGAGAGAGAGTACATTTTTGCTTGGAGGAGAAATTGCTAGGAGGAGTTCTTGCTAGGAGCTAGGAGTTGTGCTTCCACTTTGTTCAATCTTTAAAGAGTAATGCTTGAGCCACTACCAATTTCACTACCATTCTCTTCACTACCTTAGGTGACATACTCCTATTGGAGAGTTCTCCCACCTACTCTATCTTTCCCTACCTATTGGAGTGTGCCACCTAAGGTAGTGAAGAGAAATGTAGTGAAATTGGTAGTGGATGTAGCATTACTCATCTTCAAATTGAGGTGGGTGGTTTCATTATTTTCTAGTTGTAGAATATGCATTCTAAGAACTATAAATGAGTAGTATAAGTTAATATTGATGTGAAAGATATGGATAAAATTCATGCTAGTGTAATATGCTATGAATGAGAATAGTTTTGTTGTGATTGAGTAAATAGTAGATATCATGCTAATTAAAAAGAAGAAATGTTTTATACTATGAATCATGTTAATGTGCTTGCAAATTTTGTACTTGTTGAGTATATGGACGTTTATTGATGAATATCATATGCAAATCATGTCTTAGAATCTAATGACTAAGAAAGAAGAAAGAAAATAAAATAAATTTAGTTAGTACAATGAGAAGTGTTGACATATGTATATTTTGCATTATTGCATTTGAAAATAATAATTTTTCATGAAGGAGATTTTTGTGAAATTCTCATGATTGAGAGACATGTTGGCATGCTATAAATTTCTAAATTGCATAAAGAGGAACATAAACTAATTTTCATGAAGACTATTTTTATTAAATTCAAGTTTTAAGAAATGCAAGCCTATGTGTAAATTGAGAAGAAGAATTGTCTAAGAAAATGGAAATAAGGCTTAAATGAATTTAAAATTGTTGTTTACTATTTTTTAAATTCAATCTCAGTAAAGAAAAATTCTATTTCAAATTCTTTGAAAGATTTGATCTTTGGATAAACAAGTTGCATGAAAAAGAACCACTTTCTGAAAAGCCTAAATAAAAGTACAATGCCTAAACAGAAAATACACTTTGACTTACTGGTCAGCTAGTGCAACACAGAGCACTTTTGTGAGAGATCTTAGGTTCAAAACTTGATAGTCACATTTATTTTTAATTCTTTTAATTTAATCCCGAGACCGAGAGTCGATATGTGTTTAATTCGGCAGAGTATCTTGACGCCAGAGTCCAACAGACTTAGCGGCTAGTGGGTTCGGGGTCTGGGCGCTGGCTGTGTGTTGTCGGCAGGTTCTAGGTTCGAAACCCAGGCCCCCTCTTTTATTTTTTTGTTTTCTTTTTCTTCTTTATTCAGTGAATTGGGTTTTTAAAAGGGAATTTTAAATAAAACCTTATTATTAGTATAAAAATGAAATGGATAAATTTTTAGGAATAATTATGAAATTTTATTTGAAGTATAAAAAAATAGAAATTTGAGAATAGAACTTGTTTTGTAAAGGAAAGTAAAAATTTATTTTTGTTGTGAGGTGATTACTCTTGAAGAGATTGCACTTGTATTTTGTTTAAGAAATATCTCGAAGTGAATCGAGACACCATATGAGGTTGGATTTTGTGATAAAATTCATATGATGAAATTGTGTGCATTGAAAATAATTATGTTTCTTTGAAGATTATGAATGAATAACTAGATCATGAATAGAGACAAGACATTGATCAATTGTGAATAAGTTGAAGATAAAAATATCTAGGTTTAAGACATGTTTATTAAAGGGTATGTGTACCCATGTTTTCTTGTACATGAAAAGTTGTAATTTAGAGTTAGTGAGACCTCGAGTACCGGCACTATTGAAAAGAGTTGACATATATTTTGAGATATGGCCATGGAACTATCTCGTATTTGTTGATAAATTCCGGTAGGAGGTAAAACTAATTCTAGGCTTGGAAATTTATTCATGTCTTGAACTAAATAAGTAGGCACAAAAGTGAAGATGTAGTGAACCTGGGCAAACGTAAGTGGGTTGCTTCTATATAGTCGGCGGTGGATCTCCGTGGCTATAGACCTAGTTGGCGGACTGTGGTTGCTCCGTGGGAGATAGGCTTTTATTTTTAAATCCGGGACTTTAGTTAGGCGGATAGTTGCCATACTCCAATGTATATACGAATACCGAGGGTAGAGGGGCACTTGCGGGATGATTCGCACGATGAGGGTTCTGTTATAATAGCCGGTGGGATGGGATCCATATTCATGGAATGATCTAAACCTTGATTTATTACTGGGTAGTTTCATGGCGAGGGATTGAACCCTTCATTGTGGAGTACGTAGGTGCTTGCCCTCGGACCTATATAGTATGGGATGCATAGAATCTGAATAAGTATGCATTAGTGTCATCTTAGTATAAAATGTGTGCATTAGGCATTAAGGCATCGCATACACTTACATGTTAGAATAATCAATTTTGACACTTTATTGTTCATGCAATTTTTGTGGTTTGTTAAAGTATTGAGATCGTTATATGTATGACGTAGAGAGGATGGCCGAGTATAACATTTTCGTCAGTTATAAGTGACTGACGTGCCCACAGCTTAATATGCAGGTAATAGACTTTCTCCTGATGAAGTAAAGATGTTATGATTCAGTTGATGACTTACATTGATAAAGTTGTATAAATTGTATTTTATTTCATTGTTGTATCTTTCCGCTGTGTAAACAAAAATGTAATGAACTCTGATGTATTATTGAAAAAAATTTAATTTCCTTGTAAAATTGTACGAAGTGAAGTGAAGATCCTGTGAAATCTCGAATTCCGTCTTATTTGGAATTCGGGGAGTTACAAAACTCCTTTGCAAGATGCCTCTGAGTTGTAATCAAACTAGCCAGACTGCTCTGACGGCTAAGTGCATCAGCAACAACATTAGCTTTCCCAGGATGGTACTTAATCTCAGGACGAATGTCCTCAATTACTTCCAGCCTCTCCGTTGCCTCAGATTCAGGTCCTTCTGCTGATATATGTACCTCAAGCTTTTGTGGTCCGTGTACATGTTCAGTTTCTTATCATACACGTAATGTCTTCATTGCTTTAAGGCGAAGATAAATGCAGCCAACTCCAGATCATGAGTCAGATAATTCTTCTCATGCGGTCTTAGTTGCCTAGACCCATAAGTGATCACTTTCCCTTCTTGCATTAAGACACAATCGAGACCACGATGTGAAGCATCGATGTCAACATCATACTCAACACCTGCTCTAGGCAAAGCTAAAATGGGAGCAGTAGTCAGCTTCTCTTTCAATTCCTGAAAGCTTGCCTCGCACTGCTCAGTCCACTTGAAGTTCACATTCTTCTTGGTCAGACCAGTGAGCGGCACGGCTATCTGAGCATAGCCCTGAATGAACCTCCTGTAGTATCCAGTTAGTCCAAGGAAACTCCTTATTTCCTTCACTGTAGTAGGCCTTGCCCAATTCTTCACCGCCCCTATCTTCTGCGAATCAGTTGCCGCTCCCTCCTTAGAAAGGATGTGACCTAGGAATGCCACCTCAGATTTTCAGAAATCGCACTTGGACAACTTGGCATACAACTCATGCTCCTGGAGCTTCTTCAAAACTGCAGCCAGATGCTCAGTGTGCTCCTCCTCCGACTTTGAGTACACAAGGATATCGTCGATAAACACCACGACGAAAGAATCGATAAACGGCCTCAGAACTCTGTTCATCATATCCATGAAGATTGCAGGTGCATTCGTCACTTCAAACGGCATAACTAAAAATTCGTAATGCCCATGTCGAGTTCTGAACGCAGTCTTATACACATCTTCAGTCTTCACTCGAACCTGATGGTATCCTGATCGAAGATCTATTTTGGAGAAAACAGCTGCTCCTTATAGACGATCGAACAGGTCGTCAATTCGAGGAATAGGATACTTATTCTGAACAGTGGCTTTATTCAGCTCTCGGTAATCGATGCACATTCTCATCGAACCATCCTTCTTCTTTACCAACAGCACCGGTGCTTCCCAAGGCGACGCACTCGGTTGAATAAAGCCTTTCTCCAACAGTTTCTCAATCTGTCGCTTGATCTCGTCCTGCACCATAGGCGCCATCCTATACGGTGCCTTGGAAATGGGTGCACTCCCTGGCTGAATAGTGATGCTGAACTCCACATCACGATGCGGGGGTAACCCAGGCAAATCTTCTAAGAACACAGTCGGGTAATTCCGAACCACTGGAATTTGCTGCACCTCTACAAGAACCTCCTTCTTGCTGATAGCCGCCACTAGCTCAGAACATCTCTTCTCCCCTTGGAAAGTGACTTCAGGACCACCTGGAGCGTTCATGGTTACTTCTTTGGTCTTGCACTCGATGCTTGCACTGTACACCGACATCCAATCAATGCCAGTGATAACATCGACTCCCAAGACATTCAGCTCGATCAGATCAATCCCGAAAATTCTATCCCCAATCTCGATTTTGCAGTCCGCGTAGTACCGATCGGTGGTTAAAGTCTCTCCTGATGGAGTAGCTACTGCCAAGACCTTGCCTGGAAAGACTTTCGGTTCAACTTCCAAAACTTTAGCAAACTTAGGTGATACAAAAATGTGAGAGGATCCAGTATCGAAAAAAACAATAACTTTCTTTCCATTCAAATAAAGTTCTCCTGTTACATAACACACACTCGTTACATAATAGTTCACTAAATAAAGAGGAAAAAGAGAACAACAGGAAGCACTTCTAAACATCCTCTCTCGTACCAGTGATGACGTGATCCCCTTCATCAGCGTCAGCTTCAGTCAAGACAAATACTCACCACTGCTGGTACGACTTCTTCCCAACTTGCTGCCTTGGTCCACCACGGGTGACATTTTGCGGCTTGGGGCATTGAGACTTGAAATGTCCCGTCTCACCATAGTTGAAGCAAGTCACCACCGGAGGTCTCACCCAATTATTTCTGGGTCTCCCAGCTATGTTGACAGCATTTGCTCCTGTCGGTTTGAACCTTTGAACTGACGGCTGTCCCCTGAAATTGCCAGAAACTGCGGGCCTCTTCCCCACATTCTAGTTGTTCCTCCGATTTTGAACAGCATGGAACTGCTCCATATCCGCCTCAGTGGCTGCAGCTCGTTTGACCAACTTATCAAACCTTCTGATATCGAAGGGTATCATCCTGGATCTCAAACTTGGCCTCAAACCATGCTCGAACTTTCGAGCCTTCTTTGCCTCGTCCATCACCAGTTCAAATGCATACCTCGATAATTGAGTGAATCTTGTCTCGTACTCCCTAACCGACATACCGCCCTGCTGCAGCACCAGAAATTCCATGGCCTTTTTCTCCTGGACGTCTGATGGAAAATAATGACTGCGGAATTCATCTAAGAATTCCTCCCAGCCAAGGACAATATCTCCCATCGTCCGCTTCATCGACTGCCACCACATAGCCGCATCCTTCTCGAACTGCAGTGCAGCCAACTTCACCTTACTTCCCTCCGGAGTCTCCAAGACTTCGAAGATAGTCTCTACTTGTCCAGTTGTCAGCCGTGTTAGGGTTTGACTTTCCTTCAAACACGGGTGGTTTCATCCTTTTGAATGGTTCAACGAGTTTGATTACTTTGGGTACTGGATTCACAGGCACTCTCCCTTGGTTCTGATTCATGGCAACGACATTGAGTATCTAATAGACCCACGCTAACTCCGTTTCCAAGTCCAGACCTTCTCCGCTTCTAGCTCTTCTTCTGGCCATATTATGATGCAAAAGATCCATTAAATTCAAAGTAGAAAACATGAATTTAAATTAACTCTTCATTTTATTGAATATCAAACTTTATACATTCGAATTTAAAATATTTCTGACATCAAATGAAAATAGTAAGAAGATACAATATTCTAGTTTCTACGGTTCCTCTTGGCTTCTCGAAACTCTTCCCGTAGTTCCGCCACTTCTTCCTTCAGTACATCGTACATGTTTTTTCTCTTCTCGATTTCCCAAACACGATGACTAAGAGTTGCAATGCTCTCCTTACATTTCCCACACTGTGGCTGCAGCAGCTCCGCTATCTCCCTCTAAGTCTCTACCTGCCTCTGAAGAGACACAATGAGACTACTCGGAACTAGTTCTTTCTCGTCGGAGGAATCATCAGATGAATCCGAAGGTGGAGTGATCTATCGGGAATCAGGCCATTCATCTTCAAATTGTTCAGGTTCTTCTTCGTCTGAATCAGCTTGCCCGGGGTAGTAATCGTCCTTAACTATGTGCCAGTCATCACCTCCAGTTGGGTCGAAGTGGTCCGCCATCGTAGAGAAAAGAGAAGAATAAGCATAAATCATAGAGAAATACAAATGTAAGTGACATACATTTAAATTTCTAGACTTAACACACACTCTAATGTCCACTCTAGGGTGTCGTTCCTTATAAATTTGTATTACTTGGAAGCGTGGCTCTGATACCACTCTGTAACACCCCGAATTCTAAATAAGACCAAATTCGAAGTTCCACAGGATCTTTACACTTCTCTTCATACATTTTTACAAGGAATTAAAAACTTTTGTTACATCAGAGTTACATTCACATTACATATTTACATCGGAAGCAATTCACAACAAATTACATAAATAGAAATGTACAACAATTGAATCATTCTTTAACCAGCATGCATACTTTAGTCTTGTGAATCACTTTATCCTGCACAGAAACTGTGGGCACGTCAGTTCATTCAACTGACGTTGGGATATAATACATCAATTTTCTCTTACATGGAAAGCACAAACTTGTCACAAACAGAACTACGGGGAATATCTTATTGATGCCGAGTTGTGCGGTGCACTTAGTCCTTAATGCAGTTATGTATGTTACATGATACTAATGTGCACTTGTTCAGATTCTATGCATCCCATACTACACAGGTCTGAGGGCAAGCCCTTAATCGTTCTTCATCTTGTAGGGTTCAATCCATCGTCATGACTTAAACTACTACAATAACTACGATAAGTATCCTAGATGTTCTATAAGTTACGAGCTCATGTCCAGACAGCCTGGAGGAGAATCTCACGTCATGACACGACGCATCGTGTATAACCTATGGACAATTCAGCCTCTGTCATGGGACATGATACCACCCGTAGTCACCAAACACCCTACACGCATCGCCTGCGGTACGGACTCCTGGAGACATATCCACATCATGATACGACGCATCGTGTAGACAGCCTATGAATATTCTCATGTCGTAGCTCCGAGGCCCTCATACTCGTATTTTTCTCTTACTTTCGTCACATCTTCACTATGTATCTAGTTCTTAATTATTTGAATCATGAATAAAAGCAATCCACTAGAGTTGCCCTTCCACAATACTGGTCTTAACCATTTATATAACATGACCCCAAATCTTGGTCTTTTCATTTCAAATCTTATTTCAACAATTTCTTTTCAATGCCGGTATGAGGCTTAGCTACACTCTAGTTCTCAATTTCACTTCATAATCACAAAAATTGAGTTTTCATACTCATAAGACCTTTTTCATAGTTCAACATGATTTCCATTTCATTTCTATAAACCAATTTCTTACATAAAATCAAATTTCGATTTATAACTTTCTCATTCAAGAAAATAAGTCTCAATAATTCCATTTAATTCTCACTCTATTGTCTCTTTTCTTTACTTGATTCAAAATCACAATTGTATTTTTCATATACCTTTCGAATGCATACATTACCCAAATTAATGAATAAAATCTATAAATGAACACACCTTAATTTTTTCTTCATACAATATCCTCTTTTATAATTTAATATAACTCCTCATGGAATAAATCACTTTTTATACTTATGCAAATATCAATTTTATAGAGTTCTACTCAATTTTTACTTCTCAATCTCTTTAATTTAAGTCAAAATAGTGTCCAAATAATTTTCATGAAGTCCATATATTTTTATAATAATCATAATATTTTTTTCCGATTTTTTAAAGGTCAAGAAAATCAATTAAAACAATAAAACAGAAAAACTATTTTAAATGCTGAACCCAGGATTCGAACCAGCGACCCAAGACCAATCCCACACTACAGTGCAGCGCACTGTGGCGTCTGCGCCAACTAGAAAGGATAGAACGCAACCACGAAAGAGGAGGGGGTTTAAACCCATATGAATACATTCCCTGTACTCGGATTTTTCTAATGCCCAGTTTCGAACCCGAAACTCAAGACCAAACCCACGCAACAATAAGCGCATCCGAACGCACCCATTAACCAATAAGTCCAAGTGACTAACCTGATATGGGTTAGGGTTTTAGGGGTTTTGATTCGGATTTCTGTTCACTTCGATTTTTTATAAAAACAACTATTTTAAAACTTTTTTCTTCTCCAATTTCATTCTAAAATTCCAGAATATAATTTTTATGCATTTCTAATATATCAGTAAAATATTTCTAATATATCAGTAAAATAAAACTTAATTTTTGACACTAAAAAGTACAATTTTTCTCTCTACATAAATTTTTATCTACAATCTCGAAAATGCACATACGAGTGTAGTTTCTTTATAATTTTGCATTCAAACTTTCCATAGCTTCGTCTATTATTTTTATTATCATTATCCAATCATTTCAGTAACAATTTCCCCCTTTTTCATGCCATTAACAAGTGAATTAATAAAATCACATTTTGCATGGTTATCATTTTATTTAACTAAACATGCAATCATACTTTCTTAATTTAACACACAACAAGCATATAGATCATGGTAGCATGGTAAGTTCTAAGATAATAATCACAATTTGCATTAATTAACAATCTTTTTTTTAATACTCATTTCTACCAATTTCAATTTGTCTCATTTCACAACACATGGCTAGATCAATTAGAGTTTTCTTCTCAATTTTTATCAAATAATCCCCTAGCATGATGTCTAATTAGAAGTTCGAGAAAATCATCCACTTCTAATGGAGAGAAAACAAATAAAACTCCTAGGGATCTCCTAGAGTGAACAAATGAAGCCTTCTCCTCCTAGATCGAGCCACCAATTGACTTCTCCTCCTAGTATGTAAGCAACCCGAGCCCTCACCGTTGCTCCTTGAAAAAAAAGCCGGCCACTTCTAGGTTGAAGAACACACACACTAGCACTCAATCTTTTAAACTCACAATTTTCTTAATCTTTTGTCTCACTAATTTTGTCTTTCTTTTCTTTGTCTTTTCAATTTCTTTAAGTGTAAATGTGAATGGGGGGGGGGGGGGGGGGGGGGGGGGGGGGGGGTTATTTATACAAATTTTAAGGGTAAATGGAGGGCTAGGATTAGTCCAAATGGTTAGGAATCAAGGGTCAAGATGAACTAGGGTGTTGTAGAAACAACCCATGATGAAGCAACCAACTCTCCACCTCTCCCATCTCTCCCTCTCTCCTATGCACATCCGGCCAAGGTCAAAAAGTGCACATTGCACACTCTAGTGCATGCACGTGCCATACTAGTACGTCCCTTTTACAAGTTTATTCATGTGAATTAATTAATTGTTCACTAAACTTGTCTACACTACAAGTTAGATTAGAAAAAGAGAAATTAAGTTAAATGGACTCACTAATGTGCCAATTAACCATGTGCTATACTAATTAAATTAATTAATTAATTAAGATGGGCTAAAAGAGACAATTAGACCTAGAATTTAATTAAGCTTTTAAAAATAGTCTTTTTTGGAAAATAAAGAGAACAATTATTTGTTCACGCTATAAAAAAATATTTTTCTAGAAAAATATGCATATGAAATTATACGTGCAAGATACGCAAAAAATCACAAATTCTTCATAAATAAAAGTTTAGGGTGTTACAGCAAGAGCTACAGTTTTCGGATTCTGAACTTACTAATTTGCAAATGAATTTTGACGAATTAATTACGGTTATATTTAGATGATTTTAACTACAATGTTGTAGTAGACTCATTTATGTTTCATATGAAACTAAGAAATCTATTTTCTGATAAGTATCTTAATTTATATGATTTTTGCAAGATCATTGAGTTGTTGTCCAAAGATAGTTGGACATTCAAATAGCGGATTCTATATATATGTTGTTACCTTGAAAGGAAGTTAATAGAGAAATACGCTTGGAGTATTGGTTAGTGCATGTGGCTAAGGACCTTGAGATTACAGGTTTGAGTCTTGGTAAGCTCAAAGTTGATTGTATTTACTGTTTTTGAGTATATTGGAAATTCAAATTGATTTTTGGAAAAATATTTTGATGGTAATTTGTACAAATAATTTTGAGTTAGTTTTCCCACTTAGATAAAGGATTAAACATGTAATTGGTGATTGGATTTGAAGAATTTGAATAGAGATGATTTTAAAGGATATTAGTATATTGGATAATTAAGATTTGACAGAAATTAGTACAAATATTTTTGGATTAAATTTCATATTTGAATGAACGATTTTTTGTACAGATTTTGGTAATTTGGATTGAATTATTATAACAGAGATGATGTTGATTGAATTTAGACTTTTGAAGTCCTAGTATAACAGTTTGAGAAGTTTTATCCAGTTATTTGATAATGACTAGTTAGATGGAATGAATAATAGATGAATTGGGTATACGAATAAATAAAATTTGAAATGATTATAAAAGAGGTTATGAATAACCTAGAAAGTTTGCGAATTTGGAATGTGTGACTCTAGAGGTTGAGCTAAACCCTGAGTGCTGGCAAGTTGATGATACAAGATACATTATATATGTGTATTTTTTTTTGTGCATCGTAAAAAATAATGTTATAATGAAAAGTTTTAAATTCCTTATATTTTTATACAAAATTGAAGTAAGATCATGTTTATACTGCGAATTACCTATGTTTGAAATTCGTGTAATTACAATGTATTTTCATTTTTTCAGTCTATCTAAAGTACAGTGGATTTCACATGTCTCACCAGATTTTGCGAAGAACTGTTATAAAAGTTATAAGAACTTTATTATTAATAAATTACTGTGAGATGGTGTTGTTGCTTTTTTTTGTTCTTCGGTCACACAAAGGACAATGGGACTCATGGGGGAAAAAAAACGGAGATATAATTTTACCAGACTTTGCGGTGAACCGTTAGGAAAATAAGAATTTTAATAGTAATAAATCACTCTTAATGAGGTGCGCCTACTTTTATGTTCTTCGGTCACACAAAGAACAATAGCCTCACAAGTATGCTGGAAAAATCTAAAAGACAAATTTATCACGTTTTAGATGTTAGGAAAGTAATAACTTTATTAATACAAACTGCGAGGTCCAAATTCTTTTTGAAGTAAACAATCACTTCTACAAATTATATAATCCTTTCATCCGAGCAAAACTCAAGCAAATTACTCAATACATTCCTCCATTTTAGTATACAAATATTATGGATTTGAAGATTAGGCATGAATTTTTTGCACTTTCTTCTGACACTTTTACGATCAAACAAGATAATATTGTATTTGTTTATTTGGCTTGAATTAACAAGTTTCACCAGCATATGTGATTACAACCACCAGTGAATTCCATAATTAAAAAATAATCTCTCTTTATCTATGTATAATAATAAACAAATTATATGTGGGATACAACCCAAGCATTTGGTCTTTGGAGTCCCCTAGAATATTGCTGACGTTTTTGGCATGATATTATTAGTATTAATATACAAATCACAAGAGGCTTATCCCTTGTCCATAACACCCAATTAACTATTATTCATCTACTAGTATCATACACGTGCACACGTGCACGTGGAAAAAATTGAAGAGATAATGAAAAGGGAAAAAAGTAAATAATTTCCAAACTGATCCACTTTCGAAAATATTTACGAAACTGATCCACTGTCGAAAATATTTATCAAAGTTAGTCCATAACCCAACACGTGCGTTGCACGGGTTGGGTTAAGGACTAAGGGGTTCTCCCATTATAGTAGTAGAGATTTCACCATTACATACAAATTGGATATAAGATATTCCATAAGTGGTGTTCGAATTTTATATTTACTAGTAATTTACACTTGCACACGTTTTAATAATTTCAAAAATTAAAAATAAAAACTCTGACGTAAGGAAGATTTGAATTGGAAACCTTCTTTATATTAGTTATATACGTGCATTGCACATGTTGGTAGAATGACAAAACGACAAATGACACTAAGGTTTTCTCCCATTATAATATTAGAGATGAGAGATTAGTGATTAGAGATTAGAGATTAGATATGTTACTCATCTTAATGAAATTATATGGCTTCCATTATTTATTATTTTCTTTCCTTAAAAAATTAAGAAAAGAGGACAATAACCAATTATTGATGTCAATATTTATTTGGGTAAATTTCGTTACTGATATGGCTAAAAATGGGGTTAAATCGGAACCGTCCAGATGGATCACGAATCTTGAGGCACAGGGGTAGAGCGGTAATTTCACCTTCTGACGGGTCTGAAGCGGGTACTGGTTATCTTCCCCGAAAATCCACTTACCCGCGAACGGATCCACCTTAATCGGGTACGGGTTTCAACCCGCAGCAAACCCAGCTCAGAAGGGATAGAATTAGGGTTCCTGATTAATATTAATCAACGGCCCTGATTCGTGTCTATCCTTTCACCGGGATTTGGGATTAAAATCCTTTATCTGATTACAGGGAATATACCTTATCAGATTACATTCCTAATCTGTTCACAGGAAGAATATTCCATATCAGATCACAGGGATTACATTCCTAATCCGTTCCCTAAGACGCCTATAAATACCCCCCACCCATCTCCATTAAGAGGTAATCAACTCTTCACCAGTTTTTGTGCTCATTCATAGTCTTCCTAGATTACTGACTTGAGCGTCGGAGGGTGCGTCGCCGGGAACAACCCCGGTGTCTCGCACTTTGTGCAGGTGCACGGCGGAGCGACGATCGACGTCCGACGGAACAGGTACACAGGTTTTTCTATTCAGTTTCCCCAAGAATCCACAAGTTCTATCTGTTTGCCCCCACACCAAATTTAGCGGCAACAGATTGGCACCGTCTGTGGGAAACTAACGAATAGAGACCTTTCCTCCTTCCGGTGAACAGGTTTTCTCCTGCCATGCCGCCTCGCAAAGTTAGATCTAGGGGCTCCAACCGAGCGCCCAACCCTGACCAGCAAGAAGTCCCTCCTGATCCCACTCAGCAACAAGGGCAACTCCCTCCTACCATGGAAGAGCCGCTCCAACGGAACCCTCCACATCCTGATCCAAAGGGGCCTAACCCCCAGAAACAGCCTCTTCACCAAGAGAACATCTCCATCCACAACGCCTCCAGTGCCTCCATGGCCTCCCATCATCCCCGAGCCTCTGGTCGCCACAATGCCCCTCCCAAACGCCCGGAAGATGATGACCTTCGTCGCCATCTGGATGAAAAGCGGGCTCGGGGGGAAGCCTCCCGCCAGCGAGAGCAATCCCCCCGACACCGAGAGCACAGGAGGTCCCTCGTCCGAAGAGGGAGAAAGGACTCCCCCGATCACTACCGAAGGAGGCACTCTCCAGCAGGTCGGCAGCAGCCTAGGAACAATGAGGCACCCATCACCCGTGCCGAGTTCCAACAATTCCAAGCAATGGTACAACAGGCCCTCAACCTCCGTCAGAACCCCAATGAGCAGAGGGCCCCATCCCCTCCTCCGGTCCGGAGCCCTCGCCAACGGTCCCCTTCTCCTCGACCCGCTCCTACCAATTCCAGACGCACCCCAAGTCCTCGTCGTTCTCGAAGCTACCATCGCCGCAGCCCTCGCTCCCCCTCATACGAAGACGAGTCCCGTGGCTCGGCAGATCACCGTCGGAGAGATGACACCATGAACCGCCGTCTGAACGAGGTGGAAAAACTCTTGGGACAGATAAACCGAGAAGAAGAGCTTAGGGGGAGGACCCTACGTCCTAGCCGACCCCCGTTCTCCCGGACCATAGTAGATGCTCCTGTTCCGTTCGGTTTCAAACCTCCCCAGTTCGAGAACTACACTGGGGAGACCGACCCAGTTGACCACATCGAAAGCTTTAAGACTCTGATGCTCCTCCATCAAGCTTCCGATGCCCTCCTCTGCAAAACATTCCCAGCAACTCTGAAAGGCCCAGCTCGAGAATGGTACTCTCGCCTTGCCCCGACGTCGATATTTTCCTTCGAACAGTTCGAAACCCTGTTCATCACCCATTTCGTCAGCAGCCGAAGGGCCGAGAAGACCAGCATCTCCCTATTGCACCTCCGTCAGCAGAAGGGGGAAAAATTGAGGGACTACGTGAAGAGGTTCACAGCTGAGGCCAGAACCATCGCATCCCTCGATCAATCCGTCGCTACCACGGCGTTCCAATCCAATATCCTCAATTCCAACCTCCGCTCCTCCCTCGCCAAGAAACCGCCGCACGACTTTTCTGACCTCCTCCTCCGCACTGAAAAATACATCCGAGCTGAGGAGGCCGAGGAACAGCCCAACTGGGAAGGAACCGCCTCCGGGGCTAAGAGGAAGGGAACGGAAGAAGAGGGACCAAAGAAGTTTCAGAAGGATAATGCTGGCCAGCGCCGACCTCCCCCTAGATTTGAAAAGTTTACTCCCCTCACCACAAACATCTCCGCCATTTTCATGGAAGTTGAAAAAGAAGGGGTCTTGCCTCCAGCTCCAAAGATGAACACCCCTGCCAAAAGAAGGGATAAAGAGAAATGGTGCCGCTATCACCGGGACCATGGGCATGACACCAACGACTGTCGTGCTCTGAGAAACGAGATCGAAGCCCTTATCCAGAGGGGGCAGCTGGCGAAGTTTGTAAGAAAGGACGGAGCCGAACTTCCTCCCCAGCCTCGGGGGGCTAACAAGCGTCCGGAACGAGAAGAGACGCCATAATTCGAGGAAGAGCGAGTCCTCCACCTTATCCATGGGGGTCCAATGGGGGGCTCCTCGAACTCCTCTCGGAAAGCTTTTATAAGAGAAGTCAACTCGGTCCGAGCCACCCCTCCCCCCAAAGGCCTCGGAGTGCCCGTCACCTTCTCTGACGAAGATCTCGAGGGCGTCCGCACCCCTCATTGTGACGCACTCGTCATCAACCTTCACATGGCCAATTTCAAAGTCGAAAGGATCTTAGTAGATAACGGTTCCTCCGTAAACATCCTATTCCTCGATGCTTTTAAGGGGCTGAAGCTCTCCCGAGACAGACTCAAGCCCGCCGGGTATACGCTCCATGGGTTCACGGGAGTGCCGGTGACGATCGAAGGGGTGATTACCCTCGATGTCACAGCAGGCAAAACTCCTACTACCCGCACGGAGTCGATGGATTTCATGGTCGTAGATGTCCCAGCGGCCTACAACGTCATTTTGGGTCGGCCCGGCTTAGCCGCTCTTGAAGTCGTCCCTTCTGCCTATCATCTCAAAATGAAATTCCCCACTCGGGCTGGGGTGGGAGAGGTAAGGGGCAATCAGGAGCAGGCCCGCAAGTGTTATATGACTTCCACCCTCGGACCCGTCTTCTCCTTAGAAACACTCGAGATCCCCCAAGATGCTGCTCGGCCAACTTCCGAGCCGGTAGACGAGTTGGAAGAGGTACTCTTCTCGGAGCAGGAGCCGACCCGTAGGTTCTTTGTCAGCAAGACCCTCCCATCCGCACTATACGCGGATATTGTAGAATGCATCCGAGCCAACCAAGACCTCTTCGCATGGACAGCTGCAGACATGCCCGGTATCTCCGAAGAACTCTTGGTCCACCGCCTCAGTGTTGATCCGGGGTCCAAACCGGTCCAGCAGAAGAGGCGCAAGTTCGCTCCCGAGCGTCAGCTCGCTATCAAAGAAGAGGTGGACAAATTGTTGAAGGCCCGGTTCATACAGGAAGTAAATTATCCTGAGTGGTTGTCAAACGTAGTAATGGTGAAAAAGTCCAACGGAACATGGAGAATCTGTATTGATTTCACTGACCTCAACAAGGCCTGCCCTAAAGACCCCTTCCCTCTGCCGAGCATCGACACTCTGATTGACGCAACCTCGGGACATGAGCTCCTCAGCTTCATGGACGCTTTCTCGGGTTACAATCAGATAAGGATGTTCCCCCCGGATATTCCGAAGACATCTTTTGTGACCGACCAAGGGTTCTACTGCTACAGAGTCATGCCTTTCGGCCTAAAGAATGCCGGGGCAACATACCAGCGCCTTGTTAACAAGGTATTTCAGGCACAGATTGGCCGAAACATGGAAGTGTACGTGGACGACATGCTTGTGAAAAGCATCCGAGGCGTTGATCATGTGGCTGACCTTCAAGAAGCGTTTGATGTTTTAAGAAAGCACAATATGAGACTCAACCCGAACAAGTGTGCGTTCGGCGTCTCATCAGGGAAGTTCCTCGGCTTCATGGTTAGCCAACGAGGAATTGAAGCGAATCCGGAAAAGATCAAGGCCATACTGGACATGGCCCCTCCTAGAAATGTCAAGGAAGTTCAAAGATTGACTGGTCGCCTAGCCGCCATAGGGCGCTTTCTGTCGAAGTCCGGGGAGAAGTGCCTCCCGTTCTTCAAAGCCCTCCGGGGGGCTAAAGGATTCGAATGGGGGCAGCAACAACAAGATTCCTTCGACCAGCTTAAGGCTTACCTCGTCAATCCACCTCTTCTCAGCAAACCCATACCGGGGGAACCACTCTACCTCTACTTGGCAGCCTCCGAACAGATGCTTAGTGCGGTCCTGGTCAGAGAAGAAGAAAGAACTCAGAAGCCCATTTACTACGTCAGCAAAGTGCTCCGGGACACCGAGCTCCGGTACCCGAAAATTGAGAAAATAGCCTACGCCCTGATAATGGCTGCGAGAAAGCTTCGGCCATACTTCCAGTCCCATTCGATGGTCGTTCTTACCGACCAGCCGCTGAAACAGATCCTTCACAAGCCAGAGACTTCCGGCCGCCTCATGAAATGGTCGATCGAACTGAGCCAACATGATATTACTTATCAGCCTCGGACCGCAATCAAGGCACAAGCGCTGGCCGAATTCATAGTTGAAACAACTATCCCCGACTCCGAACAAACAATGAAGGGACCGCCAGTCTGGTCGGTATATGTCGATGGATCCTCTTGCAACGAGGGGAGCGGGGCAGGAGTCATCCTCACGGGCCCAGACAACTTTGTCCTCCAGTATTCCCTCCGTATAAACTTCAAATCCTCGAACAACGAAGCCGAGTACGAGGCACTCGTAGCCGGACTTGGATTGGCCCGAAATGCAGGGGCACGACGCCTACAGATCTTCAGTGACTCTCAGTTGGTCGTCAACCAGGTCCTCGGCGAATACGAAGCCCGTGATGACAGGATGGTAAAGTACTTGGCTAAAGTAAAGAGCCTCATGGCGCTCTTCGAGGAGGCCCTCATCCGAAGAATCCCCAGAGAAGAAAATGCCCAGGCCGACGCCCTGTCCAAATTAGCTTCCTCTTCCCTTCAAGGCCTCGAACAAACAGTTCTGATAGAAGTCCTCCTCAAGCCGAGCATAGAGGACGAGGCTCCCAACTCCGCCGAAACACTGCCAGTCCTCCTCGAAGACAATTGGATGAAGCCCCTCGTCGAGTTTTTAAGAGACGGACTCCTCCCAAGGGATCCGAAGGAAGCCCGAAAGATAAGGACCCGAGCCGAGCGTTACATATTGGTCGAAGGCATTCTGTATAAGCGCTCCTTCACCCAGGTGGATGGTCGGCCCTACCTAAGATGCCTCTCCCCCGGACAAGCCGACTACGCCCTGCAAGAGCTCCATGAGGGCATCGGCGGAGCCCACTCCGGCTCCAGGGCCTTGGCGCGCAAAGTGTTAAACTACGGGTATTACTGGCCCACTCTCCTACGGGACGCCGAACAACACGTTTGGCAATGTACCTCCTGCCAGAAGTATTCCGACATCCGACGCCTTCCACAAGCACCACTCTCCTCCCTATCAAGTCCGATCCCCTTCGCAATGTGGGGGATGGATTTACTGGGTCCATTTCCACCGGTCCCCGGACAATTGAAGTTCCTAGTCGTGGCAGTCGACTATTTCTCAAAATGGATAGAGGCCGAGCCCCTGGCTACAATTACCGAACATCGAGTTGTTCAATTCTTCTGGAAAAATGTAATCTGCCGATTCGGTGTTCCTCGGGTCGTAGTTACAGATAACGGTACGCAGTTCGCTGGAGCTGCCTTCCGAGCCTTATGTGAAGACCTAGCCATACAACACCGCTCCTCCTCCGTCTCTCATCCCCAGTCAAATGGCCAAGCCGAGAATGCCAACCGACAGATCCTCTCCGGCATCAAGAAGAGACTCGACAAGTGCTCCAAGGGATTGTGGGTCGATCAGCTGCCCAATGTGTTGTGGAATTACCGAACCACGAAGCGGACCCCGACAGGCGAGAGTCCGTTCAATCTCACCTATGGGTCCGAGGCCCTCATCCCACTAGAAGTTGGGATACCCTCTCCTCGTTTGATAGCTTTTGAAGAAGAACAGAATGCCAAGGAGCTCAGAACGAGCCTGGACTTGATAGACGAAATCCGGGAAAGAGCAGCCATACGGCAACAAAGTTACCGGAGAAGAATCGAACTCGCCTACAACAAACGGGTCCGCCCAACCGACCTGAAAGAAGGGGATCTGGTCCTCCGAAAATTGGCCATCTCGTTCCCCAGACAGAAAAGCAAACTGGCCCCAAATTGGGAGGGACCATACAAAGTCACCAAAGTGGTCCGCCCCGGTGCATACAAGCTAGAAGATCTTGAGGGCAGAGAAATTCCCAGGACTTGGAACGCCGACCATCTTTTGAAATACCAAGAGAAGGCAGCCACGCCTATCTAAGTAACTCGAGATGTCGGACCACTCCTCTCCTGCTGCTAGTAATTTTTCCTTTGTTCTTTTTTCATTATAATAACGGCTTGCAACTTTAGAAGCAGCCGACCATTAGATATTAATAAATAAAGTTTTTTATGTTTTTGATACTATCGCATACCTAAGCCTTAAATTTTCTAACCACACGATGGTTCGGAGTCCAGCACTCGGCTCGACTCTTCCTCCTCGGCACGTCTATAGACGAGCCGGGGGTAGATCGCCGTTCGAAATTGCTCCTGCAGCCGTTGAATGGATCGGAGTCCAACACTTGGCTCGATTTTGCTTCGCAAGTCCGCTCCTAAGCGGACTCGAAGCAGCTCGCCATTCGAAACTGCTCCTGCATCTCGTAAACTACCCACACGATGGTTCGGAGTCCAGCACTCGGCTCGACTCTTCCTCCTCGGCACGTCTATAGACGAGCCGGGGGTAGATCGCCGTTCGAAATTGCTCCTGCAGCCGTTGAATGGATCGGAGTCCAACACTTGGCTCGACTTTGCTTCGCAAGTCCGCTCCTAAGCGGACTCGAAGCAGCTCGCCATTCGAAACTGCTCCTGCATCTCTTAAACTACCCACACGATGGTTCGGAGTCCAGCACTCGGTTCGACTCTTCCTCCTCGGCACGTCTATAGACGAACCGGGGGTAGATCGCCGTTCGAAATTGCTCCTGCAGCCGTTGAATGGATCGGAGTCCAACACTTGGCTCGACTTTGCTTCGCAAGTTCGCTCCTAAGCGGACTAGAAGCAGCTCGCCATTCGAAACTACTCCCGCATCCCCCAAACTAAACTAATCTAACGATCGGATCTTTCCGGCGACGTGATCCTACCTTTCCGACTCACCCTCGGTCGGACCAGGATCAGGAACAAATCACAGCCCTCGCGTGCCGAGCCGAGGTACCGGGTTACCGACCCTCGTATATGGCAAAAAATCGCTCCGAGGCGAAGCCACCGTCAGATCGCCTCAGAAAGCGCGCTAGGGCATGATGAGCGGATCTCATTCAGCCACGTGTCCGCAAAACGACAAGATAGTGTTTTCTTGGAAAGTGGACCCGCCTCAAGATCCGTGCAAACATCAGACGTCCCTGATTAGGCCACGTGGGCACAGTCGGGAAACAACTGCACGCCGAACCGAGGTACCGGGTTACCGACCCTCGTATATGGCAAAAAATCACGCCGAGGCGAAGCCACCGTCAGATCGCCTCAGAAAGTGCGCTAGCGGATCTCGTTCAGCCACGTGTCCACAAAACGACAAGATATTGTTTTCTTGGGAACCGGACCCGCCTCGAAGTCCGTGCAAACATCAGACGCTCCTGATCGAGCCACGTGGGCGCAGTCGAGAAGCAACTACGCCTCAACAGCCAAACCGAGCCTATGGCTCATAAACGCAGCGAAAAAGGAAAATTCGAGGATGAGGAGTTCGGCGAAGCGAACACTAGCCTCGTGGTTCGTCTTAAGCCTACTCTAGCTGACAACCATAGCACAGATAAGAAGACAGCCAAGGACAATTCGGATAAAACAACTCCAATTCCATTAATAAGTTGGATAAAAGTTACAAAGCGGATTACAACAGCAAAAACTTGCAAGTAGGATTACAACACAGGGACACGACCAGCCCGTTACTTCCGAGGAAGGGGAATACTCCGTTTTAGAGACACTTTGGGTCGACGCTTCCTGACCTCCGAGCTCGAATCCAGGCCGACGAACCGGGACGCCTCCTCACCACTAGCCCTGACTGTCGCTCCTACCGAAGCACCGCTTGAAGACACCGCCACACCGCTTTGGGCATCGGCGGCTGACCTGCCTACGAGGGGAGTTCGGCTCGCCGCTTGATAGAACGTGATTCCTCGCTCGATCTCCTCGCGGGTGCACGAGGTGCTCCGGACGTTGGCCCTCACCGGCTGAGGCTTGAGCCGAGCGACTTCTTCCTCCAGCTCGACGATGCGATCTTTCAAAGTGTCATCCTTTACTATCACCTTAAACCGAGGGAGTTTCGCCGAACCGGGGTATTCGGCGCTGTCAGAGATAACGCGACGCAAGTGGGTCACTTCGATGCTCTTGTCGACAGTCACCCTCTGCAACTCTTCCACCTTCTTCGCCAAGCCGTCCCGTTCGGCTGAAATCCGAGCCAGTTCCTCTTCCCTAGCGGATAGCTCGGCCTCGACTATTCGCAGGTGGTGTAGTTCAACTAAAGTATCGCTATGCCTTATCTCCAAGTTGTGAAGTATTTTCCTCGTCAAGTGAACCTCACCCTCGAGACGATCCTCCCGAGATCGTTTAAACAGCTCGGCTCGGCGCTGTTCGGCCGAAATGTTACAAGCCGGCTCGGCAATCTGAAATAAGAAAGAGGGCATTGGATACTTTTCATTCATTACCGGGCCAAACACTTAGACAAATTCCGGAGTCAAAATACTTTTCATTCATTAAAAGGCGGTGGCCAGTCCACAAAAGGCATTACAACGATCAGAACAAAAAAAAAACTACAAAGACTGAGGGGATCAAGGGTCCACCTTCGTCGCCACGTCAGCCACAGGTGCCTCGACGGAGGGTCCATTGACCTGGCCATCTCCCACAGTCTCTCCATCCCGTCCTTCCTCGCCTTCGCCTTCGGCCTCGTCCTCTTCGCCTTCCTCCCCTTCGTCGTCCGAGGTCGGCGTTGGAAACAATTGATAGCCGACCCGCTCGAAGCCGGGGACGCGCTCCTGAACGTGGTCGAGGGCCATTTGGTAGGACTTCTCCATATTTTCCGCCATGTACTTCTTCGCCTCTTCCTCGACCTCCTTCTCCACCTCGGCTCGGATCTTCGTCGCCAGAGCCTCCTTCTCCGCTCTCTCCTCGGCCAAGGACTTCAGCGCCGCAGCTAAGTCCTCGGCAGCCTTGGCAGACTCCGCATCGAGCCGCTCCTTGGCCTTCTCCAAATCCGACCCGAGATCCGCGACCCGGACTTCCAAGGCCTCAGCCCTCCTCTGCTCGGCCTCAAGCTCTTTGACCGCCCTGACCTTCGCCAGCCTGTCCTTGTCGCTGGCGGACTTCAGCTCCTTCTCCTGCGCGGCAAACGTCTCGAGGAGGTGGCCGAAGTGGCAAGTGGCCTACAGAGATAACAATCAGTAAAACCCATGCCGAGTTGCAGACTTAGAGAAATTGGCAATACACTTACCGAAACGAGCGACCGGGCGATTTCGTAGGTGTCGTCACCGACCGTCCCCGCCTTCAGCGCGGCAATGTCCTTCGGGATCGCCAAGTGTTTGACGACCTGCACTGACATCTGCGAATTGCCGAGGAACCCATCATGGTTCTTCACTCGCCAATTCGGCACGAACAACTGCTTGTGCTGCTCTGTCAGAATCTCTTCGGCGGCCTGGGTTAGGGGCGGTGCCTCGATCGACAACGCCGCGTTCACATCAAAGACCCCCTCGATCACGCCAGGGACCGAAGAAGACGGGGGCTCCTCGGCGACGACCACCTCCGAGGGCGCCTCCACGGTCGGAGGAGGCGGAGGGATAGTCGAAGCAATGGCGGGTGCCGGGGTCGACGAAACAGTCGCGGCCGCCCTCTTCCTCTTCTTCCCCCCGGCCAGCTTAGATCTGTCCGCCATCATGGAGTTGAAGTCGATCTTCATTCCTTCTGCAACGAGTCAAAAAAGAAGAGAGGGGGGGGACAAGTTAGCAGGCCGAACCAAAAACTTAGAAGAAAAATTAAAAAAAATAAAAAAAAAAAACGAGATGTCAGGAGCATACTCGGGTTGATGGGGCTTAGGCCGCACCCGAACAACACCTCCTCCGTCAAATCCCTCCAACTCAGTATCGGAAGGGCCATTATCCTCCTCGCCACCTCTTCCTCGGCATCAGACAAAACAGGGTCGGCGCGTGCGAAATTCGGCACCTCCACCTTCCAACGGGTCGGGATGGGCCGGATCGCCTCACCCCTCACTATAAAAAACTTTTCCTTCCAACCCTTAATCGAGTCAGGGTTTTCTACAATCTTCACACCCTTCCTCGGCCCCAAGTAGTATCGGTACTCCGTCTTGTGCTGACGGTTCACTCGATACATTCCTCGGAAGACCGTGAGATCCGGCTGCACCTCGGCTCGGTAGCACTGAAGCATAAAGGCGTTCACATGGCGCCATGTGTTCGGCATGAACTGGGTTGGCGCGAGGCAATACCAGCCGAGGATCTTAAGGATGAATGGGTGCAGAGGGAAACGCAGTCCGGCATGAAAGGAGTCAACGTCGAACATGCACATGTCCGAAGACGGCAACTTGGAATTCGCTCGTATCCCGGGACCCGGAAGAATCAGTTTGTACTCCGGAGGGATAGCGAAAGCCCTTCTAACCCGGAGCAGGTCCTCCTCGGATACCAAAGTGATGAGCTCATCCGCTTCGGTGGCAAGTTCCGGATTGGGCTCTTCGACGATCTTGGACTTCCCATAGATCGCCTTCTCTAGCAAGTCCCCCTGATACTGCCTGACCCCCGAGTGACCGGACAGGACGGAAGGATACCGTCCTATCTCGCCTGCCTGCTTCGGATTTTCCACAATCACCTCCACAATGGGAGATTGGGTCTCTACCCTCCTCTTCTTCTTCCCCTTCTTCGTCTCGACTACAGAAGGTTCAGCGGCTTGCTTACCCTTCCTCCTAATCTCCGACCTCCTCCTCTCCTCGGCACTCTCGTCGCCCGAAGACGAAGCTCCGCTCCCCGAATCTACTCGAGACATCTCTAGGAAAAATATTCAGACTAAGTAAACTGACCTTTTGAAGTGACGTCTACGGTCGGAGTACTCTTGCCGGAAATCGCCTGGCCCACACGACAGCTAACGGAAACGCCTTGGGGAGGAAATCGCCGCTAGCAGAGCGCTTAGAGAACAAAAGTAAAAAACTTGAGGTAAAAGTGAGAAGTGAGCTGTGAGAGTAAGAGTGAGCGCTTTTAACCCCTCCAAGTTGGGCCTCCTTGGGAAACGCAAAAAGCCCAACAGGGAGCCAAAGCGACAGGCGGAAGCGGAAAAAATACGGAGCCTACTCAGAGCAAGACACCCTTAAAAATGCCTAGTCAACGTCTCGGCCACGTACTAGAAAGCCATAGGACGCCTCGGCTACATAACTTTGTGCCTCGGCCAGTCAACCTCGATGCGCCGAGCCGAGATACCGGGGTACCGACCCTCGTATATGGCAAAAAATCGCTCCGAGGCAAAGTCACCGTCGGATCTCCTTAAAACTCGCGACAAAATCTGATGGACGATTCAGATCGTGCCACGCCCACAAAACGACAAGATAGCGTTTTCTCGTGATCTGAACCCCATCCTCGGGATGCGCGTCAAGATGGACCGCCCAGATACAGCCACGCGTCCCTCCTTGCTGCCTGCCATCGGTTCGCCCAGCCGAGCTAGTGAACAGCTCAGCCGAGCCACCGAGCCACTAAGTGCCGAGGAGGTGACCCCTCAGGAAGCACCTCCAAAACACACAACTTTGTGCCTCAGCCAGTCAACTTCGATGCACCGAGCCGAGGTACCGGGGTACCGACCCTCGTATATGGCAAAAATCCGCTCCGAGGCATATCAGCCGTTGGATCTTGCCAAAAAGCGCGCTCGTCATGATGGACGGTCCAGATTTGGCCACGTCCACTAAACGACAAGATAACGTTTTTTGGGGATCCACGCTGAGATGGACGGCTCAGATGATGCCACGTACCTCGGAACCGTCGAGCCATCCGAGCCGAAGCACCGACCCAACGAACCGGGGTACCGGGGTACCGACCCTCGTATATGGCAAAAATCCGCTCCGAGGCATATCAGCCGTTGGATCTTGCCAAAAAACGCGCTCGTCATGATGGACGGTCCAGATTTGGCCACGTCCACTAAACGACAAGATAACATTTTTTGGGGATCCACGCTGAGATGGACGGCTCAGATGATGCCACGTACCTCGGAACCGTCGAGCCATCCGAGCCGAAGCGCCGACCCAACGAACCGGGGTGCCGAGACGCCGAGCCGGAGTACCGAGGTACCGACCCTCGTATATGGCAAAAAATCGTTCCGACCCACATCAGCCGTTGGATCTTGCCAAAAAGCGCGCTCGTCATGATGGACGGCTCAGATAATGCCACGTACTTCGGGACCGCCATGCCGAAGCACCGAGCCATACGAACCGAGGTGCCGAGGCACCGAGCCGGGGTACCGGGGTACCGACCCTCGTATATGGCAAAAAATCGTTCCGACCCATATCAGCCGTTGGATCTTGTCAAAAAGCGCGCTCGTCATGATGGACGGTCCAGATTTGGCCACGTCCACTAAACGACAAGATAGCGCTTTACGGGGATCCGCGCTGAGATAGACGGCTCAGATGATGCCACGTACTTCGGAACCGCCGAGCCGAAGCACCGAGCCATTCGAACCGGGGTGCCGAGACGCCGAGCCGGAGTGCCGGAGTACCGAACCTCACATACGGCGAAAAAGCGAGCCGAAGAACAGGAGCCACTCGATCTCTCCGAAAATCACGCTGTGCTCTGATCAAGGGCTCTGATGACGCCACGTCATAAATGGGTATTTAAAATCAATTTTAATTTATTTTAATCGTTTTATTTATTTAAAAATTGCGAAAAAATCACCAAAAATTTGGGAAAATTCACTGGAAAATCTAGAAAATAATTATAAATTCGGGGTAATATTTTCGAACCTCTGAACAAACAATTATTGCCTAGAATGTATCGTGAGGGCCCCCGGACGGCTGGTTAACACATCGCAAAATTAAATAAATAATCCGAAACAGTAGATAAAGACCGTTGGGCACTCAGAGATGCTTAAAAACAAATTGCAACTTCCAAAAACACACTACTACCCCCTTTAAGATCCGAAACCCTCCATTTGGACTCCGATACAGCTCCGCCAGCCATTAGAACAGTTAAACTACTCCTCAAAGGCTGACCGAACTCAGTCTTTAGGAGTGGGGGGCTCGTGATATGGCTAAAAATGGGGTTAAATCGGAACCGTCCAGATGGATCACGAATCTTGAGGCACAGGGGTAGAGCGGTAATTTCACCTTCTGACGGGTCTGAAGCGGGTACTGGTTATCTTCCCCGAAAATCCACTTACCCGCGAACGGATCCACCTTAATCGGGTACGGGTTTCAACCCGCAGCAAACCCAGCTCAGAAGGGATAGAATTAGGGTTCCTGATTAATATTAATCAACGGCCCTGATTCGTGTCTATCCTTTCACCGGGATTTGGGATTAAAATCCTTTATCTGATTACAGGGAATATACCTTATCAGATTACATTCCTAATCTGTTCACAGGAAGAATATTCCATATCAGATCACAGGGATTACATTCCTAATCCGTTCCCTAAGACGCCTATAAATACCCCCCACCCATCTCCATTAAGAGGTAATCAACTATTCACCAGTTTTTGTGCTCATTCATAGTCTTCCTAGATTACTGACTTGAGCGTCGGAGGGTGCGTCGCCGGGAACAACCCCGGTGTCTCGCACTTTTTGCAGGTGCACGGCGGAGCGACGATCGACGTCCGACGGAACAGGTACACAGGTTTTTCTATTCAGTTTCCCCAAGAATCCACAAGTTCTATCTGTTTGCCCCCACACCAAATTTAGCGGCAACAGTTACCCTACTCAGTTTTACAAGTTTGGCAAAATAACCCTACTTAAGTTTCTTTGTTAGGCATTATGGCCTACTCCGTCTATTTTTGTGTGTTTTTTCGATCACATGCGAGCACATGCTATTGCTTCAACTTTTCCATGACCAAATTACCCTTTATTATTATTTATTATTATTATTTAAAATTTGGATATAATTAAAAAATAAATACCCTAAATTGATGGAAATGAGGGATTTGGTGTGTGTGTGTGGGGGGGGGGGGGGGGGGAGAGGGGGGGGGGGGGTTGGGATTTGGGTGGGAGGTGAGAGATTCGAGGGAGGATGAGATAGTGGTGATAGTGATGGTGGTGGTGAAAGTTGTTTGAATTTGAAAATTTTAATAGAGAGAGGTAGGCGATGGTGGTGGTGGTTAGTCGGAGGTGGTGGAAGGTGAAAATTTTAATAGAGAAGAAGGGGGCATTCGAGAAGGTGTTGGTGTTTAATGGAGTAGAAGGTGGTTGGCCGGAGATGGTAGTGGTTGGTCGGAGAATGAGGGGAATTAAAATTAAAATTAATAGTGTAATTAAAATTAATGATGGAATTAGAATTAATCAATAGAATTTAAAATAAAGATGAGATTAAAACTTAAATTAATTATGTGATTAAAACTAATCCTCAGAATAAAATTAATAAAGGAAAAAAAATGATGATGATGTTGGATGGTGATGATGGACTGATAATTTAATAATTAAACTGGACTGATAGGGGTATTTTAGACAATTCACACAAAAATTAACGGCGTCAGTAGGCCAGAACGCCCAAAAAGCTAATGACAGTAGGGTTTAGTGAAAAAATAAGGGTTGCGTATGATTATCCACTAAACATATAAAACTGAGTAGGGTTAACTGAAATTTACCCTTCAACAAATATGAATATTTTCCCCTTCTTTAAAACAAATTTGGACCATACACCGCTAAAAGAAAAAAAGCCTAATCTTTAGAGTAATCTTTTATTAGAAGCCGAGAAAAAAAAAAAAGGAAAAAAAGGCAAGAGTAAATAGATGGCAATCAATGAAATTGTAATATTTTGAAATGGGCCCCTTTTAATATTTTTATTTATTAAAAGGGGAAAATAAGAGGAGCATGGGGAAGGATGAGGAAAGAGAAAAAGGTGTGAAGAAGATATGAGATAGTTAGGTACCAAAATAATAGCAATAGGAAGGGCTAAGAGAAAAAGGACAAAATGCAACCCCCAACCCCATGTGACTCCATCTTATTTAGGTTGATCTGATTACTACTCCACCAACAAATTCCCTATTTTCGAAAAAAAAAACAAAAGCACAAAAAAGCAAATCAAGAATCAAGATTCTCATGAAGCCATCCATGATCACACTTCAATCTCTCGTTACTCCCTTTGTCACAAATTTGTCACAAAATTTTCATTATATACAAAAATATATAGAAGGCTCACTAACAGAACTGGTATCGTCCTACCGGGTCGGATCCTACAGGGCCCCGAACTCGGATTCGGGACCTCAGGGATCCAAAAATTAGACTCGGATTTAGACTTGCAAGAATTAGATCCGGATCGGGGTCCTAGTTAAAATAATCTATTCGTCGGGTCCGATAACGGAAAATAAATATTTGCACTCAAGTATTTTTGATAACTTACAGTTGCAACAATTTTTGCACTTAAGTATATGAATAAATATTATATTTATACATCTATCTTCAACAATTACTTGTATATATATATATATTCCTATAATCCTATTATTCAAATTCTATATTTTTTGAAAATTTTTAACGGGTCCGCATTTGGATCGGTTCTAATTTAAGTAAACCTTAAACCGAAAGTGCATCGGGTCTTATTTTAAGACCCGAACCCATATAGATCGGGTCGGTTTCGGCCCAATGCCGTATCCAGGTCGGGTCAGATCCGAGTATCGGAGTGAATATGACAGTGCTACTCACTAATACATACATATTGGTTTATCATACAACAATATTACACCTACTTACAAATAGCTATTTTGTTAGATTTCTTTAGACTAGGTATAAAGTCTTTTATTATATATACTGAAATATCTATTTAAAGAAACTGAATATTGAGCGGATGCAATTCAAGTATAAAAGACTCGAGACTTGATTAAAACTGTGTGGTTCAGATTTTTGAGTGATAGAGATGATTGATGTATTTTAAACATTAAAAAAAAGTATAATTGATTATTCGGTAAAGTACAAAAAAAAGAAAAAAATCACAACATTTAACTTAGATACAAAAAATATTCACACATTTGTAAAAAGTACAAAAATATTTGACTTAGATACAAAATACATTCAAGCGTTCGCAAAAAGTGCAAAAATGATACTGTTAGTGAGTTTTCTTTGTTATTTCTTCTCTCTCCTATACTAAGCATGGACTATCTTTGAACTTGCTGGTGGTATTTTTTTTAAAAATAAAATAAAACCCTAAACTATCTCTCTATTTTGTATTTAATCTTTCGTCTTTAACCCTACGGAATGCTCTGAAACAGAGTCTTATTTTTTAAATACAATTTGCAAGATGAAAGGTAGCCAATGCTTAGTGATAGGAGAGAGGTTAAACAAGGAAAAAACTCACGGCCGGAGTTCAATTTGTATTTCTTATAAATATATGGATATTTTTTGTATCTAAATCAAACAGTTTTTTTTTTAATATATATTTTACCCTCCATGAAACCAATAAGTTGCAGTGTTTTTTTCTCGCAAGAGGGAAAAAAGCAAGTGACACGTGGGGAGTGAGTTGTAGTCTAAGATTTTGCAACCCATTTTTGAAGTCATGATAGAATATTTGCCTAACAATTTTCTTTTATCATCCTTAGCAATTAAGTAACTGCAGAAAATAGAGGAAGAGTGTGTACTTTAAGATTTAACTTTGTTTTTGAGATTACATCAAAAAAAACTTTGTTTTTGAGAGTATCCTAATGAAATGAGCAAAGCCAAAAAGTTCATAAACACGCACCCCAAGTATTCACAAGTGGTTGGTAATTGCCCACCAAATTCTGACAAATTTATCACTCTCTTGAATAAGGATATGATATCTATATAAAATTAAGACTAATGTTTCAGTCACTACCAATTTTACTACCATTTTCTTCATTATCTTAGGTGACATATTCCTACTAGAGAGTTCCCCCACCTACTCTATCTTCCTCTGCCTATTGGAGTGTGCCAGCTAAGCTAGTGAAGAGAAATGTAGTGAAATTGGTAGTGGATGTAGCATTACTCTACTCTAAAATTAAAGGTAAAATTTGCTAAACCCTATCAAATTTTCACCAATTTGCAAATATTCATACTCAATTTTTTTCACAGATAACCCTACTATAAGTTCAAAATTATTACGGGTCACCAACAATTGAGTGTTGTTAATTTTGATGTAAAATTTTCACTTTGCCCTTGTAAAGTTTACTAGGGTTTTCTGCAAAAGTAGCAAGATTTTTTTTGTAGATTAGTGAACAAAATAAATTTATCTTGTTAAAGATTTATCAGTCCAGGAAAAAAACTCTGAAAACCCTCAGCCATACAAGGAATTTTTGTGTAATATCTGTTGTATAAAGTGAGACAAAGCTACTCTAATTCAAAAAGGAACTCGAGGAGAGTTGAAAAGAGGAGGGCCTTGTGAATGAAAGATACATCACAAGGATTTTACCAGCTAGCACAGAACTGATAGCACACACACTGAGGTTAAATGGACCTGATACACTGCGTTGGCTTTTCTGTGGGTACAGAAATAACTGTCTCCCTCCAACTTGCCGAAGAAGTCCTGTAGACTTGTGAACAGTTGCTGAGGATGGCTCTATTTTCATTGGTTGACAAGATTCAATCGAGTCTGTAAATGATGAACAACAGAAAGCTGTACGTTAATACTCAAACGACTGAGTGATGTTACACAAACTGTTAACTGGTAAACATATAGGAATTTGTTCCTGCTATAAGACGAGAGAAATAAACCTAGATGCATTTTGTTGATCATGTGTGTTTAAAATGTGTTTAGGATTGCGTGTCTCACTAGGGGCGAGAGGAAAGCCTCCGATTAATATTAGGGAATTATAAGCACATCGGTAAGGAATTGTAGAAAAACGATAACCGATCACAACGAATCGACCAAGCAAGTAGACCACACAAAGCATACAAAGTACACAAACAGGACCTATGCCAGTAGAGAGATAAGTAATATATTATTCAACTAGAGAATATACAAGAGTTATATATTCACTCTCATCCAATAACTTATCTATCTCTCAAGCCTCACGAAAGATACTCTACTGTTTACAATGAAAAATTATCAGATGAGGTACTTGATGCTTTTGACACACCTCTCAATGGAGGTCATTACAATATTATAAAGAGACCTACTAGAGAAACCCTAGGTTGTAGTATTGATACAATCACCGTCTGAAGAAACAATCTCTTTTCTGTTCCACGTTCGCTTCGAACCTCTTCTCCCTTCACATCGAACCAAGTATGAAAGACATAATAAACCCTACAATTAATCCCCAGTTAATAAATACATATAGCCATGGTGAGAGGGGTTAGCCTCTGTGGCAAAGGCCTTGTTCATAAAAAGTAAGATGTGTTTACGATGATTATTATTAACTGCTGGCTATGACCCTCTGGCTAATCTAGTCATAGAGCACAATTGCGAAGGAAGGGCTGCAATAGTGTGTTTGTACTAGTCAATTATTTTGTCCAATGGGTTATGAAAGCTTTTTTGATTTTGATTCTTTAATCTTCTCTTCAGAAAATCAACAAAAATTACCTGTACATTCATGAGTACATCTCGTTCTGCTGAAGTGTTTACATGAGTTTTAATGTGGTTGTGCTCATATATATGGTTTAGTACGAGATACTGGAAACTATTCAAAATAACATTTTCCACTTCCCTTGCATAAATTATCTGTAGTGTTTATTGGCCTAAGGCTAAGAACATGTATATTGACCCAACCCGATTCACTCATGCACATACAACGGATGTAGTTGCAGTGAGGCAAGGCGCATAAGGAGTACGGCCAGTTTGCTATATCTGCAATTAGTAATTAGCATTAGGCACCAGTGTACTCATGCCCTATCATTTTGTAAAATCACGTACCCCTATACCGTGTGATGAAGTAATTGCACCCCGTACCCCGTACTCATATTCATGTTTCATATTTCAAAAATCCACATCTAAATTGGATGCAACATATTCATGCTTCATATTTTAAATATCCACATCTAAATTGGATGCTACAGTATGAGTCCCAATTTTGGAATCAAATTTTTTTTTTGAAGGAAAATGTGGGATATGGCCACCCTGTTTCATTAATAAGAAATTAACCAAATAAACCCAGCGTACTGGGTCAAATTACAAACTACAACATAAAAATAGAACATGAAGCGACATGACCAGTACATACAATCAGATTTCACTCCAGCATCCATAGTGGTGGGCCGACGACAACAACCCACAATGCTAGGTCGAATCGGCCAAGCTTGGCCCCTACCTCTCCCAATATTATTGGACCCCATCTTGGGCCCAGTCACGGAGCAGGGACCAACTAATTGTATGTACGTCAAATAAACTTCGTGCACCACCTCCACGCGCCTCCACGGCACGCGCACACCCACCTGAAGCGTATCACGCGGGATTTAGATAATCACCGCTCCCATCCTTCTTCCCAGCTCTCACTCACTCACCAAAACACAGTCAAAGTCACAACCAAAAGGAGAGCCGTGAAGAGGATACCTTTACCTCTCTCACGTTTTAGCTTTCTCAAGTGATTTCTCACCAAACAAAACTCTCACTCACCATAACCACAAACACAGTCAAAGAGAGAGCCGTGAAGAGGATATCTTCGCCGCTTTCATGCTTTTACTCTCTTAAGTGATTTCTCACAAATACAAACATACACCTACATAGAGTAGTGATAAGCAACATCTTCACTCTTTCACTCTCTCACTCTCTCTCTCTCTCTCACGCAAAAATCCGAAACAAATCTCAACTAACTGAAGCATCATCTCCTCTCGCCCATGCGGGCGGTGCACGTTGTAGATTTTAGGTTCAATGATGAGGCCGTAGAGGTGGAGCTGTCATGAAGCCTGTGGCAGTTGGTTAAAAGAGATCGAATTCAGGGTGACAACCAAAAATCTCAAACAATTCCAACTCAATATTTCCACTCAGCACACCTCATGGGGGGACCCTTCTGCATGCCCAAGCCCCACAACCGTGCTTCGACAAGTGAGCGCACCTCATGCAAGGGCGTATCTGAGTTTCAGGGGGCCCTAAACAAGTTCTCAAATGGGGCCTTTTGCAAGTTGACAAATAAAAATGACAATTATTTAAATGCAAACAAACATGGAGCATTGGAGAACAAACTATTTAAATGAAAACAAATTTATATATATGTTTCCAAAAAAAAAAATTGTTAACGTATGCTTTTTATATGAAATGCCTTGTGGCAAAAAGAAACTCGGATAAATTCTAACAGCAAAAACGAAATGTCATCTCAAAAGGTAAATATGATATATTAGAGAATACGATCAGAATGAAATGATGATGAATATATGTATATGAGAATACTAGTTGGAAGCTTAAAATGTAGAATAACCATATGCACTTGAAAATTTGGTTAGAAATTTATCATAAATAGGTAAATATGATCTACCATAGAACATTGAAAAAATATCATATAGTGGCATACATGGGCTAAGTAAAAAATAATATCAAATTCATAAAATGGTAAAATGACATGTATGGGTATGTGAAAAATAATTACTTTTAAAAATAAAAATGATTGAAAAATTAATTGGCCCATGCAAGTTTCAAACCTGCAACCTCCACATTATTAGTACAACAATCTAACCAACTGAGCTAATAAGCCAATTGTTAATACAATGTAATTATATCAGAAAATATTACATTTTACTTTTTAACATTGTAAATATTTAAAAAATATGAGGCCCTATAAAATTGGGGGCCCAAAGCAGTTGCTTGTGCTGCTTGGGCCCAGATCCGCCCCTGACCTCATGGAGGGACTCGCTGCCTTCACCTCAAGCTCCACGTCCTAGGAGCTCGTGATTGCCCCTGCGGTGGTCGATGTGACGGACGAAGGAGGTCCCCGTCTGGGACTGGTGAATCGAAGGCGATGCTGCCCTCTTCTCGAACTCCCCGCCACAGGAGCTGCGGAGGAAGGAGTGACATAGGCTAAAGGAGGTGGGTAAGACGGGCCGGCGGCGTCGAACGTTAGCCGCGGGTTGGGTTCATTGTTGGAAAGAAGGGGTTAGTGGTGGTGAATGACGGGCTTAGGGGATGGACGGTGAAGGGCTAACGGAGAGGGGGCGGCGCAATCCTAGCCGCCACCCCCTCCAAACTCAAATCTAGATCTTGGTTTTCTTTTTGAATTATTTTGAAGAGCTTCTCTCTCTTGAAAATCTAGAGAGAGAAACTCTTTTTGGAATTCTTTTTGGAATTTTGAAATCAATTTTATAATAGCAGTTAGGCCTGTTTTGGAAATCACCGATAATTGATTATTTCAATAAATACTTTTTGATGTATTAATAACAATAGTTCTAAAAACACCATGTCCAGAGCTCCCAACCTCCAACCCATCCACAAACACCATTCCTCCTACCATCAACCATCCAACCGTCGCGGCTACTCTTCTCCACCCCCCCTATGACCAAGAGATACAGAGAGGACGAAGAGGAGCGCCGCCAAGCTAGGCTCGAAGGGGAGCGAAGGTGGCGTCAGAGCTCGAGACGCGACTATCACCGAACTCCATCTCCCAAAGCTAGGAGAGACAGGGAAGAAGACTTTCACAAGAAGAGGGAGAGGGAAGATGATCGTCACGTCAGAGAAAGACGAGAGGTTTCGCACCACGACGACATTAAGGAAGATGGCCAGAAGTCGACCAAGCATTTCATTGATGAAGATACCCCAGCTACCGAAGGCATAAACAAAAGGCACCGTTCTTACGCTGAAGTTACCAGGGGCAGGTCTGGCGCCGCAGACGGGATCGGAGTGCAGCAGCGCTCTCACTCCCCAGTTCTTGATTCTCGACCCACCATGGAGGACGAAGCGGGCGAATGGGTCTTAGTTAGACCTCGTAAAGCGAGAAAGTCACCAAAGACCCATAGCTCATCGAAAAATTCGAGGATTGAAGGTCGTCAAAATTGCCATAAGTGCGCTCAGCCAGGCCACTCCATTAGCAAGTGTAAGTTCGACTGGTTTTGCTATTATTGCCAGAACTCAGGCCATATCTCTTTGAACTGTCCAAAGCGCCTGAAAGCTACTCCCTCCAACTCGAAAGCTCCGAAGACAGTTCACGCTTCAATTTCAGAGGGAAGTAAGACTGAAGAGAGTGCCGCCGGTGATCGCCACGTTGTGCAGGCCTCCATCTCTCCAACACCGCTTATAGCAGAGTTCGAAAGGCGCTTCAATGGAGGCATACTGATCAAAGCCCAAACCGGCGTCCCTACAGCCAACGATATTTCTGAACTTCTTCTCGCAGCTTTTGTCACCTCCCCAGCTCCGACGTGGGTCATCCAAGACATAGCGGTCGACACCTTCTACGCACATTGCAGTGACGCCGCGATCGCCAAAGAGGCCATCAGAGTTAAGGGATTGGAGGGGAAGGATCGTCATGGACTTGAATTCTTCGTGACGTTCAAATGGTGGTCAAGAGAATTCGGCGCGACGAAAGCAGACTCACTCCCACCCGTGTGGATTCGCCTCTACAACCTACCCTTCCACTGTTGGGTTCGCTCCGGATTTCAAAACATGGTTCGTCCATTTGGGATGCTCATCGACATAGACAGGCAGACGCTCACCCATTCGGCAAGGAAATTCGCACGAATCAAAGTAGGGGTCGCTAACAAGGCTGCAATCCCATCCAAGATCATAACGGAGTTCGACAACGTTATCTACGATGTCAAGGTGATAGTCGAGCCCCACAAGAACGTTTCCTTCAGAGAATTTTCGCATCCTGTTACTAGAAAATCAGACGGTGGAGATTCGAAGCTGGAGGAAGAAGATAACTCACAGCCGTTGGATGAGAGGCGATCTGATCTGCACCGTTCAGATCCTCAGCGGGTTCATGGCACAGACGAATCACGTGAGCGCCAAATTCAAATTGTTCAGGACCACAAATCGAAGCAGTACAGCTCAGCTTGTCTCCCTCAATCACATTCGCACATTTGGAAGTGGACCCCGAAGCTTACTCCAGCTGGAGATGAGACAATTCTGAACAGATTCGACGGGTCCACTGCAGATGATGTGATCCGAAGCTGCGAAAAGATCCAATGCGGCGATGTGACAGGAGAAAGTATCATTCCCCAGAGCTCGAAGCCAGAGAAAAGATTGGGCATTTTGAAACAGGCTTTGGGTGTTGGACTGGGCCACATTAAGGAGTTGGGCCTACTCAATGAAGATTGGCTTAAATTCTCTCAAGATGAAATCGGGCTCTCAGTTAAGTCAGCATTGTTTAACTTGATCCAGCCTATTAATGACGCTGTTAAGTCCCCCAACCAGCTGCACACCGAATCAGCTCACATCAGACCAGAACCCTTCGACAGGTCGAACGTAGCCACGGGCGGAATTCAACCCTCCTTCAGTCCAATTCAGATTGATACACAACAGAGAATTCACACAGGGCAGTCCGTTTTGGAGGGTTCTACACACGAGTCCAGTAACGTGATGATTGGAGCTTTAGACGGGATCAGAGAGGACAATCTTATCTCAGTTACAGAGACGTATGGAGAAGATAAGGAGGTGAAAGGAAGCGTGGGCAGCACATCAACCAGAAAGATAACAGAATATCAAAGAAAAGGCAAAAGACAGGTGGTTACTATGGATAGCCAGACGGATCAGATAGTCGAGCGGCCTTTCAGGGAAAAGGCCCTAAAGATTGCTGAATCGCCAGGGGCAGGTACTTCTTACGCGAATTGCTCTATTCTTAATTCCCTAACTGATGATTCGCTTATTTATTTCGCTCCCTTGTATGGGTTAGTTTTGGGTACATCTAAGGCAGAACAACTAGCTAACATTGCCTTTATTAGAGAGAAATCGAACTTAGGACACACTTGACCCTAGAGTGTTTGATGGGTCGGGGGTATGAGAGATTATAGATGCATTATTTCCTTTTAATGATTTACACATTTTGGAACGTTAGAGGTATGCGTCTTTCGAGAAAAAAAGAGCGTTAGGAGTCACGCTAGGCAAAATTCACCCCGACATCTGTGGACTCCAAGAAACCAGAATCGAATTCCCAACGGAAGAAGATTTTTCATCTCTTAGAGGTATGGCGGATTTCCATTGGAAATTTAAACCAGCGAGAGGGTATTCAGGTGGCATTGCACTGGGGGCGAGGGTGTCTTTATTCGAGATTTTGGGCGATTTTATCGGTCATTTCTCCGTTTCGATCAGAATTAGGCGTAGAAGCGACGGTTGGATCCACACCATCTCAAGTCTCTACGGTCCTTACGACAGTAGATATCGAGGAGAGCTGTGGACGGAACTTAGATTAATTAGAAACAAATGGGCTGACCCGTGGATGATAGGAGGAGATTTCAACATTACTAGATTCCAGAGCGAGCATAGAGGCAGAGGCCACTGTAGAGCGGATCAAGAGTCTTTCAACGACATCATAGACGAATTGGAGTTGCTGGAATTAGAGATGACAGATAGAAAATTCACCTGGTCCAACATGCAGCGTAACCCAACGCTTGCAAAGTTGGATCGTGTGCTAGTGTCTAACGAATGGGAGGAAGCACATCCGTTCGCCAAGGTGAAAACAGCGCTCAGATACACATCCGACCATCTCCCCTTGGTTATCGATTGTGGTCCTAAAGGGAAGCAGCTCCAATTCGGGTTCAAATTCGAGAAAGCTTGGACTATCCACGAAGACACTCGACAAATCATCAAGGATAGTTGGGAGGAAAGCACTACTCAATCATCAGCAGTAGGTGTCTGGGTAGAGAAGACGCGGCGTCTCCGAAGAAGATTAAGGGAGTGGTCAAAAGGCAAGACACAGCAAGCCAACATGAGAAGAGAGTTTCTAGCGAATAGAATAGACGTGCTCGAAATTACCCAGGAAGAGCGGGAATTGCTGGAGGTCGAGAAAGACGAGATGACCAACAACAGATCGGAGCTACAGCAGATAGCCAGGATGGAAGAGCTGTACTGGAAACAGAGATCGAGGATCCAATGGCTCAGAGAAGGGGACGCAAACACAAAATACTTCCACAAGATGGCTAATAGCAGAAAAAGACAGAATCAGATCACGGGCATGACGGTGAACGGGACCTGGACCGAAAACGAAGAGGTTATCAAGGACCACCTGGATAGGCATTTCCACGCACTATTGGGTGAGACCCCAAGCTCAAGTTGTGCGCTCGCCCCAGACATGTGGAGCTCTTCCAGAATAGATGGCAGCGAGGGGATTGAATCAAGATTCACAGAGGAAGAGGTTTTCACCGCAATCAAGTCGCTAGGTCAGGACAAAGCCCCTGGACCAGACGGATTTCCGATTTTCTTCTACAAACTATATTGGAATATCATCAAAGAGGACCTGATGAATATTTTCCAAGCTTTTTTCGATGGAGAAGAGAATCTAGAGAGGTTAAACTATGCTACAATTGTGCTGGTTCCTAAGAAGAGCGAAGTCACTTCCCACGAAGACCTCAGACCTATTAGTTTGCTCAACGGATCGTTCAAAATCATCACAAAAGTGTTAGCCCAGAGACTAGCACCGCACCTAAACGACATCATTGTGCCATCACAAAGCGGATTCATTAAGGGAAGGGACATTATGGATAGTATTGCATCTGCTCATGAAATTGTTTTCAGAGGCAACAGAGAGAAGGTGAACAGATTTCTCCTCAAACTTGACTTCCAGAAGGCATATGACTCAGTATCCTGGGACTGTACTGAAGAGGCTTTACAGCTTAAAGGCTTTGGACAAAGATGGAGATTGTGGATGAATAGGTGCATCAGGGGAGGCAAATCGACCATTCAGATTAACGGATGGCACGGTAAGGAAATCAAGTGCAAACGGGGGCTTCGTCAAGGGGATCCCCTATCATCCCTTCTATTCGCAATCGTGGCGGACGGCTTGGCAGAGATGTTCGCAAGAGGTCGAGATAACAATATCATCAAAGGTTTACAGATTAAAGGAATCTCACAGCCTTTGTCGATATTACAGTACGCCGACGACACTATCCTCTTCGGCCACGCTAGCATGGAGGAAGTGGTGGCCATCAAAGCCGCCTTGGTATGCTTCCAAGGGTGGTCAGGACTGAAGGTGAACCCATCGAAGACCAGCATCATCCCTATGGCAGATCAGCTATCCTTACCGATCCAGGACATCATGAACATTTTAGACTGTAGGGTAAGCACTTTCCCAATTAAATATTTGGGCACTCCCATCAGACCCGGAGCCCTATTGAAGGAGGATTGGATTCCGCTAATCGACAAAATTAAGAAAAAGCTAGGGGGTTGGCAGAACAGATTCCTCTCTCTCGGAGGTCGGATTATCCTGCTCAACTCGGTTCTTAGCGCCATACCCCTGTACCTTATGTCTATCTACGAATTACCAAAGTGGGTGATTAATAGCATAGACAAGTTAAGACGTAGATTTTTATGGAAGGGCACCGATGAGGGTAATAGAGGGATTCCTTTAGTCCAGTGGGAAAGAGTCTGTAAAAAGAAGGAATTCGGGGGATTGGGTATTACTAATCTCCACGATATGAATAGGGCGCTGCTTTCCAAATGGTGGTGGAAAATCTCCAATAATCGTAAAGGTTGGTGGAAGTTTTCCTTCGATCTCTGTCGGAAGAGAAGAAAATTTCGCTTCGGTGGGAAAAGCCCAAAAGCAAAAGTTTCCGGGCTGTGGAAAGGTATCGCCAAGCCGGGCTCTAGATGTAAGGTGGGAAACGGGAAAAACACAAGATTCTGGAAAGACAGATGGTGTGGCCAGACAAGTCTTATTGCCCAATTTCCTGAAGCAGCCAAAGTAGCAAATAATCTAGACCTGATGGTGGCAGACATAAGGAAAAACGGCAAGCTGAAGTTCATCGTTAACCAAAACCTTAGCGACGAGAGTATCGCACAGTTCGAGGCATTGAATAGACAGGTACTTCAAGAAGAAGGGACAGCCAACAACCTAGACGATGAAAGAACGTGGGATAGAGACGCCTCAAAAGAATTCACGGTCTCCTCCATGTACTATTGGATCAACGACGGCGGGTTGAGATGTAACGTCCAATCGATCATCTGGGGGACCGTAGCCCCATTAAAAGTTAGGATGTTTTGTTGGTTAGCACACAAAAACGCGATTCTCTCCAAAGTTAATCTTCGCAGGCGAAATATGATTTTTGACACTACCTGTGAGTTGTGCTTAGAGGCGGATGAAGACGTTAACCATATCCTTTTTCAGTGCCATAAGGCTAGATTATCTTGGGAAGTCATTTGTAGGGGATTCGGTTGTAATATTCTACCACAATCGACCATTGATACCTGGGTGACCATTAGGGATACATACATTAGATCAGGAGACACTAAAGCCTGGGATTTAGCTGTAGCAGCAACTATGTGGAGTCTGTGGCTAGAAAGAAATGATTTCATTTTTCGCAACTATCAGTATAGATTTTCTTTCTCTGTGTACAAAATCTTTGTTCTAATCCATGAATGGGCAGGTGCAAAGGAGGCGGCAATGAAATTCAGAGGCACAGACGGATAGGGGAACAGGTTTTAGAGGAGGCCAACAATAGCAGGTACCATGGAGGCGATCAAAGAAAGAGGAGTCCAATTTGTGAAGTTGTTGCAGATCTGTAACCGTTGATGTTGTATACTTTCGACTTTCTGTTCTAGGTTTTATTTTGAACTCGAGTAGATTCGAGTACTTTTGATGTTACGTGTTGCTTGTTGCACACGTGTTTATCTTTCCTGCTTTCTTATTTGCTGTACTGTTGTGTTTCGTTATTTCTGATTAATGAAACGATGATGGACGTCATCTTTTATCAAAAAAAAAGAAATCACCGATAATTCTGAGAAGTCATATTTTCAACAGCATCACCCGTTCGAAATTAATGTTAATGTTTGTGATTACAAATTAACTACCAGTTTAGTTAGTACCCAATTGGAGCAGTTGAATGTATGTATATGTCTGTATATACGATGCATATGAAAAGTGATTCTCTGAAATGAGAAAATTCTATATAAAGAAAGAACTGACAAATACCGTTAGCCTGTCAGGTTTGCTTCGGTACGTAAAAGAATGTGAACGATGGAGAACAGGAATTAGATAAGTAGATATATACATGTATGAATGAGCCGATCATATTCATGCATATGCAAATTATCTTCTCATTAAGAGCATCCACAGTCGTTTGCTATATTTGCCAATTTTCCATTTTTTTAGTAAACGAGACACTGCAGTCGTTTACTATTTTGCCATATTTTGGCAAAGTGGCTACAGTGCGTTCTCATTTTTGAGAAACAAATTTGCTATTCTCAAATTATAAGAGACGGGACAACATGTATCGTCTCATATCTTTTTGACTTTTTTAATAGAAGTCAGACGAGACAACTTTTTTTTTTCTGGACGGTCTGATTCGTCTGGAGAAAAAAAATAATAAAATAAAATAAAATAAAATAAAATCAAACAACCGCTCGGACGAGACATATTGTCTCGTCTCAAGCAAAATAGCTTGGGACATGCGGGACAACATGTCCCGTCCATGAAATCTGGGCTATTAGATTAGGTCACTAACTTAGTTTAGGTAGTTAGTTATTAGGTTTAGGTTATATTTTATTAGATAATTTATTTAATTAAACTATTTTAATCTCTAATCACTAATTAATTAACCGTAAAAAAAAAAATCCGACGAAACAATATGTCTCGTCCGTGTCAAATTTTAGCAAACAACGACTGCAAACGATTTCGCTAAATACTATTACTGTAGCTGCCATTCTGACAAATTTAAGAAACACCATTGTAGATGCTCTTAATTGGCACTAACATAGTCTGACAGACTGTTGCTTAATTCATTCCTTTTGTTGATTGAAGGCCATCACACAAAGTACCATGGTTAAAAGACTTGGCATCGGTTTCGGTTTCGGTATCGCCTTCCAGTTTTGGTATTGGTTTTGGCATTCAAGGAAATATCAGGTTGTTCGACTCTTTGTGTTGAAACTTTCAGTATCAACTTATTGAAGTGTTCAAATATTTAGTTAATGAATTAAAGAATATTTTTATACAAAAAAATCAAAGAAAACATTCAATTCCTTTTTTTGTTAAATCTGTAACCATTTAAGATAACATCTGTGTTTGTAGTATTCTTCAATTTCATCTACATAATCTATTTTTTTTTAAAATACTATATTAAACACATGTTAAGTTACAAAGAATACTGTAAAAATATCTACTACCAACATCGAGTGTCCTCTTAATCTTGCACTGCCTCTCGTGTCCTTCAATTCATCATTAATAACTATCCGGACTTTGATGTGAACATGAAGTCTTGACTACCCGGACTTTGATGTGAACCTAGACAATAACTATCACACAGTTTCATCTCTTCACAGAACTAGGTTCTCTTGTTGTATTCATTTTGGCCTTGAACAACCCTGGTTAATCGTGAGTGAACTTGAAGAATGTAGTATCTCTTCATTCTCCTAGATCGGCCTCATTTCACACTCACAACCCATAAAGAGTATCTTGTCATACCCCACTTTTATTTCAAAACTATAGAAATCATTAAAAGCCAAGTTTATCCTAACCCTTTCCAGGCAGCACTGTTTTATCAGCCTAAGAGTGGGTACGAGATTTTAATCTCTCAGTGCTCACGTCGATTCAACAAGAATTAGTTGTCCCTATGAACCTAAATATTGGGATCTCCAATTGCTAGGTAGGGTTTCCATCAAGTATCCTCTTTCGTCATAGGCTTTAAACTCATTCCTCTTGATGATCTCACAACTTGCTCTCGTGACAAACCTTTAGCAAATGGATCCGCTAGGTTGTCGGCCGATTTTATATACTTTATAGAGATTATTCCATTTGAGAGCAGTTGTCTAATGGTTTTCTGTCGCCTTCTGATATGACGAGACTTACCATTATACATACAACTCAGTGTCCTTGCTATAGCCAGTTGGCTGTCACAGTGTACACATATAGCAGACACTGGTTTTTTTCACATGGAAATATCCTCTAAAAAGTTTCGAAGCCACTCTGCTTTCTCTGCCGCTTTGTCTAAAGCAATAAACTCAGATTCCATGGTAAATCTGGCCAGTAACGTTTGTTTAGAGGATTTTCATGACACAGATGCACCACCAAGAGTGAAGACATATCCACTTGTGGATTTCGAGTTCTTGGAGTCCGATATCCAGTTGACATCACTGTAGCTTTCTAGTACTGCTGGATATCTGGTGTAATGCAGCCCATAACTCTGAGTATGTCACAAGTAGTTCAATACTATAGTTATTCCTTTCTAGAGACTTCGTCCTGAATTACTTGTGTATCGGCTCAGTAAATTTACTGAATGTGCCAAGTCCGGTCTTGTACAATTTGTTAAGTATATCAGACTACCGAAGAAAAGACTGGGATCCACAGGACTTTTGGCAATCCCATTGGAGTAATTCTTGAATCTTTCAAGTACTTTTTCAGCGTAATGAGTTTGAGACAAAGTAATTCTCTCAGACGATCTGGAAACTTTTGATTCCTAGTATAACATCTGCAACTCCTAAATCTTTCATATCAAACTTACCACTAAACATGTTCTTAGTTTGTTTGATAATGTCATTATTGCTACTAATAATGAGCATGTCATCTACATACAGGTACGCCAGAATATATTCATTTGGAGTATCTTTGATGTAGATATACTTATTACATTTATTTATTTTGAAACCATTTGACATCATAGCATTATCAAATTTTGCATGTCACTGCTTTGGAGCTTGTTTCAGTCCGTACAAGGATTTTACAAGCCTGCACACCTTGTTTTCCTGTCCAGAAACTACGTAACCCTCAGGTTCTTTCATGTATATTTTTTCTTCTAATTCCGCATTTAGAAATGCAGTTTTGACATGCATTTGATGTATTTCGAGATTACGTAGAGCTGCAATAGCTATCAGCATTCTTAAGGAAGTTATTCTTGTGACCGGAAAATATGTATCAAAAAAGTCTAGGCCTTCCTTTTACCTAAATCCTTGTACCACAAGTCTCACCTTATTTTTCTCTATTGAACCATCTGGTTTCAATTTTTATTTGAAAATCCATTTGTATCCTAGAGCTTTACACCCAGAAGGCAAATCGACCAACTCTCATGTATGATTTTGCATAATGGAGTTTATTTCACTTTTGATTGCTTCGTTCCACATAGGAGCATCAGGCGTAGACATAGCTTTCTTGAATATTCTGGGCTCATTCTCTAACAGAAAGACTGTTACAAAGTCAGTACCAAATGACTTTGATGTTCTAGCCCGTTAACTTCGTCTAGGTTCATCATTATCATCTCCTGGTTCATCACCGAGGTACTTGCACTCCCTTGCTGACGTGTATGTTAGGGATATATAGCATCTTTGTACGGAAACACGTGTTCAAAGAAGGAGGCATTCCTTGATTCCATTATTGTATTCACATGAACGTCCGGTATATCCGATTTATATACCAAGAACCGATATGCATTGTTGTTATGTGCATAGCCTATGAATATGCAATCAATGGTTTTAGGTCCTATTGTGACCTGTTTGGGATTAGGTACTGCTACCTTTACTAGACACCCCCACACTTTGAGGTATTTATACGAAGGTACATTACCTTTTCACAGTCCGTATAGTGTCTTGTCAGTTTTCTTGTGAGGTATTTTATTGAGAATATAGTTGGCGGTCAGCAATGCTTCCCCTCACATGTTCTGGTGTAACCCAGAATTCAATAACAAGACATTAATCATCTCCTTTAAAGTTTGGTTCTTGCACTCGGTAGTACCGTTTGATTCAGACGAGTAAGGAGCACTAGTCTGATGAACTATTCCATGTTCAGAACATAACATACTAAACGATGCATCATATTCCCCACCTCTATCACTCCTAACAATTTTAATCTTTTTGCCAAGTTGATTCTCAACCTCAAGCTTATATTCCTTGAATTTATCCAATGCCTCATTTTTGCTATGTAACAAGTATACATAGCAGTATTTTGTACAATCGTCTATGAACGTCACAAAATACTTTTTACCGCATCTGGTCTGCACGTATTTTAAATCACACAAATCCGTATAAATTAGACCTAGAGTTTCAGTGTTTCCTTTAACAGAACGGGATGGAGTTTTAGTGAGCTTGGCCTCTGTGCAAACTTCACATTTGTCACAGTTGTCTACCTTAAATTTTGGTAGTAAATTCATGTTAATTAATCGACGCAGATAATTGAAATTAACATGGCCTAGTCTTTCATGCCAAACAAAAGAAGACTCAACAACATAAGCAACATGATTAATTTTATTAATTTTGAGAACAACAAATTTTGGGATGACTGCCATTACATTGAATTTGAACAGTCCACTCTTAACATACCATTTTTCCAAATACACCCCATTCTTTGAAAGTACAAAATTATCAGATGCAAGAACGACCCTAAATCTATTCTTGCTTAGCAAAGATTCCGAGACCAGGTTCTTTCGAATATCCGGAACGTGCAGCACATTGGTTAGTGTTAGTTCCTTCCCGGAAGTCATCTTCAGCACTATCTTTCATGTTCCTTCAATCTTGGAGGTGGAAGAATTTCCCGTGAACAACTGTTCATTCCTGTTGCACTTCTGGTATGAAGTGAACATAACCTTGTCCGAGCAGATGTGCTTGGTGGTCCCTGTATCATACCACCACTAACGCAGATTGCTCCCCACCAGATTGACCTCTGATACAACAGCACAGAAGTCCAAGTCAGCGAGACCGGTGGACAGGTTCTCATGTAGCGCCCCGAATTTCCAATATGATATCTCAGAAATACGTGGCACAATTCCAGCATCAACTTCAAATGTAATATTAAACACAGCCCAAAATAACAATAAAATTTTTCTCAAACTTTTATTACAATAATATTTACATAGCACAGCGGAATATATACACCTTGAATTACAAACTTTCTTTCTTTACAACACTTTCTTTTACAAAATCACACAATCCATTACATCACTTTAACTCAAGCATCCAAATTCCAAGCTATAGGTAATCACCTGTAAAATATGAGGAAAGAGATAACTCTAACCCCCAAAACTAAAGGGGTCAATCATAACGGTGTGAGTGACATCAAAACAAACAACATAAATAGAGCATAGATTCATCAACAACAGGAAATAAACAAGAGTAAATGAATTAGGGAATAACCATAAAACACGAAAACATCAAGTGAAGCTAAACTAAGTATCAAGTGTAGAAAACCGAAAACACATGCATAATACTAAGTCAAGAAAACATCAATGCTATGCATCCCACTCTACATAGGTCCAGTGCAAGCCCTTAACGTTCGACACTTTATAGGGTTTAATCCCCAGCTATGCAACTAACCCTACTTCTATGATTACTACGAGATATAGATACACTGTGAGTATTAGCCCATGTCCCGATAATTCCGGAGGTCAATCTCTATCCACAGATAATTCCGGAGACTATTTCACTCACACCTGGGAATCTTCGAAAATACCCCACACCGAAAGCTATGACACCTCATCACACGAATACCACATGAGTGTCGCCTCGACCCCGATAATTCCGGAGATCGATCCCACACCACAAGTAATTCCGGAGACTATTTCACTCACACCTGGATAATTCCGGGGATTATCTCACACCGCGATCCATACTGAGGTCCATAACCCATGTTCTCATTCATCATATCATCACTAGTGCCTGTCCTTATCATTTATGTTATTTACTGTAACCCCTGTTTCCATTAATACGTATTTTTAAAGTATTTCTTCCGTATTTAAATCCTCAGTATCTTATAACTATTCTTCCTTAATTGATTTTATTATTTAAACTATTTTTATGAACCCAATTGTTTAACTATTTATTAAAAGCCCAAGTTTGTACTTTGATTTTATTTATTTGTTTGAGCCCAGTTGTCATTATAAGCCCAATTCCATATTTTAATTTATTTTACTTATATAATTAATTCGAGTCCAAAGTTTAGCCCAACACCCTAATTATTTTGTTTAAATATTTTGAGTCCATGAACCCAGCCCAAATTCACTAAACCAGAACCCATATAATTGTGCAGAATTATCCTACACCTACCCGTATACAATTTCTTCACATCCCCCACTTTTCGATTCCCGTACCCCCCACTCTTCAATTCCAGTACTTCAACTCCCCACTCTACATATGCACGTTCCCCCATCACCTTGTAACTCCCCCCACTTCTGCCCCATTATCTTATTCTTTATTATATTATTAAACCCCCATTCCGTACCCCTCTCTCTCTCCCACTCTACTTTCCCCTTCCCTGTTCTCAACCAAAACCGAAAACAACCCGTCCTCTTTCTCCGCTCGCCTCACCAATCCACCTCCAGCCTCGACTTCGACCCCCGAGCTCCTTCGTCGCCAGCCATCGCCTCGCCTTCGACCATCACCGACTACACCCCCATGAGCTCGTGTCGCTTCCGTCGTCCCGCTCGCCTCGCCCCTGCTCCTCAACTCCTCCCCGGTTGCTCGAGCTCTCCATCCACCATTGTCGGAATCAGAGCTCCACCTCCACCTTGCACCGCCATCCTCCTCCTCCGCTCGAACTCCACAGCACCCTGCCCCGCCTCGTCTTCCGCCTCGCGAGTGCTTCCCGCTCGCACCGCTGCTCTACGTCTTCAACCCCGAAACTTCGCCACCTCTGCTTGCCGGTGCACCGCGATGACCCCCGTTTCCCCTCCTCCTGTCGCCACCACCACCGCCGCGTCCCCATCGCCGACCAGTCTGCTCCCCTCTGCCACCGCTCCAGTCGCGTCGTCCACCCACAACCGCAATCGCTTGCCATTCACTTCCGCCTCTAGTCGTGTCGCCACAGCATCGCTCAGTCGCTTGTCGTTCCCCTCCCACAGTCGCTGCTCCTCCCTTCCGTCGCCATCCAGTCATCGCGTCGCCCACGCCCGGTCGCAGCTCATTCTCCCGCTCTCTCTCTCTGTCTGTGTGTGTCGGAAGGTGAAGTAGAAGACAGGGTTGGGGATTACTAGTTGGTTGCTGATTGGTGTACTGGTTTACTGGAGTTTGGTGTTGTGGAGTAGATTGGGAATTGTGTGTTTGCTGTTTTGGAGAAGGGATTGGATTACTTTGTTGCTGTTGGATTGTTTGGTTGCTATTTACTGTTTTGGAGTTTGTGAAGGGGGACTCTGTTTGGTGTATTGAGTTGTGTTGGTGTTTGGTGTAGTTGGGAAGTTGCTATTTTGGATTTGTTATTTTGGCGTGGCTGCCACATATCTTGTACCTGTTTTGCTGCCCGGGATTCTGATCCCGTTATTCTTGTTTTCAATTTCATCGTCGTCAACTAACAGGCAAGTATCTCCTTGTACAACATGTTTGTTCTAGTACAAGCTTCTTTGCATAAATACCGCAAGTATATTCCTTGACTCTATTTGTATTATACATAATCCATCGATTCCGTATTCGTATATGATCGTGAATACTTTGTCACCATATGCATTGCATGAACACGATACACACATATATACTCTTAGAACCATATAGGATGTTGTGTATGAATTACTTGTCTTGTTACTAGTTTGAATGTTGATATCTTTTTATTCTTGATTAAGTTGCATATGCCATTGGTCACATCATAGTTACAACATATTTTATAAACCCTAAAATATGTTTTCCTGCATTACATAAGTCTTGATACTCGATTCTGTCATGTTACCCGTCCTTGTTGTTGCATGTAGTTATTGTTTCATGTTTGATTAAAATAAAAAGATAACAAGCCGGGGTATAAGGGTAAAGATTTAGTAGTGGGTAATATAGAATAGCGTACTCGGACGGGAGCTCATCGTTTCTCGATGCAGATTGCAAGTTACAAGTTGCAAGTTTGCAAAATACAGATTTACATGTTTCATGCTATAGGTTACACTATGTTCCACATTGCACGTATCTTGATACAAGATATACTTGACATGATTTTCCGGGTACGTGACCTATAGAATCCACCACTAATCTAAACGTTCACTTGATTGCGAGTAGCAACCATGTAGTATGGGACGCATGAAGTGCTACCTAGTTAGGTTAATAAAAGACATGACATTAACACGTACACTTGCATGATTCAATTACATGTTACATGTTCATGATGACTTGCATACTTGTTTACATGTTACGCGTTCATGTTGACTCGTTGCTTGCTTACTCGTTTACATGTTACATGTTCCTGTTGGATTATTTACTCATCATATGCATGCCACTTGTTCCATGATGTCTTGTTTTTCTTGTTTGCATGTTGTATTTCTACTATTATATGATTCTTGATTCCTTGCTCTTTCCCTGCTTTTGTTTGTTTTTATAATTGTCCCGTTAGCTTGTACCACTTGCGGCCCGTGACTTGCATTAACGGGTACCTCTTTGTTTCTCCTCTTTGTAATAATATGCTTGCAGGCCCAGATAGAGAATTACCCGAAGGTGTTGCTGAGCAAAGATTTTAGTCCTGTTTATTTTCATGTTATTTTAGTTCTTATTTTATTCATGTACTCTTTACTGTAATCCGGGCATGTTTGACCCGTAACTATGTTTCTTTTCCAGTTGTTGGTTATGTACTGTATTATGTCATGTACTATGTCATGTACTTTGTTATCCTACTGTGGTTTTACATGCTTGTGTGGTTGATATTGTTATCTTGTTGTTGAGTTAACTATACAGCTTATGAATGATGTATTCGCATCATTCGCTGGGCCTCAGTTATGTGCCCGTGTTTCCGTATTCTGGGAAGCGGGGCGTGACATTTACTTTACGAATCTCCTAGAGTTTGTGTACCCTACCGGATTTAACTCAACAACTGATCAACTAAAATGCCTCAACAGGCCCAAAACACAAATATCTCAACTGCCGGTATACTAGGGTCACACACACCCTCTAAAGACTCACACCCAAATATCCAAACCAATCTGCCATCATAAATTGCTCAATTAAAACAACTTGAAAATATATGTTCAGTAGAAGATTAGGTATAGAATAGTAAGTTATAGATTAAAACATTTCGAGAATAAATCATTTAAAAGAACATTCAAATATATCAAGATACATCAGTATCAGTCGACTATAGACAAGCGTCGATCAACTGTCCAGAGTGAAAAATCCAAAACTTCAATTAAAATAATTCTAAGTAGCGCCAGTCGACTGTAAAAAGTCATCGGTCGACTGTCCAGAACGAAATTTCAAGAAAACTAAAAAGCACTGCAGCCAGGTCGCGACGGTCGACTGTAAAATACCACCGGTTGACTGTCAACCTGCAGACTGCAGATTTTTGGTTGTGCACATTTCAACCGATACGGAGTTTTACTTTATAAAAATGATTTCTACAAAAAACATATTTCTTATATGATCAAATACAACTTATAGGATATATAATAGTCAATAAAACTAAATCAAAACTACTTGGATTTATAAAAATACCAATTTGTTGATTTCTTTCAATTAAAACCATGAATTGTGCATATAATCAAAATAGAGTTTCTTAAGAATCAATTATTCATTGAAATAGCTTCGTATTCAGGTTCAAACCATATCAATACCAAAATAGGTCGAGATATAGTCAAATTCTTCGAAAACACATAAAGACTCAATTTCCTTCAAAACTCACAACATAAGCTATTCATGAAAAATATTGTGCATGTTTATGCACCAAAGAACTTCACAATCCATCAATTAAAATTAAACATATTCAGAATTAAATCTCAGGGTTTAAGAAATCCAAACGCAAACAAACCTTTCACCAAAATCTCAAAATCCCAAATTTGGTTATACTACATCAAACCCCAAATCAATTTCCACAATTTAATTCTGAAGACTTAATCTCTTGATTCATTAGCCCTTCTTAAGGTTCCTCAAACTCAATCACCATGATTAACTCATGAACATAAACAAATTTAACATTACCATATCAATTGCATTCAACCATTACTCAAAGGTAATAAAAGTCTCATCTTTATTCAATCTATGCATGACAATCACCATACTCAATCAAGTCAACAACTATCCCCAAAAAATAACCTACCCATAATCTATAATAGGCCGTTCAACATTTTCAAATCATCCACATAAAATTCTACTCATAAATTATTAAGGTTTTCAAAAAAAATCCAATTTTTGACCATCAATCCAACATCTATATTAATACCCAAACCCTAGCATGATATCTAGGAGATGAAACACCACATACATCATTCAAAGAATAAAACAAAACAATTATATCACTCACCTTGTTGAAGAGATTGAACGAAGATGAATAGAAAAATAAGAAAAACTCCTTGATATGGCTAAAAATGGGGTTAAATCGGAATCGTCCAAACGGAACACGAATCTTGAAGCACAGGGATAAAACGGTAATTTCACCAACCAAAGGGTCCAAACCGGGTGTCGGGTCTTCACCTCAAAAACCCAATAACCCACGGATGGATCCACCTCAAAGTGGGCGCGGGTTTTAACCCGTTGCGCACCCATTCCGTCAGGATGAAACCAAGGTCCCTGATTAACCTTAACCAACGGCCTTGATTCACATCCCTCCTACCACTGGGAGCCAGGGATTAAACTCCTTAACTGATTAGAGGGAATATACCTAATCAGATTACTTTCCTTATCTGGTTACAAGGAATATCACTTATCGAATCACGGGGATTACATTCCTAATCCAGTCCCTAAGACGCCTATAAATACCCCCCATCCATCTCCATTGCGAGGTAATCAATCTTTCTCTAGTTAAACGCTCTTTCATAATCATTTCTGGTTACTGACTTGAGCGTCGGAGGGTGCGTCGCCGGGATCAACCCCGGTGTCTCGCACTTTTTGCAGGTGCACGGTGGGAGCAACGATCAGAGGTCGACGGAACAGGTATACAGGTTCTCCTATTCAGTTTCCCCAAGAACTCACAAATTCATCTGTTTGCCCCCACACCGAATTTAGCGGCAACAGATTGACGCCGTCTGTGGGAAACTAACGAATAGAGACCTTTCCTCCTTCCGGTGAACAGGTTTTCTCCTGCCATGCCGCCTCGCAAAGTTAGATCTAGGGGCTCCAACCGAGCGCCCAACCCTGACCAGCAAGAAGTCCTTCCTGATCCCGCTCAGCAACAAGGGCAACTCCCTCCTACCGTGGAAGAGCCGCTCCAACGGAACCCTCCACATCCTGATCCGAAGGCGCCTAACCCCCAGAAACAGCCTCTTCACCAAGAGAACATCCCCATCCACACCGCCTCCAGTGCCTCCATGGCCTCCCATCATCCCCGAGCCTCTGGTCGCCGCAATACCCCTCCCAAACGCCCGGAAGATGACGACCTTCGTCGCCATCTGGATGAAAAGCGGGCTCGGGGGGAAGCCTCCCGCCAGCGAGAGCAATCCCCCCGACACCGAGAGCGCAGGAGGTCCCCCGTCCGAAGAGGGAGAAAGGACTCCCCCGATCACTACCGAAGGAGGCACTCTCCAGCAGGCAGGCAGCAGCTTAGGAACAATGAGGCACCCATTACCCGGGCCGAGTTCCAACAATTCCAAGCGATGGTACAACAGGCCCTCAACCTCCGTCAGAACCCCAATGAGCAGAAGGTCCCATCCCCTCCTCCGGTCCGGAGCCCTCGCCAACGGTCCCCTTCTCCTCGACCCGCTCCTACCAATTCCAGACGCACCCCGAGTCCTCGTCGTTCTCGAAGCCACCATCGCCGCAGCCCTCGCTCCCCCTCATACGAAGACGAGTCCCGTGGCTCGGCAGATCACCGTCGGAGAGATGACACCGTGAACCGCCGTCTGAACGAAGTGGAAAAACTCTTGGGACAGATAAACCGAGAAGAAGAGCTCAGGGGAAGGACCCTACGTCCCAGCCGACCCCCGTTCTCCCGGACCATAGTAGATGCTCCTGTTCCCTTCGGTTTCAAACCTCCCCAGTTCGAGAACTACACTGGGGAGACCGATCCAGTTGACCACATCGAAAGCTTTAAGACCTTGATGCTCCTCCATCAAGCCTCCGATGCCCTCCTCTGCAAAACATTCCCAGCAACTCTCAAAGGCCCAGCTCGAGAATGGTACTCTCGACTTGCCCCGGCGTCGATATTCTCCTTCGAACAGTTCGAGACACTGTTCATCACCCATTTCGTCAGCAGCCGAAGGGCCGAGAAGACCAGCATCTCACTATTGCACCTCCGTCAACAGAAGGGGGAGAAATTGAGAGACTACGTGAAGAGGTTCACAGCTGAAGCCAGAACCATCGCATCCCTCGACCAATCCGTCGCCACCGCGGCGTTCCAATCCAATATCCTCAATTCCAATCTCCGCTCCTCCCTCGCCAAGAAACCCCCGCACGACTTTTCTGACCTCCTCCTCCGAACTGAAAAGTACATCCGAGCTGAAGAGGCCGAGGAACGTCCCAACTGGGAAGTGCCTGCCTCCGGGTTTAAGAGGAAAGGAACGGAAGAAGAAGGAGCCAAGAAGCTCCAGAAAGACAACGCCGGCCAGCGCCGACCTCCCCCTAGATTTGAAAAGTTTACTCCCCTCACCACAAACATCTCCGCCATTTTCATGGAAGTCGAAAAGGAAGGGGTCCTACCTCCAGCTCCAAAGATGAACACCCCAGCTAAAAGAAGGGATAGAGAGAAATGGTGCCGCTATCACCGGGACCATGGGCACGACACTAACGATTGCCGAGCGCTAAGAAACGAGATCGAGGCCCTCATCCAGAGGGGGCAGTTGGCAAAATTCGTGAGAAAGGACCAAGGCGAGCTCCCCCCCAGCCTCGGGGGGCTAACAAACGTCCAGAGCGAGAAGAAACGCCAGAGTTTGAGGAAGAACGAGTTCTCCACCTTATCCATGGGGGTCCAATGGGGGGCTCCTCGAACTCTTCTCGGAAAGCTTTTATAAGAGAAGTCAACTCGGTCCGAGCCACCCCTCCTCCCAAAGGCCTCGGAGTGCCCGTCACCTTCTCTGATGAAGATCTCGAGGGCGTCCGCACCCCACATTGTGACGCACTCGTCATTAACCTTCACATGGCCAATTTCAAAGTCGAAAGGATCTTAGTAGATAACGGTTCCTCCGTAAACATCCTATTCCTCGATGCTTTTAAGGGGCTGAAGCTCTCCCGAGACAGACTCAAGCCCGCCGGGTATACGCTCCATGGGTTCACGGGAGTGCCGGTGACGATCGAAGGGGTGATTACCCTCGATGTCACAGCAGGCAAAACTCCTACTACCCGCACGGAGTCAATGGATTTCATGGTCGTAGATGTCCCAGCGGCCTACAACGTCATTTTGGGTCGGCCCGGCCTAGCCGCCCTTGAAGCCGTCCCTTCTGCCTATCATCTCAAAATGAAATTCCCCACTCGGGCAGGGGTGGGAGAGGTAAAGGGCAATCAGGAGCAAGCCCGCAAGTGTTATATGACTTCGACCCTCGGACCCGTCCTCTCCTTAGAAACACTCGAGATCCCCCAAGATGCTGCTCGGCCAACTTCCGAGCCGGTAGACGAGTTGGAAGAGGTACTCTTCTCGGAGCAGGAGCCGACCCGCAGGTTCTTCGTCAGCAAAACCCTCCCATCCGCACTATACGCGGATATTGTAGAATGCATCCGAGCCAACCAAGACCTCTTCGCATGGACAGCAGCAGACATGCCCGGTATCTCCGAAGAACTCTTGGTCCACCGCCTCAGTGTTGATCCGGGGTCCAAACCGGTCCAGCAGAAGAGGCGCAAGTTCGCCCCCGAGCGTCAGCTCGCTATCAAAGAAGAGGTGGACAAATTGCTGAAGGCCCGGTTCATACAGGAAGTAAATTATCCTGAGTGGTTGTCAAACGTAGTGATGGTAAAGAAGTCCAACGGTACATGGAGAATCTGTATTGATTTCACTGACCTCAACAAGGCCTGCCCTAAAGACCCCTTCCCTCTGCCGAGCATCGACACTCTGATTGACGCAACCTCGGGACATGAGCTCCTCAGCTTCATGGACGCTTTCTCGGGTTACAATCAGATAAGGATGTTCCCCCCGGATATTCCGAAGACATCTTTTGTGACCGACCAAGGGCTCTACTGCTACAGAGTCATGCCTTTCGGCCTAAAGAATGCCGGGGCGACGTACCAGCGCCTTGTTAACAAGGTATTTCAGGCGCAGATCGGCCGAAACATGGAAGTGTACGTGGACGACATGCTTGTGAAAAGCATCCGAGGCGTTGATCATGTGGCCGACCTTCAAGAAGCGTTTGATGTTTTAAGAAAGCACAATATGAGACTCAACCCGAACAAGTGTGCGTTCGGCGTCTCATCAGGGAAGTTCCTCGGCTTCATGGTTAGCCAACGAGGGATTGAAGCGAATCCGGAAAAGATCAAGGCCATACTGGATATGGCCCCTCCTAGAAATGTCAAGGAAGTTCAAAGGTTGACTGGTCGCCTAGCCGCCATAGGGCGCTTTCTGTCGAAGTCCGGGGAGAAGTGCCTCCCATTCTTCAAAGCCCTCAGGGGGGCGAAGGGATTCGAGTGGGGGCAACAACAACAAGATTCCTTCGACCAGCTTAAGGCTTACCTCGTCAATCCACCTCTCCTCAGCAAGCCCATACCAGGCGAACCACTTTACCTCTACTTGGCAGCCTCGGAGCAGACGCTAAGTGCGGTCTTAGTCAGGGAAGAAGAAAGAACTCAGAAGCCCATTTACTACGTCAGCAAAGTGCTCCGGGACGCCGAGCTCCGGTACCCGAAAATTGAGAAAATAGCCTACGCCCTGATAATGGCTGCAAGAAAACTTCGGCCATACTTCCAGTCTCATTCGGTGGTCGTTCTTACCGACCAGCCGTTGAAACAGATCCTTCACAAGCCAGAGACTTCCGGCCGCCTCATGAAGTGGTCGATCGAGCTGAGCCAACATGATATCACTTATCAGCCTCGAACCGCAATCAAGGCACAGGCTCTGGCCGAATTCATAGTTGAAACGACTATCCCCGACTCCGAGCAAACAACGAAGGGACCGCCTATCTGGTCGGTATATGTCGATGGATCCTCTTGCAACGAGGGGAGCGGGGCTGGAGTCATCCTTGCGGGCCCAGACGACTTTGTCCTTCAATATTCCCTCCGGATAAACTTTAAAGCCTCGAATAACGAAGCCGAATACGAGGCGCTCATAGCCGGCCTCGGGATGGCCCGAAACGCAGGGGCGCGACGCCTGCAGATCTTCAGCGACTCTCAGTTGGTCGTCAACCAGGTCCTCGGCGAATATGAAGCCCGCGATGACAGGATGGTAAAGTACTTGGCTAAAGTGAAGAGCCTCATGGCGCTCTTCGAGGAGGCCCTCATCCGAAGAATCCCCAGAGAGGAAAATGCCCAGGCCGACGCCCTGTCCAAATTAGCTTCCTCATCCCTGCAAGGCCTCGAACAAACTGTTCTGATAGAAGTCCTCCTCAAGCCAAGCATAGAGGACGAGGCTTTCAACTCCGTCGAAACACTGCCACTCCCCCTCGAAGATAATTGGATGAAGCCCCTTATCGAGTTTTTAAGAGACGGACTCCTCCCAAGGGATCCGAAGGAAGCCCGAAAGATAAGGACCCGAGCCGAGCGTTACATACTGGTCGAAGGCATTCTGTATAAGCGCTCCTTCACCCAAGTGGATGGTCGGCCCTACCTAAGATGCCTCTCCCCCGGACAAGCCGATTACGCCCTGCAAGAGCTCCATGAGGGCATCGGCGGAGCCCACTCCGGCTCCAGAGCCTTGGCATGCAAAGTGTTAAACTACGGGTATTACTGGCCCACTCTCCTACGGGATGCCGAACGACACGTTCGGCAATGCACCTCCTGCCAGAAGTATTCCGACATCCGACGCCTTCCACAAGCACCACTCTCCTCCCTATCAAGTCCGATCCCCTTTGCCATGTGGGGGATGGATTTACTTGGGCCATTTCCACCGGCCCCCGGACAATTGAAGTTCCTAGTCGTGGCAGTCGACTACTTCTCGAAATGGGTGGAGGCCGAGCCCCTGGCTACAATTACCGAACATAGAGTAGTTCAATTCTTTTGGAAAAATGTAATCTGCCGGTTCGGTGTTCCCCGAGTCGTAGTTACAGATAATGGTACGCAGTTCGCTGGAGCTGCCTTCCGAGCCTTATGTGAAGACCTAGCCATACAGCACCGCTTCTCCTCCGTCTCTCATCCCCAGTCAAATGGCCAAGCCGAGAATGCCAACCGACAGATCCTCTCCGGCATCAAGAAGAGACTCGATAAGTGCTCCAAGGGATTGTGGGTCGATCAACTGCCCAATGTGTTGTGGAACTACCGAACCACGAAGCGGACCCCGACAGGCGAGAGTCCGTTCAATCTCACCTATGGGTCCGAGGCCCTCATCCCACTAGAAGTTGGGATACCCTCTCCTCGCCTGGTGGCCTTTGAAGAAGAACAGAATGCCAGGGAGCTCAAAGCGAGCCTGGACTTGATAGACGAAATCCGGGAAAGGGCAGCCATACGGCAGCAAAGTTATCGGAGAAGAATCGAACTCGCCTACAACAAACGGGTCCGCCCAACCGACCTGAAAGAAGGGGATCTGGTCCTCCGAAAACTGGCCATTTCGTTCCCCGGACAGAAGAGCAAACTGGCCCCAAATTGGGAGGGACCGTAAAAGTCTCCAAAGTGATCCGCCCCGGTGCATACAAGCTCGAAGATCTTGAGGGTAGAGAAATTCCCAGGACTTGGAACGCCGACCATCTTTTGAAATACCAAGAGAAGGCAACCCCGCCTATCTAAGTAACTCGAGATGTCGGGCCACTCCTCTCCTGCTGCTAGTAATTTTTCCTTTGTTCTTTTTTCATTGTAATAACGGCTAGCAACTTTAGAAGCAGCCGACCATTAGATATTAATAAATAAAGTTTTTTACATTATCGCATACTTCTGCCTCTAATTCCCTTATCACACAATGGTTCGGAGTCCAGCACTCGGCTCGACTCTTCCCCCTCGGCTCGTCTTCAGACGGGCCGGGGGTAGATCGCCGTTCGAAATTGCTCCTACAGCCGTTGAATGGATCGGAGTCCAACACTTGGCTCGATTTTGCTTCGCAAGTCCGCTCCTAAGCGGACTAGAAGTACCTCGCCATTCGAAACTGCTCCTGCATCTCTTAAACTAATCACACAATGGTTCGGAGTCCAGCACTCGGCTCGACTCTTCCTCCTCGGCTCGTCTTCAGACGGGCCGGGGGTAGATCGCCGTTCGAAATTGCTCCTGCAGTCGTTGAATGGATCGGAGTCCAACACTTGGCTCGATTTTGCTTCGCAAGTCCGCTCCTAAGCGGACTAGAAGTACCTCGCCATTCGAAACTGCTCCTGCATCTCTTAAACTAATCACACAATAGTTCGGAGTCCAGCACTCGGCTCGACTCTTCCTCCTCGGCTCGTCTTCAGACGGGCCGGGGGTAGATCGCCGTTCGAAATTCCTCCTGCAGCCGTTGAATGGATCGGAGTCCAACACTTGGCTCGATTTTGCTTCGCAAGTCCGCTCCTAAGCGGACTAGAAGTAGCTCGCCATTCGAAACTGCTCCTGCATCTCTTAAACTAATCACACAATGGTTCGGAGTCCAGCACTCGGCTCGGCTCTTCCTCCTCGGCTCGTCTTCAGACGGGCCGGGGGTAGATCGCCGTTCGAAATTGCTCCTGCAGCCGTTGAATGGATCGGAGTCCAACACTTGGCTCGATTTTGCTTCGCAAGACCGCTCCTAAGCGGACTAGAAGTAGCTCGCCATTCGAAACTGCTCCTGCATCTCTTAAACCAATCTTACAAAGGTTCGGACTCCAACACTCTGTTGCAGAGAACGTTCTACGGGCGAGAGTTCGTTACGATCTCGGCTCGGTTCCTTTCACCGAACGCTCGCGCCCCCGATCATTTTACGGGCGTAAGTTCGGCACGTTTTCAGCTCGCAGCAATTCGCCGAACGCGCTCGTGCCACCGATCGTTTTACGGGCGTGAGTTCGGCACGTTTTCAGCTCGCTGCAGTTCGCCGAACACACTCGTGCCACCGATCGTTTTACGGGCGTGAGTTCGGGACCTTTTCAGCTCGGAACGATAAGCCGCACACTCGTGCCACCGATCGTTTTACGGGCGTGAGTTCGGCACGTTTCAGCTCGGCATCGTTCACCGAACGTTCGTACCACTGACCGTATTACGCACTTAAGTTCGGAGGCCAACACCAATCAAAAACACCAAGTCTCAGACCTCGGTCCCACGACTCCACAACCAGAGCAAACATTGAGCAACTATAATATGACGACAGTTAAAACAATCCCAACTTTATTAGAAACAACCCTTACAAACATCAATATCACAAGGCACTAAACGATTACAAGAAGCTGAAAAGCGAAGATTACAAGACACCGAACCCGGACCCATCAACGCTTCCGAGGTACAGGGATGCTCCTCTTCAAGGACACTTGAGGACGGCGACGTTTGCCTCCGGAACCCGATCCCAGGCCGGCAAGTTGAGACGTGTCCTCGGCACTGCTTCTGGCCGTCACGCCGACGGATGCGCCGCTCGACGAAATGGCCACTGAGCTCTGCGCGTCCCCCGGGCTCGGATGGCCGAGGCACTCGCGGGTCGCCATCTCGTAAAAGGTGATGCCCCGCTCGCTCTCCGCTCGGGTGCATGACGTGCTCCTCACATTAATCGGCCCCGAACGAGGCCTCAGGCGAGCCACCTCCGCTTCCAGCTCGGAAATCCGACCTCTCAATGAACCATCTTGTGCGTCGGCCTCAAAGGACGCCGGTACGGCCGAGGTCGGAACTCCAACATGGCTCGCGATGAGATGACGAAGATGGGTGACTTCGATGCTCCTATCGACGGTAGCTCTCTTCAAAACATCGACTTCGGCCGCCAATTCATCTCGTTCGGCCGTGAGATCGGCCACTTTAGTTGTCAGCTCCTCTCCCTCCGTCCGAAGCTTAGTCTCCGTAGCTTGCAAGTGCTGAATTTCCGAAAGCAGGTCGTCCCTCTCCGCCGTTACCTTGGACAGCGTGTGGCGAAAGCACTTGGTCCGAAGGCTACTAGTGAAGGCAGATGGCGAGGTACCGCCCTCGCTCGCGGCAGTCATCTCGGCAATCCTGCCCTCCAGACGCCGGATATCGCTGTCCCGCTGCCCTAAAATAAGTTGAAGCTGTCCTCGCTCTGTTTCGGCTCGACGCAGCCCTAGCTCGACCTCGTAAAGTCGCTCTCTACACCTCGCCAGACTCAACCTTGTCGTCCCGAGCCCGGCCTCGGCTCGAACCTTGGCGTCCGACCCTGCGCGGGTTCGAACCTTGGCATCCGACCCTGCGCGCTCGATCTCTTGGTCTACCAGGGCAAGCTGAAAAGAAATACAGACGAGCAACAAAAGTTCAGACATGGCCCAAGTCCTAGACCTCGGGGGTTCTAGAGAACAGATTCTCGAACACGCAACACACAACAAGCAAGAGCAAGAAACCGAGCCCAAAAAGTTGAAGTTTTTCATTCATTACAAAAGGTAGTGGTGGCCAGTCCGCTATTAGGCATTACAAAAAAAAAACAGACAGAAAGAAAGAAAAAAAAAACAGACGGGATCAGTGCTCGACCTCTTTCCCGGGGCGGCGAGAAGGGGTCGAGGGCGACGCCTCCGAAGGAGCGACCGCCGCCAAGGGGGTAACCACCGACCCTTGAGCTCCGGCGGCTGGATCGACCAAGGGCTCGTCGTCGCCTCTTTCCTCCTCTTCTTCTTCCCCCTCTGATTCGGGGTCAAAGCCTTCGACGTACCCCGGAAAGAGCCGCCAACCGGAGACGTCGACAGAGGGGTAGGCCGCCGTGACCCGGGCAAGGGCGTCGGCGAAAGCTTTGGCCATGTTCACGGCGAGGTAGCCCTGCGCCTTCTCCAGAGTAGCCTCCTCTGCCTTCTTCACTGCCGCCGCTTGGGCCTCGGCCGCATCGGCCATCTGCTTGGCCGCCTCCTCCTTCTGCTGCCGAAGCTGGTCCTCCAGCGTCTTGACCCGGTCCTCGAGGTAGGTCGCCCTCGCCGACTTCGCCTCAAAATTCAGCTCGAGTTTGTCGAGCTCGCCCCGGATCTTGTCCCTCTCCTTCCGGGCCTGGTCGTTCTCCTTCTTCATCTCCTTCTCCTGGGCCGACAACCTCTCGGTGAGGTGCCCGAAGTGAACAACGATCTGCGGATAAAATGCAAAAAGTCACGAAAATTACCAACTTAAGAAGGTCGGCGTAAAGAGAAGGGAGCTTGGCTCCGCACTTACCGACACCGCCGAGCGCGCTATCTCGATGATGTCGTCTCCCTCTCGTCCGGCCTCCATCGCCGCGCGATCCTTCGGCGTGGCGAGGTGCTTGACGGCCTCCATGCTTGCCAAGGAATTGCCCAGGAACCCGTCGTGCTTCCGAACCTGCCAGTCCGGGACGTGGATCCTCTTATGAGCCTCGGTCAGAAGCTCCTCGGCCGCCTTTGTCAACGGCGGCGTCACCATGGTCAGGACCTCGGTGATAGGTAGCTCGCCGACCTTGGCCGACGACGAAGCGGCCCCGACCTCCACCACGGGGGAATCCAAGATCTCCACCTCTTCGGGCACCTCCGTAATCTTCGGGGCCTTGGGCGCCGGCTGCTTCGACGCCACCCTCTTCCTCTTCCTCGGAGCCTTGTTGGCGAGGCTCGTCCTCAACGCGAGCACTGCTTGGTAGTCCATTTGCTCTGCACCAAAAGTTAAGTTAGTTAGCTCGGAACAAGACAAGGGAAAGAAAGCAAAAAGGAAACGAAGACGATAAATAAAAGCAGCGTACTGGGGTTAACGTGTGCGAGCCCTCCCTCATACAAGACGTCCTCCGTCAACTCCCTCCAGTCATACTTCGGCCGATCGAGAAGCACCCGTACGGCGTCTTCGTCTTCGGGTCGAAGTGCCGGCGGCGCCTTCACCTTCTTCGAAACTCCTTCCACCCAACCAACGGGAATAGGCCAGGCCTCCGCGCTGCGCACCAGAAGGTACTTCTCGCGCCAAAACTTGATAGAGTCCGGACAGAGGACCAACCTCCCCCCATGCCTCGGAGTCAGATAGTACCGGTAGGCCGACCTATTCCCTTGGTGCAGCTGATAGATAGTCCGAAGCACATTCAACTCCGGCTGAATCCCCTCCGCCTGGCAGTGGAGTACGAAGCCGTTTATGACTCTCCAGGCGTTCGGCATAAGTTGGATGGGGCTGACCCCGAACCAATTTAAAACCGTTACCGCGAACGGATGGAGAGGTAGCCGAGCCCCGGCGATAAAGGCATCGACCGGCCAGCAACACATAGTCACCGGCAACGGCGAATTGGCCCTAACCCCGGGGCCCGGCAGCATAAGCTCGTACTCCCGCGGGATCTGGAAGCAGTCCCGAATCGAATCCAGGTCCTCTTCGGAGAGGATCGACACCGTCTCGTCGGCCTCCGTGGTCTCCCTCGCCGCGTTCTCCTCGAACGACCTCGCCCTCCCGTACACTATACGTTCCGCCTTGTCCTCTGGGATTTCTCGAACCCTATGGAGCCCCGTCAATGGTCCCGGCAGCTGGCCGAACGCCCCCATGCGCTTCGGATCCTGAACAATGGAGTCCTTGCCGAACACCTTCTGGCCCTTGACAGCTCGACTCGAAGTTGGAGCTCCGTCGGCTCCGAGGGAGGGCTCGGACGAAGAAGAGGTGTAGGAAACAGACATGTTTAGAAGATAAATATAAAGGTTACCTCGAAAGGGGAACTCGTCGGAAACTTTGCCGGGAAACAGTCGGTGATCACCTGAAGCTCTCTCACAGCAGACTCAGACGCGAACGAAAACTTGGAAAGTAAAAAATGAGGAGGGGGTGAGGGTTTTTATAGAGGAACCAGCGCTCCAATCGAGGTAAATGGGCCTCTAACGCAGGCCCACCCCCACGAAAACGACAAAAAGAGACCCCAAACGTCACCTCGTTCTCCGCGCTGATCCAGACGGCGCATTAATGATCATCACGTCTGGCAGAAGCCCAGGAGGCAGCGTTAATGGACGTCACATCTGTCAGAAAACACAGGCGACGTCACATCTGTCAGAAGCGCAGAGGGTCACATCCACCAGAACCGCCAAAGCTCCGCCCAAAGAGGAACAAACAAGTCCGAAACTTCGGCACAAGCTGTCGAGCACTCGTGCCACCGATCGTTTTATAGGCATGAGTTCGGCGCGTTTCAGCTCGCTGCAGGTCGCCGAACACACTCGTGCCACCGATCGTTTTATAGGCGTGAGTTCGGCGCATTTCAGCTTGCTGCAGGTCGCCGAACACACTCTTGCCACCGATCGTTTTATAGGCGTAAGTTCGGCGCGTTTTCAGCTCGGCGTCATTCGCCGAACACGCTTGTGCCACCGATCGTTTTATAGGCGTGAGTTCGGCGCGTTTTCAGCTCGCCGCCATTCGCCGAACACGCTCGTGCCACCGATCGTTTTATAGGCGTGAGTTCGGCGCGTTTTCAGCTCGCCGCCATTCGCCGAACACGCTCGTGCCACCGATCGTTTTATAGGCGTGAGTTCGGCGCATTTTCAGCTCGGCGCCATTCGCCGAACACGCTCGTGCCACCGATCGTTTTATAGGCGTGAGTTCGGCGCGTTTTCAGCTCGGCGCCATTCGCCGAACACACTCGTGCCACCGATCGTTTTATAGGCGTGAGTTCGGCGCACTTCAGCTCGCTGCAGGTCGCCGAACACACTCTTGCCACCGATCGTTTTATAGGCGTGAGTTCGGCGCGTTTTCAGCTCGGCGCCATTCGCCGAACACACTCGTGCCACCGATCGTTTTATAGGCGTGAGTTCGGCGCACTTCAGCTCGCTGCAGGTCGCCGAACACACTCTTGCCACCGATCGTTTTATAGGTGTGAGTTCGGCGCGTTTTCAGCTCGGCGCCATTCGCCGAACACGCTCGTGCCACCGATCGTTTTATAGGCGTGAGTTCGGCGCGTTTTCAGCTCGGCGCCATTCGCCGAACACACTCGTGCCACCGATCGTTTTATAGGCGTGAGTTCGGCGCACTTCAGCTCGCTGCAGGTCGCCGAACACACTTTTGCCACCGATCGTTTTATAGGCGTGAGTTCGGCGCGTTTTCAGCTCGGCGCCATTCGTCGAACACGCTCGTGCCACCGATCGTTTTATAGGCGTGAGTTCGGCGCACTTCAGCTCGCTGCAGGTCGCCGAACACACTCTTGCCACCGATCGTTTTATAGGCGTGAGTTCGGCGCGTTTTCAGCTCGGCGCCATTCGCCGAACACACTCGTGCCACCGATCGATTTATAGGCGTGAGTTCGGCACTAATTCAGCTCGGCACCGTTCTCCGAGCTCTTGTGCCACCGACCCTCTTACGGGGGAGAGTTCGGCACTTAGTCAGTTCGGCACCTCCCACCGAACGCTGGTGTCCCCGACCCTCTTGCGGGGGAGAATTCGGCGCCATGTGGGTTCGGCGTCAACCACCAGATCTCAGCGGCACCGGGTGCGTCACGAGCGGAACTTCGGCGCCCTTCGCACCAACGCCCAACAAGCGGAAACGGCCAAAACCGCTAACTAAGAAGAGCACGACGACGGTTCAAGAGTTCCGTCTGCAGGAAAGATCACCGTACCACCTCCTTTTGCAATTCAGCAATGCTCCGTTTAGTTCCCGATAGAACCCTGATAGCCAGTCAAAATAGTGAAACTACTCCTCGAAGTCTGATTAAACATCAACCTTCGGGAGTGGGGGGCTCGTGATATGGCTAAAAATGGGGTTAAATCGGAATCGTCCAAACGGAACACGAATCTTGAAGCACAGGGATAAAACGGTAATTTCACCAACCAAAGGGTCCAAACCGGGTGTCGGGTCTTCACCTCAAAAACCCAATAACCCACGGATGGATCCACCTCAAAGTGGGCGCGGGTTTTAACCCGTTGCGCACCCATTCCGTCAGGATGAAACCAAGGTCCCTGATTAACCTTAACCAACGGCCTTGATTCACATCCCTCCTACCACTGGGAGCCAGGGATTAAACTCCTTAACTGATTAGAGGGAATATACCTAATCAGATTACTTTCCTTATCTGGTTACAAGGAATATCACTTATCGAATCACGGGGATTACATTCCTAATCCAGTCCCTAAGACGCCTATAAATACCCCCCATCCATCTCCATTGCGAGGTAATCAATCTTTCTCTAGTTAAACGCTCTTTCATAATCATTTCTGGTTACTGACTTGAGCGTCGGAGGGTGCGTCGCCGGGATCAACCCCGGTGTCTCGCACTTTTTGCAGGTGCACGGTGGGAGCAACGATCAGAGGTCGACGGAACAGGTATACAGGTTCTCCTATTCAGTTTCCCCAAGAACTCACAAATTCATCTGTTTGCCCCCACACCGAATTTAGCGGCAACACTCCTCCTTCGCAAGAAATCCAAGATCTCCTCCTTTGAAATTCAAAATAATAAGAAATAAAAAATCTCCTGTGTTGTACAGCAAAAGATGGCTGCACAAAACCCTATATAGTCCGGGATTTAAGATTCTAGGGTTTTAGAAGACATTTGCAAAATACTCCTTTTAAAATATTCCTTCACATAATTAGATCTTTTATTGGAAATTAGTTTAAAACCAATTTAATCAAGTTCAAAAATCAAAAAGATCCCCTCCAGCATCAGCCGGCTCTGCAGGAAAATCCAGAAAAACAGTTTTGCACTTTCACCCTTAAAATAGCAAATTTTGCGAAAAGATCATCTTTTATCAAAACTTGTAAAATAAATCAGATATGTTGAAACAAAAGGTAAACTCGTTATACCTGAATTGACTAGGCATTATATCCAGCCTAAAAATCCAAAAATCTGGAGTTTTCACCTTATTGGTAATTTTGCACAAAAGTCCTTCTTTTTGAAATATTTGCAAATAAGTCCAATAATTATCAGAAAAATCTAGAAAAATCACGAATAATATAAAATAATAAATAATGAGTTTTCCCAAAATAATTTTTGGCTTTAAGCTTTCAAAGACAATATTCGCACGTGTAAAAGATAAATTTCTAAATAAACATTTATTAAATCACCAAAAATCATTTTAATTCATTTTCTAATCTCAAAATAGTATTTAAAAAATACGGGGTACTACATCTCAGCAATGTGCACATTGGATTTTTCATTCCCTTTTGCTTGTTCAGTTCCAGCACGGTTGTTATTCTTGCTGTGGCAGTCAGAGATTTTGTGTCCCAGCTTACCACACTTGTGGCATTTTTCAGCAAACCTCTTTGCGGCAGGTTTTTGTTTCGAGGCATGTGGCAAGAAATTCCTCTTTTTGCCCTTTTGTTCGTGCTCCACTATATTGGCCTTTTCTATGGACTGATTTCCATAGGACTTGTCAGCCTTGCGATTCTCCTCTTCAATTCGCAACCTGACAATCAGGTTCTCAAGAGACATCTCCTTTCGCTTGTGCTTGAGATAGTTCTTGAAGTCCTTCCATCCAGGTGGAAGCTTCTCAATGAACGCTGCAACCTGGAATGGTTCACACAGCGTCATGTTCTCTGCAGCAATTTCGTGCATTATCACCTGCAGTTCCTGAATTTGACTCACAACAGTCTTGGAATTAACCATCATGTAGTCCATAAATTTGCCAACTATAAAATTCTTGGAGCCGGCATCTTCTATTTTGTACTTCTTCTCCAAAGACCTCTACAGAAGTTTGGAAGTCTTGAAGACACAGTAGACATTGTATAATGGGTCTACCAAGCCATTTAGGATGTAATTTCTGCGTAGATAATCACCCTGAATCCATGCATCAACCGCAGCAACAGAGTGTGCATCCATAGGGGCCAGCATAGGGGCAGTTTCAGTGAGAAACATGTCCAGCTTCAAGGTGGTCAGGTAGAACTGCATCTTCCCTTGCCACTTCTTAAATCCAGTTCCATTAAACTTTTCTGGTTTTTCTCCCACAGTTATATGTGTGGGCAGAACAACCGTTTATGCCGCAACCGATTGTGCAGTCACATTCTGGGTCACTGATGTTTGAGCACTGAGCACTCCACTGACATTCTCATTTTGTGTGGTTTCCATTTTTTCTGAAACAGTTAAAATTCAACTGTTAGTTTTTTTTATTGGTTTTTCCGAAATGATAACAGTACCTGTAAAGAATCTTCACAAAAACTGTTAGAATAGAGGAAAAATTTTACTATAAGATTGTTAGAACTCGAATATCATAAAATAGGAAATTCCTAACAATGTTTGTGAAGAACTACAATTACAGGAATGAAAGAACAAACCAGACACTTTAATACAGAGTCGAGATTAAGATCTCTGTCCTTAAAGCAAAATTTGCCCTGTAGTGTGACGGTAGTTGACGAATTGCCTCCCAGGATACAACTGTATATTACCTTTCCCTGAAGAGCAGTACCCTAACTTCAGATCAGCGAACCAGTAGCTGTGTTGTACTCTCAGACTCAGAGGAAGAAGAAGAAGGAGATTATGAAGTGCAAAAATCTGTCTCTGGCAGATAAAATTGCAGGGTCTTATAGGTGATGAGGGCGTAACTGAAGGATCATGGTTCCATTACTCTGTAACAGCAAAGTAATTGGTCCATTACTCTGTAACAGCAGAGTAATGGCTCCAAAAACGTAACTGATGGATCATAATAGCACTAGTTACAGAATTTCAAACGACTCAAGAACTAGATCTTGCGGAAAAATTGGAGCGGGGCAAAAAATTAATGTAGGCCAAGCCAGACCAAACTAAACCAAGCAAAGCCGAAGTGTTTGTAATTTTGGCTAGATCCTCTATCCACTACACGTTAGTGGTAACCTCAGGGCTATGCCCTTTAGTCCATTTCTTTAACTTATATACTAGAGAAATCTTTTCCATCTTCCGATGTGAGACTATCCATTTTCTCCAAATTCCCAAGTTAGTACATTTCGAGTACTCAACTTCGGACCTACATTTCTCATTTATACGGAAACCGTTTTTGACAAATGAGTACATTACAAAATAGTACTCGATGAGAGGAATGTAATCCAATCACTTTCTGGCACCGCTGGTGGCCGGAGCCCACCAGAATCTGGCCCGAAAAATATGCCAAAAATATTTCCAACATTTTAAATATAGCAAAACAATGTTAGATAATGAAAAATGGTGAATATATAACGTACATATAGTAAGATAATACGAGAGATCGGAACCAGCAAACTCTATAGTAGACTCTTCAACAGCCTCATGTAGTGCAAACAAGCATCCAGTGCTGCAGAAGAATGAGAAACTACACCATAATCTGCCAGCTCGTTTGGATTATCAAACTTCCCTATGATCCGTGAAATCACCATGTCCTATTCAATTACAACAACAACAACAACAACAAATCATTTTCCCCAACTAGTTGGGTCGGCTCCTATCCAATTACTATATCCAAAAATAATTAGTAAACCAGACAGTGCAGCTTCCTTTAGTTAAGATGTCCCGTTCTCGAATAATAGTTGTGAATGAACGGAAAAACCTCTTATACATATGGATTAGGCGGAACTCATTCTTAGTGAACTTCAAACATATTTTTGACCTCTGTAGTGCTCGGAAATAATATTCCAAAAGCTTTGTATGCTCTCCATTGCTTATATGTATAAATCCTATGTTATAGAGATCAATTATGGTCCCGTAGCTTTGTTAGAATATAAATATTAAAACTCTCACCCTTATCACAACTTCGAAGCTTTGATCCATTGGTAGGGTCTTTAATATGGTATCAGAGCTCTTAAGCCCTAAAGTCTCTTGATCCAATACAAAATCATGGCATCCGCTGCAGATTCAAAGTCCAAAAATGATCTCCCATCCACTGTGTCTATCAAGTTGGACAGAGATAACTACCCACTATGGAAATCCTTGGTGATCTCTATAGTCAAAGGTTGCAGGCTCGATGGGCATATGCTAGGGACAAAGGAGTGTCCTGAAGAATTCATAGCTTCTGCAGATTCAAGCAAGAAGCCAAATCCTGCCTTTGAAGATTGGCAGGCTCATGATTCACAACTCCTTGGGTGGTTGATGAACTCAATGACTGTTGAAATGGCAACACAGTTGCTACACTGTGAAACCTCAAAACAACTTTGGGATGAAGCTCAAAGCCTAGCCGGTGCACACACAAGGTCTCGAGTCACTTACCTTAAATCTGAGTTTCACAGCATCAGAAAAGGAGAGATGAAGATGGAGGAGTATCTGATCAAGATGAAGAATCTCGCTGATAGGCTTAAACTTGCAGGCAGCCCCATTTCCAACTCAGATCTGATCATTCAAACCCTGAATGGTTTAGATTCTGAATACAACCCTATGGTGGTCAAGCTATCTGATCAAACTAGCCTCACCTGGGTTGATCTGCAGGCCCAATTGCTGACCTTTGAGAGTAGACTTGATCAACTGAATAGCCTCACCAACCTAACCCTTAATGCATCAACAAATATTGCCAACAAAACTGATTACAAAGGCAACAAATTCAACACAAACAACAACTGGAGAGGCTCCAGTAGCAACTGGAGAGGCTCTAACTTCAGAGGTTGGAGAGGAGGCAGAGGAAGAGGAAGAATGTCTAAGCCAGCATGTCAAGTTTGCAACAAGGTTGGGCACACAGCAGTGAATTGCTACTACAGGTATGATAAATCTTATTCAAACTCAAATTATTCAGCAGGCAGTGACAGACAAGGAGCACACAATGCCTTCCTAGCCTCACAAGGCTCTCTCGAAGATGTTGATTGGTACTTTGACAGTGGTGCAAGCAATCATGTGACACACCAAACTGACAAATTCGAGGATTTGGCAGAACATCATGGTAAGAACTCTTTAATAGTTGGAAGTGGTGAAAAATTGAATATTGTTGCCACAGGTTCCTTGAAACTAAACTCACTCAAGTTAAGTGATGTCTTATATGTGCCCAACATTACCAAAAATCTATTAAGTGTGTCAAATTAACTGCTGATAATAAAACTCTGGTTGAGTTTGATAAAAATTGTTGCTTTGTGAAGGACAAGTTGACAGGGAAGGCAATTCTAAGAGGGACACTTAAAGATGGCTTGTATCAGCTCTCAAGGACTGAAAGGGACCCGTATGCTTATGTATCTGTCAAGGAAAGTTGGCATAGAAGGCTTGGTCATCCAAATAATAAAGTCCTAGATAAAGTCTTGAAAAGTTGTAATGTCACACTATCACCTAGTGATCATTTTAACTTTTGTGAGGCTTGTCAATATGGCAAAATGCACTTTTTACCCTTTAAAACCTCTTCCTCTCATGCTAAGGAAATTCTTGAATTAGTTCATACTGATGTCTGGGGGCCTGCACCAGTAGCATCTTCTTCTGGTTTCAAATATTATGTTCACTTCCTTGATGACTTTAGCAGATTTACCTGGATTTATCCTCTGAAACAGAAATCAGATACTGCACAAGCCTTCATTCAGTTTAAAAACATGGCAGAAAATCTGTTTAATAAGAGAATTAAGACAATCCAATGTGATGGTGGTGGTGAATATAAGGCTGTGCAAAACCATGCAATAGAAGCAGGGATACAATTCAGAATGTCATGCCCTTATACATCACAACAAAATGGTAGGGCCGAGAGAAAACACAGACATATTACTGAATTTGGCTTGACATTACTAGCACAAGCCAAAATGCCTTTACATTATTGGTGGGAAGCTTTCCCCACTGCAGTTTATCTCATAAACAGACTGCCCTCTCTAGTCACTCAAAATGAAAGCCCTTACTCACTGCTCTTTAGAAAGGAACCTGACTACAACTCCCTAAAACCCTTTGGGTGTGCTTGCTATCCCTGTCTCAAGCCCTATAATCAGCACAAGCTGCAATTCCACACAACCAGATGTGTGTTCTTGGGCTATAGTAACTCCCACAAAGGATACAAATGCATAAATTCTCATGGAAGAATCTTCACTTCAAGACATGTTGTCTTCAATGAAGAGCATTTTCCATTCCATGATGGCTTTCTCAATACAAGAAGTCCCTTGAAAACACTAACTGAAAGTTCATCTTTCTCTTTTCCTTTGCCTACTGCAGGAAATTCACATACTGGAGAAGCACCACTTCCAGCTGACAACAATCTTGATGTTGAACAAGAACCAGCCAGTCCAACTGAGAGTGCTGCAGTTAATCCTAGCAGAAGTCAGACTGCAACTGATTCAACTGATTCAACAAGGAATAGTCCAATTCCTGATGACACTGATCCCACAGAAACAGTTGCTGAAGCTCACCAAGACTCTGCTGACTCAAGCACAGCCATCAACACTCATTGGCCCAGAAGCAAGGCTGGAATTCACAAGCCAAAGCAGCCATATGTTGGGTTAGCTGAAACTTGCACAGATGAGAAGGAACCAGAAAATGTCACAGAAGCACTCACAAGACCACAGTGGAAAGAAGCTATGGATAATGAGTATCAGGCACTCATGTCAAATCAGACCTGGTTTTTGGTACCATATCAAGGTCAAGAGAACATCATTGATTCTAAATGGGTCTTCAAAACCAAGTACAAAGCAGATGGGACAATTGAAAGGAGAAAGGCAAGATTAGTTGCAAAAGGATTTCAACAAACAGCTGGATTGGATTATAAAGAGACCTTCAGCCCAGTTGTCAAGGCCAGTACAGTTCGAATCATACTTTCAATTGCAGTGCATCTCAATTGGGAGGTCAAACAGCTGGACATAAACAATGCATTTCTTAATGGCTACCTCAAAGAAACTGTGTTTATGCATCAACCAGAGGGATTTGTAGACTCAACTAAACCTGAACATGTCTGCAAGTTATCTAAGGCAATCTATGGATTGAAACAGGCCCCAAGAGCCTGGTTTGACAGCCTCAAAAATGCCTTACTCAGCTGGGGTTTCAAGAACACAAAAAGATTCCTCACTCTTCACTCTAAGAGGTACAGATCACATTACCTTTCTACTTATATATGTGGATGACATAATTGTCACAGGGAACAACACCAAATTTTTAGAGTCCTTCATCAAACAACTCAATGTTGTGTTTTCCCTTAAGGATCTTGGTCCACTGCACTACTTCTTAGGCATAGAAGTTCAAAGAGATGCATCTGGTATGTACTTGAAGCAATCGAAATACATAGGAGACATCCTGAGAAAATTCAAAATGGAAAATGCCTCATCTTGTCCAACACCTATGGTAACTGGCAAGCAATTTACAGCTGAAGGGGAGAAGTTACAGGACCCCACCATGTTCAGACAAGCTATAGGAGCATTGCAATACTTAACAAACACAAGGCCTGACATAGCATTCTCAATTAACAAGCTCAGTCAATTCATGAGCTCTCCCACTATAGATCACTGGCAAGGCATCAAAAGAATACTGAGATATCTTCAAGGTACCAAGCAACACTGCCTGCACATTAAACCATCCACAGACTTGGACTTAACAGGGTTCTCTGATGCAGATTGGGCCACAAGTGTGGACGATAGAAAATCCATGGCAGGTCAATGTGTTTTCCTTGGTGAAACACTAATTTCTTGGTCCTCAAGGAAGCAAAAGGTAGTCTCAAGATCCAGTACAGAGTCAGAATATAGAGCCCTGGCTGACTTAGCTGCTGAAATAGCATGGACCCGATCACTCCTTGATGAGCTGAAACTCCCTCTGCCAAGAAAACCAACACTGTGGTGTGATAACTTGAGTGCCAAGGCATTAGCTTCAAATCCAGTTATGCATGCTCGATCCAAACACATTGAAATTGATGTGCACTACATCAGAGACCAAGTGCTGCAAAATGAGATTGTTGTGGCCTATGTCCCATCAGCTGATCAAATCGCTGACTGCCTCACTAAAGCATTAACTCACACACGATTCAACCAACTCAGAGACAAACTTGGGGTGACTCTCTCACCCATCAGTTTGAAGGGGGGAATTAGAGACAAGATCCCTTAATGTGTGGATCCAATGATTGCCTTGATTATGTGATCCCTTAATGTGTGGATCCAATGATTGCCTTGATTATGTGATCCCTTAATGTGTGGATCCAATGATTGCCTTGATTATGTCAATCATTGAAATTAGTGTAATCACCAATCAATGGCTGTCATGCATTATTTGTTTCCTTATTAGCTTATAGTATCTTAATGCTAGCCTTAATTGTAGGATCATGTATTGCTAGCATTTGCTATAAATGTATACTGTAATCATCAGATCAATACATTACATTCTTCACCTTTCATCACATTTTCTATCTAGCTTCATAATAATTCTGGTCCCGTGATATGGAAAAGTTTGGAATATTGGATTCAGAAGGTCTCGTTCTCTTCAACAATCCCATGATCTCAGTGCTCTTCTTCATTTGTTGAACACTTATGACTGGAAACCCCACGATGAGGTTAAATGGAGATGGAATAGCTCTGGTATGTTTTCAGTTAAGTCTTTTTATAATTTTCTTAATGCTGGTGGCCAAATCTGCCCTTTTTATAAATTCATTTGGCAAAATCTGGCTCTCCTCAATGTTAGAATTTTAGTTTGGCTTACTATTCATAATCGTTTACTGACTGTGAATAATCTGAATAAGAGAAATCTGGCTTTTGGTCAAAAATGTGTCCTCTGTTCCTGTTCTAATGAATCTGCCCTTCATCTTTTTCTTAAATGTTCTTTTGTGAAACAAATTTGGCTTATTCTTAAACTGTCCTTTCATTTTAGAGGTTTTCCATCTTTTATTAAATCTTGGTGGGGTATTTGGAGAATCAAGAGAATTCGTAAAAAATTTCGTATTCAATGGGATATGATCATGATGGCTTTGATTTAGGTTATTTGGAGGTTGAGGAACAATAGAATTTTTCTTAAGAAATCTTTGGATATTGTTAACATTTTAGACTCCATTTGTTTCTTTGTTTCCTTTTGGACAGATATCCTGCCACCTTCTAAGAAAGCTAAGATCGACATGAGTGACTTCGTTGATGCTTGCAAGTCTTTTATTCCTCAAGTTCACAATGCTAATGACTTTGGGTTGGCTTAGTGCCACTGTTTGGCTCTTACTCCATTTCATTTTCGGCTTTGGTTGTTTTTTTATTTCTTTTTGTTGGTGTGGTTGCCCTTGTCGGCCCAGGGTGATGCTCTCACCTGGCTGCTGCTTTTCTGGGTTATTTGCTGTATGGGAATATTGCAATTTTAGCTCCAGTGCAGCTTTTTTTAATGTGTTCTCTGTGCTGGGTTTGGAGGTTTGGATTTTTCAGGTCGCGGCTGTCTTCTTCTCCTGCTCCTTGCCACGCTTGTCAGGTGGGATTCATGTCCGTTGTGGGCTTATCCACGCTGGTTGCGCCTCTTGCCGTGGTCGTCTACTTTGGCCGCTGCAGCTGTGTTCTTGTTTGGGCATCTGTTGTGTTTGTTTCTGGGGCTGTTAGTTTTGGCTGCGAATTGTTTTCTTTTGTAAATGTCTTATTTACTTGCCTCGCGTGTCTGCAGGCCTGTTCTTTTTTATTCCCGTACTACAGTTTGTATTAATCCTCATTGCGTTGTTCTGTTTTGACTTATTATATATACTATTGTCCGGGCTAGAGTCGTTCGACTATATCCTTTTCATCAAAAAAAAAGTTCACAATGCTAATGGTTTGGGTGCTTCTCATCCTCTGATGGTCTCTTCTTCTGAGGCTGATGTCTTACAAAATAACATTATTGTTATTGATGATGATAATGATGATGATGAGGCTGATGACCTTCACTCCTCAAAGCAGTTCATTCATTCGACCCTTCAAGATGCTACTTCTACTAATTTGTTGGCTGCTGAGGTGGATTCTGCTCTTAACCCCTGGTTCAGGAAGATGTTACTAACTTTGTTACTGCTGGTGATCTACCTCCTCATTCTGATGCGCATGATTTGGTCTCCAATACTCTTTCATCAATTTCGGCTATGTCAGTCCATCATCAAGAGCTTATTACTGGCATCCTTCTGGTTCAGAATATGCAAGCTGCTCAAGAGGCTCCTCTTTCTGGTTCTGCTGATGATTTTTAATTTGTACCGTGATTTTGTGGTTTCCTGCGTTACTTTGTTATTAGACTACTCTTCTATATGCTTTCTTTTAAAGTTTTGATCCTCTATAGTGTTTAAGGATGTTTTGTTGCTCCTTCTTTTTCTTTCCTTGTTGGTGTTTAGACCTGTATTAACTTTGCTCTTTTAGCTTTAATGTTAATTGGCTAAAGCCTGTGGGCTTTATCCCTTTTATCGAAAAAATAATTCTGTTCCCGTAGCTTTTGTACAATTTCCTTCGGATTGAACTGACATCCGGTACGGTCGTTCATTTTATTAAAAAAATCTTCGTTCCTGAACTATACGTGAGATTTCTCTACACAGTGTACTAAGAAGAATAAGCCAGGGAAACCAAATTTCCCTATTCTCATAATAAAGTGACGAGCTGGTACTTTTATAAGAAAGCTGGTATTTATACAAGAAATCAAGTGACGAGCTGGTATTTTTATAAGAAAGCTGGTATTTATACAAGAAATCTCTAGCTGGCCTTCCCGCGATAGATTTTTCTTAACCCCAATCAAGCATATTAGTGCTATATAGAAATTCTAACTCCAACGACGTACTGAATGCCTAAAACATGAGCCCAAAGATCAATGACGGTCTTAACCAATTGTTTTAAACCCTCAACCACTTTAGTCGTGCAAAATCACCAAGACCAAAATTAAAACTAGTCGAATTTCAGCTTCGCTAGGCTGAGATAATATGATGTCCAAAAAAGTCAAGAAATAAGGGTCAGATGCATATGCCTTCTGAAAGCATGGACTTGGTGATAGCTAGTGTGCAAACTTTGATAGCTTTGAGTACCTCCTCTAGAATGACTGGTCCAAGCAATGAATTCAACATCCAGGAAATAGAGTACAGGCATAAGCATAATCACAAGCATTGCAGTATAAATGTTGATAGATATAATTATCATTGATTTATCAAGGCTCAGCTTAAAATGATGATCATAACCCAGGTGAAAATACTGGTCATTAGTCTAATTACGATCCAGAGCGAGTAGTGTAACTGATGTATGTACAATCAAGATTGCCAGTACAAGCATAGAGGCACAATGGTCGCTAGAACCACATTCATGTTATATGGATAAAATCTACAAATTCAAATGAAATTTACCAACACAGATGAGCTAGCGAGGAGCATGAAATCAGAATAGGAACACACTGTACAGACATTCATGGGACTGTTGCTGTCAGTAGAATCATAGGAGGACTCAAAGGCAGTAAATGGAACATGCAAGGCATGAATCTACAAAGTATAATTAACAACGAAAAACATACAGAACATGCGCAGACAATATTCTTGGTGCACCAAACATTCCGATATGATCCAGTCCCCCAAACAAAAGCAATTTAGCCAATGCACGTATCTGCTGCTTAAACCACCACCCACTATAACATTCTATCCGTAAACAATTATAACTCTCCTAGACATCCTAAACACAGACCTGAACCTAGAAAGCCCCCACAAACAACAAATTACAATGTTAATGGTACAAACCCTCACCACCCTCACCTCAGAATGAATATCGATCCTTATCATTTTAATATAATTCGCCATGATTTAGCGGACAAAATTTAAAATGAATAATTTACAATAAAATTGGATTTCATTCAGACAAAACAGATTCCAACTCTCTGCAATCTCCTTTCAAGTCAAAACGAGGCTCAGAGGGAAAGACAAAAACAGTTGCCGCCGAAACCGAAGGATTAACAGCAACCGAATATCTTATTGAAGTAAGCGTAATTCGGGGCAATTGCTGTGGACCCGAAATCAACGGCACAAGCTTGTAATTAATCGAATGTTCGGTCTTTGGCAAAATGGATATCGTATCATTGTGGGCTCCACAAAACACAAAGCTTTGAGAATCTCCCAAAGAGTATTTGACCTCCTGAAGCAAGCTGGTCAAATTTCGGACCCTCACATAAAGAGAAAAGGGAACTCCAAGAATAACATGTGGAGGACACTCTAAACTCACAACCAAGGGAGGTTTTTCCACACTCACAACTGGCAACGTTTGTTTTGTAACAACAGCGGAAGATGAATCTTCGGTGAAATCAGAATCTCTGGCCCACTTTACAAAAACTGTCCCTAGCCTGAGATTTGGTGAATCAACTTGAGGAGTGAGAGAGAAGACTTGTTTGAATTCTTCCCCCGGAACAATAAGGGAAGGATCAATAAGAGTCCCGCTGCTTACAGAACACGAGCATCCATCATCCTCATCACTGTCAAGTTCAATAGACATTGATATGAACCGTAGAGGCACCTCAGTGCAATTTCGAGCACTTACAATAAGGATGCTTTTCTCATTCAGAGGTAATGATACCTTCTTATCAGATCCAGGAGAAGGTTTCACCTTTGAGAGTAACAGAGGTTCTCTCCGAAATGGCATCATAAAATGTTGGCTGATAACCAATGGAATTTGTCCTTCAATTTGCAAGCTCTTGTGCACGTTTACTCTCTGTAATGCCGTTCCTGAGGAATCAGGGTTAGGGTTGTAGCCAAGAGAAACATAGATCATAACCAATTTAGGTCTATGCCATCTGATCTCTAGCTTGCATGACCATGACTCACCTGCCTCTAAAAATGGGACAGAAACCACTCCAAATGACTGCTGTATCTGTTTAATGTCACTGGATTCAGTATGGCTGCCGCACTCTTCAAACTTCCCGGAAATGCTTAGAAGTTCAACGTGATGGCTGATAGACGAAAAGGGTTCTGCTTCTTTTGGACTCATCAAAAGGCCTCCGCCTCTGGCATCTACAAGATTGATCTTGAGCTCCCCAGAATGAACTGGGTCTCCCTTGGAGAGAACAGTTACAGGAATGATGAAGTTTTCGTCGACTAATGCAGGACCAGACGCAGATATGGTGAGATCAACTTGAGGGTCCGGCTCTTCGACCTGGATAAACTTGTGGCCGGAAAATGATAGAGCAGCGTCTTTGGTTGGGAAAGTCTCCGCCCGATCCTCAAACTTCCATAGTGGCAAATCTTCCATTAAAGCAGGGCTTTCGGCATGGCAGCAAAGACTAAAATTATGTCCTATTTTAACTGTCACTGACAAGCATTCAAGTCGTCCACTCTGTCCTGCATATTTACATGTGTGCCATTTCAATACATATATACAAGATCTGACAAAACTCAACTAATGTGCTAAAAATATACATACGGTACAAGGTGCGGGTATAATACGACACAGATACGGGGATACATGATTTTACAAAAAAAATAGGATACAGGTGCGTTGTTGGGTATGCTAAATACGAATTTATCTTGTATTATATCTATGAATATAAATTATTTGTCTTTTTTTAAATGCAAATTTATAGAAGAATACATTATAGTGAAGAGCATTTGGGGGGGGGGGGGGGGGGGGGGGGGGGGGGGGATGATAATCTAACTATCAAATATTTGGGTATGCTTGTTTCATGTTTGAGCATAAGTGTAAACAAGAACTTTTGAAATTACACAAAGATCCCAAGAGTACCCATTTTTTAAATACATTTTTTGCAAAATTTAGACACAATTATGTTTAGATAAATGCTTGGAAGTACCCAAGGAATGTCGGCACCCGATAAGCACCCGACACGGGTATGTCGGCCATTTAGAAGTATCCGTGCTACCTAGTGTAGAGTACATTTGGATGAGAAGTTGTTATACCACGTTCAAGATTAGTATATCAAATAAAATGTATATTAGCTGGTATAAAACTACGAAATAATTATTTTTTGAAAATTTTTGCTCTAGAAATAGTGATTGCCAAAAGGCTGTGAAATAGAAGGGAAATTTCTGTAAAATAGTTAATTGATCAGCTGTGCGCCATGGCCGACGAGGTGAGTATAGTTGACATGAGGATGTTGATGAGTGGCAAAATACTCAAAGATAAGGAATAAGAGTATCTCTCAGAAATTATAGATAGCTCGAAGATAAAATGCACGGAAATCAGTTGAGATGGACGAAGACTGATACTAGGCTGTTCGGACGGGGGATATTGTTATAATTGGGGAAGAAAGTCTAAAGATGATATTGACTTCGATTACAGTAATCAAGAATGATAAGGTAGGTGTGAATCAGGTAAAGGAGACGGCTTTTAATAGAGATGGACAGATAAGACGTATTGACATAGCCTATCACAAAAATCTGGGACAAAGGCTTGTTCATTCTGTTGTTTGACGAAAATTCTCTTCTTCGAGAAAAACAACTTTTTAGCACATCCTGAAAACTATTTTACCTTACAAAAGTTACAAGCCTTCTCATTTTAAAACTAGTAATATTTACTATTCAAAACTCCCATGCAAATCAGGGGTAATTTCTAAAAGATGCATTAGTTAACTGTGTTTTTGGGTTGACGATTTTAACTTCTCCGAACATTCCATGCTTAGAATGAAGAAACAGAAGAAATACCTGCTTTGATTTCATAGGTCAATCTCAACCATTTATTTGTCGTCAACATAAGGGATGGAGCAGTCTCTATCCGGACGTTCTGATCTTCACCAGAATCAATGGTGGACAGATCCTCCTGCGCTCTAACTACAGAGAAATTACAACTGTCCTGATTGAACTTAACTTCCAACTCATCCAACTCAACTGGAAGTGGTAGTTGCGACATAACTGACACGGTAATGAATGTAGAAGCACCAGGCTTGACCGTTTGCCCATGAAAAGCAACCGATACTAGAAAAGCCAATCTAAGAGGGCTGACGAGATCAATCTCAAGCCGAAGCGGCTGGGCTTCTGATATAATTAAGCTACAGTTTCCATCACTTTTAGTTGCACCCTTCAAAAGGTTAAAAACTTCACCTTGAAACACTTCTCTCTGAGAAAGAGTAGCTAGACCAGCAGGGCCATATTCCCTCTTGCCCTTAGAAGTTGCCAATCCACCACTAGAAAATATAGGCAATGCAGCCATTTCAAGGGAGTACTCGACAAATTCCTTTGGTGAACCAAGTTGCTGACCGCATTCTCTTAGATAGCCCAAGCTTTCCCATAACAAAGTGACCCACCCTTCTTGCCGATAAAGACCCACAACACTTTCAAAGTGTTGCTTTGCATTGCTGAAATCTTGTGCAGCAAAGTACTCCCTAGCCATCCTATAACTGCAATATGCTGCTGTCCTTGAAGCTTTAAGGCTGTTAAATGATTCACATGCCCTTCTAAAGAGAGAGATCGTCTCAATTGAATCTTTAAACCTCTTCCCTTCTGCATGAACATATCTGACATACTCAACATCTGAAAGACTGTAAAATTCACCGGTCAGTATTTATCTACATTACAAATATTCACAATCCTCTTGAGTCTGATCTCAAAGACTTACGGGAGCATTGTGACTTTGTCACCTTCCTCATTTAAGCGAGTAAATTGGCCAACAAAAGAAGAGGGTGCCACAGATACTGGATTGTCATCAACTGAACTGATCATGGAAACAGAGGAATCCAGATGAAATCTTCTCTCCCTCAAATAATGTGCTGATAACTGTTACAATAAGAAGTAGAGTTGTTAAACAAAGTCAAATAACATAGACCTATGAGATATTTGCAAGCATGTATGTTGTATTGTAAGACTATATGCGAGCAGTTAACTTCAACAAGTATAAAGGGTCTTTATCTTGTTTCTTGGAAGAAATAGGAACTAAATTTTAATGGGTAATATCAATTCAGTAATTTTATTATTTTACTTCTAAGGAAGCATGAAACGGAAGAGTTATTACAGATTATGAAAACTAGGACTGGCAACTCTATACCCAATAGCATAAGCTGGAAATTTAAACTTATCTTTCATTATAAGCACATTTTATTATAAATATAATGTAACATTCGAGCATGTTAAAATCCAAAAAGAAAGTAATAACTAAAAAACCATCCTGTTAGAATGATTCTTTTTCGTTTCTTTTACTCACTTCCCATAGATTTCAGTACATAATAATTTCATTGCAAAAATGTGATTGGGAGTAAACCAGGAATTAGGAGGCAAAGACGCATCGACACAACCATATTCATTCAATACAGACCAGCTTCCACTACAAATTTTTTTCTCTAAGCAATTTGACTCGGTCTATTTTACCATTTTTTCCTGGACTTAAACACAAATATTTTTTTGACTTTTTTTTTGAATTAAACACAAAAATAAGTACGGAATAGATGATCTAGAATGTTTTCTAAGAGCACCTGTTATCTAGTATCTCTCTTATAAGGAATGACGCTTTTTGATATACCAATGGTGTGCTTCCTTTTTCCTTTTATGTAAAGGAAAATTGGGATGGTTGGTATATTAAGAGATAAAAGTTAATTTAAAAAAACTGCTTGAACGAGTGGAATACAAATGTTAACTAGCTGCTTGTATAGAAATTCAATCACATTAGAAATAAGTGAAAAATGCGAAAAGACACCTTAGAGAAAAAAGGGGAAGAAAAGGGGGGTTTGACACTTTGAATTGAGAGAGAGAGAGAGAGAGAGAGAGAGAGAGGATTCCAAATTGTGTTAAAGAAATGTCGTACCTTCGAATAAGACTTTCTTAAAATTGTTGTGCCTACTCAATATCAGTATTTGTATCAAGTTATGAATAACCTAAAAATGAGTTCTTTAATCAAGTGAGCAGATTATGAATAACGCAATAATAATTTAGTATCAAGTCAGCAGATTAACTCCACTATATCCTCAAATCAGAGCTCTACCCTCACTAAACACACAAATCATCCATATTTCACATAAGACAATGAAAAATACTGGATTCTCATTCTCTTATCCTAGTGGTGTTAGTTTTATATGTTATTCGTGTTATTCGTGTTATACCCTCTAGTGCTTATCATCCAACAGTAATATCCTGACCACCTATATCATTATTGTGGTTTCAGGTCTGGAACTGAGCCCAAGGCACCTCATGGGCATGTCGGTCAATTCACAAATTTTGGTAGAAGGGCTACAACCACTAATATTGCTTATGGTATTGCTGAGAACAAAAAGAGGCATGTCTAAAGGTCTTCAAAGAAAAAATTTGCTTCAGCTTAAAAGTTTTGTGTGGTTAGTGAACATCACTTCTATCATATTTCCAAAAGCTACACAACGCTTGAGTAGTAGTTGGAAAAAGGAGGAAACCCAAACTTGAAGTCCTTCGGAAATGGAGCAAAAGACATTTGCAGTATTTGTAGTGGTAAATTGGTGATGTTGGCTAAGCTGAAAATATTGTTGGTGGCGGTTGCGGCGGTGGTAGTGATCGTGGTGATGATGTCTGACAGTAATAATGTGTTAGAGATGATAGCATCATAGTGGTGTTGATGGTGGCAGTGAAGAGATCAAATATATTGATAGTGATGGTCACTGGCAATGATGGTGATGGTAGGAATAATGGCAGCAAGCCAGCAACTACAGCGCAACTGTGATGGAAGTGACAGTGGTAGTACTGGTTGTGTGTGATAGTGGAAATAATGGCAAAGTGATGGAATGGAGGGAGAGGCAATGGTTGCAGAGCAATGGTGGTGGTGGCAGATGCAGTGGCAGTATTGGTGGTTGAAGTGGTGTTAGCCTGTAGGACATTGAAGATCGCAGCAGGAAAGATAAAAAGAAGCAATTGATGGACCACTTAGAAAATAATATTTTTCTAAGCTTCCCACAGTTCATAAGAATATGATTCTCTTAGAATCCCATAGCTTGCAAATAGGAAAGAACATGAGTTTTTACCCCAAAATTGGCCTCTTTACAAAACTAATTCCAAAGTGGATCCTTCGCCAAAATAATTTAAAAAGTGGAACATGTCACTACTATCGCAAACTCTTTCTTCACCGAAGAAGAATCTACAAAACATGTTATGTAGAATATCCTATAAAATAAAGCCCCTAACTCTCTGATTTCATAAAACAAAACAAAAAAAAAAAACTCCTTCCTTTCTTCTCTATCCTGTCTCCCCTCACCAACTCAATCTCTGCTCCTCTCTCACCAGCACATCATTTCCCACTGTTACCTCCTCTTACTTTGAGTTGACAATGAAGGAAAGTGGAGGACTATCTACACGAATGGCACCCCCCCCCCCTCCCCAGCCAAAAAAAGAAAAAGAAAAAGAACTCCTTCCTTCCTTTCTTCTCTATCCTGTCTCCTCTCTCCAACTCAATATCTGCTCCTGTCTCACTAGCACATCATTTTCCACCGTTACCTCCTCTTACTTTGAGTTGACAATGAAAGGAAAGTGGAGGACCATTGACAAGGGTGAGGTCAGAAGTGGCAGGGTCACTGAGGGTGCTGACAGTGATATGGCTGGAGAAGGTGGAGGAGAGCGCGTGATGGAGAGGGAGAAAATGAGCCCAGGATGGAAAGCGAAGAGATTTCTACCAGCCACTGATTTATAGTATGCATTTCTAGCCACTGATCTAGCTTTAGATTGGGTGCACATCATATTTAAAGGCCCAAGGACTTGGTCTGTAGGAAAGCTATAGACTTAATGAAATTTGAAGAGAGGGTCAATTTAGGAAAACAACCACATAATATCTCAATGAGAAATATGCTCATTTATATTAATATTACAGTATATCAGATGGGTCCTTAAAGTAATTAGTGGTGCTCTGAAAGATGTATGTTTTCTGGGGGGGCAACAACAATTAACAAATTATAGAGGAAAATATCCACTTTAGGGTGTTAGGTGGGGGTTAAATCAATGGGGAAAACAAAATTGAAAGGAGTTTAGCAAACAGCATTAAAAAGGGTTATCTTGTGTGAACTGTAACCAAAATGCAGTGGCACAAATAATGCACCATAAAAGAAACTTAACATGCATCACTTCAATTTGAGAATGTAACACTGCATATATTCAACCTACTTTCATGTCTATGTATTTACAGAGAATTAAACTGTATTGATCGTCATCCTACCTCAAATGAATTCTTTAAATTTCTCCTTAACAATCTCTTGAATAATAAGTATTGTTAAATTACATAGCAAATGTATACTTATTAAATATATGAAGTAGAGGTATTATTACCTTACTTACAATTGACTATATAACCACTACTACATAACGTCTTGTTCTTCGTTCTACAAGGGCATGTGATTAACATACTTTGAGCTCCACAAATACTAGAATATTAGTACGTGTTACTTTTTCATGATGAGAACCTCATTTATTATCTCCAATGCATAAATGATTATAATTAATTCCCAAGGACAGGCAATATGCATGTCTGAAGCTCCCAAGGATTTCAACCAAACAGTCTTCTCCCATCTCCCATTATACAGATATATAGATATATATTTCCATGTAAAGATAATAATTGGAATGCTTACAACTTTCCCTCCTATCTAATTTTGAAATTCAAAAGTTCGTATAAAAAAAAACACTTGCAATATATTATTATCATCACATAACAAGATTTTTGTTATTCTTCAAGTCTGACTGGTCCAAATAACAATTTCTGAAATGGGGGAGCTTAAACTTTTTATAGCAGCATACATAGTTGCATCTCAGTGATCAGTCTTTTCATGTCCAGCACAATATACATTTTCAGACTCTTGAACATTTGAATTATTTCCCGTGATATTTGTCCTAATTTATAGTATTAACAAAGTAGGCAGTTGATTCAGCAGAACGAGGGTAAAGGTATATAACCAAGGAAAATTGCTGAACAAATACAAAACCAGGAATAAAGCAAGCTATTTCATAAGAGCATCCACAATCGTTTGCTATATTTGCCAATTTCTCATTTTTTGAGACATGAGGCTCTGCAGTCGTTTGCTATTTTGCCATAAAATGGCAAAATTGCTACAGTTCCTTCTCATAAATGAGAAACGAAATTGCGATTCTCAAATTATAAGCTCTATTTTTTTTTAATGTTTTAATGGGATCAGACGAAACATGTTGTTTCGTCTGACCCTTTTTTTTATGATCAGACAGTACTGTCTGAACAAAAAAAAACAAAAAAAAAAATGCTCAAACGAGACATGTCCCGTTTCAAGCCTATTTTGCTTTGGACGGGACAACATGTCCCGTCCCACCCATTTCTCATATTTAGGTTAGTGTATAATTAATAGGTTAGTGTGTAATTAAGTAGATTAGGATATATTTTATTATTTAATTTATTTAATTAACCTATTTTAATATCTAATCAGTAATTAATTAACTGTAAAAAAAAAGGGAACCGGACGAAACATGTACCGTCACTTTCAAATTTTAGCAAAACACCGTTGCACAAGAAATTCTCATTTGCTATTTTCATTTGCCATTTTGCCATATTTTTTAGCAAACGATTGTGGATGCTCTAATCTAGTAGTACCTGGTAATAATATGCCGGTTGAAATTCCCACTCAGTAAGCTGATTATTTGATGTGCCAAAAGTGAGAGAGAGGTTGCCAGCAATAGCAGTAGAACTTGTCTCTAGCAACTCCGCAAATACCTGAAACTGCCTACTCAACCATTCCCAGTGAAGAAAAGCAACTTCAGCTTCCCCCATGAGCCTTTGATATTTGGATATGTGTTTGTGAAACCAAGTAACTGCTTCTGCAATTTTTCCTCCAAGCAATAACAAGGTTGACACTTTGAAGTTCAACTGCTCTGCTACAGCTTTTATCTCAACTAGGCGTTGGATGGGAGGCAACCTTGTAGATGTCCCTATCATCTGAAAACACGAAGACTAAATGCATATGATTATCTGAGCAAAATTGATTAACATATATTAGCACTTTACAAGAGCATTCCTTTTTAGTTTAAAGCTAAATCAGGAATTTTTAAAATGTATACACATGCATGTATCCCTGCCTGCACAAGCAAACTGTTGATAAAACTCATATTGAATACAAACTGAATCATTCACTTCAGATCATTACTTTATCCAATTATCCAAAGCTCAGAAAGTCCGGAATACAAGATCTGAAGTACACTAACCCAGTGCCACACAGCATCCTGCATCTAAAATTTAAAAAGTTCTTTCTTCCGCACAAACAAGAAGAGGAAGAGGCACAAGCAAATATGTTTACCATACAACCTGAAAGTATATACACTTCAGTTTGGAAGCTGTATTCTGTAGGAAACACGTAACCAACAGGACACTTCCTATTTCGTTGTACTGTTTCAGAACTTTCCACGTTCTTGTGTAGCGTGGCACATTGAGTCTATGTAGGTGTAGAAAAGGGCATTTAAATGCTGAACTACCATATACTCAGAAATACTCAAGTTGAAGAGAAGCATATAAACATAAAAGATAAACTATTTCAGTACTTAAAAAGTAAAACTAACATTACAGGTGCAGAAATTTTCATAACAATGTAAAAATATATCAAACTTTAACATTTCAATGAGTTATTTTATTTGTGAAAAGTTAGCACGTCACTAGTTTTGAGTTTCCCTTGTAACAGATTGCACTCTGCCAAACTCAGAATTTCAGAAAGGCAGCAAATAAACATAAAGAATCAGCTACCTATCAAAATTATTTGCATGCAATAAAAATGACACTCCATCCAAAGTCAAGTAACATACAGTGTTTCTTAAATAATATATTAAAAGATGATTTGTTTGTTAAACAATAAATTAAACAGGTCCATCTTCAGGTCATCTGCTTGGCAAATATAATTTTTGAAAGGTTTGAGGCATATAATCATCAGTCATAGAATAAAGGTGGTGTACCTCACGTGTAGCATGGTAGGCCTCTTCGTAGAATCTTAAAGCCTCTGTCCAATCCCTCCTAAACTCCGCAAATACAGCAACCTAATGTTAATCAAGAAAATATACCTGCAATTAAAACTCCAATTGAAGTCTAATAATGAATAAAGAAATAGAAATAGTTCCAGACCTCTTGCAAACATTAAAACAAAAACACAACAAGTAAAAAATGAAAACAAATATAGCTGGAAACCATAAAAGAAGATACTGGCATCCCAAAATACACAAGCAAATTCTTGATGTCATTCAAGAAAAACTAGAGTATATGAGCAAGTAATTATATTTGATTCCAATTGGCGAGTACAAACACTTGTTCATGAAATAATGACACCAATGGCAAGGGTAAATAGACTGGAAGCCTCATTTTGAATCTTTATATATATAACATTAAATAATAGACATATATATTTCACTTAATAATATTACATTTTCCTATTTGGCTTGACTGGAACTGACAAATACAGTAACAAATACCAGGAATATATAATTTACATTGCACAAGGTTTATATAAATAATTAGATATTTTATTTGAAATAAATTGCTTTAATTGACACAACTTTGGTGCCATAGGCTTTAAGTGATTCTACAACATTTTTCTCTGTAAAGTAATGCTCGGCACGCTCAAACTGTCTTAAAAAAAGAGGCATGTAAGGGGCACATCAGCTCATAAAGAGTGGGATACGATCCTCTCTTCTGCAACCTATTTAAATACAATATAAAGGAAGAATGTCAAACTTCTTACAACACTCATAGTCTCATGACTCATGCTAATAGGCTTGAAGTAGGAGAGGGGAATGAGACATATGGCCCATCAAACTTGAGTTTTTATTTCTCCGAATAACAAACTTGATCTTTTGCTCTATAATTCATAAAAATCTCATTGTAACCTTGTAATAAAAACATTAAAAAGTTCTCTTAAAGTAGTTTTTATTTCTCTGAATAACAAACTTGATCTTTTGCTCTATAATTCATAAAAATCTCATTGTAACCTTATAATAAAAACATTAAAAAGTTCTCTTAAAGTAAAGGAAAAAAACAGATCTGAAATTTTGACATCACCTCCAATATTTCCATAGAGACATCAATGTATCTGTTAATGTTGACAATATTCAAATTTTAACAATTATGAATCAACTTGATGTTGGACCCTGAAGTACCAGTTCCTCTGTTGAATCTGATTCTGTCATTAAGTTCTAATTGTTGACTGTATCTGTAGCAAAGCCAAATATCCAATTTGCCCTTTTCCATCTTTGAAATGCATTGAACCTATATCCTTAATTATCACCAGCCCATGAAAACCACTCTCACAATTCTCAACTCTCGAAACTTTCTTTTCCTCCCACCAATCCATCTAACCCAAAACTCTAATTGTCAGTTCATACTTACATACAGGTACAATATCAGGTCATTTCTCACCTCTCATCTATCATCCCTTGTCTCTTAGATCTCGTCTCTCGTCTTTCAACTTTCTTTTTGTAAAGATCTCATATCCCATTAATCATCCAGTATCTCTCTTTTTACTTGCATTCAGTTAATTTCCCTTCCCTCAATACTTCATTCTTCACAAATGTCTTTCAATGACTTCATCCTCAACCACATACAACCATTCTTCTTCAATTTATATTTACAATTACTGTTTCAAACGCTAATATCAGAAAAAGAGCACGGGTGATTGTTGTAAGATGACGAGAGATGAGAGAGAATGATGTGGACAAAGGGAAATATGGTTAGAGTTTAGGTTTACTAAGATTTAGGTAGGGAAATGAGAATAATTCAGAGGTGAGGAGTTGGAGAAATATAGAGAGATATCAGATATGTTTAGTTACGAAGAAGAAGGGAGAAAATAAGCCAAATAGCATAATGGATTTAAAGGAGTGGCGGTACCTTGTACTTTTGAGTCTTTGACCAAATGTTACGGGGTTTCCTGCATCCTGCCCTTAACTAAAATATCTCACGAAGAACTAATACAACAATTTTAAGTATCAGGGTTTTTTGGAGAGATTAATAGTTCTCAAGAACCGTAAAGCTTGTAAAATTGTCTTAAGGTCAGAGAAAACAGCATGCGGCTTGACTATTGATATTGCAAAGATTTGGCCTTGTAAAATTAGAAACTATAGTTATAAAGACCTCGGCCGACCTGACTGGGGTTAGAGAAATACTTGGAGAAACACCAGCAAGAATACCTATAACATGACTAACCCAAATGACTTGCAAAGTGGGAAGCAGCGAAGCAATCAAAGAACTCCTCAAGCTACCAAAATCTCCATGGGCACCTTCATGGTTTTGGATGGTTTTCGAACATGTTCTCAGATTTGGCTAAAATGCAAAAACTACCTTAGTTTCACCAAAATGCAGAAATCTGCCTCAAGTATTTTTTAATAGAAACCACCACAAGTTCTAATTCCTAACATACAAAAAAGAGAAGGAACGGAAATTTAAGATGGTTGGATGTTTGCAAAAGAGAAGGGGAATATTGAGTTTACTGGATTAGTTGATTGCCTGAGCAAATCACAATTTGCTCTGATACCATAAGTAATAATAGGACAAAGGGGGATAGAAATATGTTGTGGGCTTCACACCATTTAACAAGATTATGCTTTCAGGAAAAATTGGGTTGTGGCCTCACAAAAATGTGAAAACTTGATAGATCAATAAACTCAATAATCAATGTTTTCCCCGTCAACTCCTATATCCTCAATTCTAGTTTGTACATGATCACAATAGAAGGATGATAATATTAAAAATTAAGAAAACGAAGATCCTACACAGTGAAACCGAAACCTAACAAATCTGTAGAAATAGGAAAGAAAATGCAGCAAAGTAAAATGACAAGTTTGAAGGATAAATTGCAAAAAACCCTCAATTTATTTTATAATATTATATACCCTAAAGTTTCCCTTTTCCATCAAATTTGGTAGTTCAAACTAAAGAAAATGAGAATAGAAGAATCAGGATAGTTAGTAATACTGACTACCCACAATTTGGGCATTTGAGAATACACAAATTTGATGGGAAAAAAAAGGTTTAGGGTAGTTAAATTATAGAACTGAGGGTAGTTTTTGCAATTTGGTGAAACTTTTGGGTAGTTTTTGCATTTTAGCCTTCAAATGTTGGCCAATTTTAGGATTTTTTTCATTTTTGACTAAGAGATTATGAGGCTTAACTACTTTAGGGTAGTTTCTTTTTTTTGCTTTTTAGGCAAGGGATTATGAGGGTTAGCAACTTTAACCAAATAATACAATGGGGTTTTCTCATTTTGTCCTGTGAGAATAACTGATTTCTTTTTATGTGGTTAACTCACATCAACCACTGTAACATTTAAGTACATAAACACCACTGTGATATCAGAAACAGTGACTCTAGGTCTCCTTAAGTACAAACCAGAAAATTAATATTCTGCAACAACATAATAGTAGAAAACTACACAAAAAATGTTGAACAAGATGAAAATGCAAAACAGATGTAAAAACAAAAAGATGAAAAGATAAAGTAGTAAAGAACCAAAGAGTAAACATCACAAAATTTTATAAACGGCATGAACTATAATATGATTCCCTGAAACCACATAATTGTGTACATTATGGAAAACAGCAGAAGAATATATTTGCAAAAGAAATATAAAAATCCTTATGTTTTATTAAGTTTGTTGTTATTGACTATAGCAGGCAGAAAAATTAACAGCTTTTTGAAGGGATTTGACATTGGCATATTCCCTAAAGTCCGCCAAATAGTAAAATAAAATATATTACATCAAGTTTTCAACATGTACATACAATGTAAACCAGTGACAAATACCGTTTTAGAATACAATATTGGAGTAAAGAGATAAAATATTGTTATCTTCTTGAGATACATAATGAGAAACAAATAGGCCATTATTTAGCCTTACAAAACTTGGGCATAAAGAAAGTCTTCTAACCTAATATAATCAAATATGGATATAAATATAAATCATCCACATAAATAATGTAGATCAACTAATATGACAAATCTTATATATTTATTTATTACTAAATATGAAAGATATAGTAAATAATCCAACCCCCTCCCCCTTAAGTTGGAGCATGGATGAAGTTGAAGCCCAACTTGGACTAAAGAGAACGACGGAGCCAAGATATAGACCGGGCAAAGAAAGCTTTAATGAATTCAACTACATGAGTCAACGCTCCCATCAAACTTCATAGAGGAATCGAGTGCATTGCGGATGAAACCGGATTGTGTGGAGGAAAACTTGGGCCTTGCGAGTGAAATCGGATAGCGCATAAAAAATCTAAATTTAGATTAGATTGGATATGGAAATCCGAATATGAAAGAAGATCGGATCTAAAATTCTGAATTTTGAGGACTGAATATGAAAATTCACACCTTGAGGAATGGATCTAGAAATCTGCATTTGAAAGAGGAATGATGTGAGACTACAAATGAAGGAGTACCGGATCTGAAAATCTGAATCTTGTGAAGGACTGAATCTGAAATCCGCATATGGAATGTGGCAACTAAAGAAGAAAATAAGAGAGAATTTTTTAAGAGAGATGACTCACTTCTTGCTACTCAAGAAAAAATGTTTAAGAAGGATCGAAACGCTATGATGCCATGTTGTGGAATCATGGTCGGGCCCCACCTTGAGACCGGTGACGCGGCCGCCTCAGGCCCCCGAATTTTTTGCAATTTTAGAAGCCCAAATTTTTATTCTGCTTGTAAATATAGGCACGTATTTTGCACATAAAAAATATATATTGTTATTAGGGGGCCCCAAAAAATTTATTTGGGCTTTTTGCCTCGGGCCCCCGGGAACTCAGGGCCGGCCCTATGTAGAATAAAATATTGAAATAAAGAGAAAAAATATTATTAATCTTCTTGAGATACATAATGAGAAACAAAGAGGCGTTTATATAGCCTTACAAAACTTGGTCATAAAGAAAGCCTTCTAACCTAATATAATAAATATGGATATAAATATAAATCATCCACATATAGAATGTAGAAAAACTAATATGACAACTCTTATATATTGATTTATTACTCTACAGTCTATATGGAAGATATGGTAGATATTCCAATAGATACAAGTAAACATCAGATCTTGCAACCATAAGCGAACATTTTCAAATGTATGTTGTTTGTGAGTAATTAGACATATTACATGTAACAACTCAATCAAGAAGAAAAGTATCCTTGCCTTAAAGAAACAACGGATATGCAACTCAGGGAAAGTGAAGTTCTTTTTGTCTATGCGAGATTTCAACCTTCGCCCTTCCTCCCTGTAATATACGTTACACAACTCCGCAAATAGGCCTGCCAACCTGCATAGAGTTGACATTCTAAGATGTGGCAATCTCATACACTATCAAAATAGAACAGAACCATCCTTTTACAATACAATTTACAGATGGATTTATGAATCAAAGCTGTATGTTTATAAGATATAAAAATAATAATTCTATCTCAGAACCAGTTTATCCACAAAGCCATACGAAGAAAGAGAAAATTAAGGCCTGTAAATATTCCTACCAACCTGTTGAGTGACTGTCTTAATTCTGATGCATCATTCTGAACAAACTCAACCAAGTATTTTGAGTCTATCTCAGCCCGCTTCCTCAGCGCAATTACAAGGTCTTCACTAACATCCTCTGTGCACAATTTGTAACTCATAAAAATCCTGATAATATGAATGAATGTTTTATAACAGTTGAGAGGACATTATAGTCCTTTCACATGACATAGATTATAGATAGCATAGCTGGATTACAAATGCACAGCACATTTTGGCCTTAATCAAAGAGAAAGTTGGTAATATAGTATAACAGCTGTTTCACATTATCCAGTTAAATGCCCTTTAGCAATTAATTTGTCATTAACATTGAAATTGAATACTGATATGCTTACCCCTTACCTCTAATAGTTCTTTGCACAAGCACAACAATCAGTTTGATGTTTCTTCCACGAATAACAGCTCTGCATTTCAAGATGAATTTTGTAAATCAAAAAGTAAAACAGAATAAATTATGTTTCAAATCCATAAATATCAAATAATCAAAACAAAACATAGAGCTACAAAAGAAAGAAAAAAATTGTGCTGCTTCAACCAAGAATTTTTTACATGACGACAAAGTTATGTAGCTTTACCCCAATTCAGAAAACTTAATGCTATAATACATTGCATTTGATAAAGGAACCAAACTAGAGTAGGACATGAAACCTAAAATTGAGAAGTAAAAATAGGAAAAAGTTGTCAATATAACAGAGAAAGTAACCCATCACGAAAAATTGAATGGAGAAAAGGATTCACTTAACCAACCTAAGAAACTTGAGACAAAGGCCATGTGATCGTTCCACTATATTTTAATTAATTTAAGAAAGAAATCCTAGGCATTTAGCGAAAACTAGCACATTAATACTGATCCTACAAAATTTCTCACTGACGGAGAATTTACACATAAAATAAATACTAGGGTTTTTTTAGTTTTTTTTATTTTTACTTGTCTAGTTTTCATGTGTACAACAGAATTAAATAGAGTGAAAAATCAAACTGAAGTAGATTACATATATTTAAACAAGGAAAATCCTTGCAGTGGAATAATAGTGTGTTAGTGTGCATCGTTTAAACGGGCATTTCAATAAAGATGTAGATACAAAGAAATAAAGAAGAAAATCAAAATCTCAGACAAAAAGTAAATAAAGATATACAGATTCCAATAAAATTCTACAAACTACACAAAACCAAAAGGCAATAGTTTGCCTTCAAACAGGTAGCTGTATCAAACTCCAATCATCCAACAATCGATATTTCTAGTGCTCACTCTAGATTAAGATCAATAACACAATTCCACCAATAACCAGTAAAAAACGATGTCCAACCAATCTTTAAAACCTTGCTCTAAACCCTTTTGCCATAAAGATCAGTGAAGATTTTAAGGGTGACTAGTAGCCAAACACCCATTCACTTAACCACGTTTGCAGATAAATGTCCTAGTATGTTCAGCTTTCTGGTAAAAAGCTCTGCCGCTTTCAAGTTGAAGGCTTTTTCATGTTCAAAGCTCGGAGCTTGCGGCATAAAATCCTTTGTTTAGTTCCAGGAACAGGCTCTAATACCATATTATAAATCAGAACAGGACAGGAAAAAATATTGCATTGTACCAAAAAAGACAATACAAAATACAGTATTAGTAGAGTCACTAGAAGTCAACTCACCCATCTCCTAATTTATCCCATATGGGACAAAAACAATGTATATTACAAACAAAATAGAGAAAGGCTAAATATATGTTACAACATTCATATTAAGATAATTAATATGAAACGCTTCAAGGTTCTTTTACAACAAAATATCTCGATTCTTCAGATTCCTAGTGAAAGCTACTTAAATTCCTAGTAATGGTATAAGTTATATATGTATTTGAAACACATCAAGGACTTTAGTGTATAAGATAGTGAAAGTTGAAATTCTCGGATAGTTATCAATAAATTACCTGAAATAAATAAACATTATTTTATAGATAAGTAGTATTAATGAAATATCCTGATTCGATCATCTTTCTAATTAAAGGCTATTCATGTTCAAAACACTATAGCATGCTACTTAAAATCTTTACTTTCATACTGCGCGGGGTATGTACTTGAAACACTTCCATTTTTATCCATAGAGTTGGTGAAATATTAATGCAATTGTCAATAAATTACAATCGAACTTAAATAACCCAATGTTGTTTAGCTTTCTAATTGAAAACTATTTTCATGTTTAAAAATAACACTAAAGCTTGCTACATACAATCCTTCATTTTGTGCAAAATAAGTCATGTACTTGAAACAATTTCAGCCTAGTTGTAAATAAGGTTAGGATAACCAAAGTTATCTATACTCTATACTACTATACAATGTGAGAAGGATGTGTGTGGTTCTACTCTTGCACATATTGCACATGCATCATTAAACAACTTGACATTTTGATGATAATTACTATGCCTTGTGACAATAAATAAGGCGCCCGAAAGCTAACATAAATACCACATAAACACAAACATTGCAGGTACTTATTATCTAGTTTTTTAGTGGAGACATCGGTATGCTAACTTCAGTTATTGCATCTAGTTTGGAAACAGAGGTAAGATGGGATAACCAAAGGTAAGTGAAGGCATCTAAGATACCTACATTGATCTATTTGGAAGCTTATTTGGAGGTGAGATAACCAGTGTTTTTGTAGTGTTTTTGTAGGCGGTAGGCAAGACGAGGTTGTGGAGGTAGTGCCTAGCGCCTAGGTGCCGCTTAGGCGGTTGACTTATTTTAGTTTGTAATTGTTGTTACTTTTATATTTTATTTTGTTAGATTGATAAAATTCACTAAATAATCACAAAAGGTTGGAAAAATCATGGCAATTCTAAAGAATTATTATTAACAAGCAAATGGTATAAAACTATTGAAATATATTAGAATCTCAATACACCCCATTAGTTCAAGCACAAAGGCGGTAGGTGGTAGGCGGTAGGCAGGCGTTCTATCCACCGCCTCCGCCTAGGCAGATGCCTAGACGGTCAAGGTGGCCACCTACTAGAACACTGGAGATAACTATAGGTATCTTGACTTAAGTTAGCTTACCTCCAACGCCAGATGGTCATGTTGAAAACTAACTATAGGTAGGAGATACATATGCGTATGTAAACATTGCTTCCAAACGAAGTACACTAACTTAATTTATAGTATTTTAACTAAGCCTTTGGCAGCCCACGTAAGCACAAATTATGTCTATGTGAATTGCAGATAACTTTGGTCACCTAAGCTTCCGGAACTCCAATCCCCAACACATCCCAGTTACACCAACTGAATTTATCATAACTGGACTCCATTCCCAATTTTTTCTCCGAAGCCAGTCAACTCAACAAACATTTTCCAAAATTCATATTTCCCAAAACAAATCAAACAAAGAGGAAGGAATCCATACTTCAAATTATCAAGATCGGTGCAGACCTTCAACCACCGCGCCGGATCCCCCGCAACATCGTCTGAGCTAAACATCGCCGCCGCCACCGCCGGAACTCTAGTCCTATGCTTCCCCAACCAGTCCCTCTTCAAAATTCCCGCCGCCGACGCCGCGTCGAGATTGGCCCCGGAATCGAGCGGATCCCGCATCTTTCTCCGGCAAAATACGGAGATCTTGTCGAAATCGGGGAGGGCGAGCGTGTTGATCGGCGGCTGCTCGGAGTGGAGGAAGGCGGAGACGGTTTGGTGGACGTCGGGGCATCCGATGAGGGAGATAAGGAAGATTGGAGGGCTTCGGAGCTCTTCGGGGTAGTGCTCCATTATCTAGGGATAGGGTTAGGGTTTTCGGAACTCAGTGAGATTTTTGGTGATGAGAGAGAAAGACGATCTGAGAAGAAGGTGAGGAGAGAGAGACGGAGACGGGGTAGAAAGCGTTCGGGTTTGGAGGAAGTTGAGACCCGACCCGAAATGTCACGGTATAAATACATGCATCGCAGGTTGCTAATCTCTAATCTCTAATCTCTAATTCTCTAATATTATAATGGGAGAAGACCTTAGAGCATCCATAGTCGTTGATGGTAAAAATATGGATAAATGGATATAGTAATCTCTCGTTTTGCTGTAGTCGTAGAATGCTATTTTTTATCTTTTTAAATTAAAATAATTACAGACGGCACTTCATGTTCCGTCGGGGAGGAGAAAAATTTTTAAAACATTTAAAAACGGTGGGACGACATATTAGATTCCGTCGGAGAAAAAAAATTAAAATTAAAATGGTGGGGCCGTCCGAGGGGAAAAATCGGGCTCGAAGTGCAAAAAAAATTACAAAAAAATTTAAAATATTACAAAAAAATACAAAAATTACAAACTAATTAAAAAAAATTACAAAAAACTACACAGAGAGTGGGACGGCACTTCAAGTGTCGTCCATGATAAGTGGGCTTTTTTGGTTTTTTTTATTATGAAAAATATAATTTTTTTTGAGGGACGGCACTTGAAGTGCCGTCCGACCATTAAAATTTAAAAAAAAAATTGCGACGGCACTTTGAACTCCGTCGCTTATATATGCATATTTCTCTTTTCGATTCTCATTTATAGCATTCTCCTGTAGCGATTTATGCATAATATGCATATTTGGCCAACGACTGCAGCGCTCTTTTTGACCAAATATGCATATTATACATATTTAGCAAACGACTACAGATGCTCTTAGGTAGTTTTTTTTTCCTCCTCTTATAAGTGATTTACCTCTTGTAAGAGGTGGTCCACCTCTTACAATAGTTTTTTTAGCGTTCTTTTTTTTACCTCTTATAAGTAATTTTCCCCAAAATCGCTTATAAACCTAAAAGGCTTCTAGTAGCCTCTTTCAAATTCTTATAAACTTTCTATCACTTAAAAAGTCTATATTACCCCAAAGTCTATATTATAATTGTTACTAATTTCAATCTCAAATTTCCGCATTCTCTTGCATAGAGTAAGACCTCGATGAATCTTGTTTGTTAAAATTATTAGTGCTTGCAACATTTACAGATAGGAAGTCAAGAATAGTAATTCTGTAGAGAAAATGTATCAGGAGGTATATATAGTGAAATCATTAGACTGTGGATTAATAAATTATGTCTTTAAAAAACAAAGTCTTTAGTGACAACATTTACTGATCATTTTGTTTAGCTGCCTCCATCTTTAGTGATAGATGCATATTCTCAAGCCACTTCGCTACTTATAAATTTTCTTTTAATTTTTTTAAGTTTTGTTTTCGTGTGTTTCTACTTCTCTATCTCGGTTCTGGAAGTATAATTGATGATTTACACTGATTTGTGAATTTAACTTGTCATTAAACTAGTTTATATATTAGTAATTTGAACTTATCTTTTATTGTCATTCATCTCACTATTTTTATACTTTCGGGTAATATAGACTTTGGGTTATAGGCTCTTGTAAGAGGTGAAAAAAAAAAACAGAAATCTCTTATAAGAGGCTCTTATAAGAGGTTCTTATAAAAGGTTATTTTTATATAAAAAGAACACCTCAAAAAAAGGCTCTTACTGTAAATCTCTTAGTGCCATTTGTCATTTTGTCATTCTACCAACATGTGCAACGCACGTACATAACTAATATAAAGGAGGTTCTCAGTTCAAATCCTCCCTACGTCAGAGTATTTATTTTTATTTTTTGAAATTATTCAAATGTGCATCACACGTGTAAATTACTAGTAATAATAATAATAATAATAATAATAATCTCTAATATTATAATGGGAGAAGACTTTAGTATCATTTGTCAATCTACCAACCCGTGCATTGCACATGCATAACTAATATGAAGGATGTCTCAGGTTCGAGTCCTCACTACGTCAGGTTTTTCTCTAATGTTATAATGGGAGAAGGCCTTAGTGTCATTTGTCATTTTGTCATTCTACCAACATGTGCAACGCACGTACATAACTAATATAAAGGAGGTTCTCAGTTCAAATCCTCCCGACGCCAGAGTATTTATTTTTATTTTTTGTAATTATTAAAATGTGCATCGCACGTGTAAATTACTAGTAGTAATAATAATAATAATAATAATCTCTAATATTATAATGGGAGAAGACCTTGGTATCATTTGTCAATCTACCAACAATCTACCAACCCGTGCATTGCACATGCATAACTAATATGAAGGGGGTCTCGGGTTCGAGTCCTCACTACGTCAGATTTTTTACTTTGATTTTTTTAAATATATGAAATGTGCATCACATGTGTAAATTATTATCTAATCATCTATTTATCTATCTATAATATAATATATAATAACTAAATCTACCTACTTACGTGCAACTTCAACTCTCCCATTATAGTTTTCCCTTTGACTTTTAAAAATATGTAATCATATTCATTAAGACATGTCGCATGTGTAAATTAGTGTTTCACTTTATTTTTTTTTATAAAAAAACTAACACGTGCATCACACGTGTATATTGTTAGTAATCTCTAATATTATAATGGGAGAAGGCCTTAGTGTCATTTGTAAATTTGTAAATCTACCAACGCGTTTGTAATACCCTGATTTTTCAATTAATGAAAAATTATTTATTTTGCACGTAGTGTGCACGTGCAATATTTTGTTTGGATTATTTTATTATGATGTGTATAAATATTTAAAATTATTTTACAAAAAAGCCTTTCTTTAACAAATAGAAAGCCTTATTTTAATTTAATTAAAAAGGCCCTTTTCTTAAAAGCCCAAATGTATTTTATTTTATTTATTTTAATAAACCATTTTGGCCCAAAAAGAAAGCCCATGGATTAATCTCTTTTAATTAAACTTGTTATGTAGAAGACTTTTTTTTAACTAATTTATTTTTATACAAAATTAAAATGTACAAATTTTGGCCTAGTTGCATGCACGTGCACTACACGTACACGTGCATTGCACACTCTTTCATGGCCGGCATGCATCCTTTTTTGGAGGGAGATTTGATTTTTGTCATGGTGATCATGGAGGTAGTTTTGTGGATGTGGGTAGTGTTCATAACTCCTACCTTAATCTAGGCCCTCCATTCTACAACCACCTAATCAATCTTAGCCCTCCATTTCACTTATCTTTTAGTATAAATACCCCCCTCTCATGACTATTTTCATATGCAATTTTATATTTCCAAACTATAGTCCTATTTTAATATTAGTGTGAGTTATAAAAAATAGAGAGTTGTGTGGGATTGCTTTGAGAAGGAGAGGCCGGCACTACTAGGAAGCATTCGGTGGCTTTGGGAGCGGGTGGAGCTTGTGCGCGCTTTGTCTAGGAGGAGGTGCTTTCATTTGCAAGGCTCGTGTTGCTAAATTGTTTAGTTCTCTCCATTCAAGGTGGGTAAAACTTTCATATTTCTAATGTAGGAATCTATGCTAGTTTTAATTATCAACACTATGCATAAAAAATACTAATAAGAACACACTTAAATTGAAAAGTTAGTGTATGAATGGATTGAAATGATGTGATTAACTTGTGTGAAATTCTAGCATGAAAGTAAATTGTGTGTAGAATTCTCCATGATTATTAGTTTGAATGAATGATGGTGGAATATTGCTAGCATGATGCATGAAAATTTCCAATTAGAACGCTTGTTAATTGTATGGTTGAAACATGAAATTGATTAAGAAAAGGGTACACTTTAATTTGAAAAGAGTGTCTTTCTTGAATGATTGAGTTGTAATTATGCTAATTAACAAGTGATTGTATACATTGTGACATAGATGGACTAATGAATTACTTTGTTATCATCAAGGAAGAACTACTCAAAAATTAGTAGTTTTGAGTTTTACCTATTCATGTGCTAAATAGACTTTTATGTTGATATGGGTATGGATAAATCCAAAAATATATGTGTTTGTTGAATAAGAATTAATAACAGTGAATTATCAGAAGAAAAATTGTGAATAAAAAGGGATTAGAGGACTATTTGATTATTCAATGTCGAAAATAAAAAGTATGGTAGTCTTAATGAACAATTTATTAATTTGTGTGGAAAAAACTATGTTTTTAGTACAAAAAATTATTTTATACTTACTGTTATGAAAATCATGTGAAGAGGATTTAATCTGGAATTTTTCAGTAGTTTTACAAAGGCAATATGAACCTAGACTAATTTGAACATCGAGTTGTTTTTAAAACAGTACGAATATGAAACATATGGGTTTTTATTGGGTATTGTGACAACCTGAGCTAAAGGCGGTCACTGAGTGCGGCTGGCTTCTCTGGAGTGAGCGGTTCGAACCCTGTGTTTCACAACATTTTTTTTACCATTTGAATATATATATAACTTTCGACCCGAAAGCATATATACTAAATTCGCCCTTTCATATCGCTAGCACAGTTCGGCCATTTCGGGTGCTCTTGGCTCTGTTTCCGTTGTGCCTGGGTTCATTTCTTACCTTCGGCATATATAAAAAAATATTTTTTTTGAGAGTTTTGATGTCCAAAAAAATGTGGAAAAAATATGGTAATTCTCATAAAAATGCAAGGAATTTTATAAGAGTGATTTGGGTATTATTTGAATGAAATACAATATGGTTTGTGAACAAAAGGCATAATTAGAACTGTGGTTCTAAGAACACACTTGTGAAAATTATAGTTATAAAGATAAAGTGAAATGGGCTACTAGAAAGTGATTGGCAAAAGATCCTTGTTGTGTGATATAATATTATTGATTCTCACTTGAGAATATTGTGCAATTATGAAGTATGAATGTTCAATAGTGATGTGAAATTCAATTGTGAAATTAATTAAGTGCATGCAAATTCATGTACGATGATGAACTTGTGAACTAATAGAAATCATGAATTGAAAAGAGAATGTACATGTGAGTTTGAGAACTCAACATGGAAATTTATATGAATTGAAGATTGTGAAATGAAATTTGAAATAGAATAGCTAAGTCTCCCCGGCATTGAGAAAGGAAATGAAATGAAATTAGACCAAGGTTGGTCATGATGAAATGAATGAATAAGTCCGGTTGATGGAGAGGCTAACTCTAGAGATTATTTTTGTTCATGATTTTTAATAAAACTAAGGATTAGTACATAGTGGAGATGTGATGAAAGTAGAAGAAAAACACGGGTATGGGGGCCAACGGATTTGCGGCGAGAGGGTATTCACAGGTCCATCACGATGCGTCGTGACATGGCGTGGATACTGCTCCCGAGTACCGTCCCGGTGGCGACGCTCGTGGGATGTTCGAGTGGCTATGGGTGGTGCCATTGTTCATGGCGGAGGCTGAATTGTCCATAGGTTGCCTGCTCGATGCGTCGTGACAGTGCGTGGGATTCCCCTCCAGGCTGCCTGGACATGGGCTCATAGATCATAGGACATCTAAGACACTACCGTAATTACAGTAGTAGATTAAGTCATAACGGGGGATTGAACCCTAGAAAGATGAAGAACGAATAAGGGCTTGCCCTCGGACCTATGTAGTATGGGATGCATAGAATCCGAACAAGTGCGCATTAGTATCATGTAACATAAATAAATGCATTAAGGATTAAGTGCACAATCACAACACGACATCAATAGGGTAGTCCCTTTAGTTTGAATTGTGACAAGTTTGTGTTTGTTAAATATGGAAAGTTAAGTTATACTATTTCCGGCATAGAGAGGATGGCCGTGTATAATGTTCGTCGGTTGAATAAACTGACGTACCCACAGTCTTATATGCAGGTAAATGTCATGTTAAAGATTAAAAAGGAATGGATGCTTAAAGATTATATCATGCTGTTGTACTTATATTAAATTGTTGTATTTTAATTCCGCTGTGCAAAAGAAAGATGTAACATTGATGTAAACTCAGATGTATGATAAAAAGTTTAAATTTCCCTGTAAAATTGTACTAAAGAAAGTGAAAAGATCCTGTAGAACATCTCGAATTCAGTGTATTTGGGATTCGGGGCGTTACAGAGTGGTATCAGAGCCACGCTTTCTACACTTTCACACTTGTACAGATTTATAGGGAACGACACCCTAGATGTGGACATTAGAGTGTGTGTTTGAGTCTAGAGATTTAAATGTAAGTGACTTACATTTGTGTTGCTCTAAGATTTATGCTTCTTCCTCTCTATTTCTAAGATGGCTGATTACTTCGACCCTGCTGGAGGCGACGACTGGCATATCATTGAGGAAGAGTACCATCCTGGACAGGCTGATTCCGAGGACGAGTACTACCCTGGGCAAGCTGATTCTGACGGTGAAGAATGGCCTGAATCCCGAGAGAACACCCTACCTCCGGATTCATCTGATGATTCTTCTTCCGACGAAGAAGAAGTACCAGTTCCAAGTGGTCTTGTGACTTCTCTTCAGAGGCAAGTGGAAACCCTGAAAGAGAGAGTTGGATTGTTGGAGGCTCAGCTGGAGAAGCGGAAGGCTGACTATTCTGTTCTTAGCCATCGGACTTGGGAACTTGAGAAGAAAAAGAACCTAACTGATGTGCTGAAGGATGAGGTGGATGAACTGCGGGAAGGACTTCGAGCAGCGAAGAGGACCCATAGGAGTTAGATTGTTGTAGCTTCTATTTCTTTCCGTTCTGATGTCAAAAATGTTTTTAAAATTCGAATGTATAAACTTTGGAATTCAATGAAATGCAAGTTGACTTAAATTCTTGTCTTATACTTCGAATTTGATGGGCCTTTTGCATCGGAATATGGAATGAAAGCTGTTGTATTGTTCGATACTGGATCCTCTCATACTTTTGTGTCTCCAAAGTTTGCTAAAGTGTTGGGAGTTGAACCGAAGATTTTTCCAGGCAAGATCTTAGCAGTAGCTACTCCGTCAGGGAAAACTTTGACCACTGATCCGTATTATGCTGATTGCGAGATCGTGATTAGGGATCAAATCTTTGGCATTGATCTGATCGAGATGACTATCTTGGGAGTCGATGTTATCATTGGCATTGATTGGATGTCGGTGTACAGTGCAAGCATCGAGTGTAAGACCAAGACGGTGACAGTGAAGGCTCCAGGTGGACCTGAAGTCATGTTCCAAGGGAAGAAGAAGTGTTCTAAGCTGGTGGCAACTATCCGCAAGGAAGAGACTCCTGTGGAAGTGCAAGGGATTCCTGTGGTTCGGGACTATCCGACTGTGTTCTTGGAAGATTTTCCTGGGTTACCTCCGCATCGTGATGTAGAGTTCAGCATCACTGTTCAACCAGGAAGTGCACCCATTTCTAAGGCACCATATAGGATGGCTCCAGTGGAACAAGATGAAGTGAAATGGTAGATTGAGGAACTGTTGGGAAAAGGCTTTATTCAACCTAGTGCGTCACCTTGGGGAGCACCAGTGCTTTTGGTAAAGAAGAAGGATGGATCGATGAGAATGTGTATCGATTACCGGGAGCTGAATAAGGTCACTGTTCAGAATAAGTATCCTATTCCTCGAATTGATGATTTGTTCGATCGTCTACAAGGAGCAGCTATTTTCTCCAAAATAGATCTTCGATCAGGATATCACCAAGTGCGAGTGAAAGCTGAAGATGTGCACAAAACTGCGTTTAGAACTCGGCATGGGCATTACGAATTCTTAGTTATGCCATTCGGAGTGACGAATGCACCCGCAATCTTCATAGACTTGATGAACAGAGTTCTGAGGCCGTTCATTGATTCTTTCGTCGTGGTGTTTATCGACGATATTCTCGTGTACTCCAAGTCTGAGGAGGAGCACACTGAGCATCTGGCAGCAGTTTTGCAGAAGTTGGAAGAGCAGCAGTTGTATGCCAAGTTATCCAAGTGTGATTTCTGGAAATCTGAAGTGACATTCCTAGGTCACATCCTTTCTAAGGAGGGAGTGGCAACTGACTCTCAGAAGATAGAGGCTGTGAGAGATTGGGCTAGGCCTACTACAGTGAAGAAAGTTAGAAGTTTTCTTGGGATGACTAGATACTACAGGATATTCATTCAAGGTTATGCTCAGATAGCTGTACCGCTTACTGGACCGACCAAGAAGAATGTGAGCTTCAAGTGGACTGAGCAATGTGAGGCGAGCTTTCAGGAGTTGAAAGATAGACTGACTACTGCACCTATATTGGCTTTGCTTAGAGCAGGCGTTGAGTATGATGTCTATAGCGATGCTTCACATCGTGGGCTTGGTTGTGTCTTAATGCAAGAGGGAAGAGTAATCGCTTATGGGTCTAGGCAACTACGACCGCATGAGAAAAATTACCCGACTCATGATCTGGAGTTGGCTGCGATTATCTTTGCCCTGAAGCAATGGAGGCACTACGTGTACGGTGAGAAGTTGAACATGTACACGGATCACAAGAGCTTGAAGTATATATATCAGCAGAGGGATCTCAATCTGAGGCAGCGGAGATGGTTGGAAGTGCTTGAGGACATGCGACCTGAGATCAAGTATCATCCTGGAAAGGCTAATGTTGTTGCTGATGCACTTAGTCGCAAGAGCAGTTTGGCCAGTTTGATTACGACTCAGAGGCATCTGATTGAGGAGTTGGATCGGGCAGGTATTGAGGTTGTCTTGCAAGGATTGGGAGCATCTTTGGCTCAGTTGAGGCTTCAGCCTACTTTGAATACAAGGATCATTGCAAGTCAAGAGGTTGATGCTGATATCTTGGAGATGAAGGAGCAGGTTGGTGCTGGCAGGTTGCCCGGATTTCAAATCAGGGATGGAGTGCTGTGGTTCGGAGATAGACTGTGCGTTCCAAATCAGGCGGACCTGAAAGAGAGTATTCTTCAGGAGGCGCATGCTACTCTTTTGTCGGTACATCCTGGGAGTACTAAGATGTACAAGGACATCAAACAGCATTTCTGGTGGTCAGGTTTGAAGCGGGATGTGGCTGAATTTGTTGCGAAGTGTGAGGTTTGTCAGCAAGTCAAAGCCGAAAATCAGAGACCCGGAGGTCTATTACAGCCGTTACCTATTTCGGAATGGAAGTGGGATAACATCAGTATGAATTTCATCACGGGATTGCCTAAGAGTTCTAAAGGCAATGATGTGATTTGGGTCATAGTCGATCGACTAACCAAGTCCGCTCACTTTTTGGCGATGAAACTCACTGCTTCGATGGACAAGTTAGCTGAGATGTATGTTGGTGAGATTGTCCGACTTCATGGCGTTCCGTCAACTATTGTGTCTGATCGAGATGCGCGGTTTACTTCGTATTTCTGGAGGAGTCTTCAGACAGCTTTGGGTACCAAGACAGATTTCAGCACTGCTTTTCATCCGCAAACCGATGGGCAGACCGAGAGAGTCAACCGTATTCTTGAGGATATGCTTCGGTGTTGTATACTAGACTTTGGAGGCAGTTGGGAAAGACATTTACCTTTGGTAGAGTTTGCCTACAACAACAATTTTCAGGCTAGCATCGGGATGGCGCCGTACGAAGCTCTGTATGGCAGGAAGTGCAGGACTCCTGTTTGTTGGTTTGAAGTTGGGGAGCGTCAGTTGTTTGGTCCTGAGCATGTACATCAAACTTCTGAGAAGATTGATCTGATCAGGAAAAGGTTGGTGGAAGCTCAGAGCAGGCAGAAAAGCTATGCAGACAACCGGAGAAGGGACCTTGAGTTTGAGGTTGGTGACTTCGTCTTCCTGAAGGTATCACCCAGCAAAGGTGTGGTTCGTTTTGGCAAAGGCGGGAAGTTAGCCCCGAGGTTTATAGGCCCGTATAAGATATTGAAAAAGATCGGGAAAACTGCTTACCGGCTAGAATTACCGGAAGAGTTGTCTCAGGTGCACAATGTCTTTCATGTGTCTATGCTGAGAGGTTACATTCCAGACCCGAGTCATCATTTGCCTGAAGTGCCGGAAGGTTTGCAGTTAGACCTGAATTACATCGAGTCTCCTGTTGAGATTGTTGATCGTCGATAGAAAGTCTTGAGGAATAAGACGATACCGATGGTCAAGGTAGTCTGGAGAAACCACTTGGTTGAAGAGGCTACTTGGGAATCTGAGGAGAGGATGTTGAAGGACTATCCTGAGCTTTTTGCTTGATTGTATTTTTGTATCTTTTGTTCTTGTTGTGTGTGTTGTATTTTGTTTGTTTTCTCGCTCTTGATTGTAGTTCCGGGGACGGAACTATTCTAAGGAGGGAGTGCTGTAATACCCTGATTTTTCAATTAATGAAAAATTATTTATTTTGCACGTAGTGTGCACGTGCAATATTTTGTTTGGATTATTTTATTATGATGTGTATAAATATTTAAAATTATTTTACAAAAAAGTCTTTCTTTAACAAATAGAAAGCCTTATTTTAATTTAATTAAAAAGGCCCTTTTCTTAAAAGCCCAAATGTATTTTATTTTATTTATTTTAATAAACCATTTTGGCCCAAAAAGAAAGCCCATGGATTAATCTCTTTTAATTAAACTTGTCATGTAGAAGACTTTTTTTTAACTAATTTATTTTTATACAAAATTAAAATGTACAAATTTTGGCCTAGTTGCATGCACGTGCACTACACGTACACGTGCATTGCACACTCTTTCATGGCCGGCATGCATCCTTTTTTGGAGGGAGATTTGATTTTTGTCATGGTGATCATGGAGGTAGTTTTGTGGATGTGGGTAGTGTTCATAACTCCTACCTTAATCTAGGCCCTCCATTCTACAACCACCTAATCAATCTTAGCCCTCCATTTCACTTATCTTTTAGTATAAATACCCCCCTCTCATGACTATTTTCATATGCAATTTTATATTTCCAAACTATAGTCCTATTTTAATATTAGTGTGAGTTATAAAAAATAGAGAGTTGTGTGGGATTGCTTTGAGAAGGAGAGGCCGGCACTACTAGGAAGCATTCGGTGGCTTTGGGAGCGGGTGGAGCTTGTGCGCGCTTTGTCTAGGAGGAGGTGCTTTCATTTGCAAGGCTCGTGTTGCTAAATTGTTTAGTTCTCTCCATTCAAGGTGGGTAAAACTTTCATATTTCTAATGTAGGAATCTATGCTAGTTTTAATTATCAACACTATGCATGAAAAATACTAATAAGAACACACTTAAATTGAAAAGTTAGTGTATGAATGGATTGAAATGATGTGATTAACTTGTGTGAAATTCTAGCATGAAAGTAAATTGTGTGTAGAATTCTTCATGATTATTAGTTTGAATGAATGATGGTGGAATATTGCTAGCATGATGCATGAAAATTTCCAATTAGAACGCTTGTTAATTGTATGGTTGAAACATGAAATTGATTAAGAAAAGGGTACACTTTAATTTGAAAAGAGTGTCTTTCTTGAATGATTGAGTTGTAATTATGCTAATTGACAAGTGATTGTATACATTGTGACATAGATGGACTAATGAATTACTTTGTTATCATCAAGGAAGAACTACTCAAAAATTAGTAGTTTTGAGTTTTACCTATTCATGTGCTAAATAGACTTTTATGTTGATATGGGTATGGATAAATCCAAAAATATATGTGTTTGTTGAATAAGAATTAATAACAGTGAATTATCATAAGAAAAATTGTGAATAAAAAGGGATTAGAGGACTATTTGATTATTCAATGTCGAAAATAAAAAGTATGGTAGTCTTAATGAACAATTTATTAATTTGTGTGGAAAAAACTATGTTTTTAGTACAAAAAATTATTTTATACTTACTGTTATGAAAATCATGTGAAGAGGATTTAATCTGGAATTTTTCAGTAGTTTTACAAAGGCAATATGAACCTAGACTAATTTGAACATCGAGTTGTTTTTAAAACAGTACGAATATGAAACATATGGGTTTTTATTGGGTATTGTGACAACCTGAGCTAGAGGCGGTCACTGAGTGCGGCTGGCTTCTCTGGAGTGAGCGGTTCGAACCCTGTGTTTCACAACATTTTTTTTACCATTTGAATATATATATATAACTTTCGACCCGAAAGCATATATACTAAATTCGCCCTTTCATATCGCTAGCACAGTTCGGCCATGCGGCGGGTGCTCTTGGCTCTGTTTCCGTTGTGCCTGGGTTCGATTCTTACCTTCGGCATATATAAAAAAATATTTTTTTTTGAGAGTTTTGATGTCCAAAAAAATGTGGAAAAAATGTGGTAATTCTCATAAAAATGCAAGGAATTTTATAAGAGTGATTTGGGTATTATTTGAATGAAATACAATATGGTTTGTGAACAAAAGGCATAATTAGAACTATGGTTCTAAGATACACACTTGTGAAAATTATAGTTATAAAGATAAAGTGAAATGGGCTACTAGAAAGTGATTGGCAAAAGATCCATGTTGTGTGATATAATATTATTGATTCTCACTTGAGAATATTGTGCAATTATGAAGTATGAATGTTCAATAGTGATGTGAAATTCAATTGTGAAATTAATTAAGTGCATGCAAATTCATGTACGATGATGAACTTGTGAACCAATAGAAATCATGAATTGAAAAGAGAATGTACATGTGAGTTTGAGAACTCAACATGGAAATTTATATGAATTGAAGATTGTGAAATGAAATTTGAAATAGAGTAGCTAAGTCTCCCCGGCATTGAGAAAGGAAATGAAATGAAATTAGACCAAGGTTGGTCATGATGAAATGAATGAATAAGTCCGGTTGATGGAGAGGCTAACTCTAGAGATTATTTTTGTTCATGATTTTTAATAAAACTAAGGATTAGTACATAGTGGAGATGTGATGAAAGTAGAAGAAAAACACGGGTATGGGGGCCAACGGATTTGCGGCGAGAGGGTATTCACAGGTCCATCACGATGCGTCGTGACATGGCGTGGATACTGCTCCCGAGTACCGTCCCGGTGGCGACGCTCGTGGGATGTTCGAGTGGCTATGGGTGGTGCCATTGTTCATGGCGGAGGCTGAATTGTCCATAGGTTGCCTGCTCGATGCGTCGTGACAGTGCGTGGAATTCCCCTCCAGGCTGCATGGACATGGGCTCATAGATCATAGGACATCTAAGACACTACCGTAATTACAGTAGTAGATTAAGTCATAACGGGGGATTGAACCCTAGAAAGATGAAGAACGAATAAGGGCTTGCCCTCGGACCTATGTAGTATGGGATGCATAGAATCCGAACAAGTGCGCATTAGTGTCATGTAACATAAATAAATGCATTAAGGATTAAGTGCACAATCACAACACGACATCAATAGGGTAGTCCCTTTAGTTTGAATTGTGACAAGTTTGTGTTTGTTAAATATGGAAAGTTAAGTTATACTATTTCCGGCATAGAGAGGATGGCCGTGTATAATGTTCGTCGGTTGAATAAACTGACGTACCCACAGTCTTATATGCAGGTAAATGTCATGTTAAAGATTAAAGAGGAATGGATGCTTAAAGATTATATCATGCTGTTGTACTTATATTAAATTGTTGTATTTTAATTCCGCTGTGCAAAAGAAAGATGTAACATTGATGTAAACTCTGATGTATGATGAAAAGTTTAAATTTCCCTGTAAAATTGTACTAAAGAAAGTGAAAAGATCCTGTAGAACATCTCGAATTCATTGTATTTGGGATTCGGGGCGTTACAGCGTTCACTGCACGTGCATAACTAATATAAAGAATGTCTCAAGTTCGAGTCCTCACTACCTCAGATTTTTTTACTTTAATTTTTTTTAATATATTAATTGTGCATTACACGTATAAATTATTATCTATCTATCTATCCATCTTTCTAGATAATCTCTACTATTTTAATGGAAGTGTTGGGGTTTGTAACAAACAAATTCCAACTTTGTAACTATATAAACACGTATAATACACGTCCAAACTATATCCAACAAATGTAAATGTGCACCGCACGTGTAGCCCAAATCAAAACATTCAAATATAAACTATTTTTTTCCTTATTCAATATATATTCATTTAATTTGATGACTTTACTTTTTTAGACGTGCATCGCACGTACATTATACTAGTAATAATATTATAATGGGAGAGTTAGGATTGTCATTTGTCAACATACAAATCCGTGTGTTGCACGTGCAACTCCAACTCTCCCATTAGTTAAAAAAAATAAACAAATAAAAAATTCCACTTATTTAAAGCGTGCAACACATGTACAAAATAATTTTATACTATTTTTTTAACACCAAACATACATATATGTTGCACGTACAATTCAAATTCTACTTATAAATATATGCATTGCACGTACAAACTGTAGCTTTTTATTCAAAATATATTTCCCAATTAAATGCAACGAACGTCCAACCCCGAAACTATTTCCTAACACATATATCGTGCGTGAAAATCCTAAAACACTTATCAAAACGTGCATCGCATGTGAAAAATACTAGTTTGTATAACGCATTAAAGCATCCACTATCGTTTCTTCTAAATTTTCTACTTTTAGCATTTAGGATTTAGATACAGTAGTGCTATCGTTATTGCTAAAAATGCAAGAACGAAAAAAAAATTGTAATAAGACGGATGATCTTCCTCCGGCTAATGCAAAATTTATATTTAAAAAAAATATTTAAAAAAATTGGGACACATGATGATCATCCGTTTGTGGAATTTTTTCTTTTATTATTTCTGAAATAGCTCGAACGGATCTTCTTCATTCGTTCGATGGTTTGTTTTTAGAATTTCCGGAAAAATAAAATAAAATCAAATCAAATCAAAGCAGACGGATGTTTTTTTTTTCCATTTATTTATTTTAATTGTTTTAAAATATAATATTTAAACTATTTTGGCCACCATCATCTACGCCTATCTAAATGCATGACTCTCTCTACAACTCATTTCATCCATCTTCTGATTAAAACTATCTCTTTACAGCTCATCTCATCCATATCCTGATTAAAAATTTCTAAGTCATCACACTACTATTTTTGCATCTTCATTCCTGTAACCAAAAAACAAGTCGATCCGAAGATATATCAGCAGAATAAAATCCACTATTCGAGGAGGATCTGATCATAGCAAGATGTGCGGTTGGAGGTGAGAAGAAATTTGAGACCGTTAATTGATATATAAATTAAGGGGGTAAATAAGTAATTTATAAAAAAATTAATATAGAAAATATGAGAGACGGATGACATATGTTTCCTTTTAAATGTATTTTTTCCCAAAATTCAGAAAATACGAGAGACAGAGTTTCTTCATCCGTCTCTCATATTTTCGCTTTTTTTTTTCCCAAAAATAAATGACGAACGCAGCATCATCTTTCATTCGTCCCAATTTTTCCCTCAAACGGATCATCTTCTTCCGTATTCTATATTTAGCATATCTTCTATCGCAACTTCTATGTTTAGCGAACTACTGTTCACTCCTATTCTAAAATATGGGTTTTTAGCGAACGATAGTGTGGTTTTATTTCAACTCAATTGCTAAATTTTTAGTTTTTATAAAACAATAGTGGATGCTCCTGAGCATCCATAGTTGTTTTTGCCAAATTTGACATTTTGACAAAATAACAGCATCTGTATTCATTGGCTTATTTGCCAGATTTCCAAAAAAAAAGTATTAAAAATGGTGTAGCCGTCGGCTACATACCCAAATTTTGGGGTTTTTGTAAACAATGCTCTGCTATATTTGGCAGAAGATATAGGAATATGGAAAAAATTGTCGATGAAAGAAGATATTTTGTCACGCCCCGCTTCCCAAAAATACGGAATACGAGCACATAACATTAGCCCAGCGAATGACTAACGTCACCCATAAGCTGTTTATCCGATTAACTCAACAATATAAATAATACAGAACAATTGCGCAGACAATAATAATAATCTCATGAATAATAATACTTGTAATTGAAGCAATATAAAATATCAAAGTACAATAATAATTCAACGTCTTGAAACAAATAACAATATTCGGGACATAAGTCCAATACAATAATAAATCCAATACAAATAATAATAAGCCTCAATACATTAAGTTTATTAAAGCAACAAGCAATTAGAAAGCAGTAGTTTTCAGACTGTTTGTTTTCCAACTCCAGCAGGCAACTGTTATCCAAAATCTGCAATTTAATAAATTGCAGAAAGAGAGAAAAAAAAACGCCCGTTAATGCAAGTTACGGACTGCTTGTAGTGCATGCACAAGTACATGAAAAAAGGACAACTAATAATATGGAATAATCATGATAATGAAATATAACAACTAACATGGCAAGATAAACAAGTGCAAGTAGTATGTAATAAGTGTCGAGCAAAAAAGTATCATGTAAATAAGTAACGAGTAACGAGTGTCAAGAATCAAGTAACAAGTATCAAGTAACTAGTGTCAAGTGATTATGTTCAAGTCTTGTATTATTATTATCTAGACAGCACTTCATGCATCCATCATTTTACTATATGGTTGCTACATTCAAAAAGTTTCGCTTTAGACTTAGTGGTGGGCTCTATAGTTCATGTACTCGACAACGATATTCAATATTCAATAGTGACCGATAACCGAATCAATCGAGATACTGTAGTCAGTAATCTACAATTAATCGATGACCGAATCAATCGAGATACTGTAGTCAGTAATCTACAATTAATCGATGACCGATATGACCAATAGACCAATAGACCAATAAATAGGGAAACACGGGCCCCTCATCCGAGTACAGTTCCTATATTGTCCACTACTAAAAGTCAACCCTTAAACCCCGGCTTGTTAATTATTTTATTAATACAACAATACAATATGCAATCTAGAGACATGAGATGAACGATAATAACAATAGGGAAACAATAGGATGATAACATGGAATATGGTGTACTAGATGTCCAAGCAACATGGTATAGGATATTTTACAAGTATTCGACAAGCATAACATGAATAACACATCAAACATAGATATCTCAAGATAGCATGAATATATACATCAAAAGTGGTCCACCCTAGGTTAATTCATGTCATATATGTCGTAAGGCAACTATGGTCAAATCATCACCATAGAGACAATATCAATAAGGGGTTTCACACGAACTATCTCTAGAACCCAACTACACTACAAGCAGTATTTTGTACTTGTATATGCAAAGGAATTTAATACAAGTTACTTGCCTTATAAACGGTGAGAATGAATACCAAGAATAACGGGATGAGAATCCCAAAGCAATGAACCCACGAACCAACAACTCCACAAGATAGCACGTATAAACTACGTGCAATAGAAGACCCAACGCAACACAGTAGCACAAAGAGACTGTAGCAACAGCAAAGAGATAGAGAGCAGTGACCGGCGGCCAGTGGAGTGGCATCGACGGCGAGGGCGTCGACAGGTACGGTCGATGACGGGGTTTTGGCATCAGAAAAGGGAAGGCAGCATCGGGATTTGGGGTTAATGTCGAGGACGGCGGAAGAGAAGGACGGGGTGGAGATTTGGGTGGCTGGGCATCGAGGAGAGAGGTGGGGCGGCACCGCATTGGCACCGCGACGGAACGGGGAGGAAGGGGGTGATCGGGATTTGGGGTTCTATTGCTGTCGAGCGAAGCAGGGAAGAGGAAGAGACCGGGGGTGTCCTGTGGTGGCGCTGGTGGCTGAGAGGGCGTCGACGGGAGGGGCTGACAACAAGAGGCGTCGCCGGAGGTGGGTAGCTCGCCAGAGAAGATGAATTCAGAGGATGGGTTCTTGTGGATTTGGGCGGGAAACACACACAGAGAGAGAGAACGGCGAGGAGAGAGAGGGAAGAGAATAGGCGGCTTGTCACGGTTGCCATTGCGATTTGTTCTGGACCTGGCCATTAATGGAAAAATCAGAGAAAAGAGGTGGAGGAAGAATATGAGATTTGAGGAGAAGAATCTAGATTGATTGATTAGCTATCCAATTTCTATTACAATGGTTTATATATAGGTCGATGGGGGGAGGAAACAGTTACAGATATTTTTACATTTGAGAAGGAATACGTGTGAAATGCACAATCTGCTCTCCCGCCCACTTCCCGTCAATTTGGAATATGAAAAATAAAAAGTGTGCACAGCGCGTAAAACACTGATACAACTGATACACCTATTCCTTTGGTTGCTTGCTTGTGTCTTCCACCTCCTTGCTCTTCGATGTACTCCCCCTAGTCCTCGGCTGTGCTCGTTGGTACTCTGACATCCCTGACAACTCCCCTCTGCTTGAGAACAAACTTGACCCAAGTTCGAAAGCTGGGAATCGCCGTCGCAGCTCGTCAATGTCGACCCATGAAGCTTCATTGAGTCTTGAGTTCCTCCACTTTACTAATAGCTGGATACCTACCCTGTTTTGCTTCTTAAAAATGCGCCAATCTAGAACCAACTCAGGTTCCTCTTGATTGTCATTGCCAACCCACCAGGATGAAATTACAGAAGAGATTGCAGGTAGGCGATCGCCATGGCAGCGTTTCAACTTGGACACGTGAAATACAGGGTGGATTGATGCTGCAGGAGGGAGATATAGCTTGTAAGCTACTGAACCAATTCTTTCGATCATCCTGTAAGGGCCAAAGTACCTTGAAGAGAGCTTTTGGGGAATGGGGTTTCGCATGGTGGCCTGTTTATAGGGTTGCAACTTGAGGAGAACCAAGTCTCCCACTTCAAAAACTCGCTCGCACAGTCCTCTTTCTACCCGCAAACAATTTCATTCTATTTTGCGCTACAACAATGTTGTGCTTCAGAAGAGTAATAATGGCATCTCTAGACAATAATCCCTCCTCTACCGCAGCCAAAGCAGCTGTACCCAAAGTGTAGCGCAATAATGAAAGGGGTGGTCTGCCATAAACACCTTCAAAAGGAGTTAGCCCAGTCGAGACGTGCCGGTTAGTATTATACCAAAACTCCACCCATCCAAGCCACCTACTGCACTCCGCAGGCTTTTGACCATACAAACACCTCAAATACATCTCCAATGCTTTGTTAACTATTTCCGTTTGTCCGTCACTTTGGGGGTGATAGGCTGTGGATTGCTACAATTTACACCCTTGTTGCGCAAAGAATTCCTTCCAAAACTTACTAATAAAGATTGGTTCGCGATCACTTACAATGCTGTGGGGCATGCCATGGAGTTTATATATGTTGTCGACAAAAACTTGGACAACCGACTGGGCTGTATTGGGATGTGCGATTCCAAAGAAGTGTGCATATTTAGTTAAGCGATCCACCACCACCATAATAGTGCTCTTCCCGTTGCTCTTGGTAATCCTTCTATTAAGTCCATTGAGATATCTTCCTACACGCGATCAGTAATTGGGAGAGGATTCAACAACCCTGCTGGTGAGAGTGTCTCACTTTTGTTGCGCTGACATGCTAAACATTCTCTGACCATAGTTTTCACATCCCGACTGATACCTTCCCATGTGAATGCTCTTTTGATTCTTTGAAGGGTTTTATGGAACCCTGAGTGTCCCCCGACACTGGATGCATGATGATCCAGGAAGATTGATCTCTTCACACTTGCCACTGGGCTTTTTAGAATTTTCCCTAAGTAGTACCAAATTCCCTTAAAGAATCTGTAGTGCTCAGGGTTGAGGGTACCCTTTTGCAATTTTTCTGTTAGCTTTTGGAAATAGGGATCTTCTTCAACCATGACTTTGAGCTTTTCTAACCATTGTGGTACCACAAACGTAACCTCATAACATGTACCTTGTTCTCCTTGCCTCCTTGACAAGCCATCTGCCACTTTATTGTCGACTCCTCTTTTGTACTCTACGGTGAAAGATAACCCCAAGAGCTTCCACAACCACTTCTCCTGGATCTCAGTGTTGATCCTTTGCTCTAGGATGTGTTTAATACTCCTTTGATCTGTTTTTATCACAAATGCAGTACCAATCAGGTACTGCCTCCATTGCTTAATAACTTGGTGTATGGCAAGTACCTTCTTCTCATAGGTTGATAAAGCTAAAGCTCTCCCCTTCAATGCTTTACTCAGGTATGCTATTGGGTGCATTCTTGCATAAGCACAACTCCATTCCCTTCTTTTGAAGCATCAGTTTCTATAATGAAGATCTTGGAGAAATCAGGAGCTCGGAGCACCGGTGTGGATGTCATAGCTAATTTAAGAGTTGTGAAAGCCTTAGCTGCCACTGCAGACCATTGGAATGAGTTCTTCTTCAGAAGTTGTGTGAGCAGAGCTGCAATGCTGCCATAGCTTTTGACGAATCTTCTATAATACCTTGTCAAGCCAAGAAAACCTCTTAACTCCTTCACATTGGTGGGTTCTGGCCAGTCCACGACAACTCTAATTTTGTGGTTGTCAACTGATATGCCATCTGCACTGATGATATGACCCAGATACCCAATCTTCCTTTGCCCAAAATTGCACTTGCTAGCTTTAGTAAGCAGTTGGTGAGAACTCAAGACCCTTAGAGTTTGAGTAAGGTGAGTAAGGTGACTCTCCCATGTTGAGCTATAAACCAAGATATCATCGAAGAAGACTAGCACAAACTTCCGCATATAATCTTTGAAGATGTCGTTCATGAGGCTCTGGAGGGGCATTACGACAAACTCAAAGAGGTCATCATGGCCGGTACGTTCGTGAGCCCAAAGGGCATTACGACAAACTCAAAGTGGCCATGATGGGTTCTAAACGCAGTCTTAGGAATATCAGCTTCATGTACCCTGATTTGATGGTACCCCGACCTCAAATCAATCTTGGAAAAGTACTTCGCACCACTCAATTCATCTAGGAGCTCATCGATTTAGAGAATATGGAATTTGGCTTTGATTGTCTGTGAATTTAGGACCCTGTAGTCGATGCACATTTGCCAACTTCCATCTGATTTTCTCACCAGAATTATGGGGGATGCATAGGGACTACAGCTTGGATGAATAAATCCAGATGTTAGCATCATTTCTTTAACTTGTTTCTCAATCTCTCCTTTGTAGTGATGAGGGTGCCTATATGGTCGTATGCATACAGCTTTATGACCTTCTATCAAGGGGATTTTATGATCAACTTCTCTAGGCGGAGGCAGCTTCATATCTTCAGTGAAAAACTCAGGAAAAGTTTGGAGAACCTGTTGGATCTCTATAGCTGCTTGTACAGGAAGAGTATCCTTATCTTCCTCAGTCATTTCTCCACCTTCAGATACTCCTTGCATTTGAATCATGTAAGCCTGGCACACATAATTCCCCATCCTAGCAAGTTCCACAGCCTCCATACATTGCAATTGTGAGTGTACTATACCTTGCAACCTCTTCCAAGCCCCTGCAATCTTAAAGGCCATTGTCATTTCGTTGAAATCCATGGTCACAGGACCTAAGGACCTGAGCCAATGCGCCCCCAAGACCATTTGAGTAGGTCCCAGAGGTAGCAGAAGCAGCTCAGCTTGTAACCCCACCCCCTGTACTGAGAAGTTAACTTGATCAATCTTGCCTTCGCTGTACATAGCTTGCCCATTGGTGACAGTCACCTTGTATCGGGCTTCCCTCTGGATTTGTAGGTTGGTTTTTATGGCAGTTTGGGGGTCTAGATAGTTGTGAGTGGAGCCCGTGTCGATTAGGATATTAACTTCCTTCCTATTGATGGTTCCCTTGACGCGCATAGTTTGAGGGTACACTTGGGAGCCAACTAAAGCATGAAATGAGATTTCCGGTTGGAGAGTGTTTTGGGTGATTGTTTCTATGGATGTGGTTATGTTTCCCTCAGCAGGTTGCTCTTCAAACACTCCCCTTCCTCTTCTTCACCCTCTAGACATTCAAGCAAATAAAATTTTTGAGATTTACATTGATGCCCAAATGCGTATTTCTCATCGCAATTGAAACACAGTCCCTTAGCTCTTCTCTCCCTCATTTCTGGAATGCTTAGCCTCCGGGGAACAAAAGTGGATACTGGTTTGGGTTCAGGATTTCTTGGAGGTTGGGTAGGTGTATATGCAGGTTGGGTAGGAGTTCTTGGTACAAACTGTGGCTTATAGTTCTTCTTCAAACACGAAAATTTCTCCTCATAGCCCCTCGCTAACCCCACAGCCTCATTCATGCTCTGTGGTCTCTGCGACTTCACATCCCATCGGATTTCATCTCTGAGGCCACTCACGAAGGTGTTGAGGAAGTGAGCTTCCATCCAGTCCTCCACGAAATTTGAGAGCCTGTCAAACTCCTGTATGTAGATCTCGATATCCCCCTTCTGCTCAAGTTTGGAGAGAAGACCCCCATAGTCTTGGAAGATCGTTGGTCCAAATCTGGTCACCAACTCCTTAAGAAAAGTTGCCCAAGAGATTTCATGCACTCTTGGTTTAATATTCCTCCGGAACCACTGAGCAGATCTCCCACGCAGGTTGAGTGATGCATACTTCAACTTCTGAGAGTCTGGAACCTCATAGAAATAAAGGAATTGTTCTACTCCGTAAATCCATTCAGTGGGATCCCCGTCGTGGAAGATTGGGAACTCCACCTTAAATGGGGTTCTGAACAAATTTCCGCCATCGCCATGTCCTGTGGAGTTAATAAAAATGGAATTAGGATTAGTTACCTCCCTGTGGGATACTTGATGAAAAGGATTAGGAAGTATTGGAGGATTTAGAGGATTAGGAGGGGGTTGCTGCGTTCGAGCTATCATCGCTTCTAATCTGGAGAATCGATATCTGATGCTTGCCGCAATCTCTTCCACCCTATCGGTGAGGTACCCATTATGGAGTTGGGCCTCTGCCATATGGCTTTTAAGCACCGCTACTTCTCCTTCCATCGAAGTGCTTCCTTCGTCTCGACCATCTCCATCGAAGTTATCTGGCTCTGATACCAGATTGTCAGGGTTGCCGTTGCGATTTGTTCTGGACATGGGCATTATTGGCTAAATCAGAGAAAAGAGGTGGAGGAAGAAGATGAGATTTGAGGAGAAGAATCTAGATTGATTGATTAGCTGTCCAAATTCTATTACAATGGCTTATATATAGGTCGATGGGGGGGTGGAAACGGTTACAGATATTTTTACATTTGAGAAGGAATACGTGCAAAACGCACAATCCGCTCTCCCGCCCACTTCCTACAAATTTGGAATATGAAAAATAAAAGGTGCGCACAGCGCGTAAAACACTGATATAACTGATACACCTATTCCTCTGGTTGCTTGCTTGTGTCTTCCACCTCCTTGCTCTTCGATGTACTCCCCCTAGTCCTCGGTTGTGCTCGTTGGTACTCCGGCGTCCCTGACACGGCTAGGGTTTCAGAGCAATTTTTCAGGGTTTGCATTAGGATTGTACTTATAGATTACAATTAGAATATTGGGTTAGTGGTTTAGGATCCAGTAAAGCGGATTTGGGTCAAGAACAAATGAAATTGAGTATTAGGGTTCAATAAGAGACAGATCAAAATCAATAGGGTTCAAATAAAATTACCCACAATAAATAAGAGAGCAATATGATCAATAAGAATTGCTCGATAAACAAGAACGAAGAAATTTCATGAACAAAAATTTAAATCCAAAATAATACAAATGCATTAAAATATAAATTAGGGTTTGAAAATAAAATTTTAATTCGGCAATAAAATCAGATCAAGTACGAAGTAAAAATAATTCGATAAATGATTTTTAATTAAATAATCAATAAATAAAAAATAATAATCATAGTCATAAAAATAATAAAATTACATAACGAAATAGTATCTAGGTTTAACAACTTTATTAAAATAATTCAATAATAATAATATATTTGTTTTAAGCTCAATTATAAATAGTTGATTAATAAGACATAGAAAGTAGATTAAAATACACATTTATTCGAAATAAATATAATTATCCATTAAAAAAACACTTTAATATAAAATCCAAAACGATTTTAACGAACAATGAATTTATAAATATCGAAATACAGGAAATATTCAGAAAATACGTATTTACGGGAATGGGGGTTACATATTTTGTCGGTTCAATCGGACGAAATATCATCCTTCGTCATATTTTTTTAAAAATATAGTGGACAGAAAATGATTGTAACATCTGTTTTTTTTTTAATTTTTCAATTATTTGGTTTAAATCATTTTAAATATGTTTCTGGGTATTTTTAACCTTATTAATTTATTTTATGGGTATTAGATTAATTATATTTGAAATTGGGGTTAAACAGGAAAATTGGAAATATAGAAATTTTGGGATGAGTTTTCTTGGAGGAGACGAATCCGATTTGACCCGAAAATTTTCTGGGAAATTTGTACATTATAGGAAGTCAGTAAAATACTGAAATTTTTAGTTTGTGGCATTTGGTTCTAAAATTCTCAAAATTGAGTCGAAATAGCTCATTTTAGGCCTTTTTCTTAAGTAATTGAGCCTAAAGCCCATAACCCTAAACCCAAATGTTATTAAAACCCTAAAAAAATCACAATTTTGCCATTTTCATACTCTCTCTCTCCCTCCTCCTGGTTTGGCCGACCGAAACCCTCCCCACCAAGGAAACCAATTAGGGTTTTCGAAATCCACCCAATTTCCACCTCCCACTTCAAATATTTTGGTGCTTCTAAGAGATTTTTGGGTGCTCTTCCTCGTGGCGGTGTTGGGTTTTCAAGAAGATTTTAAGAAGGTATGAAAAATTGTATGTTAGTTTATTAAATTGTATGCTTTTCATTTCTTTTACTAGAAATTGAGGTAGGGAGGTGTAGAGAGCACATAGAACATGTTAGGAGTTAGAAAGTATGCAAATCATGGTGAAATTGTGACATGGTGATTTTGGCATAAAGTCAACTTTTAAAAAATAGGTGGAGTTGGGTGAGAAACTTGCTTTTAGTGAGTTCAAAAAAATGCATTGGAGGTTGTGGAGTAGCGTGAGAGTGTTAATAAGAATTTAGAATGAATTTTTGTAGACTTAGAACTTAATGGAAATGATTAAGAATGAAGGTATGATTTATATGCATGCCGGGTGTTCGGTGAAATGTCCGAGCAAGATTTATGTGAGAATTTGTTAGGTTTGAAGGTGTAATTGGGTCTTATTATTATTATTAACTCTAATTTGAGAGATTAAGAAAAAGAGGATTAAAGAAATTAGGAAATAGGAAATTATCTTATTAGAAAGCCTCCGATCAATATGTGAATTCTTGCATTGGGGTCCGAATTTGAAATCTGTCGATGTAGCTCGTCTACTTATGTCATTTGTGACGTGTGGGTGAAGACGGATTCGAATTTGGAGGTTTGTAGGTCAGGTTTTGAGTTTTAAGCTAATCGGTCCTATAATTTTCCATTTTGGTGGAAAAAGTTGAACTTCGACTGGCTACAGAGCGGACGTGGGACATCGTTTGCTTGATCCGTCAGGTGAGTATGATGTATCTATCTATATTTTATGTTGTGGCCAAATTTCATGGCTTTTTGATATATTTCGTAGAAGTTATGTTAAAAATTGATTTAGAGGGAAAATACGGATTTTTATGGACCCGAAAATGGGTTTTTGTGATATTTGGTGAAATTAACTATTTTGAGTATATAAAATCTATATTATGGATTAGTGTGATGTGTTAAAGTATAAAAATTAAATATATTAATCAGTTTATGCATATTTTTACCCCGTGCATTTTTGTGCATGCTTTTGAGTATATAAGCCGATATAGATTATTTGGTATATGTGGAGCCTTGTGTATGGGCTAATATGTTATGGATGGATGTCATGAGATGTAATTAGACGAAATAAGTGATTGTGGTCTAGTTTTGGAAACCCGTGTATGTGTAGTGCACGTTTTGTTCATGTTTGGGGGTATATAGGCCCTTATAGGTGATTTTACTTGCATGGAGCATTGTGTATGAGCTAACATGCTATAATTGGTTGTTATGAGGTTTAATTAGACGAAATAAAGGATTGTGGCTCTTTCTTGGAAACCTGAATATGTGGTGTATGTTTGTGAGATATATATATATATATATATATATATATATATATATATATATATATATATATATATATATATATATATATATATATATATATATATATATATCATGGTGATGGGTTGTGATGTGATAATTGATGAAATTAGTTAGTGGGTATATGTTTATATTATAATTACATTCAAAATGACTTAATGGGCAATAATATAATATTATTATGTGTATTTGATGCGTAAGACCTGTATGGCAGCGATGTTTATGTGAAATGAGAATGAGAAAGTAAAGAAAGTGAAATGTGAATGTGAATAAGAAAGTAAAGAAAGAGTATAAAGAGAATGAAAAGTAAATTATTACCCAAGCTATCAGCTTTAGGGTGCGGTGTATAAAACCCAAACCATGTTTGGGGTGCAGTGTATTACCTGAAAAGAATGAAGGATAAAGTGAATTGTATTATGAGATGGAAAATGAAAAGTAGAATGCATGGTATTATGAAATGAAAATGAGAAAATAAAGATGGTGTATGATATGAAATAAATATGAGAAAGTGAAGAAATTGTGTTACGAGAATGAATACGGGAAGTAAAGAGAGTGCACTATGTATCTTATAAATGATAGTGAAGATGTAATACGAGAGAGGTTATGAAAATAGTTATTAAAGAAGAATATGTTGTGTTATGAGTTGATGCACCTTGGAATTGTGTCGATGAACTACCCGCCCGCTATTTCTATGGAAATGGTGGGAACTACCTACCTTGGCACAATTTGCAGGGTGAGCTAGTGGGTTGTTAATTTGATATCAGTAAGGTGTAATGGAAATGAAGAGTAAAGTAAAATAGTTGATAAAAGGAGAATGATTATTAAAATAATCGGTATGATGAAGTCAAAATGACAAGAAGATTAATTGTATGTTATACGTGAATTAAGTTAGTATTTTGTATTTGAATATAAAGTGACGGAGTTGTATACATATCATAGTATGATGCGGGGTTTATGAGATTAAATATTAAGGATTGCGTGTATAATAATTTATGTGGTTAACTCACAATTTGGGATATGGAAAGGAGAACAAGAAATAAAGAAAGCGTGTATGTGTAATATAGTATTATGCGAATGTAAAATAAGGTTATATGTGATTAGTGTGATGTATATAGTGAATTGTGTGGAGTTATGGATATGTATACAGTTGGATGCAGATGTGAATAGTACATTGATATAAAATCATCTTGGTGATATTTTTATGTTCAGACTCCTGGTTAAATCTTCTTATCTTTATGTTGTAAGTTCAATTCATTTTCTTTATACAATTTAATTTATTTATTAGATTAATAATTATACTCACACCAGAAATGGCTAAACCCTATTGTTTTCTTGGGGTTAAGGGGGTCGCTCCCTGAGGGTGGACAACCCTAACTCTCCTGCAGGTTTGCTAGCAGCCCGGTGAGATAGATATAGAGTTAGATATTATGTTCTTGTTGAAATGATAGATTCTATGTATTTAGCATATGAAGAAATGTGAACTGTTAATGTATTATTTTGTATTAAGATAAAAATATATAGGTATAGTACTGTGATGAGGTAAGAAAACCCGTACCCACCTCGTTGTGGAGTATTGGGTTCTGTGTTTGGTTTTTAGAAAGTTTTTCTATAGTTTTCTATTACTTCTATAAGTTTTTAAAGGAAATTTATAGTTTTTAAATTATAATTGATATTTTGTTGTGAGTTTGGCCCCCAGTGCATAATATTTATATTGCCTGTATGATTCTGCTCATTTTGGCCTGAGGAGCCCATGATTATATTGCCTGTGTTGTGAGCTACGGAATTTAGAGCAGAATTCTGTAAGTTTTTTGTGTTTCGGGACAGAAATTTCAGGTGAGATTCAGCCAAAATTTTATTTGAAATATACCTATCTTAGTTTATATTTAAAGTGATATAGAAATTGAAAGAATTGAATTTAGAGGTTTAGTTTTCAAAAAAAATAAAAATGGAGTGTTACAATGATTTCCCGTCCAATCTTTTTTAAAAAAATAAAAATGCTCATTCCCCGTCTGATGAAGTTTTTTTAAAAAATAAAAAATAAACAGCTCGGACGGTGAATGAAGCACCTTCCAAGCAATTCTCTCCAAAAAAAAACACCGAATTTTCTAAGTAATTGTCTCTATAGAAATTATTATGAAACTTTGCAGCTTTGAGATTTGTGTATATTTGGGGATCAAGGTCTAAGATGGAATGGTTCTATAGAAAATGTTATGCACACATTTGAGTACAATTTATTTTTGCTTTAATCTTTCTCAAGCCATTTTTTGGTTTTTTACGACTACAACTCCAACTTATAATTCCTATATCTAAATGCCAAATACCCAAAATTTGGTTTACGACGACTACTGATGAACATTTGTAGAAATTAAATTTTGGGTATTTGGCAAACAGAAAAAAAAAAAACATTTGAAAATGAGTTGTAGCCGTCAAACCAAAAAATGTTTTTGACTTTAAAAAAGAAATGGAAGGGATATGATTTCCCTTAACATTCATAAAAAATCAACATAAGGGAGGTGAATTCCCTTATCGTTCATCGCACAAGAAATTGAAGGGAGATGGTTTTCCTTCTCATCACTTTTTTTTTCAATTGGAAATTGGGACGAGATATCATTTCCCTTTTCATTTATTTTTTTTTCTTGGAGAAACAATCGCGATATGTTATCCCGTCCGATATCTTCAATTTAAAAAAAAAATAACGAAGTATCATATACCGTTTGTTCAAATTTGGGGTGAATATGAGCATCGGACGAAATATTATATTCTGATTGCCAAATTTGGAGTGAATATGAGCATCGTACGAAATATCATATTCTGATTGCCAAATTTGCCAAAATCCTATATTGTCTCCCAAATCAGGCCAACCATTGGTCACCTCGAACCCAAAATTTGCATATTTGGCCAACGCCTACAGCTTGTTATCGGCCAAAATTTTCAAATTTTGGAAATTTCGCCAGCGACTACAAATGCTCTAAGAAATGACAAAGATTGCGTTAGTATGCAGTCGTGGTTTGACAAATTTTGGCAATTGAGGGGGGGGGGGGGGGATGGACAGACGAAACATCTTGTTCCATCAGACCAATTTTTGTTACTATTACTTAAAAAATTTATTTTGAATATATATATATATATATATATATATATATATAATATTATAATGGAAGAAGGCCCAGTGTCATGTAACCCCCGTTTCCGTAAATATGTATTTTTTGAATATTTTCTGTATTTTGATTATTTATAAATTTATTTTTGTTTTAAACTCGATTTGGGCATTCTATTAAAATCTTTTTGAGCCGGGAATTATATTTACTTCGAATAATAGTATATTCTAATTTTATTGTTTATTTTCTAAGTGATCGACTGTTTATATCTTATTTTATTACTATTTGGATTTTAATAAACTTGTTTATCTCAAATACTATTTTGATATGTATATCATTATTATTATTATTGTTATCAGTACTATTATTAGTATTTTTACTATTATTGTTATTACCCTTGATTGTTAATTTAAACATCTATTTTTATTGATAATTGTACTTGTAGTTATTTCGAATAATTTCCATGTTGTAGTACAAAATATGTTTTGTTATATATAATTCTACATTTTTATTAGTTATTTTATTTTTCCTAATAGACTTAAATCCATTAAGCCTAATACCCTATATACACCCCCAACCCAAACCTGTTTAACCTAACTTTACCCAAAACCCAATAAGCACCTAACCCAAAACCTGTTTACCCCTGTTAGCCTTAACTCTTCCAACCCTATATTTTAAACCTTACATATATAACATGTCATCTACCCCCTCCCTTATATCTCCAAACCCTATCAACCGCCTCTTCAACCATCCCGATCCCTGTTCTCCTCATCACCCTCAGCCCCTAACCCATCGTCCCCGACCTCCAAGCCCATCCTCCCCCCTCACCCCTCTCGTCTGCACCCTCTCCATCCCTCTCTCCTTACTCCTAGCCCCCGACCACCTTCACCTCGGTACCTAGACGCCAACAGTATCGTAGTCGCTCTCCTTGTGCACAGTCGCCAGCAACTCCCAGCCTCCCGTTCATCTTTCTCACCCTTCTCCTCCTCCCTGTGCGCCCTGCAGTCGCCTCGTCGACCTTCCCTGTGTCGCGACCCCCCTGGTCGACCCCCTGTGCTCCGCCGTCGTGACCACAGCAGCAGCAGCACAGCCCCGATGCTCCCCTCTATAGCAATAGCAGTCGATAGTGCCTCCCGGTGTGATGTCCCTCCGACGCACAGCAACAGCCGCAGTCCCTCAGTCATCGCCTTGTGCCTGTGCCGACCATCGTCCGCTGTCGGAGCCAAGCCGGTGCACCGCCTAAGCCTCTGGTTGCACCATTCAGCCTTTGATCAATCTCAGCCATCCGATCTGATCTGATCGTGATCTCCATCAAGCTTCAGCCAATCCAATCACAGTTGTTCGATCGTTGATCATCATCTTGATCCTTTGATCTTGGCCGTTGGATTTGCATTGATCATCTTCACCATCATCATCAAGAGTTTGATCTCGACCGTCGGATCTTTTTTGATCATCGCAATCGTGATCATCATCTTGATCTTGATTTTTAATCTCAGTCGTCCGATCATCCGATCTTGATCCTCAGTAAAATCCGTGTCCGATCGTGATCATCGTGATCGTTTGCTCGTCGCCAGGATTCCGATCCCGTTATTCTCGATATATTGAATCTAATCGTCATCTAAAGGCAAGTTATTTCTTCTCGAATAGTTATTGTATCATATTTGAGATTTTTATTGAATCCCGCAAGTAGATCCAATTTGATTATCGTGTATTGCTTATTGTTACCTATCGTTGGGATACTACGGATTTACACGAGCAAATCCAAATAGTAGTCTCGACTTCGTGCTATTTTTATCTCCAATGTATATTGATCTTACATACATACATATAGTTAGTTATTGAATATAGGAATATGAATTGTTATTGTATTTCATGTCACGACATCTCACAACAATCGTAGATTGCGTACTAGTATTGATGACTTATATTGTAGAACCCCGTATTTTCAAATATTATTTTTATATTTGAAAATGAATTTAAAATTATTTTTGGAGATTTAATGAATATTTTCAGAAAAATTTATCTTTTGTACACGTGCAAATGCTTTTATGAGAAGTGTGAAAATTTAGTTTTCTTTATGAAAAATCTTTATTTAATATTTGAGATTTATTTAGTATTTTTCCAGATTTTTCTGAAATTAATTGGAACTATTTGCAATTTTTGAGAAAAGAATGACCTTTTTGTAAATTTGACATTTTTAGGGGTTTAAGTGCAAAATGTGATTTCTGGACGTTCTGAACAGTATTAATTGAGATTTAGAATGTATATTTTCTTATAAATCCTAATTTAAATGAGTTTTGATGGAATTTCCAAAGAATGATCTATATATGTAAATTGTATTTTGGAAAGGGGTATTTTGCAAAAGTGTGGGTAAAACCCTAATAATCAATTTGGCATATTTAAGGGATTTTTTCTCTCAGCCGTCATTGTTGATAAAACACAGTATTTTGGAGATTTATTTTTGGTGGAGAAGGAGACTTTGGATCTAGCAAAAGGAGGATTCTTTTCGTGGACTATTCTCAAATCCTAAGGTGAGAGATATGAAAATTGCTGTGTTGTTTGATTTATGTGAGATTCATAAAAAATTATTTTGTTGTTTGGTGTATGTTTTGTTGTTTGATTTGATGTTATGCATGGAAGAAATTTGTCTTGTGGTTGATCTATGTGTGCAAGTATCATTGATATATTGATTTAATATGGGGAACAATTTAGATCTTGTAATGTGGTATGAATCATGTAGAAATAGTGGATGAAATAGTAGATCCTTATTATTAAAATTGTTTGCTAAAAGCATGTTGAGATTTGTGTATGAACACCTGGACATTAGATTCATAATTCAGATTTGATTTAGATCTGTGAAAGAAGTTTAGATCTTGCAAAACCCTAATGAAAGATTTGTGATTTAGAATATGAGAACTTAGATCTTGACATTTTGATGTTTGAGTGATATACATACATATACCTGATGAAGTTTCGTTGAGATTTATTATTTTCCTGAATACGAACTAGTTTCATAAGCAATGATCATTAGAAAGCTTCAGATTTTGATCCTTGTAATCGGACCAAATTTTGAAATCTGTAGGCCGACAGTCGACTGGCCTACCGTACAGTCGACTGGTACGAGCCTGATACTTTATCTTAGAATTGTTGAAAAAGTTGTTCTGGACAGTCGACCTAGCCAGTAGGCAGTCGACTGGTCCACTGAGGAATATATTTTTGTAAAAATTAATTGTCCTTCTGGACAGTCGACCTATAACCCGTTAAGTCGACTTATATACTTAGAATATTTTTGAGAAGATTATTGGAATTTACCTCGGGTAAGTCGACTGGTACCTTTTCTTAAGTCGACTTATATGACTTAGTTTATTTTTGTAAAATCTTGAATTTTGTCCTCTGGACAGTCGACTTATCATCAGTATGAGTCGACTGGCACTGAAGGATATTTGTAAACTTCAGTGTTAATTCAAATGGTTGGTTCTCAGATATTTTAGTATGTACTTAGCATTTTGTTCAGTATTTGATTTAGCATTCGACTTTGAGATATTCAGTTGAGCATATCATTGAGACATTTAGTTGAGCCACTTTGTTTAGTGGGACTTTAGTTTAGACTTTTGAGTTTGAGTCTCTAGAGGTGTGTGACCCTAGTATACCGGTGTTGAATATTTTGTTGAGGCCACTGAGACATTCAGTTATTGAGTTTTGAATTTAGGCCGGTAGGGTATACCACTCTAGGAGATCCGTTAAGTGATCAATTAACCCAAAATTTTAAGGACAGGCACTAGTGGTGATATGACGAACGAGAACATGAGTCAAGAACCTCAGTATGGCTTTCGATGTGGGATTTAATCTCTGGAATTATCACAGCAGATTATTAGTGGTATGGGATATGTCTCCGGAATTATCACAGTCTTGTGGTGTGGGACAATCTCCGGAATTATCACGGTAACTACTTGTGGTGTGGGATTGATCTCCGGAATTATCGGAGTCGAGGTGAAGCACATGTGGTATTCGTGTGGTGGCGCGTCAATGTTTCGGTGTGGGATGATCTCCGGAATTATTCAAGTAAAATATCTTGGGTGTGGGATCCATCTCCGGAATTATCGGGCATGAGATACTATCCATGGATTATCTTTATCTCGTAGTAGTCATCGTGTTAGGATTAGTTTATAACGCGGGGGATTGAACCCTATGAAGTGAAGACGTTAAGGGCTTGTACCGAACCTATGTAGAATGGGATGCATAGACTTCGACAAGTACGCATTAGAGAGTCTGCATTTAGAACTTGTGTTTTCTTAGCTTGGTTTTATGCATGTGGTTTTCTTGTTTTTCTACACATGACACTTAGCTTAGCTCCACTTGATGTTTTATGTTACTGTCATTTCGTATTTCCCATATTCTTATTTAGTACTTGTTGTTTAAGAATTTGTGAGATATGATCTTTTATGTGGTTTGTTTATTTTTATATTTCTCACACCATTTATGGCTGACCCCGTTAGTTTTGGGGGTTAGGGATCATCTCTAGCCTCACATGTTGCAGGTTGTTGCTTAGAGTTGGAGGTTTGGATGCTAGAGGCATATTTGAGATAAATTGATTCTTAGGTGTTTTGTGTAAAAGTGTAATATCAGTTTGGGATAAATTTGGGTTGTAAATAAAGAAATTATTGTGTTGAGTTTGATTTGAATTCCGCTGTGATTTGTAAAAGATTTGTTGTAATAAATGTTGAAAATTTTAGTGGTGTTGGTTATGTTTAATATTGTATTGAAGTGGATCACCGGGAACATGCCACGTATTTTCTATGTTATTAATCTAGAAATTCGGGGCGCTACATATATGATTGATGCTAGTGTATTAGTTATTTGTGATTAGTAAGATTATGGACATTACACATCTTAATACTATGTTCACATAGGTATGGCTTGCTGTGATTTATGATTGTTAATCCCGAATTCATCGTCCTTAACTTTTTAATCATTTTATTCAAAAATAATATGTTGACACCCTGAAAATTAATGCCGGCTTGAACATTACCTTGCTGTTTCGACCCAGATAATATCACCAAAATCAATAACTTCCTGAATATGAAATGTAACCCCAGATGTCTAATTTTCTATCCCTTTGACGGAATTGAATTCCGAGTTACGCTTTGTGAGATATCGCAGTTTTACTGCTGTTGTGTTGTACAATTCCAGATTCTAAAAATTGTTGCCACACTCTGACTTACAATTAATTTAACCATGCTATCTGTAAGATTATGACTTGAAATTTTTCATGCTGATACTAGGCACAGTAGAGAACATTCGCTAATTTTCCTGGAATTAATTAATGAAGTTTCAAACCTGTTTCATATGTATTAACGCAGTTTTACAAATTCTGGCTGAACACAAATGCTGTATAGTTTGCTGTTTTGACATCAATTGCTACAGCTTTTATGTGTCTTAATTATATGCATTGGAACCGGACAGGAGTCTAGTTTTTAGACCTTCTAACAGATCCACATTTGCATTCTTGTAGCGACGGGAATCACAATTTTGGTGCAACAACGTCATGCTGTTCATATTTGAAATTCTCGTCGTTCTTGATATTTTGATTTGTTTTGACCCTCGAACATGTATCCTACCTAGCCTAGACTTGTTCCCTGTTTTTGATCGTGTATACTTGACCTGTTTCGCACACTTTCATGCGTGGCTGGTGGTAATAATAAATAATAAGCCGGGGTTTAAGGGAAAGACCATAGGAGTAGACAATATAGGTAAGTGTACTCAGAAGGGGCCCGTGTTTCCTAGTAATAGGTTAATGAACTTGTTGTATCTTGAGCGTATTCATGAATCCATTACTTGGTTCATGAACTTGCTGTGCATTCATGAACTCACGGTTGGTTCTTGAACTTGTTAGTGCATTCACGAACTTGGTTCGTGAACTTGTTACATTATTTTTGTATTCATGAACCATGCTTGCTTGATACTTGAAACCTGAGTACACCACCCTATAAAATCCACCACTAGGCCTAAATCTAACTATTTGTAAGTAGCAACCATGTGGTAAAAGTATGGACGCATGAAGTGCTACCTAGATAGAATTAAACATTAGATTTGAGAATAACCTGTCACTTGTACACACTTGATACCATACTTGATGCTTGTTACTTGATACTTGTTACTTGATACTTGTACGTGATACTTGTTACTTGATGCTTGATACCATTACATGTTCACTTGCCACTTGTTCAACTACTAGTACTGGTTACCCAATCTTGTCACTTGAGTTATCTTTCTTGCTAGCTAGTTTCTTGAATCCCACTACTAGTTGCATTCCTATTATATTATGTTATACATTCTTGATTCCAAATCTTGTTCCATATTTATTGCACTTGTTTTCATACCCTTGCTTGTACTACTTGCGGCCCTAACTTGCACTAAGGGCGTTTGTCTTGTTTTCTCTATTTTTCCTTTTTTATATTTTTATATACAGATTTTGGAGACGAATTGCCTACTGGAATTGGTGAGCAGACGTTCTAGGTTTTGCTTGGAGAAAAAACTTGCTTTAAATATTTTGTTTTTTAGTCATTTATTTCTTTCGCTACTTGAATCTTGTAACAGGCTTATGGTCCCGAGTTTTATCTTTTGATCCAGATTTGAAAACTATTTAGGATATTATTATTTTGTTTCAATTGTTTCTGTTGATTAGTAAATTATTCATGCATGCGTGGTTGTGTATATCTTGTTATATTTCTTGTTATGATTCTGAGTCGATCCTACAGCTTATGAATTATGAAAATCATTCGTTGGGCTTTGTCACGCGCTCGTATTCCGTATTTTTGGGAAGCAGGGCGTGATGTGTCATTTGTCAATCTATCAACATGTGTGATGCACACACATAACTAATATGAAGGAGGTTTCAGATTCGAGTTATCAATATGCCAATTTTTTTTATTTCTTTAAATTTTTTTATTAAGACGTGCACTGTCCGTGTAACGCCCCGAATTGCAAATAAGACCGAATTCGAGATTTCACAGGATCTTTATACTTCACTTCGTATAATTTTACGAGGAAAATAAAACTTTTCAACATACATTTGAGTTCTTTACATTTTGTTTACACAGCGGAAGAATAAAAAAAATACAACCTATACAACTTTATCAATGTAAGACACCAACTGCATCAAAACATCTTTACTTCTTCATAAAAAGTCCATTACCTGCATATTAAGCTATGCGCACGTCAGTCGCTTACAACTGACGAAAATGTTATACTCGGTCATTCTCTCTATGCCGTACATATAATGATTTATTACTTTAACAAACCACACTTTGAATGAACAATAAAGTGTCAAAAATGATTATTCTAAATATGCAAGTGTATGCGATGTCTTAATGCCTAATGCACATGTTTTTATACTAGGATGACACTAATGCATAATTATTCGGATTTTATGCATACCATACTACATAGGTCCAGGGGCAAGCACCTACGTCCTCCACATTTAAGGGTTCGATCCTTCGCCACGAAAACTATCTAGTAATAAGACAAGGTTTAGATCATTCCACGAATATGGATCCCAGTCCCGGAATCCACCGCCCGACTGTTATAACAGATCCCTCATCGTGCAAATCATCCCGCAAGTGCCCCTCTAGCCCCGGTATACGTATATACATGGGTGAACGGTAAACTATCCGCCCGACTACGCATAGTCCCAGATTTAAAATAAAAGGTCGTCTCCCACGAAGCAACCACGGTCCCGGAATCTACCGCCCGACTGGGTCTATAGTCCCGAAATCCATCGCCCGATTATATAGAGTGCCCCACTTACGTTTGCCCAGGTTTACTACATATTCACTTATGTGCCTAATTATTTAGTTTAAGACATGAATAAATTTCCAAACCTATAATTAGTTTTACCTCATACCAGACTTAATCAACAAATATGAGATAGCTCCGTGGCCATATCTCAAATATATCTCAACTCATTTTAATTCAATAGTGCTGGTACCCGAGGTCTCATTAACTCTAAATCACAACTTTTCATGTATAAGAATCCATTGGTACACATACCCTTCAATAAACATGTCTTGAACTTAGATATTTTCATCTTCAATTTATTCACAAATTATCAAAATATTGTCACTATTCATGATCTATTTATTCATTCATAATCTTTATAAGCAAATAATTTCTTTGAAGAACTCAACTTCATCTCATGAAATTTTATCAACAAATTCAAACTCTTATAATATCTCAACTAACTTAAAAATATTCTTTAAACAAAATAAGAGTATAATTATCTTCAAGAAAAATCACTTCGCAAACTAATACTTTACTCTTCTTAATAAAAGAAAGATCTATTCATAAATAATAGATTTTTAAGTTCACATTATTCATCTTTTCTATCTCAATTTTCATTTTTGTATCTCAAATATGCTTGAAAAATTTTGCAACTCTTTTTAATAAACTCTATTTCATTTTATATAATTTCTATTATTTTTCTCCAAATTTTATTCCCATTGTCAAAAGAAATTAAAAAAAAAAATGCAATCAAGGGGTTTCGAACCCACAATCGCACACAAGCCACAATGCCGCCCAAAGCCCAGACCTGCTAGCCAGAAAGTCCAATAGACTCTGGTGTCAAATGTACACACCGAAACCCCAGGTATTAAATTCTAGCGTTCGGTTTAAATTAAAAGAACCAAAAATAAATGTTACTATCAAGTTTTGAACCCAAGACCTCTTACAAATAGTGCTCTGTTGTGCACTGGCTAACCAGTAAGTCCAAATGTAATCTCTATTTAGGAATTGTATTAATATACTTTTGTTTAAACTATTCAGAAATTGGTTTTTTTTCATACACACTTGTTTATCCAAAGATCCAATCTTTTTAGGATTTTGAAATAAACTTTCTCTTGACTGAGAATGAATTTTAAAAACAATAAACAATAAATTTCAAATACATTAAAACCATATTTCCATTTCTTTAAACAATTCCTCTTCTCATTTTACACATAAACTTGTATTTTTCTCAAAACTTGAATTTAATAATAGTGTTCATAAAAACTAGTTTATGTTCTCACTTATACAAATTAAAAATTTGTAACAATACCAACATGTCTCTCAATCATGAGAATTTCACAAAAACTTCTTTCGTGCAATAATTTATATTTTCAAATACAACATGACAAATATGTCAACACATTTCATGACACTAACTAAATTTTGTTTTGCTTTTTTTATTCTTTCTTAGTCATCATGTTTCCAAGGCATGGTTTGAATATGTCATTCTTCAACAAATTTCCATATACTCAACATGTACAAAATTTTACAAGCATACTAACATGATTCATAGTATCAATTCTTTAGTCAAAAATCTTCTTTTTAATTAGCATGGCATCTATTATTTGCTTAATCATCACAAGACTATTCTCATTCATAACATATTACACTAGTATGGATTTTATCTACATGCTAGGTTTGCCCGTTGACACATGCCTACGGTACGTCTTCGAAACGGTGCACCTTGTTTGATCATAGAAAATAGTTTTGGAGGTCCAGCAAATTAATTGAAGTGGCAAACATATTATATGAGAAACTTTTGGGGGTCCAGCAAAAAACATATTATATAATTTTTTTGAATTATTTTTCGAGTTTTTAAATTTTTTATTTTTTTAGTTTTTAAGTTTTTAATTTTTTTTAAAGTTTTTAAATTTTTATTTTCTTAATTTTTTGAATAGAAGAGGGAGCGAGAGAGAGAGAAAGAGAGAGAGAGAGAGAAATAATTTAATAAATATACGAGTTGTTTTGGGTGGGGATTTGAATTTGAGTTTTGGTGGGAAACTTTTGGGGAAAAAATATGTTTTGCGAGGTTAGATCTGGACCTTTAATTTTTGGGGGATTGAAGGTGAGCCACTTGATAGCTTTTTTTGTTTTTTATTATATAGATTTTACACTAACATAAACTTAAAATACCCATGTATAGTTTTTAGCATGCATATTCTGCAACTAGAAAGTAAGAAATCACCCACCTCTAAGAAGAATGAGAATACCACAATGAAGAGACCTCTCGTAGCTCCTAGCTCCACTAGTACCTCCTTGTCCTTCTCCTCCCAGCAAGCCTCCAAGCACAAGGTACTATCTTTCTCTCTTAATTTGCTTAGTTTAGGTGTGACAAGAGAAGAAAAAATGAGGGTATATTTATAGGATTAGGTGAGGGTTTAATTTGCATAAATATCCACCTAATAACTCTCTCCTTAAATTGCCCACTAAACCTTTCATTTTCTAACTCCTTTTCAACCCTTCAAAACCTTAACCTCCATAACCCCTAACCCTCTCTCTCCCCACTACCAAAAACCAGCCTCCCCCACTCTGTTGGGATTGGGGCGTCAACAAACGCCCTATGGTCGCAGTGGGACTAATTAGAACAATGAGGAAGTCAAAGTAGACGAGGCAAATAAATTGAGCAAGCAAGTGGATCCACCAAACTAACACAAATACAATAACGATGACTTATCCCAGTTAGCTTCTGCTTAATCCGGGGAAAAATATAGGGAGATCTAATATTCAACTAGAAGAGATTATAAGGAGTTGCTGATTCACTCGACACAAGGAATTGAACTCACCCACCAAGAACTATCTCTCTCTCGAGCCTCTCTTTGCAATGGAGAAAATAATCTATGAAGTACTCCCTCTCATATTGGAGGACTTTACAATGTATATAGAAGATCGAATAAAGAGAAAACCTAGGTCTAATATTGATTCTTAGTCGTCCGATATAACATGGAAAAGAAGTAACTGAATAGGAGCTGCACGATCTAACTTGCAGTTAAAGATTGGGCTGAACCGACCTAACAAATCGAAGCTAAAAAACGAACACAGCGCCGCGGGCGGTCGACCGTCCAACAAGACCGATCGACCGCACCACTCTCTGACATTCCCTGTACTACGGGCGGTCGGGGGTGCGGTCGACTGTCACCAAGACCGGTCGGCCGCAACTAGCCTGCACCCTTGTTACTGCTGTTTCCCTTCTACTCACTTCGACCTCCGTGCTTCATATTACATTTTTCTAATCTGAACAACGATTATACAAGACACAATCCTAACACACTCTTCTCTTTGTTGCACCAGTGCACATACACACACATGTACAAAAATGAATACAATTCCTATAGTTTAAAGATGTGTATTAAAAATTGTTAATGTCATGTAGTAGTCCACGCACAACTTAAAATAAGATTTTATTAATGAGTTTGTCCCATTGCTTTCATTTTAATTACTAACTTAATTATTCTAGTGGGCTCTCATTTTGATTAATATAATGAGCTAGAATTTAACTTTAGGTCAATGTGTTAAATAAAAAGGCTAAATAAGATTATGCATGTTAAAATTAGTAAATGAGAGTAAGAATTAGAGATGGAGAAATCAGCACGTGCATCATACGTGAAAAAAACCGAAAAATGCATTTTTAATTAAAATAAAAATGTGGGGTGTTACACTCCTTGCAGAACTAATATAAAAGAACTCTCAGGTTGAAGGTCAGACTACGACGTTACGTCAAAATTTTTTCTTTTAAAAATATATATTTATTAACAGGTATATCGCACATCTAAATTACTAGTTTGTATGGTAAGAATATCTTATTCCAATAGGTTAGGATATATTTTAACTGACTGTTTTTTCATAGGAAATACACAGTGCGGAATTTAGTGAATTTATTGCGAATGTCGATTCAGAAGATTGTTTTTTTTTACTGCAGCTGCATCAATTTTATGTTGAGATAAATTCTTACTAGCTACCTACTACTTTTACTACCATGCACTGCACGTGTTATAATAACTAGTATAATTTCTCCCGTCTTATCCCAAATCTCTCTGCATTTGCATTCCCAAATCATTCCTCCTCAAATGGCGAGCCTCCTCGTCGGATCTCCATGGCTCCAAATTAGGGTTTTAACCGACCTCCAATCCTCTCGATTTCGCCCAATTTTCCTCTCCAAGTCCTACTTCAATCGCAGATGCAACTTATCCGTCTCTGCCTCAAATTCCGCGCCTTCTTCTTCTTCTTCTTCTTCTTCCTTGGTTGGTGGTCCGTTGGATGGGCAAATTAGGGTTCGGTTCGCTCCGTCCCCAACTGGAAATTTGCATGTCGGCGGTGCGAGAACTGCGCTCTTCAATTACCTCTTCGCAAGGTACAAAATTTCCCTTTTCTTTGATGGGATTCATTGTAAAAATTTGCGAGAATTTAGGTATTTTTTGAAAAGCTGGTGACTTGTTGAGGGTTTATGTGAAACTAGATGATTAGGATGTGTAAATGCGCATGCTTTTGATGCACAACTATTGTCATCAGTTTTGAATGAGAGTGATAAATGGAAATAGGAAACATGCGAATACTCGGACGTGGTCGGCAAATGGGAATGGGGACTGTGTAGTTATAATGGATTCCTATTATTTATTGTCTAATTCAATGCAGTAAGAGTATGTGATATGTCTATGAGAAAGACATTGTCTTTTAGAAAGCTTGAAGAAAGGCTACAATGTTAAGATTAGAAATAGGCTGCTAATTTGACACAAGAATCTAGTGAATGGCCGTTGTTCTGTCTACACAATTTCTCTGTTTTTTTTTTCCAGAAGAAATGAGCAATGTTATGGGTCTCTTAGAATAATCTGTGTTAATTATCATTGTGCTTCTCACTATTTTAGACTAGAGACTAATATGAATTTGTTTTGTTTAGTAAAAGTGGAATACATGTTTACATTACCAATTATTTTAATGTATTTCTGAACCTTTCATTATCATTATAAGATTCACTGAAGGTCAGCTTCTTGTGTCAAGTAAGCCTTATTTTTTTCATGGAAATGCTTTACATCGCTAAGCAGTATTTTAAAAAATGTTTCGTCTCATTGCAGCTGCTTGAACTTCTTATTTTCGTGCTTTGCTAGCTGAATCACTTTGTTGTGGAAGATGAAAGCGCAATTTAGAGTGGTTGAGTAGGGCTCATTAGAATGAGAGTGGAAGTAAGTAAGTTGAGAATGATGTCGAAGAAAAAATTGATCTTTAAGATTGAAGGTGCTTGAACTTTATTTTGTTCTTGTTGTGCATTCCTCTAGTTCGACTAGCTTGCTAACTAGAGTAGTTGCTGAACACGGAGTAATTTTTAAGAGCGTTTGGAATTTTGAATGGGCATAAGGTTAACAGTTATTTATTAGATTTCATTTGTGTTTAGGGTCTATGCTGCATAACTGATATATACATATTTTTTGGTTATGCTCTCGTCTGATATTTTTATGGGTATTTTATGATAATGTGGACAGTGGTTTTATACTTTGAGGTACTCGTGCCCACTTCTGAGAGAGTGGTTTGATTGTAGTGTGTTAGAATTTTGACCTTTATAACCAGGATCGTTTGCATACTATTTAACACTTATTCCAGAATCTTGGATGGGTTATAAGTTGTAAGTTGTAACACTTGCAGTCAGTCAGTGGGTGGTGTTCAGCAATCTTTAGGAAGTAAACTAATGTATGGTAGTGCTTAATATCTGGATTCATTGATCTGGCCATGCTAAATCTTGCCTGATTCCCTCCTTTCAACACTTCTATTTAGTTTAGTTTATCAAGCTCTTTTTTGATTTGTCATTTATAGTATTTATTGAATATGCTTAAGGAAATGTGCTATCTATCAATAAATTGTTTTCCAAGAAAATCAGACTACTTCTAAATTTATAGCAATCCAAAAGCGGTTTGTATAAGTTTTATGTTTAAACCTTAGTTTTTGTATTTTAATATATGCCCTGTTCAAAATATTATATGTAGGTTAGTTGATGGTTCTAATTCTGTTTGGTAGCAGCATGAAGTCCTTGCACAGAATGAAGTTGTTTGGAAGTGTATATAAAAACATTTCCTGCGATGCTTATTGGAAATATATTTATGCTACAATTTTTTCTTAGTTGACTCTGGAACTATCAATTTTATATAGAACCTCATAAATGGAAAATTACATTTTCTTTCCAGATCGAAGGGTGGAAGGTTTGTTTTACGAATAGAAGATACAGACTTGGAGAGATCTACAAAGCAGTCCGAGGAAGCACTGTTGAATGATTTGACTTGGCTTGGTCTTGACTGGGATGAAGGTGACGTTATTATTAATTGCCAGAATACAATTATTCTATGAACTGCTAATGCACTCTTCTGCTGGATCTGTATAATATTATTGTGGTAATTGTCGATTTTCTATCACTTTACTAGAAGGTTAAACATGTTTCTTTTTCCTTGCATAATGTTCAAGAATATTAATGTTCCTTTTACTTAAGTAGTTGGAAGGGCTTCTGAAATGTAGGAAGATTGAGAGGGTCACTGGTTTCTTTTCAAGATTGATTTAAAGCAAAATTATTAAGGAGAATTTACTCCTTACTTTCTGAAACCATTTGCTTGATTTATGTATAATTTCTCTTCCAACACCTTACCTAAAACTATGATAAACAGTTAACCAAGTACATACTCAATTGGTGTCTTTACCTTTATTGTGCTACAAGCAAATATCCATAGTTTTATTGTGTAATACTTATGCAGAACTTCTGTGTGCTTAGATGTGCCTGGTCTGCTCTGGTTGCTTGATTTTTGTTTTACTTTTATTTCTCTAGATTATATAGTTGGTTTTCTTTAGATTTGTTGCTTACCGTGGGCTAATTGCCTCTTCCCAACCAAATGGATATATCTTAAGAGTATTTTGTAAGTATGTACAAGCTTGTTTACATTTTATATGACAACGTACTTTATGGATTCTCAGGCCCTGGTATTGGAGGAGAATATGGTCCTTATCGTCAGTCAGAAAGAAATTCCTTATACAAAATATATGCTGAAAAGTTACTAAACTCCGGTTATGTTTACAGGTGTTTTTGTTCTAATGAGGTACTTTCTTGCATAAGCCCTTTGAGTGTGCAGTTTTTTTTGGGTGGAGAGATACATTTGTTTCTTTGAGTCTCTCTCTCTCAAATTATTTGTTTAGTTTTAAATGTTATTATGTGAAATGCGTGCAGCATTATTTTTTAACATGATTACTATTGTTTACTTGTCTAGAAAGTAAGAGTATCAGAGTGGCTTGTGAAGTCATGCATTTACTGATTGAATTGAAGTGCTTGTCACTTGCTCTGGGTACATCATTAAATTGAAGAACAATAATCACATCTTAGCAGTATTCATAGGAATGAAAAGATGCTCAAAACTTATTTTCTGGTCACCCTAATTCTTTAGACCAGGAGCTTAGAGTCTAGGTATGTTTGTAGTATATCTTGGTTATGCCCTGCTACATGATGCGCTATCAAATTGGATAACCTTCTCTTCTTATATGATCCAGTTGTCATGATGCCATAGATGTTATGTTTTATGATGTTTTTATTCATGCATCACGCATTGACGAAACAAATAGATGATTGAAATTTTATTATCTTTCCTGGAAATTCTTAAAATATAATATTTTATTTGAAGATGTCGTAAAATTTCTAGATCACATCAAGATCATACTGAATAAAATTTATGTTCAGTTGAAATAGCTTAGCTCATGATTCCAGAGATGTCTTCTATTACATTAGTTAATCCAACACATGTAATTGCAGATTTAAAAAAACTTTAAGTACTCACACTTGTGTATAATAAATAAACTGTCATAGTGAGCAAATAAATACATAAACAGAGAAGGTGATTTTTCCTGGACATAAGGGATACAAAATCTCTCATGGAGAGATGTGCACGAGAAAATTAAGTGAATCAAAAAATCTCTTATGCAGATTTGAGAAATAATAATAATTGACTACTAATTAATTACATTACTCTCTCCCTCTGTGTGCGTTGATGAAACAAACAGATGAATGAAATTTTGTTATCTTTTCTGGAAATTCTCAAAATATAAAATTTTGTTCGAAGATGTCTTAAAAGTTTATAGATCACATCTAAAGATCATGTTAAATAAAATCTATGTTCAGTTGAAATGGCTTAGCTCATGATTCTAGAGATGTCTTCTATTTCATTAGTTAATCCATCATGTGTAATTGTAGATTGAAAAATGAACTTTTAAGTACTCACACTTGTGTATAATAAATAAATTGTCACAGTGAGCAAATAATTAAATAAACAGAGAAGGTGATTTTTCCTGGACATAAGAGATACAATATATCTGATGGAGAGATGTGCAGGAGAAAATTAAGTGAATCAAAAGATCTCTTATGCAGATTTGAGAAATAATAGTAAATGACTACTAATTAATGACATTACTATCTCCCTCTGTGTGTGTATGTGTGTCATATAAAAAGCAGATAATTGCATACTTTTATACACTTATTGGATACATTTACAATTCAAAATGGTTTTTTGGGTTCTGGACATGTAACTATTCATTCTCTATCCAATTGCAAAATAATTAAATTTTGATATTTTTACGTGGATGACAGTACTAAACTTTTTTCACATAAAGCTGTCAGTGAATGATACAGTGTAACACTCTGCACTATTAAATAAGTGCTTTTAAATGACAAAGAAAGGAGCAGTGATGGATTTCTTTTTCAAATTGTTTTGTTTAGCTTCTTTGATATTATCAAACAATTTTTGTCATTTCACAAATACATCCAATCTATGAAGCACAGGTACATAAACGGGGTGCGGGCACGACACGAGTACGGGGATTCGTGATTTTACAAAAAAAGTAGGATACAGGTGCATTGGTGGGTACGTTAAATATAATATTTCTTATATTATATATGCAGATAAATAATATTTATCTTGTTAAAAATGTAAATAGTTGAACCATTTCGTAGAATTATATGAATACATTATAATTATGAGCATTTTAAGAAGAAAAATGATAATCTAACTATCAAACTTTGGATACACTTGTTTTGTGCTTGCATTACTTGAAACATTAAGTTTTTAAAATTAAATTAGTTCCCCAAATATTTATCTAAACATAATTGTGTCAAAGTTGCAAAAATGTAATAAAAAATTGGATATTCGTTGGGTACCCACCCAAGAGTACCCAAGGAGTATCGGTACCAGATACGCACCCGACACGGGTACATTGGCAATTTGGAAGACCCATGCTTCCTAGCATCCAATAACATACCATTTTGAATAGCCAGGCATAAAATAGATCGACATTCTGTCAGCTTTTATGTTACCTTTTTCTGCACTTATAAGAAAATCATTATTTGATGTTTTAGGTGATGTGTGGTTATGTTCAACTAGTTTTCTGATTAATTGGTTAGATAAAAAGCTTTCAACTGTACCATTTTTAGGAGCTAGAACAAATGAAGGAACAAGCAAAACAGATGCAACTGCCACCAGTATACACAGGAAAGTGGGCCACTGCTCCAGAAGATGAAATACAGGAAGAACTAGCAAAGGGAACCCCTTATACATACCGCTTTCGTGTACCTAAAGAAGGAAGATTAAAAATTGATGACCTTATTCGCGGTGAAGTAAGAAGTTTTGATCAACTTTACCTAGCAGTTCTGTTGTTCTTTAGTTCAATATATTTACGTGCCGTAAATCTTTATTTGCTAATTCATTGATAGTTTCATGAAGGTCAGCTGGAACTTAGATACCCTTGGTGATTTTGTGATTCTAAGAAGCAATGGACAACCCGTATATAATTTCTGTGTGACCGTTGATGATGCTACTATGCATATATCACATGTCATCAGGTACTATTATTTTCTCCCGTGATCAGCACTTTCCTCCTTATGGCTGATTTTCTCTTATCCAGTTTTTAGATTATAGACTAAACCCCTTTTGTATTTGTGTCTTATGTTTGCATATAGAGCTGAGGAACATTTACCAAACACTCTGCGACAAGCACTTATCTATAAAGTAAAATTCATTTCCACTGTTCATTTCAATTATATTTTCCTATTTGACAAGCATGCAACATATGAGTGGCAATTCTTCATTGTGTTTTTGTAGGCATTAGGGTTTGCAATGCCTTCCTTTGCACATGTTTCTCTAATTCTTGCTCCTGATAGGAGTAAGCTATCTAAACGCCATGGTGCAACTTCAGTGGGCCAGGTAAATGCTTTTCTTAATGTATAATTTGTTGGGAAGATTTGGCACAACAAAATTTAAGCTATTTAGTTTAATCCTGCCTGTAGTTATGAAATATTGCCACTAATTATTATACTATTATTTAGTGGGAGAAGGGTGAATGGCTGGACTCTCTTTTGGGGCTCTAACACTTGTGTTGTACATGCCTTGTATCTTTATTTGCCATACTAATTATAAGCAACATGGACAATGATCATTCTTTATGCATTGAAGGAATAAATGTAGCTCCCCTAACTAGCATCTTGAAAAGAAAACACATGCAAAGCATGTGCAAATAGTTTAGTCATTGTTTGTGAAGCCAATCCACGGCAAATACATGTATTTTTTCCTTCTCAAGCACATAATTAGAATGGTGAACATCATTAAATGCCCCTACTTGGGTAATGGAGATCAATTCCCTAAATTGACCAAGAGTGTCATGACCAACTCAAATTAAGATCACTTACAAGAAAAAGGAAAAAAAACTCCAGTTTGTTTCCTCTTTGAATTATTTATTTTTCCATAGTAAATATAAATAAAACATATCATTCTTCATTTCCAAGTAAGGTATAATTCTATTTTTGAAAAGTGAAATTAACATTATGTGTTTCCCTTTTAATTTACGTGGGTTGCATGTGTCAACTATAGTAGTAACTGTTGATGATATTTTCATTTACTTTTGGCAGTTTAGAGAAATGGGCTATCTACCTCAGGCAATGGTGAACTACCTGGCGCTGTTGGGTTGGGGTGATGGTACTGAGAATGAATTTTTCAGCATAAATGAACTTGGTTAGTTTTTTTTTTGTTTAAATGTTTTTAACAGCTTGCTATATGCTGATATTATTTTGAGAACATCTCCATGTTTACTATAAAGTGTGTTTGTGTTCTGTAGTTGAAAAATTCTCAATCAGTCGTGTCAATAAGAGCGGAGCTATATTTGATTCAACAAAGTTGAGGTAAATACTTTTTATGTTCGATTTAAATTGGCACAGTAGTAGTAGTCGTTGTAATTATTATTTTTGACTGAATTCGTTTATAACTATGTGCTCATTATAAGTATCATATTAATGTCTTAACATCAAAACATTTGTTCGTATAATAATAAATTCTATAATAAATTTTATACAAGGCCAATTTTCTCTTCTTTACTGGTTTGTCTCTTTTAACTTTGAATTTTGGGCCGCTTGTTAAAGTAACCACTATGGATTCTAATTATGTGCTAATTATGTGAAAATACTGATTGTAGCCGGAATTTGTGTTTCCTTTGGTTGAATGGTTGTTATCATTCGGTAATATAGAAACAGATTTGAGTAGAGAATTCTTTTTCAACTATGTGCTCATTATTAGTATTATACTAATATCTTAACATCAAAACATTTGTTCGTATAATAATAAATTATAAAATAAGTTTTATACAAGGCCAATTTTCTCTTCTGTACTGGTTTTGTCTCTTTTAACTTTGAATTTTGGGCCGCTTGTTAAAGTAACTACTATGGATTCTAATTATGGGAAAATACTGATATGTAGCTGGAATTTGTGTTTCCTTTGGTTGAATGGTTGGTATCATTCGGTAATATAGAAACAGATTGAGTAGAAATTATAGGGAAAAAGATTCTTGGAGTTTTTTTTTCTTTTCCCGACCTCTCCCGCACTTCAATTTCTACTGTTCCCTGTTTCAATTAGATGGATGAATGGTCAACACTTAAGAGCTCTTCCTTTGGACAAGCTGGTGACGATTATAGGGGACCGATGGAAGAGCACTGGCATTCTTTTAGAATCGGAAGGCATATTTGTCGAGGTAAATAATTATTATAAAATTCCATTGTTAGCTTCCATTAGTACATTGTACTTGAAATTTGTTGACGTTCATAAGGATATTTTCTATGTACAGAGCGGATTACCAATAATTAAACCATTTGTATCTTTTTTCCTTTTTTGACTCAACAACATGGTTTAAGGTTTCGGATGTTCCGTATTGGTTTTGGACCGGTTTCGATGGGTAATACTACGAAACCTGCCACAAAAAATTGGTATTGGCAGAAACTGTTGAAAACATGAAAAATCGGAGCTTAAAATAAGAAAATACTGTGGAATCAGCCGTCTTTTAAAGAGAAAATCAAAATAGAAGAGGAAAGATATGATTTTTGGAATGAAACTATAAATAAACTTACCTAATATAGCTGCTGCTTCTCTCTTCTTGTTTTCTTCCTCCATCAACCCTGATATGAGCTGTAACCACAGGGAAACCGTAGATCTAACTAGTGTTTTATGATTGAGGTGTATCAGGGTCGGGTTGTACTCGGCCCATTATAATGGTTTGGGGTTTAAATGATAAGATTATAATTGGTTTCAGTAGTAATGTTCCCGGCCCATTATATACCCATTTAACTTTTATTTACAAACTTTGCAGTTCACCTCTTTAACATTTGAATATTTTCTGTTAATGATACACTTTTGTACATAAGTACTATCAAATCAAACTATTCACATTACTTTTACGTATATAATGTTTAAAAAATAAATTTTACGGGTTCTACAAAGCATATATGCAATTTTATATGTCAAAACCGAAATCTAGACCAAAACTTAATGAAACAACCGATACTTTCCAATACTAAAATCTTTTGGAAAGACCAAGACGGAAACCGAGTTCTCAAACCTTGCTGAACAAAACCATTTGTATATAATGTTTAAAAAATAAATTTTACGGGTTCTACAAAGCATATATGCAATTTTATATGTCAAAACCGAAATCTATACCAAAACTTAATGAAACAACCGATACTTTCCAATACTAAAATCTTTTGGAAAGAGCAAGACGGAAACCGAGTTCTCAAACCTTGCTGAACAAAACCATTTGTATATGATATATATTTTGTAATCTGCATCCTTCTTTGCTGGTGATTTTTGTTTTACTTTCTCTGTTTTAACTGAAAACATGAGATATTTGGTTTTTGCTTGCTAATCTAAGTGGACTTTAATATGGAGAAAGACTAATCATGTAGCGCCCCGAGCCTAGGTTGGCTCAACACGTGCATATACCGGCTTAACTGCTGCCCCACCACAAGGCATTTGCCTCACCAAAAGTGCTTTAACTTTGTTGGTGCTCTTGGATCATGGACAAGTGAACAACCTAATATATGCACATGGCTATCCTATTTTACCACCTATGTGAGACTAAATTTTCTATTACTTTCTACCTTTTTATTCAAGCATTTCATCGAACACCTTGTGTGCATGACACTTCATTTAGGAATTTCATCGAACACTCTGTGTGCATGTCACCCTTCATTCAGGCATTTCATCAAACACTTTGTGTGCATTCCACATATGCACACCACCTATCTAGAAAAATCGAACTCCGGGGTATTACATTCACCCCCCTTTAAGACTTAGGGTTCTCACTAAGCTCGGGATATACAATCTAAATTCAAGATTTTCTTTCTATCCGATGTGGAGTGGATCCGATGTGGAGTGGAGTACTCTGATTCTACTAGAATAAATGTGAAAGTTGGCTCTGATACTTACTTTGTAGCGCCCCGAGCCTAGGTCGGCTCAACACGTGCATATATCGGCTTAACTACGGCCCCACCACAGGGCATTTGCCTCACCAAAGTGCTATAACTTTGTTGGTGCTCTTGGATCATGGGCAATCTAATATATGCACATGATTATTCTATTTTACCACCTATGTGGGATTAAATTTTCTACTACTTTTTACCTTTTCATTCAAGCATTTCATCGAATACCTTGTGTGCATGACAGTTCAACTAGGCATTTCATCGAACACCTTGTGTGCATTCCACATATGCACACCACCTATCTAGGAAATCGAACTCCGGGGAATTACCAATCCAGTTAATCCACATTTATAAGATCAGAATTTAGGTTTGTTGCATGCTTTATACTTTATTTAGTTGAAGTCTCAAACTGTTACTATGATATGCATCTGAATACATGCTAACACACGAATTTATATCTATTGACAGGAAGCTACTGAGTTGTTGAAAGATGCAATTGATCTTGTGCCAGATTGCGATACAGCTATGTCAAACTTGCTGTCATATCCCTTGCACTCTACCTTGTCTAGGTACATTCATGGCATTTCTTTTTATAAGTATGTGTGGAAGAATACTTTGTGGCAGCCATCAAGCAACATCTCCTGCATTAAATTGACACTGTATTTAGTTCCCCTAAGAAAATGACTAGGTCCAGGACAAATAGTAAACCTGGAGAAGGTATAAAATGCAACAAAAAAGAAGAGAAAAATCTTAGCATTAACTTAAATATACACTGCTTGCCACTCATGAACCACTATACCACTATTCATTTTTATTTCTGTCCTGGAGAAGAAAATATTTTGTACTATTATATAGAACTAGTTTCACATGCATTAGCATTTATTTATTTATTTATTTTTAGTTTTAAATTTTTATATTTATAAAAAAAGGTCTCTTCTATGGCATCCGTAGAATTTTAATGATTCCTCTTTGATTAATTTTTTTGCTCGATTTGTGGTCTAGAAACATGGGAAGAATTTTGCCCTGTAAAAAGGGGCAACTTCAGTTAGTTTACATTTTCATTTCTGCTGCAAATTTCTGTGTATGGATCTATTCCTCCCAAAATCTTGGTCTTACAAATTAAACTTTATTTATGCTAATAATTAGGAAGCACCTGCCTGTCACTAATTAGACATTGGAGTAATCTCTATATCTGGAGTAATCTCTATATCTAACATTTCAAGTGATCTTTGATCAATTCTTAATGCTGGAATGTCTTTTCTTGTCTTGTCTCTTGCATATCTATTCATCCTCTTTTTACCCATGCATTATGGCTACCAGATTTATAGATTTTGTGTTCAAACTGAACGACCACATGATCAGATGGACTGGGTATATGCATTACTTGAGACAGAGTTACCACTCACTCAAATATATTACTTAATTCTATATATTTTACTTGATAATTCTTTTGATGGCGAGGCCCTGCACTTCAATGTTAGATGTTTTTATTTAATGCCAGCTAGCATTGTGGAATCTTTTTTCTCTAGAAATATATTGATGCACACACTTGTACAGTTGTTCAAAAAGAGGTGGAACGAACTCTATCCTTTTCCCGTATTAGTGAAGATTTAAAAGTGATTTGGCGCACTCCTTCCAATGGTTCCCATTATGTTATAGATAGATGGATAGAGAGATTGGGTGTGATTTGCTGATCTATGTTGAATGATTACATCTACAGTGCTGAAGGTAAACCTGTTGTGGAAGATAAGCTTTCTGAGGTGGCTGCAAGTTTGATTTTGGCCTACGAAAGTGGTGTGCTCGTTGCAGCACTTGAGGAAGGTCCTGCTGGTTGGAAGAATTGGGTCAAGAGCTTTGGCAAGCAACTCAAGCGCAAGGTTAGGTTTGGAGAATATATTTATTGTTTCTCTTCTGTTACTTTTACTTCCTCTGAGTTGGTTGTATTGTACCAGCTAATTTATCCTTAATAGCTGTTATTCAAATACATGGATACAAGACTAAGAAATGTGCCTCATTTGTTGTAGGGTTAGTTAAAATGAAGATTAGACACCTGTTCTTTCTGCATCATTTTGTTACCTTTTCATCTAATCCAGTGTAAATTTCATAAAAGAACAAAAAATAAGTCATTTGGAATCCGAGGCATGTTCGGGCAGGGTTCTTGATTGGTATAGCAAATTGTGTTTTATTTGGTAGGAACTTTTAATTTTGTATGTTAGTTCACTCTGATTAAATATAAATATGTTCATATATGATATATCTATTAATTGCATGCGAAGTTCCAATTTCAGCTGTGGTACCATGTTGTCTGCTCAATTAATATTGATTCCAAAACCAATTATGATTGCCACAAAGGTATGCCAACATTAACAGTATTTTCAGGATAGTAACCTTCAAAATGTCATCATCTATTACAATTTCTTAATTACTACTTGCATCTGCTATCATTTTGTTTGCCTGTGTCTTTCTCAAGTACAGTTTGAAAGTTCTGTTGATTTTGTATCGAAAAGTATCTATGCTGAAATATTTATACCTCAAAAAAAACTTAATAATACCAAAATTTAACAAAAATCTTCCGTACTACTGGCATTTGACTAGGCCATTTCAACAGAATTTGGTATTTGGTACTCAGAAATATTCAGACTTATCTACGTGGAATGTTAAATTGTTTGGTATTGGCCTCTTCAAGTATTTAAATAATTAATCTAAAATTCCAAAAGTAGTTAAAATATTTGAATATTAAAGCAAATATCCAATAAGGTCGATACAATACTAACTGTTGTCAAAGCTTCATGATATTCTCTCTGAATTTTTTCTTTTCATGGATGCAGGGGAAATCTCTCTTCATGCCTCTAAGGGTGTTGCTGACGGGGAAGCTCCATGGCCCAGATATGGGTTGCAGTATACTTTTGATACATAAAGCTAGCAAATTGGGGGTTGTCGGACCTCAAGCTGGCTTTGTTACTTTAGATGAAAGGTTTAAATTGCTCAAGGAGATAGACTTGGAAGCATTCACCACTAAAGAGCAACAAGAAGAGCCTGTTGCCGCTGTATCTCATTAGATTATAACACTTTTTGAAACTCGGATTTGATTGATGTAATGAAGCTTTCATGTTTTGATTCACGAGTTATTTTTGTGAGAATAATTCCCCGAGCGATTTGGCTCTGTTCTTAGTGCCAGAAGAAACTGCTTTGCATTTATTTATTTATTGGGTAAATATGTAAGCCGTCCATATGACTTTGATTCTTGGATAGACCCCGTGACCTTTTCAACTTTAGTATAGGCCTTCACAAATGAATATGCGCACAAGCTCTTTTACCTCAATTGCTTTTGATAAAATCCTTAAATCCTCTTATCCCTGAATATACGCCATTGCACTATTTATTTATATCGGTATATTGTGTGGAGATAGGTCTTATATTTTTTAAATACCTAAACTACCCTCCTTTACCTTTCTCTTTTATTCTCATCTTTCTTATCTGTTTTTTTTTTCTTTCAAAATATATCATTTTGGAGGGTGCTTTTTGTTGATAGTGGTGCTTGCTTTATGGATTCGACTACGGTTAGGGCTATGGGTTTTAGCATTGATATAAATACCTGAAACCTGGACTCGACATTGAACCTGGAACCAACCCGGTCTATACAGGCCTGGGACCTGTTGTACTTTCGGGTCTGGGTCTACTTAGAATATACTCGGTCTGGATCCAGACCCGTTAAAAAAATTCAAAAAATAAATATCATATCCTCCTCCCTCCCATCCTTTCTCAATTCTAATTTCTATTCCCATTCTTCCAAACTCAAAACTCATGGCTTCTTATTCTTTCCTCTATTCTAAATCCTCTACTCGCCGTCAGGCTCCTGTTCCTACCCGAACGAGTAGGAGTCTTTTAACATGACCCGGTCCTCACGGGTCTTGGTCCGGGTCTAATTTTTGGATAGGTAGGGGACCGAGTTCGGGTAGTGAAGGACTCGATCCATCCTTGACTCGACTCGATACCATTGCTAGTGGGTTTGGAGAGGGAGTAGGTTCGTCTGAAGGTGGGTTTGATTTGGGGGATATTTTGGAGATTGGGGTGGGTGGAGGTGGAGGTGGAGGTGGAGGTGATGCGGAAGTCAGATGAGTTAAAGGTATCGATTACGGAGATGCTGATGAAGGTTTATGACTTGAGTGGGTTGCCAGCGGTGGAAACCGCCGTGAGATAAAGAAAAGAGCGGAGAAACTCTTATCACTTGATCACATTCTGTATTTCAATTTTGCATTTACTTTTTGTTTGTTTGTTTTGGGCACATGAGGTGTGGCAGAAGAAAAGTATGAGATAATTTTAGATCATTGGTTACATCGATTTTCTCATTGGTTAGGTAGGTTTTTGCAAAAATCCATATCTCAATCCAATGAGAAAGTCGATCTACTTGCAGGAACCAACCTACTAAGCTAATAAATTCATTTTATGTAATCGATAAACTAAGGAATCAGATCGAGTTATTGTCTTATTGATTAAAATTGTCATTTCTAGATAGGCCAACTAATTTAACATAAATTTATGTTAAAGTACCTGTGAGAGACAAAATAGGCTCGGTCACCACCATGGACCTATGGGGTCCCCTTTTTAATATGGTCTCCTTTTTAAAAGAAAAAAAAAAGTTTTTAAATAGTTTAATTTATAAATTTCCATAAGCTATGGTTTCTTTTGTCAAACTTAAAAAGAACCGGGTCCTAGCTGCAAAATGCCCATTCGAAATTTGAATTTCAAAATAAAAATAGCCGTTAGAAATCTAACATTCCTCCTCTTCCTCTTTATTAAACCACCGATAAAGAAAACCCATCTTTCCATTCGCTTCTTTCTTCCCCAAAAAGAAACCAAGAATTAATCAAAGAGAGCGAGAGAGAGAGAGAGAGAGAGGACGATGTCGCAACAGAGGGCCATGGATCTTTACCAGAAGCTGGAGAAGGTAGGAGAAGGCACTTACGGCAAGGTCTACAAGGCGATCGAGAAGACTTCCGGAAAGCTGGTCGCTTTGAAGAAGACCCGGCTTCCCGAAGACGAGGAAGGGGTCCCACCCACCACCCTCAGAGAGGTCTCTATCCTCCGAATGCTCTCCATCGATCCCCATGTTGTCAGGTAATCGAAAAGAACTCTCGTCTTTTCCATCTTTAGTTTCTTTATTTGTGGGTTTGTTTATGAATTTGGGAGGGGGGGGGGGGGGGGGGGGGGGGGGGGGGGGGGGGGGGGGGGGGGGGGGGGGGGGGGGTTAATATAAATTGGTATAAATGGATGATCTTTGTGTAGGAATTGTGGTCGTAATCCGTACAAGTGATCGGAGGATTTTGTGTGTGTATGATTTGGTGGGATTGTTTGTTTATGGGTTTTTTTTTTTTGACGTTTTCTAGATTTTTTTGGAGGGGGGGATTAAAGATTGCTCCTATATTGGGGATACTTCTTTTTTTTTTCCCCCTCTCCTAGTTTTGATTTGATAGGGTTTTCATTGTGGGTTTTTGTTCATAGTTTCTGAGGTTCAAATTAGAGTAGCTAATAACAATTCAGTTCTGTTCATCTTTATTAATTGCAGGCTGCTGGATCTGAAACAAGGCCAGAACAAAGATGGGAAGACAATTCTCTACCTCGTCTTCGAGTACATGGACACTGATCTCAAGAAGTACATCAAAAGCTTCCGCGCAAATCACGAACTCATCCCATCCAAAATGGTCAAGGTGCTACTCTTGCTCCTAAACAAAACAAAACAAAACAAAGACTCTTTTCTGTTTTCCCCATTTCGAATTTGAAATAATAATGATAGTTTTTTTTTGATACGTTGTAGACTTTGATGTACCAACTGTGCAAGGGGTTAGCATTCTGCCACAGCCATGGTGTCTTACACAGAGATCTGAAGCCTCACAATCTTTTGATGGACCGGAAAACGATGATGCTGAAGATAGCAGACCTCGGGCTCAGCCGAGCTTTCACTGTCCCTATTAAGAAGTACACTCATGAGGTATATACTTACATACTAGACTACTGAGTTGTAAATTTTACTACATTTTGTTGATGTGCCTGGATTAATATTTTTTTCTTCTTCTTCTTTCGATTCTTCAGATCCTGACATTGTGGTATAGAGCTCCTGAAGTGCTTCTTGGGGCTACTCACTACTCGACGCCAGTTGACATTTGGTCTGTTGCTTGTATATTCGGTATGCAGTTTCTTCTCCTTTTCGTTCCGATCAATTCGATAGTAGTTAGTAGTAGTAGAGTTGATAATGCTTCTTACTCTTTTTTATTTTTATTTTATTTTTTTGTGTTAAATTTTAGCTGAACTGGTTACAACTCAACCACTATTTGCTGGGGACTCTGAGCTGCAACAACTCCTTCACATTTTCAGGTCATTCACCTCGCAGTTTCATCATTAATTTCCGGTTCCTTTTCATGTTGTTTTTTTGGCTGACTGGTTATTTTTTGACTGTTTTGCAGGCTGTTGGGAACACCAAATGAGACGGTGTGGCCAGGGTTGAGTAAGCTACCAAACTGGCATGAATACCCTCAGTGGACTCCCAAAAATCTGTCATCTGCTGTTCCCAATCTCGATGCAGATGGTCTCGATCTGCTTTCCAAGATGTTGCTGTATGAGCCTTCGAAGAGGATTACTGCGAAGAAAGCTATGGAGCACCCTTACTTTGATGACTTGAAGAAAGAGTATCTGTAGGGTCTTACAAGTTCTTGCTTTTCTCAAGCAATTTGGGATGGTCGAGGGAAAAAGGGAGGGCAATATCCGTAACTACTGTTGCAATTTCATTTTGTTCTTTTTCTTTTTTCCGGGTGTGTTTGTAGTTTGCTGAATTCGGATTATTATGATGGTAGCAGTGTGTTTTTGGTTAGTTTTATGATGTGACTGAGAATGATAATGTGCAATTTGTTCTTGCATGTTTTGTTGGATGGTTCATAATATTTAAGAGTCTAGCCAAGTTCTGCAACCATAATAATAGCTCCGATGGATGAGAATAAGATTCAAGGGAGTGCAATGCAAGTTCACATTGCGCAAAAAGGATTTTCACTTCAGTGTTGATAGATTGAAAGATGGAATTTGCAGTTAGCCAATTCTTCATATAAAAATCATCAATTGATACAAGGGAAGATAGATTCATACAAGGGAAGATAGATTCAAAATCTAGATCTAGAGAGTGGTTGGAGGGGTGGCGGCCGGATCGCCCCCCCCCCCCCCCCCCCCCCCCCCCCCCCCCCCCCCCCCCCTTCCCTGACCGCTGTTCGACGCTCAATCCACCTCCAACCTGTCGACAGCGATGCCCCGCCCCCTCCACGCCTTCCCCCTCCAACCTGTCGACAGCGATGCCCCGCCCCCTCCACGCCTTCCCCCCTCTTTGATCTCCCTACCGCTCGACGTCTTCCCGATCTCCAGATCTCCAGATGAGAGGTTAGATTTGAAGATCGCCCCTACTTTCCGTCGACCTCCAGATTTAGAGCTCCGATCTCCCTACCCCTCCACACGCCTTTCCGTCGACCTCCAGACCTCCAAATCGCCCCTACTTTCTGATCTCCAGATCTCCAGATGAGAGGTTGATCCCGGCCGTCGACCTCCAGATCGCCCCTCTCCGATCTGGAGATCTCCCAATCCCACCCTTCTCGCCTTTCTCCCAACTCCTCGACGATCTCCATCGACGCCTCCCCCCTTCTACCCTTCGACGCCTTGCCTCTGCCGACGCGCCGTAGTGGGCTGTCGAGCGATGCTCCAGCACCGTCGACCTAGATCTATTGGTGGGGGTTTGGGGGTAAGTTGTTTGGGGTTGGGGTTTGGGTTAGGTCGGGATTGAGTGGCTTTACTAGTTGTTTGCCCGGATGTTATGGCTTTACTAGTTGTTTGCCCGGATGTTCTATGCACTTGCCACCATGTCCACACTCTCGGGACCAATCATGGCAATCTACAGCTTTGATTTGGTTTTTTGCGAGGGTTGGTAGTGCGTGTGAAGATGTCGGGAGTTAGGTTGTCTTGCACAATTGTGGAGTCTGGGCCCAAAGATGGGGTCCCTCCGTGATGTGCGCTCACTTGTCTCAACTTCTGGGGTGTTTGTCTCAACAGTCGCGGAGCGACTATGTCGCGCCAGAGCATCCTATCGCGCATGTTGTCGCGAATATCATGGATCTGGGGTTCAAGTGTGTGAGGTCGGTGGTTCGGTTTGGGACCCGTGGGGCTAGGCCGGTAGTTTGTTGGTGTTGGGGGTGAAGGGGTGTGGGGTTTGGGTATGGTTGGTCTGGAGTGTCCTACGATGTCGTCAGTGAAGTCTTCACAACGCCTACTATCAGGCTATTGAGCTTTCTCCAGCTTAGGCCACTGGCTCGTGACAGTGTCGCCTCTTTCCTCTGATTGGGAGCATGAGTCGAGTTAAGTCTGTGTGGTGAGAAATCGCCGGAGAGAGCTTGAGCGTGAGAGAGGTGAAGGTATCCTCTCCACGGCTCTGTCCTGGAGTGTGGTATTTGGTGGGGTGAGCGAGATAGTTGTTTGGTGAGAAATCGCCTGAGAAAGCGCTATCGTGTGAGAGGTGAAGGTATCCACTTCACGGCTATCTCTTTGGTAGCGGCTGTGGGAGCTACTGGCACGTTTGTAGGATGAGTGGTGGAGATGGTGGGAGGGGGCGATCGCTGTGCATGTGCCATGGGGTTAGTTTTCGTTCTGCGAGGCTTGGGTCCATAGATGGGTCCCCCAGCGAGCTGAAGGCAGGAATCGGCTGGTGATAAAATCCTGCCTGACTTATCTCAGGTGGGTGTGCATGTGCCGTGGAGGCACTGTACGAAGATAAACTGACGTACTTACAATTTTGCTGGACCGAGCTTGTTTGTCGGCCCACCCTCCAAGGTTGTTGGAGAAAAGTGTTATTTGTACGCGTCATGTTGCTTCATGTATGTTTTATTTTCTATATGTAGTTTGTACCTGGGCCCAGTACTCTGGGTTTGTTTCGTTAAGCTCTTATTAATGAAACATGGTGGCCAAATTCCACCTTTTCCCTCAAAAATAAAATAAAATCATCAATCTATTTTATACAAATGTATTGATTCAGAATCAATACGTTTGTATTATATATATCGATGATTTATTATATCGATGATTTATTATATGAATCAATACCTTTTGCTGGCGGTGCCTTGCTTTGAGGCATTTCCTTAGATGCTACTACTTGTTCTTTTTGCTGCTTGGTGGACTTGTTTAGAGGTTGAGAGGGTGAGCGCGTTTTGATTTTGTTGCGTTCTATCTCCTGGTTTGGGTCCCCCTACAAGCTCGGGCCATCTTTTGGTCTTAAGTTTCTGTCTTGGGGTTGTAACTGATGACTGTTTATGGGCTGTCTGTCCCTCATTTTGGTCTTGTTGTTACTGGTTTCTTTTGTTGAAGATGGATTTTATTATGATCTGTTTGGCTTTTATTATTATCTGGGGCTATGATCTGCTTCTGTTTTGTTTGCTCCAGCTCTCTACTTTTAACTTGATCTCCTTTTTGATCATTGGCTCCTTCTTATGATGAACGGCATGTTAGATACTTTGTGCATTCTGTTCAAGGGCCTGTTGTTTTTCGCTTCGGGTGCTTAGTTTCTGATGGTTTAGGTCTGTTGTTTATATTGTTGCTTGGGAGCTGGTTTGCTTCATGCCCTTGGTTCATTTGCCTCCGGATGCAGTCATCGGACCCTTTAGCGTATTCGATTTCATTTATTGATCTTGGTAGCTTTGGTCAGTTGCAGCGTTAGCTTGGCCTTAGCGTTTCGCCTGGGACTCCTCCACTCCACCAGATTTTCACCGGGCGCTGACATCTTCTAGGGCCGGATCAGTTTTAGCATTCAGCTAGGCTTGCGGTTGCGTCATCCTGCCTCCCTTCTCTTTGATGGTGTTTGCCTGCAGCCTTGATGATTCTGCCCATGGCCCAATCCGTCTCTTTCGAATGTTGTTCTGTTGCATCCGGTCATTTAGTCGATTGTTATTACTCTTATTCTGTTGGTGCTCTTAATTCCTGCTGTATTTTTTGATGTTCTTCTTGTTTTACTTCTTGTAAAACCACTGTATAAATGTTTGTACATTAGATATTCATATTATCAATATATTTTTTGATCGGGCTGGAGTCGTTCGACTCTATCCGTTTGCATCAAAAAAAAGATTGCGCTAGCAGTAGCAGTAGTAATACACTAATACACTAATACTAATATATATGAGTTTTCAATCAGGGTACTTCGTTTCTAAGATAAAAACTCAAAACTGTAGATGTAGGCAATCAAAGAAGTATCATTCTTAGACTAATAATGCAAGGTAGCGATAGCGATCAACTTTCAACTTGAGACAAGATCGAGCAATATGAAACAAGCCCAAATGTCAAAGAACATGTACATATACAATCTGAAAACATACTGGAGAGAGAGATGAATTGATATGAAGAAATCCTTTCAAAAACATGTCAAGAGTTTTTTATAATTTACTTTCATTGCATTCAAATTCTTCCTATGAGAATTCAAATAAATAATGAATAGCTTAAATTCATCATCATACACTTACCTCAATAAAAAACCTTGTCAATATAATTACTCCCTTACACATTATACAATTACTTTATGTGTGCATCACAGAATGGCATTTCATCTTTGCCACAGAAATGAGCCGCAGAAATTGATGCCTTCATGTGCTAACTAGATGAATTGCAAATTATGCTAGCTAATCCTGACATGTTCATAACTAAGAATATCATGATACAAGCCACATGAAGACGGTGGACCAAAGAGTAACTGCAACCGAAGCCAAGGAATACGTCCATAGTAAAATGATGGAGCATTCACTTTCCCCACCGAACAGTTGTGTTATAGTACCTGTCAGTTTTAGTAAAGTAGTTGTATTAGTACTCACAAAAGATCGATGACTGAAGCATAATCAATTGTTACATACTTAGTCACTGGCATATATCAAAGTTATTTCCAGTACTATGAGTTCATAAAATATGCACCTTTATATACCCAAGTTCAAACTTCGAACATTAAACTGATAAAGAAAGGAAAAATACCCTCATACATACACAAAAAAGATCGAATCATACCCATGTTCATCGCCGGTGGGAGACAATATTGCAACAAAAGAATAAACTGATACAAAGGATCAGCAGGCACCAGCCCTAACCGAATTGCCACCTTAACAATAACAATGCCTATCAAAGGCAACAAGAGATACCGAACAACCACAACTCCAATGACGAGAGAGACATGAATGTCGGATCTACCTAGACCTGAAAGGTTAGTGAGTGATGGTTATAATTAATCTGCAAAATGTTACGTAAACAGTCCTTTCAACATATCAGTCCCTAACAAGTCACATAGAGGTCCTTTTGAGGGACTAATGCTAGTAAAATAACTACACAAAGACTACTAATGAGTGCTACATTGTAAGGGGACTAATATACAAATTTGAGATTTGGTAGGCGCTAAAAACCCTATCGAAATAAAAGCTCATGTTAATGCTAATCATACCTTTGAGGAGGTTTCCTCCCATTATCAGAGAGACAATTGGAATGGCTCCATTACTGCATTAAAGAAGGGAGGGAAATGTAAAAGCTTATAAGAAACATAGTCGCTTGAATACCAACAATGAAGTAAAATATTTCAAAAATTGCATGAATATTTACAAACCAAATTAGAAGGCTATAATACAGTTGTGTACACCGCGTTGTCTCAAGCTTCATAAGAATTATGATTTAAGGGCGAATATATTATTGAAGCTATGCAGCTATCATCTATAAAATTTTATAATGTAACTACTTCTTGCACATGGGAAATTAAAACCGGAATTCTATCAATAGCATCACAGGTAGCACTAACATTTATGTCAGAATACAGAGATTTTTTTTGTGAATATACCCCAATAAAGAAACTGAGTCCTGAATTACACGAAGGGGTGCGCTTTCACCAATTAGAGCTTGCCTAATCAGAGGTACTAGTCCAATAGTAAACCCAACAATCTGAGAGAGAGAGAGGAGAAAAACGTTAGAAAGATCAAGCACTTAAAAACATTTATCACAAAAAATTAACTTTAATTTCAAAGCATTATAACATCATTTATGATATACTTGTATTTATAATCAGTATGTAGAGCAATGCCACTTCTAGAGGTATCAATTTCAAATTTGAAAGAACATGAACATACCACACCGATGGTTGATGGTGCAAACAACTTTTTGAAATTAATAACGGATGATATGGAGGAGAGTATTCGCCTTACTGTACAAACAATTCCCTGCAAAGAATTTCAGAAATGGTCAAAATCATATTACGAAAGAAATTCAAGAAATATATCAGTATTTTTCTGATGATATTTAAAAATATTTTCCGATGGTATGATAATCAAATTATTAAAGAGAACTATAAGAGAATGACCCTTACCTTGCTTTTGGAAGAACATTCTTCAGATATTGCAACTGGTAGTTCACTTACATCGATATAATCAACAGTTAACGAATAGTTTTTGCAACTCTCAGAGATTAATTTTGTATGCTGATCTGGAAATTCCACTGTTGGTCTAACATTTGTTATATTTGCAGTTACCCGTACAATATTGTATACATATGACCACAGAAAGATTGCACCTAGCTGTAAAATCACAACACAAACAATTATTGTAAGTTACATGAGTGATGCATGTACGTTCCTTTTTATTTATTTATATCATATAAATAGTGATCAGGGTATCAAGTAGAGTTAATAGTATGATTTATTGTCATAAAGTATACCATAGTTTTAGAGTATACTGATAACCAAAAAAAACGCATAGCATGACCAATAGAATCCAGAAACAGAAACAACACGACAAATTTTTGACCCAAGTTTGAAACAGAAATGACTTACAGCCATGGACAGCGAAGCATAAGCTAATCCGTAAGTATGACACACATCTGGAGCACCGAATGGACTGGCTTTCTCTTTACAAAGAGAAGGGATGATAATGAGAAGCATATTGCCCAAATTTCCTGTTGACAAATTTTGAAGCTGTTAACTACTATCTGGAGTGATGGAAATCAGATACCAGAGACTGTAATTACAATGCATAAATCATCCAGAACTAATTTCTTTGATATTTGATGCAACTAGAACATGTTTCATCACAAATTACATCGTGTTTCGCTATTGAACAGAAAATGTTTCAAAACAGCTATAAAGCTTTGATTTTGGTCAATTGTTAATTCAAGTCTTCAGTGATGCATTGAATATCAAATATCGATTGTAAGATTTGAAGCTTTCCTCAAACTCAAAAATTATGGAAGCTTCTAAATATATAAACGTGTTCATGTTCATTGTTATTTAATAGTTGAAATTCCATTTTTGAATTTGTAGTATTTGATGATTTTTTTCTATATTTACCAGCTGAACAACAACCGACAATGACGCTCCTCAACTGGGGAGGAGCTCTGGTGATTTGATTAACTATCCATCCAAGCGCAGAACCAAAAATGAAGGTGAGAAGGACATTGACTGGCATAAACCACCTGCGACTAACAAAAGTCACTTTCCATTTTTTGCTTTATACTTCAAAAGATCTTTGGAAAACGTTCGCAATGTACTCACAACAAAAACAAGCTATCCAAGGTGATTGTTTGAGCTAAATTCGTCGACACGAGAGATGGATTAAGTGCATAAAATACAACCTGTCCATAAACCGAATCATAAATAATGTTAGTTTCAAATCATTAGTTGCCAGGATAAATAGTTTTAGGATTGATTCAGTTAATTGATCAAGGCAATGCATTTTTCTAACAAAAATATGAAAATTAAAAGGAAAAAGAAAAGGAGAAGAAATTGGAATGTTGACAGAAGTAAATTCTAGATAAAAAGGAACCACCTGAAACTCACATTGTTCATATGTTTCCTTGCATCTTCATGTAGAATACCAATGTAATCTGTTGCGATAAACGAGCCGACACCGGTCACCAGAAGCACATTCAGGACAGGGATCGAAGCAGTGACAAAGAGTTCCAAGAAACCCATGTTTCAAGATTCCTCTGTAGAGATATATAAAATATCAGACCACTCGTATTATGATAAAAATCACTGATGAAGTAGAATGTCAAATTAACTTCTAATGAAAAGAAAAATTGTGATCCACATTAAAAAAAAAAAAAAATCATTTCTAGGATAAAAACTTTAGGGTTTCTTTTCTTTTTTTGATTGTTAAACGGTGGGTTGAATACCCCGCGTTTCATTAAAAAGATTTTAACAAATCATACAACCGAAAATAAGGCTTATGAAGTTCAGATCCCAACATGCTGGTCCTGGAACTCATACACCCCAACCAACAAACAAAAATACAACGAAATCTAATCCTACCGATCGGCCGACCTCGTCCAAGTCAATTTCTCGTGCCAATTTGAGCTCATTCTCTCTCTCAGTCCATCGCTTGTACACCGTTTATCTGCTCTGTCGCTCGCACGGACACCTCCGTTGCCCCCATCAGTGACTCATACGTCAACTTCAAGCGCCATAGGAGAGACTGCAGGTTCTCCACAATTCTGATAACTCCCTGTACAGATTGAGTCTTGGTTCTCATCCCCTCGCTTGACCCTCGTTGACTCTCACTGGTACCTCGCAACGAAGGCTATCATCTCCCCTGACTGCTCAACAAATGCCACCACCCCCTCCAAGCCCTCAGACAAGAGAGAGACCTTAGGCACCCCTCACTTTGACCTGAATGGAACAAAGTAGAGCCAACCTATAAAATTGTCGGACTACCGTCGCCCCACCAACTAGGGTACATTTTCTTGCTAATTGTAAGTTTCTTGTAATTTGGATATTAGGGAAAAAGAAATTTGAATATTAGGAAAGCAATATTGGAGGAGGAGCCCCCTATTGGTTTCGGACCGGGAGGGAGAGAAGAGGGGAAGGAAAGTGATATGGCTAAAAATAGGATTAAATCGGAACCGTTCAAATTGGGCACGAATCTTAAAGCTCTCAGGGGTAAAATGATAATTTCACCTACAAACGGGTCTGAAATAGGAACTGGGTTTTTCTTCAAAGCCCAATAACCCATAAACGGATCTATTCTATTGGGTATGGGTAGCAACCCGCTACAAACCAGCCCAGGATATTTAACGAGTAATTCAAATTCATGGTTATCTCTATGAAACGATTTAAACTCTACATCTTATCCAAAAACACCGGAAAGTAGAGATAAATTCTTATTTTGAAACGGGTCCCTAAGGCGACTATAAATACCCCTCTTCCCCCACCGTAACTAGGTAATCAATCTTTTTCCACCGAAAGCTCTTTCATAATCTTCCTGATTACTGACAAGAGCGTCGGAGGGTTCGTCCCCGGGATCTATCCCGGTATATCGAACTTTTTTACAGGTTCACAGCAGTGGGAAGAAACCAGTCAAAATGCCGATGAAAGTCAAAATGTTTGCTTTATTCGTTTATCCAAGAATCTACAAATTCATCTGTTTGCTCCCACACCAAAATCAGCAGCAATAGATTGGCGACGTCTGTGGAAAACGAAAAAGCAATCCAACCTTCATCAGTTAAAGTAGTTTCAAACCATGCATCCGAAAGAGAAGGGGAAGGCAGCGGCCTACAGCCGAAGAGCCACTCCTCTTTCTCCTCCTCCGTCCAAGATGTTCTTCCTCAACAGCCTCCTCTTTAACAGGCCCTTCCAGGGTCTCGGGGGGCTGCCAGGGGGGCTCTCGTTGGAGTCGTCCAAAGCAACATCCTCTTCAGGACCATGTCTCGGTCCACAATCCTTTAGTTGACTCTATGGCTTCTTTAAGCCCTCCCGAGCAGGATCTCTGCCAAGTAATTGTTAATCGCCAACAGGGGGTTGACCTTCGAACTCGCTTGAATGGATGGCAAGCCCTTAAGGGAGTCCATCAACCTGAGCATCCAGGGGTTTTGAGAGTCCAGACCCCCCGCAGACCGGGGACCAGAAGATCCCCTCCCCCGAGGAGGCGAAGAGAGTCCCCCCCCCACGTCGTCGGCGGAGAAGTCATACTCCAGTAAGCCGAGCCACACCTAGGGACCGCCAAGCTGGAGGGGCACCAGTCACAAAGGCGGAGTTCCAGGATTTTCAAGAATCCATTCTGCGGGCTCTCAATGTTGCTCCCAACCACGAGCAACGGGAGCCTAGTCCTCAAACTGTCCCAAGCCATCATCACCGCACTCCCAGTCCCCTTCCACATGAGAAAGAGTCCCGGGGCTTAGCAAGATATGACCGAAGGGAAGACTTGATCTACCGCCGTCTTTACGAGATGGAGAGGTGCCTTGGCCGACTCGACAGAGAAGAGGAACAATGGGCGAGGAATTTCCGCCCGAGCAGGCCTCCGTTCTCCCAGACCATCATGGAAGTCCCAGTCCCGAAAAACTTCAAGCCCCCTAACTTTGAGTTATACAATGGGGAGTCGAATCCCGCTGACCACATCGAGAGTTTTAAAACTCTCATGATGATCCACCAGGCTTCGGATGCGCTCCTTTGCAAAACCTTCCCTACCACGCTGAAGGGGCCTGCGAGAGAATGATACTCTCGACTCACCCCGGCCTCCATTTTCTTCTTCGATCAGTTCGAAAGGCTATTCCTTACTCATTTCACGAGTAGCCGCCGGGCCGAAAAAACAAGCGCATCTTTGGTGACCCTCAGCCAAAGAAATGGTGAACGCCTAAGAGATTACGTTCGATGCTTCACCGCCGAAGCACGGTCTATTGCCTCCCTCAACCAATCAGTAGCCTCGGCGGTATTCGGGCACGTCACTAACGCCGATCTCAAGGCATCCCTTACCAAGAAGCCTCATCCGGACTTCTCAGAACTCCTATTTAGGAGTGAGAAGTACATCCGAGTGGAAGAGGTTCTCAACCCCCCCGCCCACTCTTGAGGAATCATCTTCCGGGAACAAACAGAAGAATACAAGTGAAGATGGGTCGCAGAAATTTCAGAGGGACGACAATGGCCAACGCCGCCCAGCTCCTCATTTCGAGAAGTTCACCCCTCTCAATGCTAGTATATCAGCAGTTCTTATGGAGGTGGACAAGGAAGGGCTACTCCGCGGTCCCCTTTAGAATGAATACTCCTAACAAGAAAAGAAACAGGGATAAGTGGAGCCGCTTTCATAGGGACCACGGCCACGACACGGATGATGGTCGGGTTCTTAAAGAGGAGATCGAAAAACTCATACAACGGGTACTCCTGACCAAGTTTGTCCGAAAAAACGGGACCGATCTTCCACCCTGAGGAGCCTACAAGCGAACAGAAAGGTCCGCCAAGTTCCAAGATTCCGAACATGGGGCCGTCCTCCACCTTATCCATGGAGGTCCAATGGGCGGAGAACTAAACTCCTCCCAAGAGGCCTTCACCCTATCGTAGAAGTAGGATTTCAATTTTCAATAAGGCCGATGCTTGTAACCCGGCCAAAAGCATGTAATAATGGCTTGTCCCATTAAAGCGGCCACTTAGTTTATCTCAATAAAACTTAGTTTTTTTTCTATTATTGCACTTGCTTCATTTCTACCTCTCCGAGTCACATCTACGACTCGTTAAATGGTGAAGTCGGAGTCCAGCTTTTCCTACAGGGCTGCTCCCACAACTTACTAAGCTAAAAAAAAATGAGTTTGGAGTCCAACTCTTGGTTCGATGCCGCTTTAGCTAAGGGTGGCCGATCATACCGAAATGAGCCAACCGACCGATTTTCCAACCGAACCAATCGATTCGGTACCGAAAAATTCGGTTACCAAAAGTATGGTACGGTACAACCGTACTGAGTTCTAAAATCCGGTTTGGTTTCAGTATGAATATGGTTCAGTCGGTATTTTACCGTACCGTACCGAATAAACTCTCCATCTTCCCCAAAATCTGCTAATATGTAATACAGATAGAGAGTTTCAGAAGTTCATTCAATAATGACATAAAAAGAGCCTTCTCTGGTTATTAACAAGGTTGATGCATTTTACAAGACAATCCACCTTCCTGTGACAAATATAATCTCGACTCAAAGAAAGACACTTATCCTTGGTTCTTTTTTTTTTTCCGTGGATTACAATGACAGACATATCTAAAATTTCAATCCTGATACTGAAACAAGTTGAAGCAACAGATGACAAGCCTGTTCCAGGTAGAATTGGTGATGCAACTTACAACGCCACATTGACTAAATTCCCTTGCTTACAATAAAGCAAGAGAGCATTTAGAGCTTACATTATCAACAAGACAAGGAATTTATATACAATACTACAACATTCTTGTTTTTCGTCCAGGACCTCTTACAATTAGGTTATATACTTTTATACTTGTATACAAAAATAAGTTAGGATTATACTCTAACTAGTTACTTTCTGCCTCAGACAAGATTCCTAAAATTTATTATGAATTTACAACTAAAATGGTTAGCTTTGATTTTGAATTGTGATTTTTGAAAAATAAATATACAATTACTGAACTATGTTTATGTGCATTGAAAGGAAATAAAAATAATTATCAAGACATAATTTTCAAAGTTTTATAATTTTAAATAACAGTCCTAGAAGGAAGAGGAAAGGGTTTGCAGTAGATACCAACAGACACATAAAGATTGGTAGCAATAATTAAAAACTGAATAGGAAAACACGTGCAGATCATGTACTAAATAATCAAAATTTCGAACCGAACTGTGCAGATCATGTGCTAAGGTATTTGTTGGGTCATATTTGGTATAACACCAATACCGAACCGTACCAACCGAAGTAGTCGGTATACCGAACTTTTTGGTTGGTAACGGTTTGCATATTTTTAAACCGAACTAGTTTGGTATGGTAATGGTACAATGTCAAAAAGTCCGGTACTGTACCGAGCCCACCCCTAGCTTTAGCCGCTTGCAACAAGCAAGTGCGGAGCAGCTCACCATTCGAAATTGCTCCTGCAACTCGTTAACCCCCTCAAACGACAAGTTCGGAGTCCAACACTTTGTTCGATGCCGCTTTTGCTTCTTGCGAACGAGCGAGTACAAAGTAGCTTACCATTCGGAATTGCTTCCACAACTATTGAATTTCACTTAAACAACAAGTTCGAAGCTCAACTCTCTCCTAGAGTTGCTCCTCAAACTTGTCTCCCAAACGACTCTCTCCTAGAACCTGGATATAGCTCTTCGCTCCGCTCGCCTCCCGAGAGGCCTTCTTCTCAACGAGTTCGGAGCTCAAACTTTTTCCTAGAGTTGCTCCTCAAACTCGTCTCCCGAATGGCTCTTTCCTAGAGCCTGGAGATGATTCTTCGTCCCACTCGCCTTCCGAGTGGTCCTCTTCTAAGTAAGTTCGGAGCTCAAAACTCTCCCATAGAGCTGTTTTCTAAACTCACAAGACCCAATCTAGGAGGTGGCAACACAAAGAGAGTGCAAGTCAAGACGAAAAAACTTGGAAAACCCTTATCAACCTTCCCGTACAAGAGTGAAGCTCCCCAGTGAAGAAGTTTATCTTAGCCTCCCGGGAACAAAACTCCTCTCCGTAGCTCCCCGGTGCCGAAGCTCCTAATCGTAGATCCACGGAAGCGAAGATCCTCTTCGAAGTTTTCCGATGGCGAAGCACTTCTCAGATTCCCTGAGATAGAGACATTGTGAGCCAGTTTCGGCCTTAAAAATGGATGATTCGTTAAACCAAATCTGAACGGAAGTTGTAGATCTTAGAGTCATCTTTGAAACGAGTGGTCATATGCCCCGATCGGAGTTTTGTAGCTCCGGAAAAATCAGTTGCGGTACAGGTGCTCAAAGAAGAAGAAGAAGAAGAAGAAGAAGAAATGTGACTGGTCAACGTCACGTCAGCACGTTGACCAGTCAACGCTGACGTGGCAGTAGACTGCACCCCTTGCTGCTCCTCTGACCTCGCCACGTGGCAGTGGACCCCGCCGTCTCTGAGCCCTTGGACTCGCCCACGTGAGGGTGGGCCCCCGATGCTGTTGACCATCCACCCGAAGGGCACCACGTGGCGGTGGGCCCCACTGCTGACCACCCCTGCCTCTGAACGCAGATTTTTTTTACCAAACTATCCCACTTTTTGTAAGTCTGTACGAAACTGTCCTTGTTTGAAAATTTATACCAAAAACTTCCTATCGCTAACTGAGTTAACGCGCGTATTCAGTACCAATTATAGACACTAACTCTGTTAGCACGCCTATTTAAACCACCTTAGCGTGATAGATCGACAATAGGGGAGACTACTCTTGAAGTAGGGTAGTAGGCAAAAGACCCCTAGAATAAGCACGCTAACTCCGTTAGCGCGTCTCTTTAGACCAGACGCGTTAACCAGATTAGCGTGTATCGTTTGGGCTTTTATTAAATCTCAATCACTGATTGGTACATCATTATATTTGTAGTGTCTCTCTCTTCTCTTTCGCCCCCAATTTCAGAACCCAAATCCAAAACCCTAGCATCCCAATTGTAGATCTTACTCAAAAATACTCTACAAAATCTTAAAGGATCTTCTTCTTATTCTTCTTCTCTCTCATTCATCTTCTTCTTCTCTCACATTCATATATCCTCCCACTTTGAAAACCCTAAATCCATATTTGGGCTTTTGTTTGTTTGAGGATTTACATAGCGGATTTGTTATCAACCCATTCATTACGTCGTCTTCTCGAAGCTCCAAATTCCCCATCTTTTCTGAGAATACGTTTGAAGGTATGATTTGTATATTATTTTATCAAATACATTTTGTTTAGTAGATAATGAATTTTTTTATTTATAAATATGTATAGGTATGGATTACGATATTCCTATTTGGCTTTATTTTGGTGCTGAGATTATTCGTGACCCAAAAATAGGTTGTTGTTATAGTGCCGTTGATCCCAAAATAATTTGGGTACCCCGTACAAACACAATGGTAGAACTTGTAGAGAAGGTTTATGAGGTTACAAATTGGGATAGAGAACGATGGAAGATTAAAATTTTAGCCCGTTATGCAGCTGGAAAAGGTGATGGTCAATATTTTATGACTGTGCCTGTAGGAAACGACAACTCTCTGAAATCCATGATTGGTAGAACACTTGATCCGAATTTTAGTTGGTCTGCCTTAGAGCTATATATTCAGCAAACCGAAATTATTAATACCCAACCACATGCTAACCTTGGTTCAAGCTCCGCACGTGAAGTGCTGATCCATAAGATCGTTTCGAATCCGGTTCAAACATCCCATGCAATCCCACCGTCCTCACAAGAAGACACGTTTACAAATACTAAAAACCCGGATCCTACTGAATTTGAATTGCCATGTCAACCAAGTTTGGTTAATGATTATGTTCCGAATACCAATGTTTTCGGGATATTTGATAATGCTATTGTTAATAATGATTTAGTCAATGAAGAAGAAGAAGACGAAGAAACAGACAATGAACCTGAAGACGGATTACAAAATGAAGATGAGGAAGAAGAAGATGAATATGTAAATATTAATAGAAATAATAGTAATGATATCGATGTGAACTTTACTGATGGCTTCAATAATGTCAACGATCATGTTACCGAGGAAATGACACAAAGTGCGCGAGTAAATCATGGTCCATAAGAATCGTCCGGTTCATCCACCGTAGATGAGTTCTGCATTGGGCAAGAGTTTCAAAATAAAGAATCGATTCAACATGCGGTAAAGTTATACTCCATCAACAAACATCGGAAATTTATCACAATGAAATCTTCACCGACCATCTTTGTTGTAAAATGTAAATTGGCTTCAAGAAAACGTTCGCTCGAGGAGATGGTGCAAATCCCACCGGTTGCAAGTGAGGGTGGTTGTCCGTGGAGATTATGTGCAAATCCCGCCGCTGCAGATCCGATCCTCTACATCGGAAATTTTGGGAAAAAGGGTTTATGGGTTCACCAATAATTTGTGGAATTTCTTGGTTGAAGTGAGAATTTCGGCAGTGAAGAAGATATTTTAGTACAAATTTTGAGAGATTGGGATGGGTAGAGGGCCAAATCGAAGACTAGGGTTTGGGGATTTGGGTTTAAAATCGCCTGAGTTGGGTTTTCAGAGAGAGTAAAGTGAGATGAGAGTGAGATAGCGAGCTTTAATTAATAAAATCCCAAACGACACACGCTAACCCAGTTAACGCGCCTGGTATAAAGAGGTGCGCTAACGGGGTTAGCATGCCTATACTTGGGATTTTTATCCTACACCCCTACTTGAGGATAGGCTCCCCTAGTGTCCCATCTATGAACGCTAACCCCGTTAGTGTGAGTAGTTTAAATACGCGCGCTAACGGAGTTTGCATTCCTATATTGGATCAATTTTTTCTCACACACCCACTTGAGGGAAAAATTGTATCCCTGGCAACACGCTAACTGAGATAATGACAGGAAAATTACTAGGCACGTTAACTCTGTTAGCGACATGGAGTTTTTGGTATTAAATTTTCAAACAGAGACAGTTTCGTACATACTTACAAAAAGAGGGATAGTTTGGCAAAAAATTCTTGAACGCGCCCACGTGGGCTCAGCTGCTGTTGACCACCCACCCGAGGAGCGCCACATGGCAGTGGGTCCCACTTCTCCTACCCACGCGAAATCGGGGAGGCGACGAACCGGGTAGAGCGACAGCTTCGAGGGTTTTTTCGCCGTACGATCGTGCACGGCCTCAAATTTTGTGCCTAACAGAATGGAGGGGCTAGATCTTTTGAAAAAATAAATAATAATAAACAGATGAAGGGGGGGCCCACCGCGCTACCCTTTCCAAACCGGGTACGCTCTAAACCGGGTATAGTGCTTGCTTTGGCTATTGTGACCGATGGATCTCTTCAAAAAGCGTGCTTCTCCCAATCAACGACACAGATTAACTCAGGTATTATTTGCTATTTAAAATTTGTTTTCTTATGAATAAATCCCATAAAAATAATTAAAAAATCTGAAAAATAATATTAAATTCTTCAAAATAATTAAAAAATTTTAGAATATTATTTCTAAATTCTGAAAAATAATTTTTATTTTAGAAAAAATATTTTAAAATTCCAGAAAATAATATTTAATTCGGATTAATTAGTTAATTTTTTATATTTAAAATTAAAATTTAGAATATTATTTTTAAATTCCAAAAACTGATTAAAAATTGAAAAAAATTCAGAAAAATCTGTAAAAGTCACAAAAATTCCAAAAAAATCTGAGAATAATTTTGGGCTTTTACAAGCTTAGTTTGACACCGTTACACCTCGAGCAAGATCAAAACTCCCTTAAGAACTCTGATAAAATTCCGTACGGCATTAGAACAACAAAACTACTCCTCAAAAGCTATTAAACTCAGTCTATGGGAGTGGACGCTCGCGATTTGGCTAAAAATAAGATTAAATCGGGACTGTTCAAATCGGACACGAATCTTCAAGCTCTCAGGGGTAAAACGGTAATTTCACATACAAACGGGTCTAAAATGGGAACCGAGTTTTTCTTCAAAGCCCAATAACCCATAAACAGATCTGTCCTATTGGGTATGGGTAACAGCCCGCTACAAACCAGTCCAAGATATTTAACGAGTAATTCAAATTCATGGTTATCTCTATGAAACGATTTAAACTCTACATCTTATCCAAAAATACCGGAAAGTAGAGATAAATCCTTATCTCAAAACGGGTTCCTAAGGTGACTATAAATACCCCTCACCCCCATCGTAACTAAGTAATCAATCTTTTTCCACATAAAGCTCTGTATCATAATCTTCCTGATTACTGACAAGAGCGTCGGAGGGTTTGCTGCTGGGATCCATCCCGGTGTATCGAACTTTTTGCAGGTTCACGGCAGCAGGAAGAAACCAGTCAAAACGCCGATGAAAGTCAACAAGTTTGCTTTATTCGTTTATCAAAGAATCCACAAATTCATCTCTTTGCTCTCACACCAAAATTAGAAGCAACAGGAATGGTTTTGGTCGGGTGGGAGAAAGGGTGGACGGTGGTCGGCGGAGGGAGGAGGTGGGCGGGTCGGGAGGAGGGGAAGACGGGAGGGTTTAGCGGAAGTGGAGGAGACGGGGGTTATCGAGGGTGGAGGAGGAGAGGTAGAGGAGTGGGAGGAGCAGTGGGCGGGAGGAGGTGGAGGGCTACTGGAGGGGAGGAGGAGAAGGTGGCCGGAGGAGGGAGGAGATTGGAGAGAGCGGGGCACTTGGAGATCGCCTAAAAATCACTCCCGGATTTTCGATAGAGATATTACGCTTGTATGTCCTCAGTTACATAAACTTTGGGGTTTCTAGTTGTTATCTTTCTAATCGAGGAGGTTTCAAAGAGATCGGTATACTTAAACAAGTCAAAATCAAGTGTCGAACTGTCATACAGAGTAAGTACATAACTCACAGAACTAAAGGAGTCCTCTTCAGTTGAAGCTTGAAAGCCTTCAATCGCAGTAACTACATAAAAGACACATTAGTTTGAGAAACTGCAGTGTCCCATCCATTGGATATATATTTACGATTAGATTACTCATGATTTGATCCACACATTTTTTCCCAAATGAGAAAAAAGAGAATGATATTCACTTTTAGGAATATATCTTATCTAGAAGATGCCTCCCATTTTGTATCCCTCTGTTTTGGGATACTTCACCTTTTGATCCTCATCTTAATCTAGGCCATCCTCACTCATTAAAGACAGGAAACATGACTTCACTTGCAACCAACACAACACAACACAACGACGACAAGAATAACAATCTGTAAAAGGGAAAACTACATCGAAATGCGAATTAACTCTCGAGTTCTGACTTCCGATGTAGAGATGAAGTCTCTCCCCCTCCCCCCCCCCCCCCCCCCCCCCCCCCCCCCACACACACACACACACACACACACACACAAACAAAAAACCATCTTCAAATCTCGTTAACTTAGAAAACAACATTCTTCTCTTTTAATCATAAAAGAGAAAGTATTTGATTTGAATCTCAATTATCTCTCATTTATCGTCATTCAATGATCCTAAAAAATACACAAACCTAACAGAGGGAAAACCCAAGTTAGTTTCTTCCATTAAACTTTTAGTTTGATCATGTATATCCTAACATCCAATAATTCCCTAAGAAACTGCATAGAAATCACAAGAAGAGGTTTTGAGACATACCCATGATCACAAACCATCCCCTAATCTCAAAAAACAAATCAAAATTTCATAAATAAATAAAAATCAGAAAACTTACCAGAATTTCTTTCGTCTCTCTAGTTTACAGGAGGCAGGGATTTGTATTCTGTTTTGGTGAGATATAGTTGTAAGATTAAAGGAGTGAGGAGCCCGGCAATAAATATTGACAGGGTTTTTGTCCGGTTTGAAATCAATCAACTCATGGTGCATGCATTGATAATAGTTTCAATTTTCTATCCTACCAGTAATATCCACGTGTGATGCATGTGTTAATTTAAAAAATAAAGTTTAAAAAACTGTGATTTTCACGTCCCAAACACGGCTTAATAAATATAATTTTTTAAGTAAATGTATTTTTTAAAAATAATATAATATAGCACGTGCGAGGCACGTGTTAGTAATACATATCTATCTATCTATAACTATTATAATGGGAGAGATGGGGTTGGTAAACAAATAAACAATTTTTTATTTTTTTGTGTATGTGTGTCAACACGTGCAGCGCACGTGTTGGTAGGTTTTTTTTGTCTTTTTTCCTTCTTCCTCCACGTGCATCGCACGTGCATTATACTAGTAAAGGGTATAATGAAAGAGTTGGACGCAACGTGTGAAGTATGTGTTAATAAATTTTTTTAAAGTAAAATCTGATGTGGTATGTGTTAATTAAAAAAGTTTAAATAAAAAATATATATGGTTTAAAAAAATTAAGTAAAAAATTGAGATTTGAAGTTGCACGTAGAACGCACGTGTTAATTAAAAAATTTAAATAAGAAATGGGAGAGTTGGAGACATGCAATACTTGGGTTTGTTTGTTGACAAATTACAACTTCAAATCTCCCATTATAATATACTAGTAATTTACACGTGCGACGAACATCTTTATAAATTTATATATATATTTTAAAAATTCCGACGTTGTCTGATATCGAACTTAAGACCTCCTTTATATTAGTTATGCATGTGCATTGCACGTATTTATTTGGTTACAAATGAAGTTTGTTTGGTGACAAACGCTCCCATTAAAATAGTAGAATAGATATATACTAGTAATTTACCCGTGCGATGCACGTTTTAACATATTTTTTTAAAAAAAATAAAAAATTCTGACGTAGAGAAGATTCGAACCCGAAACATCTTTCATATTAGTTATATACGTGCATTGCACATGTGGGTAGATTTACAAATGATACTAGGGCATTCTCCCATTATAATATTAGAGATTAGAGATTAGCGATATATATTAGTAATTTATACGTGCGATGCACGTCTTTATAAATATATAAATTTTAAAGTAAAAATTCCGACATTGTCTGACATCGAACTTAAGACCTCCTTCATATTAGTTATGGATGTATTTATTTTGTTACAATACACGTATTTGTTTGATTACACAATCTCAATTCTTCCATTAAAATATTAGAGATATATCAATTGTTATTTTGAACCTTGGACTAATTTGTGAAAGAATCATCATTCTGTAATAGTGTTATATAAAAATTAGTAAACACTATCAAGCATAAATACTTGCTATTTAATGCTTGTAATGCACTTTAGTGAATTTTATTCTAAGCAGCGTTAGTTAAATAAATAAATAAATAAATTAAAGTGTTTATATTTGATAAGCAAACAATTTCCTTTTCCGATTGTTTACTCTGTTATTTGTTTATTACAGCATCCACAGTTATTGAGGGTTAAAATATGCATATATGAATAAATGGAAATAGCAATCGATCATTTTGCTGCAGTCGTCAAATGCTATTTTTAACCTTTTTATATTAAAATAATAAGGGACGGTCCTTCATGTTCCGTTGGAGAGGATAGAAAATTTAAAAACAATAAAAAATGGTGAGACGGCATATGAAGCTCCGTCGGAGTGAAAGAAAAAAAAAAGGTGCTACGACACTTGAAGTGCCGTCGGAGGAATAAAAAAAAAAAATAAATAAAGCGGAAAGGGAGGGACGGCACTCGAAGTGCCGTCCGACAAAGATGGGAATTTTAATAATTTTATTTTGTTGTGTTTAGCTTTTCCGAAAATTCCTCCAGATTTTATGGCTTTATTAAAAAAAAATTGGACCATAGTACCACTTTCAATCTATATATGCAGTCACTCTATCTCTCTCAATCTCTCAAAATCTCCTCTCCTCTCGGCTCTCTAATATCAATCTCAATCCTCTCTCTGCCAACTCTCAATCTAAATTTTATTATCTATATCTTAATTTCTTATTTAGTTGAAAAAATATCTTCGATACGGAGATTTATTGGTCGTTTGAAATCAAAGTGAGAATATGTGTCAGCTCAACCCAGCACAAACAATGAAGGTGAAGTGGATATGTCAAATGTCGACTATGCCGATCAGTCCAACTAGAATCGTGTAGTAGACGATTCCAAACATATAAGTCAATATGTTACTGTTACCCCTGAGGGTGATTTCTGTAAATTCAGAGGAAATTGGAAGGAACCGATTAAGATGTACAATCAGTACTGCTCACGGGTTTCACTTATTAAACTACTAGTAGAGCGGGCAGGATGGCACCGTTTCATGACTATCAATGCAAACAAGTCGTCGGTTCGGCTCGTGGAGGCACTCGTAGAGAGATGGTGGGACACTACCCACACTTTCCACTTACCGTGTGGTGAGTTGGGTTTCAATCCACTGGATTGGGTAATGCTTAGGAGGATTTCTATCGGTATCAGCGACTTGCCTCCATGCGACGATGAGATGTACTCTTTTGAAGTTGTTCAGCAACGCTTCTTTCCAGAACTAACAGTAGATGATTGGAAATCACAAGGTATACGGGTTGGATTTTTCAAAAAATATTTTACCAATACTTTGATTGAAGAAGCCCAAAACAATAGGAATCTAGAGATGAAGATCGCACGAGCTTTCTTTATGTTCTTTCTCAGTGCGTTTCTTTTCACAAATGGTGCTGGATTAGTAAGGTGTGGTTGGCTAGCTGCAGTTGTAGACCTCAATGTTGTTGGCAAAAATGATTGGGGTAGTCATGCACTTGTTCTGATGTATTTGTCTCTAGATTCATGTAGCAGACTTAAACTGAAGTCGTTTAATGGGCCGTGGCAAGTGTTGGATGTAATACTTATCTTATTAGATACTAATTTTAGACCGAAAATGTCATTATATTATTTCAATTTATCTATTCGTAACATATTCGATAATTATGTTTTACAGTATTAGGCTTACGAATACACAAATTGCTGTATTCCAGTTAGAGATAGGAACACCCCTATGAAGACCCACATGTCTAATTCTGATGTATGGCCGAGAATTTTGCGATGGAATAAAGAATTCTTGGATTCAGGTCGATTTGATCCTATTAGGTATAATCAGTCGATGGCCCGTGATCAGTTGGAGATGCACACTGCTTCCTCCATCATTTGGCAGCCATATAATTCTTCAACAATTACAGATGTGTATGAAATAGAAGTTGCTAAATATATTTCACGTTTTCGTCATACTTTTACGTATTGCGGCTATGTATATTAAATTTTTCATATTAATTTACAATACTTTCAATAAATAGTATGGTTATGCTAAAGTGAATAATTGATTGCAAAGTGTATGGTATCTTGATGATCGTTGTATTCGCCAACTTACTGGTTATATTGCTATACCAAAAAACCCACATCCTCTCATGCGTTTCATGGCATCCAATACTACCTTACCTGAACCTATTGAAACTTCACCTTTTGTACGTCGTGTAGAGCAGTTCACTTATGATCAGTATTGGGCAAAGGTTTCAATTGGTCATATAATGCCAACACTCTCTCATGCATCCAATGTCGATTTCATTGGGCCAGCATCTATTAGAGATACTTCTGTTGAGTTGCCATATGCTGCACCTCCATGTTGGCTACCGGCTGAGTATCCAACTCAATCTATTGTAGAAACTTCAGTATTACTTTGTCAACCTTACGTCAAAGTGCCACTCTTTCAAAGCGGTATTGTTATGAAGAATTTGGACTCTAATGTCAATGTCCCGTTTCATCAAAGTGGGCAACCAACATATGTGAGTTACCAAAATTGAATTTATATTTCCGTCTTTAATTCATTATTATTGTAGAATGTATTTTACGTACTCTCATTAATTTATATATTTTATACCTTTCTACAGGAGGAGTTATACACTCGTTGTCAACAATTTAGCAACATCGAAGCACAGCTTCGGCGAATGATACTGTCAGAAATGGTTTTGAGGGAATCAATTCCGACCGAATTATCAAATACGAGGCGATCTGTATTGATGGGCAGGGCATCTCATTCCCGACATAGACCAATGAACCCGAATTTAGATAACACAGGAGCATCCACGTCTACATATGTGCCTGAAACTCAGTATAGTTATGAAGAATAGGAAAATTTGCACATCCTTTGCTTGTTTTGTATGTAGTATTTAATTTCTACATGTAATACATGAGGGTGTTAATGTCAACATGAGGAAAAAATCTACATTATTTGTAATACAAAGTTTATTTATTTTCTATTTATGACACATGCGGGTATTAATGTCAATTTGAATATTGTGTTAATTTGTAATTTGTAATTATGACACATGAGGGTATCTTAGTCCTAAGGGTATTCTAGTCACCATATGATTGTCACATGGCAAGTCAGTTCTAATTTGTTTTGTAGTGACAGAGGCAAGTCGGTTCAAAGTTACTTTCCTATCTAGGCATTGTAGGTTTTGACTTTTTTTCACCTATTTGTTAAATTTCAGATATGACAGAACATAATTAATGATTCGTTCTTCTTCAACCGTCATGATCAGTATTTATATGTTGTCATCATGTGTACATTTATGTATTCACTCCACTTTGAAAACTTCAACTCCAGTATCTACTCATTGCTCAGTTACCTCCTAAATTCCCATGGCTAATTTACAAATACCTTTTCCCTCGAGTTCATCTTCCTCTTCATCAGAGGAGGACAACAATGTTGTTGCTAGGATTATTCACAACCGTCTAATAAAGGTTGGCAATGCAATCCAAGCTAGTGAACAAATCAATCGTCGCCGTTACATTCGACGCGAAAGACAAGAAGATCATAGACGGATGTGGAACGACTACTTTGCCGAAAATCCAGTTTACCCAGATTCAATTTTCCGTCGTCGATTCTGTATGCACTGACAACTCTTCAACTGGATCTTGAATACTGTTGTTGGTTACGATCAGTATTTTCAATTGTCCCAGGATGCATGCAAACAAGTTGGCTTAACTCCTCATCAAAAAATTACGGCGGCACTACGTTGTTTGGCGTACGGAGATGCGACTGATGCTGTTGACGAATATGTACGTATTGGCGAAACAACGGTATTGAAAACTCTACGTTGTTTTTGTTTTGCAATTGTAACTTTATTTAGTACACAATATATGGGAAAACCAACACCAGGCGATGTGGAAAGACTACTAGAAGAGAACAGCGCTCAAGGCTTCCATGGAATGTTGGGTAGTGTAGATTGCATGCATTGGAAGTGAAAAAATTGTCCGGCGGCATGGTAGGGACAATACACAGGACATATTCGGGAACCGACTATTATTCTCGAAGCAGTTGCATCTTATGATCTTTGGTTCTGGTATTCATTCTTTGGAATGCCAGGTTGCAATAATGATCTAAATGTGCTGAATCGGTCAACTTTATTTAATGAGATTCTTGATGGCCGTGCACCTCCAGCTAATTTTGTCATCAACAACCACAATTACAATATGGGCTATTACCTAGCGGATGGTATATACCCACCGTTGGCAATCATCGTGAAAACTTACACCGCACCAGATACCCAAAAAAAGAAATTTAAAGAATTGCAAGAGGGTGCAAGAAAAGATGTCGAGTGTGCTTTTGGAGTTTTACAATCATGTTATGCAATAGTGAAGGGTCCAGCACGCATGTGGGATGCAGATAATTTGTCCTATATTATGAAACATGTATCATCTTACACAACATGATTGTTAAGGATGAACGTGACGAAGGAGAACTTTACTATGATTATGATCAAATTCCTGACTCGATTGGGATCAGACCAAGAATAGGTGGACCAATTGATGAAGTAGGCCGAACCTTTCGCAGTGTCATTCTACATGATCGGCAAAGACATCATGCTCTTCGTCAAGATCTTGTGGAGCATATTTGGAATTAATTTGGAGATGAGTAACTGCACTTGACATGTATTAGTATGTATTCCCTTTGTCTTGTAACTTTTAATTTGATGAAATAATTATAAACGTAGTTAATTTAGTATTTTCAACTATGGTACTATCTAATATTGTAGTCAATCGTACATTCACTAATTACATAGGTACTATCTAATAAATGCTCATTTTCATCAAACAGGATGCTATGGGTTCACTCACTGCTAATTTTTTTTTCTTCATTTCAAATTAATAATGCGTGCTTATACTATGAGAAAATACATATTTTAGGGTTCATGTTCTTTACCCATCGTTATAACCTCATTTTTGTAGAATTTCATTTTGCCTACACATAAAATAATATCGTTGATTCATTGGTAACGTGTTTAGATCGATACCCATAATACGATCTTCCTCGATCCGTTCTTTAAGATCGCATTCTCGGGTTTTTATCGCATTCCTTGTAACTTGCGATTCTTTGTATACAACTGTAAAAATGGCTGTTTCTTCTGCCTTATCTTTGATGCCTGATGTTTCGGCCACACTTTTGCCTTTCCTCTTAGAAGCTTTGCGACCTGGTGGTCGGATAAGGGGTGTAGGTGAATCCGTATCCATGGGTAAATCTGAGTCCCAGTTGATTGTGGGAGAGTTTGGGCTTTCACTACCTTCACCGACTTGGGTATTAGGCACTCGATCAGAAACTTGTGTTGTGCGCAATGAAAACTTTGGCTGCTCTTTCAGGATCTCATAACATTCATCAAATTTGAATGCTTTCCCCGAAGATGCCAAATACTGTACTCTGACTTCGCGAATCTGAGACAACATTGATATTCCAAACGTTATTAGGTAAACAAATAATACAAATAATGACTTTAAATCGTACATTTTTTACAAACCTTGTCTGCCTCAGTTGTTCCGCTACCGGCTCTAGTTGTTGCATTGCTCAATTTTCCTATGAATAGAGCCACTTCTTTGGAAATCACTTGAAACCGACTAGTGAGTGAGCTCACTGTTCTGTCGGTCGAAGTTCCTAATATTACCTTAAACATAGCAAAAATACGATCCCAGAACTGTGACCTGGATTGATCATTACCAATAACTGGATGTTGAGTTATACTGATCCAACTCTAGCATAGCAGAACATCTTCCTGAGCCGTATAAGCTCTTCCCCTTGCACTTCTAACATTTGCCATTTAACTCAATAAAAGACAGAGAAGATAGTTGAGATAAGACAAGACAGAGAAGAAAGTTGAGATCTGAATAATTTAGTAGATAATTTTGATGCTAACATTCGGTTGAGAATGAGTACTATATATAGAAAAATTTAGTGACCTGCTTAGATAAAAAAAAAAATGGCAGTTGGATTGATCTAGGATAGCGAAAAAGAGCCAAAAAAAGGCGTTGAATAAGTGGGGGGCATAAACGTCATTCAATAAATTTTTTAAAAAAATCCGAGCAACGACACTTGAAGTGCCGTCCGACAAAAGGGGGGCAAGAGACGGCACTCGACGTGCCGTCCGAGGTTTGGGTATTTTTCGGTTTTTTTTAATTGGAAAAATTAAATTCTTTTTCGAGGGACGACACTTGAAGTGCCGTCCGACCAATAAAAAAATACTTTTTTTTTGTTGCGACGACACTTGAAGTGCCGTCTCTCATATATGCATATTTCTCATTCCGTCTCTCATTTACAGCAATCTCCTGTAGTGAATTATGCATAATATGCATATTTGGCCAACGACTGCAGCGCTGTTTTCAACCAAATATGCATATTATGCATATTTAGCAAACGACTACAGATGATCTTAAGCAATGAAACTGGCAGCTATATATATACCATCTTTTATTCTTAAAAGAAAATTCAAAACTCGAAAACAAAAACTCAGGGCCCGTTTGGATAGTTGTTTTGGGGATGATGAGTTCTGATCCTATGGTCGACGTCGCTGTTGATGCTTGTGGAAATTGGATATTTTAATTGAACTGGAATTTTTATTGAACTGGATTAAAGATGGTTGCTGAACTGGAATTGGAGATTTTTATTGAACTGGGATTTTTATTGAACTGGAACTGGAAAGAAGACATCATCTACAATTGCTATAGTAACCTCAAAATATTATTTCCGTTCACTGTTATAGTTGAGCAATTGATGATTGTTATTTTATATTTATCGTTTCTGTGGCTAATCAAGATGACTAGTAAGGGAAGGAGATGGAGCTGGAGAGTGATATTGTCCTTTGGCCAGCATGTAATAAACGTATATTTGTGGAATTGATGGAGGAGGAGGTCGACCGAAATAGTTTGAAAAGTTCGACCTTTGAAGCCAAAGTTTGGCAAAATTTTGTGGCAAGTTTGAATCACATGTGTAACCGTAGATACACGGTTAAACAATTAAAAGAGAAACATTCCCGACTTAGGATGAAGTGGAGGGAGTTTCACACTTTGAAGAATCAGAGTGGTATGGATTGGGATGAAGACAACCATACAGTCACTTGCGAGCCCAATGTTTGGGACACATATGTCAAGGTTCACATATAACTTAATTTTTTATAACAGTGTGTGATTATCATCTTAATATACTTATTCATGACTTTAGTACTTATAAATTAACAACAAAATTTTTGAATAGGCACACCCTCATGCTAAACAATTCAAATCAAAGGGATTGGCCAATTATGATGCTTTGACCAAAATTTTTGGTCAGTCTACTGCCCAGGGCTTACTTTATAGGGCTTCAACTCAAAGGGTGTATGACTCCGATGAGGAACGTAGGGTCAATTTTGAGTTTACCCACCCCACCCCCCCGAATGCACCACATGTAAATTTGGTTGATGATGATGATTACGAACCAATACATTCGGGGCCTCACAAAAGACGATCTGGTGGGTCTAGTGACCGAGCAACAAAAAGCTCGAGAAGGGATATTTGTATTGATGCCAATACCGCATCGCATATTGCAAAAACTGAATATTATAGGAAGAAAATGGGCGACCGAAGTGATCGCTCGGATGCAGAAGATCTGTTCTCTATTGATAAGTGCATGGAAATAATTAATACGATGGATGGGCTTGATCCCAAAATGCTCCGTGTGGCAATGGATAACATAGTTGCAAACCCTAGTTGGCATCGTGCCTTCATTCTTATGAAACCGGATCTTAGACTCTTGTGGTTGGACCAACTTGCGAATGAGTAGAGGGATCTAATTTGTATAAGTGGTTCCAACCCAATGTATTGTTTAAATGTCTTAACAATTTATTGAAATATTTCTGTATGAGTACATTGTATAAGTGGTTGAAGTATTTTTGAAGGTTTCATTTTCACTTTCAAAATTAATTTCTTTTTACTTTTTTTAATAACTATCATGGCTTCTGATGGATTTTAGTGCTGCTCATGTACCTTCTTGTGATGGGTATTGCTGCTGGTCATGGATTTTGTTGGTTTGTGATGACTTCTTCTACCTTTATAAGGGGTTATGGTATGAATTTCACCTTCAAAATAACCTTCTTGTTACTATATAATAATTGTGAAGCCATTGAAGGCTTCTGGTGCTTGTGTTGGGTTCTCATACCTGGGCAAAATGATTATAATAAAAGGATTTGCACACGATGCCTCAGATGAAGCACTTCTATGATGGCCTTATGAACCTAAAAAAATTCGGCATGGCAATGAAGTGCATTAAAATGCATGATTACAACTAGTTGGCATGGCATTCAAATGCAGCCCTAGAGTAATCTTCATGTTTTATACAAACATTTTCCCTATACACAAGGGCTCTGAGGCTACGACTAATTGATTGCTACACATAGGTGCTTGTGATGCTGGTGATGGAGCATGATGCTAGTGATCACAATCCATCATGAGCCATGAGCACCATCAAAAACCATCACAGGAAGAAAATTGTACACAGTATGGAAATTTGACAAAGAAAGTAATCAATGGTTTAGTTAAATAGCATTAGAAGCCATCATCTTCAGATTCATCTCAGGCACCTGTGAGAAATTTGTGTTTGTTTACTAGTATTTCACAATATGGAGATGATGATGATTTATTCTGATCCTATATACTCTTTGGAGGACTGAAATATTTGAATGCTCATGGCATTTGATGGCTACGGATGGATTGTGATGGCTTCTTCTTGCTTTATAAGGTATGAGTTTCACTTTGGAAAATTTCCATATTGTACACAATGTCCTTCCTGTGATGGGTTTTGATGCTGCTCATGGCTTCTGATGGTTTCTGATGGAATGTGATGACTTCTTCTTGCTTTATAAGGGATTAAGTGATGATTTTCACTTTTAAAATTGAATTGTTACAAGGCTATGTTGTAAATCTGAAGGGTTCTGGTGCTTGTGATGGATTTTCATGCTTGGGCAAAATCAGTTTGTAATATACTAGTAACCAAACACAAATTTTAAATAAATATTGTACATGTGCCTCTCATGAATGTGGACATGATGGCTTCTGATCCAATTTAAGTCAACTATTGAATTCTTGCTTTGTAAAATTTCCATACTGTGTATAGTACCTTCCTGTGATGGGTTCTGCAGCTGCGTTTGGTTTCTGATGGCTTCTGATGGACTGTGATGGCTTCTTCTTCCTTTATAAGGGATTAAGGTCTGAGTTTCACTTTCAAAATGACCTTCTTGTTACTTTTTTGTAAATTGGTGAAGGCTACTGATGGCTTCTAATGGCTTCTGATGTTGCTCATGCCATATGATGTTTCTTCTAGCAGGTGATGGGTTCTGATGCTTATCATGGCTTCGAATCTTTAGGGTTTTAATTTACTGGCTTCAACCTGGTTTGTATAAGTATTTTGGAAGGTTTCATTTTAACTTTCAAAATTAATAATTTTTTGTTTCATTCCTTTTAACCATCATGGCTTCTCATGGGTTTTGCTGCTGGTCATGTACCTTCCTGTGACGTGTATTGCTGCTGCTCATGGATTGTGATGGCTTCTGTTGGATTGTGATGACTTCTTCTACCTTTATAACGGATTATGGTATGAATTTCACTTTGAAAAGCTACATTCTTGTTACTATGTTATGCTTGTGAAGTCTGTGAAGGCTTCTGATGCTTGTGTTGGGTTCTTATTTCTGAACAAAAGCTATCGATTTCTCCTTCTTAGGGAATGACGACTTCTCTACAAATTTGTGATGGGTTCTGATGTTGCTCATATCAGCTTATGGCTACTAACTGGATTGTGATGGCTTCTTCTTACTCTGTAAGGGGTTAAGGTGTGAGTTTCACTTTGTAAAATTTGGATACTGTGTACAATTACCTTCCTATGATGAGTTCTGATGCTGCTCATGGCATATGATGGGTACTGATGGATTGTGATGGGTTCTTTTCGCTTTGTAAGGGGTTAAGGTGTGATTTTCACATTAAAAATTGAATTCTTGTTAGTATGTTATAAATTTGAAGGTTTCTGATGCTTGTGATGGATTTTCATGCTTGGGCCATCTCAGTTTCTGAAATACTAGTAACCAAACACAAATTTCTAATAAATTTTGTATATGTGCCTCTCATGAATCTGGAGATGATGGCTTATGATCCTATTTAACTAAATTTTGATTTCTTTGTATCTATAAAATTTCCATACTGTGTACAATACCTTTCTCTGATGGTTTCAAGTGTTGCTCATGGCATCTGATGGCTACTGATGGATTGTGATGACTTCTTCTTGCTTTATAAGGGGTTAAGGTCCGAGTTTCACTTTGTAATATTTGCATACTGTGTCCAATATCCTTCCTGTGGTTGGGTTGTGATGCTGCTCATGGCTTCTGCTTTTTATGATAGATTCTGAAACAATCTGATGCTTTATAACGGATTAAGGATGAAGTTTCACTTTCATTTATTAACCGCTAATTTTTTTCCTCTCAAAATTTGTAGATTACAATTGCTGTATTAGCCGACTCTTATAGAATTCAGATAAAACTTTGCATAGTCGAAAGCTTGCCAATGATGGGGAGATACAAAGAAAAAAAAAAAATGAAAGCGAAGAAAATTTTGCATAGTCGCATGCTGCTTGTTCGTATGCTTGTAGAACTTTGCTCTGTAACTGCAAAGGAAAAAAAAATTCAGAAGAAAACTAATACAAATTGATTAAACATACACCGTCTATAAGCTCATTGTCACGAAAACTGCAAAAAAATTAAGTTGAGAATTTAATTTTAAACCCAAACACCTTTTCTAAGCACAGTATCCAATAACTATTTTTTAATAAAATTTCAGATTTTTTGGTTTACCAACCGCATATTATATTTTCATTTTCAAAAAAAAATTTCAAAAAAATTTTATTACCAAACAGCATTTTACAGTCTAATTTTCATAAAATAGTTTTCAGAAAAAATTATTACCAAACAGGTTTTACACTCTCATTTTCAGAAAACAGTTTTCAGAAAACTCTTTTCAGAAAACTATTTTCAGAACAACTATCCAAACGCAACCTCAGTATCAACAATTCCAAACAAACTATTACCACAAAAATCAAATTAAAAAAAAGAGAGAAGATGGTGGAATATGCACATGGGAAGGTATTGGCAAATTGGATTTGAGGAACTGAGGAAGGTTAAGGTTAGGTAAATACAGTGTTTAGATCGATTACATTACATAACATCATAACATAGTGTCTCATAAAAAAAAAACATCATAACATAGTGTAGAAATTAAGGAAATGGTGTCTGCTAAGCTCTCTCAATCTCATGCCATGCAATCTACGCATTATTGTATATATATATCTCTTATTTGTATTTGTATGTATTCTACTTATTGGCTAACACTATCATTTATACATACATACATAGATTCAGTATTATTAATGAGACGGTGACACGGTCATCTTTATTTTTAAAAATAAATAAATTTGGCCCATCAAGTAGAGAATGCTGGCCTCGCACTTGGCCCAAATCTAAGCCCAATCATGAGTCGAAAAGACTAAGCCCAAACCCTACGCTTACCGGGCTGGAACAAAAGTGGAATTTGATCCAACCCACATTCACTTTTAGTAGGGCCGGGCTCCTAATAAGACCAGCACGGCCCACTTTCAGTCCCTACTCGAACTTCATAAACAAACTCCTAAACTGTACTCAATCAAAATCTGAAAATCCTTCATCTTTGCTCGTTTCCCTTCCCCGCCACAAAATTCAACATTATTCTTGTTGATTGTAATCGAGAAATTACTATTTTTTTGGTTAATTGATAGTTTTTTTTTTGATTGATTTAATGCCTAATAATTATTCCATGATTTGAAGAATCAATTTTCAGATAAGAAAATGGTGTTCAGGATTGGAAATGGTTGTGAGTTGGGTCATGACCATTTGGTCTCAAGTAAGTCACACAATCACAAACTATTAGATCATGTTGTGAATAATTTGTTATTTGGCTCACGTGTTGATGAGTTTAATGTGATACCCATGTCTGAATTCAAGTTTTGTGGTTGATTTGGATGGGAATAAATAGCCAGTAGGAATACCAAGTATATATGTTACGATGGTATCGATGGCTTTTATTGTTTTTGATGTAATGGATAGAGTCGAAAGACTTTAGCCCGGACATATATATAAATGGCAAAAAAATATAGTACAACATAGAGAGAAGCAATACAAGACATCGTACAGACACGCAGAAAAAAAGACTCGCCAACACTCGGCAATCAAAAAGAACAAGCAATACTAACAAAACAAGTAAATGCGACATTTACAATAGAGCAAAAACATCCAGAATATGCGAAACATAGACTCGGCAGCTGATCTCAAAAAAGAGGACAGAAGATAGGTGCACTCCTCAGGCCAGCAACATCAGCTGACCTAAAAACACCTCCCAAGCTCTGAAGTAGAGACCAAAGAAGATACACAGCTCAGGTTAGACCCACAGGAGAGAACCCCTCCAGAGAGAACCACAGCTCAGAAAAGAGACGACCCACAGCTCAGAAAAGAGACGACCGCACCAGACCCAGAGAGAACCCCTCCAGCGGCGAAGGCCATCAAATGCAAAGTAGCCACACAAAGCCTCACCTGTACAGAACAGAAAAGAGCACCGAGGCACAAATCACAGGCAACAGAAAAAAAAGCACAAGTTCAACCAGGAGAGAGCAGCAAGGCAAACAAAGCACAAACCACAATCAACAGAAAATAGAGGCACTAGCCTCACCTAGAGATAGCAGAAAGGCAAACAGAGACACAAATTAAAAGCAACGGAACCCCGCAACACAGAAGCCGGAACAGCAGTGGCCAAACAACCAACATGTAAGAAAAGCTCATACAGTAGATAGAGAACAACAAAAAAACATAAGGGAAATGGCTATATCCAGCAGCGCCGCGCACAAGTCCCAAATGGATTGCCACCCAACAACACATAAAACAAAGTGAAGTAGAAACACCTAAACATAGAGGCAACAATCATAAACACACGGTACCCCTTGATCACCCAAAAACATGCACCACAAAACCAAAAAAAAAAGGAAACACCAGAGAGACCCATGAAGATGGCCTAAGTCAAAACACCCTCAAGCAAAAGCAGATATAGAGATATCGACAAGAAGAATAATAGGAGCGTAACAGAGAGCTGAACACTCTCACCCAAAGCACCAGGAGAGAAAAGGCCCAACAGGTCAGCGCTGCAAAATAAAGTAAAAACCCGCATGAGCAAGAACACAAACATCGAAAAGTAGCAAGCCGACTAAGAAAAATAAATAGAAAACACAACTAACGCAGTGCAAACAAAAGAAGAGATAATAACCAACAAGCTACGGCGGTAGGAAACAGTAGTGATAGAATAAAGAAGCCGTAATGTCCAGCTTGTGAAGTCTAAGGAAAATAATTCTTTGAGGGGTCAAGGGGGAGGCCCAGAACTTGGGGTAAAAAACTAGATCGTCAATTAACCCCGTAATCGGGCAATAGGTATTAGCAAAGATCCGTAAGTTCCTTTCCCTCCAAACGATCGCAATGATGGCCATCATAGTAACATCCCAAGATTAACGGAAAGGATAAGGGACAGAGTTAGTACGCCAAGAAGTGAACCACGACTCTAAAGACTCAGGGAGCCAGCCACCCCCCAAGCTTGGTGGGCAATCCACCATAACGGTCGACTGAAGGGGCAAGTAAGGAATAAATGCAAAGCGTTCTCAGGGAATTGGTGGTAGAACACACAATTTTGGCCGACAGGGATATTCTTTTTGTTCAGAATTTCCACAGTCAGTAATTTATTCTGAACAGCGAGCCAGACCAGAATTTTGACATTGAAAGGGGCAAAAGAATTCCATATAGGATTGGCGAAAGGGGAAGACACACCTCCCGAATTAAGAAAATTATAGAATGATTTAATCGAGAAAGTCCCTGAACTATTCCATCTCCAGAGGTAATCATCCTGGGGGTGCAAGGTGTAAGCCTGTAGGGATCCCAAGAGGCTGGTAAGTTTTGGGATTAAATGCGGAGGCAGATTGCAAGTAAAAGGAATGAACCAAGACCGCGAGTTGTCATGACCAACCACATAATCAGCCACAGTCGCTTGAGGATTAGCAGCCAGATGGAACAATTCAGGAAAAGAAGAAGCAATAATAAAATTTCCCAACCAGAAATTTGTCCAGAACTGAATAGTATTCCCGACACCGCAGCCTTTGAGAATACCACATTTAAAGGGACCGATAGTTTTCCACACACCCTTCCAGAACGGAGAGGTCGATGTTGGTAAAGAAGGGTTTAGTTCCCAAATCTTATGACGAGAAAAATATTTATGACAGATAAGGTGACCCTAAGGAGAGTCGCCATTTTTAAGGATTCTCCAAATCCATTTACCCAATAACGCGATGTTCTGATTCCTAAGGTTAATCACCCTAAGACCTCCATCACGCTTGGACTTGCAAATAGTATCCTAATTATAGAGATGTTTGCCTGGTTTAAAGAGAGAGGTACCAGACCAGAAGAAATTGCGTCTGATACGATCGATCTTCGCAATAACCCAAGAAGGAATGTAGAAGAAAGACATCATGTAGAGCGGGATGGAAGAAAGCACAGAGTTAACTAGGATAAGACGTCCACCCCTAGAAAGCACCTTACCAGCCCACACAATAAGTCTGGATTCCACTTTATCAATAAGCAGAATCCAGTCCGTTTTGTGGAGCTTACCCCATCTCAAAGGAATACCAAGGTACTGAAGTGGAAAGGACACAACAACACAGTTAAAAAAACTGTGCAATTTCGAGATTACAGTTCTTTGAGCCACCAAGCCAGAGAACCGAAGTTTTACTGAAGTTAATGGATAAACCAGATGCTTTTTCAAAGATGTATAATAGAAGTTTCAAGTTGCGCAGAGCTATACCGTTAGATTTCAAGAACAAGATAGTATCGTATGCATATTGCAGATTAAGAATGCAACGAAAACCATTGAAGCCCCCCAACCCCTCGATAAGGTTGGCATTCCAAGCGTGCAACAGAAGTTTACTAAAAACATCCGTAACGAGAGAGAATAATAAGGAAGAGATAGGATCACCCTGGCGAAGGCCCCGCTTACACTTAAACTTATTACCCTCAATACCGTTAATTATAATAGAAGAAATACCAGTGAAGAGACTGGATTTAATCCAGGAAATCCATTTGAGACCAAAGCCACGGTGAAGCAGGATATCAAGGAGAAAATTTCAGTTGACTTTGTCATAAGCTTTTTCGAAGTCTAATTTCAACAATATCCCTTCCGAATTAGAACGATGACAACCGTTAATAATCTCCTGAGCAGCCGCAACACTATCCAGAATAAATATGTTTTTAATAAAACCAGATTGCGCTGGGTCAATGAGAGAGAAAATAACTGAGCTAAGGCGATTAGCAAGAACTTTCATAATGATTTTGAAAGTAGAGTTTAGTAAACTAATCGGTCTAAAAGCAGAGACCCAATTAGCACTAATAAGCTTAGGGATGAGCACAATGTTCGCGTAATTAATACAGTCAAAGGAAAATTGACCAGAGAAAAGATCCGAGAACAAGACAAGGAAGTCATCTTTCAGGAAATCCCAAAATTTCTGAAAAAAGAATGTCGGAAAACCATCAGGTCCAGGCGAAGAATCACTACGTATGGAAAAAACGGCCTCTTTAATTTCTTCCATGGAAAAGGCCAACTCAAGGCTGGAAAGATCATGAGTCTCAATCCCATAAAGATGGGTCCAATTAAGATGAAAAGAAGGAGACTGGGATGTCCCCATAAGGAGTTTGAAGGATTTGAGAAAGGCGGAATGGAAATCGGAAATAGAATGTAATTGCACGTCATCCTCCATAATGGTGGATATGTGATTACATCTTTGCCGATGTGAAGCAAACTTATGAAAGAAGAACGAATTACCGTCGCCCTCTTTGAGCCACTTAACCTTAGCTCTTTGAGCCCATTTGATGTGGTCTAGATGAAGGAGGAAGCGTATTCTCTTTTACACTCACTTCTTTTAACCCTGTCAGCTTGAGAAAGGATATGACTTTCCTTCGAACGATCAATATCTTGAATAGGCGACAGAAGAAAGTTTTTCAAAAAATGTATACTGGCCGCTTTTTCCTTGCACCAAATTTTGCAACCAAATTTGACCGCATGTAGTTTCAAAAGAATCCTACCCAGGCCATGGGATCCAGTGATAGCAGAAAGACACTCACCAACTAGATTCACAAAAAGCTGGTCTTCAAGCCAGAATTTTTCAAAACGGAACTTGAAAGGTTGTATTCGTTGATTGTGTCTTGGTCTGTATGGTTATTCAGGGTAAGCACTTACGAGCTCCTAGCATGCTAAATGTAACTTTGGTACTTACAATCAAGTATTTAGAAAAAAAGGGTTATTCAAACAATAAAACGGAATTGAGGAGTTGTCACTTTTTTGGGATGTTTCGGTGTTAGAAAATGCTTGTATCATCTATAATTATACCATTTTTTGAGTAGGGGACTATCTTGTATAGGATGAGTTTTTATTTTTTTTATTTTTATTTTTTATAATTTTAATTACTGGAATTAGTATCAAGGCCCACTGTTTAAGAAAAAACAAAAAATAAAAAAAATAACAAAGAAAAAAAATCAACATAGTAATTGGGTGGGGCGGCCATCGTGTTTAGTTTTTTGAAGTATGATAACTTTCGTGTTACGAGACAGACAGATGTTGTGGATTGTGTGATACTTGATAATTTTCTAGGGCTTTTTGATGTTTTAAGGACACCATTATCATGAGATGCTGAGTTGTAGTTCCTCACGTACACTTGAGAAAATGTAGTTAGGATTTAGGAAGCTTTTCCCTGTCAAAACTGCGCTTCTCGAAATAAAGCTAGCATAGATGAAGGCATACTGGACATAGCCCTTAGAGAACAATTGGCCCAAACAAGCTTGACATTAGGCATTCTTGCAGTTGCAGTGGTTGAATTTATCTGAGAATCATTCTTTGGAGCATTATGCTCAAAAGAGTCAGCCCCATCTTGCATTGCAACAATGATCTTGGGAAGTCCATCTTTATTTTTTTCTTCAGGTCATATCATACTTATAGCTATAACTAGTTTGCCCAAGGAATAAAGTCTAAGATTACTGGATGAGCAGTAGGAGTAGCTTGAGCTGGAGAAGGTTATTTTACAAAATAGATTCAACAAATTATTCATTCTGTTCTAATTTTCCCTTCCTCTCATTGATATATATATATCGAAAATCAAGGATACTCCTTTGATGTTGATTTACTTCCTACATTTAAAGACAAAAATAATAGAAAGTTGTTGTTTTAGACCTACACGTACCGTAGTCAACAAAATGAAATTAATTTTAAAATAAAAAAGTATACATCTCCATGAGGTGAATGCACTATATATATATGACCAAAATTAACAAACTGAAACTGGTAACTAGAGCCCTCCACTGCTAAGGAGAGCCCCTTGGTACTTATTATTGGGAGGGTTGATTGCCACCCAAAGTAGTGATATTGTGATTGCTATTAGCCCTGACCATACAAACACAATTGTTGGTGTCTGCCCTCTCTTCCCCATCAACCCTTTGGCAAATGGGTAGAGATGAACTAACACCCAAAAACTAAAGAATCCCCCACCCAGGAGCTTACTCCATTCTGGCACTGTGCTATAAATTGTCCTTGCAAATCCTACTGCGACGGCAATTAGATTCACCATCATAATTGTGATTGGAGGCACCATTAGTGATGTCCACTTTACAACATAGAGGTCAGCGTAAATATCAACATCATCATTCTCAGAGGCAGCTGATTTTGAGGTCAATGTGAATGAGATTTCAATCCCCGCAATAACTTTAAGGAGGCCTTGAACGACTGCATAGAGATGTGCAGAGGTGCCGGAAATAAGCCAGAACTGCTCGTTTCGCCACCACTCTTCAAGTCCAACTCCTGACCACTTGACCTCAAGGATTGCAAGGAGGGTGAGGGTGATTGTGATTGTAAGGAGGTAAATGAGGAAAGTCACATTCAAGGTTCGAACTATAAACTGGCCGGAGAAGAGGGAAAGGGCAGGGAGAAAGCAGTAGACAAGGAGGAAAAATGAGGTGAAAGGGTAGATACCAACGTTGAGATAGGCAATTCTCTGAAGGAACTTCATCTTGCTTGTAGCGATGAGGGCGTTGTTCCTGGAGAAGAATATCTCGACGGATCCTGTGGCCCACCGGAGGACTTGGTGGAGACGGTCTGTGAGGTTAATAGGTGCAGTGCCGCGGAAGGCATCCCGCTTTGTGATGCAGTAGACAGAGTGCCAACCGCGGTTGTGCATGCGATATCCTGTCACAACATCCTCTGTCACCGAGCCATATATCCAGCCTACCCGGTCGCCCCACTCAGTCTTATCCTCATACCTGCAGGAATCAATAATTGAAATTAGTAGGGTTAGTACGTGACGGAGGGACATATATAAATTTATCCCGGCCTGATCGAGATGATCAAGTGTTATGGTTAATCTGAAATCATGCATGGATATGTTTGAAATAAGTCATTAATTTGATCAATTAGTCTTTTGACTACTGCATTAGAAACTGCATGCATTTCTACTAAAAGAGGAATAATATATCTTCAATCATTGATCACGAATAATTTGCAGTTTTACTTAATTTGCAGTTTCATGTTATGGATGGAAAGAGTTCGGTATATTTTGATTTTAACACATGAATTGAACTCTCAATTCTCCATTACCTAGCTATTTCAATATGATATTTTAGAGTTTCCCTTGTGTTACTGGTTCAAGTTGCAACATGCTCATGTGTGCATGTTTGTGGCTGCGCTGCGCTTCTTAGATAGATAGTCGATCATTTCCAAAAGATAAGGTTCAAGTTGCAACATATGGAGTATTATCTTACCAGCAAGAGATGACAGACACAGCCTCTGCAACTGTACCAGGATCAAGCAGTGGGCGAGGAGCTCTAAGGGCACCGGGAGGGCGGCCATGGTTGACTCCCGGGTGGTCTGCAAGCGGCCTTCCTTGGAACTCGGCGATGGGTATGGATTCCACGAGAGCAACTGAGTTTCCAAAGCGCTTTGGCATTAGAGACATGTCGATATCACTGCTGAAACTATCCGATTTCAGTGCCTCAATCTCCGACTCAGACTGGGCATCTGTCATCTCATATGTCATCTCCATTGGCGGGTCGAATCCATACAGTGCAAATCGCCTAAATATACACCCTGTCCCAACGTACATTGGTCCCTAGGATTACAATATTAGAGCAATTAACCACTTACTATAAATTTATAAAGTAGATGGATGCATGAGAGGATGCAAGTTAAAGACTACATTTTAATGCACAAACTGATGCGCGCATGGTAAAAAAATTTAATATTCTATATATGGTGTCGCATAGCCAAATTAGTCTAAGAGCTAGCCATTTAGGAGGAAATCATGCACATGTATGGAACTACTAAAGTGTATGCCTAACTGTTTGTTACTGGCATATCCCTAGCTAGGTCTAGGTGCACATTCAGTGCCTATATATGATGAACACGTACGTCTATGTAAATGCAGTGCATAATGACAGTAAGTTACATTCGATCGAGGCATATATATATATATATGTACCTGGACACCATCAAGAGCTCGCATGTTACCGTCAAAGAAGATTGTATTGTGGTTAGCATAACGATCTGATGGATCGATGCCTTCGAAACGCTGGGGGAACTGGATGTAGCAGATGGTCTCACCACCGCGGTCCATCATGAAGCACATTCCCTCACGGATTGCCTGTGTGTTGTATATGTAGTGGTCACAATCAAGGTTGAGGATGAACGGCCCGTTTGACAATACAGCGGAGACTCGAACTAGTGCATTCATTGCACCAGCCTTCTTGTTGTGGTCATACCCTGGCCGTTTCTCCCGTGACACGTACACCAGCATTGGTAACCGGATGTCTACACCTGTCAAGTCTGTACCTGATTCTTCATCCTTCATTCCTAGTACTGGACTGCATGCTGCAGGTGGCTCCACCATCACCTGTATACGTGAAATTAATTAAGTTACAACAAGCTATATATATATATATAGCTAGATTTAATTATTTGTTCATGCTTCTTAATTTTTACATATAATCAAACCGTATAGCTACCTGAAGAATGCTAGCATGATCTCCTCTTGAATGATCAGGCCCCGGAACAACCCAAGTTCCTGGCCAATATGTTCCATCAGCCATCCATGTTGCCTTGCTTGCCTTTATCACCTCCAACTCTCCACCACTTTCCCTCATTTTCCTCAAAACCTTCATCTCCTCTCTTGCATTATATGCATCGGATCGTCTTCTTATTGAATCGGTTAATCCATTAACCCTCACTTTGAACTCATCATACTCTCGCTTGACCTTTCTCCGATCCCTAACAAAATCTGACCGCATCTTGTTCTTAGTCGGGTCCCTCTTCAACCCGAAATAACTATCTGGGTTCCTTGGCTCGATTTCGTGCTTTCGGCAGAATGGGACCCACATGGATGCAAAACTTGCAGCTTCGGCCATTGCTTCAAAGGTGAGAAGTGCCCCACCATCATCAGATATATAGCATGCAAGCTTTTCAACCGGGTAATCTGCTGCTAGTATTGAGAGGATTGTGTTGGCTGTGACGAGGGGCGGTTCCTTCTCAGGGTCTGCTGTGGAGACGAAGACATCCACACCCGGGAGGTCAGAGAGTGTGTTTGGAGCTTCAAATTTCTCTTGGAGTACTGAAAGGTCTGTGGACCTGTTGACAGGGCTCAGTTTTGGGACCTGGTCGAGGATCCAAGAGAAGGCAAACCAGATCTCGCACACAACTGACATGGCCCATAGCCAGATGGCATCTTCGTTCGGGTGCTTGACTCTCCATGCAAGGAACAAGGTAAGGGCAACTAATCGGATGAGTACTAGTAGCCTGCATTCAATAATAATGATAAATTTAGAATATATATATATATATATAAGTGATGCATGTTCAAGCGAATTTAATTGGCACTATTTTCATTGTTTACTACCCAACTGCTCCTAATATTTATCGGATTTTGAAGCGTAAGAAAAGTAGTTTTCCATCCCTTAGAACCATATACAAGTGTATTTAAAGTCTTTTAAAGAATAAGAAGAAAGATATGAAGATATGCTCATTTTGGTGCGCGCTTTGATCGATCTGATTCTTATTTAATTGTGCTAGCTAGCTGTGTTATTATTCTAATAATTAAGTTAAATTGGTTCTGCTCTATGTGGGAAGGAAACTTCATGGGGCTGGATCCATATGAGAACCTGACACTTCATGGACATGTCAGACACTTCTTATCGTGTGTACTAAATTTATAGTATATCTCATACATGTCGAACACTTCTTAGACATTAACAATATATAATAAACAATTTTCCGATACCCTTTTACATTATATCTTATAATAGTAGTACCCTTGTATTACTTTTGTATGGATTATAGGTCTATAATTTAGGTCAAAGTAATAATGTCCACTGTCATTTGGGTTAAATTTATGCATAATCGTGGTATGTGATGTAACCTACTATAATATTATATATGATCGTGCCCTTGTATCCCTTTCTCAAATTTACCGAGTCTCATAACTACTGTATCTATCCATGCTTCCTAGGTGTTTTTTTTTTTGATAAAAAAGTGACCCTGGTCACTTGTTTCATTAATGAATAATTAACGAAATAAAGTACGAAATATTACAAACACAAACAAAGTAGTCCACATCTAACTGAAAATAAAACAGTACAATCTGTCAACAACTGAATATTACAAATGCTTCCTAGGTGTTGTCCTTCTAGTTGCTAGCTCTCCACGATTAGTGGAATTTACTTGCTTCATTTCTTTTCTGAATTTCTCTTCTCCTACTAACTTATTTATGTTCTCCTCCGAACATTGTGTTCTGATTTAATCAGCATCAATATTTCATCAATGTTATGGGCATGCAGCTGCATAACTGCTAATTGATGTATGTCTCAGAATTTTCATAACCTGATTTTAGGATTACAGGGAAATTGTAGGAAACATGCATATTTTCCATCTTATGAAGTTCTTGAAATTGAAGGTTAACTGCCTTGTATGTTAATCTAATATTTTAAAATTGTAAATTCTGATTTCGTAATAAGTCTCCTCCTTTTCTGAAAGAAATGTATCTTTATCTCTTAATTCTGTTGAAAATAATTTGACTTCTTTTATACTTGTAATTTATATTAATTCTGATTTCTGACAACTATAAAAGATAAATTAAAAATTCATATATATAGGTGCAAAATATGTCATTCTTCACATGCAATATTTGTTGAATTCATAACCGGCGGCATCTAAAAAATTATACTTGTAAAGATTATATAAAACATAGTACAACCGATCGGAGCGTAAGGAACCTGTATGGACTGATGATGGCTGCTGACATGGGAATTTTACGAGTGAGGGGCTTCCATGACTTCTCAGATCTTCTTTCAATTCCTTCTTGTAACTCTTCTTCAATAATGCTATCAGCATTGTAGGTTCCATCTTTAGACCAGAAAGCACTACTGTAATCGTAAGTGCCTTGCATCTCATACAGCCAGCTCTGGTCAGAGTCAACTGTTTCGCTCCTTTTCATAACAGGTATTCGTTTGCTAGCCATCCAATCTTCTTGCTGCGGAATTGTTGACATGATTGGATTTCTATTAGTGTCGTAACTTTCTATCTTGTAAGGCTCCTTGCAGCTGGGGCAAGTTCCACCTTCTTTTTGAACATTCAGGTAGCAATTGCGACATATATTGAAACTGCCCAATAGTGGTTCATATTATCATCACACATTAATTTCAGTGTGAAATGGTTTCTAGCTACTTGATTGTTTGGGAAAACCATTATATATGCACTCTTAACTATAACAGTTATTTATGATTTATTAGGTCAAAATTACGTACAGAATTATATAGAGAGCCAACGACTTGTTCTTCTTCAAAGAATTCGGCAAAATAAATAGGAATTTCAACAAGTAGAAAAATAGTAAAAAGAAGAACGAAAGAAGTTTTTCGGGGTCAATATTCAATTAGATAGTAGGAGAATTAGAAGACATGCCTCTTAGTCCAATCTATTCTCATGTATTTATAGAGTAGTAATATAGAGATATTTGTTAGGGTTAGTAGTCTTTGACTTGGTGGCCAATCAAACTTAGTCCTCAAGTCAAATACATTTTCCCAATCTAACTTAGAAATAAATTTCTAACAAATATATCAAGATAATCGGAAAAGATTGTATCAAATATTTCAAATATAGTAGATAATCTCAACATATAATAAAGAGAATATATCAAATATTTCAAGTATAGAAAGATATAAATCTAAAAGAAAATAACCAAAAAAAAATTTAAATCTGGAGAAAATATTTGAGCCATATTCTTTCCAACATGTTTCAATTTGGAGATTGTCACTGGATTGTAAATAGTTGACTGATGGATAACTGGTTTTGAAATTGGTCCATCTTTTGATCAGTCTTTTTAAAGTTTGAGTTGTGCTTTACCATGACTGTTAAATTACAGGATTGAAACTTTATGTTTTTCTTTTCCGGGTAGAATAATGGAGATGATGTTTCATTGTATACTATCATTTTCTATGAGGAAAAGAGTAATTCTTCTCAATTTTCTAGTGTAGTACTACTCTAGAAAAGGTGATTGGATCGGATGCACATTTTAGCCTCCGTGCATGATCAAGAAATTGACGAAGAGAGAACAAATTTCACCTAGCGAAACTCTCTAGTAGGAACGAATTATCACGAGGATCATAATTCTTGGAAAGTAATATAATATTGCATGTGGATTTCCTAGACAGAGGGACAACATACCTACACTCACATGGGTGATTGTCAAATCCACCCCCATCCTGCACAATGGCTCGTTCGCACTCTGGCATGGAACACATTGAGCTTCTGCTCTCAGCCATCTGGGAGTTGCCAATCTCGGATTCGTGAACCATCTTGTTAACCCTCTGATCAGGGCGAGGAATGCCACCAAAGAGAGGCCCACTGGACCCTACTGATGCCTCCTCTTCCTCGTCGATGGTCGACTGATTGTCAGGCGTAGGCGGCATTTGTACCATGTAGTTGATCATGTTGTCAATGTCCTCCCTTGACAGGCTCACGTATCGCCCACTAGATGTCTTCCTTGCAAACTTTACAGTGGTTGGTCTCCTTGGTGGCTTCTCATGATCCATTTCCCTTTTCTGAGTCTTGTTCCTGTTTGGCTTCTCTGGTCTCTATTCAGATGCCATTCATGTGTTGAAACTGAACCATTTCTGTGACTTGTTTTTGTTTCTTTCCTTATCTTTCTTGGACATATTAAGTATTTATAAGAGTTGATGTGAAGATTTAAGGATTAAATAGTGTTATCAATAACTATAGCTTCAAGGAAATGCATGCACGTAGAGAGACAGAGAGAGAGGAGAGAGAGGTTGGTGGTGGTTTAGCTTTTAGAAGAACTGCTTCCATACCCTATTCTGAAGCCCAATTTCTTCTACACTTATAATTTTATCTCTTCTTTTGAGCAAATTCTTCTTTACACTAGATTCGAAACCGTGAATATACTGTTGTTTCTTTAAAATTGATATGGTTTTAAACCTGTATATATCCTATATATGTTATAAATCGAATTAATTTAGAGACATCATATGGTGTTGAATATCACATGAGCTAGAAGATAATTTTATATCTTGTCCTGATACTACTGCGTTGAACTTTGGAGATATGTATATACATTATTCTGAAACTAGGTGGGTGAAAAGAAAATTGGGCTGCACTATAGGGTTCAGAAGATAATTTTCTCTCAATTTTTGAGGTACCAGAGTAGTGGGCACATGGTGATGCTCACGTCTACTTTCATGTTGTTTCAGTGCTGGGCTTGTCTTGTACAGGTTGGCTGGTCTCATTCAATCTCAAGGGCAATCTTTGTTGGGGAGAGCAGCAAATTATTTCGAACAAGGTAATCATCATTCATATTTGTGGCCCGTCATTTATATCTACTAGATTTGCCCGTGGACACGTGTCTACCGCACGTCTTCGAAATGATACATCATATGAAAAACCTTGTAAATAGTAAAACAACAATTATGTAGCTCAAGTTCGAATTGTATGACAATAATTAATTGTAAATAAAAGCCAATGTTTCCATTAGTATATGTTGAAAAATAATTATAAATGGAGGTATAAAATCAAACTTCTTAGAACTTTAAGAGTGGAAAATAATAAAATTTAACTATTTAGGAGATATTTGCTATTTTCAAAGTAACATAAGCAATAAAAAATATATAAAAAATTTGAAAATTTTTTATGGATGTAGTGGAGAAAAACCACAGGGTCCCGACATGACCACTACCGACTGCAGCGACAGAATTAAACCGAACAACTGCAGCCTTAGGACAAATTAGATACTATGTAGTACAACTGCTCACCCGCAGATTGCCTCTCAAAAGATGGTTAACCAATTAGGTGACTCTTGATCGCATTTTTATTTATACTCAATTAACTTTTGTCCACTCCCGATATGAGATAATAATCACATATCACTTTATTTTAATCCCGTGCACAACCCGAAACGGAATTGCCACGTCACCTTTGAGAACCCACTCTCTCTTCCGAAATTCAAATCTGAGGTGGCCCCCCCGGTGAAAGACGTCACCGACTGTGTGCTGGTTTTTTCATTTACATCTCACGTCTCCCCCCCCCCCCCCCCCCCCCCTCTCCTTTTTTCTTTTATTATATATAATTTTAGCATATATATATATATTAGGTTTGCCCATTGACACGTGCCTACGGCACGTCTTCGGAACGGTGATCATATAAAATAGTTTTAGAGGTCAAACAAATTAATTGAAGTAGCAAACACAGAGCAAAAAAATATATTATATGATTTTTTTTGAATTATTTTTAAAGTTTTTAAATTTAATTTTTTTTTGTTTTTAAATTTTTAAATTTTTTTTATTTTTTAAAATTTTTATTTTCTTATTTTTTTGAATAGAAGAGGGAGGGTGAGAGAGAGAGAAAAAAAAATTAAATAAATATATGAGTTGTTTTGGGTGGGGATTTGAATTTGAGTTTTGGGGGAAACTTTTGGGGGGAGAAATATGTATTGTGAGGTTAGATCTGGACCTTTGATTTTTGGGGGGATTGAATGAGAGCCACTTGATAGCTTTCTTTGTGTTTTATTATATAGATATACTAGGTTTGTCCGTTGTCACGTGCCTATGACACGTCTACGGAACGGTGCACCTTATTTAATTATATAAAATAGTTTCGGAGGTCCAGCAAATTAATTGAAGTAGCAAACATAGAACAAAAAACATTTTATATGATTTTTTTTGAATTTTTTTTTTAAAGTTTTTAAAATTTTAAAATTTTAATTTTTTAAATTTTAATTTTTAAAATTTTTTATTTTCTTAATTTTTTGAATAGAAGAGGGAGAGAGAGAGAGAAAAAAAAATAAATAAATATAGAAGTTGTTTTGGGTGGGAGATTTGAATTTGAGTTTTGGGGGGAACTTTTGGGGGGGGGGGAGAATATGTTTTGTAAGGTAAGATCTGAGCCTTTGATTTTTGGGGGGATTGAAGGAGAGCCACTTTATAGCTTTCTTTGTGTTTTATTATATAGATATATATTTTTGGAAATACGGGGTATTACATGCTGATATGGCTAAAAATAGGGCTAAATCGGAACCGTCTAAATCAGGCGCGAATCTTAAAGATCAGGGGTGAAATGGTAATTTTACCTACAAACAGGTCTGAAGTGGGTACTGGTTTTTTTTTCAAGGCCCAATAACCCACAAACGGATCCATCTCAACTGGGTGCGAGTTTCAACCCGCAAGAGACCCAGTCCAGCTAGGTAGAATTAGGGTTTATGATTATATATAATCAACGACCCTGATTCACTTCTATCCATTCACTGGCAAGTAGGGATTTGATCTTATCCCGAAACTGGTCCCTAAGGCGGCTATAAATACCCCCCCATCCCCCACTGTTAACAGGTAATCAATCTTTTACCAATAAAAGCTCATTCATAATCTTTCTGATTACTGACTTAAGCGTCGGAGGGTGCGTCGTCGGGATCAACCCCTGTGTTTCACACTTTTTGCAGGTGAACGGCGGGGGATCACGGTCAAACTCCGGCAGAAAGGTTTCAAGTTTGACTATTCAACATCCCAAAGAATCCACAAATTCTATCTATTTGCCCCCACACCAGATTTAGCGGTAACAGATTGGCGTCGTCTGTGGGAAAAACGAATAGCAATCCATCCTCTTCCATTGGTTAAGATCACCTCCAGCCATGTCTCCAAGGAAAATGAGATCCAAAGGGTCCAACCGCGGACCCACTCCTCCTCAACCGCAACAGGAGGTCCCCCTCCAAATCATCAAGTAGCAGGGGCAACTCCCTCCAAACCGTCCAGCAGCAGGGACAACTCCCTCCTCAGCTTGATCAGCCCCTGCAGCAGGAGCAACCTCCTCTTCAATCCCAACGGGATCCACTCGGGCCCCAGAATGCCGGTGTAGGGACCTCTCGTCCCAATTCTCAGAAACAACCCCTTCACCATGACCACGTCTCCATACATAACCCTTCAACCGACTCAATGGCATCTCACAACCCCCGGCCTTCCAAAGACCTCCGCAACATCCTCATCAACCGGCAGAAAGAAGAGGACCTTCGCCACCGTTTGGATGAGAGGCGGGCCCGTGAAGGAGCCACCCGCTCAGAACGTCCAAATGAGCGATCTCCTCGTCGCCGCGACCACAGGAGGTCCCCTCCTCACAGAAGGCGGAGAGAGTCCCCTGAGAACCATCGAAGAAGGCATCACTCTCCCGCTGGTCGGCAGCCCCCGAGGGACAAAAACAGGCCTATCACCCGAGCTGAATTCCAATAATTCCAAGCCACCATCTTGCAAGCCCTCAACCTCCGACCAGACAACAACAACAATGCTAAGAGGGTCCCCACTCCTCCTCCGGTCCAAAGTCCTCGCCATCGGTCCCTAACTCCTCCTCAAGCTCCGAGCCACCGCCATCACATCACCAGTTCTCATCATTCTCCTAGGTACCATCGTCGAACCCCACACTCTCCTTCGTATGAAGACGAGTCCAGAGGCTCGCCAGGGTACCTTCAAAGGGATGATGTTGTTTACCGTCGTCTCCACGAGATGGAGAGGCGCCTCAACCAACTAGATAGGAAAGAGGAGCTGAGAGAAAGAACCCTTCGTCCAAGCCGACCTCCCTTCTCCCGAACTATCATGGAAGCACCTGTTCCACCGAACTTCAAGCCCCCGCAGTTTGAAACATATACTGGGGAGTCCGACCCCGTGGATCACATCGAGAGTTTCAAAACTCTCATGATGATCCACCAGGCTTCCGATGCTCTACTATGCAAGACCTTCCCAGCTACTCTCAAAGGTCCGGCTCAGGAATGGTACTCTCGCCTCGCCCCGTCCTCCATCTTCTCCTTTGAACAATTTGAAACCCTCTTCATCACCCACTTCGTAAGTAGCTGTCGCACCGAGAAGCTAGTATCTCGCTACTTTACCTCAGTCAGAAGAAGGGCGAGAAGCTGAGAGATTATGTGAAGCATTTTACCGCGGAAGATAGGTCCATTGCCTCCCTCGACCAATCGGTCGCTGCAGTAGCCTTCCAGTTAAATGTCCTTAACTCAAAAGCCCCGCAAAATTTCTCCGACCTTCTTCTCAGAAGCGAGAAGTATATCCGGGCCGAGGAAGCTGAACATCGCCCCACTTTCGAGGGGTCTTCCTTCGGAACCAAGAGAAAGGCAGCCAAAGATGAGGGAGCTAAGAAGCTCCAGAAGGACAACGGGGGTCAACGCCGCCCGCCTCCCAGATTTGAGAAGTTCACCCCTCTCAACACCAATGTTTCAACTATCCTCATGGAAACGGAGAAAGAAGGAGTTCTGCCTCCTGCCCCAAAGATGAATATCCCTGGGAAGAAGAGGGACAAGGAGAAGTGGTGCCGATATCATCGGGATCACGGCCACGACACCAATGACTGTCGGGCCCTGAAGAATGAAATTGAAGCCCTCATTCAGAGAGGGCAGCTGTCCAAGTTTGTAAGAAAGGACCGAATTGATCTTCCTCCTCCCCACAGGGGGGCCAACAAGCGTCCTGAGAGGCGCGACGAAACTCCCGAGTTTGAACAGGAACGAATCTTGCACCTCATCCATGGTGGTCCAATGGGAGGAACCTCCAACTCTTCTCGAAAGGCCTTCATTCGGGAGGTCAATTCAGTGCATAGCATACCCCTCCCAAAGGCCTCGGAGTCCCAGTTACCTTCTCGGATGAAGATTTAGAGCGTGTTCGAACACCCCACTGTGATGCCTTAGTAATTAACCTCCACATGGCCAATTTCAAAATGGAGAGAATTCTGGAGGATAATGGCAGTTCCGTCAACATTCTGTTTCTAGCAGCCTTCCGAGGACTCAAGTTATCGCAGGACAGGCTCAAGCCCGCAGGATATATGCTCCATGGATTCACGGGAGTGCCAGTGACTATCGAAGGGGTGATCACCCTGGACGTAACCACTGGCAAAACTCCTACTACCCGGACGGAGCCGATGGATTTCATGGTCGTCGACATCCCAGCTGCTTACAATGTGATTCTAGGCTGACCTGGCCTTACTGCTTTAGAGGCCGTCCCCTCAGCTTATCATCTCAAAATGAAGTTCCCCACCAAGGCAGGAGTGGGGGAGGTGAGGGGTAGTCAAGAGATGGCCCGCAAGTGTTACATGACCTCCACTGAGGGACCTGTCCTTTCCCTCGAGACTCTCGAGATTCCCCAGAGGAATGCCCAACCTATGTCCAAACCAGTAAACGAGCTGGAGGAAGTGCTCTTTTCCGAGCAAGATCCGAACCGCAAGTTCTTCATCAGCAGGACCCTCCCCTCTGCCCTTTGTTCCGACATAGTCCAATGCATCAAGAAGAACCCTGACCTCTTAGCCTGGTCTGCTGCCAATATGCCAGGGATTTCTGAGGAGCTCCTCATCCACCACCTAAGCGTTGCTCCGGGGTCCAAACCGGTCCAGCAGAAGAGGCACAAATTTGCCCCCGAGCGCCAGCAAGCCATAAAGAAAGAAGTGGACAAGCTCCTCAAAGCCTGGTTCATACAAGAAGTCAACTATCCTGAATGGCTCTCTAATGTTGTAATGGTTAAGAAGGCCAACGGAAGTTGGAGAATTTGCATCGACTTCACGGACCTGAACAAAGCATGTCCTAAAGATCCATTCCATCTCCCCAGCATCGACACCTTGATCGACGCTACTTCGGGCCATGAGTTGCTGAGCTTCATGGATGCCTTCTCCGGATATAACCAGATCAGAATGTTCCCCCGGATATCCTGAAGACCTCCTTCGTCACCGATCAAGGACACTATTGCTACAGGGTAATGCCCTTCGGGCTGAAAAATACCGGTGCAACCTACCAGTGCCTCGTCAATAAGGTCTTCCAGAATCAGATCGGCCAAAACATGAAAGTGTATGTTGATGATATGCTAGTTAAAAGCATCTATGGGGCCGACCATGTTGCCGATCTCTAAGAAGCATTCGATGTGTTGAGGAAGCATGATATGAGGCTCAACCCGAACAAGTGTGCGTTTGGAGTTTCGTCGGGTAAGTTTCTGGGCTTCATGGTCAGTCAAAGAGGGATCGAAGCCAACCCCGAGAAGATCAAAGTCATACTGAATATGGCCCCTCCTACAAGTGTGAAAGAGGTTCAGAAGCTCACAGAGCGCCTCGCGGCCATAGGGCGATTCCTGTCTAAGTCAGGAGAGAAGTGTCTTCCTTTCTTCGAAGCCCTCAGGGGTGCTAAGGGCTTCGAGTGGGGCCAATAGCAGCAAGAATCGTTCGATCAACTAAAGGCCTATCTGGTCAACCCCCCTCTACCTCTACCTAGCTGCCTCCGAGCAAACCCTCAGTGCTATTCTAGTGAGGGAAGAAGACAAGGCTCAGAAGCCTATCTATGTGAGCAAGGTTCTCAGAGATGCCGAGCTCCGCTATCCTAGATTAGAGAAGATAGAATACGCCTTGGTTATGGCAGCCAGGAAGCTCTGCCCTTATTTTTAATCCTACTTGGTGGTCATCCCCACCGACCAGCCGCTTAAGCAAGTCCTACACAAACCCGAGACCTCCGGGCGTCTGATGAAGTGGTCGATCGAGCTGAGTCAACATGACATATCTTACCAGCCTCGGACCGTAATCAAGGCCCAAGCCTTAGCTAAATTTATTGTTGAAAGCACTATTCTGGAGGTTAGTCAAGCAGCAAACGGGCCTCCCATCTGGATGGTATGTGTAGACGAGTCCTCTTGCACTGAAGGGAGCAGAGCTGGGGTCATTCTGGAAGGCCCAGATGACTTCGTTCTCCAATACTCCCTCCGCATCAACTTTAAGGCCTCCAACAATGAAGCTGAATATGAAGCCCTTATAGCCGGTCTAGGTATGGCATGCAAAGTAGGGGCACAACGTCTCCGAATATTTAGCGATTCGCAGCTGGTCGTGAATCAGGTCTTAGGAGAGTACGATGCGCGAGACGACTAAATGGCTAAGTACCTAGCCAAGGTCCAAGGTCTCATGGCTTCATTCGAAGAGGCACAAATTCAGCGGATCCCCAGAGAAGAAAACTCCCAAGCAGATTCCCTCTTTAAATTGGCTTCCTCCTCCCTTCAGGGTCTCGAGCAGACCGTCCTAATCGAAGTACTCCTAAGACCGAGCATAGAAGTAGAAGCTCCCGACTCGATGGAGTCGCTGCCCGTCCAACTCCAGGACAACTGGATGAAGCCTTTGATAGAGTTCCTCAGGAACGGGGTCCTTCCCCAAGATCCAAAAGAAGCCCGTCAAGTCCGAACGAGAGCAGAGCGGTACACTCTTGTTGAAGGAGTCTTGTACAAAAGCTCCTATACCCAAGTAAATGGCAAACCCTACTTGAGGTGCCTCTCCCCGGAAGAAGCTTCATACACTTTGCAAGAACTCCACGAAGGCATAGGCGGAACACATTCAGGGTCAAGGTCTCTCGCCAGGAAAATTATGAACTACGGGTATTTTTGGCCTACCCTGCTTCGGGATGCCGAACAACATGTCCGACAATGCTGCCCTTGTCATCAGTTCTCCAATATTCACCGTCTACCCCAAGCACAACTCACATCCCTCTCAAGTCCGATTCCCTTCGCAATATGGGGGATGGACTTGCTTGGTCCATTTCCACCAGCTCCAGGCCAGCTCAAGTTCCTAGTCGTGACAATCGACTACTTCTCTAAATAGATAGAGGCCGAACCTCTTGCCACAATTACTGAGAACAAAGTGCTGCAGTTCTTCTGGAGAAATGTAATCTGTAGGTTCGGCGTACCTCGGGTCCTAATAACAGATAATAGAACACAGTTCACAGGGGCAGCATTCTGATCCTTATGTGAAGACCTCGACATTCAGCAACGCTTCTCCTCCGTCTCCCATTCTCATTCCAATGGTCAAGTAGAGAATGCCAATAGGTAGATCCTCTCTGGTATCAAGAAGATATTAGATAAGGCCACCAAAGGCTTATGGACAGAACAACTTCCTAACGTATTGTGGAACTACCGCACTACGAAACGGACCCCCACAGGAGAGTAGTCTTTCAATCTCACCTATGGGTCCAAGGCTGTGATCCCATTAGAAGTTAGTCTGCCATCCCCTTTCCTTATTGCTTATGATGAAGAGCAGAACGCCAGAGAACTCCGAGCAAATTTGGACCTGATTGATGAGCTCCGTGAAAGAGCTTCTATTCGCCAGCAAAATTATCGGAGAAGGATTGAACAGGCCTACAACAAAAAGGTTCGTCCCACAGCTCTCAAGGAAGGGGACTTGGTCCTCAGAAAGCTAGCTATCTCATTCTCTAGCCAAAATAGTAAGCTAGCTCCGAATTGGGAAGGACCATACAAAGTTTCCAAAGTAGTCCGCCCCGGAACATATCGTCTAGAAGACCTTGAAGGCAGAGAGATACCCAGAACTTGGAATGCCGACCATTTACTGAAGTACCAAGAGAGCGCCTGAATGCCTCTCCAAGTACCTTCAAATGTCGAGCCATTCCTATCATTTTATTTGTATTTGCTTCTTTACTTTCTCATTATAATAACGGCTTGCAACTTAGAACAGCTGATCAGCAGTTATCAATAAAATACTTCTTTCCCCTCATATTACTCTACTGATTATTTTGTCTCTCTGTTTAGAAACCTTTTATGATGCATATTCAAATAACGTGTTCGGAGTCCAAAACTTGGCTCGATTCCGCTTCGCAAGCTCGCTCTTAGGCAAACTTGAAGTGGTTCACCATTTAGAATTGCTCCCACAACCATTGAAACTTACTCGAACGACATGTTCAGAGTCCAAAACTTGGCCCGATTCCGCTTCGCAAGCTCGCTCTTAAGCAAGATAGAAGTGGTTTGCTATTCAGAATTGCTCCTACAACCACTGAAACTTACTCAAACGACGTGTTCGGAGTCCAAAACTTGGCTCGATTCCGCTTCACAAGCTCGCTCTTAAGCAAGCTAGAAGTAGTTCACTATTCGAATTGCTCCCACAACTGTTGAAACTTACTCAGGGCTTCGCTTCTACTCCTTGCTCTTAAGCAAGTAATAAGTAGTACCAAACAAACAAAAAGTACTAACAAAACATGCAAAGCCCGTGAGCGCGAGGGAGTAAAACAAGCCTTCACGTTTATAAAGTTTAAAAAGTACAAGGAACTCAAGTTACAAGACCAAGCTACTCTATTACGAGGGATTACAAAAACTTAGACATAATTATAAAAACTCTCTCAACGCTTCTTCGAGACGGGAACGTTCAGGTTCAGAGACACCCGGGGACGGCAGTGCCTAACCTCGGAGCTCGTCTCTAGACCAGCAAATTGAGATGCCCCCTCGGCACTGCCCCTGATCGTGGCCCCAACCGATGCACCGCTCGACGAACCAGCTACACCGCATTGAGCATCAACCGGGCTATGCCTAACGACAGGCGAGCGAGTCGCAAGCTCGTAAAACGAGATCCCTCTCTCCCTCTCTTCGCAGGTACACGATGTGCTTCTGACGTTAATCCGTTCAGGCTGAGGTTTGAGTCGAGCCATTTCCTCCTCGAGCTCAATGATTCGATCCTTCAGAGTAGCATCCTTCACAACTATTTTGAAACATGGAAGTTGATTGGAGCCTGCGCCCCCAGAGCTATCTGCTGTAATTCAACGAAGATGGGTCACTTCAATGCTTTTGTCGACCGTAACCCTCCTCAACTCGTCAACCCTCGCCGTCAGCTCGTCGCGCTCGACCATCAACTTACCCACCGCCGAAGCTAACTCCTCTTCCTCCGCCGAAAGTTCCTCTTCTGCTATCTTCAGGTGGTGAACCTCCGCCATTAGTTCGCCTTTCTCTACCTCAACGTCGAATAGCATCTTTTGAAGCAACTCCACCTCGCCTTCAAGACGTACCTCACGAGCTCGTTTCCAAAGTTGTCTCAGCTCGGGGAGACACACTCTCAGCATTGCCGTAGCGCCCCGAATTTCTAATATAATATCTTAAAAAATACGTGGCACAATTCCCAGCATCAACTTCAATGTAATCGTAAACATAGCAACCAAATACAGGGAAAATTAAAACTTTTTATTGCATCAATTGTTTACAAAGTACAGCGGAATACAAAACACCTTGAATTACAAAACACTTTCTTTTACAAATATTACACAAAAGCTCTATTACATCAATTTATCTCAAACATCCAAACCTCCAAGCTCTAAGCAACAACCTGTAACACATGAGGCTAGAGATGATCCCTAACTCCCAAAACTAAAGGGGTCAGCCATAATGGTGTGAGTGACATAAACAAGCAACATAAGTAAGCATAGATTTATCAACAACAGAACATAACAAGAGTAGATGAAATTAGAAAAATCACGAAATGCGAAAAACCATACAAGTGAAACTAGACTAAGTGTTGGGTGTAGAACAGAAAAGCAAATGCAAAAAATCAAATTAAGAAAACACAAATCTATATGCTGACTATCTAATGCGTACTTGTCGGAGTCTATGCATCCCATTCTACATAGGTCCGGTGCAAGCCCTTAACGTCTCCACATTATAGGGTTCAATCCCCGATATGCAACTAATCCTAACACGATGACTACTACGAGATAAAGATAAACTGTGAGTATTAGCCCATGCCCCGATAATTCCGGAGGTCAATCTCTATCTACAGATAATTCCGGAGACTATTTCACTCACACTTGGGAATCTTCGAGAATACCCCACACCGCAAGCAATGGCACCTCATCACACGAATACCACATGTGCATCGCCTCGACTCCGATAATTCCGGAGACCAATCCCACACCACAGGTAATTCCGGAGACTATTTCACTCACACATGGATAATTCCGGGGATTGTCTTACACCGCAAGCCATACTGAGGTCCATAACCCATGTTCTCGTTCATCATATCACCACTAGTGCATGTCCTTATCATTCAGGTTATTTAATTACTTAACAAATCTCCTAGAGTTGGTGTACCCTACCGGACTTAACTCAAACAACTGATCAACCAAAATTGCCTCAACAGGCCCAAACATAAACAACTCAACTGCCGGTATACTAGGGTCACACACACCCTCTAGAGACTCAAACTCAAATATCCAAACCGAACTTCCAACATAAATTGCTCAACTTAACATTCTTGAAAACATATGTTCAATAGAAGGTAAGGTGTAAAATAATAAGTTATAGATTAAAACATTTAGAGAATAAATCATTTGAGAGAACATTCGAAAATATAAAGGTACATCAGTATGAGTCGACTAATAACAAGCGTAAGTCGACTGTCCAGAAAGAGAATTCCATGGTTTTAAGAAAATAATCTAAGTGTTATAAGTCGACTTGTAAAGGTCATAGGTCGACTGTCCAGAGAGAAAATCCAATAATCTTTAAGAAAATATTCTAAGTATAGCAGTCAACTGAAAAGGGAATAGGTCGACTGTCCAGAAGGAATTTACAATGACATAAAAAAAAAATTCTAAGTGTACCAGTCGACTGTAAAAGGTATAGGTCGACTGTCCAGAAGGAAATTTCGAGAAAACTAAAGAACGTAGCAGCCGGGTCGTATCAGTCGACTGAGAATTCATGACAGTCGACTGTCGGCCTTCAGTCTGCAGTATTTTGGTTGTGCACAATTCAACCGATACATAGTTTTACTTTATGAAAACGATTTCTTCAAAAAGCATATTTCTTATATGTTCAAATATAACTGGTAGGATATATAATAGTCCACAAAACTAGATCAAACTACTTAAATTTATAAAAATAGAGATTTGATGATTTCTTTCGATTAAAACATGGATTGTGCATATGATCAAAACAGAGTTTTTCTTAAAATAATTTACTGATCGCTGAAATAGTCCGTATTCAGATCCAAACCATCTGATTATCAAAACTCAAGAAAAATTCCAATTTGGGTGCATTTCCTCAATCTCAACTAAATTCTCAAATTCTAATTTTTATGTCAAGATCTCTTGATTCATAACTCTTCCATTCAATTTTCTCAAAAATCTGAATTTCTACCACAACTCATAACCATAATCAAATTTGTAATCACATACCACTAGGGTTCCACAAGATTCAATTTTTCCATCCAATCCATAATATGCATACTCATATTGAAACCCTAAACATGCTTTCTTGCAATAAGATTCAACATCCAAGATCCATAAAACATTCATAGATCAACAACCAAATTATACCAAATCACATACATAAACAAATCAACATAACAATTACATGCAAAACATACAAAGCAAAACAAACTTGTCACTCACCTTGTTGAAGAGATCCAATCGAATTACTGAAGTATAAGAAAAAGCCATTCTTTTGTAAAATCCAAGATTACTCCTTTGAATCTCCAAGAAAAATAAAAATAATATAACCTTTGTGTTGTACAGCGAAAGACGGCTGCACTCCACTTTTATATAGGCCGGAATTGAAGGATTAGGGTTTCAAACACAATTGCAAAATAATCCTTTAACAAATTATTACTTTACATATATAAACCTTTTTTTTATAAAATAAGTTAAATAAATTAAAACCAAATCAAATCCTTTTACTACTGAGTTGTCCAGTAATCCAGCTCAGCCCAGAAATAAAGAAAATTCGGATTTGTACTCAGGGTGGTAATTTTGCACAAAAGTCCTTTTTGGAATATTTGCAAATACATCATAAAATATTTGTAAAAATCCAGAAAATTCAGAAATAATATCTAATATTACATATTATATTTTCCAATAAAAATATCTGACTTTTACTTTTTAGGAAAATATTTGCACCAGATCTAACATAAATTCCCTATTTGCAAAAACACCATATTTGTTTAAATCTTTACCAAATCAACTCTAAATAAAATTTAAATATATTTTAATTTCAATGATAACCATGGGAAGTCGAAAAATTAGTAAAAACGAATTTTCATTATTTATTTGAGATCAAAACGGCTTTTTACATAAAAGCCCATCTCTTTCGAGGTATTTATAAAAATAGTTTATTTATTCAGAAAAATCCCAAAATTTAGGATAGACTCAATTATAATTAGGAAAATTTAATAAAAATATAAAATTGGATATTTGTCCCAAAAATATTTGCACGTGTTTTGCACGTGTAAAATTGACAAATTTGTAAAAATAGTCAAATTAATTTAAATAAATCTAAAATTAAAATATCATAAATAAATAAGGAAAAATCAATTATTAACCATAACATTTAAGAATTCAAAATTCATAACTTTGCACGTGTGTTGCACGTGCAAAATTGTAATTTCAAGAAAATAGTCAAAATAGTCAACTTTACAAATTTAATATTATTTACTAATGCAAAATAAATCATTTTATTTTGTGGGGTATTACAGTTACCTTGAGATGCTCTAGCTCCAACTCGCTTTTGAGAAAACTCTCTCGGCTGCGGGAGAGGGCCAGCTTCGTTGCTTTCAAGTCAGCGCGAAGATGAGAAGCTTCAGCTACTAAACTTGGCTCGACTACCTGAAAAAATACATCAACACTAAGCTCGTGCAACACAGCCAAACTTCAAAGCAAAACTCGCTAACACTCGGCGAATTGTCAAAAGGAGTACTCAACACTTAGTCAAATTTCAAAAAGATTTCAAATCGAAACACTCCAACACTTATCAAGAATTGCCAAAAAACAAGTTTCATTTATATCAAAAAAGCAGTGGCCAGTCCGCTACAAGGTAGTACATGAAAGAAGAAAAAAATATGCGTACAAGGGCAAGAAGATCAAGGGACCACCTTGAGTGGTAGTTCGGGAACGGGCACCTCGGTAGACGGCCCCTTGTCCTCCGCCGCTCCGGCTCGGGGGTCAGCCGCGCCCTGGTCACCCCCTTTTTCCACCACCGCAGCCTCGAGGTCGGCCGGAGTATCGTCACCGTGTTGCTCGTCCTCCTCCTCTTCTTTCTCCTCCCCTTCGTCTCCCTCCTCGGCATCAGGTTCGGTGATCGGACCCCACAGCCTGTACCCCGACCTATCGAAGCCGGGGACTCGAGCCTCGATGTGCTCGACCGTGGTGGCGTAAGACTGCTCCATGTTGGCCGCCATGTGCTTCTTGGCCTCGGCCTCAATCTCCGCCCTCGCCTTCTCCACGGCCTCGGCTTGTCGAAGCTTTACTGCTTCCAAAGCCCTCGCCGCTTCGGCCCTCTCCTCGGCTGCCTTAGCAACCTCCGAAGCGAGCTTCTCCCTCGCTTGCGCCAGAGCCGCTTCAAGGTCGGCAACTTGGGCCGCCAAAGCGTCCGAACGGCGCTGCTCCGCCTCCAACTACTTCACGGCCCTCGCCCTTTCTGCTCTGTCTTTGTCGCTGAGGGCTTTCAGCACCCTCTCTTGCTCGGCATATTCCTCAAGAAGGTGGCTGAAGTGGCATGTGGCTTGCACGAAGAAGCAGTCAGAACACAACAAAAGCCGAGCTAAAGACTTAGAAAATTTTCAAAAATATCGAGAGCAGCTAAGAAAACTTACCGACATGAGTGACCGAGCTACTTCAAGGGCATCGTCGCCCGTCGTCCTCGCCTTCAACGCAGCTCGGTCCTTCAGGGTCGGGAGATGGCAAACAGCCTGCATGCTCATCATCGAGTCCCCCAAGAAGCCGTTATGGTTCTTCACCCGCCAATTGGGGACGAACAGCCTCTTGTGAGCCTCGATCAGTATAACATCGGCATGCTCGGTCAGTGGAGGGGCCTCGAGCGCCAGTGCCGCCGAAACAGAAAAGCCCTTGCCCGAAGGAGCGGAGGGGGCCGGCTGGCCAACACCAACGGTCGAAGACGTTTGCCTAGGAGAAACAGGGGCGACGGCCCCGACTGCGACCGAAGGAATCTTCGTGGGTCGGCCAGACGAGGGACCCGTGCTCGTCCTCTTTCTCTTCTTGGCGTCCGCGGCCTTGTTCCGTTCGGCCATCATCCCGTTGAAGTCCATATTCGGAGCCTCTGTCGAAGTGAAAGAAAATCAAGTAAGAAAAAAAAAGCAAGGCATTAAAGATAGTAAAGCGAAAAAAAAGGGGAGATGTCAGGAGCGTACTCGGGTCGATCGGACTGAGGCCCGACCCGTGCAACACCTCCTCGGTCATTTCCCTCCAACTCAACATCGGAAAACCGACCAGCTTCGCCGCCACCTCTGCCTCGGCCGGGGTCAACACCGGCTCGGCCTTCGCCTACTTTGGCACCTCATCCTTCCACCGGGTCGGGAAGTCCCATGCTGAAGGGCTTTTGACTAGAAAGAACTTGCCCTTCCACGACTTTATCGAGTCGGGGTTTTCTATCAACTTGACGCCTTTCCGAGGCGACAAGTAGTAACGAGGCTCGAGCTTACTCATTCTGTTGATCTGGTACAAACTCCGGAGGATGACGAGCTGCGGCTCCACCTTGGCTGTTCGGCATTGAAGCAGAAATCCGAGCACATAGCGCCACGTGTTCAGCATGAACTGAATGGGACACAGCCCATACCACCGAAGAACCACGGTCATGAAAGGATGAAGGGGGAAGCGCAGGTCGGTGTTCAACACGTCGTAGGCGAAGACGCAGGTATCCGGCAAAAAAGCTGTGTTCGCTCACACCCTGGGGCCGGGGAGAAATAATGTGTACTCCGAGGGAATGGCGAAGCCCTTCCGAGTCCGGAGTAAGTCCCACTCAGTTAGAACCGAGGGGATATCGTCCACCTCAGTAACCTCCCTCGGATCGTTCTCCTCGTAGGTTTCCGCATGACCGTAGACAACTTTGGTCAGCAGCTCGCCGCTGTACTGCCTTATTCCCCCATGACCGGACAACACGGTCGGCATCTGACCCAGCTCACCCGCCTGTCTCACGTCCTCCACAACCGTCTCAACCACCGAGGACCGAACCACTTCCTTCCCCTTCTCATCGGCTGCAAACGACCCTACTATCTCCTTCCCCTTCCGTCGGCTCACCACTTCTCTCCCTTCCTCAGCGCTCCGACCCCCCGAGGAGGATGCCTCACTACCCGAGGATACCCGTGACATCTCGTAGAATGATTATCTGAGGTTAAGTAATCTGACCTTGATGTGACGTTCACGGTCGGAAAAAGTTTGCCGAAAATTACCTGGCCTTCACGACAGCTAGCACAACCACCCTTGAGCTCAAATCTCCGCTAGCAAAGCGACTCAAGAGCGAAAGTAAAATTTTAGAGTGAAAAGTGAAAGAATGAGATAAGAAGCGAGGGGGTGAGAACTTATAGCCAAAGCGCGACTGCTGGGCTTTTGTAACGCTTGGGGGCCCATTAAGGGAGGCAAAACGACAGAATAAAGAAAGCTGCGACGGTTCAGAAAAAAGTTGCGACGATTTACTCAACACGGGGCCGAGCCACCAAGACACTCTGACCGAGCTACTGGGGCACCGACCTCCACATATGGAGAAAAATGTCTCTGAGCAACTTCGATCGTCAGATTGTCTCAAAATTCGTGTCGAAACATGATGAGCGGCTCAGATCATGCCACGCCCACAAAATGACCAGATAGCATTTTCTCGTGATCTGAACCTCCAACATCGAGATCCACGCCATGATGGACGCTCCAGATCAAGCCGTGTGGCTCAACGGCTCGTCATGAGCCGAGCCACCGAGGCATTCTGCCGAGCTACCGGGGCACCGACCTCCACATATGCAGAAAAATGCCGCCGAGCAACTTCGATCGTCAGATTATCTCACAATTCGTGTCGAAACATGATGAGCGGCTCAGATCACGCCACGCCCACAAAATGACAAGATAGTATTTTCTCGCGATCTGAACCTCCAACATCAAGATCCGCGCCATGAAGGACGCTACGGATCAAGCCACATGGCTCAACGGCTCGTCATGAGCCGAGCTACCGAGGCGTTCTGCCAAGCTACCGGGGCACCGATCTCCACATATGGAGAAAAATGCCGCCGAGCAACTTCGATTGTCAGATTGTCTCAAAATTCGTGTCGAAACATGATGAGAGGCTCTCAGATCACGTCACGCCCACAAAATGACAAGATAGCATTTTTTCGTGATCTGAACCTCCAACATCGAGATCCGCGCCATGATGGACGCTCCGGATCCAGCCATGTGGCCCAACGGCTCGTCCCGAGCCACCAAGGCACTGTCGAACTGCCGAGCTACTGAACAGCTCGACGAGCCACCGAGGCACTGCCGAACAGCTATGGCCGAGCTACCGATGCACCGACCCTCATATTTGAAGAAAAATGACTGCCAAGCCACCGAGGCACTGTCGAACTGCCGAGCTACTGAACAGCTCGACGAGCCACCAAGGCACTGCCGAACAGCTATGGCCGAGCTACCGATGCACCGACCCTCACATTTGAAGAAAAATGACTACCGAGCTACCTTGATTGTCGGATTGCTTCAAAAGTCGCGTCAAAACATGATGAGCGGCTCAGATCACGCCACGTCCACAAAACAACAAGATAACGTTTTCTCGTGATCTGAACCCTCCCTCCTCATGATTCGTGCCATGATGGACGCTCCAAATTCAGCCATGTAGCTCGACAACTCGTGAAGCATCGAGCTACCAAGCTACCGAGGAGGACAGGCCGAGCTACCGGGGCACCGACCTCCACTTGTGGAGAAAAACACCGCCGAGCCACTCCGGCCGTCCGATCCTTCAGAAATTTGTTCAGCTGGCTGATGAAAGGCCCAGATCGCGCCACATCATTAATATATTTAAAAATTAATTTTTTATTTATTAAAATCGAATTATTTATTTAAAAATTGCAAAAAAAATGATTAAAAATTCAGGAAAGTTAATTAAAAATTCTAAAAAATAATTATAAATTCGGGAAAATATTTTTGAGCCCTTGGGTAAATAATTATTGCTTAGAATAATTAATTAAGGCCCCCGAATAATAAATCACCGCTTCGCGAAATTAAATAAATGGTCCGAAAAATAGATAAAAATTAAGAAAAATCTTCAAAAGTCTAGGGGAGCTCAAGAACAACCTTGGACGCACAACCAATGCTAAAAATCACCATAATACCTCATATAAAGATTCGACACCCCTCATTTGGATGCTGATACAACTCCGCAAGCCATTAAAACAGTAAAACTACTCCTCAAAGGCTGATTAAACTCAGTCTTCGGGAGTGGAGGGCTCGTGATGTGGCTAAAAATAGGGCTAAATCGGAACCGTCCAAATCAGGTGCGAATCTTAAAGATCAGGGGTGAAATGGTAATTTTACCTATAAGCGGGTCTGAAGTGGGTACTGAGTCTTTTTTCCAAAGGCCCAATAACCTATGAATGGATCTATCTCAACTGGGTGCGGGTTTCAACCCGCAAGAGACCCAGTCCAGCTAGGTAGAATTAGGGTTTATGATTATATCTAATCAACGGCCCTAATTTATTTCTATCCATTCACTGGGAAGTAGGGATTTGATCTTATCCCAAAACTGGTCCCTAAGGCGGCTATAAATACCCCCCCTTCCCATCTCTCACTGTTAACAGGTAATCAGTCTTTTGCCAATAAAAGCTCATTCATAATCTTTCTGATTATTGACTTGAGCATCGGAAGGTGCGTCACCGGGATCAACCCCGGTGTTTCGCACTTTTTGCAGGTGAACGGCGGGAGATTGTGATCAAACTTCGGCAGAAAAGTTTCAGGTTTGACTATTCAACATCCCAAAGAATTCACAAATTTTATCTGTTTGCCCCCACACCAGATTTAGCAGTAACCCATGCATAACGAGGGATTGAACCCTGTAATGAGATGAAATGCTAGTAGCTTGATTTCAAAAAATATATTGTATGGGCGGCATATCAGTTCAAACAAGCATGCATTAAAATAACATGTTTGGATTTGTGCATATTTTCATAATAAGCATATGTTTGATGTTTTAGTAAATTAGATCTACACTCATATGACATTGTATAATTGACTAATTTCCATTTGCATTTATTATATCGATTCCAGTTTTATTTCTATTATGATATGTATGTTGTTATGTTATTTTTGGAGTTAGTTAAAGCTGTTGTGATTCTTACTGTCGGTCTCACAAGCCAACGAACCCACAGACTGTGTTGTACAGGTAAGAGTGCCTAAGGCATTGACTTAGAGTGTGATATCCTGAGCCCGTCATGTTATCAATTCAAGAGTATTGGATTTATAGTAAGATTCCCGCATTTTTCTTGTCTTATATTATGTTTATGTAATCAATTGAAGCAAAAGATTTCTGGGTGTACTACGAATTGCCTGTGTGTGGAATTTAGGGCGTTACAGATTAATTTTTAATCCCATTTTTGATGTAATGAGAGATCATACAAACACGCCTTTTCCCCACTATAAATATGCATTGTTCATTATGATTATTGTGGTATTATACTATTGTGCAGAAAACCCCCAGAGCACTACGACATTTGGTCCCCCCTCCCCCCCAAAAATAAAACTATAAATCTTGGTTTTACTTCGGTTGCATAAGTTTGTGATATAAAATTTCAAATAAGCAGTATTGGGGACATCCTTTTTGCAAAACAGTTTCTCTCTCTAGAAATTCTAGAGAGAGAAGCTTCCAAAAACCCAAAACAAAGAAAAAAAAACCCTAGATCCGGTGCTGTGAGGGGGTGGCGGCTAGGGTTTCGCCACCCCCTTCCCATATTTTGCTCCGATCTATCCTCCTATCTCTTTTTCATCCTTTTCTTAGCTTTTCTTTACCTTGTTTATCATCCTATCTATCCACTACCAATGAAAGAAATTGATGGGGGTTTCAACGGCTCACCGACCTTCTAGCATACCTATACTTGGGGGGGGGGGTTCGGGAAAGTGTTCACGACCAAGGGGCAGGTCAGATGGCAGCATCGATGGGGCGTTGCCGTTCGTAAATGCCGATGGGGGTCGACTTCGGGTGCGGATTGGGAAATCTCGAGTTGATCATGGTTTTGGGGCAGCAAACTCGACGGCGCACGACGACACTTCGGTGTGGTCGATGGTGCAGAGGTATGGGTGTTGAAGAATTTACCACAACCCGTAGTGCTAATAGCGGAACTCACACACCACAAGCAATAGAAAATATCAAGACCTAAATGAATCAAGAACAAGCCACCACGATATATGCAAGATCTCACAAGAACACAATCAATATGCAGAGATAACTAATACTTTTTATTCTCCAAGAAATACAAAGATTAGAAAAGAGATTACAACTCTCAATCTCTCTCCCTCACTTTTGAAACACTTGGCACAATCCCCTATTGAAGTTGAACGATGATAACGGCTTACCTCTTGATCTAATCGATACAAATCGTAGAGTCTACCGCCATATATATAGCCCCCAAGTAAATCCTAAAAGATAAACACATATCCAGCTTATTGGGCCTTAAACTCGTCAGCCCAAATAACACACAGCGTCGATGTCGGTCGACTTCAACGTGTAAAGTCAACTTCTGAACTCTTGACCGGTCGACCGCACAGTCGACTGTCCCGCTCTCTGTTGAACCCTATACACTTGAAAAACCTCCTACAGTCACTCTCTAGACTGCACATCTTCTACTTGTTATTGTCTTCTTTTGCTGTCTTCGTCTTCTCCTCTTCTTCTCCAACTTCAAGTACTGCGTGCCTATGTGTATTTGAGGTCACAATCCTAACAATCTACGACTTGGACCAAATACACAACGCTTCAAAGTTATTGTAATTTTTACCTCGCATTATCTCTGTTAATCTCCCGCTTTCATGGAAGACTCAAGTACTCCCCATTCTCATGAAGAGTACCTCCGCCCCTCTACTACATGGAGTGCACCAACCACCCCTCATCAACTAATGAAGGATGTGCTCCACCAATCGTATAGAGCACGAATACTGGAGAAATAACCTTCCGTGTCGAATTCCGTGTTACAAGACTCCCCAACTCGCAGAATCTCTATTAACACAGGACATGGTTCAATGCCTCTTGATGCACCATCTGTACTAGAAGTCTCCATGGACGACACCTCCACAATATCTGCAGATTGTTCAACCCCTACAGTCTCATTTTGGTTACCCTCATCGACATCATCCCGCATATCGATACCAGTATTCTCTATCGCACAAGAACAACTTGAAGCTTCGTCTGCCATATCACAAAGTACCCTCACCGCAACAACGTCTTTCCCTCTAGGATCATTTCCATAGCCAGAAGCTCCCGCTAAATTAATAACTTTCCCTCCACAACTGAAAGGACTCGATTGCACCTCACACAACCCACTACTCGATTCCGGCTGAGAGTCAACTACAGGAGAAACGTCCCATCGAACCTCTAAGAGTCAACATCGCAAAGTCACTCCCATCGAACCTCTCGATCTTCGACTTGCTATCAGCCATCTCGAACCTAGTGCTCTGATAACACTTGTTGAAGAATTTGCCACAACTCGTAGTGCTAATAGCGGAACTTATACACCACAAGCAATAGAAACTATCACGAACTAGATGAACCAAGAACAAGCCACCACGATATATGCAAGATCTCACAAGAACACAATCAATATACAGAGATAACCAATACTTCTTATTGCCCAAGAAATACAAAGATTAAAAAAGATATTACAACTCTTAATCTCTCTCCCTCACCTTTGAAATACTCAGCACAATCCCCTCTTAAAGTTGGACAATGATAACGGCTCACCTTTTGATCTCATCGATACAAACCATAGAGTCTACAGCCATATATGTAGCCCCCAAGTAAACCCGAAAAGATAAACACAAATCTCGCTTATTGGACCTTAAACTTGTTAGCCTAAATAACACACAGCGTCGATGTCGGTCGATCACACCCCCTAGGTCGGTCGACTACAAAGTGTAAAGCCAACTCCTGAACTCTTGATCGGTCGACTTTCCCGCTCTCTTTTGAACCCTGTACATTCGAAGAACCTCCTACAGTCAGGGTCGGTTGACCGCACCTGCGGTCGGTCGACTGCAACTCTCCGAATGCACATCTTCTACTTGTTGTTGTCTTCTTTTGATGTCTTCGTCTACTCCTCTTCTTCTCCAACTTCAAGTACTCCGTGCCTATGTGTATTTGAGGGCACAATCCTAACAATGTAGTCCCGGTCGGTCGACCGCAACTCTCTAGACTGCACATCTTCTACTTGTTGTTGTCTTCTTTTGCTGTATTCGTCTCCTCCTCTTCTTCTCCAACTTCAAGTACTCCCTGCCTAAATATATTTGAGGCCACAATCCTAACAACGGGCATGGTTAGGGTAGGGTACCGATGTAGTCAGGTGGTCGGGAAGGGGTGGAGCTTGACGTCGGCATGGGTGCAACGGATGGGGATGGCTTTGTGGCTGGATTTTGGTGGGTGTCGGGGAAGAAGGTACAGTGAGGGAGTGATTTGGGGGTGAGGGGGTTTGGATTTCTATAACTCCCGTTTTTATTTTTCCCCTTTTGTTATTGATCATAATTGTAATCTCCATTGTAATTCTATTTTATTTCTTTTTGTCTCATTATTGTATTGAGTAATATTAATTCTAATGTTATTCATAAATTATTCCTGATCTCAATTTGATTATTTAAATCTACTCCTTGTATTCCAAATCCAGGTTTAATTTCATAAAAATTGTCTTTTGTCTTTTTGGGTTGTGAATTGTCCTCCTATTTGATCTATGTTGTACCCAAAGCCCCAAATCCACCTCCTATTGGATCTTTTACCCAAACCCACTAACCCAAAACAACCTCCCAAATTCTCCCTAACAGTCAAATCCCAAAGATCTCTCCCAATCACTCCCCACATCTGTAACCCCCCCAAAAATTGAAGATTGAATCCCTATTATTAAGTGTTGTGCAATCTAGCTACCTAAATAAATAGATAAAACTAGACACAAATTAAAAACCTCGTAAGTGCACGAATCGTTTATAGAAGCGTAGCAATAGCAAGGGTCGATCCCACAGATATTGTAGACTTTAACTTACCAACCAATAAAAAGAATAAGAATCATAAAGAGTTGTTCTAAAGGTCTAACAGAATAAAAAGATCAAAACTAAATTAAGAAATGCTGAATCACAAATATTTATGAAATAGTTGGGTTTAGATCTCCACCAATAGTCAGTAATGCTAAGTCACCTTCTGAACTTCTTCTTATTACTCATGTTTGTTCCCTTCAAGGGCATGGTATCTACTCCTTAAAGTACTGTTTCCCGAAGCCAAGAATTAGGCATGATATCTTCTCTAATTCGTTTCTTTCATTAAGTATTTAGCATGATATCTACTAAGTTGCACTTAAAGAAAACATAAGATCAGTGGAAACGAACAAACACTCAAGGTTCTAGAAATTGGTATCAAATCTAGATCCCTTAAGTTGATTGAACCAAGAACCCCTAAAGATTCCCTTGTTACAAGTTACGGGCACGAGATACGGGTTGTCTCAATATGCTCATATAACAGATTCAGATAGATGGTAATGCAAACTTGAATTTCTCAAGTTTTGTACGTCAGTCGACTGGCTGTCACCTCAGTCGACTGCTCTCAGCGCTTCGAGAACAAGTTTGATTGTCATAAATCTATATCAATTCAATCAGATTCAATCAATAAGTAAAATAGAAGAACTCAGAAGAATATAGCACTACATAACTACGGCTTCAATCTACCCAACTATGAAATTAGTTCCACATAATAATACTTTTATTAATCAACAAGTTCAAATACATGAGCAACATAAAAGAAATAGAAAGAGAAGGAATAAACTGATGTAGTTCGGTCAGATAGGTCGGCTGGCTGTCACACAGTCGACCGGCCGTTCTTTTTTTTGTACTTGATCTCCTTTCTTCTTCTTTGATGCTGATAAAGTGCTTCTTGTTGATGACTCTGGAACTCTGCGATTTTGTGATTCAGGATGCGTCCAAAAAGGGTTCCCAGAATACTGCTTCTTGTTTGGTATTTATAGAACACGACTAGAGAATTAGGGTTTGCACTTTTCTTTTATTTATTTCCTCCCTCGTTGCTCTACGTATTATTTCTTTCTCTTTTCTTCTATTCTTCCTTTTCTGTTCTGATTTGGATTAGATTTGGATGAATCTTCAAATATCTTATCTTTCGACTCTGCCGCCTACCAGTCGACTTGTCAGCGAACCAGTCGACTGTTCTGAGACTTCTGAAGATTTCATAATTGATCGTCCAAGTCGGCTGTTGACAATCAACTTCTCTGGGCAGTTGCCTGTTGTAATGGACCAGTTGACTGGTGATCTGCAATTTCCTGTATATCATCCTTAAAATCCTGAATCTGCTTCGTTTCTCTGTTTTAGGCTATTTCCTATGGAAAAGAGAAAATAAGAGTTAAATATCACATATAGAGCTTTTAAATGTCTAATTTCATTAAGATTATTGCTCCTAAAAGTGAATAATATTGTGTTCATCAAATACCCCCAAACTTAGATTTTGCTTGTCCTCAAGCAAACTTGAATTATGAACAAAGGGAAAATAATAAAACTCTCGATCACCACGAATTCTTATTATGTGAGCATCAACATATAAAAATATAAACAATTTCAGATAAAGTAAAATTAAACATACTCACTTTCTCCAGTGCAATTATTTGTTCATAATCCCCAAACTCAATCATATTTGTCATGCAACTAATGTAGTTATAATATGCAACTACTCAATCTGTGATTATCCCCTTTTCTCTACTACAAACCGAGTAGCAAACTAGAGTTTTTTTTTTTTTTTTTTTTTTTATTTTTTTTATTTTTTTATTTTTTTTAGGTCTCTTCTCTAAAGTTGTCACTTGCCTTTTTATGCGAATGCGAAACATTTGTGATGAATCCACCCGGTTACTCAGCAAGTCACAAACTTTAAAGTGCTTTGCATACTCATATTTCAAGTTGCCGTTTGACGTAAAGGTAAACATTGGTGATGAATACCCCTAGTTACTGAGCACCCAAAACATTGGAGTAGATTGACTTTATTCAAATATATATACATATACTTTATCACTCTATTTACTTAAACTCAATTTAGGACTAGATCTAAAGGGAATAATCACCAGAAAAAGCATCACATTTGTTTATTATGTATAATCGCATGACTCATATAATTTTGTAGGGAATTCTGAAACTCAATAATCCTAAAGTAAATAAGTATCCTTATTCTTACTTTATAAGAAATTGTCTATCCTAAAAAACTTCAGAAGACTCCATATAACTAAATGCCCCCAATACCCCCAAACTTAGATGGAACATTGTCCTCAATGTTTGCACAAAACTTAAAATATAGGCGTGTGTTACCAACGAGTTTGAAGGGAAGAGAATAAAAGATGAAAATAAAAATGAATAACGAAAAGAAAATAACGGGAAAGTGTAAATACTCCCCTGAAAAAAATTGGGTTGCCTCCCAATAAGCGCTGTGTTTTCTGTCTTCAGCTAGACATGATGAGTTCATGCGATGTATTGAATGATTTGAAGATTCACATCTTCCTCGTGCGGCTCTAGACTCATCTCCATGTAAGGCTTCGCCCTATGCCCATTCACCTTGAATGTTTGATTTTTCTCTTGGCTATGGACCTCCAACGCTCCATGAGGAAAGACTTTTGTGACAGTGTATGGGCCAGACCATCGTGACATAAGCTTACCTGGAAAGGGTCTTAATCTTGAGTTGTATATTAATACCTTCCGTCCTTCATAAAACTCCTTCCTTGCTAGCTGTTTATCATGGTACAACTTGGTCCTTTCGTTGTACAGTTTTGCATTTTCATATGCATCGTGCCTCAACTCTTCAAGCTCGTTCAGTTGCAACCTTCTTTTGTCACCTGCTTGTTTCATATCAAAATTGAACCTTTTGATGGCCCAATAGGCTTTGTGTTCCAACTCCACTGGTAGATGACAGGCTTTTCCAAAGACCAACCGGTATGGTGACATGCCGATGGGTGTTTTGTATGCAGTTCTGTAGGCCCATAATGCATCGTTCAAGCGCAGCGACCAATCCTTTCTCCTTGTATTGACTGTCTTTTCCAAAATGCTCTTGATCTCTCTATTGCTAATCTCCACCTGCCCACTAGTTTGAGGATGATATGGAGTACCCACTCTATGTGTAATACCATACTTCTTCATCAAGGAAGCAAATGGAAAGTTATTGAAGTGGCTCCCTCCATCACTAATTATTGCTCGTGGTGTACCAAACCTAGTGAAAATGTTCTCCTGCAAAAACTTGACAACAACTTTGTGATCATTAGTTTTTGAGGGGACAGCCTCGACCCATTTAGACACATAATCCACACCAACAAGAATATATAAATAACCAAATGAGTTAGGAAAGGGACCCATGAAGTCGATTCCCCAAACATCAAAAAGCTCGATTACTTGTATGTTGTGCAGTGGCATTTGATTTCTAGACGAGATGTTGCCTGTCCTTTGGCATTTGTCACAAGTCCTGCAAAAAGAAAAAGCATCTTTGAAAACTTTAGGCCAATAAAATCTAGATTGTAATACCTTGAGTGCTGTTCTTTTTGGTCCAAAATGTCCTCCACATGCATATTGGTGGCAATGTTGTAGAATACTCATTTGTTCCTCTTCTGCCACACATCTTCTTATAATTTGATCAGGGCAAAATTTGAACAAATAAGGATCATCCCAATAATAGTGCCTGCACATGGCCACCAGTCTTTTTCTTTCTTGACTTGTCATACCTGGAGGGAAAACATGAGCAGTGAGATAATTTACAATATCAGCAAACCATAGAAAATATGAGCAGTGAGATACCAGTCGACTGGTCCTGTTACCAGTCGACTGTCCCGGTGATATGTTTATTTCAAATAGGTGTTCATCCGGGAAATTCTCATTAAGTGGGAGAATTCTTTCTTCCTCATGCAGTAATCTGGACATGTGATCTGCCACAACATTGTCACTTCCTTTCTTGTCTCTAATCTCAAGATCGAATTCTTGAAGCAACAGCACCCATCTGATCAACCTAGGCTTAGCATCCTTTTTAGCAAACAAATATCTCAAAGCAGCATGGTCAGTGAAAACAATAACTTTAGAACCAATTAAATATGATCTAAACTTCTCTACAGCAAAAATAACAGCTAACATTTCTTTTTCAGTAGTAGAATAATTTAGCTGTGCATCGTTTAAAGTTCGAGAAGCATAGTAAATAACATGGGGTACCTTATTGATTCTTTGACCTAAAACATCTCCTAAAGCATAATCACTTGCATCACACATGAGCTCAAAAGGATGGCTCCAATCTGGTGCCATGACAATAGGTGCAGAAATGAGAAGATTTTTCAATGTAATAAAAGCAGTTGTGCACTCTTCTGTCCATGCAAACTCAACATCCTTAGCTAACAAATCACAAAGGGGTTTGGAGATTTTTGAGAAATCTTTTATAAATCTTCTATAGAACCCTGCATGTCCAAGAAAACTCCTAACACCCTTAACTGTAGTGGGAGGGGGTAGTTTTGATATTATATCAATTTTCGCTTTGTCTACCTCTATGCCTCTTTTTGACACCACATGTCCTAAGACAATACCTTGTTGTACCATAAAATGGCACTTTTCCTAATTCAGCACTAAATTGCATTCTTCACATCTTTTAAGCACAAGCTGCAAATGGTTAAGGCATTCATCAAAACAAGATCCAAAAATGCTAAAATCATCCATAAATACCTCGATGAACCTTTCCACCATGTCTGAAAATATACTCATCATGCACCTCTGAAATGTAGCTGGTGCATTGCACAATCCAAAGGGCATCCTCCTGTATGCAAAAGTACCAAAAGGACATGTAAAAGTGGTTTTTTCTTGATCTTCTGGAGCAATAGCAATTTGATTATAGCCACTATAACCATCTAAAAAGCAATAATGACTATATCCTGCTAATCTTTCTAACATTTGATCAATAAAAGGAAGAGGAAAGTGATCTTTCCTGGTTTCGTTATTCAGCTTCCTGTAGTCAATGCATACCCTCCATCCTGTAGTCACTCTTGTCGGGATAAGTTCATTTTCTTCATTCTTCACCACTGTGACTCCACTTTTCTTAGGCACCACATGTATAGGACTTACCCATTTGCTGTCTGAGATGGGGTAGATGATGCCAACATCTAGCAGCTTCAGAATCTCTGCTCTTACAACTTCTTTCATGTTTGGATTAAGCCTTCTCTGTGCCTCTCTGCTTGGTTTTGCGTTGTTTTCAAGGAGGATTCTATGCATGCATTTGGATGGACTTATTCCCTTGATGTCTGCTATGGTCCATCCTATTGCATTCTTGTGCTCTCGTAACACACTTAGCAGCTTATCTTCTTCCTGTGCACTTAAGTTTGCAGCAATTATCACAGGTAGCGTTTGGTTCTCGCCCAAATATGCATGCTTCAAATGGTCGGGCAGCTGTTTAAGTTCTATGTCTGGAAATCTCGGTACAGTCGACTGGTTCTTGCCACCAGTCGACTGGTCTGCAGAAACAAAAATGTCATCAGTCACCAATTTTTCAAATACAGGTGCAAAGTTACCTGAGTATGACTTTGGAGTTTCAAGGTGATGTACTGTCTCTGCAATCCCCCAGTCATCGTATTCCTGTTCAACATTAGATAAAGTTAGAGATTGTGTAATTGTGGCTTGTAGTGGTGCGACGCTATGTACCTGAAATGTTTGATCAACAATCTCCTGCACCACATCAACATTATTGCATTCATGATCATCATGTGGTAATTTAAGCGTATCAAACATTTTAAACTCAACTTTTTCTCCGTTTATCTTCATACTTATAGTACCCTTTTTAACACAAATTTTTATATCAGCCGTACTCATAAAGGGTCTACCTAAAATGATTGGTAGAGACGATGGCATTGAAGATTCCTCCATATCTAACACAACAAAATCAGCAGGCAAAATAAAATCATTTACCTGAACTAGGACATCTTCCAAAATACCTCTAGGTCTTTTGATGCTGCGATCTGCCAATTGCAAAGTGATGGATGTTGGTTTGAGTTTTCCCAATCCTAGCTTTTCGTAAACAGAGTAAGGAAGAAGATTGATGCTTGCCCCCAAGTCTAGGAGTGCCTTTTCAAAGAAGTGCTCACCAACCCTGCAAGAAATAGTGAAACTACCTGGATCCTTCAGTTTAGGAGGTAATTTTCTTAATAGTACAGCGCTCACTTCCTCTGTCAAAGCCACATCTTCCTTAACCTGAAATGTTCTTTTGTGAGTACAACAGTCTTTCAAAAATTTGGCATACGAAGGAATTTGTTTAATAGCATCAAGTAGGGGGATATTAATTTCTACCTTTTTGAGAGTTTCAAAGATGTCAGATAAATGTTGTTCTTTCTTTTTATTGACTAACCTTTGAGGGAATGGTGGCGAAACTGTCCTTTCTTTTTCACTTACCTCATTGGAACCCAAAGTTTTGATGGTTGTGCTTCTAATTCGTCTGTGTGTGTTCCAACCTTGCTGTCAATTATCTTATCATTTCTTAGGGTTGTCACTGATTTGAGCTGTTCTTGGCCTCCAGGGTTTGGTATAGTTTGTGATGGGAGTTCACCTGCCTTTCGTTCGCTCAATTCTTTCACAATTTGACCAATTTGCGTTTCCAACTTATGAATTGCTTGCCCTTGTTGGTTGCTTGTTTGATGTTGTTGTTGGAGCAATTGAAGAACGGTGGATTCAAAATCCAACTTCTTCTGTTCTTGAACTGGCTTATCAAACCCACTTCCCATTTGGAAGTTCCGTGCATGTCCTTGTGTGAATTGAGTCCCTTGATTATTTTGATTATTGCTCCATGAGAAATTTGGATGGTTTCTCCACCCTGGATTGTATGTGTTCGAGAAGGGATTGTTCTTTGGTGGAAACACTCCTCGACCTACATAGTGTGCATGCTCCTGATCTGTGAAAGAAGACATGGGACATGTATCAGTGGTATGATCTACATGAGAACAAATTGCACAAATTTCGTTTGTTTGATTTTTAACTCCACCCATCATCGACATTGCATTAACAAGCATATCAATTTTCTTATTCATGTTTACCATTTCTAATTGAATGTTATTGCTATTAGAAATTTCGTAAACTCCCTGTTTTTTGGAAGGACCCCTCCTTGTTGAGAATTGTTGTGAATTCTCGCTGAGTTCTTCAAATAGTTCAATGGCATCTTCACCGCTTTTCCTCATTAAGATCCCGTTGCAAGCTGAATCCACAATTGCCTTGTTAGTATCATTTAAACCTTCATAAAAAGCTTGTACCTGATCATCTTTAGGCATGTTGTGCGTAGGACATTTGAGAAGTTTGTTCTTGAAATCATTCCATGCTTCGAAGAATAAATCTCCATCTTTTTGTTGGAAGAGTTGAATCTCCCTTTTCAATTGTTTGGTCTTCTGGGCTGGGAAGAATTCTTTCAAAAATTTCGTGGCCAATTGCTCCCATGAATTAATTGATCCTGGTTCCAAAGAATTATACCATAGTTTAGCATTAAGTTTTAGAGAAAAAGGGAACAGTATTAACCTGATTTGTTCAGGGGTGAGCCCTTGAACGCTTTGTGTCCTGCAAAGATCAAAGAAGTCTTGCAGATGGAGGTGCGGCTCTTCATCAGGTTTGCCACTAAAGTGGGGAACCATGCTATGTAATTGAGGAGATAGATGCATGTTCCCTGTGACATTAGGTTGATACGCAATGCAGGAAGGTTGCTCGATATTCTTAGGCGTGAATTTGTCCTGCATTGGCACTCGATTGGTTATTTCCTCCGCCATTATTGCTCGTGAATTGATTCTCTGTGCAGTCGACTGGTTTCGTGCAGCAGTCGACTGGTTGGTCGCAGTCAGTCGACCTAACCTGTGCAAAGTGCGTTCTATTTCTGCGTCAATTGGTAGTAGCTCTGGACGAAGTGATCTCCTTCCGTGCATCCACCAAGATTCTGTAACCTAAAAGAAAAATACTTAGTAATAAAATTAAAAGAAAAATAAAAACTTTCTACTGATCTGTAAGTTAAAATACTAGACAATCCCCGGCAACGGCGCCAAAAACTTGTTGTGCAATCTAGCTACCTAAATAAATAGATAAAACTAGACACAAATTAAAAACCTCACAAGTGCACGAATCGTTTATAGAAGCGTAGCAATAGCAAGGGTCGATCCCACAGAGATTGTAGACTTTAACTTACCAACCAATAAAAAGAATAAGAATCATAAAGAGTTGTTCTAAAGGTCTAACAGAATAAAAAGATCAAAACTAAATTAAGAAATGCTGAATCACAAATATTTATGAAATAGTTGGGTTTAGATCTCCACCAATAGTCAGTAATGCTAAGTCACCCTCTGAACTTCTTCTTATTACTCATGTTTGTTCCCTTCAAGGGCATGATATCTACTCCTTAAAGTACTGTTTTCCGAAGCCAAGAATTAGGCATGGTATCTTCTCTAATTCGTTTCTTTCATTAAGTATTTAGCATGATATCTACTAAGTTGCACTTAAAGAAAACATAAGATCAGTGGAAACGAACAAACACTCAAGGTTCTAGAAATTGGTATCAGATCTAGATCCCTTAAGTTGATTGAACCAAGAACCCCTAAAGATTCCCTTGTTACAAGTTACGGGCACGAGATACGGGTTGTCTCAATATGCTCATATAACATATTCAGATAGATGGTAATGCAAACTTGAATTTCTCAAGTTTTGTACGTCAGTCGACTGCTCTCAGCGCTTCGAGAACAAGTTTGATTGTCATAAATCTATATCAATTCAATCAGATTCAATCAATAAGTAAAATAGAAGAACTCAGAAGAATATAGCACTACATAACTACGGCTTCAATCTACCCAACTATGAAATTAGTTCCACATAATAATACTTTTATTAATCAACAAGTTCAAATACATGAGCAACATAAAAGAAATAGAAAGAGAAGGAATAAACTGATGTAGTTCGGTCAGATAGGTCGGCTGGCTGTCACACAGTCGACCGGCCGTTCTTTTTTTTGTACTTGATCTCCTTTCTTCTTCTTTGATGCTGATAAAGTGCTTCTTGTTGATGACTCTGGAACTCTGCGATTTTGTGATTCAGGATGCGTCCAAAAAGGGTTCCCAGAATACTGCTTCTTGTTTGGTATTTATAGAACACGGCTAGAGAATTAGGGTTTGCACTTTTCTTTTATTTATTTCCTCCCTCGTTGCTCTGCGTATTATTTCTTTCTCTTTTCTTCTATTCTTCCTTTTCTGTTCTGATTTGGATTAGATTTGGATGAATCTTCAAATATCTTATCTTTCGACTCTGCCACCTACCAGTCGACTTGTCAGCGAACCAGTCGACTGTTCCGAGACTTCTGAAGATTTCATAATTGATCGTCCAAGCCGGCTGTTGACAATCAACTTCTCTGGGCAGTTGCCTGTTGTAATGGACCAGTCGACTGGTGATCTGCAATTTCCTGTATATCATCCTTAAAATCCTGAATCTGCTTCGTTTCTCTGTTTTAGGCTGTTTCCTATGGAAAAGAGAAAATAAGAGTTAAATATCACATATAGAGCTTTTAAATGTCTAATTTCATTAAGATTATTGCTCCTAAAAGTGAATAATATTGTGTTCATCATTAAGCCCCATAATCTCTCCCATTACTAATTTAATCAAACCCTAAACTAATACCCAAATACACAGCCGCACTGTTTAACCCTAACCCCAAAAATCTACTGTTCATCCCTACCACCGAAAACCCATCGTTCAAGCCATTCCTTCTCCGATCGCCCAAGCGCCTCTCCGACCACCATCCCTTCACCATCGCCTTCCCCTCATCATCCCTGTGTCCTCATCTCCAACCACCATCCCTTTACCATCGCCTTCCCCTCGTCATCCCTGTGTCCTCATCTCCGACCGCCATCCCATCACCCTCCTAGCCTCATCCCTGTCCTCGCTCAAGAACCCACCGCAACCCATCAATCCATCCATAGTCGAACCCATCCACCTGCCTCGTCTTCGCCCTTTCCGTGCACCCAGTAACCTCTGGAGAACCCCCCCATCTTTCTCGTTGTCGCCATCCAAGCCGAGCTCCGTCATCCATCGTCGTCTCCCCTGTTTTTGAGCGAAACAGAGAGCGCCCATGTCAGAGCCCTCGCCGCTGCAGTCGCTTCCCAACCAGCCGCTGCCGCCGCCGTGGTCATCATCGACCTTGTCGTAGTCATCGCCATCGTCCCGAGGTCATTGCCGAGTCTTTCCCACCTGATGTCTCTCTCTCTCTCTCTCTGTCAAAGGGAAGAAGAAGAAGGCTGATTAGTCATTTTTGGCTGTTTGGTGTTTTGGCCTTGGGAGATCTTGAAATGCTGTTTGCTGTTTTGGGTTGAGAAGGGATCTGTTTTGCTGTTGTGTGTTTGCTGTTGTATGGGGGATCTCGATTCAGTGTGCGGTGTTTGCTATTTTGCCAAGTAGGGGATCAAACTCTTGGTGTTTTGCCGATTGGCTCTTGCTCTTGTTGTTTGGTGTTGGCACGTAGCTCACACGTGTCATAGATTCTTATTGTTATCGGAACTAATCGTCATCAAAGGTAAGTCATCTTACTCGAATTGTATTATATCATATTTGAGATCATTTATTGAAATCTGCTAGTAGATCCATGTTGAATGTCGTATAATGTTATTGTCATCTATCGTTGGGATACCACGGATTTACACGAGCGAATCCAAATGGTAGTCTTGACTTTGTGTCGTCTTTTTGCCTCTAATGTATAGAGATCTTACATGCATCCATGTAGTTAGTTATTGAATATAAGAATAGGAAATTATTGTTATATTTCATCTCATGACATTAAACACAACTATTGTAGATTGTATATTAGGGTTGATTATTCATGTGATTGATAATGATAAATTAGTTGATTGTAATTAGTAGAGTTATGGAAACTATATATCTTAATACCATGTTCACATAGAGATGACTTGCTGTGATTTATGATTGTAAAACCCCAAATTCATCGTTCTTAACTTTTTAATCGTTTTATTCAAAAAGAATATGTTGACACCCTGAAAATTTACGCCAACCTGAACCTTGTCGTGCTGTTTCAACCTAGATAATGTCATTAAAATCAGCCACTTTCTGAATATGAAACGTAGCCCTAAGTGTGTAGATGTCAATAACATCCAGAATTTTTGAATTCTGGCCTGTATTGCCTGAGTTGTCACCCTTTTGCTACTGTCGCGCTGTAATTTCAGATTCATATACATACTATGTTATGCTGATAAATTAAGTGAACTAATGATCAAATTTTGCCGTAATAAATTTCAGATTGGTAGATAACATGCTTAGGGTGATAAAAATTATTTTTACTGATTTTTACAATGATTATTTACTGCCCTTACAACTGAAATTAGTCAATATCGATAACCAGCCAGAAACTAAAATCTGTAAAAAAAACACTGAATTTCACCTAGCTTTCGTTGTCGGAATGTAGACGTTAAATATGCATTGGAACCGGACAGGAGTCTAGTTTCAAGAACTTTTGACGAATTCGCATTTGCTATCCTGTAGCAACGAGAATTCTGATTTTGGTACAGCTACCTACTGCTGTCCAGAATTGGGTTCCTATGTTTAATAATATGGAATTGAATCTATAATGTTATATTTGGTGCATTTAATTGTATAGAGTATATTGCATGATCTTAGGGTTGTTTTGTCCTCTTCCTAGTGTTCCTTATTAATCGCATTATTGTGTGTTAATTGAATAAAGAATGTTAATTAAGCTGGGGTTAAGGGCTGACTAGGGTAGTTGACAATATAGTGAGTGTACTCGGATGATAGCCAGTGATTATTATCGTTATTGACATCGTGTAAGAAATTACACATGTCCATTGTTTTTATCGTTATCGGCATCGTATAAGAAATTACATATGTCTAGTGTTATTACCGTTATCGTCATCATACCCAGTATATGAAATATGGAATCTACCACCTTAGTCTAAACGAAACTGATTGTATGCATCGAACCTGTGGTATGGCACACATGGGACACAGTAGTACATGCATTAGCTAGGATTAAAAAAATGAATAATAAACTTGAGACTTTCGTCACATTGTCATTGCATATTGTTATCTTTATTGAATAGTGTTATCGTTATTGTTACCATTATTGTTATTGTTTATCGTTATCGTGATAAATTATCGTTATTGCATATTGTACTGTTATCGTTTTGTCACTGTTCAACACTATTGATTTCATCGTTCATTTAATTCATTGTTATACCGTCATTGTCATTGTTTCTCTATTTCTCTACTTGCATGTCCACAACTTGCTCTAAAGACTTTTTCCTCTCTTTAGATGAACAACTTACAGGTAATCAAGGAGATTTACCTGACAGGCTAGGGGAGCAACAATGGTGAAGGAGATATTTTGCTGCGCCGCTTAAACAAATATTGCTTTATTTGAGAACTTTAACAAATTGAACCAATGTTGTTTTTTTCTTTGTATTATGGGCTTTGACCTGAATGTTGTTTGTTAAACTCCAGATGTTGAGTTATTTTGATGTTGGTTATTCTTATGCTTAATTTTCAATATTTTTATTTTTGTGATTATTCTTTCATTGCATGTGTGGTTGTTTTATTTCTTATTTATATTGTTGAGTTGGATTGACAACAGCCTATGGATGACGCAAGTCATTCGCTGGGTCGTGTCACGTGGTTGCATTCCGTATTTTTGGGAAGCAGGGCGTGACAATTTCAATTTTAAATTTATTCTTGAAGTTGGAATATGAATTGAGGTCGGTGGCATCCACTAATATCCAAATGATTCGATTCAATTCTCTAAATATCCAAATCCCAACAAACTTTCAATTGTCAAGAAAATGAATCCTAGTTGTGTGGGATGACGGTAGTCAAGCAAGTTCATAGTTTGGGCACAACTTTGATCTATTCAAGTCAAAGTAAGAAGTGCCTTGTGTCTCTCTAATATCAGGGGGCTTGGAGGCATTTGTGGAGTCGTCGGGGTGACGGCGTGGACAAACAGAGTACAAACGAGGGAATAAGAGAGAATGAGCTCAAATTGGCTAGAAACTTATTGTGATGAGGTCGACCGACCAATAGGATTAGATTTTGTTGTATTTTTTATTTGTCGGTTGAGTTGTATAAGTTCCAGGAGCAGTATTGGGGTGGAAATAGTCATGATTGTTGGAATTAATTTTTACAGTTTTTCGGGCCGGATTCCGGCAAGCTCCAGCCACCGGCGGCGTCAGAAATTGAGTGGATTGCGATCCTCTCGACGAGTACTATTCCGTAGTGTACTCACTTGCCAAAAACGAATTCCGTATGAATGAGAAATGTTGGTCCAAAGTTGGGTACTTAAAATGTACTAACTTGGCAACTTGGAGAAAATGGATAGTCCCATATCGGAAATTGGGAAAGATTTTTTCTAGTATATATACTAGAAAACTGGACTAAAGGGCGTGGCCCGGGGGTTACCACTAACGTGTAGTGGAGAGAGGACTTAGACAAAATGACAAACACACGCACGCGTGCGCGCCCGGCTCGGCTCGGCCCAGCTCTGGCTTAATTTTTTTTTTTTTTTTTTGCCCAGACAAAAAATTATTTTTCCCCAGTAAACTGATGAGGCTTTTCACATTCAGTAACTGATACCATTACTCTGTAACAGCAGAGTAATGGCTCACCAGTTATGAATCTGAACCACCACTCTGCTGTTACAGAGTAATGGGCCTCTGAAGAGTCTCCATTTCTCTTATAAGACCACTGAATCCTGCAGAGTCTTTTAGATAGAAAAAGTTTTCATTCTTCTTCTTCTTCTTCTCCTCTGTGTCAACTAAGAGTACATCACAGACAGCAGTTCGCTGGAATCTCTGAAGCAAGGGTGCTGCTCTTCAGAGAAGGTATAGTTGTATCCTGGGAAGCAATTCGCCAGCCACCGTCACATTACGGGACGAATTCTGCTTTAAGGAGAGAGATTTTTCATCTCGACTCTGTGCAAAGCCTTCAGTTTACTATTTTTATTTCCTGTATTTCAGTTCTTCACAACTGCTGTTGGTATTTTTTCATATTTATAAAAATGGATTCTAACAATCTTAAAGCAGAATTTTTTCCTCACTGATTCTAACAGTTCTTTGTGAAGTTTATTTACAGGTACTGTTTTCAATTCGGAAAAACAACAACAACTAACAGTTCTGTTTGAGATAAGAACATGGAGAACACACAAAGTGATATTGTCAGTGGGCTTATCAGTACCGAAACACCGGTGACCCAAAATGTGACTGCACAATCGGTTGTGGCACATTTGGTCGTTCTGCCCATGCATATAATCGTGGGAGAAAAACCGGAGAAGTTCAATGGAACTGGATTCAAGAAGTGGCAAGGAAAGATGCAGTTCTACCTGACCACCTTGAAGCTGGACAGATTTCTCACTGAATCTGCCCCGATGCTGGCACCGATGGATGCACACTCCATTACTGCGGTTGATGCGTGGACTCAGGGGGACTACCTTTGCAGGAACTACATTCTGAATGGTTTGGTAGGCCCCCTGTACAACATCTACTGTGTCTTCAAGACGTCCAAACTCCTGTGGGGGTCTTTGGAAAAAAAAGTACAAAACAGAAGACGCCGGATCCAAGAAGTTTATAGTTGGCAAATTTCTGGACTACAAGATGATTGGCTCAAAAACTGATGTGAGTCAAGTCCAAGAACTGCAGGTCATAATGCCTGACATCGCTGCAGAGAACATGACGCTGTGCGAACCATTCCAGGTTGCAGCATTCATCGAAAAACTTCCACCTGGATGGAAAGACTTCAAGAACTACCTCAAACACAAGCGAAAGGAGATGTCTCTTGAAGACCTAATTGTCAGGTTGCGGATCGAAGAGGAGAATCGCAAGGCTGACAGGTCCTATGAAAATTTGTCCATAGAAAAGGCCAACGTGGTGGAGCACGAACAGAAGGGCAAGAAGAGAAAGATCTGCCACAGGCCTCAAACAAAAAACCTCCTGCAAAGAGGTTTGCTGGGAAATGCCACAAGTGTGGTAAGCTGAGGCACAAAATTTTTGAGTGTCGCAGTAAGGACAACAATCGTGTAGGAACATGACATGCAAAAGGGAATGAAAAATCCCACACACACATAGCTGAGAACTTGTCCATTGGTCTCTCTGACCTGGACTTCTGTGCTGTAGTATCAGAGGTAAATCTTGTGGGGAGCAATCCTCGTGAATGGTGGTACGATAGTGGGGCCACCAAGCATATCTGCTCGGACAAGGAAATGTTCACTTCATACCAGAAGTGCAACAAAGATGAACAGCTATTCATGGAAAACTCTTCCACCTCCAAAATTGCAGGAACAGGAAAGATAGTGCTGAAAATGACTTCAGGCAAAGAACTAACACTCACAAATGTGCTGCATGTTCCAGATATTAGAAAGAACTTGATATCAGGTTCTTTACTAAGCAAGAATAAGTTTAAGGTTGTTCTTGTTTCTGATAATTTTGTATTGTCTAAGAATGGGGTATACTTGGGTAAAGGATATGTAAAGGATGGACTGTTCAAGTTTAATGTAATGACAGGCATCCCTAAAACTATTGTTCCTGCTGTTCCCAATGTTAAAGAAATAACTCCTATTATCAATATTGTTGAGTCTTCCTCTGTTTGGCATGAAAGACTAGGCCATATTAATGTCAATTCTATGCGTAGATTAATTAACATGAATTTGCTATCAAAATTTAAGATAGATAACTCCGAAAAATGTGAAGTTTGCACGGAGGCCAAACTCACTAAAACTCCATCACATTCTGTAGAAAGAAACACAGAAACTCTAGATCTAATTCACACGGATCTGTGTGATTTAAAATATGTGCATACCAGAGGTGGTAAAAAGTACTTTGTGACATTCATAGACGATTGCACAAAATTCTGTTATGTATATTTGTTACATAGCAAAAATGAGGCTTTGGATAAATTTAAAGAATATAAACTTGAGGTTGAGAATCAACTTGGCAAAACGATTAAAATGGTTAGGAGTGATAGAGGAGGAGAATATGATGCACCATTTAATATGTTCTGCTCTGAACATGGAATAGTTCATCAGACAACTGCTCCTTACTCACCCGAATCAAATGGTGCTGCCGAGCGCAAGAACCGAACTCTAAAGGAGATGATGAATGCCTTATTGTTGAATTCTGGCTTATCCCAAAACATATGGGGGAAAGCATTGCTGATTGCCAACTATATTCTCAATAAAATACCTCACAAGAAAACCGGCAAGACACCATACGAACTGTGAAAAGGTAGCGCACCTTCGTATAAATACCTCAAAGTGTGGGGGTGTCTAGCAAAAGTGGCAGTACCTAACCCGAAACAAGTCACCATCGGACCTAAGACAATTGATTGCATATTCATAGGCTATGCACACAACAATAGTGCATATCGGTTCTTGGTATACAAATCAGATATACCGGATATCCATGTAAATACAATAATGGAATCAAGGAATGCTTCCTTCTTTGAACACGCATTTTCGTACAAGGACACTACGTACCCCAAATGTACACGTGAACAAGGAAATACAAGCACTTCGGTTGATAAACCAGAACATGATACTGATGAGCCTAGACGAAGTAAACGGGCTAGAACATCAAAATCATTTGGTCCTAACTTTGTGACGGCTTTTCTGTTAGAGAATGAGACCAGAACTTTCAAGAAAGCAATATCTATGCCTGATGATCCTATGTGGAAGGAAGCAATCAAAAGTGAAATAGACTCCATTAAGCAAAATCATACATGGGAGTTAGTCGACTTGCCTTCTGGATGTAAAGCTCTAGGATGCAAATGGATTTTCAAACAAAAATTGAAACTAGATGGTTCAATAGAGAAGCATAAGGCAAGACTTGTGGTACAACGATTTAGGCAAAAGGAATGCCTAGATTTCTTTGATACATATTCTCCAGTTACAAGAATAACATCTATAAGAATGTTGATAGCTATTGCAGCTCTACGTAACCTGTAAATACATCAAATAGATGTTAAAACTGCATTTCTAAATGGGGACTTGGAAGAAGAAATATACATGAAACAACCTGAGGGTTACGTAGTTCTTGGACAGGAAAACAAGGTGTGCAGGCATGTAAAATCTCTGTACGGACTGAAACAAGATCCAAAGCAGTGGCATGCAAAATTTAACAATGTTATGATATCAAATGGTTTCAAAATAAATGAATGTGATAAGTGTATCTACATCAAAGATACTCCAAATGGATACATTCTAGTCTGTCTATATGTAGACGACATGCTCATTATTGAAAGCAATAACGATATTATCAAACAAACTAAGAGCATGCTTAGTGGCAAGTTTGACATGAAAGATTTTAAAATTGCAGATGTCATACTAGGAATCAAAGTTTCCAGGACATCTGAGGGAATTACCTTGTCTCAAGCTCATTATGCTGAGAAAGTACTTGAAAGATTCAAGAATTACTCCAATGGGACAACAAAAAGTCTCGTTGATCCAAGTCTTCACTTGTTCAAAAATACAGGCGAAAGCATATCACAACTGGAATATGCACGTGTAATCGGTAGTCTGATGTACCTAACAAATTGTATAAGACCGGACCTGGCACATTCGATAAATGTAAACACGAGTAATCCAGGATGAAGTCACTGGAAAGGAATAACTAGAGTATTGAACTACTTGAAACATACTCAGAGGTATGCGCTGCACTACACCAGATACCAGCAGTACTAGAAGGCTACAGTGATGCCAACAGGATATCGGACTCCAAGAACTCAAAATCACAAGTGGATATATCTTCATACTTGGTGGTGCAGCTGTGTCATGGAAATTCTCTAAACAAACTCTATTGGCCAGATCCACTATGGAATCTTTGTTTATTGCTTTAGACAAAGCAGTAGAGAAAGCAGAATGGCTTCGAAACTTTTTAGAGGATATTTCTACGTGGAAAAAACCGGTGCCTGCATTATGTGTACACTGTGATAGCCAATCGGCTATAGCACGGGCACTGAATTGTATGTACAATGGTAAGTCTTGTCATATTAGAAGGCGACACAAAACTATTAGACAACTGCTCTCAAATGGAGTAATCTCTATACAATATATAAAATCGGCCGATAACCTAGCGGATCCATTTACTAAAGGTCTGTCGCGAGAGCAGGTTGTGAGATCATCAAGAGGAATGGTGATGAGGACATCTTTCCTGTTTAGTTTATTTCAGTACCATTTTTGTTTCTGGCAATTATAGCCATATGTAATCTTTTTTGTATTTTTTAGATTTTGAGAATATTTTGAGATTTGTATCAAGATGTATTTTGAGCCTATTTATAGGCCTTGAGATGAATGAGAAGATATGTCATTATTGATTAAAAAAAAATTGTGTTGAGTTTTTTCTCTTCCCCCTTCTCCTTTGTGTGATACAACTGAGATCTAAATTATGGTTTTTGATAAATCCTAATCCAATTTTAGAATTAGTGATTAATTCTAAAATCTACCCCCAAATTAACATCCCCAAATAAAACCAATTCCAAATCCTAATTTCCCAAATCCCCAAATCCAAACCCTAATCTCATCTACTTCCTCCTCTAACCTACTCCCTCATCACAGCCGCCACCCCTTCTTCATCATCCCCGTCCGCTACCCCAACTCCCACCTCCATTAAAACCCGATAGCAGACCGGCCTCTATCCCTACATCATCACCTTCGTCTTCTCTATCCCTATCCCGATCCTGAGCCAAAGAACCCAACTCCTCGTCATCCCCAGTTCTCCTTCCCGCAACCCCTTCTCCGTCGACCCATCACCACCACTACAGCCTCCATACCCTCACCTCCTTCCTCCTCCACTCCCGACCCCAAATCCCTTTTCCAAACCCCACCACAGTTCCAAACCCATTAATCCTCTTCCGCTGCCTCTCTCCCTCACCTTCGCCCCGGCTCCCTGGCCCAGCGCCAGCACCTCGCCATCCCGACGCCGACCCCCCGTCGCACCTCGCCGATGCCGCCGCCCCCGCTCGCCGTCGCCCCTCCCCGTCGGCCAGATCTGCCAGCCATTGGCTTTGTTGCTGCCTTTGCTCGCTGTGGTTGCTGAATTCTTTGTTGCTGTCCAACTCCGAGATCTACGCTGGTTTTCTTCGCATTCAGTATACTCTTTCCACTTTTAATATTTGTGTTCTACTGCCCTATTATCTAGTATAGTATCTAATTTACCTGTCGTTCACAAAATAACTGAGATTGAGTGTTCCACATGCTAGAGTAGAGTACGAATTAGTATTGAACTTATTACTTGCTAAAACACGTAGGGATTTAATTGATTGTAAGGTTGATTTATTAATTGGGACTGTTACACTTATTCAATTCTTGAAAACTCATCGAACCTATTAACTGTTAAAAAATTTCCAACTTAGATCCGCACTTTCATGTTGGTAAAATTAACCCATTAAAATTCTTGGAAATTCTCTATTTTAGGGTTGGTTTTACATCAAATGGGTTTAAAGCCTATAACGAAAGATGATACTTGATGGAAACCCTACCTAGGAATTGGAGATACCAAGATCTAAGTTCAAAGGGACAACTAAATCTTATTGAATCGACGGGAGCACTGAGAGATTAAAATCTCATATCCACTCTTAGGATGATAAAATAGTGCTGTCTGCAAAGAGTTAGGATAAGTTTGGCTTTTAATGATTCCCATAACTTTGAAATAAAAGTGGGGTATAGCAGGATACTCTTTATGGGCAATCACCTTGTGAGTGTGAAATGAGGCCATTTCTAGGAGAATGAAGAGAGGCTACATTCTCCAAGTTCACTCACGATTAACCAGGGATGTTCAAGGCCAAAATGAACATAATAAGAGAACTTAGTTCTGTGAGGAGATGAAACTGTGTGATAGTTATTGTCTAGGTTCACATCAAAGCCCGGGTAGTTCAAGACATCATGATCACTACCTGGTCAAGTGAATCCGATAGCTACTTACTAAGGGTAGTTTAAAGTTGAAAAATTACTACCATTCCTGATGCATTAATTTTCCGATTGTACTCTCAGAGTTTTTCTGTCATGTTTTTTGTTTTTCTGTCGTGTCTGGATTACATGGTCTGGTAATTTCCATTCATGTAGGGGATTGGTGGAATTAATTTTTGCAGTTTTTCGAGCCGGATTCCGGCAAGCTCCAGCCACCGGCGGCGTCGGAAATTGAGTGGATTGCGATCCTCTCGACGAGTACTATTCCGTGGTGTACTCACTTGCCAAAAACGAATTCCGTATGAATGAGAAATGTTGGTCCAAAGTTTGGTACTTAAAATGTACTAACTTGGAAACTTGGAGAAAATGGATAGTCCCATATCGGAAATTGGGAAAGATTTTTTTTAGTATATATACTAGAAAACTGGACTAAAGGGCGTGGCCCGGGGGTTACCACCAACGTGTAGTTGAGAGAGAACTTAGCCAAAATGACAAACACACATGCGCGCGCGAGCGCCCGGCCCGGCCCAGCTCCGGCTCCGGCTTGGCACTGGTTTAATTTTTTTTTTTTTGGCCCAGACAAAAAATTATTTTCCCCCAGTAATCTGATAAGGCTTTTCACATTCAGTAACTGATACCATTACTCTGTAACAGTAGAGTAATGACTCATCAATTATGAATCTGAACCACCACTCTGCTGTTGCAGAGTAGTGGACCATTATTCTGCTGTTACAGAGTAATGAGTTTCTGAAGAGTCTCCATTTCTCTTATAAGGCCACTGAATCCTGCAGAGTCTTTTAGATAGAAAAAGTTTTCATTCTTCTTCTTCTCCTTTGTGTCAACTGAGAGTATATCACAGACAACAGTTCGCTGGAATCTCTGAAGCAAGGGTGCTGCTCTTCAAAGAAAGTACAATTGTATCATGGGAAGCAATTCGTCAGCCACCGTCACACTACGGGGCGAATTCTGTTTTAAGGAGAGAGATTTTTCATCTCGACTCTATGCAAGGCCTTCAGTTTACTATTTTTATTTCCTGTATTTCAGTTCTTCACAATTGTTGTTGGTATTTTTTCATATTTATAAAAACGGGTTCTAACATTGATTTCATCCAGTATTTTCAACATGAAGAAGAGTTTCGTGTGAAATAAATGGTGGGAGTTGTTCAGACCTACAGGGAACTTTAGGATGGGAAAAGAGTGAAGAGGGTAAGAGTTGAGTTAGATTATTAGACCAAAAATAAATTTTGGTAGGTTAGGTGTATTAGATTGGTACGTGAAGCATTTTATCTAGTTTCATGGATTTATCCTCCTCTTTCTTTCTTGGGTAGAATTCCCCCAATATATGTACCAATGTGTTTCTGCCTAAAATATATTGCGATCACTTGATATGAACAATTTTAATATCTTTTTACACAAACATAAGAATCTTATGGAATGAGTGGCAAACAATATGTATGGTATACAAGAAGAAATAATTTGCACTTGGATTAACTGCCAAATACCAAGAAACACTTGAAACTAAATCAAGACATTATGAAAGGTGCACGCTATGGAGAAAATATATAAAATCAACAAACCAAAAAAAAATCAATCCTGGCATAGTTAAATCCTCAACAACCACAAATTAACACTCGAAAACACAATCAATCAATCAATCTGTCTGAATTAATGACCTTGTGAAAACACCATGCACACACCCTAAAACCCTCAGTTATGTCATACAGATCAATCTCAAAACCCTGATCACTGAAGAAGAAATACCTCTTCCATTGTATTAATTAGAGTCTGCAGTGGGCCTTGCAATTGCTATCACAGTCATAGAAGCAAGGCCCAGCACAGTGCATGGGGCACAGCAACACCATTCCCCTGCACCGGTTTCGGCCGGTACAGCGGGCGTACTCTCCCACTCTATACAGTAATGAGCTGTAACTGGGCCGGGCATGGCCGCTTCCATGCAGTCTCTCTCGACTTTCATGTCTATGGTGTCCCCTAACTCTTCCTCCTCCACATCCCCAACCACTTACACCACCACCACCGCCCCCGCCGCCGCCTCCTCCACCCCCACCTCCACCTCCACCACCTCCTCCACCACCGCCTCCACCTCCACCTCCATTTCCCCAGCCCCATCCCCAACTCCACCATCCCCCTCCTCCACCTCCACCACCGCCGCCACCTCCAAGAATCTTGGATTGCAGTGTGGTGTAATTGTGAGAGGAAAGCAGATGAGCTGTATCTACTGCAAAGGAGCATATGATTATGGATAGAAGGAATAGGAATTTGGTGCAGGGGATCCTGTTAGGGAGTACCATTGGTAGTTGTGATGAATATATAAAGGTCAAGTTTGTTTTGAACAAGAAGTACAGTAGAGGAATATGTTATATCATTTTATACTAGCTAGCTAGTATATAGAATAGGAGTGGTAGTGACAGTTATAATTATAATGATTCATGCAGTAGTTAGTTAGAGACGCAGAGAGCGGGGTAGGGTTGGCAACCGGTCGATCGGGCCAAGTCGGGTTGAACCCGCCCGGGTTGGAATCGAAGTTGGGCGGGTCCGGGTCAGGTCAGTAGGTTAACCGAGCTGGGTTGGCTTAGGAAAATCTTGACCCGGCCATCCCGTGAACTCATTCGGGTCCAACCCAGGTAGGGTCGGGTTGGGTCGCGGGTTGGCCCGTTTGTTTGAACTTTTTTTTTAACTTTAAAAAAAATTGTAGCAGTAGTAGTGGTAATAATAATAATAATAATAATAATAATAATAAAATAGTGAAATTGCTATATATGTATATATATTATTCATATGATTTCAACTTATACAAATTTCCAACTTTTTTTTATAAGAAACAAAGAATTATTATAAATTGGTTCTATACAATTATAATTTTCTTCTATAAAATGAAAATTTTCTTCAAATTTTCAACTTATTTATAAGAAACAAAGATTTATTATAATTTTTTATACATTTACAAATTTCTTGCATATGTTGGTCTTCAATTTGTTGTTGTTGTTGGTCTTCAATTTCTCATGTTGGTTGCTATTGTTGTTGTTCTTCTTCTTCCAACGAGTTGCTTCCACTTGTAGACGTGTCGAACCCTATTTCTTGAGTCCTATCTTCGGCCTTCATCTAGTCTTCCGTACAAACGAGCATCTCTAACGATTGGGACTTCAATTGATTCATGTAATCGGTTAGGTACCTGCCACTTGTAAAAAATGTACTTTCTGAAGCAACTGTAGAGACAGGAGGAGTTAATATATCTTTAGCCATATATTTAAGAATACTATAAGTATGTTCATGATCTTTTCACCATTGTAAAATATCTAGCAAAGAACTAAAACTTTCAGAATCTAGCTTGTTGATTATACCAATGTAATTCATTTGGTTGATTAGTCCTAGCTTTTTTTATTGAATTTTTGCAGGTAAATTAATGTGGCATCATCTAATTTATTCTTATCCTTACCTGTAGAAGTAGCAGAATAAGAAGTAACTAATGTAGTAGTACTACAAGATGAAAAACTTCTATCAGAAAAACCATACAAGTTATTTAACGTCGCTTCAAATTTAGCTTAAAATGTTCCCAAATCAATTTCAGATTCATCTTCCCCAAGTAAATTAAATAATATTCCAATCAAACTCTTCGTACCTTTTAATTTGATACGAGGATCTATCACAGTAGCAATTGTTAGATTTAGGAATAGGAAAATATTCTTTTATTGATTGAATAAACTGAGTACAATATGTCTTCTATATATAGGAACGAAGAGAATATTAAACCAATACATTATTCAATGTGGGACTAAACTAATTTATCATCTAACACCCCCTCTCAAACTCAAGTTGGTTCAAGCAATAAGAGTTTGAATTACTGGCGGTGTTGATGTGGAAGGAATGACAAACTGTGATGCAGAAACAGCGCTTGATGACGAATGTGACGGAACTGAGAAGTAGACTGATGGGATCTCACCCCTGACTTGAGACATAGTCAATGCTGGGACTCACCCCTGAACTGAGAAATAGACTGATGAGATCTTACCCCTGACTTGAGACATAGTCGATGTTGGGATCTCACCCCTGACTTGAGAATGTCGATGACTAAGAACTGGATGCTGATAACACCCCCTCTCAAAATCACGATCGATCAACCGGAGTGAGTTGACGATCTGAATGTAGAAGCATAAGAACCTGCAAGATTTTTTATTTTTATTTTTTATTTTATTTTATTTTTTTGTTAAACTTGCGGGCAAATTAATATACGGTTACATTGCAGCCGAAGCATTCAAAACTAAGAATGAAAACACACTAATACTAACACAACTAAAGCAACTTTGAGTTTTTAAAGGAATTGAGACTGGCAAACAAAGAAGAAAACACATAAAGACAGAGGAGGATAAGAAAGATTGTTTAGTCATCACTGAATCTTGTCTTCTTCCCTGAGTTGGAAAATCCACCACCACGACCTCCAAATTTGCCACACCTCAAAATTGTTGTTTGATGACGGTTAGGATTTTAGAGATTTTGCTGTTGATGACGGCTAGGGTTTTTGGAGATTTGAAATTAGAGTTTGCGGGATAGAAGATGACGGCTAAGGTTTTGGAGATTTTAGGGTTTTTTTTTGGGGGGGGGGGGAGATTAGGGTTTTGATCTTTGATCTGGAGCGAAAGAGAGATGTGGGGAGGTGGAGTGATTCCGATGAAGACGGAAACCACTCCACCTCGACGACGAGAATAAAATTAGTATAGGCCTTATAGGACGATAGGCTCTAATACCATGTTAGATTTAGGAATAGGAAAATATTCTTTTATTGATTGAATAAACTGAGTACAATATGTCTCCTATATATAGGAAAGAAGAGAATATTAAACCAATACATTATTCAATGTGGGACTAAACTAATTTATCATCTAACAGCAATAAAATACAATATATGAGGATGATTAAAATATTTCAAAATTTTGGTATATGTAGGTTTCACAATATGAACAATAAAAGCATCATCGATCATTTCTTTGAAAGTTTGCATCATAGTAACTATTGAAATAAAAATGCTACTAGAAGTAGATTCATAAGATTTTGAAAATTTTAAAGTTGCGGTTTTAAAAGGTTCTAAAAATTTTAACAAAGATTCGGCATAAAACCAAGCTTGGGGAGTCGTTTCAAAATTTGGCATATTTTTTCCCATACAAAAATTATTTATACATCCTTTATATTTAGTAACAACATGTACCAAATCAAAAGTAGAGTTCCATCGGTGTTTAACATCCTTTGAAAATTTTCTGAAATGTACATTTTTAAGCCTACACCAAGCTTTCCATTCTTGAAATATAGGGCCACTTAATGCAATAAAATGTATACAATTTATAATGTTAACTATATATGGGTCGGTTATTTTTAATGCATCTTGAACACATAAATTTAAAATATGACATGCACATCTACCATGAAAAATATTGTCAGATATAGGGTTTAATGCGGTTTGTAATATACTAATTTATGTATTGTTGTTAGATGCATTATCAAAACTTATACACATAATTTTATCATGAATATGAAAAACATCACAAATTTCTAAAATACGATTTACAATTTCATTAGCACTATGGGGATAGGGCAACGCGGCAAGTGATATGATCCTTTTTTGAATAATCCAATCACTGTCAATCCAATGACAAGTTATTCTCATCATTGGAATATTGTTGCAATCCTTCCAACAATCGGAAGTTAAAGAAACTCTACAAGTTAAACTCCATAAAATGGCAATCAAAGCTTCTCTCATTTTATTGTACATTTTAAATCAATCCGACTTCAAAGTATTCCTAGGGATTCTTTTAAAATACGGGTTTAATGCGATTTGATTAAAAGTTTCAAAGTCCTTACTCTCGGAATAGAAAAATGGTAACTCTTCCTTAATTACTAGTCGGGCCATTTTTCGACGAACAAGTTCGGGATCATAAGAGTGGCTATCGACTACACCAATCCTAGGGTAGATTTTTTGTTGCCGGGTAGGTCTACAAGAAGTTCTTTGTGTACATTTTAAATGTGTCGTTTTATTGTACCGGTCCGCTCATCTTTCTTCCATTTGTATGGCTTCGAACGTGTTTTACAAATTTTTATACCTACACCCGGATTTTCTTCGTCCGGAATATAATCATAAAATTTATGCCAATCACTAGTTTCGACTCTAGTTTTCCTACTACTACCCGGTTGTATTGTTTTGGTTGCTTGTGTTTATGGTTTTTCTTCTATGTCTATGTCTCCCACAAACACATCGTGTGTACCAATGTGTCCGGTCATAGGGTACTCTTCGGCAGGCTCATTTTGTGGGACAATTGGAGGCCTACGAGAAGTGCCGGTGGAATCTTGTCCACTTTGGCTACGACCCCTACCTCGTGGAATCTTGTTGGAGCCTTGGACTTTTGGAGGAGTTGAAGACTTGAAGTAGACATAGTTGTAAGTTGAATTCGATACGATTAGAATTTGTCGCTTCTATGTTGTTAGGTTCTTTGTTGAAAAAATTTGAATCAATTGAGATTGTATTGAGTAGTAGTAGTAGAGAGTAAGAGAGTAAGGTGTGAAATCTTTTGAGTGGTTTAAGGGGTATTTATAGGGGAAAAAGGAAAAAAAGGCTAAAACAGCCATTGGTTGTCTTTTTTGGCCGTTGGACCTGCGGGTCGAACGGTCGACCCGTCCGGGTCAAACGGTTTGAAACCCGCGGGTCGACCAGCGGGTTCGTGGGCGGGTTGGGCACTATTCACCGGGTTCGCAGGTCGGGTTCGATGGGTTCGAAACCCATTTTAGACGACCCAGGTCGACCCGCTTAGGTTCGCAGGTTCGACCCGAATCCGAACCGTAAGTTAACGGGCTGAGTTTGGCAAGCGGGTCGTGGGTCAGCCCGGCCCGGTGGCCAACCCTACTGCTGTAAATAGCTTGTATTGCACTTTGCCCTCACATGATATGTAGGAGAAAAAGGCATTTTATTTTCAGAAGATTACAGCCTTTACCATTTACCATTCAGTGCTGATTCTGTCTCTCTTTCGTACAACTTTCTCAATTGATAGTTACTTATTTAGTACTACTAATTCTATAGAGAGGAAAGTTTTATTTGGACTTTTATAGTAGCTCCATTTCCTGCTGTTTTTTAGTTCTAAACCCACGCACGAGTCATATTGATTAGATAGGATAGCAATCAACAAAATCATACATTGGAAAACATTAGATAAATAATGCAGAACTATACATCCTTTGGCGGTTGTTTGCTGAGACAAGAAAGAATGATTTACATGGATATTGGGTTAGCACTCCTGTTTATAAGCTCAGGTCTGTGCTTATTATTCCTGAGGTAACCACATGATTTGTGTCCGTTTGAGTATAATTGTATAACTAACTGTCAAAATTGTACTTTATCAAGTTAGTTACCATGATGGAGTGACTGATGATTCCTATAACTAGCCAATTTATCAAGGGGTCAATCGACTGGCATCAAGCTATGTCTCGGTCTTGGACTACATACAGCCTAGTCAATTGACCCTTATTACTAGCTGACTAGCACCAACATAGTCGACTGATCATAGGGCCAATCATCTGGCCTCTTGAATTCTTGCGGCCCTCTTGCTAGAACTCTAATCCCTTTTGCTTCCATCCACCATTGGGAAGTAGACTCACTGCAGAAGCTTTGTACGTGTGAAATAGAACTATTGTACCTTGATTCATAAATGACGAAACCATCCATCCCTTTGGAAAAATGGAACGGCCCTGATACTAGACATAACTGATAAGGATCTTGAAATTGAAAATCCTTTAAAGATAATTTCAGCATTAGGAAAATCAAGTGGATGGCTGTAATTTGTACCGAGTAGAAGCCTCTTTTCACATGCATGACCTATCCAATTGATTAGAGTCATAATAGTAGAGATGAACGAATTTGTGTGTAAGACGAGAGTTATGACGGCCATGGTCATCTATGGCTTTCTTTATTGGTCCAGACAATTTCACATCATTTTTTAAAAATTTTTTATCATTTATTCTATATCCTATCGTCTGTGCTTGCATCGGGAACTTCTCCAGCTCAGAGACTCCAACTCTGTTGTGTCGATGGCTTCAACAGCCCTCAACCCAGTAATGAAACTATCAGACTTTAAAATCAGTCCAAATGAGTAGGGAAATTCTATTCACAGCAGTCTGATATTCAATTCAGACATCCTCGAAATTACAGATATATGAGCAATAACTACTTTCTCGATGTTTGGTTGAGCTCATGAATTTCATAATCCTTATTTTTGGTTGTATGTTTTGTTAAAATTATCTTTAATGAAACGCGGGGGCTTTCAACCCACCGTTAACGATCAAAAACTACTTTCTCAATTGTTGTATCTTCAGTACTATTCCAATGCCTTAGCCTGAAAATCAACCCTCTTATGGAAAGTACGACTGCATTATGTGCCCCACTTCTCCAAGTTATTTTGACACCACAAGCATGCCTAGCTATCAGTCTATCAAAATGGTACTGAATTCTCAACCTGTTCTCATCATTATGTAAAGCAGGCCCATTTTATCTCTTCATGGCTGCCCCAAAGAAGAGAGACAAATGTAGCACAGCTAGCAGAATATATGATAGTAGATGTTTTTCTTTATCGTTTTTTAATGTTCATTGTCAAGTGATGACAGTGGTAAAGTGGCACTGCTACAGTTGGTATTGCTTTCCTTTGAAGATAGAGGAAGCATGTTTGAATTCGTGCTCTCAACTTCTCATCAACCTATGTAGATGATTTGTGTCTGAAAAAGCTGGTTATCAGAATCAGGTACGCATGATCCAATTGTGGTATTATTATACATATCGAAAGTATCAGTCCACAAAATCCTGGTTTGATATGTACATGTCTCAATATAGGCCGAGTTTTGTAACCAATAATCATGCAAGTATGGAAATCATGATTCTTGAATAGAATTATAGAAGGAAGTTCTATAAGTTTCTTATGCCAGGTGACTGATCGGAGTGGTTGATGCAGGAAAGACTGATGCAATGAAAGAAGAAGAAGAAGTATGACGAAGAAGTGAGAAGCTTAGGTGTCATAACCTGATCGTTACAAGATTCAGTCTAGTTGGGCCTAAGTCGACTGCCAAGTTGTCTAACCTAAGCCCGCTACTCTTTGTTTTGCGCATCTATTATTGGGTTTTTCCTCAGATTTGATGTCTGGTTGATAATTGTGGTGCAGTTTCGGACTATTGTACTAAGATGTTGAAGTCGTATTGTGAAAATTTCGAGATAAATCCTTTCAATTATATAAGAAATTGTTTGTGTGTGAGAAACCTCTGTAACTATTGTTTGAAAATTTTCAACAGAAATATTGGTTGCATCAGCATCCATTGTGTTCTCTCTACAATCTATATGACTGTTAGGATTGTGTCTTGTATACTCGTTGTTCAGATTAAAAGAAGGTAATATAAAGCACCGAGGTCGAAGAGTCGAAGCGAGTCGAAGCGAGTCGAAGGAGAACAGCAGCAGCAGCTGGTGCAGCTAGTTGTGGTCGACCGGTCTGGGTGACAGTCGACCGCACCCCCTGACCGTTATTTGTACTGGGAAGTCAGAAAGCGGTACGGTCGACCAGTCTTGGTGGACGGTCGACCGCCCGCGCCACTGTGTTCAGTTTTGGGCCTCGATTTGTTTGGTCGGTTAAGCCCAATCTTCAACTCCATGTTAGATCGTACGGTTCCTATTCAGTTACTTCTTTTCCATGTTATATCGGACGACTGAGGATCAAGATTAGACCTAGGATTTCTCTCTATTCTTCTATATATATTGTAAACTCCTCCAATATGAGAGGGAGTACTGCATAGAATCTTTTCTCCATTACAAAGAGAGGCTCGAGAGAGAGATAGTTCTTGGTGGGTGAGTTTAATTCTTTGTGTCAAGTGAATCAGTAACTCCTTGTAATCTCTTCTAGTTGAATATCAGATCTCCCTATATTTTTCCCCGGATTAAGCAAAAAGTCATCGTTGTTGTATTTGTGTTAGTTTGGTGGATCTACTTGCTTGCACAATTTGTTTGCCTCGTCTACTTCGACTTCCTCATTGCTCTAATTAGTTCCGCTGCGACCAAATGATGTTTGTTGACGCCCCAATCCCAACAATTGGTATCAAAGCTTCAGGTTGCTGAGTTTCTTGGTTAAGATGACAGGTCACAGTATTTTGAAGATCAAGCAGTTTGATGGTAAGATCAATTTCAATTTTTGGAAGACTGACATGTATGATAATCTTGTTCAAGAACGGTTGCAGTCAGCAGTAAAGAAGAAGGAAAAGCCGACTGATATGAAGGATGACGTTTGGAAAGATATTCGTGAAAGAGCCATAAGTCTAATTCGACTATCCTTGGCGGACGAGGTCAAGTGCAGATTTCTTGAAGAAACTGACGCGGCGAGTCCGTGGGAAAGACTCATAACTGACTACTCCGGTTCATCGTTATTAGATCGGATGCATTGGAAGAGGAAGTTATTCTGTTTATCTATGAAGGAAGGTACCGATCTCCAAGACCACATTACAGAGTTCAATAAGGTATTATCTGAACTTAAGGCGATTAACGCATATTTGTGTGAGGAAGATAAAGTTTCAACTTGATATATTCACTGCCGGATTCATACGAGCTTTTGAGCACGACCATGCTACACGGTAGATCTGCCAAGGAGAGTATTTTGGTAGATTGTGTAATCAAAGCATTGAAGGAAAATCAACTTAGGAAGGAGACCCATAAATCTTCGTCATCTATTCCTACAAGTTGTCTAGCAGTGGATGGTCCTTCGGGGGAAGACAAAGTGCTTTGCAAAAGGATTCGATCCGTTGCCGATATTGCAAGAGGCCAGGGCATGTCAAGAAAGACTACTGGAAATTGCAGAATCAGGAGAGCGCAAAGAACGAGGGTTCGGCTGCAAATGTGGTTAGTGCCTTTGATTCAGGTGATTCGTGTCTTCTTGTTTTAAATTCTTTAGAAGTGAATTCTAGTTGGTTTCTTGACTCCGGCAGTTCTTCTCATATTTGCTCCGAGAGGGAGTTGTTTTCTACTTATAAGTCTACTACGGGGCGTTGTGTGACAACGGAAACTGGAGAGATTTGTGAAGTAGTGGGTGAGGGGACAGTTGAGTTGAAGATGTCAGGTCTACATATGTTCACTTTAAGGGATGTTTTGCATATTCCTCTGCTGAAATGGAATCTGATTTCCTTGGAAACTCTTGATGCACGGGGCTGCAAGCACACAGCTCGAGGTGGAGTTCTGTCTGTTTTTCAGGGTCGTCGTAAGGTGATTAGAGGTATGAGAATAGTTGGGCCAAGCCAAAAAAATCTCTACAAGCTTTGGGGAATTCGAAAAACTTACGCAAGTGTTGCTCATTTTCCCGGTATTCCCACAAGCTCAGCTAGTTTGCCGCAACTAGATTCATCGAGACGTGACCACGACGTTTGAATATCGTCGAGAGGTGGAGAAAGCCTAAGGGTAGGTGGAGTTCGTGCGGAGTTTGGTAACTTCGTGAGTACATCTACGGAGGTGGGCCTTTGAGGGGCTGCACTGGATTTGGTGAGATTGGGTAGAGATCATTTCAACTAGAAGAAGAAGCTATTGTTCAAAGTTTTCTTTGCAAGTGGAATTTATTAGAATTTGGAGATGAGTAACACATCATGTGATAGCACTCGTATGCAATCCAATGTGGAGTTTGTTAGGATTGTGTCTTGTATACTCGTTGTTCAGATTAAAGAAAGTAATATGAAGTACGGAGGTCGAAGCGCGTAGAATGAGAACAGCAGCAGCAGCAGGTGCAGCTAGTTGCGGTCAACCGGTCTGGGTGACAGTCGACCGCACCCCCCGACCGCTATTTGTACTGGGAAGTCAGAGAGCGGTACGGTCGACCGGTCTTGGTAGACGGTCGACCGTCCGCGCCGCTGTGTTCAGTTTTGGGCCTCGATTTGTTAGGTCGGTTCAGCCCAATCTTCAACTCCAAGTTAGATCGTACGGTTCCTATTCAGTTACTTCTTTTCCAGGTTATATCGGACGACTGAGGATCAAGATTAGACCTAGGGTTTCTCTCTATTCTTCTATATATATTGTAAACTCCTCTAATATAAGAGTACTTCATAGATTCTTTTGTCCATTGCAAAGAGAGGCTCGAGAGAGAGATAGTTCTTGGTGGGTGAGTTTAGTTCCTTGTGTCAAGTGAATCAGTAACTCCTTGTAATCTCTTCTAATTGAATATCAGATCTCTCTATATTTTCTCCCGGATTAAGCAAAAGTTAACCGGGATAAGTCATCGTTGTCGTGTTTCTGTTAGTTTGGTGGATCTACTTGCTTGCACAATTTATTCGTCTCGTCTGCTTCGACTAACTCACTGCTCTAATTAGTTCCGCTGCGATCAGAGGGCATTTGTTGACGCCTCAATGCCAACAACGACTTGTTTAGATCCTTGGGTTTTTCGTTCAGCACGGTATTTTTTGCAACATCAAAAAGCTAGTTTCTTGCAAGTAGAAGAGAATATAATGAAGAGATTGAGATAATGAGTTCATGTATGATGATTACATGGGTGAAATAATTTGATGAAGTCTTATGATTTTTCCTGAAAAGCTATGTAGTGTGGGTTTCAGTGGCACACCTACATCATTCATTTTTTTTTTTGTTTTTGTTTCTTTTTGGAAGATCATCCCTGATAATCTCTACTATTATAATGGGAGAAGGGGTTAGTGTCATTTGTCACCGTTTTTTATTTTTTGTCATTTTGTCATTTTGTCAACACGTGCAGCGCACGTGTTGGCTGTTGGCTTTTTTTTTTTCAAATCCTTTTCATTCCCCTCCCCATTTTTCCAGGTGCAGCGCACGTGTATAATACTAGAAATTTTTTTGGGGTCCTTTTCATTCCCCTCCCCATTTTCCACACGTGCAGAAAAAAACACGTGCAGCGCACGTGTTGGTAGGTTTTTTTTTTGTCTTTTTCCTTCTTCCTCCACGTGCATCGCACGTGCATGATACTAGTATAATATTATAATGGGAGAAGACCTTAGTGTTATTTGTCATTTTGTCATTCTACCAATATGTGCAACATACGTACATAACTAATATAAAGAAGGTTTCCGGTTCAAATTCTTCCTGCGTCAGAGTTTTTTTTTTTTTTTTTTATGAAATTATTAAAACGTGCACCGCACGTGTATATTTATTTAATTTGATCACTTTACTTTTTGTAGACGTACATCGCACGTACATTATACTAGAAAAGTTGATACACGTGCAACTCCAACTCTTCCATTATAATCTTCACATTTAATTTTAAAAATATATAATTATATTTATTAAAACATGCATCACAGTGTAAATCTGAGGTTATACTTTATTTTTTAAAAAAATAATACGTGCAATGCTCGTGTATATTGCTAGTACATGATAGTTGGAACAGAGAATTTGGAGACAGGTCAGTGAATGTGGTGGATTTTTTATTTTTTCGAAACTCAGAGATATAAAAAGTCTTTTTTGTGTGTGGTTGTTTTCATGTTACACCTCATTTATCTTCTTCAATTTCCTAGGACCTTGTTTTGGCAAATATCTCTCTCATTTCAACTTGAAAATTATGCGAAAATATCTCTCTCATTTATCTTCTTCAATTTACTAGGACCTTGTGTTGGCAGATATCTCTCTCATTTCAGACTGAGTCAGGGGACTGGATAACCTACGTTGCGAGGGGCTAGTGAGAGTCAACGAGGGTCAAGCGAGAAAATGAGAACCAGGACTCAATCTGTACAGAGAGTTGTCAGATTGGTGGAGTGTCTGCGGTCTCGCATATGGTGCTTGAAGTTGACGCGTGAGTCATTAATAGTAGCGACAGAGGTGTCCGTGCGAGCACTCAGGGAGGAAAACTAGGACTCAATCTGTACAGGAAGTTGTCAGATTGGTGGAGTGTCTGCGGTCTATCATATGGTGCTTGAAGTTAACGTATGAATCACTGATGAGGGCGACGGAGGCGTTCGTGCGAGCGACGGAGCGGATAAACGGTATACAAGTAAGGAACTGAGAGAGAGAATGAGCTCAAATTGGCACGAAAAATTGATTTGGACAAGGCCACCCGATCAGTAGGATTACATTTCGTTGTATTTTTGTTTGTTGGTTGGGGTGTATGAATTTCAGAACCCAGCCTGTTGGGATCTGAACTTCATAAACCTTATTTTTTGTTGTTTGTTTTGTTAAATTTTTTAATGAAACACGGGGGGCCAAGGCCAACCTTTTACGATAAAAAAATAGAAAATTATGCGAAGGGATGATTCATATTTACATGTAGCACAATTTTTTTCCATGCAAATATCAGTCGCATAAAACATTTTAAAGAGTAGACATGGACTACCTTTCTCAAACTTTGTCATTCAATAAGTAATTCGTATAACAGTTTTGTCCGCCATTACGTGCATTAAAGGAGTTGTCTGTCGTTATAGTGAATGCAGTCAATGCGTTGTCTGTCGTTACAATTCTCACCTTGGCCCTATAAATAGAGGCCCCTCTCCCATGAATCACACCAAACTCTTCTCTTCCCAAACTCTTTATTCTATGCTTGTTCGAGTCTTTGGTCATATGGTGATAGATTTCAAACGTTGTCCAGTTTGAGAACGTGACGTGGTGCATGTGTCTGCTCCTCTTGTCGTTGCATCCTAGGAGACAGATACCTACGCAAGTTCCAGCACCCAGACGAGGCGAAATATGTTTTAAGGAGATTGTGTGATACACATGTCTCGACACAAATCGGTTCTATTTTATTGTTTTTCATTTTCCTTTAATTTTATTGGTTCTATTCTTCTTCCCCTTCTCTGATTTTTGTCTCTCAATCACATTTGAATTTATTGCAAACATTTTGTAACCAAATTTGTAATAAAGAAAATAAATTTCTCAAAATTGTTTTTTATTGTGATACAAATATTATAACAATGTAAAGCCTCCTGCTAAGGGACGAAACTGATTTTGCCAATATGTAGAACATACAATTTTTTTTATAAGACACTTTTTGAAAAATATTTGCAGAAAGATGACAGTTGCTAAAGTATTTGCGCTCGTGGGCTCAACAACTAAACTCGTCGTTCCCAACAACGAGTTTAGTTGTTTCATGCTCGCCGTTGGGACACGGCGAGTTTAGTTATTTCATGCTCGCCGTTGAGACATGGCGAGTTTAGTGCTAAATTTTTGAAAAACTCGTCGTTCCTAACGGCGAGTTCAGTTCAAAATTTTCAATGAAGACTCATCGATTCCAAAGGCGAGGACATTTATATTAAACTCGTTGTTTAGTTCAAAATTTTTAAAGAAGACTGTAACTTCCCGAAGAAATTTTAGAATAAAATACATTTTTTCATTTTTGCACGTGCAACGCACGTGCAATTTTATTTCATTTTTTGGTTCTAAAAATTTTCCTAAGTTATTATGTACAAAATTTCTCTTATTTATTTTGCCTCATTTTATTATTCATTATTAATTAAAACACATAGGCCTAAAAGATTAATTTAAGCCCATTAGAAAAGAAAAAAAATAATAATAAGAAGCCCACAAATAAAATCCTATATTTATTTTGTACACTTTCCTACACTTGTCATGTAACAAGCACCTAGGGTATAACTAAAAATAAATTAATTAATAAAATGAGAGGTGTGCATGTGTGTAGCATGTGCACGTGTTTTTGCTCAAAGGGGTGGCCAGTCATTGGGAAAAGAGAGGAGAGTGGAGGGAGAATGTGTGAGAGTGGGTGGTTGGTTGAGTAGTGGGGATCATTCTCCACCACACAAAAGTCCTATAAATACATACACCTATTCATGAACAATTGCACTAAAAAATTAATCGAATCAAAAGAGAGAAAAAGAAAGAGAGATAAAGGAGAGGTTGGTTTTTGATCTTTTGGAGTTGGAGTGCGGTTTTGTGCAAGGAGGAGAAGAGGAGTCAGTTGGTGTGCAGCTAGGAGATTTCTTTTTAGGAGTTTTTCTACATTTTGCAACGTAAGAGGTGGTGTAACCCCTGTTTTTCATTTTCTTGTATTTTGGATGTATTTAGCTTTTTCTGAGTATTTGTTCCAATTGTATTCTTCTGTTCTTTTTGAACCATGTATTTGTTCTTCGTTATCAATAAATCTATATGTCTTGCCTTTGATTCAATTTTGTGGCCTTGAATATTCTTGATTTATTATTTCTGTCAAATTATTGTCTCCGATTGAATTGCTCAATTCTAAATTTAATTGTTCATGGCCTAATTAATTATCTTTTGCTTCCTACCCTGTTGGATCCAATTCTTAACCCACTACCCTATTAAAGCCCTATTATTGTCTCCCTATTAAATCTTTGAATACCCAATACCCATAACCCGTTTTACCGTAACCGTAATTTACTCCTTTATAACCCCCACTGTTTAACCCTAATCCTATCTTATTTACCCTACTGTTAAACTACAGCTGCCACCCCCCCTGCTGTTTCTTCATCTTCTACCACCCGACCTCCCGAAAGCCGCCACCACTTCGACCGCCTCTCTCCCTCCTCCTCCTCATCATCATCATCGTCGTCCCCATGCCGCCATCACCTCATCCCCATCGTCTCCAAACTTCAGTGCGGGACTGCCCGCAACAGAGGATGGCTCTTCCAGCCAGGGGTCCAGTTCAGCCGGAAGTGCCAGTTCGTGGTCCGGTCAGGTCACCACTTTCCCCGCAGCGTCAGATAGTCGGTTAAAGGACCACGGCTCCCAGGGGAGGTCAGGCTTACAACCTGACAACTTCAGAAGCTGAGACAGCAGAAGGAGTTGTTGCAGGTTTTTTTTTTTTTTTTGCATTTTGTTGTTTTGTTATTTCCTTTGCTTCTTTCATTTATCTTGCACTGTTCATTCATATTTTCTTTCTGCATGTTATTCCCCATCTCTTAATCATCAATTATTTTTCCCTTGCTTTTTGACTCTATCTTAGGTGTTATCCTAGTTTGTTCTTTCCCTGCTCATGTCCTCTTTGATTCTGGGGCAACCAATTCCTTCGTCCCTTCCTGCTTTGTGGATCGACATCAGTTGGAGTGCAGCATCAAGCCAGAGGCTTAGAATATTGTCACAGGTGGCGGTGTTGTCATCTGTTCCCGGGAATGCAAGCAGAGTCCCGTGGTTATTGGTGGTGCAGATTTCAAGGCTGACCTGATCGTAATTAGGAATTCTGGATTCGACGTCATTCTCGGTATGGATTGGTTGGGTGAATCCCATGTTGTCATAGATTGTCGAGCCAAAAAAGTTGTATTCCAAATCTGAGGTCGCGCAAAATTTGAGTTCCATGCCGAGGAGATGCCCCTTGGCCGAGCTGAGACTGCAGTTGATCAGGAGACTTATGCTATGGAGTTGCACATAAGCTGTGAGGCTGCACCTCTAGTAGTGCAGGAGTTTTTGGATGTGTTTCCAGAGGAGCTGCATGGGCTACCCCCAGATAGGGATGTGGAATCGGTATTGAGGTTCAGCCAGGTACGACGCCAATATCGAAAAGTCCCTACAGGATGGCACCGGTTGAGCTAGCAGAGCTGAAGGTAAAGATTTAGGGTTTGTTAGATGTGGGGTTCATCAGACCCAATGTTTCGCCGTGGGGAGCTCCATTCCTATTTGTCAGCAAGAAGGATGGAAGCCGGCGACTGTGCATCAATTACCGAGAACTGAACAGTATTACTGTGAAGAACCGGTACCCGCTACCCAGGATCGATGATTTGTTTGATAAGTTGGGTGGTGCGTCTGTATTTGCGAAGTTGGATCTTCGCTCAGGGTACCATCAGGTCAAGGTGAAAGCAGCTGATGTGCAGAAGACAACCTTTAGAACGAGGTATGGGCATTATGAGTTCCTAATGATGCCTTTCGGAGTCACGAATGCACCGGCTATGTTCATGAGTCTGATGAATTAGGTATTTTCCCCATTCTTGGACAGATTCGAGGTGGTCTTCATAGATGATATTCTGGTGTATTCTCGAAATCAGGAGGATCATGCTGACCACCTGAGGTTGGTTCTGCAGACTTTGAGAAAGAATCAGCTCTATGGGAAACTCAGCAAGTGTGAGTTTTGGCTTGACCGAGTTACCTTCTTGGGGCACATTATCTCGGGCGATGGTATCTCAGTTGATCCGTCCAAGGTTGCTGCAGTGAGAGATTGGCCAGTGCCCAAGTCAGCTTCAGAGGTGAGAAGCTTCCTTGGTCTAGCTGGATATTATCGAAAATTCGTCCAAGACTTTTCGAAGATAGCGGGACCTTTGACTAAGCTGACAGTCAAGGATCAGAAGTTTTGTTAGTCTGAGGCTTACAACGGAGATTTTACTGAGTTGAATAGCAGGTTGATGTCAGCGCCAGTGTTGACTATTCCAGATGGTTCAAGCGGATTTGTGGTTCACTGTGACGCTTCTTGCAAGGGTCTTTTTGCAGTTCTGATGTAGAAGGGCCGAGTGGTTGCCTATGCATCTAGGTAGTTGAAGTCGCATGAGAAGAACTATCTGAATCATGATTTGGAGTTAGCGATAGTGATCTTTGCTTTGAAGCTGTGGAGACACTATTTACTTGGAGACCGAGTGGAAATCTTTACTGACCACAAAAGTCTCAAGTATGTCTTCACCCAGAAGGAATTGAACTTGAGGCAGAAGCATTGGTTGAGCTGATGGACGACTATGATATCAATCTGCAGTATCATCCAGGCAAGATCAACATGGTACCGAATGCTTTGATCAGGAGACCAACGCCATGTTTTTGACTCAGTAGAGGGATCTGGTTGAGAAGATGAGGAGGTTGGAGTTGGATGCAATTTTGCCGAGTTCTGATCGGAGTTATATGATGCTTCAGCTTCAGTCGTCTCTTGTTGAGCAGATTAAAGAGGCTTGGGCTGGTGATAAGCAGTTGTAGGGATTCAGCGTAGAGGTTGAGGCAGGTTCCAGAACAGATATGGTTATTCATGAAGATGGATCGCTTCGTTTTGGGTCCAGGTTGTGTGTCCCGAAGGGTGATGTTTGTCAGAGGTTGCTTGAGGAAGCCCACCTGTCGTCGTACTCTATTCATCCCAAAGGTACTAAGATGTACCGGGACTTGAAGCTTCACTTCTGGTGGCATGGTATGAAGAGGGTCGTGGCATGATTTGTATCTCAGTGTCTGATATACCAGCAGGTGAAGGCAGAACATCATAGAACTACCGGGCTTCTTCAACCGCTTCCCATTCCGGAGTGGAAGTGGGAACACATCAATATAGATTTTGTGACCGCCTTGCCGAGAAGTCCCAAGGGTCACAATGTTATTTGGGTGATTGTCGACCGACTAACGAAGAGTGCTCATTTCATTCCCTTCCGAGTCGAACATTCTACTGAGAGCCTAGCTGAGAAGTACATGAAAGAGATCGTCAGACTTCATGGGATTCCAGTCAGTATTGTCTCCGACAGGAATACGAGATCCAGGTCTCAGTTTTGGGAGACTCTTTAGAGTAGCTTGGTGATTAAACTGAAGTACAGTACAGCTTTTCACCGTCAGACAGATGGACAGTCAGATTGGACCATCCAGAATCTAGAGGACATGCTGAGGTCATGTGTGTTGCAGTTCGGTGGATCATGGGAGGACCATTTGCATCTTGTAGAGTTCTCGTACAATAACAGCTTTCAGGTCAGTCTTAAAGGTGCACCGTTCGAGGCACTATATGGTCGAAAGTGTAGATCACCAGTGTACTGAGATGACATTGGTGAGAGGAAGTTGTTGGATCTGGAGTTGATCACCAGGACTGTTGATGCGGTGACTCAGATCAGAAAGTATCTTCAGGCAGCGTAGGACAGGTCGAGGAGATGGGCAGATGTCCATAGGAGAGCCTTGGAGTTTGAGGTTGGTGACCATATTTTCCTTAAGGTATCGCCGTCGAGAGGTGTCATTCAGTTTGGTGGTGGGGGCAAGCTAAGCCCTAAGTTCATCGGGTCGTTTGATATCGTGGAACGAGTAAGCAGGGCAGTCTATCGTCTTGCATTGCCACCGGCTTTATCTGGGGTGCACGAAGTCTTCCATGTCTCACAACTCAGGAGATATATCCGTGATGAGAGCCATGTGATCGACTACTCAGAGTTAACCGTGCGGCCGAATATGTCTTGTGAGATTCTGCCAGTTGCGATCTTAGACCGGCAAGAGAAAGTGCTGAAGAACAAGGTCATCAAGCTGGTTCGAGTTTCTTGGAATCCTCACTCGCCGGGTGAGTCGACCTGGGAGTTGGAGGAGGAGATCCAGCAGAAGTTTCCTCATCTGTTTGAGTAGGTTTTTGTTTTGTTGATGTTCTATCTTTCTCTTTTCGAGGTTACCCTATGTACTTCTTGTTTGAATTTTGAGGACGAAATTCTTCTTGTTAGGTGGGTAGGATTGTAACTGTTGCCGCTGAAATCGGTGTGGGGAAAAACAGATAGATTTGTGGATTCTTGGGATGTCGAATAGTCAAACCTGAACACCTTTCCGCCGGAGTTTGACTGTGATTTCCCGCCGCTGACCTGTAAAAAGTGCGAAACACCGGGGTTGATCCCGGCGATGCACCCTCCGACGCTCAAGTCAGTAATCAGGAAGATTATGAAACAGCTTTGATTGGCAAAAGATTGATTACCTGTTAACAGTGGGGGATGGGGGGGTATTTATAGCCGCCTTAGGGACCAGTTTCGGGATAAGATCAAATCCCTACTTCCCAGTGATTGGATAGAAGGAATCAGGGCCATTGATTAAGTAAAATCATAAACCCTAATTCTATCTAGCCGGGCTGGGTTTCTTGTGGGTTGGAACCTGCACCCAGTTAAGACTGATCCGTTCGTGGGTTGTTGGGCCTTTCGAAAAAGGCCCAGTTCCCATTTCAAACCCGTTTGTAGGTAAAATTACCATTTTACCCCTGAGCTTTGAGATTCGCACCTGATTTGGACAGCTCCGATTTAACCCTTATTTTTAGCCATATCACGAGCTCCCCACTCCCGAAGACTGAGTGTGATCAATCTTTGAGGAGTATTTTTACTATTTTAATGGCTTGTGGAGTTGTATCGGAGTCCGAATGAGGGGTGTCGAATCTTCATATGAGGTATTGTGGTGATTTTCGGAGTGGGTTGCGTGTTCAAGGTTGTTCTTGAGCTCTTTTATACCTTTGGGAATTTTTCTTGACTTTTTAGTTATTTTTCGGACCATTTATTCAATTTTGCGGAGTGGTATTCTATTTTTCAGGAGCGCTGGTTAATTATTCTAAGCAACAATTATCCACCCAGGGGCTCAAAAATATTTCCCCGAATTTATAATTATTTTTTAGAATTCTTGATCAATTTTCCTGAATTTTTAACCATTTTTCCACAATTTTTAAATAGACAATTCGAATTAAATAGAATAAAAAAATAGATTTTTGATTCCCTTTATGACGTGGCACGATCTAGGCTCTCCACCAGCATTGGGCGCGAATTTTGGGGAGATCTAATGCCTGTGGATGCTTAAAGGTGTATTTTCCTTCATTCGGTGGCAAGTTGCTTCGGCGACGTTGCCGACCCCCACCAATCATGTGTTAAGAAGGAGGCCGAAGTCTAGGGGGGGTCGGGGTCCCCTACCGAGGTGTAGAGATACCTCAGCGTGGCTACACGTGTCGAAACAGGGGGTTCGGTGAGTTTTTGCCAAAGTCCGGAGTGAGTTTTCTTTCCATGTTTGAGTGTCGGTGCCAAGAGCGCTCGGCAAGGCGTGCCGAAGTCCAAAAGGGAGAATTTTTCCATGTTTGGGCGTCGATGCCAAGAATGCTCGGCAAGGCGTGCCGAAGTCCAAAGCGAGAGTTTTTTCTCACGTTTGGGCGTTGGTGACAAGAACGCTCGGCAAGGAGTGCTGAAGTCCCAAAGTGAGATTTTTTTCCCACGTTTAGGCGTCGGTGCCAAGAACGCTCGGCAAGGCGTGCCGAAGTCCAAAGCGAGAGTTTTTTCTTACGTTTGGGCGTCAGTGCCAAGAACGCTCGGCAAGGCGTGCCGAAGTCCAAAGCGAAAGTTTTTTCTCGCGTTTGGGCGTTGGTGCCAAGAACGCTCGGCAAGGAGTGCCGAAGTCCCAAAGTGAGAACTTTTCCATGTTTGGGCATCGGTGCCAAGAACTCTCCACAAGGCGTGCCGAATTCCAAAGCGAGAGTTTTTTCTCACATTTGGGCGTCGGTGCCAAGAACGCTCAGCAAGGCGTGCCGAAGTCCAAAGCGAGAGTTTTTTCTCACGTTTGGGTGTCGGTGCCAAGAACGCTCGGCAAGGAGTGCTGAAGTCCCAAAGTGAGAATTTTTCCAAGTTTGGGCGTCGGTGCCAAGGATGCTCGGCAAGGCGTGTCGAAGTCCAAAGCGAGTGTTTTTTCTCACATTTGGGCGTCGGTGCCAAGAACGCTCGGCAAGGCGTGCCGAAGTCCAAAGCCAGAGTTTTTTTCTCACGTTTGGGCATCGGTGCTGTTGCCGCTAAATTCGGTGTGGGGGCAAACAGACAGTATTTGTGAGTTCGTGAAAAACCTGAATAGCAAACACCTAACCTGTTCCGCCGGAGCTTGACCGTTGACTCCCGCCGTTCACCTGCAAGGAAGTGCGATACACCGGGGTTGATCCCGGCGACGCACCCTCCGACGCTCAAGTCAGTAATCAGAAATGATTAAGAAAGAGCGTTTAACTAGAAGAAGATTGATTACCTCTTAATGGAGATGGGTGAGGGGTATTTATAGGCGTCTTAGGGACTGGTTTTAGGAATGTAATCCCCGTGATTAGATAAGGAATATTCCCCGTAATCAGATAAGGCATGTAATCTGATAAGGTATATCCCCTATAATCAGTTAAGGAATTTAATCCCTAATCCCCAGTGAAAAGATAGCTGTGAATCATGGCCGTTGATTTAGATCTAATCAGGGACCTTGATTGTATCTTGTCGGATCGGGTTGGTAGCGGGTTGAAACCCGTACCCAGCTGAGGTGGATCCGTTTGCGGGTTATTGGATCTGTGAGAAGGAGACCCAGTACCTGCTTCGGACCCATTTGCATGTGAAATTACCGTTTTACCCCTGAGCTTTAAGATTCGAGTCCGATGTGAACGGTCCCGATTTAATCCTATTTTTAGCCGTATCACGAGCCCCCCACTCCTAAAGACTGAGTGTGATCAGCCTTTGAGGAGTAGTTTTACTGTTTCAATGGCGTACGGGATTTTATCGGTGTTCTCAAGGGAGTTTGGAATCTTGCTCGGGGTGTAACAGTGTTATTATGGGCTTGTAAAATGCCCAAAAATATTCTCAGAATTTTCTGGATTTTTGGTGATTTTTCCAGATTTTTTTGAATTTTTTCTCATTTTTTTGAATTTTTTATTCATTTTCCGAATTAAATAATTAATTATCAAAAATATTAATTAATTTTTCTAATTTAATAATTATTTTTTCAGAATTTAAAAATAATTTTTTCTGAATTAATAATTATTTTTAGAATTTTTAATTAATTTTTTTTCGATTTTTTAATTATTTTTTCGGATTTTTTAAATAAAAAAAACAATTAAATAAATAAATAAATAATTTAAATATTACCTGGACACGTGGCAGATTTCTGGCCGTCCATCGTGACCAGATGAGCACGCATCGTGAGGCAGATCACGATCTGGACACGTGGCAGATTTCTGGCCGTCCATCATGATCAGATGAGCACGCATCGTGAGGCAGATCACGATCTGGACACGTGGCGCGTTTCTGAGCGTCGATCGTGTCGCGACGCGAATTTTGAGACGATCGGACGGATCGTGTTGGTCGGTCTGTTTTTTTCTCAATTTACAGCATCGGTAACCCGGTACTTCGGTTCGGCGCCTCGGCAAAGACGGCTCGGCTCGGCCAGATGCGTAGGATGCTGCCACGTGGCGTTTTTTTTTTTTTTTTTTTTTTTTTTTTTTTTTTTTTTTTTCTTCTTCCTTCCTTCTGGCCCCGCTGCTTCTTCTCTCTTCTTCTACTTCGTTTCTGCTTCTCTTCTTCGCTTCTCTCTTTCTTCTTCTTCCTTCTCGCTGCTGCTTCTCTTCTTCGCCGTCGTGAGCTTCGACAGTGGGAGGCTCCGGCGATTGTTGCGAGCTCGGCGACGAAGGTGGCGAGCACGGTGATGGGTTGAGCTCGTGACGAAGTGGATTTGTAGCTCGACGAAGCTTCGAGCTTGGCACCGGAGTTTCGATGGGAGATGAAGGAGAGCTCAGCGAAGCGCTCGGTGATGCGGAGCTTCGGCGAGGTGGAGTTCGGCAGTAATGGCGAGGAGCATGGCGGAGCTCGATGTAGGGGATGCTTGCTAGCGCCATGGTGATGGGTTCAAGTTCGGAGCTCAATCGCGAGGGAAGCTCGGCGAGAGTGGGAGCTCGGCGAAGTGGGTCGGCATCTTGACGAGCTCGATGCTTCGGTGCTCGACGAAGAGAAGAGGCGAGCGTGGGGTTGAAGGAGCTGTCGGTGAGGTTGTCTGCGATCGGTAGCGGAGCTCGGAGCTTCGACGGCGGCATTGGAGCTCGGCATGGAGAGTCGACGAAGGTGGCGAGGCGGTGGCTCGTCGAGGAGGATGACGGAGCTTTGTGGCGGAGCTTGATGGGTTCGGCTCGGCATGGAGTTTGGCCATGGAGAAGGAGGTCTCCGTTGGGTTTGCTTTGCATGGACGCTCGGTGAAGGAGAGTTTGGGTTTTTTTTCACTGATTGTTTTGGCGGGAGCTTGGACGAGAAGAAGAAAAAGCAGGGGAAGCTATTTATGGGGTTCGGATTTTCGGGTTCGGGTCCCCTTAACGGGTCCGAGCCCGGCTTTCTTTTTTTTTTTTTTTTTTTGGTTTTTCTCTTCATCCTCTTCTCCTCTGCTCTCTCTTCTTCCTTGTTGCTCGGCTAATGCACCCGGTTCGGCAGATCCGAGCACGGATTTTGAGGAGAATTTTTTTTTTTTACTTTGCTGTTCGGTAGGTCGGTAGCTCGGATTTGAGATCCGAGCTACGTGGCTCAATCTGGACGGTTGATCACGATCGTGGCGCGAATCACGAGACAAGACGCACGAGTTTCGAGAAAACGTTATCTTGTCGTTTTGTGGTGACGTGGCGAGATCTGAGCCGTTCATCATGTTTTAGCACGAATTTTGAGACGATCCGACGGTGAGATGGGTTCGGTTGAATTTTTCTCCATATACGAGGGTCGGTACCCCGGCACCTCGGATCGGCACCCCGGATCGGCTCCTCGGATCATTGAGATGATGCCACGTGGCATGCCACGTGGCTTCTTTTTTTTTTTTTTTTTTTTTCCTTCTCCTCTGCTTCTTTGTTGCTCGGCTAATGCCTCTGGTTCGGCAGATCCGAGCACAGATTTTGAGGTGAATTTTTTCCCACTCCGCAGTTTGGTAGATTGGCAGATCCAAGCTACGCGACTCAATCTTGACGGTTGATCAAGATCGTGGCGCGAATCACGAGACAAGAGGCACGAGTTTCGAGAAAACGTTATCTTGTCGTTTTGTGAGCATGGCACGATCTGAACCGTCCATCGAATTCTGATGCGAATTTTGGAGAGATCCGACGGTGACTTTGCCTCGGGATGATTTTTTGCCATATACGAGGGTCGGTACCCCGGTACCTCGGCTCGGCGCGTCAGTAGTTCACCCTCTGCCCGTAGTAGCTCGGAGAAGAGGAGAAGAGGAAGGGGAGGAGAGGCATCTGGGTTCTCTCCTCTGCCTTGTTCTCTCACATTGTGGAGAAGCGGTGCTGGGAAGATCCTCGTAAGAGCCATGGGGAGACCCATTTTGTGAAGTGAGTGCAAGGAGCAACTCTAGGGGAGAGTTGTGCTCCGATCTCGTCGAGAAGAGCTATTTGAGAGACAAGTTTGAGGAGGAATCCTAGGAGAAAGCTGTGTTCCGAACTTGTGGAGAAGAGCTCCGCTTTGGAGGTGAGCGGAGTGAAGAGCTCGGCTGTAGGAGAGCCATCTGGACGAGGAGTTTGCGGAGCAACTCTAGGAGAGTTCTAGCTCCGAACTCGTTTGAGAAGAGCTCCGCTTCGGATGCGAGCGGAGTGGGGAGCTCGATTCGGAGAAGAGCCATCTGGAAGATGAGCTTGAGGAGCAACTCTAGGAGAGAGTTCTAGCTCCGAACTCGTTTGAGAAGTGCTCCGCTTCGGATGCGAGCGGAGTGGAGAGCTCGATTTGGAGAAGAGCCATCTGGAAGAGGAGCCTGAGAAGCAACTCTAGGAGAGAGTTCTAGCTCCGAACTCGTTGGAGAAGAGCCATCTGGAAGAGGAGCCTGAGAAGCAACTCTAGGAGAGAGTTCTAGCTCCGAACTCGTTTGAGAAGAGCTCCGCTTCGGATGCGAGCGGAGTGGGGAGCTCGATTTGTAGAAGAGCCATCTGGACGGTTGATCACGATCGTGGCGCGAATCACGAGACAAGAGGCACGAGTTTCGAGAAAACGTTATCTTGTCGTTTTGTGGTGACGTAGTGCGATCTGATCCGTCCATCACGATTGGGTGCGAATTTTGAGATGATCTAACGGCAAAATCGCCTCGGGACGATTTTTTGCCATATACGAGGGTCGGTACCCCGGTACCTCGGCTCGGAGACTCAGTGCTGTTGGCCGAGGCGCTGAGGCGTTTTGGAGGAAGTGTTCCTTGAAGATTCCGCCCCTCCGTGCTCAGTGGCTCGGCCGTTCGGCTGAGCTGTTCGGTAGCTCGGCTGTTCGGATGGCTCGAGCGTGAGGAGAAGCTCAGTGAGTTGATGAAGGGGATGGGTCGATGAAGCTCTGCTCCTCGGCTCGGGAGGATGGGTCAGCATATGGGAGAGGTGAGGGGATCTGAAGTTGTCTCTATTCTGTTTGGTTTTGGAGATTATTGAAGAGGAGCTCCACTCCTAGGAGAAGAGGTGCTGGGAAGACCCATTCTTTGAAGTGAGCGCAAGGAGCAATTCTAAGAGAGTTTTAGCTCCGATCTCGTCGAGATGAGCTATTTGAGAGACAAGTTCGAGGAGGAACTCCAGGAGAAAGTTGTGCTCCGAACCTGTGGAGAAGAGCTCTGCTTTGGAAGTGAGCGGAGTGAAGAGTCTTGACTTTGAGAAGAAAGAGGAAGGGGAGGAGAGGCATTCGGGTTCTCTCCCCTGCCTCGTTCTTTCGCACAGTGAAGAAGAGCAGAAGTGTTGGGTACTTTTGGCGGGAAGACTGAAGAAGGAGAAGAATGAAGGAGCTAAGAAGGGTATGGGTCGGACCGAGGGTATTGGATCCGACCCTGACCCGTTAGCCTCTTTTCTTCTTGCTCTTCATCTGCTTAGCTGCTCGGTAGATGCATCTTGTTCGGCAGATCCGAGCACGGATTTTGGGGCACATTTTCCGCCACTTTGCTTCTCGGTAGATGGGTAGCTCAGCTCGGATGGTCGTGGGGGCAGTTCGGAATGGCCATCTTCCTCCGGCCCGTTTAAGGACGAGCCGGTGAAGTAAAGTCAAGCCATAGGACCCTGACCATCGTGAGGTTAGTTTGAGGGATGCAGGAGCAGTTTCGAATGGCGAGCTACTTCTAATCCGCTTAGGAGCGAACTTGCGAAGTAGAATCGAGCCAAGTGTTGGACTCCGATCCATTCAACGGCTGCAGGAGCAATTTCGAACGGCGATCTACTTCCGGCTCGCCTGTAGACGAGCCGAGGAAGAAGTGTCGAGCCGAGTGCTGGACTCCGAACCATCGTGTGGTTAGTTTAAGGGATGCAGGAGCAGTTTCGAATGGCGAGCTACTTCTGGTCCGCTTAGGAGCGAACTTGCGAAGTAGAATCGAGCCAAGTGTTGGACTCCGATCCATTCAACGGCTGCAGGAGCAATTTCGAACGGCGATCTACTTCCGGCTCGCCTGTAGACGAGCTGAGGAAGAAGTGTCGAGCCGAGTGCTGGACTCCGAACCATCGTGTGGTTAGTTTAAGGGATGCAGGAGCAGTTTCGAATGGCGAGCTACTTCTGGTCCGCTTAGGAGCGAACTTGCGAAGTAGAATCGAGCCAAGTGTTGGACTCCGATCCATTCAACGGCTGCAGGAGCAATTTCGAACGGCGATCTACTTCCGGCTCGTCTGTGGGCGAGCCGAGGAAGAAGAGTCGAGCCGAGTGCTGGACTCCGAACCATCGTGTGGTGCTTAGCAAGTTGTGGGAGCAGCCATGTAGAAGAAGCTGGACTCCGAACTCGTTGAAAGGTGGTCCGCCTTGGAGGTGAGCGGAGCAAAGAGCTCGGCTCTGGAAGAGAGCCATTTGTGAGACAAGTTTGAGGAGCAACTCTAGAAGAGAGTTGTGAGCTCCGAACTCGTTCAGAAGAGGTCCGCTTCGGAGGCGAGCGGAGCGGAAAAGCCCGGCTCTGGGAAAGAGTTGTTTTCGGGACGAGTGTGAGGAGGAGCTCTTGGTGAGAGTTGTGAGTTCCGAACTCGTTGAGAAGAGGTCCGCCTTGGAGGTGGGCGGAGCAAAGAGTTCGGCTCTGGAAGAGAGCCATTTGGGAGAAGAGTTTGGGGAGCAACTCTAGGAGAGAGTTGTGAGCTCAGAACTGTCTGAGAAGAGGTCCGCTTCGGAGGCGAGCGGAGCGAAGAGCTCAGCTCTGGGAGAGAGCCATTCGGGAGATGAGTTTAAGGAGCAACTCTAGGAGAGAGTTGTGAGCTCAGAACTGTCTGAGAAGAGGTCCGCTTCGGAGGCGAGCGGAGCGAAGAGCTCAGCTCTGGGAGAGAGCCATTCGGGAGATGAGTTTAAGGAGCAACTCTAGGAGAGAGTTGTGAGCTCCGAATTGTCTGAGAAGAGGTCCGCTTCGGAGGCGAGCGGAGCGGAAGAGCCCGGCTCTGGGAAAGAGTTGTTTTCGGGACGAGTGTGAGGAGGAGCTCTTGGTGAGAGTTGTGAGTTCCGAACTTGTTGAGAAGAGGTCCGCCTTGGAGGTGGGCGGAGCAAAGAGTTCGGCTCTAGAAGAGAGCCATTTGGGAGAAGAGTTTGGGGAGCAACTCTAGAAGAGAGTTGTGAGCTCCGAATTGTTGAGAAGAGGTCCGCTTCGGCGGCGAGCGGAGGGAAGAGCTCGGCTCAGGAAGAGAGCCATTTGTGAGAAGAGTTTGGGGAGCCACTCTAGGAGAGAGTTGCGAGCTCCGAACTCGTTGAGAAGAGGTCCCCACCGAGGTGAGCAGAGTGGAGAGCTCGGCTCTGGAAGAGAGCCGTTTGTGAGACGGGTGCGAGGAGGAGCTCTTGGAGAGAGTTGCGAGCTCCGAACTCATTGAGAAGAGGTCCCCCTCGAGGTGAGCGGAGTGGAGAGCTCGGCTCTGGAAGAGAGCCGTTTGGGAGGCGAGTGCGAGGAGGAGCTCTTGATGAGAGTTGCGAGCTCCGAACTCGTTGAGAAGAGGTCCGCCTTGGAGGTGGGCGGAGCAAAGAGTTCGGCTCCGGAAGAGAGCCATTTGGGAGAAGAGTTTGGGGAGCAACTCTAGGAGAGAGTTGTGAGCTCCGAACTCGTTGAGAAGAGGTTCGCCTTGGAGGTGGGCGGAGCAAAGAGCTCGGCTCTGGGAGAGAGCCATTTGGGAGATGAGCTTGAGGAGCAACTCTAGGAGAGAGTTGTGAGCTCCGAACTCATTGAGAAGAGGTCCGTTCCGAAGTGAGCAGAGTGGAGAGCTCGGCTATGGAAGAGAGCCGTTTGTGAGACGAGTGCGAGGAGGAGCTCTTGATGAGAGTTGCGAGCTCCGAACTCGTTGAGAAGAGGTCCGCCTTGGAGGTGGGCGGAGCAAAGAGTTCGGCTCCGGAAGAGAGCCATTTGGGAGAAGAGTTTGGGGAGCAACTCTAGGAGAGAGTTGTGAGCTCCGAACTCGTTGAGAAGAGGTTCGCCTTGGAGGTGGGCGGAGCAAAGAGTTCGGCTCTGGAAGAGCTGTTTTCGGGACGAGTGTGAGGAGGAACTCTAGGGGCGAGTTGTGCTCCAAACTCGTTGAGAAGAGGTCCGCTTCGGAGGTGAGCGTAGCGGAAGAGCCCGGCTATGGAAGAGAGCCGTTTGTGAGACGAGTGCGAGGAGGAGCTCTTGATGAGAGTTGCGAGCTCCGAACTCGTTGAGAAGAGGTCCGCCTTGGAGGTGGGCGGAGCAAAGAGTTCGGCTCCGGAAGAGAGCCATTTGGGAGAAGAGTTTGGGGAGCAACTCTAGGAGAGAGTTGTGAGCTCCGAACTCGTTGAGAAGAGGTTCGCCTTGGAGGTGGGCGGAGCAAAGAGTTCGGCTCTGGAAGAGAGCCGTTTGTGAGACGAGTGCGAGGAGCAACTCTAGGAGAGAGTTGTGAGCTCCGAACTCATTGAGAAGAGGTCCGCCTTAGAGGTGGGCGGAGCGAAGAGCTCGGCTCTGGAAGAGAGCCATTTGGGAGGCGAGTTTGAGGAGCAACTCTAGGAGAGAGTTGTGAGCTCCGAACTGTCTGAGAAGAGGTCCGCTTCGGAGGCGAGCAGAGCGGAAGAGCCCGGCTCTGGGAAAGAGCTGTTTGTGGGACGAGTGTGAGGAGGAACTCTATGAGAGAGTTGTGCTCCAAACTCGTTGGATCTCGGCACGGGTGATTGGCGCCTCATCGTTCCTAGGCTGCTGCCGACCCGCAGGGGAGCGTGGTCTTCTTCTGTGATGCTCGGGGGATTCCTTCCTCCCTCTTCGGACATGGGACCTTTTGTAGTCTCGGCGGTGTGGAGATCGCTCACCCAGACGTTGCTGGCGGGAGGCTCCCTCTCGGGACCGCTTCTCGTCCAGACGGTGGCGTAAGTCCTCCAACTTCTACCGGTTGAGGATTGTGAGAGGCCATGGAATCCGTAAAGGCTTTGTGTATGGAGACGCGGTCTAGGTGGAGAGGTTGCTTCATGCGGGAGCCCCCCGCACCGGCATTCTGTGGACCGGAAGGACCCTTGGGGGATTGTTGATTCTGAAGAAGAGGCTGATCTTGTTGAAGAGGGTCCTCCACTTGAAGCGGGGGTTATCCCTGCTGCGGAGCGGGTTGGACGGGAACTACCTCTTGCTGATCAGCGGGGTTGGGTCCACGGTTGGACCCCTAGATCTGACCTTTCTAGGAGGCATGGCTGGAGAAGGTCGGACCAACGGGAAGAGGCGCTGCTATTCGTTTGGTTTTCCCACAGGCGGCGCCAATCTGTTGCCGCTAAATTCGGTGTGGGGGCAAACAGACAGTATTTGTGAGTTCGTGAAAAACCTGAATAGCAAACACCTAACCTGTTCCGCCGGAGCTTGACCGTTGACTCCCGCCGTTCACCTGCAAGGAAGTGCGATACACCGGGGTTGATCCCGGCGACGCACCCTCCGACGCTCAAGTCAGTAATCAGAAATGATTAAGAAAGAGCGTTTAACTAGAAGAAGATTGATTACCTCTTAATGGAGATGGGTGAGGGGTATTTATAGGCGTCTTAGGGACTGGTTTTAGGAATGTAATCCCCGTGATTAGATAAGGAATATTCCCCGTAATCAGATAAGGCATGTAATCTGATAAGGTATATCCCCTATAATCAGTTAAGGAATTTAATCCCTAATCCCCAGTGAAAAGATAGCTGTGAATCATGGCCGTTGATTTAGATCTAATCAGGGACCTTGATTGTATCTTGTCGGATCGGGTTGGTAGCGGGTTGAAACCCGTACCCAGCTGAGGTGGATCCGTTTGCGGGTTATTGGATCTGTGAGAAGGAGACCCAGTACCTGCTTCGGACCCATTTGCATGTGAAATTACCGTTTTACCCCTGAGCTTTAAGATTCGAGTCCGATGTGAACGGTCCCGATTTAATCCTATTTTTAGCCGTATCAGGTGCCAAGAACGCTCAGCAAGGAGTGCTGAAGTCCCAAAGTAAGAATTTTTCCATGTTTGGGCGTCGGTGCCAAGAACGCTCAGCAAGGCATGCCGAAGTCCAAAGCGAGAGTATTTTCTCATGTTTGGGCGTCGGTGCCAAGAACGATCGGCAAGGCGTGCCGAAGTCCCAAGTGAGTGACAGCTTGGAGATGACAGCTGGCCTTTTGACCGTTGATCCTCTGACGATTTTGACCGTTAGTCATTAATGCGACGGTACAACTTTTTGTTGTTTTGTGTAATGGGCCTGACTGTTGGTCTTTTGAAGCCCAACATCCTCGTTTTGTGTGCCCACCTCTATAAGTCTCACCCCTTCTCATTTTTCACTTCTCCGAATTTTCACTCAGGCAATTATTTTCACTAGAGAGAGATTCCGGCGATCGTCGACAGTACTCCGGTGAACTTTCCGACTGAGCGTGTCACTTCAAGGTAAATTATACTTAGTTTATTTCAAGTAGAAAATGTCTCTTTCCCCTATCTCGGAGCCCTCCCCCTCTACTGGCGAAGCGCCATCTCTGAGTCAGAGACCTCGCATCGACAAGGGCAAGAGAGTTGATGGTCGAGACACCAAAGTGGAAGATCCGAAGCGTATGGTGGAGTTCGGCAGACTGCCAGGCGTGTTGACGGGGCTCCATAGGGTTCGAGAGCTTTCGGAGGAGCATGCCGAGCGTATAGTATATGGCCGGGGGTGGAGCTTCGAGGAGAACGCAGCGAGAGAGACCTCAGAAGCAAACAACACAGTCTCCATTCTTAACGAGGCAGACCTGGCAGCGATCCGGGAGTGTTTTCATATCCCAGAGGAGTACGAGTTGATGCTGCCGGGTCCCGGGGTGAGGGCCAACTCGCCGATGCTTGTAAACATGTGTTTCTGGCTGGTTGATGCCTTCATTGCCGGGGCGCGTCTTCCTCTCCACCGTTCGCCGTTCAGGTGCTTAGGTGGTTCGGGGTCAGCCCCATCCAACTAATGCCGAACGCGTGGAGGGTCATCAACGGGTTCGCGCTCCACTGTCAGGCAGCCGGGATCGAGCCGACTTGAGGGTGCTCCGGACAATTTATCGGCTTCATCAGCAGCACAAGTCCGAGTTCTGATTCTACTTAGCTCCGAGGCATGGTGTTCGGCTCGTCAACTATCCCTACTCGATAAAGCACTGGCGAGACAAGTATTTCATAGTTCGGAGTCGCGAACCATAGCCCATACCCTCGGATTGGGTGGAAGAGGTGACGAAGAGAGTAAGGGAGTCGCCGGTGCTCTACCCCAACGAAGAGGGGATGGTTCAGATTCTCCTTGATTGGCCAAAGTTTGATTGGAAGGATCTGACGGAGGACGCGCTCTTCAGGGGAGGGCTCTGTCACGTAGATCCTAGTATGCGGCTTTATCTGTTTGTTGTTGTTTTTTAAAATTTCGTCATAACTTATTTTAACCGAACTTTTCTTTCGTTGCAGAGACTATGGATTACGATGCAATTCTGGCGCAGAGGGCGCCCCTCGGAAGCAAGGCACCTCGGAAGCGCAAGAGGGTCGCCACGAAGGTGACCGCGCAGAAGCCGAAGATCGTTGACGCCGCCGTTCAGGAGGCGAAGGCTTCAGCAACTGTAACCCCGAGGAGGGCGCCAGCAGTGACCCCGGCATCGGCCGAGGCTAGCGAGTTCCCGATGGCCGCTGCCCTCGGGATGGAGGCGCCCCCGTTGACGGCAGATGCCAAGGTGTTCCTCACTGAAGAGCACAAGAAGATATTCGTTCCGGACTGGTAGGTTCGGAAACTTGATGGCTTCCTCAGCGACTCGACGTCGAGTATGCAAGCGGTGAAGCACTTGGCGACACCGAAGAAGATGACGGAGCTCGCTCGATCGTTATCGCGCTTTTCATAACAAATCCACTTTATATTCTTACCAAAAACTAATCAATCACCAATCAATTAAATACAGATGAAATCTCACAAATATAGAATAATAGCAACTGGTCTTGATAGCTTTCTTGGACACTAATCAATCAAGTGCTCTTTTTGAATATCTTCTTCTTCTGCTTGATTTTTGCAATCTTTCTTTATTACTTTCCTTCTTTGAATATTCTTGAATCTCTCTTGGATCTCTTATTGATATTATATGATCCTGACAATCTGAACAACTCAATTTAAACTTATTAGTATTTATAGACACGTTTTGTGTACACCAAACTAAGAGTCAACATACACCTTTAAGCTTACACAATTCTTTAAATTGTTGAAGCATATGGCTACTTAAAGCGATAAAATGCACACAATTTTAAAGATTATGCACAAATGGTTCGGCTATTTTCAATGCATCTTGGACACATAAATTTAAAATATGACATACACATCTAACATGAAAAATTTCTAAATATGGAGGAGCTAATTGTGTTTTTAATGTACTAATCGAAACATTATTGTCAAATGCATTATCAAAACTAATACAACAAATTTGATCACGAATATGAAAGATATCACAAATTTCTAAAATACGATTTGCAATTACTAAACCATTATGGGGATACAATCAAACCGCAAGTGATATGTTCCTCTTTTAAATTATCCAATCACTATCGATCCAATGACAAGTTATGCCCATTATTGGAATATCGTTATAACCTTTCCAACAATCGGAAGTTAACGATACTCTACAAGTCAAAGAATACAATAGTTAATTAAAGTGTCTCATATTTTGGTGTAAAGTTTAAAACAATCGACCTTGAGTGTGTTTCTAGGATTCTTCTAAAATGAAGATTTAGTTTATTTTGGTTAAAATATTACATTCCTACTATCGAAGTAGGAAAAGGTAATTTCTCCTTAATAACTAGTCAGGCCATTTCCCGTCGAATATTTTTAGGATCATATGGGTGGCTATCTACATGTTCGATCCTATGGTGGATTTTTTGTTGGTCGGGTTGGTCTTGTAATAGATCATTGTGTACATTTTAAATGTTTCGTTTAATTGTACCTGTTCCCTCACCCTTCCACCATTTAAAACTCTTAGAACAAGTTTTACAAATCTTATGCCCTACACCCAAATTATCCTCTTCGGGGATATAGTCATAATATTTGTGTCAATCACTAGTTTTCCTTAGTTTTTCTATTACTATTGGGTTCGGTTTATTGTGTTTGAGTATCAACATCATGTATTTCTTCTTCTATGTCGTGTGGAGGGATATCGTGAGATCCTACCATAGGATTCATAAATTTGGTCTCTATTTGTGGGACTATTGGAGGTCGACGTGAAGAACCAGTAGAATCTTGTCTACTTTGGCTACAGCCGCTACCTCGTGATCTAGACCTGTTAATAGTATATGTGAAAATAGTGTATGTGAAAAAATAATAATTTATAGTGTTATAATAGTGTATGTGAAAAAATAAAAAAATAGCGTGGGCGACGATGCCTTCGAGATCGCTCGCTCAGCAGTATCGGTGAGTATCGATTTTATTTCTTGTAGATAACTTGCATATTTGTTTCTCTAACTTTTTTTTTGTTGTACGGCTGCAGATAACCGTCCACTTCGGTCATCTTATGGAGAAGATGACGGAGCTCGAGAAGGACCTCAAGAAGGAGGTCGACCGTGCTCGAGCTGAAAAAGCTCGTCTTGCCGACGAGCTCGAGAAATTGAAGATTGAGGCTAAGGGGAAGACGACGAGGCTGGAATACCTCGAAGGCCTCGTCACGAAGCTCGAGGGTGTTCTGCTTCGGCAGAGGGAGGAGTCGGCCAAGCAGCAGGCCGAGGCTATGGAAGCTGCCAATGTTGCGGCGGTGAAGGAGGCCGAAGCTGCAATGATGGAGAAAGCACAGGGCTTTCTCGCGGCCAATATGGCGAAGGCATACGCTCGCGCCATTGAGCAAGTGTCGGAGCGATACCCCGAGGTCGACTGCTCCGGATGGCGACTCTTCCCCGACCATGTCGACGGCTTCGATGACGAGTCCGAGGGGGAAGCAGGGGACGATGAAGACGACGCCGAGGTCGAGATCATTGGCGAACGCCAGGGGTCCGTGGTGACTCTACTAGCGATGGTCGCGCCTTCGGGGGAATCCGACCCCGTGCAATCCCGTCGCCCTGGGAAAGAGGTCGCCCCCTGACTTCTTCTACTTCTTTTTTCTTCTTTCTTTTGTACCTTTTGATGTATCGCCTAATTGTGGATTGGCCACTGCACTTTTTTTAAATGAATGAAAATCCATCCTTTTGAGTTCGACTAAGTGTGTGTGAATCTTTGAAAATGAATTTACAAAAATTTTCTTGAAACTTGGCTAAGTGTTCACGTCGCGCTGCCTGAAGCTTCGGCTACGTGTTCACAAAATTCTTTTTTTTTTTTTGGAAATTCTACTGCGCACACGTCGCCTTGTTCAGGAGTCGTCTTTGTGTTAACCAAATTCGCTAATTTTTTCAGCTCGTTGAGGTGACACAGCTTGTCGAAGCAACTCATGCGGTGGAGGAGTTACGTTCCAAGGTCAGCCTAGGGGCGACAAATTTGTGCCTCGCTAGGTGCCGAGAGCACCTTTATGAAGTTAAGTTGGGGCTGCACATAGCCGAAAGTGAACGAAATCATCTGCAACTAATTGTAGGCCGCCGAGACATCGAGATTCGAAGACTGGAAGGGAGGCTTGCTGAGATGACCCCCGAGGGCGATGATGATGGCTCGTCAACAGCCTTTAGTCTAGGCCTGAGGCTTAGGTGTCTCCGCCAATCCTTGTCGAAGATGACAACGGAGAGAGAAACTATTAGCTGAAATTCACCACTTGTTGATAGTAGAAGGCGAGCTTTTGGCGGGGAGAGAAGAACTAATAGCAGCGATGGGGAAATTGATGGCGGAGCGCGACAAGTTGACGGTGGAGGTCGACGAGCTGAAAAGGGTTGCGGTCGACAAGAGTATCGAGGTTACTCAGCTTCGCTGAATTATTGCCGACAGTTCTGGTGCCGCAGGCTCCGCTGTGCTCCCTCGCTTCAAGATAGCCGTGAAGGACGACTCTCTAAAGCAACGAATAGTCGAGCTAGAGGCGGAGGTTGCTCGCCTCAAGCCCCAATCGAGACGGATCAACGTCAGAAGCACTTCGTGTACCCGTGAAGAGAGCGAGCGAGGGATTTCGTTTTACGAGCTTGCAACTCACTCGCCCGTTGATCGGCGAAGTCCAGGTGACGTCTAAAGTGGGGTGGCTGTTTCGTCGAGTGGAGCGTCCGTTGGTGTGACTATCAGAAGCAGCGCAGAAGATACATCTCAGTTTGCCGGTCTAGGGACGAGCTCCGAGGTTAGGCGCCGCTGTCCCCGGGTGTCTTTAAACCGGAACATCCCTGCGCCTAGGAGGCGTTGAAGTAGTTTTTTTTTGTTTTTCCAAGTTTTGCACCTTGTCTAAGTACGAGGAGTCGGTCTTGTAATTTTGTTTTTTTTAATCATTCGTTGTAGAGAAAAGTACAAGTCTTGTAATTTGGTTTGTTCCCCAAACTTTATAGAAGCGAAGCTTGTTTCTTCTTTTGAACTTGTGTGTTTTGTTAGTCATCTATGGTTGTAGGAGCACGTCCCAACGGCGAACCACTTCTAGCTCGCTTAAGAGCGAGCTTGCGAAGCGGAATCGAACCAAGTTTTGGACTCCAAACACGTCGTTCGAGTAAGTTTTAATGGTTGTGGGAGCAATTCCGAATGGCGAACCGCTTCCAGCTCGCTTAAGAGCGAGCTGGTGAAGTGGAATCGAACCAAGTTTTGGACTCGGAACACATCGTTTGAGTAAATTTCAACGGTTGTGGGAGCAATTCCGAATGGCGAACCACTTCTAGCTTGCTTAAGAACGAGCTTGCGAAGCGGAATCGAACCAAGTTTTGGATTCCGAACACGTCGTTCGAGTAAATTTCAACGGTTGTGGGAGCAGTTCCGAATGGAAAATCACTTCTAGCTCGCTTAAGAGAGAGCTTGCGAAGCGGAATCGAACCAAGTTTTGGACTCCGAACACGTCGTTCGAGTAAATTTCAACGGTTATGCGAGCAGTTCTGAATGAACCACTTCTAGCTCGCTTAAGAGCGAGCTTGCGAAGCGAAATCGAACCAAGTTTTGGACTCCGAACACGTCGTTCGAGTAAATTTCAATGGTTGTGGGAGCAATTCCGAATGGCGAACCACTTCTAGCTCGCTTAAAAACGAGCTTGCGAAGCGGAATCGAACCAAGTTTTGGACTCCGAACACGTCATTCGAGTAAGTTTCAACGGTTGTGGGAGCAGTTCCGAATGGCGAACTCCTTCTAGCTTGCTTAAGAGCGAGCTTGCGAAGCGGAATCGAACCAAGTTTTGGACTCCGAACACGTCGTTTATGCGCAATTAAAGGTCTTAAACAAAGAGATAAAATAATGAGAGAATTATCAGGGGAATGAAGTTCTTTATTGGTAACTGCTAATCAGCCGCTTCTAAGTTGCAAGCCATTATTACAATGGGAAAATAAAGAAGCAAATACAAATAAAAGATAGGAACGGCTCGACATTTGATGGTACTCGGAGAGGCGTTCAAAGACCTTCTTGGTACTTCAGTAAATGGTCGGCATTCCAAGTTCTTGGTATTTCTCTGCCATCAAGGTTTTCGAGACGATATGCTCCGGGCCGAACTACCTTGGAGATCTTGTATGGTCCTTTCCAATTCGGGGCTAGCTTGCTATTTTGACTGGGGAATGAGATGACTAAGTCCCCCTCCTTGAGATCTGTAGGACGGACCCTTTTGTTGTAGGCCTGCTCAATTCTTCTCCGATAATTTTGCTGGCGAATTGAGGCTCTTTTGCGGAGCTCATCGATCAGGTCCAGGTTCGCTCGGAGCTCTTTGGCGTTCTGCTCTTCATCATAAGCAATAAGGCGAAGGGACGGCGAACCAACTTCTAAGGGGATTACGGCCTCGGACCCATAGGTGAGATTGAAGGGCGACTCTCCTGTGGGGGTCCTTTTCGTAGTGCGGTAGTTCCACAATACGTTAGGAAGTTGGTCTGCCCATAAGCCTTTTGCCGACTTATCTAGTCTCTTCTTGATGCTGGATAGGATCTGCCTGTTGGCGTTCTCTACTTGACCATTGGACTGAGGATGGGAGACGGAGGAAAAGCGTTGCTGAATGCCAAGGTCTTCACATAAAGAACGGAACGTTGCCCCTGTAAACTGTGTTTCGTTATCTGTTATTAGAATCCGAGGTACACCGAACCTACAAATTATATTTTTCCAGAAGAATTGCAGCACTTTATTCTCAGTAATAGTGGCCAGTGGTTCGGCCTCGATCCATTTAGAGAAATAGTCGATTGCCACGACTAGAAACTTGAGCTGGCCTGGAGCTGGTGGGAACGGACCTAGCAAGTCCATCCCCCACATTGCGAAGGGAATTGGACTCGAGAGAGATATGAGTTGTGCTTGGGGTAGGCGGCGGATGTTAGAGAACTGCTGACAAGGGCTGCATTGCTGGACATGTTGCTCGGCATCTCGAAGTAGGGTAGACCAGAAGTACCCATAGTTCAAAACATTCCTGGCGAGGGACCTTGACCTTGAATGGGCTCCACGTATACCTTCGTGGAGTTCTTGCAAGGCATACAAGGCCTCTTCCGGGGAGAGGCATCTCAAGTAGGGTCTGCCATCTAGTTGGGTATAGGAGTGTTTGTACAAGACTCCTTCAACAAGGGTGTACCGCTCCGCTTTCGTTCGGATTCGACGGGCTTCTTTAGGATCTTGGGAAAGGGTCCCATCCCTGAGGAACTCTATTAAAGGCTTCATCCAGTTGTCCCGGAGTTGGACGGGTAGCGGCTCCATCGAGTCGGCAGATTCTTCTTCTATGCTTGGTCTTAGGAGTACTTCGATTAGGACGGTCTGTTCAAGACCTTAAAGGGAGGAGGATGCCAATTTTGAGAGGGCATCTGCTTGGGAGTTTTCTTCTCTAGAGATCTACTGGATTTGTGCCTCTTCAAACGAAGCCATGAGACTTTGTACCTTGGCTAGGTACTTAACCATTCGGTCGTCTCACGCCTCGTAATCTCCTAAGACCTGATTAACCAACAGCTGGGAGTGACTGAACCCTGGACACATTGCACTCCTGCCTTGCGAGCCATGCCCAAGCCTGCTATTAGGGCTTCATACTCAGCTTTGTTGTTGGAGGCTTTAAAGTTGATGCGGAGGGAGTATTGGAGAAGGAAGTCATCTGGGCTTGTTAGAATGACTCTGGCTCCGCTCCCTTCGGTGCAAGAAGACCCGTCTACATATACTGTCTAGATAGGCGGTCCATTAGCCGCTTGACTTACTTCCGGGATGGTACTTTCTACTATAAACTCAGCCAGGGCTTGGGCTTTGATAGCGGTCAGAGGCTAATAAGATATGTCATGTTGACTTAGCTCGATCGACCACTTCATCAGACGCTCGGAGGTCTCGGGCTTGTGCAGGACTTGCTTGAGCGGCTGGTCGGTAAGGACGACCACCGAGTGGGATTGAAAATAGGGGCGAAGCTTCCTGGCTGCCATAACCAAGACGTATGCTATCTTTTCCAATCTCGGATAGCGGAGCTCAGCGTCTCTAAGGACCTTGCTCACATAATAGATAGGCTTCTGAGCCTTCTCTTCTTCCCTCACTAGGACAGCACTGAGAGTTTGCTCGGAGGCAGCGAGGTAGAGGTAGAGCATTTCCCTGGGAGTAGGCTTACTGAGGAGTGGGGGGTTGACCAGATAGGCTTTCAGTTGGTCGAACGATTCTTGTTGTACTGGCCCCACTCGAAACCTTTAGCCCCTCTGAGGACTTTGAAGAAAGGAAGACACTTCTCCCCTGACTTGGACAGGAAGCGCCCTATAGCTGCGAGGTGTCCTGTGAGCTTCTGAACTTCTTTCACATTTGTAGGAGGAGCCATGTCGAGTATGGCGTTGATCTTCTCGGGGTTAGCCTCGATCTCCCTTTGACTGACCATGAAGCCTAGGAACTTACCAGATGAGACCCCGAATGCACACTTATTCGGGTTCAGTCTCATGTTATGCTTCCTCAATACATCGAAGGCTTCTTGGAGGTCGGTGACATGGTCGGACCCCTGGATGCTTTTCACTAGCATATCATCAACATATACCTCCATGTTCCACTCGATTTGATTCTTAAAGACCTTGTTGATAAGGCGTTGGTAGGTTGCACCAGCATTTTTTAGCCCGAAGGGCATCACCCTATAATAGTAGAGGCTTTGATCTGTGATGAAGGAAGTCTTCGGGATACCCGGGGGGAACATTCTGATTTGGTTGTACCCGGAGAAGGCATCCATGAAGCTCAGCAGCTCATGGCCCGATGTAGCATCGATCAAGGTGTCGATGCAGGGGAGAGGGAAAGGATCCTTGGGGCATGCCTTGTTCAAGTCAGTGAAGTCGATGCAAATCCTCCAGCTTCCATTGGCCTTCTTGATCATAACAACATTAGAGAGCTACTCGGGATAGTTGACTTCTTGTATGAACCGTACTTTGAGGAGCTTGTCCACCTCTTCCTTTATGGCCTGCTGGCGCTCAGGGACGAACTTGTGCCTCTTCTACTGGACCGGTTTGGCTCCCAGAGCAACACTTAAGTGGTGGACGAGGAGGTCCTCGGAGATCCCTGGCATGTCGGCAGCTGTCCAGGCGAAGAGGTCATGGTTCTTCCTGATGCAATAGACTATGTCAGAACAGAGGGCAGAGGGGAGGGTCTTGCTGATGAAGAATTTGCAGTTCGGATCTTGCTCTGAAAAGAGAACTTCCTCCAGCTCATCTACTGGTTCTAACATAGGCTGGGTGTTCCCCTGGGGAATCTCAAGAGTCTCGAGGGAAAGAAAAGGTCCCCCGATCGAGGTCATGTAATACTTGCATGCCATCTCCTGACTTCCCCTTACTTTCCCTACACCTGCCTTGGTAGGGAACTTCATTTTGAGGTGATAAGCCGATGGGACAGCTTCTAGGGCAACTAGGCCAGGTCGGCCTAGAATCACATTGTAAGCGGTTGGGACGTCGACCACCATGAAGTCCATTGGCTCCGTCCGGGTAGTAGGAGTTTTGCCAGTGGTTACGCCAAGGGTTATCACCCCTTCGATAATCACTGGCACTCCCGTTAACCCATGGAGCGTATAGCCGGTGGGCTTGAGCGTGTCCCGCGATAACTTGAGTACTCGGAAGGCCGCCAGGAAGAGTATGTTGACAGAACTGCCATTATCCACCAGAATTCTCTCCACTTTGCCATGTGGAGGTTAATCACCAGTGCATCACAATGGGGGGTCTGGATGCCCTCTAGATCTTCATCCGAGAAAGTAACTGGGACTCTGAGACCTTTGGGAGGGAGTATGCTGTGCACAGAATTGACTTCCCTGATGAAAGCCTTTCGAGAAGAGTTGGAGGTTCCTCCCATTGGGCCTCCATGGATGAGGTGCAAGATGCGTTCCTCTTCAAACTTGGGAGTCTTGTTACACCTCTCGGGATGCTTGTTAGCCCCCCTGGGGGGTGGAGGAAGATCAATTCGGTCCTTTATTACAAACTTGGATAGCTGCCCTCTCTGAATGAGGGCTTCGATTTCGTTCTTCAGAGCCCGACATTCGTTGGTGTCGTGGCCGTGATCTCAATGATATCAGCACCACTTCTCCTTATCTCTCTTCTTCCTGGGGGTATTCATGTTCGGGGCAGGGGGCAGGACTCCCTCTTTCTCAACCTCCATGAGAATAGTTGAAACATTGGTGTTGAGAGGGATAAACTTCTCAAATCTGGGAGGCGGGCGGTGCTGACTCCCGTTGTCCTTCTGGAGCTTCTTAGCTCCCTCATCTTCAGCTACCTTTCTCTTGCTTCCTGAGAAAGACCCTTTGAATGTGGGGCGATGTTCAGCTTCCTCAGCTCGGATGTACTTCTCGCTTCTGAGAAGAAGATCGGAGAAGTCTTGCGGGGGCTTTTTGGCTAGGGAGGACTGAAGGCTCAAATTGAGGATATTGGCCTGGAAGGCGACTGCAGCGACCGATTGGTCGAGGGAGGCAATGGACCTAGCTTCCGCGGTAAACCGCTTAACACAATCTCTTAGTTTCTCAACCTTCTTCTGATTGAAAAAGAGTAGTGAAATACTAGTCTTCTCGGTTCGGCGGCTGCTCACGAAGTGGGTGGTGAAGAGGGTCTCAAATTGTTCAAAAGAGAAGATGGAGGATGGGGCGAGGCGGGAGTACCATTCTCGAGCCGGACCTTTGAGAGTAGCTGGGAAGGTCTTACACAGTAGAGCATCGGAAGCCCGGTGGATCATCATGAGAGTTTTGAAACTCTCGATGTGATCCACGAGGTCTGACTCCCCTGTATATGTCTCGAACTATGGTGGCTTAAAGTTTGCTGGAGCGAGAGCCTCCATGATGGTTCGGGAGAACGGAGGTCTGCTTGGGCGAAGGGTCCTCCCTCTTAGCTCTTCTTCCCTGTCTAGTTGACCGAGGCACCTCTCAATCTCGTGGAGACGGCGATAGACTGCATAATCCCTTCGACGGTATCCCAGTGAGCTTCTGGACTCATCTTCGTTCAAAGGGGAGCGAGGGCTACGGCAGCGGTAGCTCAGAGAATGACGAGGACTTCGGGACCGAGGAGGAGGGCTTTGAACTGGCAGAGGAGTGGGGACCCTCTGGGCATTATTGTTGTTGTTTGGTGGGAGGTTGAGGGCCTGCAAGATTGTAGCCTGGAACTGTTGGAATTCGACACGTGTGATAGGTCCGTTCTCGTCCTTCTGGGGCTGCCGACCAGCGGGAGAATGAGGCCTCCTTCGACGGTACTCTGGGGACTCCCTCCACCTCCTATGGAGAGGGGAACTCCTATGGTTGCGACGGCGCGAAGATCGCGCATTTGGACGTTCTGAGCGGGAGACTCCCTCACGAGCCCGCCTTTCATCCAAACGGTGGCGAAGGTCCTCTTCTTTCTGCCGGTTAATGAGGATGTTGCGGAGGTCTTCTGAAGGCCGAGGGTTGTGAGTGCCATGGAGTTGGTTGAAGGGTTATGTATGGAGATATGGTCGCGGTGAAGAGGTTGCTTCTGAGGGTTGAGGACGAGAGGTCCCTATACCAGCGTGTTGGGGCCTGAGTGGAGCCTGCTGGTGTTGAAGATTTTGGAGATGAGGTTGTAATTGCTGTAGCAGCTGATCGGGTTGAGAAGGGAACTGTTCCTGAGGTTGGATGGGTTAGAGGGGAGCCTCCTGTTGCGATTGAGGAGGAGTGGGTCCACGGTTGGACCCTCTAGATCTCAGTTTCCTTGGAGGCATGGCTGGAGGTGATCTTAACCGATGGAAGAGGGTGGATTGCTATTCGTTGGTTCCCACAGATGGCGCCAATCTATTGCCACTGAAATCAGTATAGGGGCAAACAGATAGATTTGTGGATTCTTGGGATGTCGAATAGTCAAACCTGAACACCTTTCCACCAGAGTTTGACCGTGATCTCCCGCCGCTGACCAGCAAAAAGTGCGAAACACAGGGGTTGATCCAGGCAACGCACCCTCCGACGCTCAAGTCAGTAATCAGGAAGATTATGAAAGAGCTTTGATTGGCAAAAGATTGATTACCTGTTAACAGTGGGGGATGGGGGGTATTTATAGCCGCCTTAGGGACCAGTTTCGGGATAAGATCAAATTCCTACTTCCCAGTGATTGGATAGAAGGAATCAGGGCCGTTAATTAAGTAAAATCATAAACCCTAATTCTATCCAGCCGGGCTGGGTTTCTTGCGGGTTGGAACCCGCACCCAGTTAAGACGGATCCATTTGTGGGTTGTTGGGCCTTTCGAAAAAGGCCCAGTTCCCATTTTGAACCCGTTTGTAGGTGAAATTACTATTTTACCCCTGAGCTTTGAGATTCGTGCCTGATTTGGACGGTTCCGATTTAACCCTTATTTTTAGCCATATCAGTAACCCGTGTTTTTCATTTTCTTGTATTTTGGATGTATTTACGTTTTTCTGAGTATTTGTTCCAATTGTACTCTTCTGTTCTTTCTAAACCATGTATTTGTTCTTCGTTCTCAATAAATCTATCTGTCTTTCCTTCGAATCAATTTTGTGGCCTTGAATATTCTTGATTTATTATTTCTGTCAAATTATTATCTTCGATTGAATTGCTAAATTCTATATTTAATTGTTCATGGCCTAATTAATTATCTTTTGCTTCCTACCCTGTTGGATCCAATTCTTAACCCACTACCCTATTAAAACCCTATTATTGTCTCCTTATTGGATCTTTGAATAACCAATACCCAAATCCTGTTTTACCCTAACCCTAATTTACTCCTTTATAATCCCCACTATTTAACCCTAACCCTCTCTTAATTACCCTACTGTTAAACCACAGCCCCCCCCCTCCCTACTGTTTCTTCATCTTTTACCTCCCGACCTCCCGAAAGCCGCCACCACTTCGACCGCCTCTCTCCCTCCTCGTCATCCTCGTCATCATCGCCGTCCCCGTGCCGCCATCACCTCATCCCCGTCGTCTCCAAACTCCACTGAACCCATTATCCCCATCTCCTTGACGACCACCATCGTCGCTATCCTGCCTCGTCACCCCGTCTTCTTCCTTTCCGTTGTCCCCCGCAAACACCGAAGACCCCTCACCCCTCGTTGTCGTCGTCCAGAGCTCGAACTCTGCCATTTCACCCTCCTCTGTTTTACCCATAGAACAGAGCGTCGCTCTATCCCTCGATGTTCTTGTCGCTGCGTTGCTTCCCGACTTTTAGCGTCCTGTCGTCGCCACCCTTGCTCCTGTCACTGTCGTCGCTCCTCGCCGCAGTCGCCATTGAGTCGTTGTCCCTCTCTCTCTCTTTCGCTTCGTTGGTTGTGGTGTTTTCTATTCGTGAAGAAGGGGAGAGATTGATCCGGTGTTTGGTGTTCTGTTGAGAAGGGATCCGGTGTATGGGTGTTTGCTGTTGTGTGGGTGTTTGCACGTTGTTCGCATGTGTTTTCGTGTTCGTGGTTCGTTGCCCGAGATCCGTTCCCGTTATTATGTTCTTTCCGTCGGATTCGTCGTCTCTCAAGCAAGTAACTTGTATTATTTTTGTTATATATACGAGTACTAAATACCGCCTGTAGTGTGGCTTTTGTTTCTAAATTTGTTTTGTTGAAAAACCCTTGTTAGATCTTGCCTCTATTTGTTGATCCATCTGTAGTTGTCCTTTGTTACACACACGACATGAAATTAATTTAGATCTAATTAAATTTTTGATGCATGTATGTATGTTGTTCCGTGATCCGTGACATGTTGTATGAATCTTGCATGCTTGATGCGTTAGTTGTAGTGTCTTGTCGTAGACTTGTTAGACACTCATACCATGTTGTTTTGGACATCTATTATACCATGTTTTGTATTTCGTTTTAAATTGGATTGTTGCATATGAACTATTTGATTTAATGCATGAGAAAATTTTCTGTTTTTGCTGCTGCCCTGTTTTGTTTCTGTATTTTAGACCCTGTTAAGGTCAGTAAATAAAACTAATTTGTGAATATAAATCTTAGATTTTGTTGTCCATTTTCCAGAATTTTTGACAGATCTCAGTTTCGATTTGTGAGGTGTGATTTATTGTTGTTTCACTACAGATGTGTAGACTATTCCAGATTCTGTTTTATGTGAATTCTGTATAATTATTTATTTTAATACTGATGTTAAAGATAAAATTTGGATTTAATATTTTGCTGGATATGACTAGACTTGACTGGGATTAACCCCAAATTTTTGTAGATTTATTTGATAACATTTATAAACTATTCTATACATGTGAACAAACTATTATAATTTCAGAATTGCACGCCGTTCAGCAAATAACCATGTTTTCAACCTGATTCTAGTTGTTGTTGGCAAAAACTTTGTCAATATAAAATGTAGCCTGTTGTATCTATTTTACAACCCTTTTGATGGATTTGGATTCCGAGTTACACTTTGTAATCTATCCCTGTTTTGGTACTGCTGTGTCTAAAGTTCTAGATTTACAAACTTGTTGTATTTTGCTGTTTTCCGATTTTATTTGACTATACTATCTGAGTTGGAATACTATGAAACTATATTTTCTGATACTAGACACAATAGTGAATATCCCAGATTTTTCTTAGATTAAATCGGTAAGATTTTATGCCATTTTCATGTTTATGAATACAACCTTGTGATTTCTGGCTGAACATGTTTTCTGTATATAATTCTGTTTTTAGCTCTGTTTCGGTAGTTATTATATGACTTGTATATATGTGCTGGATTCATACGAGAGTCTATTTTCTTGATTTTCTAACGGATCTAGGTTTGCACTCTTGCGGCAATGGGAATCTTGGTTTTGGTGCAGTACTGTCTTGCTGTCCACAATTGAAAGTTTCGTTATCCTAGTCTATTATGAGTTGTCTGTCACCCATGTATGTCTTCTACCCAACCTGAGTTTTTCCTTGTTCCTTGCCATGTTTTCTCACCCTGATTGTGCACTTATATGCCTGCTTTAATAATAATGACACATAATCAAGTCGGGGTTAAGGGAAAGATCTAGTAGTGAAAAATATAGAAATGTGTACTTGGAAGGGGCGTGTTCCCATGATTACATGACACATAATTCTGTTTACCTGATTACCTGGCTACACACTTCCCTATAAGAAGGTGTACTCAGAAGGGTACCCGTAGGTCCTACCTGTACCTGTACCTGTTTACCTGATAACTGAGTACACGGCCTTATACAGTCCACTATTAAATCTAAAATGCAACTTGTTTGAATGTAGCAACCATGTGGTAAAATTTGGGACGCATGAAGTGCTACCTAGTTAGGATTAAGTACAAGACCTGTAATAACATGATCACTTGCACATTTCTGTTACCTGTACATGCTACCTGATACATGTTACTTGTATACATGGTTGCATGCTACTTGACTCCTGTTACATGTTAACTGCACCTTGTCACCTCATCATATTACTTGAATCTGCTTCTGATTTATGTTAGTCATTCTTTTTTGCTATTACATCCATTCCATACTTATTCTGTACTTACTTCCGCTGTTACTTTATACTTGTCTATCCATTTTCTTCTGTACTTGTTGTCTGCACTACAAGCGGCCCATAACTTGCATTGACGGGCATTTTGTTTCTCTTTCCTTTTCCTGCAATTTGTTAAACTTGTAGACTTTGGTGATCAGCTGCCTGATGGATTAGGTGACCAAATATTCTAGTTGGCTGGAGTTCTTGCTACAATTTATTTCTTACTGTTTTGAATAAATGTAATTGTTACGTGGATTATTTTGTATTTGGGCAGTTTGACCAAGAATTATAACTCTTGTTTCCAGATCTGGTTTATTTGAGAATTATTTATTTTTGTTTCAAGTAAATTCTACTGGTTATATTAATTTATTCATGCATGGGTGGTTGATTATTTTCTGTTTATTCCTTATTTATTCCTTTGAAATGTTGAAAAGATCCTTACAGCTTATGAATGGTGAAAGCCATTCGCTGGACTTATGTCGCGTATCCGTATTCCGTATTCCTTTTTGGAAAGCAGGGCGTGACAGGTGGGTGTATCTTCTTATTTTCTAGATAATGTAGAAAGCATGTTTAGGTGTTTTGTAATTTATTTTACTAGTTTAATGAGTTCTACAAGTTAAATTGATGAATGTTGTAGTGATAAAGATTGCTAATTGTAGAAAGTTATACAATTCATTGTATGTTAATGAGAATTACATAAATTAATTGGTAGATTATGATTGAGAAAAATTAATTAAAGGCATGGCACAATTAATCAACTTGATTAAATTGCATGAAATGTTGTGTTTTTCACAAAATGGTTAAAAATATATATGTTTATGAAATGTGGATAAATAGTAATGAAAACTTAGGTAAAATTGAAGTTAATTCTTCATTAATATGAATAAAGTCAGTAAGATGATAATTTTGGAGGTTTATAGATATAAAATAGCAGTATTAATTTGAAGAAAAAATGTAGTTGCTAATAAATCAAATTATATGTTTCTGTGTTTCTAAAAATGAATATGTACATAAAGTGGGGATAAATCTGCTTAATTAGGATTAAAATCAGTAAAAGAGAAATTCTGGATGTTTAGAACTCTATTTTTATAGTACCAATTTTGAAGAAAGGAGTAGAAATCAAAAATAGTTGAAAGTGTAAATTATAAGAATAATCAGAGAGTTAAGTGAATTGTAACTCCTATTATATTGCAAGACCTGCTTGGTCTTAGTGGTTAGCGCGGGCGCCGACGCACCACACATTGCCACGTGGCGCCGCCTGGGGTTTGGTTGCAGGTCTCTGGTTCGAACCCTCTTGTGCACCAAAAGTGATTTTTTGTATGTTTTGGGTTTTTGGGTTTTTTAAAATTTAGAAAAAAAATTATATAAATATTTTAAATATTATAGGAACATCTAAAAATATTTCTCACTGTTTTAGTTTATATTTGGGAGTTTTTAAAGACATCTTTCTTCAGTAAATTGAGTTGAGTTCAATTTGAAAATAAATGAGACATAAATAATTAAAGGTTTTATGAATTGATATGAAAATCAAAGTTGGTGTTGAGAATGAGGGAAATTTGTAGAACCCTCATGTGCAAAAAAAGTGATTTTTTTGTATTTTTTGGGTTTTGGGATTTTTAAAAATTCAGAAGAAAAATATATATATAAATATTTTAAATATTATGGTAACTTCTGAAAATATTTCTCATTGTTTTAGTTTATATTTGGGGGTTTTTAAAGTCATCTTTCTTCAATAAATTGAGTTGAGTTCAATTTGAAAATAAATGAGACATAAATAATTAAAGGTTTTATGAATTGATATGAAAATCAAAGTTAGAGTTGATAACGAGGGAAATTAGTAATGAATTGTTAAGTAAAATATGTGCATTAAAAAGGGATGTTTTAATCGAAGAAATTTAATAAGCTTGAAGCCTAGTATGAGAAAAGATTGTGTAAATCTAGTCTCATGATTAGTTGATTGATTAAGTAAAGAGTATTTGTGTATGAGAAATTGATTTGGAAATTAATATAGAATGTGAAAATAAGAGATGAAATGTTTTGGCAAAAGATTGAATAAAAGAAATTTCATGAATAAGAATGAATGAAAGAATTGAATAAGTTATGAATACATGGAATTGAGAATATGAATTATAAGGGTACGCGTACCCATAAAGTTTTTTTTTTTTTTTTTTTTTTTGAAGAAAAGGTGGAGTATGGCCACCCTGTTTCATTAATAAGGGATTAATAAAACAAATTCAGAGTACTGAGCCAAATACAAGATCCTACAATCATAACAAAAGTACATAAACTCCACCCTCGACATGGGGGGTGGGACAAAAGAAGACCAGAATGACCCAACATACATGCGACTAAACAAAATATATCATATCCCCCCAACAAACCCTGGGGCGGTGGGTATCTATCAACAGTAAAGGCAAAGCTGGCTGTCAGTCGATCATCAGACCGATCTCAACTTCATCATCATCAAAACTCTCAACCTGGAATATGCTCGCTATCCTCCCCCTGGGACCTGCTGCGGCCACATTAGCCCAAAATGAAATAAAATACATAATGTGAGTCAAATTACCAGAAATATTATTACAAGTTCTGCGAACATATAAATTATTTCTGTCTAGCCAAAGAACCCAGGTCGTTGCGGCGATAGCGATATACCATGCTTCTCTTATAGTTCTTCTCTCAGTAACAAATTTTGAACCTACCCACAGTTCCTCGTACACACTAGGGTACTGATTCGTCCCCTGTAGCGTCCCGAATTTCTAATAAGATATCTTAGAAAATATGTGGCACATTCCCAGTGATCCACTTCAATATAATATTAAACATAATCAACACCACTAAAATTTTCAAACTTTTATTACAACAAATCTTTTACAAAACACAGCGAAATTCAAACGAACTCAACTCAATATTATCTTTATTTACAACACAACTTTATCTCAAGATTGCTATTACAAATTTACACAAATCTCTTATATATCAATTATATCTCAAAACCAACTTAAGCATTCCATCTCCATCTCTAAGCAACAACCTGCAACATGTGAGGCTAGAGAGAATCCCTAACCCCCAAACTAAAGGGGTCAGCCATAAATGGTGTGAGTGACAACAATCAACATAAATGATCATTAAGCAAGGAATCATAAGTACATAAAGTGAACCAAGATTCATAAAGTATGAGATAGTAAGAAATGTAACAACAAGTGATACCAACCAAGTGTTAAGTGTAGAAAACCGAGAAAACCACATGCATAATACTAAGTCAAGAAAACACAAATTCTATATGCAGACTCTCTAATGCGTACTTGTCGAAGTCTATGCATCCCATTCTACATAGGTTCGGTGCAAGCCCTTAACGTCTTCACTTCATAGGGTTCAATCCCCGCTATGCGACTAACCCTAACACGATGACTACTACGAGTTAAAGATAAACTGTGTGAATTTGCCCATGCCTGATAATTCCGGAGATGGATCCTACATCTCAGGTAATTTACCTAGATAATTCCGGAGATCATCCCACATCTAGACATAGACACATCATCACATGAATACCACATGTGCGTCGCCTCGACTTTGATAATTCCGGAGACCAATCCCACATCGCAAGCAAACCACTTGGATAATTCCGGAGATATATCTCACATCTCAGGTAATTTTACCTGGATAATTCCGGAGATAAATCCCACATCTCAAGATAGTCACTTGGATAATTCCGGAGATTAAATCCCACATCTAAAGTCATACTGTGGTGCATAACTCATGTTCCCGTTCATCATATCACCACTAGTGCCTGTCCTTATTATCTTTGGTGATATAGCTAAAAATAGGATTAAATCGGGACCGTTCACATCGGACACGAATCTTAAAGCTCAGGGGTAAAACGGTAATTTCACATACCAACGGGTCTGAAATGGGAACTGGGTCTTTCTTCACAACCCAATAACCCACGAACGGATCCACCTCAACTGGGTACGGGTCCCAACCCGAAACACACCCAGTCCAGAAAAGATAGAATTAGGGTTTCTGATTAATCCTAATCAATGGCTCTGATTCACATCTATCTTTTCACCGGGAATTAAGGGATTACATTCCTAATCTGATTACGAGGATTTTATGCCTTATCAGATCACAGGAATTACATTCCTTATCTGATCCCAACGGCGACTATAAATACCCCACACCCATCTCCATTAAAAGGTAATCAATCTTTTTCTAGTTAAACGCTCTTTCATAATCATTTCCGGTTACTGACTTGAGCGTCGGAGGGTGCGTCGCCGGGATCAACCCCGGTGTCTCGCACTTTCTTGCAGGTGAACGGCGGGAGTCAACGGTCAAGCTCCGGCAGAACAGGTTAGGTGTTTGCTATTCAGGTTTTCCAAGAACTCACAAATTCTATCTGTTTGCCCCCACACCGAATTTAGCGGCAACAGATTGGCGCAGTCTGTGGGAAGACCAAACGAATAGCAGCCCCTCTTCCCGTTGGTCCGATCTTCTCCAGCCATGCCTCCGAGAAAAGTCAGGTCCAGAGGGTCCAACCGCGGGCCCAACCCCGCCGATCAGCAAGAGGTAGTCCCCGTCCAACCCGCTCCGCAGCAGGGACAACCCCCGCCTCAAGTGGAGGACCCTCTTCAACAAGATCAGCCTCCTCTTCAGAATCAGGAACCCCCCAAGGGTCCCACCGGTCCTCAGAATGCCGGTGCGGGGGGCTCCCGCATGAAGCAACCTTTCCACCTAGACCGCGTCTCCATACACAAAGCCTCTACGGATTCCATGGCCTCTCACAATCCTCAAAACCGGTAGAAGTTGGAGGACTTACGCCACCGTCTGGACGAGAAGCGGTCCCGAGAGGGAGCCTCCCGCCAGCAACGTCCGGGTGAGCGATCCCCACACCGCCGAGACTACAAAAGGTCCCATGTCCGAAGAGGGAGGAAGGAATCCCCCGAGCATCACAGAAGAAGACCACGCTCCCCCGCGGGTCGGCAGCAGCCTAGGAACGATGAGGCGCCAATCACCCGTGCCGAGATCCAACGAGTTTGGAGCACAACTCTCTCATAGAGTTCCTCCTCACACTCGTCTCACAAACAACTCTTTCCCAGAGCCGGGCTCTTCCGCTACGCTCACCTCCGAAGTGGACCTCTTCTCAACGAGTTTGGAGCACAACTGTCTCCTAGAGTTCCTCCTCACACTCGTCCCGAAAATAGCTCTTTCCCAGAGCCGGGCTCTTCCGCTCCGCTCGCCTCCGAAGAGGACCTCTTCTCAGACAGTTCGGAGCTCACAACTCTCTCCTAGAGTTGCTCCTTAAACTCATCTCCCGAATGGCTCTCTCCCAGAGCCGAGCTCTTCGCTCCGCTCGCCTCCGAAGCGGACCTCTTCTCGGACAGTTCTGAGCTCACAACTCTCTCCTAGAGTTGCTCCTCAAACTCGCCTCCCAAATGGCTCTCTTCCAGAGCCGAGCTCTTCGCTCCGCCCACCTCTAAGGCGGACCTCTTCTCAATGAGTTCGGAGCTCACAACTCTCTCCTAGAGTTGCTCCTCAAACTCATCTCCCAAATGGCTCTCTTCCAGAGCCGAGCTCTTCGCTCCGCCCACCTCTAAGGCGGACCTCTTCTCAATGAGTTCGGAGCTCACAACTCTCTCCTAGAGTTGCTCCTCAAACTCATCTCCCAAATGGCTCTCTTCCAGAGCCGAGCTCTTCGCTCCGCCCACCTCTAAGGCGGACCTCTTCTCAATGAGTTCGGAGCGCACAACTCTCTCCTAGAGTTGCTCCCCAAACTCTTCTCCCAAATGGCTCTCTTCCAGAGCCGAACTCTTTGCTCCGCCCACCTCCAAGGCGGACCTCTTCTCAACGAGTTCGGAGCTCACAACTCTCACCAAGAGCTCCTTCTCGCACTCGTCTCACAAACGGCTCTCTTCCATAGCCGAGCTCTCCACTCTGCTCACCTCGGAGCGGACCTCTTATCAACAAGTTTGGAGCGCACAACTCTCTCCTAGAGTTGCTCCCCAAACTCTTCTCCCAAATGGCTCTCTTCCAGAGCCGAACTCTTTGCTCCGCCCACCTCCAAGGCGGACCTCTTCTCAACGAGTTCGGAGCTCACAACTCTCACCAAGAGCTCCTCCTCGCACTCGTCTCACAAACGGCTCTCTTCCATAGCCGAGCTCTTCACTTTGGTCACCTCCGAAGCGGACCTCTTCTCAACGAGTTCGGAGCTCACAACTCTCTCCTAGAGTTGCTCCCCAAACTCTTCTCCCAAATGGCTCTCTTCCAGAGCCGAACTCTTTGCTTCGCCCACCTCCAAGGCGGACCTCTTCTCAACGAGTTCGGAGCTCACAACTCTCATCAAGAGCTCCTCCTCGCACTCGTCTCACAAACGGCTCTCTTCCATAGCCGAGCTCTCCACTCTGCTCACTTCGGAACGGACCTCTTATCAACAAGTTTGGAGCGCACAACTCTCTCCTAGAGTTGCTCCCCAAACTCTTCTCCCAAATGGCTCTCTTCCAGAGCCGAACTCTTTGCTCCGCCCACCTCCAAGGCGGACCTCTTCTCAACGAGTTCGGAGCTCACAACTCTCACCAAGAGCTCCTCCTCGCACTCGTCTCACAAACGGCTCTCTTCCATAGCCGAGCTCTTCACTTTGGTCACCTCCGAAGCGGACCTCTTCTCAACGAGTTCGGAGCTCACAACTCTCTCCTAGAGTTGCTCCCCAAACTCTTCTCCCAAATGGCTCTCTTCCAGAGCCGAACTCTTTGCTCCGCCCACCTCCAAGGCGGACCTCTTCTCAACGAGTTCGGAGCTCACAACTCTCACCAAGAGCTCCTCCTCGCACTCGTCTCACAAACGGCTCTCTTCCAGAGCCGAGCTCTTCACTTCGGTCACCTCCGAAGCGGACCCCTTATCAACGAGTTCGGAGCTCAAAACTCTCACCAAGAGTTGCTCCCCAAACTTGTCTCACAAATGGCTCTCTTCCAGAGCCGAGCTCTTTGCTCCGCTCACCTCCAAGGCAGACCTCTTCTCAACGAGTTCGGAGTCCAGCTTCTTCTGCATGGCTACTCCCACAACTTGCTAAGCACTTCACAACGAGTTCGGAGTCCAACACTCGGCTCGACTTTACTTCCTCGGCTCGCCCATAGACGAGCCAAAAGTAGATCGCCGTTCGAAATTGCTCCTGCAGCCGTTGAATGGATCGGAGTCCAACACTTGGCTCGATTCTACTTCGCAAGTTCGCTCCTAAGCGGACTAGAAGTAGCTCGCCATTCGGAACTGCTCCTGCATCCCTTAAACTAACCTCACGATGGTTCGGAGTCCAGCACTCGGTTCGACTCTTCTTCCTCGGCTCGCCCACAGACGAGCCAGGAGTAGATCGCCGTTCGAAATTGCTCCTGCAGCCGTTGAATGGATCGGAGTCCAACACTTGGCTCGATTCTACTTCGCAAGTTCGCTCCTAAGCGGACTAGAAGTAGCTCGCCATTCGGAACTGCTCCTGCATCCCTTAAACTAACCTCACGATGGTTCGAAGTCCAGCACTCGGTTCGACTCTTCTTCCTCGGCTCGCCCACAGACGAGCCAGGAGTAGATCGCCGTTCGAAATTGCTCCTGCAGCCGTTGAATGGATCGGAGTCCAACACTTGGCTCGATTCTACTTCGCAAGTTCGCTCCTAAGCGGACTAGAAGTAGCTCGCCATTCGGAACTGCTCCTGCATCCCTTAAACTAACCACACGATGGTTCGGAGTCCAGCACTCGGCTCGACTCTTCTTCATCGGCTCGCCCACAGACGAGCCGGAAGTAGATCGCTGTTCGAAATTGCTCCTGCAGCCGTCGAATGGATCGGAGTCCAACACTTGGCTCGATTCTGCTTCGCAAGTTCGCTCCTAAGCGGACTAGAAGTAGCTCACCATTCGGAACTGCTCCTGCATCCCTTAAACTAATCTAACGATCGGATCTCTCCTATGGCTCGACTCTATCTCTCCGACTCGTCCTCAAACGGGCCGAAATTAGATACAGATCACAGCCCTGACGTGCCGAGCCGAGGTGCCGGAGTACTGACCCTCGTATATGGCAAAAAAACGTCCCGAGGCGATCTCACCGTTAGATCATCTCCAAATTCGCACTCAAGCGTGATGGACGGATCAGATCGTGCCACGTCACCACAAAACGACAAGATAACGTTTTCTCGAAACTCGTGCCTCTTGTCTCGTGATTCGCGCCACGATCGTGATCAACCATCCAGATGGCTCTTCTACAAATCGAGCTCCCCACTCCGCTCGCCTCCAAAGCGGAGCTCTTCCCAACGAATTCGGAGCTAGAACTCTCCTAGAGTTGCTCCTCAAACTCCTCTTCCAGATGGCTCTTCTACAAGTCAAGCTCTTCACTCCGCTCACTTCCAAAGCGGAGCTCTTCTCCACAAGTTCGGAGCACAACTTTCTCCTAGAGTTCCTCCTCAAACTTGTCTCTCAAATAGCTCTTCCCGACGAGATCGGAGAGCAACTCTCTCCTAGAGTTCCTCCTCAAACTTGTCTCTCAAATAGCTCTTCTCGACGAGATCGGAGCACAACTCTCCCCTAGAGTTGCTCCCTGCACTCACTTCAAAGAATGGGTCTTCCCATGGCTCTTACGAGGATCTTCCCAGCACCGCTTCTCCACTATGCGAGAGAACAAGGCAGAGGAGAGAACCCAAATGCCTCTCCTCCCCTTCCTCTTCTCCTCTTCTCCGATCTACTAGGCACGGAAGGATGGAACCCCCAAGAAACATTCCTCTCAAAACAGCCAACTCAGCACCTCGGCCAAACAGCCCTGATGCGCCGAGCCGAGGTACCGGGGTACCGACCCTCGTATATGGCAAAAAATCGTCCCGAGGCGATCTCACTGTTAGATCATCTCCAAATTCGCACTCAAGCGTGATGGACGGATCAGATCGCGCCATGTCACCACAAAACGACAAGATAACGTTTTCTCGAAACTCGTGCCTCTTGTCTCGTGATTCGCGCTACGATCGTGATCAACCGTCCAGATTGAGCCGCGTAGCCCGGATCTGCCAATCTACCAACCTGCGGAGCGGCGAAAATGTGCCTCAAAATCCGTGCTCGGATTCGCCGAACAAAGCAAGCAGATGAAGAGGAAGAAAGAAAAAGAGGCTAACGGTCGGGGTCGGATCCAATACCCACGGTCCGACCCATACCCTTCTTAGCTCCTTCACTCTTCTCCTTCTTCCCCAGCACTCTCCTCTTCTCCACTGTGTGGAAGAACAAGGCAGAGGAGAGAACCCAATTGCCTCTCCTCCCCTTCCTCTTCTCCTCTTCTCCACCGTGCGGAAGAACAAGGCAGAGGAGAGAACCCAACTGCCTCTCCTCCTCTTCCTCTTCTCTTCTTCTTCACCGTGCGGAAGAACAAAGCAGAGGAGAGAACCTAATTGCCTCTCCTCCCCTTCCTCTTCTCCTCTTCTCTACCGTGCGGAAGAACAAGGCAGAGGAGAGAACCCAACTGCCTCTCCTCCCCTTCCTCTTCTCCTCTTCTTCACCGTGTGGAAGAACAAGGCAGAGGAGAGAACCCAATTGCCTCTCCTCCCCTTCCTCTTCTCCTCTTCTCTACTGTGCGGAAGAACAAGGTAGAGGAGAGAACCCAAATGCCTCTCCTCCCCTTCCTCTTCTCCACTATGCGAAAGAACAAGGCAGAGGAGAGAACCCAAATGTCTCTCCTCCCCTTCCTCTTTCTCCTCATAAGTGCCGCCGACCCGATCCGATCCGAGGTGCCGATCCGAGCCGAGGTGCCGGGGTACCGACCCTCGTACATGGAGAAAAATTCGGCCGATCCCATCTCACCGTCGGATCATCTCAAAATTCGTGCTAAAACATGATGAACGGCTCAGATCTCGCCACGTCTCCACAAAACGACAAGATAACGTTTTCTCGAAACTCGTGCCTCTTGTCTCGTGATTCGCGCCACGATCGTGATCGACCGTCCAGATTGAGCCACGTAGCTCGGATCTCAAATCCGAGCTACCGACCTACCGAACAGCAAAGTGGAGAAAAATGCTCCTCAAAATCCGTGCTCGGATTGGCCGAACAAGAAGCAGATCCGAGGAGCTCAGATTTTCCGAACAAGAAGCAGAGGAGAGAGAGAGAGAAAAAAAAAATATAGAGAAAGGTCGGGTCGGACCGTTAGGGTACCAAACCCATGACCCGAACTTCCTCTTTTCCAATCTCCCGCCAAAACGAAATCCCCCAACTCTTCTTCACTGACCAAAAGAGAACCCAACCTCTCCTTCGACAACTTCCAACGGCAACGCCTCCAACATGCCGAGCTCTTCTCCAATCACCAGCTCAGCGCTGCCGAGCACGTCGTCATTGCCGATCCCATAGCCGAGCTCGACTCCCTCGAGCGAAGCTCCCAACGGTGCCGAACCCACCACCTCTCCAAGCTCCATTCCGACGCCGAGCTCCATTACCGAGCTCACAACTCCACCCTTCCTCTATCGAGCTCGAGCTAACTTTCGAAGCTTCGAACTCCGCTTCGTCACAAGCTCGACCACGCCTCTTCTCTTCGTCGAGCTCCTCCGACGACGTCGAGCACCGAAGCACCGACCCACTTCGCCGAGCTCCTCTACCATGTCGGAGCTCACCGTCGGAGCTCCCCACAGCACCGACAGCTCCTTCAACTCCGAGCTCGCCTCTTCCCTTCGTCGAGCACCGAAGCACCGACCCACTTCGCCGAGCTCGCCATTGAAGCTCCCCACAGCATCAACTCTGAGCACGCCTCTTCCCTTCGTCGAGCACCGAAGCACCGACCCACTTCGCCGAGCTTGCCATCGAAGCGCCCCACAGCACCGACAGCTCCTTCAACTCCGAGCTCGCCCCTTCTCTTCATCCAGCACCGAAGCACCGACCCACTTCGCCGAGCTCCTCCACCCTACCAAGCTCACCATCGGAGCTCCATTAAACTTGCCGAAGCACTGCCAAGATGATGCTAGAGGAGTGGCGGGGTCGAGTCGGCACGAAGGCGAGTTCAATGAAGAAAGAAACGAAGAAGAAGGAGGGCGTGGGCCCCGTGGGGCGAGTTCGGTGGAGAGAAGAAACGAAGACGGAGAGAAGAAGAGAAGAAGTAGCGGAAAAGAAAAAAAAAGCCACGTGGCATGCCACGTGGCATCATCTCAAGGGTCGGACGTGCCGAACCGAGGGACCGAGGTACCGAGGCTGTAAATTGAGAAAAAAAGTGACCAACCAACACGATCCGTCCGATCGTCTCAAAATTCACGTCGCGACACGATCAACGCTCAGGAACGCGCCACGTGTCCCGATCGTGATCTGCCTCACGATGCGCGCAGATCTGATCATGATGGACGGCCAGAAACGCGCCACGTGTCCAGATCGTGATCTGCCTCACGATGCGTGCTCATCTGGTCATGATGGACGGCCAGAAATCTGCCACGTGTCCAGGTAATATTTAAATTATTTATTTATTTATTTAATTGTTTTTTTTATTTAAAAAATCCGAAAAAAAATAATTAAAAATTCTAAAAATAATTATTAATTCAGAAAAAATTATTTTTAAATTCTGAAAAAATAATTATTAAATTAGAATAATTAATTAATTTTTTTGATAATTAATTATTTAATTCGGAAAATGAATAAAAAATTCAAAAAAGTGAGAAAAAATTCAGAAAAATCTGGAAAAATCACCAAAAATCCAGAAAATTCTGAGAATATTTTTGGGCATTTTACAAGCCCATAATAACACTGTTACACCCCGAGAAAGATTCCAAACTCCCTTAAGAACACCGATAAAATCCCGTACGCCATTAGAACAGTAAAACTACTCCTCAAAGGCTGATCAAACTCAGTCTTCGGGAGTGGGGGGCTCGTGATATAGCTAAAAATATGATTAAATCGGGACCGTTCACATCGGACACGAATCTTAAAGCTCAAGGGTAAAACGGTAATTTCACATACCAACGGGTCTGAAATGGGAACTGGGTCTTTCTTCACAACCCAATAACCCACGAACGGATCCACCTCAACTGGGTACGGGTCCCAACCCGAAACACACCCAGTCCAGAAAAGATAGAATTAGGGTTTCTGATTAATCCTAATCAGCGGCTCTGATTCACATCTATCTTTTCACCGGGAATTAAGGGATTACATTCCTAATCTGATTACGAGGATTTTATGCCTTATCAGATCACAGGAATTACATTCCTTATCTGATCCCAACGGCGACTATAAATACCCCACACCCATCTCCATTAAAAGGTAAACAATCTTTTTCTAGTTAAATGCTCTTTCATAATCATTTCCGGTTACTGACTTGAGCGTCGGAGGGTGCGTCGCCGGGATCAACCCCGGTGTCTCGCACTTCCTTGCAGGTGAACGGCGGGAGTCAACGGTCAAGCTCCGGCGGAACAGGTTAGGTGTTTGCTATTCAGGTTTTCCAAGAACTCACAAATTCTATTTGTTTGCCCCCACACCGAATTTAGCGGCAACATTTGGGTTATTTAATTTCTCAACGAATCTCCTAGAGTGGTGTGCCCTACCGGCCTAAAATCAAAACTGAATAACTGAAATGCCTCAAAGGGCCTCAACAAAATAACTCAATACCGGTATACTAGGGTCACACTCCTCTAGAGACTCAACTCAAATATCTAAACAAAGGTCCCACTAATCATAGTGGCTCAACTGAAAGTCTTAAATCAAATGCTTAACAGAATATCTTAAAACAGACTGAAATGTCTGAAAACTAAACACTCAAGTTATATAAAAGAAATTCCATCAGTACCAGTCGACTTATACTTTCATAAGTCGACTGTCCAGAGGACAATTATCCAAAATTTTACAAAAAATAAACTAAGTCATATAAGTCGACTTGAGGAAGGGTGTCAATCGACTTACCCGAGGTAAATTCCAAAATCTTCTCAAAATTATTCTAAGTATACAAGTCGACTTAAAGGAATCATAGGTCGACTGTACAGAAGGACTAATAATTCTTACAAAAATAATTTCCTCAGTGGACTAGTTGACTGCCTATGAGCTAGGTCGACTGTCCAGAACAACCTTTTCAATGATTCTAAAATAAAGCATCAGGCTCGTACCAGTCGACTGTACAGTAGGCCAGTCGACTGTCGGCCTACAGATTTCAAAATTTAGGTCTGAATAAAATAATCAAATCTGAGGTTTTCTAACGATTCATTGATCAAGAGAAAGAATTCGTAATCAGGCAAAATGATCTTCATTAAGGGTATATTACTCAAAACTTCAAATATGTCAAAACCCAAGTTCTCATGTTCAAGATCACTAATTTCTTTCATTAGGGTTTCTCAAGATTAAATTCTTTCACAACTCTAAATCAAAATCTGAGTTACAATGTGTATAAAATCCAGGTGTTCCTCATCCGATCAAAATCATACTCAAATCTTAATAATACGGTGTTATGAACGAGATCTACTAATCATTCTTAGATTTCTCAACATAGTGTAAACAACAATCATTTATTCATATGAATCATACCACAGTACCTCATCTATATCGTTCACAACATCAAATCTAACATCATTACCACTCGCATACATAGATCAACAACAAGATAAATTTATGTCATCCACAAACAAAACAAAACTCACGAAGTCATTCACAAAATCAAAACAAAACAAAAACCAAGTCACTCACCTTTTAGTTGAGAAAAGTCCACGAAAAGTTCTTCCTTTTTGCTAGATCCAAAATCGCCTTTCTCCACCCAAATAAGATCTCAAAATTCTGTATTATCAGTACATGACGGCTGGAGAAAAACTATTTAAACAATCCGGAAATAGGTTTTAGGGTTTCACCCATTTTTGCAAAATAATCCTTTTCCAAAATACAATTTACATATATAGATCATTCTTTGGAAATTCCATCAAAACTCATTTAAATTTGGATTTAAAAGAAAATATACATTCTAAATCTCAATTAATACTGTTCAAAACGTCCAGAAATTACATTTTGCACTTTAACCCCTAAAAATGTCAATTTTGCAAAAAGGTCCTTTTCTCGAAAATTGCAAATAGTTCCAAATAATTTCAGAAAAATCTGGAAAAATACTAAATAAATCCCAAATATTAAATAATGATTTTTCATGAAGAAAAACTTAATTTTCCAACTTCTCAAAAAGTATTTGCACGTGTTTTGCACGTGTACAAAAGATAAATTTTTCTGAAAATATTTATTAAATCTCCAAAAATAAATTTAAATTCATTTTCAAATATAAAAATAATTTTTTGAAAATACGGGGTTCTACATCACTCCCTCCTTAGAAGAGTTCTGTCCTCAGAACTACTACTAATGAGTTCAAACATCATATCATCAAAGAATCAACATCTCATAAATGTAAACATAATTCAAACAATTGCATAAGACAACTCAATCAAATAGAAGAAATACAACTCAAATCAAAGTACTATCATTCACATAACAGAAATACACTCATACAAAAAGTTCAGGAAAATCCTTCTGCATGCGATCCTCAGGCTCCCAAGTAGCCTCCTCAAACTGCTGATTCCTCCACAACACCTTGACCATAGGTATCACCTTGCTCCTGAGAACTTTCTCCTACGATCAACAATCTCAACAGGCTGTTCCTTGTAACTCAAGTTCACCTGTAGATCTTCAGGAATCTCTACCAACTGATGATTCTGATCTGGCACATACATCCTCAACAATGACACATGAAATACGTCATGCACTTGTGCCAACTCCTCTGGAAGCTTCAATCTGTATGCTGTCGTGCCAATCCTCTCCATGATCCTGTATGGACCAATGTACCTTGGCGCCAACTTGCCTCCCTTACCAAACCTGATCACTCCCTTGGTCGGAGAAACCTTGAGAAAAATTGCATCCCCAACCTCAAACTCCAAGTCTCTTCGTCGAGTATCAGCATAACTCTTCTGCCGACTCTGAGCCTCAACCAACCTCTTGCGAATCAGCTCAATCTGCTCCGATGTCTGCTGTACGATCTCAGGACCATACATCTGCCTCTCGCCAACCTCATACCAACAAACAGGTGTCCTGCACCTCCGCCCGTACAAAGCCTCATACGGTGCCATCCCAATACTTGTATGGTAACTGTTGTTATAAGCAAACTCAACCAATGCCAAGTATCTCTCCCAACTACCACCGAAATCCATAACACAAGCCCTCAACATATCGTCCAGCACTCGATTCACCATCTCAGTCTGACCATCTGTCTGTGGATGAAAAGCTGTACTGAAATCGGTTCTGGTGCCTAAAGCTGCTTGTAGGCTCTTCCAAAACCTTGAAGTAAACCTTGCATCTCTGTCGGAAACAATCGACACAGGAACTCCATGAAGTCTCACAATTTCCACAATGTACAACTCAACCAATTTCTCCATCGACCAAGTAATCTTCATGGCTAGAAAGTGAGCCGACTTAGTCAAACGGTCCACAACAACCCAAATCGAGTCATTGACCTTCGAACTCCTCGGCAAACCTGTGATGAAATCCATACTGATATTCTCCCACTTCCACTCCGGAATGGGTAACGGCTGTAACAAACCTCCAGGTCTCTGATTTTCTGCCTTGATCTGCTGACAAGTCAGACACCTTGCCACAAAATCTGCCACATCCCGCTTCATACCAGACCACCAAAAGTGCTGTTTGATGTCCCTGTACATCTTCGTGCCTCCTGGATGAACTGACAATAATGTACTGTGTGCTTCTTGCAAGATATTCTCTCTCAAATTTGCATTATCTGGAACACACAATCTCTCACCCATCCAAAGAACTCCATCTTGGACACGAAACTCTGATAGCTTGCCTTCTGAAACCTGTTGCAGCATCTTCTCAAATCTGCATTATTATTATTATTATTATTATTATTATTATTATTATTATTATTTTATATATATATATATGTGTGTGTGTGTGTGTGTGTGTGTGTGTGTGTGTGTGTGTGTGTGTGTTACGGGAGATATATAAATATATTGATAAAGTTGTGTATTTTATTTGATATGTATGAAATTAAAGGCGTGTATATTTATGGAGTTGTGTACTCATATGTATGATATTAATGGCTTGTATATGCTTATAAAATTAATGGAGATATATATATTTATGTTATAAGGAGAAATTATATTATAAAGGAGAAATTTATGTTATAAACGAGATATTTTATAATCAGGAGAAATTATAAAGGAGATATATTTATACATGGAAATATAAAGAAGATAATTTAATATTGTAGTGCCGCACAATCTCCCAGGAGTTTGGGCTAGACCCCACAGGTCCGGGATACACCCGGGAACAGGAGTTATATATTGCCCCAAATTTATATTTGGGGAACACGAGTTATTTATTGACCCAAATTTCATTTGGGGAACAGAAGTTTTCCCTCGCTGGTATAAGGCCAGGAGGAATACGTAGTCTCGAATGCATAAGACCTATGTGGCAGCAATCTGTATATTATACTTGTTTTGACAAGATTTCGGGCTTTGGTCTTGATTGGACATGCGGCAACCGTACCTTCAATCCATCCCACAAATGATAGATGTGGGACACCTGGATCTGGGTGAAATGGTGGGTTTGCAGGATTGAAGTGTACGGGGGGAGGCACAGAGATCCTTGTGTTGTACGAAGAGACTAGTTGTGTAGGCACTGAAAGGGATAAAATAAAGTAATTGTGTATAAAGGAGTATATATATATATATATATATATGGAGTATTAATAAAGGAGTATAGAGAAAATATGTGTATGGAGTTATTGGTGAATATAAAGTAGATTATGTGATATTACTGGAGTTTTGCTTTTTATGATAATGATGGAGTGTGTATTTGTATATGATATAATGGTAGTTAAGTGTGAGAATATATTGCAATGGAGTTTGATATTTATCTGAATACTTAATGTGATTTTTTTGTTTTTTTAAAAAAGGGGTTGTCATGTATATAAAGCGGTGATATATGATATAAGTAGTTAAATTACATAATAATGGGTGGTGGAAGCCTTCGGTAGTGCTTAGGAACTATTGCTCCCATTTCGATGGAAATTAGGAGAACTTCCAGCTTGGGTGTAATACCCCGCAAAATAGCATATGGCTATTTTGCACTGTAACCCGTGCATTAACTAAATATTGCACACGATTACATTTTTCTTAGAAATTATCAGTTAAATTGAGAGATTTCAGACATACGAGCTGTTCTGAACCCGATGAGATAAACTCGGGATATCTTCTCAATTAAACTATAGTTTCGTCCCGATTATTTCGACCAGACAATTGTCGGGAGGAAGCTATAATTTCTACAAAACCCATATTTTATAGATTTTAATATAGGGGTTACTTTCAATTAAAGCTAGTGCTTGGATTAAATATAAATTGTATTTGTGCACTTGGGTTAGAATAGGAATATGGTGACCTAGGGTACCTTGACCTAACCTAGGGTTAGGAACCCTAGCATCACATCATGGCTTGGATCTTGATGAGATCCAATGGTGGGATTAATTCACCATGTGATAGTTGACTCATGAAGACGGAAATTTCCTAGGAGCTTCAAGGAAGTTTCCAAGAAGCTTCTAACTAGGATGTGTTGGCACCCAATCCACCTTTCATTCCTTCACCCATTCTACTCTCCATCTCATCCCTACACCTCACCACCATCCACCCCACACCCACCCTCCAAGGCCGGCCCATATAAACCCCACCCCCATCTCACTTCACTCCATTTTTCAAACTCCATTTCATTCTCCTCCTAAAGCTTTCTCCACTCCTCCTTGTTCAATATATATATATATATATATATATATATATATGTAGGAAAAAGGAAGAAGTCTATAAGAATAGAAGGAGTAGTAGAGAAGGAGAAGAAGAAGTGTAGGAGAAGGTGTTGGCCAAGGTACACAAGCACAAGGAGCAAAGAGAAAAACAAGCTAAGCTTACAAGGAGTGTTCTTGCAACTTCAAGTGGGTGATCTTTGAACTCTTTGGTATTTATTTTGTTTTGGTATGAATGGATGTGTAGTAGTGATATTTATGATTTGGTTACCATGATTGAGTATGAGTAGTGCTAGGAAAAGATAAATTGTATGGTAGAGAATTATTCTTTTGAGTTTGATTAAGTAGCATGATTGTGAGGGTATATTGGGGAATTTCTTACGCCCAAACGGTTTGGAATCTTGGGCTAAAATTCTGGGGTATTGTTCCTCTATGTATTTAGAGTATCCATGATTTTTTACATAATTTTTGGATGAATTTTAGTAGCCCAAACAGCGGGTCCAAGTCCGGACAGTAAGCAGCCAGAATGGCTGCTGGCTGTGATGATTTTTGGGTGTCTTTCCGATTTTATATCTCGGAAATGACTGGGCATTTTGAGTTGAAAATTTTTGTGGACGCTGTTGTATGTGTCTACAACCATAGTCTTAAATTTCGTAATTTTCCGAGGTCGTTTGATGCCCCGAAAAAAATAGTAGAATGCGACTGGTCCGTAGGTGTCGGCTGAAGATGACTGTGCTTTGTGCTGAAGTTCAAAAGGCCATAACTTCGTGTACGTTTATCATTTTGCTACGAAATTTTGGGAGTAGCTTGGGGTATGAGTTTATTTGATGAATCTCAAATTTTAGAATTTTTAGAAGTCATGTGATGAGGTTTCAAGGGTAATTAGTGAGGGGCAGTAAACACCCTGCTGGAAATAAACAGCTGAAATGTAGTTATGTTTGAGGAGTTGTAGATCGTTGTGTGAAATGAATTTGAATGTGAATTTTGGACACGATGAAATGGTATATGTGTGGATAGAAAATCTCAAATTTCAGGAACGTTGGACTTAGGGATGATTTACTAGTGAATTTTAAAGTAGGGTACGTTCAGCCTAGTACGAGTTGTCTAGTTCGTAGAGATAGATATTCCTAGACTTATCTGTTAAGAATTTGGGCGACTAGCCAACTAGAAACTGGCAGTAGGGAATCATAGCCTTCTAACCCAACTGGGATTTCAAAATTCCAGGTTGTAGGTTGGAAGTTATGATTTTCCAAAGCGGGACAAATTTGGCCTTGTCGAGAAAATGTTTACTAGAGATATAAGCTTTTCCCTTGTTATGCACCCAATGGAAATTGGTATCCTTGAGAACATTAAGAATTGAATCTGAGGACGTGTCCAACTAGGAAGATTAAGTAGACAATCCCACCTTCCCATGGGACCCGGAATTGAGTGATTTCGATAACTAAGCGAACTCTTATGATATTGGACAAATGCAGCAAGTGTGAAAAGGAACGTACTACTAAGAGTATATGAGGGATATTGGATGTCGAGATGATTGAACTTGAGGAAGTAGTCAACTAAAGAATTGTAAACTAGGGTCTTACCTTTCCAAAGTTAGGGATACCAAGCAATTCTGATTTGTGTGCTGGAAATTATGGACGTTGTGAGTTTAGCAACCTATTGTCTTGACTGACTTCAAGGTTTGAGTTAACTAGGGGACTTGAGTCCTTTAAAAGGAAATTGAGGGAATCATCGACTAGGGGATGGCAACGGATCTCCTCACCTTCTAGGAAATTCTGAGCATATTGGTTTCCGATGAGTGTAGCTGGGATCACAGCTACTGGTATTTCTTGATTGTTCCATCGGACAATTGATGAGGAACCCTCTGCCTACCGTAATATGGTGATCGTGAGCTATCAGATTTAAAAGATGGGTTTTTAGCAGTTTATTCGGAACTTAGGCAAGTTCCTGTGCATGTACTCATGGTGGACATGAGTGAGTTGGGATATAGCTCTGTTAGATTGTATTGGGTGTCTCGATGCCTGAGTCTGTCAAAAGTCCAGAAAGGATAATTATGTGCGTGCTTACCTTCACTAAATTGTATTACACCATCAAGGCGCCGTTGGACCACTACTGAGGGTCACCGGCCGAAATTATTTTGGGTCGCTGACCTATGAAGGTATTGGGAATCAGTGGATGTAATTCCAGGATGGTTGTTACCGTGACAGACCAGTCAGGCTCGACTTTGTTGATCGACACCGAGTGTGGTTTGAATAACAACATATTTTTAGTGAACTGCATTGATTAGTTTTTCTTTTATTGTTTCGCTTGAAGACCGAATTGGTGTTAGGGGTGGTTCCCTATAATCCAACTTGTTCTGAGAGTTAGCACTAAGTGGTGATACTGGTTGTCTCTTCCTGTCATTAGGGATACGCACTGCGGTGCGTATCTTGCACTGTTAATTCCTGAAGTACCAATGGTAAGAACGGGATGCTGATATCTTGGCGGATCAGGGGTATTTTAGGACCTCCGAGGTCGTCATGTTCTATGTTGGTGGACACGAACGGATCATAAAGGATCTTGCGCAATGGATATACCGCGGTATATCTGTAAGTTCGTCACAGCTTTTGAGGATGGTTCGACGCAGTAATTATTGGTGACTTCGGGGTAGTGCCCTGCATTATATTCTTTTATTTTATTTTCACCTCCTCAACCATGTCATACTATCAGGAACAGGAAGTAGACCAAATTAGAATGCATTGCATAGCGAGGGTTCTAATCCCTAAACATGGAGACAACGGCTTGATTTGGAAAGTATGTAGTATGGGATGCATACATTTCTAAAGTCTCGTTTGCATTAGACTAAGTACGTTGGCTTGACCTGGATCACATGTAGTATGGGATGCACGTGCATCCAGAATCTTGCTGACATTAGATTAAGTGCATCTGTTCTATACTCTGTATTGTTGCGTTAGACTCAGGTCATGACATATACGAACACTAGGAAATCAGGATGCACGTTGAATTTTTCATTCAAGATGAATTTGTAAGTGTGATAGTTTGAGGATCGCTGTTTCCTTATCAGCATTGCGTCAGTAGAATTACTGACGTACCCCACCTTTTAGGTACATGGATATCAGGTCACGAGTATAGGAGAGCCCAAGATCAGCAGGGCATCCAAGTAGTGGCAATATGCACGTCTACCCTTCAAGCAGGTGCAGAAGTATCAGGGTCGCGTAGCAGAAGGCTCAAGCCGAGGGGCAGGTCCCAGAGGGGGTAGATAGACCACTCAACGGAGTTTCGGCAGTTACCAAGGAATTGCCGATCTGAAAGACAGCCAATGGCTTCACAAGAAATGTTTAAGTATTCTTGTAGTTAGTTGTAATAAAGCTATGTAATTTGTATTCCTTGTTCAAGGACAATTTGATATTTGTAATTATTAATGTAACAACTCTGATGGCAATAAAAATGTTTAAATTTTCACGTTATTTACTGTGTTGAGATGCATTCGAAGGCAATGATCTTGGTGATGTCACGGATGTCCGATAACGGGGATCCGGGGCGTTACATTGGGCACGTATCAAAGGCTTATGAATTGTACAGGAGAGATAGTTTTGTTATCAAAATAATTAATGTCTTAGTTATCTTCTTATTTGTTTCGTTTAAAGTTATGGTTTATGTTCTTTTACTTTATTTAAAAGATATTTATCTATGTTTTTATTTTGTTTAAAATTTGAAATTTATACTCACTTTATATGGCTGACCCCTGGTTGTTTGGGGGTTAGTGGAGCCCCATTTTGCAGGTTTGTATCTCTATCGACTAGGGGAGTAGTTAGATTTCCTTTTATACTTTATGTATCTTTATTTTGGGTTTTAAGTAAAAAGTTGTAAATAAGTATTTTTGGAGGTATGTTAATTTTGTATCGGGTAACTCAAGTTGGGTTGTATCTATAAATCTATAACTATATCTGTAGTGATGTATATTATACTCGTACCCACTTGGTAGTGGCGTACAGGGTTCAGTGTGATGTTTTATATCGTTTTCCTTTGCAAATTTTGGTTTAAATTCGATATCTTGATATTTATGCATCTATTTATCCCCATAGCATATATTTATGATTGTTGTGATGAGTTCTATGAATTGGCTAGGGGAGATTTTAAATTTAATGCCTGTGTTACACTGTGAATTTTGAAATGCAGATTTCCGTATGGAAATGCTGCGAAACGGCTAATATTTCAGGGGAGACTCTATCGAAATTTTTATTGAAATACATAAAAAGATATCAGGAAGAAAATAAGGGATTAAATATTTTTTAAAAAGGGTGAAAATTTGGGTCGTTACATAAAACTTGGGCAAACGTAAGTGAGTTGCCTCTATATAGTCTGACGGTGGACTCCCGGACTATAGACCCGGTTTGACTGGACTCCGGAACTGTGGTTATTTGTGATGGAGGTGAGCCTTAATTAACTCCGAGACTGTGATTGATTTGACGGTGGACTCCAAGATCATGAATAGTCGGGCGGATGGGAGGCCATTCTCCAGTGTATATGCGTATACCGGGGCTAGAGGGGCACTTGCGGGATGTTCGCACGATGAGGATTTTCGTATAAGCGTGATGGTGGACTCCAGGGCTAGAATCCATACTCATGGAATGTCGAAAACTTAGGTTGCGTTTGGTTTGTTGTTTTAAAAACAGTTTTCTGAAAAAGAGTTTTCTGAAAATAAGAGTGTAAAAGTTGTTTGGTAATAATTTTTTATGAAAACAGTTTTTTGAAAATGGGAGTATAATGTATGTATAGGTTTGGTTGTATGTATATATTGTATACAATATATATACTCTGATACATACATGTTGTATACATATACATACATACTGATATTTAATAATATAAAATATTTTATTATAATAAACATATTTAATAATATACATATATATAATAATATATAATAATTATAATAATATATATGTAATAATAATATATTCAAATTATACATTAAACAATTTATTATAATAATAATAAATTATATAATAATATATATATAATAATATATAATAGTAATATATAATAATAATAATATATATTATAATAATAATAGATTATTATAATAGTATATATGAAATAATAGTATATATAAAATAGTATATATAAAATAATAATATAATATAATATATACAATAATAATATAATATAATAATAGTATATATAATAGTATATATAAAATAATAATATATATAATAATAAAATTATATAATAATAGTATATATAAAATAGTATATATAAAATAATTGTATATTATAATAATTGTATATTATATAATAATATGAAATAATTTATTATAATAAACATATTTAATTATATACATATATAATAACATATAATAATTATAATAATATATATGTAATAATAATCTATTATAATTATATATTACACAATTTATTACAATAATAACAAATTATATAATAATATATTTAATAATATATAATAGTAATACATAATAATAATAATATATATTATAATAATAATAGATTATTATAATAGTATATATAAAATAGTATATTTGAAAAAATAATATATATTATTATAATAGTATATATATAATAATAATAATAATAATAATAATAATAATAATAATAATAATAATAATAATAATAATAATAATATATTATAAATATATATATAACAATATATTATAATAATAGTATATTATATAACAATATATATAATAATATATAGTAGTAATATATTATATATTATATATTAACATATATAATAATATATAATAGTAATATATAATAATAATAATATATATAATAATAATATAACATAATAATAGTATATATAAAACTGTATATATAGAATAATAAAATAGTATAATAAAATATAATATAATAATAGTACATATAAAATAGTATATATAAAATAATAATATATATAATAATAATAGTATATATAAAATATTATATATAAAATAATAATATATTATATAATAATACAAAATAATTTATTATAATAAACATATTTAATTATATACATATATGTAATAACATATAATAATTATAATAATATGTATGTAATAATAATATATTATAATAATATATTAATTAATTTATTATAATAATAATAAATTATATAATAATATATAATAGTAATATATAATAATAATAATATATATTATAATAATAATAGAATATTATAATAGTATATATAAAATAGTATATATGAAATAATAATATATATTATAATAATAGTATATATATATATATGTATATATATATATATATATATATATACATATATATATATATATATATATATATATATATATATATATATATATATATATATATATATATATATATATATGTATATATATATATATATATATATATATATATATATATATGTATATATGTATATATATATATATATATACATATATATATATATATATATATATATATATGTATATATGTATATATGTATATATGTATATATATACATATATATATATATATATATATATATATATATATGTATATATGTATATATGTATATATATATATATATATATATATATATATATATATATATATATATATATATATATATATATATATATATATATATATATATATATATATATATATATATATATATATATATATATATATATGTATATATGTATATATGTATATATGTATATATATATATATATATATACATACATACATACATACATACATACATACATACATACATACATATATATATATATATATATCTATATATATATATATATATATATATATATATATATATATATATATGTATGTATGTATGTATGTATATATTAAAAATAATAATATAATATATATATAATAATAATATAAATGTAACAATAATATATTATATATATATTATAATAACATATATTATTATTATATATATATTATATTATATATATAATAATAATAATAATAATAATAATAATAATATATAAATATATTTAGAGAGAGGATGTGAAAAAACAGAAAATAGTTGAAGTTGAGTTTTGTGAAAACTGTTTTCAGAAAACAACCAAACCAAACGGGTTTTGGGGTTTTGGGAAAAAAAAGAAAAAAACAACAAACCAAACAGACCCGATTTTTTTCCGAGTAGTTTCATGGCGAGCGAATAAACCCTTTAATGTGGAGTACGTAGGTGATTGCCCTCGGACCTATGTAGTATGGGATGCATAGATTCCGAACAAGTATGCATTAGTGTCATCATAGCATAAATATCTGCATTGAGCATTAAGGCATTGCATACACTGACATGTTTAGAATAGTCACTTTTCATACTTTGTTTTTACATTCAAGTTTGTGGTTGCTAAAGTGAGTCACTATATTATGGCATAACGATGATCGTCGTGTATAATATTGCGTCAGTTGTATGTAACTAACGTGCTCACAGTGTTCAATGCAGGGTTTGGATTGGCAAAGACTTAAAGATGAATTTGAAGCTATAGACTGTTTTAAATGTTGATGTTTAAATTGTACATGTTTTGTATTGAAATCTTTATTTTCCGCTGTGTTGATGTAAAATGAACAGTGTTGTACAAAGAAAATTTTTTAATTCCCTGTAAAATTGTACGAAATGAAGTAAAGATCCTGTTGTGCTACGAATTACCGTATTTTGGAATTCGGGGCGTTATAGAGTGGTATCAGAGCCCAACTTCAATGAGTAGTGCAAATTTACAAGGACAACACATTAGGGTAGACATTAGAGTGTGAGTTCAGTTTATATAGATTTAAATGTAGGTAGTTTACATTTGTGTTGCTCTATATGCTGTTGTTTTTCCTCCTTTTTCCCTATAAGATGGCTAATCATCATGACCCAGAGGATGAAGTAGAATGTTCTATCCCAAAGAAGAAGAACCCATAGAGAAAGAAGACCCATAAGAAATAGAGGAAGAACTGACTGAATCCCGAGAGAATACTTCACACCCACCTGATTCCCCAGATGAATCCTCAGACGAAGAACCAATTCGAGATGACGAAGACTGCATTGTTACTTTTCTTCGGAGGGAGTTGGCTATCCATAAGTGGAGAGTAAAACACTTGGAAGCACAGCGTGCGGAGGACAGGGAGAGCATCGTAGCACTGAGTTACCGAGTATGGGAACTTGAGAAGCTCCGACACAGGAATGCCTGATACTTCACCCAACTAGACAATAAAACTCGTTGGGGAAAGCAGGAATATTGTCGAAGTACGATGAGATGAAGAAAGCAATCAATGAACTACGGGGAGAGCTTAGAGAAGCCAAGAGGAACCGTAGGATCTAGGTTGTCTTTCTGTTGAAGTTATGTACTAGATGTATGAGCAAGTTTATTTCCTGAATGTATAAAGTTTATATTTGGAAATGAATAAAGTTTTTTGAAAGAATAATGTAAGTTGTTGCTATTTATGGTGATTAATAAAAGTTTTATGACCTAGAAATGGTCGGACGAAGGACCAGCAATGGCGAAGGACCTAGTGGTGAGGACAACAGACTTGACCTGGAAACAGAACTGGCTCGAGTATACCAAACCCTAAATGCATTTGCAGCAAATGTTACCAGGAACACCAGGGTGGGACCAGCAGTACAAGTCCCGGAAGCGATCAGATTGGTGGAATTGTTCAAACGAATGAAGCTACATGTCTTCGAGGGCCAGGCCAATCCAGATGCAGCAGACGATAGGAACAGACAAATTGAAACAGTATTTGAAGTTTTGGAGACTCCAGAGGCAAGTAAAGTGAAACTGGCCACTATCCAGCTGGAAAAAGATGCAGGGGTCTGGTGGCAATCGATGAAGAGGATCTAGGAAATGTACAGATCTCTTGGGAGGAATTCCTGGAAGAGTTCTGTAGCCACTACTTCCCGATGGATGTATAGGAAAATAAGACTATGGAGTTCTTGGGTCTGCAACAAGGTAGCCTGTCAGTGCGAGAGTATGAGACAAAGTTCAATCAACTCTCAAGGTATCGCTAGAGATGGTTATTGACGAGGCTAAAAGGGCAAAAAAGTTTGAACAGGGATTGAGGCCAAGCCTGATGTCTCGGATGATACCCCTAGATATTCGGAGGTTTGACAAGCTGGTCAGGAGGGCCGCAGCCACGAAAGTTGACATGGATCTGTACCATACGGCACAGAACAAGAGGAGTAACTAGAGCGCTTGCAAGAGGCCAGCACCGTCAAGCAGCTTCAGGGGACAGCCCCCAACACATAGGTTCAAACCTACCGGAGCCAATGTTATTGCTGTGACTGGACGATTAAGCAATTGCTATAGAAGTGGAGAGACGGGCCACATTACAACTTGGTGCACAAAGATTTAGAGAGTCAAGACTTGTTACCACTATGTCAAGGAGGGTCACATCAAGTAAGACTGCCCTCAGTTCCAGCTGTGAGGGCCGAATCATAAGCAAGCCGACCCAGGACAGAAGTCATACTAGCAGGGGCGAGTATTCGCTCTAATTGAAGCTGATGCAGATGATGTTGATAACGTCATCACCAGTATGGAAGCAAATGAATAAAGTTTACTACTTTTATTTCTAGCTTGTAATTGAGAAGTGTTATGTAATGAGGATACTCATATGTAACAGAGGAACTTCTCATAAATGGAATAAAAGCAACCGTTGTATTTGATACTGGATCGTCTCACACCTTTGTGTCACCTTCATTTGTAAAACGATTGGGAGTTGAATCGAAAATTTTTCCTGGCAAAGTTCTAGCTGTAGCTACCCCGTCAGGAGAAACGTTGACTACCGACCGATATTATGAAAGGTGTGACCTCGAAATTGAAGTCAAAGTCTTTGGAATCGCCCTCATTGAGTTGGCAGTTTTGGGGGTCGATATAATCATCGACATAGACTGGATGTCGATCTATAGTGCCAGTATCGAGTGCAAAAGCAAGGAAGTTATGGTGAAAGCTCCAGAAGGACCGTCAGTTACATTTCAAGGGAAGAGAAAGTGTGAGCAGATGATGGCAGTCACGATTAAGAAGAAGGTTCCTAAGGAGGTCCAGCAGATTTTCGTGGTCCAGAACTATCTGACAGTGTTCTTGGAAGATCCACCCGGGTTTCCACCCCATCGGGATGTAGAGTTCAACATTTCCTTTCAGCCAGGGAGTGCACCAATTTCTATGGCACCGTACAGAATGGCACCAGTGGAGCAAGATGAGATCAAAAAGCAAATTGAAGAGTTGTTGGGCAAAGGATTTATCAAGCGGAGTGCGTCACCTTGGGGAGCGCCAGTTCTATTGGTGAAGAAGAATGATTGATCGATGAGGATGTGCATAGATTACATAGAATTGAACAAGGTGACAGTGCAGAATAAATATCTGATTCCACGAATCGATGACTTATTCGACCGTCTACAAGCAACAGCTATTTTCTCTAAGATAGATCTACGGTCGGGTTATCACCAAGTCCTAGTGAAGGAAGAGGATGTGCACAAGACGGTGTTTAGAACTCAACATGGTCACTACGAGTTCTTAGTTATGCCATTAGGAGTGACAAATGCACATGCTATCTTCATGGACATGATGAACAGGGTCCTGCGACCGTTCATCGATTCTTTCGTCGTAGTATTCATCGACGACATTTTGGTCTACTCTAAGACAAAAGAAGAGCATACTAGGCACCTAGCAGAGATACTGGAGAAGCTATAGGAACAGAAGCTATATGAGAAGTTGTCTAAGTGTGACTTCTAGAAAACCGAAGTCGCCTTTCGGGGCCACATCCTTTCTAAGGAGGGAGTGGACACTGATCCGCAAAAGATTGAGGCAGTAAAGGATTGGTCAAGACTAGCTACAGTGAAAGAAATCAGAAGCTTTTTGGGTTTACTATTGAAGATTTATTCAGGGCTATGCCCAGATAGTTATGCCACTCACGGGGCTTACAAGGAAGAACATGAGTTTTAAATGGACAGAACAATGTGAGGCTAGCTTTCAGGAGTTGAAGGAGAGGTGGACTAAAGCTCCCGTACTAGCTTTGCCAAGAGCAGGCATCGACAATGATGTCTACAATGATGCTTCCCATCGCGGACTGAGATGCGTGCTAATGCAAGAAGGGAAGGTAATAGCTTATGGGTCTAGACAACCGAGACCGCATAAGAAGAATTACCCAACCCACGATCTGGAGTTGTCGGCAATTATCTTTGCATTAAAACAATGGAGGCACTACGTGTACGGAAAAAAAAGTCAACATGTACACGGATCACAAGAGTCTGAAATACATCTACCAGCAAAATGATTTGAACTTAAGGCAGCGGAGATGGTTGGAAGTATTGAAGGATATCCGTCTTGAAATAAAGTACCATCCGGGCAAGGCCAATGTGGTGGATGATGCGCTTAGCTGGAAGAGCAGATTGTCCCGTCTGATCATGACTTAAAAGAAGTTGGCAGAGGAACTCAATCGAGCTGAAATAGAGGTGGTGTTACAAGGATTGGGGGCATCCTTAGCCCAATTGAGACTTCAGCCCACACTGAGAGAAATGATTATTGACAGTCAGAAAACCGATCCGGAGATCCAAGGGATGAAAGAGCAATTTGGCGCCGACAAGTTGGCAGAATTCCGAGTGAAAGATGAAGTACTGTGGTTTGGAGAGCGGTTGTGTGTACCGAATCAAGCAAAACTGAAGGAAAGTATTCTACAGGAAGCACACGCCACTCTATTATCTGTACATCCAGAGAGTACCAAGATGTGCAAAGACATCAAGCAATGTTTCTGGTGGTCAGGGATGAAGCGAGATGTGGCTGAGTTTGTCGCTCGATGTGCAGTCTGTCAATAGATCAAGGTCGAGAATCAAAAACCTGGGGATATGTTGCAGCCGTTACCCATTCCGGGGTGGAAATGGGATAACATCAGCATGGACTGCATTACTGGATTACCCAGGGGTTCCAAAGGAAACGATGCGATTTGGGTGATAGTAGACCTACTCACCAAATTGGCTCACTTTTTGGCAATGAAGCTCACTTGGTCTATGGAGAGGTTGGCTGAGTTGTATGTTGGGGAGATCGTGGGGCTACATGGAGTTCCCTTATCTATTGTATCCGACCGAGATGCTGGATTTACCTCGCGTTTCTAGAAAAGTCTTCAGGCAGCTTTGCAGACCAAGACCGATTTCAGTACTGCCTTCCATCCTCAAACCGATGGGCAGACTGAAAGGGTCAATCGGGTACTGGAAGATATGCTAAGGTGTTGTGTGTTGGACTTTGGCGGCAGTTGGGAGAGGCATTTGGCTCTAGTGGAATTCGCCTACAACAACATTTTCCAGGCTAGTTTCGGTATGGCACCATATGAAGCTCTGTATGGAAGGAAGTGCAGAACACTGGTGTGCTAGTATGAAGTGGGGGAACGACAGATGTATGGGCCAAAAATTGTGCAACAGGCCTCAGAAAAGAGCGAGTTGATCAGGAAGAGGTTAGTTGACGCACAGAGCATGCAGAAAAGTTATGCTGACAACCGGAGGAGAGATCTGGAGTTCAAGGAAGGTAAATTTGTCTTCTTGAACCAACCAAGGGAGTGATCCAGTTTGGAAAATGAAGGAAATTAGCCCCGAGATACATAGGTCCTTATAAGATATTGAAGAGAATTGGGAAGACAGCTTATCGATTAGAACTATCGAAAGAGTTAGCCCAAGTACACAATGTCTTCCATGTGTCTATGTTACGAGGTTATATTCTGGATCTGAGTCATCATTTGCATGAAGTGCCAGAGGGTCTGCAGTTGGATTTGAGCTACACTGAGCGTTCAGTTGAGATTGTGGATCAACAGAAGAAAGTCTTGAGAAATAAGACTATACCTATGGTCAAAGTTGTATGGAGAAATCAACTAGTTGAGGAAGCCACATGGGAATCTGAGGAGAGGATGTTGATGATGGAACTGCGATGATTTCCAGGACCACGGATTGGTGTGCGTATCGATCATAAAAGCTTAACAGATTTAATACGTGATCTAACCCTTTATAGCGGAATCTAGGGTTCATGAATTATACCTGCGATGAGAAGAAGACAATAGTTTCTAGCAACCTCGAGCCGTCAGCGACCCCAAGATCTTCTGCACGTATTCCTTCCTCAGGTTGGACGTCGGGTGGGCGACGGTCTCCCAACCTTTCTTCTCCTTGGCTGACCTCTCTTTCTCTCCTTACGTGAATCATGAATTTAGAGAAAACTTCTTATCTCTGATAATAATATGACGGCCAGAGAATAGAGGATATATATATAAGGCTACGACAGGGACCATGAGGAGAAATTAGGGTTAGGTCTCCTAACGAATCTGGGTATCCCGTGTTCAGCCCGAACACACAACCCAGGTCCATTAACAATAGCTCGGTCCACTAAAGAGCTATTGTTGCACTACCTTCCTAATCCCAAATTATATTTATGGGCTCCTTTTATTATATGCTCGTTCAGCTCCCCATGTTAAGATATCGAATGTCCGTCGATCAAATTAAGTTACTGACAACTATATTGATCAACATCTTTTATCCTTAAGTAGTACCACTCAACTTTATTTGTCGTGTCGGATGTAATCCACCTGCAGGGTTTACATGACAATCCTTATGAGCTCCTTAAGGGGACATCATCAACCCGACGTATCGGGACATGGATTCCTTTTACAATCAACAGCCCATCATACATACAATGCTATTACCCAATTCATAGAGGTTGTTGATCCATAATGAATCTCACTCTTTTATGAGTCAAAGTAATGCACACTGCATATACATGTCTGTTATTATATCTGGATTAAGAGCATAAGCATCCATAATAACATAGGTGTTTGTTCTCTTTTGTAGTCAGTACAAAGAGAACAACCTCAAGTGGTCCTGTTCAATACACACAAAGTGTACTAGTGTAAACCTATAGTCAAAATAGACTAATACCAGATTACACTACAACCTTTCCAATGGATTGTCCAAGTCCGTCTAGGTTGTGAACTATTTATATATTCCATAGGGAACTGATAATATGATCTTCTATGTGTCACCTCACACCATATTATCAACCTTATAGAATATCAGATACTTGCATAAACACAATATGCAAACATATGTCCATATGATTCTCATTCAAAAAAAATAAGGAAATAAAGTTAATACAAAAGTGATGCTTTCAGTATATAACCCTAACAGTTGAGAGATCACCGAAACTTTTTAATTAAATCTGTAAATTTTTCTTTCTTTTGTTTTCTTACTCTTTAAGTGTAGTTTCGAGGGCAGAACTATTCTAAGAATGGTGTGTTGTATCATCTCGAAGAAATTTTAGAATAAAATACAATTTTTTTTTCAATTTTGCACGTGCAATTTTATTTCATTTTTTTTGTTCTAAAAATTTTCTTAAGTTATGGACAAATTTTCTCTTATTTATTTTGCCTCATTTTATTATTCATTCTTAATTAAAATCCATAGGCCTAAAAGATTAATTTAAGCCCATTAGAAAAAAATAAAAATAATAAAAAACCCACAAATAAAATCCTATATTTATTTTTGTACACTTTCCTACACTTGTCATGTAACAAGCACCTAATTAATCAAATGAGAGGTGTGCATGTGTATAGCACGTGCACGTGTTTTTGCTCATAGGGGTGGCCAGTCATTGGGAAAAGAGAGAGGGAGAGTGGAGGGAGAATGTGTGAGAGTGGGTGGTTGGTTAAGTAGTGGGGATCATTCTCCACCACACAAAAGTCCTATAAATACATCAACCTATTCATGAACAATTGCACTAAAAAATTAATCAAATCAAAAGAGAGAAAAAGAAACAGAGATAAAGGATAGGCCGGTTTTTGGTCTTTTGAAGTTGGAGTGCGGTTTTGTGCAAGTAAGAGAAAAGGATCCAATTGGTATGCAGCTAGGAGCTTTCTTTTTAGGAGTTTTTCTACATTTTACAACATAAGAGGTGAGTGTCTCTTCTTATTTTTTAGATAATGTAGAAAGCATGTTTATGTGTTTTGTGATTTATTTTGCTAGTTTAATTAGTTCTATAAGTTAAATTGATGCATGTTGTAGTGATAAAAATTGCTAATGGTAAAAGGTTATAGAATTCATCATATGTTAATGAGAAGTACATAAATTAATTGATAGATTATGATTGAGAAAAATTAATTAAAGGCATGTGTAGAATTGTTAGGCACAAATAATCAACGTGATTAAATTGCATGAAATGTTGTGTTTTTCACAAATTGGTTTTTTTAAAAATTATGTATGAAATGTGGATAAATAGTAATGAAAAATTAGAGGAACATTTTGGTGAAGGAAATGGTTATAGTAGAACAAAAGAAAAGATGCGTGAATGTGGTAGAACAATTATTTAGTTGTAGTATGTGTTTTTAATTCCTATAAGAGAAAGAAATGACTAATTTGGAAAAATTGAGGTTAATTCTTCATTAATATGAATAAAGTCAATAAGATGATAATTTTGGAGGTTTATAGATATAAAATAGTAGTATTAATTTGAAAAAAATAGGTAGTTGCTAATAAATCAAATTATATGTTTATGTGTTTCTAAAAATGAATATGTACATAAAGTGGGGATAAATCATCTTAATTAGGATTAAAATCAGTAAAAGAGAAATTCTGGAAGTTTAGAACTCTATTTTTACAGTACCAATTTTGAAGAAAAGAGTAAAAATAAAAAATAGTTGAAAGTGTAAATTATAAGAATAATTAGAGAGTTGAGTTAAGTGAATTTTAACTCCTATTATATTGAAAGATCTGCTTGGCCTTAGTGGCTAAGCACCACGCGCTGCCTGGGGTTTGGTTGGGGGTCTCGGGTTCGAACGCTCCTGTGCAAAAAAAAATGTTTTTTTTTGTATTTTTTGGGTTTTTGGGTTTTTAAAAATTCAGAAAAAAATTATGTAAATATTTTAAATATTATGGGAACATCTGAAAATATTTCTCACTGTTTTACTTTATATTTGGGAGTTTTTAAAGTCATCTTTCTTCAATAAATTGAGTTGAGTTCAATTTGAAAATAAATGAGACATAAAGAACTAAAAGTTTTATGAATTGATATGAAAATCAAAGTTGGAGTTGATAACGAGGGAAATTAGTAATGAATTGTTAAGTAAAATATGTGCATTAAAAAGGGATGTTTTAATCGAAGAAATTTAATAAGCTTGAAGCCTAGTATGAGAAAAGATTGTGTAAATCTAGTCTCATGATTAGTTGATTGATTAATTAAAGAGTATTTGTGTATGAGAAATTGATTTGGAAATTAATATAGAATGTGAAAATAAGAGATAAAATGTTTTGGCAAAAGATTGAATAAAAGAAGTTTAATGAATAAGAATGAATGAAAGAATTGAATAAGTTATGAATACATAGAATTGAGAATATGAATTATAAGGGTATGCGTACCCATAAAGTTGAACATGGAAAGATGGGATTCTAGAGACTTAGTGAGACCTGGGTACCGGTAAAAGTAATAGAAATAATTATTGATTTTAAGAAAGGGCCATTTTGGGCTATCGTTCTCGGTATTTTTGTGTCAGACCGATAGGAGGGTAAGCTAACTCTAGGTGGTATAATTTATTCATGTTTAAACTTAAGGATTAGGCACTAAGTGTAGATGTAATAAAATTTGGACAAACGTAAGTGGGTTACCTCTGTATAGTCTGACGATGGACTCCGGGACTATAGACTCAGTTTGACGGTGGACTCCGGAACTGTGGTTGCTTGCGATGGAGGCGAGCCTTAATTAAATCTGGGACTATGATTAGTTTGCTGGTGGACTCCAGGATCATGAATATTCGGGCGGATGGGAGGCCGTTCTCCAGTGTATATGCGTATATCGAGGCTAGAGGGGCACTTGCGGGATGTTCGCACGATGAGGATTTCCGTATAAGCCTGATGGTGGACTTCATGGCTAGAATCCGTACTCATGGAATGTCTAAAACTTGATTTGTTACCGAGTAGTTTCATGGCAAGGGACTAAACCCTTTAATGTGGAGTACGTAGGTGATTGCCTTCGAACCTATGTAGTATGAGATGTATAGAATCCAAACAAGTATGCATTAGTATCATCATAGTGTAAACATCGGCATTAAGCATTAAGGCATTGCATACACTGACATGTTTAGGATAGTCACTTTTCACACTTTGTTTATATATTCAAGTTTGTGGTTGCTAAAGTAAGTGAGTTGCTATATTACGGCATAGCAAGGATCGCCGTGTATAGTATTGCGTCAGTTGTATGTAACTGACGTGCCCACAATGTTCAATGCAGGGCTTAGATTGGCAAAGACTTAAAGATGAATTTGAAGCTATATACTCTTTTAAATGTTGATGTTTAAATTGTACATGGTTTGTATTAAAATCTTTACTAGTAATTTTCACGTGCGATGCACGTCATAATAAATATATTTTTACTAAATGTAAAAACTTCAACGTAGTCTAGCCTTGAATCTAATACATCCTATATCTTATATATGCACGGGCAATGCACAGATTTGATATTATATATGCTCGGACAATGCACGGATTTGTTTGTCTACAAATGTTTGTATTTGTTGAAATTAATTTAGACGTGTATTACACGTGTTTGTTTAGTTACAAAGTTAAGGTTTGTTTGGTTATAAACCTCAACTCTCCCATTAAAATAGTAAGAGATTTTCCGTTGCGTTGATGTAAAATGAACAGTGTTGTACAAAGAAAGTTTTTAAATTCATTGTAAAATTGTATGAAATGAAGTAAAGATCTTGTTGTGCGACGAATTACCGTATTTTGGAATTCGGGGCGTTAGAAAGACTCGTCGTTCCCAACGACGAGGATATTTATACTCGACTCGTTGTTGGAAATGGCGAGAATATAGGATATTTCACATAGAGTGAAACATTCTGTTGGACTTAGTGAATTTTCGAAAAAAGACTCCGTAGAATTTTGTTTTTGAACTAAACTCGCTGTTCCCAACAGCGAGACTAGTGTAAATGTCACCGCCGTTGGGAATAACGAGTCTTCATTGAAAAATTTGCACTAAACTCGCTGTTTCCAACAGCGAGTCTGATATAAATGTCCTCGCCACTGGAAACAACGAGTCTTCATTGAAATTTTTTGAACTAAACTCGCCATTGGGAACGGCGAGTTTCTAAAAAATTAGCACTAAACTCGCTATGTCCTAACGGCGAGCATGAAACAACTAAACTCGTCGTTGGTAATGGCGAGTTTAGTTGTTGAGTCCACAAACGCAAACACTTTGACAACTATCTTATAAGTACAAATATTTTCGAAAAGTAGCATATAAAAAAAAATCAGGAAGGGTAAAAAAAGTGGAGAGAGGGGTGAGGAAAGAGAATGTTGTCTTCCCTCGGGACCTGAGCAGATCCTATGCTCAGGTCCTTCGACTTCCACCTCATCGACCCCCTCGTCGTCATTACCCACACCAACTACCCCTTTGATCCCCGTGCCTTCCCCCGCTAAACTCCAAAACCCCGCTTCACCCCACCCTTTCACATCCCACTACCTATCCCGCCCCCAAACCCAAACCTTTCTTCCAACCGAAGCCTACCGCCATTTTTCTTCCAAAAACTCCTGCTTGGCGTCAGAACGTCCGCTGTTCTACTAAGAAGATGGAATGACGTTGTTTCAAATGTGGCGAGGATGATCATGCTACGGCGGAGTGCAAGAAGCTGGGTTTTCACTGTTTCAACTGCAAAAAGTTTGGGCATAAGGTGAAGGATTGCCCACTTCACAACAAGAGAGAAACGCTAGTAGTTGATCTACCACACAACAATGCTATTTCCCAAGCCTTGCAGGCGCTGCATGCAAGCGCTTTTCTCCACTTGATAAACCCACGCCACATCCCACAGACCAAAGATCTTGAGTGTGCTTTAAACTTTTCTTGGGGAAGGCAAGGCCGGTGGTGGGTGCTGAAGAGGGTATGTAATGGGATCTACCACGTTCAATTCCCAACAACAACCGAGGCTAAAGTCGCGATTGCTGAGGGAGTATTTCAATTCTCTGGGTTCAGTGCTACCTTCTCTCCATGGTTGGTGGACTTTGGAGCACGACTGAGGCCGAAGCCATGCTTTATATGGATCAACTTACCACTCCTGCCTTTCCACCTATGGAATAGAGAGTCTATTGTCTGCCTGATAAAGCCCTTTGGTAAGCTGATCACACTTAGCCGGGAGATGATGAATGCAGATACCCGGGATCAAGCTCTGGTTCTTATCGAAGTTGAGGATCTTACACTCGTGCCCAAATCTCTTACTGTCAAGTATACTACACCATGGAACCTCCAGAACCATGTTCATGATGTCCCAATACTGCTGCTCGGTAACCCAATCCCTATCGAAGACGTACAATCTGGTAAAGTCCAACTTTTCACTACTGCTGGAGAATCTGAGGAACAAGGGAGCACTAGTTTCTAGCGACCCAAGATGCAGGTTGAGCCCAGGGCTGAGGGAGCTGAAGATCGCCGGCGGCAGCCTCCGGCCAGGGATGCCATGGATGATTTGAAACCCCGAGATTTGGGGGAGGGGTGTCCAACGGATCCGCGATCTACGCATGCAAAAACAGATTTGGAAGTTTTTTTCAAATGCCCCTAAATTAGTGGGATCGGGGCCAATTGTGGAGATCCCAACTGATCCGACCCTACTCCCCAAATCTGTGGAGGGCCACTCGCCTAAATCTAATCCTGCATTGCTGGCACCGTTTTTTGTTCACTCCACTAAGTCATCAGATAGCAACAAGAATGTGGTCCCACAGGGTAGTGAAACGGCTCCACAAAATCTTGGAGGATCCTCAGAAGGCAGCTCACAGAAGGAGGTTCGCGAAATGATGTGGAAAGGGAAGCTTGTAACGCTGCCTCTTTCCCTTTTTACCAAGATTAAGCCTGCAGTTGAAGGGGCACTCCGAGAGTCCGTCAGAGAAGAGGTGAGCAAGTTCAATGAAGAAGACAAGGTGATTATCAGGGCGGGAGTCAGTAAGAGTGGAGCTGAAAGCTTCCACACACGCTCTCTACAGAAGAGAACTGTTACCAGAGCCGCTAGCTCCTCCACTGATGGCCCACCAGGCTTCCAGGAAGGCCCCTCCAAGAAGAAGAGATCAAGGTCCACAGGAAAGCTCAAAAGCACCAGGTCGTTCATGAAGCACTTGTCCACCACTATTAAGAGGAAAACCATAGGTACCTCCTCTTCAAATGTCTCAGTTTCCAATGCACATCTCAATCCCTTTGAATTGCTGTCAAATGAGGACATTGTCGACGTTGCGGAATCCATTGGAGTGGAGGCTTTAGGGCCACACTCGCTACTTGCACTCAGGGGCCTCCAGAAGGCTGTAGTTGATCAAACTGATCAACAACAGCACTCTAATTAGCAGCCATGCTATCCTGCTTATTTGATTTTTTTGTGCATTTTGATGCTTTTCTTTTAAATGAGGATTACAGGCTGGAATGTTGGAGGGTTGGGTAGCCTTGACAAATGCTCTATGATCAAAGAAGGTAATAATAGTTGTGCACCATATGTTATTTGCTTGCAAGAGACTAAGCTCAGGAAACCAGGACCTCAGAAGCTTTCGTCAATTGGAGGAGGCATTATATCCAAATGGGTCCAGCTAAACTCTATTGGCAGCTGTAACGGCATTCTATTAGGATGGAATGATTAAGTCCTTGATTGTACGTATTCGGTGGTGGATATCTTCTCAGTTTCTGCTTCCTTCAAATGCCGATCTTCAGCCAAAGAGTGGTCACTTACTTCAGTCTATGCGCCCTTTGATTTGGAAGATCGTGAGTTATGTTTCTTTGAAATTCAACAGCACAGAAGACTTCTCAACAATGCTTGGGTTTTGTGTGGAGATTTTAATGTAACAGTGTCTGATGCTGAGAGGTCCAGGGGTAAAGGCTCAACAAGAGATATGAGATGCTTTCGTAAATTCATACACGACTTGGAGCTCATCGATCTACCACTTTCAGAGAGAAAATTTACATGGACCAACCTTAGGAGCTCTCCTTCGATGGCCAGATTAGACAGATTCTTAATCTCTATGGCTTGGGAATCTTTCTTCCCTAACTGCATCCAATATTCACTACCCAGATGTGCCTCAGATCACTGTCCTATTGTCCTTGATGATCAAACCTCACTAACAAGGCACATTATTTTAAATTTGAAAAGGCATGGCTGCGCCATTCATCATTTGTCCCCTCAGTTAAGGAGTGGTGGGCAAATTTCCGATGCGGTGGGAACCCGGTTGATATTTTCGCAACAAAACTTACACTTCTTAAGAGAAGAATTCGGCGCTGGAGGAATGAAAGTTTTGGCCACATTGCTCAGAAGAAAAAGCAATTGCAAGAAAAACTTCCGGAGTTGGAGATTGAAGCTGAACAATCCCCTAGCACAGTTGAACCCCTTAAGGCAGTCCAAGAGGAACTGCAAAATCTTATCAAAGCAGAAGCAGTGCACTGGAGGCAAAGATCGAGAGTGCAATGGATAAAAGAGGGAGATGCAAATTCTAAGTTCTTTCATTGTATTGCAAATGGGAGAAGGCCAAGGAACTATATACACAGCCTGATCATTGATGGTACTTTAGAAACATCCCCTATCCGGATTAGAGAAGCTATTGAGGATCATTTCCAATCAATTTGTGGCACAACTCTTGGATCAGATTTTCGGATCAATTGGAATCCTCTTTACCCCCATAGGGACTATAGTCTTGAACATTTGGATGCGCCGTTCACCATGTAGGAGGTCAAGATGGTTGTCTTTGGTATGAGTAGCGACAAAGCTCCAGGACCTGATGGTTTTTCCATGAGTTTTTACCACAATTTTTGGGACACTATCAAGGATGATCTTTTAGTCATGCTCCTTTCGATTCAGAAGGGTGAAGGTGACTTATACAGACTGAATTACTGCAATATAATGCTTATTCCTAAATGTGACGGGACAAACTTGGTCTCGGACTATAGACCTATCAGTCTGCTAAATTGTTCATTCAAAATCTTCACAAAATTGCTGGCAAATAGGCTAGCACCGATCCTCCAATCCCTTGTCTCATCCTCTCAGAGTGCTTTCTTAAAGGGTAAATCCACGGTGGATTGTTTTGTTGTAGCTCATGAAGCTATCAACCTATGCAGTAGGAGACACTCGGATACTCTGTTCAAAATTGACTTTGCCAAGGCTTTTGATATGGTGAGTTGGGATTTTTTAGACCAACTTTTAATCGCTAGGGGATTTGGCCAGGCTTGGTGCAAGTGGATCCATATGATCATGAGGATAGCTAAGTCTTCAATTCTTATCAATGGGGAGGGGGGATGCCAAATAAACTCAAAGAGAGGATTAAAGCAGGGAGACCCTCTTTCGCCAATTCTCTTAATCTTGATAGTCGACGTCATAGCTTAGATGCTCCACAATGGCCGCAGAAATGGAGTTTTCTCTCAGCTCCCGGTTAAAGGTTCAATTGCGTAGCTGTCCGTACTGCAATTCGCAGATGACGCGCTCCTTTTCTGCAAGGGAGATGAAGAAGAGGTCATCAATCTCTATGTGACACTGCAGCTGTTTGCAAACATCTCAGGGTTAGCCATCAACTTCAACAAATCATCAATCGTCTATTTTGGCAAATAAAAAATAAAGCTCAAAGCTTTCTCGACCATCCTTGGTTGCAAAGAGGAGAGATTACAGCTCAATTATCTTGGAATGCCACTATCCTATGGGAAGCTCAGCAAAAGGTACTGGCAGCCGCTGATCCTCAAAATTGAGCGAAGACTTTCTATATGGAAAGAGAAAATGTTATCAAGAGGAAATTACAATTTTGCCCCCGTGTGTTACGCACGTGTATTCTGTAACGTGTTTTCATCCCGTATTTTGATTACCGACTATTTATATATTTTCAGTATTGATTTTTCCCTATTTTGAGTCAACAAAAATATAATATTTCGATATTTGTATTCTACGCGCTTTCTACGTGTTTTCAATGCACGTATTAATTACATATTTTCCGCCGCTACGGATGATAATTTATGGGTTCCAATTATTTATTTTATGTTTACAAATCTATTTTTATAAAACGGAAATCTATTTTTCCCCCTATTTGATTAAAATGCATTTTTCGATTTTCTGCACGTATAATGCACGTGCTTTCTACGTGTAGTGATTTCATCATGAAATATATATAAATTAGTAAATATAATTTTGCTTATATTATTTTCGATTATATTTAATAATTTTTCATCAACAAAGTCGATTTTCGCATTTTCATGTTTTGCGTGCGACGCACGTGTTTTCGGTATTCAAGCATATTCGTTTTCAAAATAAAATTCCGGAGTGTGCGTAACACCCGTGGCTTTCAAAAGAGTATAATATATATACATTATATAATATAATACATATAAGGAAATAGTATATGTATATACTATTCAGTAGATATATATGGTTAATATATATATAGTATGATATATATATATAAGTGTGATGGTGAAGGTGGGCCCACGTGTGAGAAGGAACAGCAAAAGAGCTGCTGACTTTGTCAACCAGGGCTGTTGATTATTTGATGAAATGGCAATTACTTGGGGCCCACCGATTGGGATTGAAAGAAGGAGTGGTGCTATGCTTTCTACTCTGTGTGTGTACACTTGTACAATTTTGTTTGGCCAGTTTTGAACATATGTGTTGGCCGGTTTCACCCATGCTGCTTGACCGGGTTGTCTTTTGGTGATCCGGGAGGGGTTTAAGGATGTGAAGATTATTGGAAGTTATGTTTTGAAGAGGTGGGGAGATGAAAGGTTGGGAGTTAGGAGAGTTATGTACATGAAGAGTTGGAGAATTAAAATAAGAGATTTATTAGGTTATGAAATTATGCAAATTGAACCCTCTACATATCCTATAAATAGCACCCTACCCCTTTTCATTTCACACATCAAAAATAAGAATAAGTAAGAAAGAAAGAGAGAAAAGAAAAGAGAAGAAAGAAAGAAAGAAAAAGGAAGAGGAAGAGAGTTTTGTGCTTGGAGGCCATTGCTAGGAGGAGAAGAGCTAGGAATCCTTGAAGCTAGAAGTGGTGATCATTCTTTCAATTGTTCAAGCTTCAATCAAGGTGGGTGGTTTCTTACTTTTTAGTTGTAGAAATGTCATGCTAGAAATTCTAAATTAGTTCTATGAGATGATATTGATTTGTAGGTGATTTTCATGCTATTATACATGATATGAATAATATGTGTGTGGTTAAATAATAGAAAATTATGATGTAAGAATTGATACCATAATTCATGTTAGAACTTCATCCTTGGCAAATGTATATTTTGAATAAGATATGAAAAGTAGATTTAATTTACACTTTTATATGTGCTGAGAATGAGTAGTAAAACATAAAAGTGAATGTTCTCTTACTTTCAAATTGTAGAAAAAGTACATGCTAATGAAAATGAATGAATAGTATGGAAATTTTGATTATGATAAACTATTGAAAATAGTAGTGAACCATATAAATTAAATTACAACATGTAGTTGAGAAAATAGATAATTGATTATTTTGTCATGAATTGATGTACATGAAGAATAGTAGCTTTTTATGAAAATGTTGGAAACACTTCTTTTGATAACTAAATGATTTTTTTTTTAAAGAAAAATTTATGTTATGGAGCTCAATGGATTGTTATAAAAATATAATATGCTATCCTTGACTAAAAGAACGAATGCAAAATTGTGTTGTTTAGAGAAATTGTCATTTGTATGTTAATAGAAACTAGTAATTGTGAAAATATTTTGAAGAGATTTCACTTATGTTTAAAGAGGAATTTTTATAAAGTAAAATGAGTATACATAACTTATTTTATTTTTTTATAAGAAGATAAAAATTTTCTAGTTTGGTAAAAATGAATTCATGTAATAAAAGAGAAGAAACGGATTTGAAATTAGATGTATTATCAAATATGAAAAAATTTCTAATCCATAATTTTCTGTTAGAAAGTAGATTTCAATTTAAAAAAATTATTTGTAGGTTAATGAAAGGATTTGATCAAGTGAAAAATCAAGTTTTAAGAAAAATAATAAGTTAAACAGAAAGTTGGGACAAAAACCCACGAAATGAATTTATGTCGTTGGGTGCTTTTGGCCTAGTGGTCTGCCGTGCGCTGGCCTCCTTGTTGGGTCTGGGTTCGAATCATGTAAACCCCAACTATTTTCTTTTCTACTTTATTTTTTTAAATTCACTCATAAGCCGAGAGTTAGCATAAGAGGCTTTCAGTAATGAATATGAACGCAAAGTCCACTTGGACTTAATGGCTAGTGGGTGAGTCTTGGGCGCCCTCTGTGTACACACACGGGTTCGAGACTTGGGAGGGTCTTTTGTATTTTTTTTTGATGTTTTAAATTGAATTAGGGAGTTTTAAAGTAAGTAAAAAATTGGGGAAAAGTTCTAATATTCCTATAAAATGATAAGGAATTTATTAAAAATAGTTTTAGAGTTTTTGTGTATATTTTTGAGAAATAAAAATGGAAATTAAGAATATAACTTTCTTGGTGAAGAAAAGTAAAATATTATTTTGTGAAATGATTACTCTTGAAGAAATTACCTGCTTATTTTGTTTAATGAATATTTTTAAGTGAGTTGAAGACTTAAAATTTACTTATATGAAAGTATAACTTTGAAAAGTAAACTATTGTTATGTGAATTGATTCTTTCGGAAAGATCTTACTTCCATTTTGGTTCAAGAAGAATTTGAGATGATTGAGATATATTATATGAGTACAAAGTGCTTATGAAATTCGAGTAGTGAGTTTATATTCGTGAAGAGAATTATTGTTTTTAAATATTTTGAATGAATTAAGATTAAGTATAAATGAATCATCAATAGCCATCGATCAACATTGTGAATAAGTTGAAGATAAGAATATTTAAGTTTAAGACATGTTTATTGAAGGGTATATGTACCCATGTTTCTTGTACGTGAAAATTTATGATCTAGAGTTAGTAAGACCTCGGTACCGGCATTATTGAAAGAAAGGATTTGAGAAATGACTTGGAGATATGGCTAAGGAGCCATCTCGTATTTGTTAATTAAGTCCGGTAGGAGGTAAAACTAATTCTTTGAATGGAAATTATTCATGTCTTGAACTTAAAAAAATTTAGGCACATAAGTGAAGATGTAGTAAACTTAGTGAAACGTAAGTGGGGTGCTCTATATAGTCGGCGGTGGACTCCAAGACTATAGACCCAGTTGGTGGACTGAGGTTGCCCTGTGGGAGACGGATTATTATATTTTAATCCGGGACTATGAAGACGGGTCGGCGGTGGACTCCAAGATCTTGAGTAGTCGGACGGATGAGTTTTGTGTTTACCGTCTCCAATGTATATATATATATACTGGGCTAGAGGGTCACATACGGGACGATTCGCACGATGTGGAATCTGTTATAACAGCCGGCGGTGGACTCCAAGGCTGGGATTCAAATTCGTAGAATAGTCTGAACTTTGTTTTGCTACCGGGTAGTTTTCATGGCAAGGGATCGAGCCCTTTATTGTGGAGAACGTAGGCGCTTGCCCTCGGACCTATGTAGTATGGGATGCATAGAATCCGAACAAGTGTGCATTAGTGTCATCCTAGTGTAGAATGGTATGCATTAGGCATTAAGACATGACATACACTTATGTTTAGAAGAATCACTTTTGACACTTTATATGTTCATTCAATCTTTTTGTGATTTGTTAAAGTATGAGATCGTTATACTACTCCCGGCATAGAGAGGATAGCCGTGTATAACATTTCGTCAGTTGTAAGTAACTGACGTGCCCACAGATTGACATGCAGGTAATGGACTATTCATGGATTTACAAAGTGGATATGCTGTTGCTGTTTAGACGTTAAAGATGTTGCAAATGATGTTAAAGTTATACAAGTTGTATTTCATTGTTGTAATCTTTTAGTCTTCCGCTGTGTAAAAACCAAGTGTAAAGGAACTCTGATGTATTGTGAATAAAAAGTTTTAAATTCCTTGTAAAATTATACGAAGTGAAGTAAAGATCCTGTGAAACCTCGAATTTATCCTTATTTAAAATTCGGGGCGTTACATACTACGCTTCATTCTTCAGATTACCCCTTTGGGTTATCAAAAGAATTGATCAAATACGCAGTAGATTTTTCTGGTGTGGCGCAGACAAGGATGCAAGAGGCGTAGCAAGTATGAAGTGGCAAAGAGTCTGTTAGCCTAAAGAACAGGGTGGCCTAGGGGTTCTTGATCTAAAGGTTTTCAATGAGGCACTTTTGATGAAGTGGTGGTGGAAATTGATAGCATCGGACTCACTACCTAGCCAAACACTGAAGAGCCTTTATCAGCGAAGCAATTCCAATTTACTAGTATGCCCATCCACTGCTTCTAGTTTCTGGAAAGGAATTTATTAGCTAAAAGAGCAATTCTTCTGGACGTCAAAATGGATAAATGGAGGCAGCATCTCTTCTTTATGTCCAACACTGGCTGCTGCAGCTTGGAATCCCGACGCAGATATACTCTCTCAAGGCTCTTGGATTGATGGTACTTGGAGCTGGCAACCAAGGCTTAACTGTGTCCCCAACCCTTCAATGCGTGAGGAGAAGAAAAGACTTCTTGATCTGATTAGCCACTTCCAACCTACACAATCAGATGACCATCCGACATGGACCCTAACTCCATCCTCTACATTCACTGTCAAGTCCGCCTACAGCTTCTTCATCACATCTGGCCTCTGCTCCCCGTTTTTTGCTGCAACATGGTCGTCCTCAGCTCCGCTCAAATGCAAAGTGTTCATCTGGCTACTGAGTTGGGACAAACTCAACTCCAAAGAATTCCTTCACTCCAAAGGATGGTCGGGAGACACGACATGCACTGCTTATGCATGTCCTGTCGAATCGACCTTCCATATTATCTTCGAATGCCTTGTTGCCATTGCCACTTGGACACATTTCACCGCACTTTTCAACATTCATACCAGGCCACCTCACTTACACGATTGCTTCACGACCTGGTGTTTTGGAAATCAAAGACACAGATATACTTGCCACCTTATGACAATCTCAATATGCTGGAATTTGTGGCTTGCTAGAAATGAACGCACTTTCTCTTCGAAAGTTATGCAAACTAAGGATATTATAACTAATGCAATTTTTTACTTTCGATCTTGGATAGATGGGATGGATAGCGGGAAGAAGAAGGAGAAGCTACTCCAAGAATTAGAACGAGAAGGTGTGCAGGATACCCTGTTGAAGCAGGCATTGATCCGTATAGATCAGACCGACAGTGCAGGCGACAACTGCTCGGCCTAACAAACTACAGCCACCCCACTTCTCTTTTGCTTGCTGTTATTTTTGCTTCTTTTGGGAAGATACTCTATTATGTTCTAGTTTGGTTGTTGTAATTATTCAGTACAATTTTTTTTTTTGTTTCTGATGAATGAAAGGGTTCTTTTTGTTTTTCGAGCATCATTCAGATGATGAAGGGGGATGAGATCATGTCGTTGTGGCTAGTAGAGGAGTACGACAATAGTCCAATGTCCTCTCTACGGCATAACGACATGCCATCTCGAACCTGAATTCATCAAAATGCTCGTAGAATCCCTATTTCGGTTATTTTTTGTAGCAGATATAAAACTTAGCTTATTTATATATATATTTTCTGTGAGGTAGGATAATCCTACCTTTTACCGGTTCAAATAAAAAAAAAAAAAAAAATATTCAGAACAGACTATGTAATGTACAAATAATATTTTTGAGAGGTAAAACTAAATAATATTCAAGGGCCCATATAAGAAAACATCAAGGACTTTATGTAAGAAAAACCTTCACAAGCAGAGGTCTCAGAAGCCTCCAAATAAAGGACTTCTAGATGATTCCACACACAAGATTAAAAACCAGTTGCCATCTCCAAATCGACGGCCTCTATCACCTCTATTAAAAACGGACGTCCCAGATCGACAAGATTACCGGATGGTTTTTTATAAATACCGCCACGTGTCAGTTTACACTACAATAATTACCCACCCACTTAAGAAAACTGCTCTCATCTTTCGCGAAGTACCAACGTAGAAACCACAGAGGACCAATTTCTCCTTCGCCAAAAAGCTCGAATCGAATCCAAGAAGGTATCTTTTCCGATCCCAAACCCTAACTTCCTTAATTTGATTACTGTTATTGCGAATCGTGTTTAGATTGTAGTTAGGGTTTGCTAATTCCTGACTACATTGATTCAAATTGGGGTTTTGGGGTATTCGTTGCAGATCTGGGGAATATTACCTGATTTAATCATGGTTTCTGAATTGTAATTGAGATTGATTTAGTTGTTGAAATTGTTAAGATGATGTACATAGTTGTCGTTCAAAATTTTGAATGCTGTGGTTGATTGCTTGTGTTTTAGAGAGAATTGGAAAGAAGCAATTTCAACATCCAAAATGATCTTAGACTCTAGCGCGATTGTTTGTCGTTTAGGATGATATATTTATACATTGTTTGATGTTTGCGAAAAAATGTGTTGTGTTGTTTTTTAATTATTTTTTATTATGAATTAGTTGGATGTAAACAACAAATTTTTCTTGATTTTAGTTCGAGGACTTTTCCTTTATAATTTGATATTTTCTCATTGCAGAATTCATAATGTTTAGAAAGTTGCTAATCTTGTGTATCTCTTTCAGGAAAACTTTGTGTACTGGTAAAGTCACTTTTGTACAAACTCACTTTATCAGCTAGCCATTTAAGAAAATTTAATGGTCTGTCTATCTATCACCCGCACCCACCCACCCAAAAGCCCATTGACTTTTGCTTTTTACTGTTAGACGTCAAGTTGAGACCCCCCCCCCCCCCCCCCCCCCCCCCCCCCCCACACACACACACACACACACACACACACAACATTTTTCCTTTCTACTGTTAGACGTCAATTTGAGTTTTACATTTGGGTTTTAGTTTGAGATATGAACCAGGGTTACCTAATTCGTTGGTAACCCTTCCGAACCGCGATATGGTTCGCGCGATCCGCTCAGGATGCGGTCCGCCATCCAGATTTCCATTGATTTTTTTTTTAACTTTAGACATAAAGTTGAGTTTTTGATTTTCTACTAAAGCTTCATTTGGGTTTTAGTTTGAGATATGAACCAGGGTTACCTAATTTGTTGGTAACCCTCTCGAACCGCGATCTGGTTCGCGTGATCCGCTCGGGATGTGGTCCGCCATCTAGATCCCAATTTCTGGTGATTCTTTTATCACCTAAAATAATGTGTATGAAAAGATAATCCCGCCCATTCTTGACCCCCGATTCTTAACCCGCAGAAATTACCGATAGAAAAAAACACAGTAATAAATATATTTTATCTGAAAACAAAAAATCTACTTAAAAATAACAGAATAACAAGAAAAAAAAAGAGATGGATATGGATAATATTACTCTAATGATATCCTTTTAATTTCTCCATTAGTGAAGAGATGGTAATGGATACGATTAGTTTAGTTAGTTAGAGGAAGTGCATATAAAATTAAATTTGCCAAATATTGAAAAACTAAATAGTCTAAATTAAGGCATTTGTTATGTCCTAAATCATATAATCGCATGAATAGTTATTAACAAGGGATGACATCCTTGATTATAATAAATCACACATGTAAAATCATTATGTACTCATATGTTATATATCCGTGCTTGAGCGATCCAATAGAATGTATTTTAGTGTACTAAGAACCAACTAATCCCATCCCCATATGAATCGCAAATTTACAAATTGACGAACCTCGAACTCGAACCCGTATAAGCCAGGGCCGGCCCTGAGCTCACGTGGGCCCGAGGCGAACTCCTGAAATGGGCTCCCATACATATGTTTTTTAAAAGAAGTTTCAAAAATTTGGTAATTCTTTTATTTTGCCACAATTCTTAAAAAATGATAGATATGTAGGTAAACAAATAATTAATCATGAAGAAAAATTAATTCTAATTTCGAAATGGTGAAACCCTAGCTTGAGACTGAGAGACTCACAACAACAGCAAGCAGCTACAATAATAACAATCAGTTCCACAAGACTACAAGACTACAACTCTACAAATCAACAACATTCAATCATCAAAAGTAACAGAGGCAAAGAAATAGAAATATGTGCCAGTTGTTGGTCGATTCTCGGTGGTCGGGTCAACGGCGCCGACAAAGCAAACCAACAACAAGTAGCGAAAGTCGGGTTCAACCGTTCGGGAGTCTGGTTCGGTCCGTGCGGGACTCGGGAGTCAGGATGACCGGACTCTGTAGTTTGATTTTTTTAGAGGAGATTGGAGAAAGGAAAAATGAATAATGGAGGATGGAGGAGATTGGAGGTCCGGTTTGTCGGGAGTTGGACTGTTGGAGATGGGTGGTTGGAGCATTGAAACCTGGAGCTGGAGGAGGAGGCAACAAGAAATCGATTTGGGATTTAGAATTAGGGATTATATTTGGGAAAAAATAGAATGGAGAATTGGAGATGAGATCTGGGATCGGGTTCAGGTTGGAGGTAGGAGGACGACTGGAAGAGTGTTGTGTTGGTTTGGGGATCGGATTGGGTGTTGGGTATTTGGGTGCGAGTGACAAGTGTTTGGGTTTGGGTAATTTCCCTCTTAAACAGCTTCACTCTTAAACGAAAAAGCCCAGAAAGAAAATCAATCAATTTATGTCTGTGTGCTAGCCCAATGCTAACTTTTTTTTATATAAAAAAGGCCCCAAAAAGTTAAATTTGGGGGCCCCTAAAATAAAATGCATAAATGTTAATTTACTTTGCATGTAAAATACGTGTATATATATATATATATATATATATATATATATAGATATAGATATAGGAAAAGTAAAATTTGGAAGCCTCGAAAAATGTGCAAAATCGAGGCCCCCAAATTTGTGATTTTTGCACATTTTTTGGGGCCCCCAAATTTTGGGCAGCCGCCTCTCCCGCCTCTAGGTGTGGACTGGCCCTGCGTATAGCGAGCCAAGCGAATCACGAACTAGGTAACATTGATATGAATCTGAGATGTAGGATTTTGCTTTGAGAACTAAAATGTTGCTTAGTTTGAGATGTATGGTTTCTAACATGAAAACGGTAAGTATGCAAAAAGAAAGGGTGAATGCTTATCTTGCCTTTTCCTATTGCGAAAAGACAAATCTTTTTCTTATTGGGAAAAGACAAATGTGTGTTTTTGTTTGTTTTTTTTTTTTGCCTTCTCACCTTAGCCTTACACATTACTGTTGTCCCTATTGTTGTGGATGACGTTCGACAGACATGTTTATACTAAGAAGCACAACCACATACACACTGACATGAACTTGATGTGACATGACACGTCGGGGAAAGAGAAGATTTTGAATAATTATTCTAAAATGTCAGGTGTCGTATCACCAGTATGCAACACATGCCTGACATAACACGAGTACCAAATAGAAGTGTTTGTGCTTATTATATTTTCTTATCATGGGTTCAATTTCTTACTATTTGAAAAAAAAATATAGATATTTCGCTGTTAATTTCATCTTCCAATATTAAATTTTTATTTCATAACCGGATTTGGTAGGTCAATAATTATATGACTCGGGGGTATCATCTCGGTCCCGACCGATATCCATGGCTCAGGACACAGTTTTGGGGGTTATATTGAACTAAGCTAGCCTTTCTAAGGGCTTTCACGGCTAACAAGTAAATATTTCTCTTTGTTATTAAATTGATAACTTTATGAGTAGCTGTCTGCTTTTTCCCTTTGTGTTATCTGTATTTATTGTCTTGTCCCATTTTGGTGTTGTTGAAAATTGTGGCAATTCCATCTTCCTTCTTATCACTATTGTAAATGCTTAGCTATTTCTAATAAAAGGTGAATTCTTTATTGTTGTATTTGAGAATATCTGCAATAATTGTGTTTTGTTTCCATTTAATAATACATTTTATCTTTAATATCCTGCAAATGTTTTCCTTGCCTAACTGAACTGACTTTTTGATACTTCATCCAGGGTTTCCAGGGTTTCTGCCTTAAGAATTAAACACTGAATCCATTTCGAGCACACTCTACTGATGGCTGAACATCTTGCTTCGATATTTGGCACCGAGAAAGACAGGGTGAACTGCCCTTTCTACTTTAAGATCGGTGCTTGTCGCCACGGGGATCGATGCTCTCGCCTCCACAATCGCCCCACAATCTCTCCCACCCTCCTACTGTCCAACATGTATCAACGTCCAGATATGATCACTCCTGGGGTTGATGCTCAAGGACAACCCATTGACCCAAGGAAGATACAGGAACATTTTGAGGACTTCTACGAAGACATCTTTGAGGAACTGAGTAAGTTTGGTGAAATAGAGAGCCTCAACATCTGTGATAACCTCGCAGATCACATGGTGGGGAATGTCTATATCCAGTTCAAAGAAGAGGAGCAAGCAGCTGCAGCTCTCCGGGCCCTTCAGGGTCGTTTTTACTCTGGGCGTCCAATAATTGTTGATTTCTCTCCGGTTACTGACTTCAGGGAGGCTACTTGCCGTCAATTTGAGGAGAACAGTTGCAACCGAGGTGGTTATTGCAATTTCATGCACGTGAAGCAAATTGGAAGGGAGTTGAGGAGGAAGCTATATGGGCGCTACAGGAGGTCTCGAGGGAGTAGGAGCAGGAGTCGGAGCCCTAGTCCTTACTATAGAAGGGGATACCGTGATTCTGAGGATTATCGTGATCGTGGGGACTCTCGGAGCAGCGGAAGGAGGAGCAGCGATCGCCATGGGAAGTATGACAGTGATGGGGGAAGGAGAAGGCATGGGAGCCCTCGACGAACCAGGAGCCTGGATAGGGAAGGGAGTGAGGAAAGGAGGGCCAGAATTGAGCAGTGGAACAGGGAGAAGGAGGAAAGGGCTGAATGAATTCAGGTCAATTTTCCTTACATGTCTAGTATTGGTCTATCCTTAGTAATGAGGACCTCTATTTAGTTTTTCTTTTCTGTGTGTCATGTGATAATATTATGCGGTTGAGATATTTTGAAGCACTCCATGAACATTAGACAATGGTCTTTTATTGATACTGTTTGCATGGTACTAATGGAGGTTTGGTTCTTTCTTAGTATTTAGATTGGGTATTAGCATGCTGCTATAACTAGATAATACCTAGTTCATAATATATGATTTCTTTGTAGGTAGTACTTGCTTTTGTCAATGCCTTTTTCAAAAAAAATAAATTAAGTGATGTATTTCTATGCCATTCATACCATATTTGATTGTGCTGGTGGCATGTTCATAAGATTCATTGTGATCTACTATCAGTAATGTTGAACGATGTTTTTTCTTTCAATGGGATATTAACACTCCCAATCTTTTTAGGTATGCAAGAGAAGGTGCTTTCTGATATAAGCACACTCAAATCTCATAGTTGCTCTTCTAATCATATGTAAGCTTTTAAATTGTAATACACAAACACACACATACTAGGAGAAATTTGAAAAAAGGAAGAAAAAAATTATTCTTGTATTCCTTTTAATTCGATTTTTCTCCTCTTGTTTTTTTAATCAAGTTCCAGATTAGGTGGAGAGGAAGAATAGACAGGGGCGCAAAAACCAAAACATGAAGGATCACTGAAGGAAGAATGCGGAAATTAACTGTATTAAGTATTCATGTTCTCTCTTTGATTTCTTCTCTAATAATTTTCTGAACATTTTTTTAGAAAACATATATGATACATGGGGTTATCTGGAGAATAGTTGTTCATTCCTTTATTCAAGTTGTAGTGTGGTCCCAAAACTAAGCATCGAGAGTAGTATTGGTCTTCCGTCATTAAACTGAGACACAGCGATAGTATCAGCCATCTTTGAGTTGTACATGAAGTTCTTAAGCTGCTTCACCTGTCTATGTTATTTAGTGTTTGTGTTCCATGCTGTACTTCTTAGGCCTACCCAACCTTATAGGGTGAGTGCATTTAGATATCAGACTATCAGTATATAAGTGTACCTCATACACCTTCATTTGTAAATCGTTTTCTGAAGGAAGCTGTGTCAAATTGTCCATGATATCTTCAGGGCCGGCCCCTGCCTTGAGGCAGGGGAGGCGGCCGCCTCGGGCCCCCAAATTTTGCGCATTTTTAGGGGCCTCCAAATTTTTTTATTTGTATTTAAATATATGTATTTTGCACGTAATATTTTTTAGGGACCCAAATTTAACTTTTTTTTGCTTTTATTTTTTAAATTAGTACTTGGGTTGACTTATTTTAGTTGGGTTTGGGTTTGTATGGAGATTTTTTTCTTCAAATCTCTAAATCTTCATCTATTTCTTCATATATATCGGTTTTTAAGAATTGTAGCCAAAAAAATCTATATAATAAAACACAAAGAAAGCTATCAAGTGGTTCTCCTTCAATCCCCTCAAAAATCAAAGGTTTAGATCTATTCTCACAAAACATATTTTCCCTCCAAAAGTTCCCTCCAAAACTTAAATTCAAATCTCCCACCCAAAACAACTCCTATATTTATTTAAATTTTTTTTCCTCTCTCTCTCCCACCCTCTTCTATTCAAAAAATTAAGAAAATAAAATTTTTAAAAATTTTTAAAAAATAAAAAAAATTTAAAACTAGAAAAATTAAATAAATTCAAATCTCCCACCCAAAACAACTCCTATATTTATTTAAATTTTTTTTCCTCTCTCTCTCTCTCCCACCCTCTTCTATTCAAAAAATTAAGAAAATAAATTTTTTAAAATTTTTTAAAAATAAAAAAATTTAAAAGCTTTAAAAATAGTTTTTAAAAAAATCATATAATATGTTTTTTGCTCTGTGTTTGCTACTTCAATTAATTTGCTGGACTTCCAAAACTATTTTCTATAATCAAATAAGGTGCACCGTTTCGAAGACGTGCCGTAGGCACGTGTCAACGGGAAAACCTAGTATAAAAATAAAATTTCATCATTTTTATTAAAAAAAATCTGTATGGGGGCCCCATTTCGGGAGTTCGCCTCGGGCCCCCGTAAACTTTGGGCCGGCCCTGGATATCTTGCGTTCCATGTGTATGTCTTCTTTTATTAGCTTTGCACTGCCGTCCCTTAATGACAGTTCTACCTCTTGATAGTCATGCTGCCTCTTTCATCTGTAAAAAGACAATAATATGTGTTGCTATGCTATGCTATGCATGCAATAAAGGAATAAAACACAGCCTGCCAGCCCCTCATGACACCATCTGTAAAAAGACAATAATATGTGTTGCTATGCTATGCTATGCATGCAATAAAGGAATAAAACACAGCCTGCCAGCCCCCATGACACCTCCCCCCACTTTATGTGCTCAACATCCTCTTTCATGAAGATGTAGAAAACTTTGTAGATCGAACTTTCCCCATTGTTCAAGTGACCTCAGTGTAAGGGTAAGGCAAAGCTCATATCCCACAAGTGTGGGAACACATGTATTGGCTGCTTTTGTTTATTTTTTTCAATATTTGATGAATGACATAGCCTTTTCTCTCTTTTGTTGTGCTAGCCAGGAGGTTTTCTATTATCAGCATATCCAGCAATTCTTTCTATGATTTCTCTCTGTGGTAAGAGTGAAGTTAAATAAATACATCATTTTCTTTTTCTTTCTTACCATTTTCTCTTCATGTATAGGTTACAGAAAAAACCAATGTTGAACGTGCATAAAGAAAGAACAGGGGGTGTGTGTGAGAGGATTGTGTTTTTCCTTGCAGTGACTTAATTCTGTCTTACTATATTATTCTTATTTTAATACGCAAAGTGCATACGTTATTTTGATGAGTTTTTCTAAAATTTAGAGCACATACAGTAAATATAAATTTTTGTGCTGATACATTATTTTCAGTTAGCTAATGTTAATTAAAATTATTATTATTATAGTATTTTGGAAAGATTAAACAGGGAACAGACTTAAAAGAATACACATTATTTTAGGAAAATTATTTTTTTTGTAAATTTGAGTATTTACTAAAGTACTAAATTGTACATAACCATCGTTTTTATTTACTACTAGAAAATATAATAGCGGAGTTGGTAATCTTGTAATACTCTGAAAAGATGCATGAAACTGTGAAGGCATTTTTTGATGCTTTCTCATGTTTGTAATAACTGGATAGGAGCCAATTATTGTCTCATGAATTGTTGTAGTCCTTTGATCATTGCCGTATGGTAAGAAATATGTTACAAGATTTTTTTGTTGATTAATTGTTCATTGATGTACAAGTGTTTTGAGGGCTGTAAAGTCAAAGTTTTCTCATAAAAGATTTTAACGAATGTTTGCATATGAATTAGTAAAGAGTTCTGTAGAGAAATTTCTAAATTTCGGATAGATGGAAATATTATCCATGTGGTATAACTAGTAGTACTTTGGATCATCTCTGAGCTTATCAGTCTGAAAATTGTTACGTCATGATCTAAACAGCTTTTATGAGAAGCAATCTAAGTCTTGTTAACGTCTGGGATGTTTATTTTTAAACCTAAACATATTCTTTGTAGTTTTATGATGGATCTGTATTGATGTTCGCATGCTGATGTGTTCTTTCTCTGCTGGTGAATGTGTTAATGTGGAAATATGGTATTTGTTTGTCTCGTTGCATTGGCTATGTAGACCCCATGAGCAACAAACCATCTTCTACACATTTTGCCGCATGTTCCTTTCATGTTTATCAGGTCTGCTTTGTGTGGGCAATGTTGAAATGAAGCTGTTGTAGGTTTTATAGAGCACATCAAAATGTGTATGTGTAATACATCTAGTCAACGAGGCTATGTTGATGTCGGAGTTCGGTACATGGTTCCCACAAAGAATTGTCTTGCATAGTCTACTCATGCAAGCTCATCACAATGCTTTGCTATTGTAGATCATGCGATGGCCTTCAAGTAGTGCCCCAAGTATGCAAGGCCTCAGAGGTCACAATACATGCATGTTGTGTATGCGTCTTATTGAACTGAACGCTTGAAAATTTTATGTCACCTCACCAAACCTAACTTCAAGAAATATGTACCTTACTAGCGCTCGTCACTAACAAAACCCTAAGCCCATGGATAAGAAAACCTGCTAGCCATCTGACCTAGTACATAGTGTCTTTTATAAAGCTTAATGAGTTGAGATTACATGAGCATCCTGACGCTTTTTATGACAATACATTATGCATCGTGTTCTGATATGATGCTGATATTATGCAGGATGACTCTGAAAATCTTTATATCAACATAAGTCACCAAACAGACACAAAAAAAACAGTTGGTTGATAGAACCAACACAATAGCTCCAAGTGAGATTTATCCTTGCATGGTCACCAGATTCTGGTTGTTGCTTTCATTGATTGGACGGACACTTCGAGTGAACTACACCATGACAAGCATCCATATCATTATTTTTTAGGGTTAATACCACAAGGTCCACAAGGGTCACTAACAAATGTGGAAGTTCCATATACCTCACTCACAAATTAATATTTCCATATAATTGTTATTCTCACTTCTTATGTCAAAAAACAGTTGGTTGGTAGAACCAACACAATAGCTCCAAATGAGATTTATCCGAAATGTTTCCCTACTGACCCACTTTTTGAAAATATTGAACAATTTGACCCACTTTCAAAATATTTACTCGATTGACTCAGTTTTGGACACGTCAGTAGGGTTGTAATCGAGCCGAGCCGAATACCTTCAGGCTCCAGCTCGGCTCGTTTACGAAACGAGCTCAATTTTGAGCTCGAGCTCCGTTTGAGCCGAGCTTTGACCATATTCGAGCCGAATAGCTCGCGAGCTTAGCCTAAAAATAAAAAAAATCAAGCTTTAGCTCGGCTCGTTTACGAAACAAGCTCGGATTTAAGCTCGAGCTCGGTTTGAGCCGAGCTTTGATTGAGCTCGAGCCGAATAGCTTGCGTTATTGAAAATAACGGCATAAGTTATTTATATGCCGTTGTTTCTAATAGCAGCATATGTTAGAGAAAATTTTCGCATGCTACCATTTGGAGTAATGTCATTAATTAACTTATTTTCAATCATATACTCTCTCTGACTTGGAAAAAATTGCAAGTGTGAAAAAATCTTATAGCTGATGTCGCTATTCCTAAGAGCATCTGTAGTCGTCGAGAGCCAAATTTTGGGTATTTGACAAATGGAAATGGAAAAAATGATTGTGCTGCAGTCGTCGAAAGCCAAACTTTGGATTTTTTTTCACTATTTAAAATCGCAGACGAAAAAATATTTTTTGTCCTATGTAAATAAAAAATAAAAAAAAATTAAACGGACGGGGAATGATTTCTCGTCCTTCTTATTTTAAAAAAAAAATTAAAAACTTTAAATCATAATTAATTTCTTAATAAATGTTAAATTAATCCTAATTATTTCTTAATTATTAATTAATTAACTTTTAAACCTAAGTTTAACCCATATAAATTATTATGGGGTTGTTCTATAGAAATTTTAAAGAAAGAAAAGTATGGGACGGGACTTCATCTCCCGTCCCACTTCATTTCTGATTTTTTTTTTTAAAATGGAATGGACGGGGATTCATCTCCCGTCCGGACCAAATTTTTTTTTAAGTGTAAGGACGATGTATTATTTTCCGTCCGAGCGTGTGTCAGGCAAAAAGTGTAGGGACAATGTATTATTTCTCGTCCGAGCTCTCCGACAAAAGATAATTTTTCGTTTGATCTATCAGACGATAAATCATCTACCGTTAGTTATATTTTGGCAATTGCCATTTCGTCTTCCAAATATAGCCAGCGACTGTTCATTCGAAACCCAAATTTTGGGTAAATGACCAACGACTACAGCGCAACTTTTTCCAAATTTTGAAAAAATTGGCAAAATGGCCAACGACTACAGATGCTCTTATGACATCTGAAGTTAGCGTTGTTCGGGATAGCGGCATCAGCTATAGTATTCATTGTTAGGGATAACTTATGTCGTTGTTTAGAGCAGCGACAATAGTTTATTTTATTACTTATCATTGGTTAATCTATTTCTATGAACTGTTGCCGTTGTTTCTGAGAACGACAACAGTTATTTCATACGGTTGTTTGGAAGAACGGCTGTGGAGGCAAAGAGTTTAATGAGTATTATTACTGATGCTGTTAACTCCAACAACGGCATTAGTAATTCAAATGTCATTCTTGGGGATAACGACATCATTTATAAGTCGTTTCAGCACTTGAAATTTTTTTCAAGTCAGAATATTTCACACTTGTATAAAAAATGTACCGATGTCATTTTTTCAAACAGCGACATGTTAAAAAAAATTAAACCGATGTCGCTTTTTAGAAGAACAACATAAAATTAACTTATACCTTTTTTTAAAAAATGTGTTATGCTGACATGTCCAAAACTAGATCAGTTAGATAAATATTTTTAAAAGTGGGCCAGTTTGGTGAATGTTTTCAAAAAGTGGGTCAATATGGAAAAATATTCGATTTATCCTTGCACGGTCACCAGATTCTGGTTGTTGCCTTTTTTTGATAAAAAAATAACCCAGTCATCGCTTCATTAATGCGAAATTAAAAAAACATAGTAGTACTAATTACAACAAGTCCAAAATACTATTTCTATCCCGCTTACTACAACCACACATTACATAGAAAAGCAGAAATTAAGATACAAGGGCTGTAGACAATGCCCGACTCTATTCCTCATCCCCAAACGAGAGAAGTAGGATACTGAATTCATTCTCGTGCTTGCTCTTCTCCTATGAGTCCTACTCCTCTTCCATACGCAGCCTTTTTATTGCTCCCCCATGACCTGTCCAATCATGAGTTAGCGCCCAAATTCTGGTTGTTGCTTTCACTGATTGAACGGACACTTCGAGTGAACTACACCATGACAAGCATCCATATGATTATTTTTTAAAGCTAAAAGAGCATCCATAGTGGTTTTTTATATTTTTGGGCAAAAGGGCAAAATGAGGATTGACAAAACAGAAATTACTACACCGGTTCATTTCTCATATTTTGAGAAATAATTAATTTTTTTATCGGACGGAAAATGTTTTTCCATGTGAGAGATATCTATGCAATTTTTAGTAAAATTAAAATAATGTTAGTTATTAATTAGTCATTAGTCAATTAATTAATTATTAAAATAATACTAAATCTTTATTAAATCTTTCCTAAAAGGGATTAGTGGCTAATTAATGGGTTAACTCTTTGAAAGTCACAGCTCCTATCTTCAGACGGGACATATTATCCCATATTGTCCCGTTTCTCAAATTTTTGAGATCGGACGGAACAACATGTTTCGTCTGATCCTTTTTTATTTTTATTTTATTTTATTTTTTTATTTTTGGACAGAACAACATGGTCCGCCCGATACTTCTTTTTTAAAAAAAATAATAAAAAAATTTGAGATGAAACAACTTGTTTCGACCAATGCTATTAAAAAAATGACCATATATTTTGAGAAAGAGCAAATTATTTCTCAAATATGATAAGCGATTGTAGCAAAATTTTCAGAAAAAATGGCAAAATAACAAACTGTTGTAGACATCTTTTTGCCAAAAAGTGGCAAAATGGCAAAAGTATAAGAACCGTTGTGAATGCTTTAATTAAACACATACTACTATAAAATAGGAGGGATATACTACAATTTTAACATATTCTCGTTTATAAAATGAATTTTAACATATTCTCGTTTATAAAATGAGAAGATGACACAAGTTATGCATTGTTTTATTCGATATATTATTATAATACATATTCTCGACGTTAACTCCCTATCTTTTCGGATCCATTTGACACGTCGAAGATTCGATACTCCGAGTCCCACTCACTGTCCATTCTGGTCAGGTCGGGTCAATCTAGACCGATCCGGATGTTTAGGTAAATTCCATTTTAGTGGCAATTTTCTAAGAAGATTACCCACCATATCCAACCTTTTGAATTAGGTAGGTATAGCAATGGATCCGGATATAAGCCAACCTAATCCAAACCCGACCCGAACTTTTAAAAATTGGATCCTTGAAAGTCATAAATCTTTACACTATTGTTATCTTACTAGCCGGAACATGAAAATTCCGTATTGTTTTTTATTTTATTTTAACAATGCTATAGTTATTGAGAGCCTTATGAATTTCTCACTACATCATCTCTAATCACTAATCTCTAATCTCTAATCTCTAATATTATAATGGGAGAAGGTCTTAGTGTCATTTATCATTTTGTCATTCTACCAACATGTGCAATGCACATACATAATTAATATAAAGGATATTTTCGGTTCAAATTCTCGCTACGTCAGAGTTTTTATTTTTATTTTTTGAAATTATTAAAACGTGCATCGCACGTGTATAGAAACTAGTAATTGTTAAAGACTTTTATTGTTAGCTAGTTAACCGGACTAAAGGTGCTAAAAGTAAACCACCACGAGCGGCACACAATGTACAATCGTAAAGCATTTTAGCAACATTCAGAAATGTCAGTGATCAAATTTTGCTTGTACCATGTTACAATACTAGGTTTGTCCGTTGACACGTGTCTACGACACGTCTTCGAAACGGTACACCTTATTTGATCATATAAAATGATTTTGGAGGTCCAGCAAATTAATTGAAGTAGCAAACATAGAGCAAAAAACATATCATATGATTTTTTTTATTTTTTTAAAATTATTTTCAAAGTTTTTAAAGTTTTAATTTTTTTAGTTTTTTAATTTTTTTAATTTTTTTAATTTTTTATTTTCTTAATTTTTTGAATAGAAGAGGGAGGGAGAGAGAGAGAGATTAAAAAAATAAATAAATAAATAAAGGAGTTGTTTTGAGTGGAGGATTTAAATTTGAGTTTTGGGGGAAATATATATTTTATGAGGTTAGATGTGGACCTTTAATTTTTAGGGGGATTGAAGGAGAGCCACTTGATAGCTTTCTTTGTGTTTTATTATATAGATGTTCTTTCCAAAAAATATTGTTAATATATAGAGAGAAAAAAATCCACACAAAATATTTACTTATATATAAAGGAAATAATATCTGTATTTACATCACAACTTCAGTTATATTATACGCTAAATCATTATAAAAGAAATTGATATGGGTCAGATGACGTGGCCCCTTCTGAGCCACCAGATCCCCTCAAAACCCGCTCTCCCCTGATCATTAGATCAATCCAGAGCCTCATAGGCTTCTGCCACGTCAGACCCACGAGCAAACAGGTCCAAACCCAGCCCAGCAGGATCTCAGACCCGTTTTGCTCTGCCTATAAATACCAGGTCCCATCCCCGACTAACAAGGTAATCAATCTTTCTTCTCCAAAACCCTAGCTTATGTTGCTTTCCAGTGACTGACTAGATCGTCTGAGGGCCTGTCGCCGGGATCTCTCATGGTGTTTCTAGGCAGAGTGCAGATACATAAGACCGAGCTGAGCTGCTGGATCCGAGCCGAGCATCCGTCCTCCCCCTCACTCCTGGTACTTCCGAGTCGTCCCCAGCCGAGGGTCGAACATATAGTTAGTACCGCGACTTCCACTATACAAATTATAAGAACCCACACCTGTTGCAGCCACACCCAAAAAACAAACCGCTTCAGAAATAATAATTATATCATACCTAATAAACAAACATAAATGGCATAGAATATATGAACACTAAAATGAAGCAAAACCTTATTGGATAGAATGGTGGATCCTTGTTGAACCCGACCCAGTTTTTAGACTGCAGGCCCAGTATAACTCACCAAGGGTTCTGCTCACCTCCCGGTAACCATAACCTCTTAATATAAATACACATTTCTCTCTCCCAAAAACGACAGAAAACAAGAATAAGCAGAGCGCTCTCAGAATAAAAATGGACTCAGATTACGGCGTCGCTCGCGAACTCTCAGATCTTCAGAAGCAGAGAGCCCTCTACCAACCCCAACTCCCTCCTTGCCTTCAGGTATATTCTCTATCTCCTTCTCGCATTCTCTTTTGATCATAGATTTGTTTGTTAATGTTTTGTAATGGGTTTGTTGGATCTTATTGTTTAGTTGTTGTTCTGTGATGGGTTGGTTTATTCTGTAATGGGTTTAGTGAGTTTTATGGGATCTTGATGTTTGGTTATGGGTTTGTTAGATCTGTGATGTTTAAGTAGTGGTTCATGTTGCGGACTCATGAAGATGGTGGCCATATTGGGATTTGAATTTTGGTTTGGAGTATTTGAGAGATTTGATGATTGCCCATTTGTTTAAATGTGTTGAATATGTAGGGCTTTGATGTAAATCGATGATCTTTAAAAAAGTTGGTTGATGTGTAAGTAGTGTTTTTTTGTTGGAGTAACGAAGATGGTGGCAATCTTGGGAATTATTATTATTATTTTTGTTTATGTGATTTTTTTTTTGAGAATAAAGGTGACAGAGATTTATGTGAATTTTGGTTTGTTGTATTTGATGATTGCCCATTTGTTTAAATGTGTTGAATATATCGGAGTTTGATGTGAGTGTATGATCTTTGAAAAAGTAGGTCAATATTATTAGGATTAGGTTTGAATTGGCAATATGTTAATGTTATTGACTTGTGTGTGTGAAGAAATGGGCCTTGACCCTTTTTTGACTGTGAAAGACTTTTGATTTTTTTTTTCTTTTCATTTTTTCCCCTTATGTCTTCTTGTTTAGTAATTCGTATGTGTTGGTGATTTGATTGTACCTTGAGTTGAAGCCAATTTTGGAGGAGGAATCTAAAAAAGACGAATAAAATATATAGATCATTTACATATATATTTTTGGGTGTATTTAATTGATTAATCTAGTACTGTTAGTCCTTCTTATCTTTTGTTTTGATAGCGTAAAATTTAGCATGGAATAATGACATTTGAATTCCAATATTGTTGTATTTAATTTATATATTGATTATTTAATTATTCTGAATCTACCATCTTTGCTCTTCATCTATCCGTGTGATGGTCTAATAATTGATTAATTGTTCCATGGGCGTTTCGTATGGGTTAGTCTTTTCTTTCCTTGTTGTTTTTCCCAAGATGAAACTTTGATTAAAAAAAGTTAGGTTCTAAACATAATTTTTTAAAACCTTTTTATTGGTATAATTATTTTGGAGTATAATTTAGTTTATTCTTACTGTCGACTGAATTGTTAAACAAGATTAGAGGGGAAACACATTGCCAATTTCATGAGCTAAATTCTGGTTTCATTGGAATGTGACTGCTCAGTATAAGTACCTTATTTTCTACTTAGCTTTATCTAAATATAAGTGGTGCCGATATATTTGGGTATTAAATTACCTGTACAAAAATCACTGAAAATATTCAGCATCTTCCTTTTTAAGGTGAAATATATAATTATTTTTTAAATTTAAATTTTTGACAGGGAACAACAGTTAGGGTAGAATTGGGTGATAGAACGACTGCTGCAGATCCTGCTGGCGTACATGTGATCGGTCATGCATTTCCGCACACATATGGGCAACCTTTGGCTCATTTCTTGAGGGCAACCGCGAACGTTCCTGATGCCCAGATTATCACTGAGCATCCAATTGTTAGGTTTGACAGTTATCCATTTACTTCCTTTATTGCTTCAACAATGTGTTCACAGTTTTTGAGTTTACTCATATTTAATCTGATGTTAGGCTACATATATGGCTCCTCTGACTATTAACTTAATCCAGTACTATTGTTTCAATTTTAATGTTGACTGCAATGCGAAGGTCTCACCCAAGCGCCTCCCCATATGTATCGTGTCTAGTAGCACTTTGGTGGGTGATTCTTTGGATGATGATCCACAGTTCCACACTATGCAACTTGATTTACAACTAAAATAGTCATTAAATGTGGTTGTAACTTTTTACTCATGAATCCAAATTTATCTGCTGCTGGAATAGCCTGTAGTCAGAAATTGCTTGATTCATGTGTAAGAAATTTCAAACTACTCGTCCTCACATTTTATAACTATTTTAGATATGTAGATCAAAATGCAGGATCTGGATCATCTAAAGAATGACCCACCTAAGTGATTTTATTACTGTACTTGTGAGAACTCATTTGTGCTCTACCTGATGCCCATTGTTCTCCAATTGTTAGGTTTGACAGTTACCCATTTACTTCCTTTATTGCTTCAACAATGAGTTCACATAGTTTTTGAGTTTACTGATATTTAATCTGATGTTAGCTACATATATGGCTCCTCTGACTATTAACTTAATCCAGTACTATTGTTTCAATTTTACTGTTGACTGCAATGCGATGGTCTCACCCAAGTGCCTCCCCATATGTATCGTGTCTAGTTGCACTTTGATGGGTGATTCTTTGGATGATGATCCATACTATGCAACTTGATTTACAACTAAAATAGTAATTAAATGTGGTTGTAACTTTTTGCTCATGAATCCAAAATTATCTGCTGCTGGAATAGCCTGTACTCAGAAATTGCTTGATTCATGGGTAAGAAATTTCAAACTACTTGTCTTCACATTTTATAACTATTTTAGATATGTAGATCAAAATGCAAGATTTGGATCATCTAAAGAATGACCCACCTAAGTGATTTTATTACTGATACTTGAGATAAACTCATTTGTACTCTACCTGATACCATTGTTCTCTATATACTATACCTTTCAATCTATATAATCAATAGATAATTTGTTAGTTACTATTGTGTATCGAAACTATGAATCCATTTTCTGGTGTGAACTCTATACCTTATAATCCATCAGATTAATCTTTGAACTATATTTTGATGTTTTACTTTTGAAGGTACATAGAATTTTGTTCCTAGTGACAACTATCATACCTAATAATGAGGTATTTTAGTGTGCATATTCTAGTACATAATGAATATCTTGCTCCTACTCCAAGGATAATAACCAGAGAAACCAAAGAGATCGTGCATGAATTTTTACATGTATTCCAACCTAATAATTATAGTTTTCCTCGGTAGGTTGTATTTTAAATACAATTGATTGCTAGTTTTATTATTGTTACCCATTTCCCCCCTCAAAGTACTTCTGAATTATATTTATTTAACGTTGCTTTACGTTTCCAATTTTAGTGATCATATTGACTGTCATATACGTAATCATATGTAGGCTGAAAATATATATTCTTTAAATTATTCACTGACTAGTTCCAGAGCTTTTTAGGTCATGAAATGGGAAACAATTGCTTATGTTCCTTTCTTTTTCGTTTATATTTATTTACTAGATTTGCCCGTGGGCACGTGCCTACGGCACGTATTCGGAACGATACAAAACACGAAAGGTCCTGTAAATAGTAAGACAACAATTATGTAGCTCAGGTTTGAATAGTATGACAATAATTAGTTGTAAATAAAAGTCTATGTTTCCATTAATATATGTCGAAAAATAATTATAAATGGGGGGTATAAAATCTAACTTTTTAGAACATTAAGTGTGGAACATGATGAAATTTTAACTGTTAAAGAGATATTTGTTATTTTCAATATAACATGTGCACAAAAAAAACCATAAAAATTCTGAAAATTCATAAAACTGAAATTTTTAAATCTAAATTTATAAGTAAATAAAAAAAGAATGGGATAGAGAGATAGGGAGAGAGAGAAATATGAAAAAGTGAAGAGAGAAGATAGAAGAGCGAGATAGTAATAAAGTAAAAAGTTTTTTAGTTTTGGGGGGAAAATTTTGATTTTGGGGTTTGAAATTTTGGGAGGGAAAATATGTTTTGTGAGGTTAGATCTGAGCCTTTGATTTTGGGAGGATTGAAGGTGAACCACTTGATAGCTTTCTTTGTGTTTTATTATATAGATTTTATGTAGACGAGTAGCCAACCTCTAAAATTTTGGGATAAACGCTTTGTTGTTGTTGTTGTTGTCCACTCTGTAGACCATATTGGCAATATCAGTATGTTACCGAATTTAAGTTTAGAGGTGGCAACTAGCAACTGGGTCAGGGTTCGGGTTGGATCCTGCAAGGTCCACTTGTGAATTTGTGACTTTATAGGATCCACTTGGGATCTAAATCTATTAAGCATGTATTTTAAAATAAGTTTTGAGTACTCTACATATCAACTTGCTTATCACTTGTTTTCTACTAATATTTTGTCAAACTTTAAAATTTTGGTCGCTCGGGATTAAGATACGGATTGTTGGGCTCCATCTCCACCCCTAAATTTAGTGGTTGATATCAGCTTCCTGTCACAAATTATGCAACATTTATTTTAACTGCCTCATTAAGTTTTCTTTGTTTAATTCTTTCGCTCTCATTCATCTTGTGGCACATTATATAATGTTTTATATACAAACTTTGGCAATGAATTTATGTGTGTTTTTTTTAAAATTTCTTCTCCAGGGTAGGAGTGGTATTTTCTGGGAGACAGTCTCCAGGGGGACATAATGTCATATGGGGCCTTCATGATGCTATTAAAACCCACAACCCCAAAAGCACTTTACTTGGATTTGTTGGTAAGAATGCTTATTTGTTTTTTTTGTTCCTCATTTTTAATGACCTTGTCGTAGTGAGCAAATTTTTTATACTTTATATATGTATATATTTTTATATAGTACTTACAAATCTCGTATTTATACTGTGCCTATTTTTTTGATTACATATTGGTCTCTTCAAAGGACTGCTAATGCATGAATTCCTTTTTAAGAGGGGCTAATATATTAATATGCTTTGTAAGGAACCAATATGTTAAGACTGATAAATAAAACATCCAAAACCAAATCAAGACTCAAAAGAAAATCATAGTGGAAAGAAAAGGAAACTAGGGTTTCACATTGATTTGGGGCTGCAATACTGTACAAGAAGAGAGAGTAAGAAATTCTTAAGGGCCAACGCAATATCCAAAAGACTAAACTACCCTTACAAGATGAGTATAATTACTCTAATATCCCCCCCTTAAACTCACGATGCGACTGCAATAAGCATTGAGAGTTTGCCAACAAGAAAACGAAAACATGAAATAGAATGGGACTTAGTAAAAAAATCCGCAATTTGCATGGAGGAAGGAACAAACGGTAAAGTAATGATGCCATGCTTGAGGTGGTGACGAGTAAAATGACAATCAATCTAGATGTGTTTGGTCCGTTCATGAAAAACTGAGTTGTGGGAAATCTGCTGGAAATCTGAATAGCACTTTGGTTGTCACAACACATAGGAGTAGGATAAGAAAGAACAACACCCATATATGCAAATAACAAACGTAACCATATAATCTCTTTAGTAGTGGATGCCATAGCACGATACTCTGTATCTGTAGAAGAATGAGAAACAACAATTTGTTTCTTGCTCTTCCAAGAAATAAGAGAATCACCCAAAAAGATACATAAACCAGTAACAGACTTGCGATCTGTGGGATCACGTCCGTGATCAGCATCAGAGTATGCACGCAGCTCCAAGGAAGAAGTGGATGAAAGCAAAAGACTCTGAAAGATGGTCCTTCGAAGATACCGCAAGATACGAAGAACAGCTGCCCAATGTGCGGTGGTAGAGAAGCAATAAACTAATTGACAATATGAACAACATAAGCAATGTTCGGAAGAGTTATGGTGAGGTAGACCAGACTTCCAACAATAGTGCGGTATAAAGTCGGATCTAACAAAGGAGTACCATCAGAAGGAGCGTACTGAACATTTAGCTCCCAAGGAGTATCAGTAAGACGAGCATGCTCAAGGATATCAACAATGTACTTAACTGAGAAAGAAGATAACCTTTTGGAGAAAATGCAACTTCAATACCCAAAAAATACCGTAGAGAACCCAAATCCTTCATTTCAAATTAACGGGCTAATTCTGACTTTAATAATGCAATGCCATCAAACATCATCACTAGTAATAATCATATCATCAACATATAGAGAGACTAACATACGACCAATAGAGGTACACTTAACAAAGAGAGCTGAGTTGTGATTATTGGAGTAAAACCCAAGAGAAGTGATAACAATAGAGAACTTCTCAAACCAAGCTCGAGGTGCCTGTTTAAGACCATACAATACTTTCTTAAGTTTACAAACTTCTCCATGATTATGAGAGACACTAGGCGGGGGAACCATATAAACTTCTTCATGCAAATCACCATTCAAGAAAACATTGTTAACATTCATTTGAGATATATGCCATTGACGAACAGATGCAACTGCAATAAGAGTGTGAATTGTAGTCATCTTTGCAACATGAGTAAAAGTCTCATAATCCATACCATACTGCTGAGAAAATCCCTTAGCAACCAATTTAGCTTTGTAACGCTCAATTGACCCATCAGAGTTTGTCTTGATTTTATAAACCCAACAAGAGCCAATTGTACTTTTACTAGAAGGTAAAGGTACCAAATCCCAAGTGTCTGTCTTTTGCAAGGTAGAAAGTTCTTCATTCATTGCATGCTGTCAATGGGGGTCAAGAACTGCCTCTTTGTAGGATAAGGGCTCAGAGAGACAATGAATAGATGCTAAAAATAAAGTGAAAGAAGTAGAATAACAAGAGTAAGAAAAATCTGGTAGGTGAGTAGACTTACTAGAACGCTGAGGATAACGAGAAGAGGAATCCACAATCTCAGGAGGAGCTTGGGCAACGGCAGGAAAAGGGGAGTATCACGAGTGTCAGACTGCGAGGCACAAGTATCGTCAGAACTAACAATGTGAGTACTGCGAGAATAATGAAGAGGAAAGGGAGCTATAGGAGCAAAGGGTGAGTCAGAATCAATAATGGAAGGGACTGGTGAAGAAATGTTGGCTGTATGGTCAACGAAAGGATCGATATGAATGAGATCAGATTTGGTCAAGCTGTGAGCAGTAACAGGAATAGAGAAGAAAAATTTATGCTCAAGAGACACAACTTGACGGGACACATAGTTTTTGTGAATCTGGATCTAAACAACGATAACCTTTTTGTCCCTCACCATAACCAAGAAATACACAAATGGAAAAGCGTGGCAATAATTTTGTATGCTCTACATGAGGACGAAGAACAAAGCAAGCAGAAAAAAAACTCTTAATAAGGAATAGTCAGGAGTATGCCTATATAGTTTTTCAAAAGGTGACACAAATCTAAAGTAATGGACGATGGGATCTTATTAATAAGGTTGACTGCAGTAAGTACTGCTTCTCCCCCGAACTCACTAGGAACTGAAGTTGACAACAAAAAAGAACGGGCAGTTTCAACAATGTGCCTATGCTTTCTTTCAGCAACACCATTTTGCTCAGGAGTATTTGTCCAGGAAGACTGGTGAATAGTTCCATCTAAAGCAAGCAAATCGCAAAATTTGTTGGAAGTATATTCACCACCCAAATCACATCTAAAACACTTGATAACATTACAATGAGTTTTTACTAGGGCTCAAAAGTTTTTATAGATGTCAAAAAAGTCAGAACGACGTTTCATGAGATAAACCCAACAGTCCCGAGTGTGATCATCAATGAAAGAAACATAATATCGAGACCCCCTTTTGTAGCAACAGGAGAAGGTCCCCACACATCTGAATGGACTAAATCAAATGATGCAGAAGCGCAAGAAGTATTTAGATTAAAAGTCAATGCAGTGAATTTGGCAAGTTTACAACCACTACTATCAGAAATATCATGTGTTTGCAAATTTTCTAAGGATCCTGTAGAAGCTAAGAATTTTAAGCGTGGAGCTGAAACATGACCAAGGCGTAAGTGCTGTAAATAAAAACTAGAGGATGAATGACACAAACGGAATGAAGACAAGTCAACACCAGGAGCTGCAAATACTGGTAACCTCAGCTCATTCAGAACATATACCCCCCCCCCCCCTCTACGGCCTGACCCAATCATCTTCTGGGACTGTGGATCCTGCACATAACAAGAGGTAGAAGAAAATGTCATTGAGTAACCAGACTCACAACTAACTAACAGATACAAGATTCATCGTTTGAGGTTACTAGTATTTGCAGCAGCAACAATCAAGCAATCAATAGAAGGAGCAGCAGCAAAGGATGAAGAGGAGGAGAAGGAAGCGGGTTCGGATTCGTCGGCAAGCTCGGAGGAGATGACGACGACAAGCAATAGCGGTAAGAATCAAAGCTCTGATACCATGATAAATAAAACATCCAAAACCAAATCAAGACTCTAAAGAAAATCATAGTGGAGAGAAAAGGAAACTAGGGTTTCACATTGTCAGTGTACAAGAAGAGAGTAAGAAAATCTTAAGGGCCAAAGCAATATCCAAAAGACTAAACTACCCTTACAAGATGAGTATAATTACTCTAATAAAGACCACAATCAAATGATTAATGCCATAATGTTGCTAGCAATTTTCTAGTTGTTAGTTTTGATACTACAGAGCAGTAGATATACCTTGGGTGAAAAAGAATTATTGGGATAACTAGAATACTATCTCTATTAGATATGTTACAGATTTTTTACTAGGTTCAAGTAGTACAGTATTACTTGTTGTATGCATGTGTGCTGTGGGATATGATACCGATCATGCCAACGGGCAACTCCAAAAGGTTTTGGTCTATTCTGTTTTCTATTTGACTTTATGGCAATTGCTACCTTGCTAATTGAATCCACTGCCTCCAACGATGTAAACATTATTTGAATAAATAGTAAAACAGACCAACCTTTTTCATCGCGCAAACTCTAGAGTTTCCTTGAAATGGGAGAGAATTATGTGTGTTATCTATGCCCTGTAAATAAAAATTAAAATAAGTGAACTGCAAATATAGTAACTAAAAGGCATTTATAGTTCTAATTGATCAACGAGCAAATTATATTCTTTCCGTTGTCGCTAAATTCTTTGCGAATAGATTGCACAGTAGCAACTTACTCATTCTGGTGAGAGAGAAATTTTCTTTTGAGGGGATTCATATTTTCCATCTTAAAGCATAAAAAAACAGAAGAATCTCTCATATTTGACATGTCTCTTTGAAAGCCTTATATTAATTTCAATTCTGCCCAGGATTCATATATGATGTTTCAAATCCCTGTTTATCTGTTAAGCCAAAGGTATTTTCGACAATTGAAATTGTTTTTCTGTTATTTGGTAAATAACGACTTCCAATTATGCCTTGTTCTTCCTTATTTGTGGTACTCTGATAAAAATTCAATTTGTACATAAGATCACAAATTTGCTTGTATTCCACCTGACGTTTTTTTCACCTTTCAAGTGGCCAGCTAAGAAAAGCTAAAGGTTAGATTAAGATAAGTAAGAGCATTTGCAAGAAGTTATATTCTATCTGGAGTAATAATAAGTTATTGGAAAAGAAACAAAGTAGCACATAACCTGTTGTCTCAACTTATTTTCATGTTGCAATATTCATGATATGATATAGCCACCTAACTCTAAGAATATTCAATCATACCATTTGCTCTAATACCTCATCACCAGAGTTTTTCTTCCTATCTATCTTTTTCCTTGACTAATACATTCCACGTAACTACATCTATATTGGTTGTTCCCCCTTTTCTAAACTTCTAATAAGGTAAAACCCAACCCTCCTGAGTATAGGTAAAGAACCAATTACAACCAACTACAAAGAGAACTCCACGAGTCATTTTTTTTGTAAACTTAATTATTAGTCCACGAGTCATATTGGTACTGAATGGATTTTCCATCTTCATATTTACAAAGGCAGCGTGGCACAAGATTCTCATATTTTCATAATAAGAGACAAAATTCCCCATCGATTTCCAAAAAAATATGGAAGATATATGTTTTGCTGGGTTATTTTGGCCTTCTATGACTCTAAAGGAATTACTATTGATAGCTATCCGCTAATACCATTTTTACTGTATTCAGGTGGCACCGATGGTTTATTTGTGCAAAAAACTCTTGAAATCACAGATGATGTTCTTTCCTCGTATAAAAACCAAGGTTAGAAAAGATTGGACTAACTATATTGTCTCACTAAACTACCATTAATTATCTTTGAAGTTTGTATTCTTGCATTCTCTTTCTGCAGGTGGATACGATCTGCTCGGTCGTACACAAGATCAGATCAGAACAACTGAACAAGTTAATGCTGCCATGACAACATGCCAAACTTTGAAATTGGATGGTCTTGTCATCATAGGAGGTACGTGAAAGTGGACATGTGCAATGTACATTAAATATAATGAGCTTTAAACATTAAGTACTTCTTAATGATGAACGAAAAAAAAATCTGTTAAGAGAATAAATAACAGCATGGAATTCACCTTTATATTATTTAGTACGAGAAGAAGTATTTTAAAAGAGGATCGCAAGTTTGTTTGGTGTGGAGATGCCGATTATATGTGAGGCATATAGTGAATTTGCAATTGCTTGTATATGCTCAAGCAGGATTAGAAACACGCGTGTGCTTTGGTTGGCTTCACTCATAATATAGGGAATCTGTGAGGCATATAGTGATTTTGCAATTGCTAGTATATGATCAAGAAGGATTAGAAACACATGTATTTGGGTTGGCTTCACATATAACGATAATGAGTCTGTATGCACACAGACCTTCTTCAGTTATAATAGTACAATAGAAAAGGTGTTTTCTTTGATCTGTTTTCAAAGCAGTGAAGGCAGCTTCTCATCCCCTTTTCTTTTTGGTATTCTCGAAGGGGTCACATCCAACACAGATGCTGCTCAGCTTGCAGAGACTTTTGCTGCGTCAGGTTGTTCAACAAAGGTATTTTGATTATGATTGAAGAAATGCTTGTGTTTGATAGTTGAAGTGTTTAATTCTTTAATCTTATTGATTCCAATTTCTAAGAACAACTAAATATACCTGAACAGGTGATTGGTGTTCCGGTTACTTTGAATGGGGACCTCAAGAATCAGTTTGTTGAGGCAAATGTCGGGTTTGATACAATATGCAAGGTATGATCTACAAACAAAACTGTTCTCAAACATACACTAGAAATATGGCGTATTATAGTTTATAGTTAATATCACTACATAATTTATAATATTTGTGTTAGTACCCATCTGATTAATTTTACTTATTGTAAGTTGTATCTGGACTCGCTTTCCATGTTACATTAAATATTGTCACTGCTATCATTTTATTATTATGGTAGAGCAATCACATTTTTGCTTAATCTGGTTCAAAAAGGCAATCTGTAATCTAATTTATTTTGTGAACGTCTTGGTTCAGAGCTAATATTTTGTTTCCTAAATCTGTTTTAATTTGTCCTTTTGCAGGTAAACTCGCAGCTAATCAGTAATATGTGCACAGATGCTCTCTCTGCAGAGAAGGTATTGTATTAGACCTTCAATAATGATTAAATGGTCTTTAAGCATCTTAAGTATTTGTACGATTATGTATAACTTCCATTTTATATTTCTTTGTGGTGATGCATATAATCTCTATACTTATCTAAATTTGAACTATCAATCTTGCAGTATTATTATTTTATTCGACTGATGGGCCGCAAGGCGTCGCATGTGGCATTGGAATGCACCCTTCAGTCACATCCAAATATGGTCTGTCTTTCATACTATTTATCTTTTCATATTTGTCTATTAAATGTAAATGATTAATATTTTATTTGCAGGTCATCCTAGGTGAGGAGGTGGCTGCTTCGAAGCTTACTCTTTTTGATATCACGAAACAAATCTGTGATGCAGTCCAGGCAAGAGGCGCGAAAGGTTTGAAATTTTGTCTTCTCATTATATCATCAAACAGAAATTAATTTTGTAACCCTTAATTGAAATTTGATTCACACTGATTTAGTACACCTCTGTTTTAAAATGCTATTCTTTTCAAAGCCTTTATGTAGCAAAATTAATGCAAGGATACCAAAGATGATACAGGTGTGATTTTTGGATTAAATTAGTGATCTTTATCTTACCATTGGTGCATAAGGGTATAAAACTAGTTGACTTTAGAAAATGGGGTATCAATTTTTGAAACTGTGGAATGGATATAGGCACAAGTCTCTTTTCAATTAGGGATACAGAAATAATTTTCCGTAATATCAATTGTTTTATTCTTTTCTGACATCAAATTCTGCTGCAGACAAAAATCATGGTGTGATTCTTATTCCTGAGGGGCTTGTAGAGAGCATTCCAGAATTATATGCTCTTCTTCAGGTAGTTGGTCTTTTCTAGTTACAGGTTGCACACTTATGTGGCACAGACACTTCGTGGAGTCTTACATGTCTTGGTTTCTGAGCCCAAGCATTACAAGCAACTACTTTGGGCCCCATATTTTTTAAGTATTTATAATGTTTAAAAAAATGTAATTGTTTTCAGATATGATTACACTGTATTATCTAAAACTTGAAATAACAGTTGGCCTATTAGCTCATTTGGTTAGAGCGTTGTTCTAATAATGTGAAGGTTGCACGTTCGAAACCTGCATGGGCTAATTAATTTTTCAATAATTTTTTTTTATTTTTTATACTAATTATTTTTCACATAGCCAACATGCCATTTCGCCATTTTATGAAATTAATATTATTTTTCACTTAGCCCATACATGTCACTCTATGATATTTTTTCAATGTTTAATGGTATATCATATTTGTCTGTTTATGATAAATTTCTAACCAAATTTTCAAGTGCATATGGTTATTCTACATTTTAAGCTTTCAACTGGTATTCTCATATGCATATATTCATCATCACTTCATTCTGACCGTGTTCTCTAATATATCATATTTACCTCTTTGCGATAATGTAATCTTCATGTGTATATACATGTTTGTTTTGTTTGCTTTTTTTCCCTTTCTTTTAAATTTTGTATCTATTGATGAAAGAAATACTAGGGTTACCTTCAAAAATAAAAAAAATATAAGGGACGTTTGATAAAACCACAATGTATCCATGAAAGTATTCAAAATAGCATTACACATATACTTCAGTCATGACAACTCAATATTTTCTCTTAATGTACACAAACTCAACTTGTGTTTGCTTGTATGTTTTGAACATAATTTTTTTTTTCTATTCCCCTTTGATTCTCTCATTCATCATTTCTGCCCGTGTTCACTTTTCAAATGGTCAATTTCATTGATTTACCCGGATGCACAGTGTAAAAAAGAATGGCAAGGGCCCGTGCTACATTAAAAAACTCAAACCAACTAAATCGGGAAAGCTTAAGCGGAAATGAAATTGTAGGGTGAGGGAAGGGGAAGCTCAAGGAAGGCTTCGCTCGCTCTAACGCTCGTTTAGTAGACAGCGAGTGGAGGGCGTAGCAACAGTGCCTTACTACTCGAGCTCGTAAGTTAAGCCCGGAACGAGCCGAGCCTTGTCTACGAAGCTTCGCTTCCTCGTCTGGCTTCTGGCGAAGCTTGACGCGCACTATAACATAGGCATTCTGGTATGGTAGGAAGACTCCTTTTAAGGCCATAGAAGCGATAGCGAAGGAATCTCTCCATCTTTATTGAAAAAGAAAATATTTTTTCAAGAACAAATACAGCTCGTTGACCTATCTACTTCGAAATCCGCTTTCCAGCCTTTCTATCTTTGATTATGAGGCATTAGTTCCTATATCTTTCAAAAAAAAGATTGGGTTATTTCGGAAAATACATTCAACCAACTCTAGATAAAATACAATTCTGAATAAAATCACTGCATCTTCTTCTTTAGAGTTTGTCCAAGTTTCTTTTTGCCACGAGGCATTTCATGTATAATGCGTACGTTACCAATTAATTTTTTTTGAAAGCACATATATAAATTTGTTTTCATTTAAATAGTTTGTCCTTCAAGACTCCAAGTTTGTTTACATTTAAATAATTGTCACTTTTATTTTGTCAACTTGCAAAAGACGCCATTTTAGAACTTGCTTAGGGCCCCATGAAACTCAGATACGCCCCTACGCCCCTGCTCAGTTTCCGTACTTATGTGGCACAAACATTTCTGTTGTGGAGTCTTACCTGTGTTGGTTCTGTGTTGGACAACAATGACACTTCATGGACACTCATAAACACATGTCCTGAACTTGACAACATATCATATTATTTGGGCACATTTTGAGTCCATATCAACAATGTTGAAACATTATTTTACATTTCTTATTTCATTATGTTGCTCAAAATTTATTGTTGGATGTCATTTATATTAATTTGGCACAAGTGCGATACATAAAGTGATAAGCTATGCCATCTCGCTGTTTAACTGTTCTTGTACATGTATGTATGCCTGCTTCTTAGTTATGCACTATTTTTCTTTCTGTTTCGTGTATATTACATTGATGCTTATCCTACCTTACTAGTTCTATGACTTCATACTTGTTTCAGGAAATTCATGGTCTCCATCGCCAAGGTGTCTCTGTTGAAAACATCTCCTCACATCTTTCTCCCTGGGCCTCTGCACTACTTGAATTTTTGCCAGCATTTATCAGAAAACAGGTGCTTTAGTTTTTTATCTCTTATATTAAATTCACAATATACCTTAGATAGTATGCTGTTTGGCTTTCAGTGACTATTAGTAACAGTAACTTTATGATGCAGCTTCTTCTTCACCCAGAATCTGATGACTCTGCACAGTTGTCCCAGGTGCTTATCTGATGCTTTGGGTTTTTTTTATATATCAAGTTTGTCATAAATACTTTTTTCCCCCTCACATTTTGAATGCTGGCTGATTTTCCTTTCTACCACCTGTAAAGATTGAGACAGAGAAACTCCTAGCCCAGTTGGTGGAAACAGAGATGAACAAGCGTACAGTAAGTACACTACTGTTCAGGAGATTTGTCCTTTCTTCTTTCACCATTTTTTGGTAATAAACTGAAGTTCTCAACTTTTCAGAAAGAAGGCACATATAAAGGAAAGAAATTCAATGCCATCTGCCACTTTTTCGGTTATCAGGCTCGGGGTTCTTTACCTTCAAAATTTGATTGTGATTATGCCTATGTATGTTCCCTGTTACTGTGGTTTTATACTTCAAGTTAATGTTCTATACTTGAAGTTAGTGTATGATCATTGACAAAAGGTGATATATGTTTCCGTAGGTTCTAGGACACATCTGCTATCATATACTTGCTGCTGGTTTGAATGGTTACTTGGCTACTGTAACAAACCTGAAAAATCCTGTCAACAAGTGGAAGTGTGGTGCTGCTCCAATCACGGTTAGTCCTCTATCTTGTTTTTCTTTTTTACATTGATATTGATATATTTGATTAGGAAGAAATGCTGAATTTTGCTTAAATCCCCTGTAATATTTGTTACAAGTTCATCAAATCTAGGGATTATATAATTAGTGGAGAACAAATGGTAAAAGGACTGAAATCAAACACTTTAATGGGCGCTAGATAGCAACTTGATACCCTCAAGCCGAGAGCAGCCCAAACCCCTTGCAATTCACTGCAGTTGACTGCTGCTGCTGCTCCTTCCATCTTGACATTCGCTTTGAAGCCTCTTGTCGCTTCACCATCTTCTCTTCACATCGAACCTACTATGCAAGACATAAACCCAACCACAATAACTTGTACTCTTCTTAAAAGCTACAATGCCTCAAAAAAAGTCATCTCAAAAGCATCAAGATCAAATAAATGAGGGGAAAAATGGAAAGGTAGAGAATAATGAAAGGAGATAAATATCTTTAGGGAGAATCAGAGGAGAGAGACTATAATGAGAGGTGGGTTTATAAAAAAGAAATGTTGCTATAGATAGATGGAGTAATATGTATTGGCCTAACATGAAGTTCAAATACTTTATTTGTAACATCCCGTATAAATTTTCTTAAATAAAAGTACATTTTCCCATTTATTGCACGTGCAACACACGTGCAAATTTCATTCCCTTTCATTCAAAAATTATTTTTTTTAGTATGCATGAGTTTTCTTTTATTTTTTTATTCTATTTTGTCTACTTCTTATAATAAAACCTATAGGCCTAAGAGAAGACTCTAAGCCCACTAGGTTAATTAATTAAATTAAAATTAAGCCCACAAGACAAACCCACTAACTTAATCCTACCAATTAGTTGTACATAGTCTCACACATGACATGTAACAACTTGTTGACACACAAATAAAAGTATAAATATGTATTAAAAAATGAGAGAGTGTGTGCACTTGTGCACTACACGTGCACGTGTATGCAAAGGAGAGGGGGCCGGTTTTTTGGAGAGAGTGGGAGAGTGGGTAGTTGTTTGATTATGAGATTCTATAATTACTTGATGTTGCTTAAGATAATAATGTGGCATGTGCTTCCTGAAGAATACTCTCCTTCAGTTCTGCTTGATTTGGCACACACAGCCGCTCTCCAAACCACAACACTTCATCCTTCACTTGAAATTCTGTCAACATGCCAATGCCAACCTGTTCTCTCATCTCCTGAATCTTCGGATCGGTCTTCTGACTGTCGATGATCTTGTCTCTCAATGTGAGTTGAATCCTTAACTGAGCTAAGGAAGCTCCCAATCCTTGCAACACCACCTCTATTTCTGCTCGATCAAGTTCTTCTGCCAACTTCTCATGAGTTGTGATCAATCGGGACAAACTGCTCTTCCTGCTGAGCGCATCAGCCACCATATTGGCCTTGCCTGGATGGTACTTGATTTCGGGTCGGATATCCTTCAACACTTCCAACCATCTCCTCTGCTTCAGATTCAAGTCTTTCTATTGGTAGATGTACTTCAGACTCTTATGATCCGTGTACATGCTGACTTTCTCCCCGTACACGTAGTGCCTGCACTGCTTCAGAGAAAAGATGATCGCTGCCAACTCCAGATCGTGGGTTGGGTAATTCTTTTCATGCGGTCTCAGCTGTCTAAACCCATAAGCTATAACTTTTTTCTCTTGCATCAGCACACAGCCCAATCCGCGATAGGAAGCATCGCTGTAAACATCATAGTCGACTCCTACTCTTGGCAATGCCAGAATAGGAGCGGTGGTCAACCTTCCCTTCAACTCCTGAAAGCTAGCTTTACACTGTTCTGACTATTTGAAACTCACGTTCTTCCTTGTAAGCCCTGTGAGTGGCACAGCTATCTGGGCGTAGCCCTGAATGAACCTTCTGTAGTAGCTAGTTAAACCCAGGAAGCTCCTAATCTCCTTCACTGTAGTCGGTCTTGGCCAATCTTTCACTGCCTCAATCTTCTGTGGGTCAGTAGTCACTTCCTTCTTAGAAAGGATGTGACCTAGGAAGGCGACTTCGATTTTGCAGAAGTCACATTTGGACAACTTTGCATACAGTTTTTGCTCCTGTAGCTTCTTTAGTACCTCTGCTAGGTGCTCAGCATGCTCTTCTTCTGACTTGGAGTAGACCAATATGTCATCGATGAACACAACGACGAAGAAATCGATGAACGGCGGCAGGACCCTGTTTATTATGTCCATGAAGATATCAGGTGCATTGGTTACTCCAAACGGCATGACTAGGAACTCATAGTGACCATGTCTAGTTCTGAATACCATCTTGTGCACATCTTCTTCCTTTACTCGGACCTGGTGATAACCCGATCGTAGGTCTATCTTGGAGAAAACAACCGCTCCTTGTAGACGGTCGAATAGATCATCGATTCGAGGAATTGGATACTTGTTCTGCACTGTCACCTTGTTCAATTCTCTGTAGTCGATGCACATTCTCATCGATCCATCCTTCTTACCAAAAGAACTTGGCCTGATGAATCCTTTGCCCAACAACTGTTCGATCTGCTTCTTGATCTCATCTTGTTCAACCGGCATCATTCTGTACGGTGCCTTAGAAATGGGTGCACTCCCTGGATGAACGGAGATGCTGAACTCTACATCTCGCTGAGGAGGAAGCTCGGGTAGGTCTTCTAGAAACACTGTTGGAAAATTTCGGACTATTGGAATTTGCTCCACTTCTTCAGGAACCTTCTGCTTAGTCAAAGCTGCTACCAACTGCTTACACTTCCTCTTTCCTTGAAATATAACTGCTGGTCCCCCTAGTGCCTTCACCACAACTTTCTTACTCTTGCACTCAATAGTGGCACTGTAGACTGACATCCTTTTTACACAAAAGACATCCTAGATTCTACGGTTTCTCTTGGCTTCTCTGAGCTCTTCCCGTAGTTCCTGGATTTCTTTCCTCATATCTTCAATCCTCTGATGATGCTCCTGCTTGTCTCAGCGAGTGATATGGTCCAGTTTGGCGAAGTGTCGATCATTCACGTGCTGAACCTTCTTGAGTTTTCACACTTGGTAACTCAGCTCTTGAATGCGCTCCTTATGTTTTACCCGTTGCGCTTCTAAGTGGTTTACTCTTCACTTCTGAGCATCCAACTCTCTTCGAAGAGAAACAACAATACCACCTTGGTCATCTGGAATGAGTTCTTTGTCTGAGGGTCTTCTTCTTCCTCCATTGGCTCTTCCTCTTCTTCCTCGAAGGGAACGAACCATTGCACTTCATTCTCGAGATCATGATGATTGGCCATCTTATAGGAAAAGGAGGAGATAATGTCATCATATAGAGCAACACAAACGTAAGTTACTTATTTTTAAATCTTTATAAGTTGAAACTCAACACTTTAATGTCCACTCTAATGTGTCGTTCTTGTATATTTGTACTATTTATTGAAGCGTGGCTCTGATACCACTCTGTAATACCCCGAATCCCAAATAAGGCTGAATTTGAAGTTCCACAGGATCTTTACACTTCACTTCGTACAATTTTACAATGAATTTTTGAAAATTTTTATTACAACAGAGTCATTTACATTAATAACACAGCGGAAAGTAAATTGAAGTACAATAATGAAAAATATAGGTCCGAGGGCATTGCTAAGATGATACTAATGCATACTTGTTCGGATTCTATGCATCTCATACTATATAGGTCCGAGGGCAAGCACCTACGTACTCCACATAATTGTATATTTTTTATTATTGTACTTCAATTTACTTTCCACTATGTTATTAATGTAAAGGACTCTGCTGTAATAAAAAATTTCAAAAATTCCTTCTAAATTTGTACGAAGTGAAGTGTAAAGATCCTGTGGAACTTCGAATTCAGCCTTATTTGGAATTCGGGGTGTTACAGAGTCATGATCCCGAGAATGAGGTGCAATGGTTCGTTCCCTTCGAGGAAGAAGAAGACCCAGAGGAAATAGAAGAGGAATTACCCGAGTTCAGGGAGATTTCTCCACCTCCGCCTGATTCCCCAGAAGAATCATCAGATGAAGAACTCATTCCAGATGACCAAGGTGGTATTGTTGCTTCTTTTCAAAGAGAGTTGGACTCTCAGAAGTGGAGAGTAAACCACTTACAAGCGCAACGGGCAGAAGATAAGGAGCGCATTCAAGAGTTGAGTTACCAAGTGTGCGAACTCGAGAAGGTTCGGCATGTGAATGATCGGCACTTTGCCAAACTGGACCATATCACTCGTTGGGACAAGCAGGAGCGTCATTAGAGGTTTGAAGATATGAAGAAAGAAATTCAGGAACACCGGGAAGAGCTCAGAGAAGCCAAGAAAACCGTAAAATTTAGGATGTCTTTATGTAAAAGGGATGTCAGTCTACAGTGCCACTATTGAGTGCAAGAGTAAGGAGGTTGTGGTGAAGGCACCAGGGGACCAGCAGTTACATTTCAAGGGAAGAGAAAGTGTAAGCAGTTGGTAGCAGCTCTGACTAAGCAAAAGGTTCCTGAAGAAGAGTAGATTCCAGTAGTCTGGGATTTTCCAACAGTGTTTCTAGAAGACCTACCCGGGCTTCCTCCTTAGCGGGATGTAGAGTTCAGCATCTCCGTTCAGCCAGGGAGTGTACCCATTTCTAAGACACCGTACAGAATGGCGCCGGTTGAATAAGATGAGATCAAGAAGCAGATTGAGGAGTTGTTGGGCAAAGGTTTCATCAAGCCAAGTGCATCACCTTGGGGAGCCCCAGTTCTTTATGTAAAGAAGAAGGATGGATCGATGAGAATGTGCATCGACTACAGAGTATTGAACAAGGTGACAGTGCAGAACAAGTATCATATTCCTCGAATCGATGATTTATTCGACCGTCTACAAGAAGCAGTTGTTTTCTCCAAGATAGACCTACAGTCGGGTTATCACCAGGTCCGAGTAAAGGAAGAAGATGTGCACAAGATGGTATTCAGAACTAGACATGGTCACTGTGAGTTTCTAGTCATGCCGTTTAGAGTAACTAATGCACCTGATATCTTCATGGACATGATGAACAGGGTCCTGTGGCCGTTCATCAATTCCTTCGTCGTTGTGTTCATCAACGATATATTGATCTACTCCAAGTCAGAAGAAGAGTATGCCGAGCACCTAGCAGAGGTACTGAAGAAGCTACAGGAACAGAAACTGTATGCATAGTTATCCAAATGTGACTTCTGCAAAACTGAAGTCGCCTTCCTGGATCACATCCTTTCTAAGAAGGAAGTGACTACTGACCCACAGAAGATTGAGGTAGTGAAAGATTGGCCAAGACCGACTACAGTGAAGGAGATTAGGAGCTTCCTGGGTTTAACTGGCTACTACAAAAGGTTCATTCAGGGCTATGCCCAGATAGCTGTGCCACTCACAGGACTTACAAGGAAGAACATGAGTTTCAAATGGTCGGAACAGTGTGAAGCTAGCTTTCAGGAGTTGAAGGGAAGGTTGACCACCGCTCTCATTCTGGCGTTGCCAAGAGTAGGAGTCGACTATGATGTCTACAGCGATGCTTCCCATCGCGGATTGGGCTGTGTGCTGATGCAAGAGGAAAATGTTATAGATTATGGGTTTAGACAGCTGAGACCGCATGAAAAGAATTACCCAACCCACGATCTGGAGTTGGCAGCGATCATCTTTTCTCTGAAGCAGTGTAGGCACTACGTGTACGGGGAGAAAGTCAGCATGTACACGGATCATAAGAGTCTGAAGTACATCTACCAACAGAATGACTTGAATCTGAGGCAGAGGAGATGGTTGGAAGTGTTAGAGGATATCCGATCCGAAATCAAGTACCATCCAGGCAAGGCCAATGTGGTGGCTGATGCGCTCAGCATGAAGAGCAATTTGTCCCGATTGATCACAACTCAAGAGAAGTTGGCAGAAGAACTTGATCGAGTAGAGATAGATGTGGTGTGGCAAGGATTGAGAGCTTCCTTAGCTCAGTTAAGGATTCAACCCACATTGAGAGACAAGATCATCGATAGTCAGAAGACCGATCCAGAGATTCAGGAGATGAGAGAACAGGTTGGTGCTGGCAGGTTGACAGAATTTCAAGTGAAGGATGAAGTGTTGTGGTTTAAAGAGCAGCTGTGTGCGCCAAATCAAGCAAAACTGAAGGAGAGTATTCTTCAGGAACTACATACTACTTTATTATCCGTGCATTCAGGGAGTACCAAGATGTACAAGGACATAAAGCAGTATTTCTGGTGGTCAGGGATGGAGCGAGATGTGGCCGAGTTTGTTGCCAGGTGTGCAATTTGTCAGCAGGTCAAAACCGAGATCAGAAACACAGGGGTTTGTTGTAGCCATTACCCATTCCGGAGTGGAAGTGGGATAGTATCAGCATGGACTTTATCACAGGATTGCCCAATAGTTTCAGGGACAATGATGCAATTTGGGTGATAGTGGACCGACTCACCAAATCGGCTCACTTCTTGGCGAAGAAGCTTGCTTGGTCGATGGAGAAGCTGGCCGAGTTGTATGTTGGGGAGATCGTGAGGCTACATGGAGTTCCTCTATCGATAGTATCCGACCGGGATGCGCGATTCACCTCGCATTTTTGGAGAAGTCTTCAAGCAGCTTTGGGAACGAAGACTGATTTCAGTACGGCCTTCCTTCCTCAAACTGATGGGCAGACTTAGAGGGTCAACCGGGTACTAGAAGATATGCTAAGATGTTGCGTGTTGGACTCTGGTGGCAGTTGGGAGAGGCATTTGGCTCTAGTGGAATTCGCCTACAACAACAGTTTCCAGGCAAGCATCGGGATGGCACCGTATGAGGCTCTGTATGGAAGGAAGTGCAGGACACCGGTATGTTTGTATGAAGTGGGGGAACGGCAGCTATATGGGCCGGAGATTGTGCAACAGACTTCAGAAAAGATCGAGCTGATCAGGAAGAGGTTAGTCGACACACAGAGCAGGCAAAAAAGTTATGCTGACAACCGGAGGAGAGATCTAGAGTTTGAAGAAGGTGATTTTGTCTTTGTGAAGGTGTCTCCAACCAAGGGAGTCTCCAACCAAAGGAGTGATTCGGTTTGGAAGAGGAGGAAAATTAGCTCCGAGATACATAGGTCCTTATAAGATATTGAAGATGATTGGGAAGACAGCTTATCGGTTAAAACTACCGGAAGAGTTGGCCCAAGTACACAATGTCTTCCATGTGTCTATGTTACGAGGTTATATTCCGGATCCGAGTCATCATTTACCCAAAGTGCCAGAGGGTCTGCTGTTGGATTTGAGCTATGCAGAGCGTCCAGTGGAGATTATGGATTGTCGGGAGAAGGTCTTGAAAAATAAGACTATACCTATGGTCAAGGTCGTCTGGAGGAACCAATTTGTTGAGGAGGTCACTTGGAATCAGAGGAGAGGATGATGAGAGATCACCCTGAGCTTTTCAACTAAAATTTGTAAACTCTTTTTTTTTTTCTTTGTCTTTTCTCACTCCTAAGTATAGTTCCGAGGACGGAACTATTCTAAGGAGGGAGTATTGTAACATCCCGTATAAATTTTCTTAAATAAAAGTACATTTTTCCATTTTTTGCACGTGCAAATTTTATTCCCTTTCATTCAAAAATTATTTTTTTGTAGTATGCATCAGTTCTCTTTTATTTTTTTATTCTATTTTGTCTACTTCTTATAATGAAACCCATAGGCCTAAGAGAAGACCTTAATTAAATTAAAATCAAGCCCACATGACAAGCCCACTAACTTAATCCTACCAATTAGTTGTACCTAGTCTCACACATGACATGTAACAACTTGTTGACACACAAATAAAAATATATATATTATGTATAAAAATGAGAGAGAGTGTGCACTTGTGCACTACACGTGCACGTGTATGCACAAGGAGTGGAGGCCGGTTTTTGGAGTGGAGAGAGTGGGAGAGTGGAGAGAGTGGGTAGTTGCTTGATTGTGAGATCAAATCCTAGCCATCCATTTATCCTATAAATACCCCCCCTAGTGTTTGTCTCTTGCACCAAATTAAGAATCAAAGAAAGAAGAAAAGAAAGAGAGTTAGAGAGTTCTTGTCTTGCATCCTTGGAGGCTTGGAGTTGCCCTTGCTAGGAGGAGAGGGGCTAGGTGATCGTGTTGGAGCTAGGAGTTTTCTAGGAGTTGTGTTTCTACATTTGCAAGTCTTCTTAGAGGTGGGTGTTCTTGAATGCTTTCTAAATTTGTAAGGTGATGCTTGCTAGTTTTGACATATTAGTAATGTAGAATTTTTTATTGATGTGATTAATGTAGATTGCTCCATGTTATTGTGATTGTGCCATGACTTGTAGAAATAATGTTGTGTTCAATTAAATGGATAGATATCATGATAATTAGAAAGAGGAAAAGAAAGTAATATCTAATAAATTGTGGCCATGAAATCTACTAGTTTATGCATGTTAGAATGATTATGTCAAATAATGCAATTTGCATGAAAGAGCCTTAAAATTCTATTGTAGTCAAGAGATATGGTGTTAGCCTCACTAGTAAATTATTTAATTAGTACATAGAGTTCATAAAGTTGTTTATAAGTGATACAAACTTTTATTTTCAAAATTTGAGTTTATGTGTGCAAGTAAGAGAGAAATTATTCACAATGTCAACAAAATATATATGTGTATATAATAAGAGTTTTTATAATTGTTGTTATATTGTTTTTCAAAGAGACTCATTCTGGAAAATTATTTATATTTTATTAGAAGAATAAATTGATTGAATGATCGAGTTTATTGAAAGAAAACAAATAACAGTACGGTATAAATAAAAATTGCTTAACCTTTTTCATATCAACTAGTCCCTTTGGACTTACTGGTCATCGGGTGCGCCCTAGTATTGTTACTGTAGCTAGCGTCTGGCCTTGGGTTCTGGGTTCGAAACCTAGTAGTCCCTTCTTTTATGTTTAGTTTTTATTAACCTAAGGCACTGAAACACAGTACCTATAGCTATCGGCCCACCTTCATGACAGTGAGGCGCCTTGGACTTCTTGGTCTTCGGTGACGCCCTAGTTCGGTTATTGTAGCTGGCGGTCTGCCTTGGGTTCTGGGTTTGAAACCTGGTATCCCCTTTCTTTTATTTTTTTTGTTTGTTTTTAGTTTTGAAGAGTTTAAAATGCAATAAAAATTGGGAAAACATTCTAGTATTCCCTTAAAATGATTTGGACTTTATAAAAATAATTTCCACAATATTTTTATGTGTTTTGTGAGAATTAAAGTTAGAATTTGCAATAAATAATGAGTTGAAGAATTTGGAATTTTCATTTAAAAATATGACTTTTATTTGATTAGAAGGAGATTAAAATTTGCAATACAATTGATCTTTCTCTTAAAAGAGATTCTATAATTATTTTTCATTGATTAAGAATACTTGATGTTGCTTAAAATACTATATGTGATTAAATTGCCAATGAGAATGGAAGTGATTTACTCTATGTTATGAGTTCATGAAAAAGAAATGTTTTTTTTAGAATTGTGAATAAGGAAATGAATGAATTGAGTTTCATGAATGATACAAAAGTAAGATAAATTGACTAAGATATGAATAAAGTTGAAGATATGAATACAATGAAGTTTAATACATGATTATTGAAGGGTATGAGTACCCATGAATTCTAGAATATGAGAGGTTGTGATCTAGAGGTTTAGTGAGATCCCGGGTAGCGGCAATGTTGGGTTTATGTCTTGCATACTATATTGGATAAGAAGACGATAAGATGATGGAGAGACAAAGGCGATTGGAAACGGAGTGGAGGCATGGAAACAGTCAGCAGCTGTAGTTGCAGAAGTTGCGGTCGACCGGTCATAGGGTGCGGTCGACCGGTCATAGGGTGCACAAGTCCCCGAGAGGGGGACGGTCGACCGAACCTGGGTGGCGGTCGACCGATCGCGGCGCTGATGGATATTTGGGTCGGGTCTTGGTGATTCGTGAATAGCCCAATTTGCTCTTCAAGTTAGATCGTGTGGCTCCTATGTTGGGAAAAAACACAACTTTTTCCCTTTCACCAGATTAGCAAGATTGCGAAATGTAAGCTAAAATAGCACACACAAAAATTGATAAGGAGTTCGGCACAATTTGGTGCCTACGTCTCCGGAGCTGCTGCAGATCTTTACTGTAGGGGAGAAAATTATACAAAGTGTTTTTCCTCACAAAACACTCAAAAAATACTCGCAACCCAAAACCCCAAGAATTTTTTCTCACAAAAATTCTCTCTCTCTACAAAGTGTTTACACACTCAAAAAACCCAAACCCAAATTTCTTTCAACTCTCTCTCTCTTTTTCTTCTTCTCTTATTTGAGTGAGGATGGGATGGATAAAGAGAGGGAAGGGAGGGTATATATAGGCTGAGTATGGGCAGCCATAATTGACAATGTAGGCAGCCATATTTGACAATGGTGGGGGTTTGGTGGTGGATGGTGCACCAACCCCAGCACCGACCCATGACAATCTCCCACTTGAAGACGAATTTCAATTAGTCTTCACACCTCGATCAATGCAGCAGCTCTTTCCGGTCTCATCATTCGTGTAGGCCAACTGAAGTTGAGCATAGCTTCAGTTTGTCAATAGTCACCGTCTTTGTTAGCATGTCTGCCGGATTTTGACTTCCACTGATCTTTTCTAACTTCAAAATCCCATCTTCCAGAAGAGACCGGATGAAATGATATCGCACTTGTATATGTTTTGTTCTGGAATGAAAAGACGGATTTTTCGCCAGATGGATAGCACTCTGACTGTCGCAATATAAGACATTGTCTTCTTGTTTTTGGCCCAGTTCTTCCAAGAAACTTTGTAGCCAAACCATTTCCTTGCTGGCTTCTGTAACAGCGACATATTCTGCTTCAGTTGTAGAGAGAGCAACTATCTTCTGTAGCTGAGAGACCCAACTCACGGCTGTACCTCCTAGAGTATAGACATACCCTGTAGTGCTCTTTCTGATATCGACATTTCCGGCTAAATCAGCATCCACATAGCCTGTGAGTGTCATATCTCTACCTTTGAAACAAAGTGCTTTATCTGTGGTACTTCGCAGATATCTGAGGATCCATTTAACTGCTTCCCAGTGTACTTTGCCTGGATTATTCATGTACCTGCTAACAGCTCCCACTGCTTGAGCAATATCTGGTCTGGTACAAACCATAGCATACATCAGACTTCCAATTGCTGAGGCGTACGGAACCTTCTCCATGTGTGCACGCTCTTCTTCCGTCTTCGGTGACTGTTCTTTGGAAAGTCTGAAATGAACACCCAAAGGTGTGCTCACTGGCTTAGCATCCTGCATGTTGAACCTGGAGAGTACTCTGTTAATGTACTCAGCCTGCGATAACATCAAAGTCCTCGACTTCGTGTCCCTCTTGATCCTCATTCCAAGAATCTGCTTTGCAGCGCCTAGATCTTTCATTGCGAATTGCTTCGACAATTCCTGCTTCAGATTGATGATCTCTTGCATGTCAGGACCTGCAACAAGCATATCATCTACATACAATAATAGTATAATGAAGCTATTATCGAACTTCTTGATGTAGCAACAATGATCTGCATGGCATCTTGTGAAACCGCTGCTGCTCATGAAGTAATCAAACTTCATGTACCACTGTTTGGGAGCTTGTTTTAAGCCATACAAGCTCTTCTTCAGTCTGCATACGAGGTTCTTCTTGTTCTCCTGTATGAAGCCTTCTGGTTGCTTCATATAAATCTCCTCCTCCAAATCACAATGAAGGAAAGCTGTCTTTACATCTAACTGTTCAAGATGTAAATTTTCTGCAGCTACAATTTTTAATACCAGTCTGATTGTAGTCAGCTTCACGACTGGAGAAAAAATTTCATTGTAATCAATACCTTCTTTTTGCTGAAAGCCTTTGACTACCAATCTTGCTTTGTAGCGCTTGCTTCCATCGTGCTCTTCTTTGATTCTGAAAATCCACTTGTTATGGAGAGCTTTCTTGCCTGGTGGTAGTTCAGCTAACTCCCACGTCTGATTTGACATGAGTGAGTCCATCTCATCTTTCATGGCAGACTCCCACTTGACTGAATCCTCCACTTGCATTGCTTCATCATAACACTCTGGTTCTCCACTGTCAGTTAGCAACAAGTACTGCAAAGAAGGCGAATAGCGCTGGATTGGTTTAGGAATTCTGGAGGAGCGTCTCACTTCTGGCGTGCTTGGTTCTTCATGAACTGCTTCAGGACTAATCTGGACATCACTTCCAGATATCTCCTCGAACTCTACGAATTCCTTCGTTTCAGCATGTGTACTGGAGCTACTTGATTCTGCAGTCGATCTGTCTTTGTACATCACATTCTCATTGAATATGACATCTCGGCTTCTGATGATCTTCCGATTTTCGTAATCCCAAAATCGGTAGCCGAACTCGTCTCCACCATATCCAATAAAAACACATTTATTAGATTTCGGATCTAATTTACTTCTTTCAGCAGAGTCAATATGCACATAAGAAATACAACCAAACACTTTCAAGTGTGAAAGGTTTACCTCTTTTTTGCTCCAAACTTCCTCTGGTATTCCACCATCCAAAGGTATTGATGGCCCACGGTTGATCAAGTAGGCAGCAGTATTGACGGCTTCAGCCCAGAACATCTTGGGTAAGCCGGCGTGTATCCTCATGCTTCTGGCACGTTCATTCAGAGTTCTGTTCATGCGCTCTGCTACGCCATTCTGCTGCGGTGTCATGGGAATCGTTTTCTCCATCTTGATGCCGTTGTTCGCGCAGAATTCTCTGAATCTACGATCTGTGTACTCTCCACCATTGTCAGACCTCAGACGCTTGACTTTCAAACCAGTTTCATTTTCCACCATGGCTTTCCATTTTCTGAAGGTATCAAAGAATTCTGATTTTCTCTTCAGAAAATATACCCACACCTTCCTTGTAGAATCATCAATGAAGGTGACATAATACAATGAGCCTGCTAGAGATTGAACCGGAGATGGTCCCCATACATCAGTATGAACCAACTCTAACTTTTCTGCCTTGGGTGCCTTGCCAATCTTTGCAAAGCTAACCTTCTTCTGTTTGCCGAAGATACAATCCTCGCATAGGCCAACATCCACGCTCTTCAGATCTGGCAGCTTCCCCTTTGACATGAGTGTCTTCATCCCTTTCTCGCTCATATGACCAAGCCTTTGGTGCCATAGATTTGATTTTCCATCAGCATCTGCACTTGCAATGATATTCTCCAAGTTTGAGGTCACATAGGGAGTACCAGTCTTCTTACCACGAGCAATGACAAGTGCTCCTTTGGTAATCTTCCATTCACAGCCTGAAAAGGTTGTACAATAACCTTCTCCATCCAGCTGTCCCACTGAGATCAAATTCCTTTTGAGGCCAGGAATATGTCTCACTCCTTGCAGCTTTCATGTAGTCCGGTTCGGCAACTTTACTCGAATGTCTCCTTTTCCCACGATCTTCAAGGTCTCATCATCGGCTAGATGAACCTTCCCGAAATCACCACTGACGTAGTTCTCCATGATTTCTCTGCATGGGGTGGAGCCCCTGAATCCAAGATCCATGATTCAATTGGACTGTTGACGCTTAGATTCATAGCATCGCCAGCTTCCTCGATCACGTTGGCAGATTCCTGTGCGCCGGTAGCTTTCTTCGGTGCTCGGCAATCCCGTTGAAAGTGACCCCTCTTGCCACAATTGTAGCAGTTGAAAGCTTTCTTTCCCGATCTAGATTTACCCCGTCTAGATTGCGATCTACTGCGATTAGAGTTTCTTTCTGAAGTCCTTCCTCTTGACTCCGTGTGCAAAGCTGAGGAGGAGGTTGATGCTTCACCTGATTCTCTCCGCCGAATTTCTTCACTCAATACCAGATCCCGAACATCATCGAACTTCAATTTATTATTTCCTGACGAACTACTGACTGCTGTAACAGTAGCATTCCAACTGTCTGGTAGAGAAGATAAGAGAATCAAAGCCCGAACTTCATCATCGAACTCAATTTCTACGGAACTCAACTGGGTTGTGATTGTGTTGAGTTCGTTCAGATGTTGAGCCACTGATGCGCCTTCCGTCATCCGCAAGTTGAATAACCGCCTCATCAAGTGAACTTTGTTTGAGGCCGATGACTTCTCGTACGTGCTGGAGAGAGCCGCCATAAGACCCGCCGTGGTCTTTTCCTTCGCGATGTTGAAAGCAACATTGCGGGAGAGCGTCAATCGGATAACTCCAAGGGCTTGTCGGTCGAGAAGAGCCCAGTCGTCCTCCTCTATGTCTTTTGGTTTTGTTCCCGAGAGAGGTTGATAAAGTTTTTTCTGATACAGATAATCTTCAATCTGCATCTTCCAAAAGCCAAAGTCCGCACCATCGAACTTTTCAATTTTCACCTTCCCTTCGTCTGCGGCCATCGCTCCTACTTGAATCTGGCTTCTTCTGGATCGTTTCTGACTATTCTTCGACAGAAATCACAACCAGAGCTCTGATACCAGTTGTTGGGAAAAAACACAACTTTTTCCCTTTCACCAGATTAGCAAGATTGCGAAATGTAAGCTAAAATAGCACACACAAAAATTAATAAGGAGTTCGGCACAATTTGGTGCCTACGTCTCCGGAGCTGCTGCAGATCTTTACTGTAGGAGAGAAAATTATACAAAGTGTTTTTCCTCACAAAACACTCAAAAAATACTCACAACCCAAAACCCCAAGAATTTTTTCTCACAAAAATTCTCTCTCTCTACAAAGTGTTTACACACTCAAAAAACCCAAACCAAATTTCTTTCAACTCTCTCTCTTTTTCTTCTTCTCTTATTTGAGTGAGGATGGGATGGATAAAGAGAGGGAAGGGAGGGTATATATAGGCTGAGTATGGGCAGCCATAATTGACAATGTAGGCAGCCATATTTGACAATGGTGGGGGGTTTGGTGGTGGATGGTGCACCAACCCCAGCACCGACCCATGACATCCTATCGTAGGGTTATCTCTTGGGTACTATCCAATGGCTATTGTAACAAGATATTAATTTAGGGTTTGTCTCTAGATCTATACAAAAACAATTGTAACGGCTCATAGATCCATATGATTCTATTGAGTGCCGAATAGAAGAAGATAGTACTTCATCTGAGAGGGTGAGAGAGTTCTCCATTGTAAGCAGCATCAAGTTCCATTGGGCTTGAGAGAGGGTCGTGGTGAGAATTGTAATATTCTTGTATCTTCTCTAGTTGAATAATATCTTGGTTCTTCCTCCCCCGTATTAAGGCGAAAGCCCCAACTAGGACAACTCTTGTGTGTTTGGTGTGATCTAGTCTTGCTTGGTAGTTTTGTGTTGATTGTGTCAAAGACTCAACAGGATCCTCATTTATTTCCTAACAGGCAAATATTGAAATAATTGATTGATTTTGAGAAATGACTATATGGGCTATCTCGGTGTTTGTGTTTAAGTCCGGTAGGGGGAAAGCTAACTCTAGGTGTTATAATTTATTGATGTCTTGAACTTAAGGATTAGGCACTAAGTGAAGATGTAGTAAACTTGGGCAAACGTGAATGGAGGGCTTCTATATAGTCGGGCGGTGGATCTCCGGGACTATAGACCCAGTCGGGCGGTAGATTCCGGTACTGTGGTTGCTTCCGATGGAGGCGAGCTTTAATTTAAATCCGGGACTATGATTAGTCGGGCGGATAGTATGCCGTACTCCAGTGTATATACGTATACCAGGACTAGAGGGACCCTGATGGGATGTTCGCACGACGAGGACTCTGTATAGTCAGACGGTGGATTCCGGGACTGGGATCCGTACTCGTGGAATGTCTAAACTTTGTTTTATTACCGGGTAGTTATCATAGCGAGGGATCAAACCCTTTAATGTGGAGTACGTAGGTGCTTGCCCTCGGACCTATGTAGTATGGGATGCATAGAATCCGAACATGTATGCATTAGTGTCATCTTAGTATGGGATGCATAGAATCCGAACATATATGCATTAGTGTCATCTTAGTGTAAAATATCTGCATTAGGCATTAAGGCATTGCATCCACTTACATGTTTGGATTAGTCACTTTTAACACTTTATTTTACACTAACCTGGCTCTGATACCACTCTGTAACACCTCGAATCCTAAATAAGGCTGAATTAGAATTTCCATAGGATCTTTACACTTCACTTCGTACAATTTTACAAGGAATTTTGAAATTTTTTATTAAAACGGTCTTTTACATTAATAACGCAGTGGAAATTAAATTGAAGTACATTAATAATGAAGGAGAGCCACTTGATAGTTTTCTCTGTGTTTTATTTTATATATATATATATATATATAGAAGTCTTCTGTTGTGCACCACCTATGGTGCACACGGTGTGTGCACTCGGCCTTTTCGCCTTCGTATCGACGATCCGAACCGTTCACATTGATCTACACATCTAAATTAGTCTAAATATGTAGAATCAAATCATTTGAAATTCATTTGCCCATCCATTGAAGTGTTACAAAATTGTATGGCTGAAAATCATAGTTTTTTATAGTCACGTGATAGATGAGCAAATGAATTTCAAATGATTTGATTTTATATATTTAGACTAATTTAGATGTGTAGATCAATGTGAACGGTTCGGATCGTCGATACGAAGGTGGGAAGGCCGAGTGCACACGGAGGGGTAGTGCACAACCGAAGCTTTTCCTATATATATATATATATATATATATATAGGGATATCTTCCATTGCAAACGTAAATGTTGTGCAAACGCGTGCACACCACTTAACCCGTTATTGGCAATGACGGGTTAAGGAATAAGGCAAAATTTTATAAAAAGATCAGCGAGGTTAGCTAATTTAGAGAAATGTTCAACGGGTTTGTGAAATTTAACCTGCAAAAAAAAAAGTTTTTCTGCCTGTAAATGTAATGCACATGTTTTTCATTTGTTATTATCAGGCGATGATGACTGTGAAGAGATGGTCTCAAGGTCCTGGATCTACCCCAATTGGAAAACCTGCTGTCCATCCCACTACTGTCGACTTGAAAGGAAAAGTATATGAGTAAGTTTTCATTTAGTACCATCTTTGATATGCATTTCGTATGGGTTTTGTTGTTTGAATGCTACACATGATTAGATTACTTGCTCTAGCAGTTGTTGTGGCAGATTTAAGCATTCAAAATAATTAATCATGAATGAAGTTTACAATTTCAAAGTAACTTAAATTTTATTTTAGATACTTCCTATTTTGATTTTGATCTGCACTCAGCAATTTCGAGACCTGATGATTGGAATTGCTTTGCAGGTTATTGAGACAGAATGCTGCAAGGTTTTTGCTGGATGATATATACAGCAATCCAGGGCCTCTTCAATTTGAAGGACCAGGAGGTGAAACTAAGGCTATTTCATTGTGCTTAGAGGATCAGGATTACATGGGTCGTATTAAGTTGCTCCAGGAGTATCTCGATAAGGTCCTTTTTCATTGTTCTATGATGTTGACCATATTTCAATATATTATCATGATTCCAATCCCTGTACCCATCTTGAATTAGGTTATCTAAGGTAGCCTCCATGTTCCTTTTACATCACAATCCTTGACCACTTTCTAGTTTCTACCACCCTTCCCTACATGGCGACATGTTCCTTTTATATGTACGGGAACCGGGCTTATGTGGAAACTTTTCACAGATTTGGCATGACAGATTAAGAAGTCTCATTCTCTGTACGAGATTCATTGCACATGTACTTTTTTCCTTGGTTTCATTTACGAACATATAGGAAATTAGTTAACACTATTGAGAGTAGTATTCCGAAATGTCTACCTATTTCCAAGTGTGTGCATGGAAATGACAACCTCATGCACACTCATAAATAATTGATCGAGATTGTAAATCGAGTCAGTTAATAACGTACACTTGTCCAATGTGGCACATGTGAAGGAGAAAAGCATGTTCCATGCCCAAAAAGTTAGTTCACCTTGGGTGAAGCCAGAAAAACATTCGTTACAATAGTAGAGATGAAAATTGTGACTTATCAACTCAACTCAATGCTGATTCAGTTATTTCTTTTATAAATGCATCATTATTTAATTTCTGATATATTTTCTTGATATTCAAACAGGTAAAGAACATAGTGAAGCCTGGATGTTCTCAGGAGGTTCTGAAGGCAGCTCTAAGTGCCATGGCTTCCGTTACCGATGTCCTCTCCGTTATGTCGTCCTCTTCATTTAATCTTCCATCACCTCGCTGAGCCTTTGCAACTCGACTCCATTTTTTTGTCGCTATGTTCTTTCAGTTCGGTGAGCTTTACAAATTCAGAACTGAGAGATTTGCAACAATTTTAAACTTCACATATAATTATTCCATTTTTGATTATTATGGGTACCTATTGAGAGACCATTGATGTATTGTTAACTGGAATGATGATAATAAAAAATCAAAAGCTTTTTTATGTGATGCTGTATATTTTGCGAAGATGAGGATCATGCAAAACTTATAGGATTTTTTTTTTGTTTTTTTTGTTTTTTTTGTTTTTGTTTTTTGTTTTTTGTTTTTTGTTTTTTTTTTTTTTTGAAACACTTTGTTTTGAAATGTATGATATACGCTCAAAGATATCTAGTCTTATATACTGCTATGTTATGTTGTTTGGTACTAGGTTTGCCCGTTGACACGTGCCTTTGGCACGTCTTCGGAACGGTGCACCTGGTTTAATTATATAAAATAGTTTTGGAGGTCCAGTAAATTAATTGAAGTAGCAAACATATTATATGAGAAAGCAGTATGTCTACCTTTAAGCTCAATCATTGCCTTCTTGATTATTAGCTTGAACTTACCTGTAATGCATATAGTTTTTTAGAAACACTGTAAAGAGTTTTTTTAACTTCAGCATCACTTTTAAATTCTTGTAATAGTTATGCAAAGACATTATCATATAGGTTTTATAGAGCTTACTCTAATCCCATAACTACTATGAGCATGTCTAAATACAATGGTAACGCAAGTGCATGTGTGAAGGTATCTACAATACTAATAATCTAAATATTTGTTTGTCTGAGACTCAGTTTGCAATTGAAATACCTCTTATTATTATTTCAACCAAAATGAAATATATGAAGTTTTCAAAACTCTAATCCAAGCTAATCATTTCTTTTATCTCCACTTTGTATCTTCATTGCACTTTTATAAAAAAAAAATCAAAATGGATAAATAACAAATTTACTTTAGCTGTCTTTCTTGAGTTGAGAGTTTGCACTCTTCACTGGTAAACTCCAGTCATCCCAATCCTATATATCCAAACATACACTAAAAGTTATTATATCCATGATAACCAGTGAAGGGAACACTTCACAATAGTATTTTCTTTTGTAGTAAAAAAATTAATGTTGCATATTTGCCAAGTTATTTTAGGTTGCTAGTCAGCTTACCTGTCCTGCTATGGTTTGGAAGCCCAAATTGAGGCCACTAAATAATCCATCTCTCACTTGCGTACACCTTAAATCGAAACCAATAAAAAAACTCATCAAATAAATCACCAAATTAAAAAATTTTAAAACCCAGAAATAAAACAATCATACCTCTCTGAACTTAAATCTCATGCACACACAAAATTTGAATCAGCAAAAATTGAGTAATCCCCTGCACACAAAAAATTAAAAATTAGAATAAGAATTCGGTTAATAAGATGAAATTAGAGTCGTCGCATCGCATATAGAGGCTCTCAATTTGGTGGAAGGGAGCCGCCGATACGGAGTCGCTTGATATTCGTGCTCGATTTGGTGAAGGGTAGTCACCGATACGGAATCAGCAGCGGATCAGATATCGGTGACGACCTCTTTATCGGGGTTCCATATTGGATTTGGATTTGGATTTGCTTTGAGATTTTCAAAATTTTAAAAATTTAAAAATTTCAAATTTTCAAAATCTTAAAAATTTCAAATTTTCAAATTTTCAAAATTTTCAAAATTTCAAAGTCTGAAATTTTCAGCATTTTCAAAATTTCAAATTTTTTTTTAGATTTTTCAAATTTTAAATTTTTTAATTTTTTTTAATTTTCAAAAAATTTCATAATTTTCAAAAATGTCAAAATAGTTCTAAATATTTTTTATATTTTTTTTTAAAAATGAAATATATATATATATATATATAATTTTTTATATAAGTTTTTGATTTTTTTATGAAAAAATTTCTTAATTTTTTGAATAGAGGAGAGAGAGAGAGCGAAATAATTAAATAAATAAAGGAGTTGTTTTGGATGGGGGGATTTGAAATTGAGTTTTGGGGGGAAACTTTGTGTGTGTGTTGGGGGGGGGGGGGGGGGGGGGGGGGGGGGGTTGTGAGGTTAGATATGGGCCTTTGATTTTGGGGGGATTAAAGGAGAGCCACTTGATAGCTTTCTTTGAGTTGATGTTATATATGAAGTTGCAAATTTTGATTTTTTTTTTTTTTTTTTTTTTGATAGAATAAAGATGACCTCGTCATCGTTCCATTAATGATAGGTTAACAAAACATAGTAGTTCTGATTAGAAAGCAAAATAAAATACAAACATCTCGCATCCTAGCACTCTAGGTGAGCGCAATCAAAAGATAATACAGATTCAAGAGTCACAAAATAAAACCCTCCCCCAATCCTTGCTTGGTCCACCCGTCTACTCTCTCTCCCTGCATAACTTCTTTTTCTGACCTACCTGACCTGCCCATGCATAAATGAAGCTGTAAATTTGGTGCATAAGTACAGAAAATCTATGATTGCAATAACGAAAACACAAGTTATTTCAGTATAGCCACAAGTCCCAAATTGTTGTAGCTACTGACAGGTCTCAGGCCTCAGTGATTGAGGATGGATACTATAAAGCCCCAAACCCACGACTAACAACCTTTCAAGTTAGTTTTTCCCTATGACAGTTGAAAAATATGTGATCCGTGTCTTCATTTCCATTACTGCTCTAGAGCATTCTACTTCCAACTGCATTCCCCGCCTTATTAAATTTACCCTTGTTAGAATTGTGTCGTTCGCTACCAGCCATAGGAAGGCTTTAACCTTCATCGGCGCTTGTGTATTCCATATGATCTTGCTATTTTTGCTTCTGATCCCCCCATCATTCAATTTGTTGTATAGGGTTGCTACCGTAAAGTTTTCGTTCGAATCTAAGGACCAAGTCCTGACGTCTTCTGTGTTAGCAGTTCTCCTTCCTTGATTTCGAATTAATCTATCCAACCTTTGAATTTGTATGGCGCTCTCCTGTGTCGCTTCCTTTCCTTGCTGTAGCTTCAGTCTTCCATTTCACCAAACTTCCGCGACTAACGAATCTGTGTTGACCATACTCCTTGCTGCTTCCGGGAACAAACTCATCAAAGTATTGTTCCCACACCATTTATCCTTCCAAAATCGAGTGTTTTTCCCGTTCCCTATTTTAACTGAGGTATTTGTGTGAAAAAATATCCCCTATGTTCGCCACTCCTTTCCACAAATATGAAGTCCTTCCGTATGATCTTCTTCCTCCAAGTCGAATTTTTTTCCTTTTTCAGTATGATCCAAAGGATGTTGCCCACTAGCTTTTTCTTCTCCTGTTCAGTTTCCACCACCACTTGCTCATCAGAGCCCGGTTCATATCTCTCGGTTCGAGGACTCCTAACCCCCCGAAGTCTTTCCTTTTACACACCCTTCCACAATTGACCAAATGGATTCCTTTGTTATTTTCGCCTGCTCCCTTCCAGAGGAACCTTCTTCTACTCTTGTCGATCCTGTTGATAACCAACTTCGGGAACTCATAGATAGACATGAGGTACATTGGTAGACTACTGAGAACCAAATTGAGCAAAGTAATCCTCTTTCCGAATGTAAGGAACCGTCTCTTCCATCCTGCCAGATTCCTTTCCACTTTCTCTATTAGAGGTTGCCAGTCCTCTCTCCTTAGTGCACCCGGTCTGATGGGCGTACCTAGATAAGTAATCAGGTAGTTAGCCACCTTGCATCCCAACATATTCTTGATAGTTTTAATCGAAGTGGATAAGTTGTCGCTGAGCGGAGTAACACGACTCTTCGTGAAATTGACTTTCAAACCCGCCCATGCTTGAATACATCTCAATATTAAAGCAATTGCCAAGACCTCCTCCCCCCTTGCCCCTCGCGATGATAATAGTGTAATCCGCGTATTGTAGAATCGACATTCCTTCTTTAGTCCCTTTTATCCGGACTCCCGACATTAATCATTCCGCTCTACCCCTTCTGATCATTTCGGCTATACCATCTGCGACTAGTGTGAAAATTAAAAAGGACAATAGGTCACCCTGCCGTAGACCTCTCCAACATCTGATTTCCTTTCCTGTTTTGCCGTTGAATTGTAGAAACGATTCCCCCCCCCCCCCAACGCATTTCATAATCGAAGCTCTCCATTTATCCCTGAATCCTTTCAGCTGCAGGACCTCATCCACGCAATCCCACTCCACTGAGTCGTAGGCTTTTTCAAAGTCTAATTTCAGTAGGAATCCGTCGGAATTCTCTTTATTTCCTCTATAAACTATCTCGTGTACTGAAGCAACACTGTCCATAATGTCCCTCCCTTTAATGAAATCGCTCTGCGACTCGCCGACAACATCATTAAGGTGAGGTGCTAATCTTGAGGGTAGTACCTTTGTGATGATTTTAAATGATCCGTTTAGTAGGCTAATAGGTCTAAATTCCTCACTCCTCCTCGACTCTCCCTTTTTTGGAATTAGAACGACATTTGCGTAGTTCGGTCTGTCGATGTCAGCAGCTTCAGCGTGAAAATCTGTGAAGATCTCCATAAAATCCATTTTGATGATTTTCCAGTATAATCTATAGAAGAAGATCGGAAATCCGTCGGGTCCTGGAGCTTTGTCTTGCCCCGAGTTCTTGATTGCTTGATATACCTCTTCCTCTGTGAACTGTCCCTCTATCCCCTCGCTAACGTCTATTCTATTGTCATCCCAAAAGTTGTGTTGAAGCATGCATCTATGTCTGTTTATTTGACCTGTCAGTTCTTTGAATTTATCTTCCAGATATGTTCTTATATCCCCTTCATCCTCGGTCCACCTGTCTCCCACCTCAATACCAATGATTCTATTTTTCCTTTTTCTTCCATTTGTAACTTTATGGAAGAACTTTGTGTTCGCATCTCCCTCCTTAAGCCACTGAATCTTGGACCGTTGCCTCAAATAATATTCCTCCATCTTGGCATACTGATGTATTTTTAATCTTCTATTTGTCAACTCTTCCACCTCTGTTCCCAATAAATCTCTTCCCTCCTCTACCGTTTCTAGATCCCTAATTCTTTCTCCCAACTCCTCCACCTTACGTTTGATCTCGCCAAACTCCTGTCTAGCCCAGTCCTTCACCCTCTTTCACAGTCTCTTAGTCTTCGTGTTCCAATTACCTATTGCGTTGGATTCCTCAGTATCTGCGCTCCATGACTCTTCAATAATCTTTCGGATGTTGTCGTGCATAGTCCACGCTTTCTCAAAGCGGAATGGGTTTCGGTCGTTTCTTTGCTTGTCGCCACATTGTAATGCTAAAGGGGTGTGATCCGAGGTGTATCTGGTGATGGTTCTGACCAAAGCCAATGGGAAGACCTCCTCCCACTCAGTGGACACGAAGATCCTATCTAGCTTCGCAAGGATCGGAATCCGTTGCATATTCGTCCATGTGAATCTTCTATCGGACGAATTTATTTCCATGAGCTGCAGGTCGTCTATGGTGGAGTTGAAAGAGAATCTGTCGTTACCGCTTACCCCCTACCTTTGTGCTCGTGCTGGAATCTGGTAATATTGAAGTCTCCATCAATCACCCATGGACCCGCCCATCGTTCTCTGATTGTTCTTAATTCGTCCCACAACACTTCTCGCCTTCTCGAATCGTAGGGCCCATAAACGGACGTTACCACATGACTCCAATCATCGCTTCGCCGCCTAATTCTAACAGATACTGTGAACATCCCAATCAACTCGTCAGTAATTTCAAATATGTCTGAGTCGATTCCTAGAGCTATCCCTCCCGACAATCCTATTGCTGATTTAAATCGCCAATGAAATCCTGTAAATGATCTAATCCTCTCAAAGTCTTCCCCCTTGGATTGTCTATTCTGGTTTCTTGTATTGCGCAGATCGACGGGTTAAACTTAGAGATCGTTTTGTTAATTAACCTACTCTTCGATCCCTGCCTCATACCCCTAACGTTCTAGAAGATGTATAACATAATAAACTATTTTAACAACCTACTCTCTATCTAGACTCTATATTGCTCCACTACCCACTTAGAGTAAAATTCTACCCATATTTCCTCTTAAGGCATTCACTGTATGAAGCTGTTCCGCTTTATTAGAACCCGTGGCTAGGCCGAGGAGACCAGCATAATAAAGCAAAGTATCATCAGGATATAACTCAAAATTGACAAATTACAAGTAGAAATACCTCCACATGCAGAAACCGGCTCTTTTGCCTTTGCCGCTACTCGAATCAGATCTTCCTCACTTGGATCCTGTTCGCCCCATTTGTCGAGTTGCCTTTTACTCTTTCTCTTGTATTCAATAGTATGTCTACTTTCATTCTCTCCTCCTGCCAAATCCCTTGTCTCCCATTTGTCCATGTCGGACTCCGAGATCTGCGAATCCTCGTCCACTCCGTCTAGAGCTTCGATTCTCTCCACTCTTCCATCGCTAGATATGAACTCCTTAGAATAAACATCCTGATTAGAATCCTGCATTTGTATCCTCAGAACCTCCTCCCTGATGTGTTTTTCTTCTTCCTGTAGCCTCTTAATCTCTGCATCGTTCAGAACCTCATTATCTAACCCGATGAGAGAATCAATTGGCTGGTCTTGATCCTGAGCCACCTGTAATTGCTGTTTCAGTTCTTGTAAATCGTTTATTCCCAATTCATGTTCTTGACCTTTCCCATTAAACCTTCTGATAGCCTCTATGCTCTCTTGACAGATTCATTGAAGTCCTCCCAACTCATCTCATTAATGCTAGTCAGATTCCTAGATACCATTACTGATTGTTTTAAGTCTTCACTTTTCCTCTTGAGAATACCCCCATTTTCTTTTTCCCAATTGAACTGACGTTTAGCATACTGCACAGTGGACAAGTCTCCCTCGACAAGACCCCCATGTGGCGGAACAGTCCTCACGTCTTTGTCACATCTCCCACTACCTATTTTGATGTGATGGGAACTCTCGTGATGACAGATGTGAGGCACGAACAGCAGTGCGGCTACATTACTCCGCACTTCCTCGTCATCTACTAGATGTAAAGTGACTTCCTCATCATCTGCCAGCTGTAAAGCTTGTTTGACTTGCCTTGGACGTTCACACTTATGCCTTTTTCGATCCGACGGTTCTTCTTCTTTTAGACTTGTTTTTTTGATGAAACGCGTCGATTGTTCCGTACTAAATCCAACGCATGTCACTCGTCTTCTTCCTCTAGAAAATTAGAATCATCAGGATCCGGCGATGCCATCTCCTCCCTCTCGCCATGAAACGAAACCCTTTTTTTTAATTTCCGTCACCTCCTTGATTTCATATACCTTTCCGTCGAACTCCACTTGAATAGTGGACGAAATTTCCTCCTTCGCTTCTATACCGATTCTAATTCGCGCGAAATCTCTCCGGCTGTGTAAAAGGGTACTTTTGTCAAACTCGATTAGATAGCCGAAACTCCTAATAAGATTTTGGAAACGACGATCTCACCCACACGTGGAATGGTAGGTTGAAGAGCCTAACCCATATCGATGGCAGAGCCTCCGTCTTCATCGCCCCCACCTTCCTCGTCCATCGAGAGAACGTGATGAAAAACTCCTGTCTACCTTGCCCCTCTAATCCTCTCAATTGAAGAACCTCCTGCATTCTCTTTTCTCTTTGACAGTGAGCGACGAAACAATTTTGTGTAAGTTGCTATGGCTGCCATTTCCATTTCGGCGATCTCTGCGTATTAATCGTCAATATCTTCTCAATCTCAGAAACAGTAGGGCTCCCTATTTGGGCCTTTATTACGACGCAAGACGAGTACCTTCTTTCGAACTCCGCCATTATAGGCGTCGGAGTAATAATCGCCTTAATCACCTTTCTCGACCCCACTGCACTTTCTTCCGTTCAACTGTGGGGACAGTCCGCCTTGGAAGGAAGCTTCGGAATCGGCATCGAGTTTGTTGTGGATTTAGCCGTCGTCTTCCTTTTGGTGCAGGTGGTGGAGATGGGTCCATAGCCCTTGCACGCATAACAGAACCATTAATTATGGCACTCGTTGATTGTGTGGCCGCGTTGTGCACACTTGTGATACTGTTGGGCAGATGCCGATCTGGAGGAGTCTGAAACGGCGAGACGGGTTTGGACTTGGCGCTCTGCCAATTTCTGCTTCTCTGGCCTAACTAGGATCCATTCGCCTTCATCGTCCTCCTTCGTCTTCTCGGCCTCCTCCTCCGGCGAGACATGGTGCGGGTGGTTGAGCTGAGTCACTAAGATCCTGTGTTCTTGTGACTTCGGCATAAGACTTTTTGATGTTGGGTTCTCTCCCTGCAGTAGGAGATAAACGTACTGGCGAGGTCCTCCTCCATCCCACATCTCTATCTCTTTCGTCTCTCCCTCTAACCCTCTCCCTCGAACGTCCTCTATGGACCGTCGAAGGCCTTCTTTCTTCGTGGGCGCCATAGCGGGGCTCCTCTCTGGTCTGCCTTGCATGCCGACAGTCGTAGTCGTCTTTCCTCTCACGCTTACTCATGTTGTAGTGCCAAGAGTTGCCTTTTCCTTCACAAGCTATTTCTCTCTCGGTCCTTATGATGAAGACCGTGACTCTTGTTTGAAATGGTGGAAAGTGGGGTTTATTAGAGGGGAATGGTGGAAAGAGAGATCTGAGTGTGTGAATGATTATGGGGAAGAAGGAGCAAGAAAGTGTATGACGGGGGTAGCTTAAGGGGTGGAGGAGTTGGGGGAGGTGGAGGGAGGATTCATGGTTGGGGTTGGGTTTTGGGGGATAGGAGAGAGAAGCTCTAGGATTTCAGGTTGCTCTTGACTTTTATGTTAAGTCTCATATATGTTATTCTCAAATTTGTGATTTCTTAATTATGTTAAACTTCTATGAAATGTGGTAATCATGCATTAAATTTTATTGAAGAATTACAAATCATGCAAATAATAATAATAATAATAATAAACTGGAAGAAAATAAAGCTTACAACCCCTCGATCAAATATGCTAGCACTACATCAGTATACAACAAAAAAAAGTGTCAATTGACCAACTTTCCCTGCCAAATGGTCAGTGCAAAAGTTCTTCTGGCGAACAATCTGTTTTGCATGAATAACTAATATGTTTTATCTCTAATCTCTAATATTATAATAAAAAAATGTCTTAATGTCATTTGTAAATCTATTAACGCGTGTGACGCACATAAATAACTGATATGAAGGAGGTTTTAGCTTCGAGTCATCACTATGTCCGTTTTTTTTTTAAAAAATTTTATTAAGACACGTCAAAATTTTTACTTTAAAAAATATATATTTATTAAGACGTGCATCGCACGTGTAAAATTACTAGTATAAATAACTGTGATCTCATCGATGAATTTTTTTACCAAATTGACCCACTTTCGAAAGCATTTACCAAACCGACCCACTTTCAAAAGTATTTACCACAATGACCCACTTACAGTCTCAGATAGCGAGTTTGGTGAAAATAACCTCTCTGTCTGAGATAGCAAGTGTATGTTGAGATGTTAAAACGTGAATAAAATTTCTAAATTTAGACTCGCTATTTCAGATAGCGGAGTTTGGTGAAAACCACATCGCCATCTGAGACAACGAGTGTATGTTGAGGTGTTTCTCCACCATTTGGAGAAAACTTGAAGAAAAATACAAAGTTTAGACTCAGATAGTGAGTGTGTTTACTGAGATAGCAATTGGAGAGTTTTTGAAGACTCGCTCACTTTTTCGCTATTTCTCTTCACTTCTCTCTTTCAATTCTCTCGCCCAACTCCGAAATAAACTCAAAACCCTAGCCTCCCAAATTCTTTAATTCACCAACAAAATCTGTCCAAAATCTATTGAGATCCACTTCATCACTCACAACGCTCTCTACTCCCATACTCAAAACCCTAAACTCATCATCCAAGATATATTCTATATTAACTTTACCTAAAATGCATACAACAACACTCGCTATCTGTGAATCTGTGATAGCGAGTTTATTTGAACTAGACTCGCTATCTTTGTACTCAATTTTTAGGAAAAAGTTGAACATGAAATGTATACAACTACACTCGCTATCTGAGATAGCGAGTGTAGTTCAATGAACTCGGTATCTCACATAGCGTGTGTTGTTGTACTCATTTTTCAAAGAAATTTTAAACATGAAATATATACAACTACTCTTGCTATCTCTAGTTCAACTGAACTCACTATCTCAAATAGCGAGTGTAGGTCTATACATTTGCATGTTTATTTTTTTTCTAAAAAATAAGTATTATTACATTCGCAATCTGAGATAGCGAGGTCAGCTAAACTAGACTCGCCATTTGAGATAGCATGTGTAGTTATATACATTTCATGTAGAAATTATATCTTTAAAATTTCTCTAAAAAATGAGTATAACTACACTCGCTATCTGAGATAACAATATCAGTTGAACTAGACTTACTGTTTGCGATAGCGAGTGTAGTTATATACATTTCAGATAACCATTGCATGTTCAAAATTTCTTTGAAAAATGAGTACAACTACATTCGCTATTTGAGATAGCGAGTTCATTTGAACTAGACTCGCGAGTAGGTCAATTTGGTAAATAGTTTCGAAGGTGGGTTTGGTAAATTCTTTCAAAACGTGGGTCTTTTTTTAAAAAACTCCTCATCGGGCAAGCGGAGAACGTTTTGATGAATAGGGGTCCACCCTTGTTCTAGCAACAATCTGATGGCCCTTATCCACATTAAGCCCCCACAAGGCCCACAAAGCCCACAAGGCCCAGAGGCCCAAACCTCACTCCACTCCAATCATCTTCCCCCCCTTTAAATCCCCCCAAACCCTAAACCCTAAAAACCTCCCATTTCCACCGCCTACCAAAAATGGCTTCTTCCATCGCCTCTTCCCTTCTCCGCCGCTCCCTCCGCCGCTCTCTCCCTTCCATTTCCCGCCATTTCTCCTCTTCCCCTCTTAGGGCTCTTAGGGTTTCGTCATCCCAAACACTAACCCTAACAAAGACCCCTCCTTTCTTGTTCTCATTGTCGAGGTTCTTCTCTGTAAAGTTCAAGGCCGATGAGAGCTTGAAGAGGGTTTTGGAGGAAGAGATCGAGTGCGCCGAGGAAGATAATGATGGTCACAAAACGGTATGGAATTACGAATTTGGAATAATTTTGATTAATTTGTTGTACTCATTTTTGTTAGAATTTGAGTTAAGATATGTGATTTGGGTTGGAATTAGTGGCATATCTTTGATTTTGGAGAGAGTTGGAAGAAATGTTTTGTAGGAAAGATGATAACTTGTTAAGTTACTGACTTAATGTATTTAGAAGTTTTTTAAAAAAAATTTGAAAAGTAGTGCAGTTTCTTACTTGTTAAAAGCCAATTCAATTTTCTATTTAGACGTTTGAAATGGATGTTATACTAGAAAAAATTACATCTGCAAATCAAAGGTTTGGATGAAAATAAGATATTAGGTTTGGATTGAAATGTTGTGATCTAGCCTTAGTGAAAGAGGTCCTAAACATGGCATATGGATAAAGGTTGTCGTAATTGTTTACAAGGTGGGAAGTTTTATTAATGGAATAGTATATGAAAATCTATATAGAATCCACTATTGTTAATGCGACCTGTTGATCCTTCTGTCTATATGGTTCGATGTAGTGCTCAAATGTTATCATCTGGGTAAGAATTTCAGAGTTATGTCATGTTCTAAATTTGTTCTATACGTGGTACTGACAATTCACCAGGAAGTCGAAACACCAGCATTTTATTGAAGCTTCTTGAATGTATACTCTGGCAATCTTGATTAATAGGCTGTTCCCATATATGCCACTTAAAAATTATCTATATTTTGTTATTAGCTCTCTCTAAAAACTTTATTGTTCTTAGGTCATCCAATATACTGACATGAATTGAAATAGGTTCTGTCGATTTCTTCTCGTTTAGTGAGTTGTTTATGTTTGTTGTAGCTGCACAGAGTGTGATTTAGCTCTGATGTAGTACTAGCCACTTTAAAGAAATTGGATGAGATCGAATAAATGAACATTGCATATGAAACATATATCTGAACTTTACAATTGTGTGTCCAAATTTATTTTCTTATGATTAGAATATGATCAACAAGAATTATAATTAGTTCATACCTTTTTTGACAGGAAATCATATCATCAAAAAATTTCCCCTTTGAGATCGTTGATAACCCGGGGGAACAAACAATTGTTCTTAAACGAGAATTTGCTGGTGAGATCATTCAAGTAACTGTTTATATGAATTTGGATGAGGAACCAGAGCCAGAAGAAGACGAGGATGAAGATGACGGCCAGGATGATAACAAGGATAATCAGGACGCCCCAACCATCTCTTTGATTGTAACGATCGATAAGGGATCTGATAAAACCTTGGAATTCTGTTGCAGTCTCAATTCTGAGGGACTTGACATTGAAAGCTTGGTCATGAAGAGGACCACAGATTCAGAGGAAGGGGCTTATGAAGGGCCAAGTTTCTCGTGAGTTATATTCAACTTCGTTTGTTTATCTAGTTCAATTTTAATCAAGATATCATGGCACACTAAAGACAGCATGAAAATTTCTTTTAGATTTAGAAATCAATTGCGAGAGAAAATGCCTTCTTAAAGGTATGGCTAGGCCTGGAGTTAAGTGACAACTTAGTTTGCAAGAGATAACATAAGGCCAGAGCTTCTAGTTCACGGTTTTATGTCTTATATCAATCTAGAGAATAGATTCTCAATAGTAAGAAATTTAATCCCTAAATCATGTAAGCTAGTTATGATGCCTGCACCCTGCATCATTGATGGAGAAATAAGGCCAGCAAGAATGTGATATAGGACAAGATAGATGGCCAATAAGGGCAACAAGAATGTGAGATAACACAAGAGAGAGAGAGAGAGGGTGAATAAGGACAACAAGAATTTGCGATAGCACAAGAGGATAATCAAATAGGTGCAACTTACACAGTAGATTTGTTTTATTATTTTATAATATGATAAATGTGAGAGCATTTGTAGGATGTAATTTTTCTCATACAAAATTATTATAATCACTTGGTGGGTCCTCCTGGGAGATAAAAAATGTTCATGTTTTTTATGACAAATATGTGTGAGTAAAAAAAATCAACTGGTTTGGAGGTTTTAACCCATGCATCATAAGGTTCCATTTGTGGTACAATTAGCTATACTATTGAAATCGTTGGTTTTGAAACCATATGATGCATGTGTAAGAGACCTCCAAATGACTTGATTTTTATTACACATGCATTTCATGGCATAACAAATCATAATGAACAGTATAACGGTCTGAATTTTCCGTAGAGGCCCCAATAAGTGATATTAGAGCATCTGTAGTCGTTTGCTAAATATGCATAATATGCATATTTGGTCAAAAAGAGCGATGCAGTCGTTGGCCAAATATGCATATTATGCATAAATCGCTACAGGAGATTGTTATAAATGAGAATGGAAATGAGAAATATGCATATATGAGAGACGGAGCTTGAAGTGCCGTCGCACAAAAAAAAATATTTTTTAATAGTCGGACGGCACTTGAAGTGCCGTCCCTCCCAAAAAAAAAAAAAAAAAATTCGTAATAAAAAAACCCAAAAAACCCCCCACTTCTCTCGGGCGGCACTTGAAGTGCCGTCCCAACCTCTGTAGTTTTTTGTAATTTTTTGTAATTTTTTTGTAGTTTTTGTAAAAAAAATTGCACTTCGAGCACGATTTTTTCCCTCGGACGGCACTTGAAGTGCCGTCCCACCATTTAAATTTTTTTTTTCTCTCCGACGGAACATGATATGCCATCCCACCTTTTTAAATGTTTTTTTATTTTTTTCCCTCTCCGATAGAACATGAAGCACCGTATGTTATTATTTTAATTTAAAAATGTAAAAAATAGCATTCTACGACTGCAGCAAAACGAGAGATTGCTATATACATCTATCCATTTATGCATATTTTTACCATCAACGACTGGATGCTCTTAAACCACTTTGTATGAGGGTATGAGGGAATTACCCCATACAAATATGAGGCTCACATTTCTCTTGTAATATACATTATATTGTAAACAAAATAAATTTATTACAATGTATTTTGTAGATGGGGTTAAATATTAGAAAAATGACAATAGTGATATAATTTAACAAAATAGGGATTAAAGGTTTGCTTTGAGCTCTAACAGCCTAACAGGTTGTTGTCACATTGCAGCTGCAAATGCGATTGTACTATAGTTGCAAGTTAACCGACAAATTATTACTATTGTCCGACTGTCCCACTTGTGAACAAAATGGCTTCAGGTTGGAGGTTGCAAGTGAGACTTCTTTGCAATTCAAAGTTGCAACATACTTTTAAGTTGCAAACTCAAAGTTTCTTGCCCAATCATTGCATCTGGACTCACTGTTCAACCTAGTTGTATTTTAGGCTGCATAGCAATGTTTTGCAGCCTTTGGGCTTTTGCCTGATCATACCTCAAAGATCCAACTATGGACTTAAAACTTTTCAGTTGCTAATTTACATTTATAGTACTCGACTTGAAATAGTTAGTGTTATACATTATAGTGGATTCTAAACTGGTATCGAGTGAATGCTATCACTTTGGATTTTACATGAAGAAATCAATAGATAACCATAATGTCTCTTATTTGTGTAAATGAAAAAAAAAATGGTTTATAGATACAAGTAGAAACATGTACTGCAGCACTGAAAATCAAACTTTAATGACTTTAATTTTTATTGTTACAATTTTTTATTTGTATCCTTCCTCATTACAAAAAATTAGTTGTTAAACTGCACATTAAAAATTCAAGGCATTTTATAATCTTATTGGATTTAAAATTGATAATGAGCGACTGGTTGCAACTGTGAACATGTGATTCCAGACTTAACTCTCATTACCAAATCGACCAAAAACAAAGCTTTTGTCTATTTACCAAAGTTTTTTAGTTTTTTGCATCTTATCAAAACTTATAAATACAAACGGGGGATGATAATAAGCTCCGAGGAATTGTAATTGACTTTTATCACATGAATCCTTTTGAAGGTATACTGTTGAGATTGTATGGTTTTGGAGTCTTTTGACTTTGTTATATATGTGGAGGTTCCACTATAGCAACTAACCACAAATCTGATCCAAATGGGATCTTAATCCACATTTCATCTTTGACCAGTGATAGGAGAGATTTCTATGATCGGAATTGTTAATCTTCTTAAAATTCTGACTGACATTGATTGCGTATGTCACTATGTCAAGTATCCTCTAGCTGGAATTGTGCCTTTCATCTTTTATTTACTGCAACTTGTATGTAGTAGTGCTTCTACATCAACTGAAAAAAAGTAGGCAAAAACCCGGACCGGTTTTACTCATTTATATTGTTATATATCTTTTTCTGTAGGGATCTGGATGAGAGCTTGCAGAAGGCATTCCACAAATACCTTGCTGAGCGAGGCATCAACAGCTCCCACTTTGAATTCTTGCATGAATACATGATGAAAAAGGAGGAGAGGGAGTACTTGGTCTGGCTTCAGAACATGAAGAAATTTGTTGAAATGTGAGCAGACTGATGCGTGTTCCATATAGTTTTCAATTTAAAGAAGTTGAAGTGAGATACAAAACTAGTCTATCTCCCCAAAAATAAAAACATCAAACAACTTTCTTCAACTTCTTTAAATCATTTCCGTAAACAGGAAACTATATCAAATCACTTGAAGACCCATATTGTTGTCCTATTGGTTGGATCAAAACAATTGCTTAAATTTGTCATTTATTATAAGCTTAACTTGTTGTTAGTAATTTGACATCAAGTCGAATTATTCATAAATTGACCAGTGCGAGAGCTCATTGTGTCCCTTCTGTTTTTGGTGCTGGTTGTTCGATGTATGGTGGGCCATGCATGCATGTTCCATAATTGCTTATTGGGCCTTCGAATTCAAGCATTATGCACCATTATGCACTTCCAGATGTATACTGGGAAATCGGAATGAACATTCCTTCGAAGAATTACTGCACTTTTCAATTGTCCATTTAGACATTCATTGCAGTAAGCATCCTAATTATAATGTAATAAGAAGATTTCGAAAGATAAAACGCGTATTTAGAATGAGACCTGGACTTGCTTCTTTCTTGTCTTTGTGTGTTAATAGATTGTTCCCTACTAACCTGCTAAGAGATTAGGCATGCATATCATATGCTATAAGACGTCATTTCACCTTAGTTTGAATTTTTTACCAAACTGTCCAACTTTTTGCAAGTATGTACCAAACTGTCCCTGCTTGAAAAATTAATATCAAAAACTTTCTGTCGCTAACTGAGTTAACACGTCTAGTGATTTTTTTCGCGTTTTCTCAGTTAGCATGTGTTAGGGGAAAACACTTTTCCCCTCAGCAGGATGTTTGCGAAAAAACCTACCAATTATAGACTTAGCGTGCCTGTTAAAACCACTCGTATTAACGGGGTTAGCATGATAGGTGGACAATAGGGGAGATTACTCTTGAAGAGGGATGTAGACAAAAAACTCCAAACTATAGACATGCTAACCCTGTTAGCGCGACTCTTTATACCAGGTGCGTTAACCGGGTTAGCGTGTGTCGTTTGGGCTTTGATTAAATCTCAATCGCTGATTGGTATATCATTATATTTATATTGTCTCCCTCTTCCCCCCCAATTTCGGAACCCAAATCCAAAACCCTAACATCTCAATTGAAGATCTTACTCAAAAATACTCTACAAAATCTTAAAGGATTTTCTTCTTCTTCTTTTTCTCTCTCATTCATCTTCTTCTTCTCTCACTTTCATATATCCTCCCACTTTGAAAACCCTTGGGCTTTTGTTTGTTTGGGGATGTACATAGCGGATTTGTTATCAACCCATTAACTACGTCGTCTTCTTGAAACTCGAAAGTTCCCCAACTTTTCTGATCATACGTTTGAAAGTATGATTTGTATATCATTTTATCAAATACATTTTGTTTAGTAGATAATGATTTTTTTTTATATATAAATATGTATAGGTATGGATTATGATATTCCAATTTGGCTTTATTTTGGTGGTGAGATTATCCGTGACCCAAAAATAGGTTGTTATTATAGTGCCGTTGATCACGAAATAATTTGGGTACCCCGTACAATAACAATGGAAGAACTTGTAGAGAAGGTTTATGAGGTTACTAATTGGGATAGAGAAAAATGGAAGATTAAAATTTTAGCCCGTTATGCAGCGGAAAAATGTGATGGTCAATATTTTATGGCTGTACCCGTAGGAAACGACAACTCTCTGAAATCCATGATTGGTAAGAACCCTTGATCCAAATTATAGTTGGTCTGCATTAGAGCTATATATTCAGCAAACTGAAAATATTAACCCAAGTACATGCTAACCTTGGTTCAAGCTCCGCACGTGAAGTGCCGATCCATAAGATCGTTTCGAATCCAGTTCAAACATCCCATGCAATCCCACCGCCCTCACAAGAAGACATGTTTACAAATACTACAAGCCCAGATCCTACTGAATTTGAATTGCCACGTCAACCAAGTTTGGTTAATGATTACGTTCCGAATACCAATGTTTTCGGGATATTTGAAAATGCTACCGTTAATAATGATTTAGTCGATGAAGAAGAAGAAGACTAAGAAACAGACGATGAACCTGGAGACGGATAACAAAATGAAGACGAGGAAGAAGAAGATGAATATGTAAATATTAATATAAATGATAGTAATGATGTCGATGTGAACTTTACTGATGGCTTCAACTATGTCATCGATCATGTTACCGAGGAAATGACACAAAGTTGAAACTATCTGGATTTCCTTCCTAAACGTCTTTAGAGCGATGCTGACCTTGTAAAGTCAATAGCTTTGGGTCGTTCGGATCGGGAACCACCGGAGGAACATACGAGGAAGAAGATGGGCTCGGCTGACTAGATGGAGAAGAAGGTCAATGTTGATTTGGAGGAGGAGGAGACGGGCCCATTTGAGTGGCCAGGGAAGAAGAAGGACCGGCCTCGTCCTACACCCAAAAAAAATTTAAATTCAACATACAAAATTTTGATTTTATTGATGTTAAAATTGAACGTATGATATTTATAATCTTACATTGGTACGTCTCTGTCCACCACGGTTCGTTCTTTGGGGAGGTTGACCATGACATGTCCATGGACCTTTCCGGATTGTTGAAGGTCTACTACTACTTCCTTCTTCGGTATTATCCATTGTCTGTGCCATATGTTATATCAAATACAATCCTACATGTTTGATAATATATATTCCGAAATTTAACTATAAATTAATTACACAATTAACAATGTCTAATTTCAAAAATTTCAATGTCAAACAATATAACTCACAACGTCCATTCCAATATAGGTTTAATTATGATTAATTACACAATGCAAATTTATCACGTGCAATGGTAATTTTACAACCAAAATCATTCACGCACAAATTGATCATTGCAAACTTATCAAGTCTATCAATGCAAATTTATATATCTATCAATGCAAACTAAAACCTAAACCTAAATCTATCAATGCTAATTTACAAGTGCAAACCAAACACTAAATCTACTAGTGCATATTTAACCCTAAATTTCATATATTTATCAAGTACAAAACAAAATGAACCCACAATTATACTCATATTTAATATATGTATAATGCAAATATAACCTTAAAATGAACCCCAAATTTTCAAATCCTTCACCCAAAATCACTAAAAAATCTTTGCCATAAATTCGGGGTTGAAGATCACTTACAAACGAATGTGGGGTTGAAGATCGAAGTCAACTTCGCCGCTGTAGATCATATCCTCTACTTCGGAAATTTTGGGAAAAAGGGTTTATGGGTTCACCAATATTTTGGGGGATTTCTTGGTTGAGATGAGATATTCGGCAGTGAAGAAGAGATTTTAGTAAAAATTTGGAGAAATTAGAATGGGTATAGGGCCAAATCGAAGACTAGGGTTTGGGGGTTTGGGTTAACAAGCGCCTGAATTGGGTTTTTGGAGAGAGTAAAGTGAGATAAGAGTGAGATAGAGAGCTTTAATAAATAAAATCCCAAACGACACACGCTAACCCCGTTAATGCGCATGGTATAAAGAGGCGCGCTAACGAGGTTAGCGTGCCTATACTTAGGGTTTTTATCCTACACCCCTACTGGAGGATAGGCTTCCCTAGTGTCCCATCTACGAACGCTAACTCCGTTAGCGTGAGTGGTATAAATACGTGCGCTAACAGAGTTAGCGTGCCTATATTGGATGACTTTTTTCTCACCCCCATTTGAGCGAAAAGTTGTATCTCCTGGCAATACGCTAACTGAGTTAACGATAGGAAAATTACTAGGTGCGTTAACTTAGTTAACGAAGGGAGTTTTTGGTATTAAATTATCAAACAGAGACAGTTTGGTACATACTTACAAAAAGAGGGATAGTTTGGTAAAAAATCACTTAGTTTGTACTATTTTCAATTTCTATGCAATTAATGTTGACCTTTCTAGTACTAGAGTGCTATATATTTTATAGCAATTAGATATAAAATAAAATTATTATAAATTAGCTATGGTCTAATTGAGTTGAAGAGTCGAGTTAGATTTTTATTGGGTGGATGATTGGCAGCCTTGGACTTCCTTGAGAGCGTTGATACAATCCAGAGATCAAGCATGGCAGATAGAGATGTGCAGAGACAAGAGTTGGAGCAAAGCAAATGTAGAGCACTTGGTATCTGATAAGGGAATGTATCAGTAAATGTATTAGTGTAATAGTTGGGTTGGGCTTTAGTGTAGGGATGTGAAAGAATGAATCGGTATCTGATGTTAGCCGTTGGATGTAAGATAGGTTAGATCTCAGTCGTTGGATGTAAGTGGGGCCCATCTGTAACAGCCTTAACAGCCTGTCAATTTACGTGTATAGCACGTAATTCTTCAATATAAAACAGGATCAATCAGTTAGTTGATTGATCAAGTATTACAGCAGAAATCCTTCTTTCCCTTTCTTGATTTCTTTCCCTCATATTCCATTTCCCAATTATATTGACATAATCTTCTTCTTCACATCACAGCCATGGCAAAAAACAAAGCTAGAGTTACATCAATGGTATCAGAGCCGACCGATTCTACGGCGAGTCTCGAAGATGAAATTCCTCAAGATTCCATCAATGAAGGGGTTATTGGCTCAGCACCAGATCTGGAGTGCCGACAAAGCTATCAGTTCTTGAATGATAGAGTAGTAATGGTGGAGAATCAGATGAAAGAAATGACTTCGCAAACTTCTCAAATTCCTTTGATACTGACGCAGTTGCAGCTGTTAACTCAATGAATAGGGGACTTTCGATCAAATCAAAAATCATCAGAGGTAGTTCCTCCGACAAAACCTATTGGTAAGCAGAATCTTAACACTGAGTTTAATGGAGGTGGTAGTTTGTTACGTACTGCTAGGAATGCGGAGATTCTTGATGGAGAAAACTCATTTGGGGGATTTTTTTTTTCTTTCAAAACCACCAAAATTAGATGTTCATCCATTCACAGGAACTGGGGATGTGCTTAATTGGATTTTCCAAATTGAGCATTATTTTGAGGTGTATAGGATCCAAGGTGAAAAGAAAGTGAGAGTAGCATTTTTCTTCCTAAAAGATGATGCAGTTCAACGGTGTCGTTGGTTTCCTAAAACTAATGAAGGAGTGGTAACTTGGAAGGAGTTTAAAGAAGGGATATGCAATAGATTTGCGCTAGGCATTTATGAGGATGCAGTGAAATCAATGTGTAGATTTGATCAAACCTCCACAGTTATGGATTACCAAGTGAAATTTGAGAAGCTTCAATGCTTGGTTGAAGGTGTTATTGAACCATATCTGGTACAACAAATCATGAGTGGTCTCAAAGAAGAGTTGCAACATGATGTTGCTATGGCGGAGCCGCAGACACTAAGTGAAGCTTTCAAGATTGCGTTGAGGTTTGAGAAGAAATTTAACTCACTTAAGCAATTTTTTAAAACACCATATAGAGCAAATTTCAGAGGGTCTGCGTCTGGTTATAACTCTTATTCTCAACAGTCACAGTCAACTACCCAAACTCAATATGTTAACCAACCAGTGAGATTCTAAAACAATACAAGCCCTAGTAACTCAGATAGACCTACCTTGAAGAAACTCTCACCAAATGAAGTGTGGGATAGAAGGAAGAGGGGTTTGTGCTTCCATTGTGATGAGAGGTATCTGCCAGGGCATTTGTGCAAAACAAAGACATATATGTGCATAGAAGGAGATTGGGATTTTTTCACCTTGCAGGATGAAGAGGAACTAAATCAATTGATAGTAGAGGATGAGAAATTAGAGTTAGTCAGGGAAGCAGACAACCATTAGCTTCGCACTGCAGCAATTGGTACAGGGGTAAACACTGAGTGTTTGATTCTCAAGGCCCAACTCAGACGTATGGATGTTCATGTTCTAGTAGATAGTGGAGCTACTCACAATTATATTGATCCATTCATATTGCAAAGGACTGGATTGCCACTTTCCATTAAACAAACTTTTAATGTGAGAGCTGCGGGAGGTAAAGAAGTGGAAGGAAGTGGGTTATGCTCTAATGTGAAAATAAAGTGTCAAGGCTATGATATTGTTGATGATTTCTTGGTGTTTCCTATTGGGGGGCATGATGTAGTTCTTGGAGCTAAATGGATCAAGCAAGTAACTGAAGTTACAATGAACTTAATCAACAAACAGTTGAAGTTCAAGCATAGGGAAATTAATTGGGTCTTGCAAGGTCTACACCCAAGCTCAACTAAACTTTTGTCAGACAAGGAAGCTAATAAGATTGCTCTCCAGACACATAGGGGATTTGTTTTGTATCTAATGTCATCTGAAGAAGAGCATCACTCTTCACTTGAAGCAGTTTCCAAAGAGCCAGACCTTCATAACATGTTGGAAGAGTTTCAAGGGTTGTTTGAAGAACCAAAGGAACCACCACCCACAAAGACTTATGATCATTAAATACCCTTACAAAAAGACTCCAAACCTGTTTGCATCAGACCATATAGACACTCATTTGAAAAAAAAAAAATGCAATTGAGGAAATTGTTGAAGATATGTTGAAGCAAGGCATTATTAGGCCAAGTAGCAGCAGTTATAGCTCCCCAGTGGTGCTTGTGAAGAAGCATGATGGCTCTTGGAGGTTCTGCGTGGATTATAGGTCTTTAAACTAGCAAACCATCAAAGATAAGTACCCAATTCCAATCATTGATGATCTATTAGATGAGCTACATGGATCTAAATTCTTTACAAAACTGGATTTAAGATCTGGTTATCACCAGATAAGAATGCATACTGATAATATTTCGAAAACTACATTTAGAACTCATAGTGGCCACTATGAATTTTTAGTAATGCCTTTTGGATTGAGCAATGCACCATCCACTTTCCAATCTCTTATGAATGATATCTTTCGACAGCACTTAAGGAAATTCATCCTTGTTTTCTTTGATGATATTTTGATCTTTAGTGGTTCCTGGCAAGATCATTTGAATCACCTACGGGAAGCTTTTCTGATACTAAGAAGGAATCAACTATTTGTTAAGAAATCAAAATGCACATTTGGCCAAAGAGAGGTAGAATATTTGGGTCATGTTGTATCTGACAAGGGCATAGCAGTAGATGAAAAGAAAGTGTCTGCAGTTAAAGAGTGGCCAATTCCAAAATCTATTAAGGCATTAAGGGATTTTCTTGGTCTCACAGGTTATTATCGAAAATTTATTAGAAATTATGGCTCAATTGCTGCTCCCTTGACTGAACTAACTAAAAAAGAAGGATTTATTTGGAGTGAAGGAGCTGCAGAAGCTTTTGATCAACTAAAACAAGCTCTCATTACAGCCACAGTGCTTAAATTGCCTGATTTTAATGAGACCTTTGTTGTGGAATGTGATGCTTGCAAAGTAGGCATAGGAGCTGTACTTTTACAGAGAAAACACCCCATTGCATATAGAAAATTTTGCCGTACTGCCCCACTTTTTGAAAATATTTGGCGCCTTGCCCCACTTCCGAAAATAATTAGCAATATGCCCTTGTTTAGGACACGTCAGCAACAAACGTTATTGGAAAAAAGGGATAGGTTATTACGATGCCATTCTTCCCAATAACGGCATCTGTTTGGAAAAAAAAAGTTTCATGTCGTTATTTGGAATAACGACGTCTTTTACTTTTTATGTAAAGATCTAACAGTCTTAATTGTAAGCTGAGAGAGAATTGCAAAATTAAAATAACCAATGCCGTTCTCTGAGAGAACGACAACGATTATACTGATGCCGTTATTTTGAATAACGGCATCAACTATATTCGTTTTGCACAGTTACCTATAATCAATAACCCTTCTCCTTCCCCCTTTTGCCCTACGATTATTTCTATCTTCATCTTCACTCCCATAACCCTAATCCCTAAAATAAAATTCCTAAAATCCCAACTATTCGAGTGATTTGTAAGTTGCCAAACAATAATTATACCTAGACTCTACTTTTGATTCTCTCATTGATTATTCGAAATCAACCGGAATCCAAATTTGTGGTAAGCTTTGAAAATCCCTAATTTTTTTTACAATATTGATTTTGATCTATGAGAGATGTATACATTGGTAGTATAGTACAAGTGCTGTAGATTTGTGTTATCTAAGTAGTAATTGTGGAAAAGTACTTATGGATTGTTGGTGATCTAGGGTATGTGAAATGTTGAATTGTTGATCTAGGATTTGTGAAATTGTTGTTGATTAGCAAGAGCTATATTGGTAGTATAGTAAAATTGATGTAGAATAGATCCACGTAACTAATAGACATGTGAAGTGATTTTTTTAGGAGATTGAGTTGTGGATTACTTATATTGCTATCTTTGAGAAGTTAGATTCATCTATTTGTATTGTGTGGAGATGTTATGGTGGTGAATGTTTGTTAATGTTTAGTAATGTTTAGTAAAATTTAGTACAAATTTGAGTATCTCTAGTCTTGTAATAATGTCTATTAATATTGTAGTTGACACGTTATATTTAATGTTGACAGACAAATGGATCCTACACAACCATCTTCTTCCCATGATGTGGGTGCTTCATCTAGTACTTCGCATGGACCACGGGGACATCCGGGTCCAATAGATCCTACCATTCTTTATCTGCAAGAAGATTACAGGTCGCAGGCGGTTTGGAAAGGAGATGTCGAAAAAATGAGTTTCCGAATGCACACCATCATGGCGACGCACCCTCGTATTCAAAATTACTTGGTAAGCAGCGGATTTTACGGAATGTCAAAGTTGGCGAAAGTCAAATGTGACCACGCACTACTTACCGCTCTTGTGGAGCGATGGAGGCCGGAGACACACATGTTTCACTTACCAGTTGGGGAGATGACGGTCACCCTACAAGATGTAGCCGTCATTGCGGGTCTTCCAATCGATGGGGTGGCCGTCACCGGCAACTTGATGTTCAATAAAGTTGCATTGATACTAGATTACCTTGGGCACGAGGTGGACGAAGATGATAAGGGAGTATTCGTTGGGGAATCAGTTAGACGTTTTTGGCTTTATACGGAGTTCAATAATCAATTGCCAGACGTACCGACGGACATCCAACTCCAGCGTTATACGCGGGCTTATCTGTTGTCGATGATTGGAGGTATTCTATTCCCTAATTCTTCAGGTGATGTAGTGCATCTCATGTACATTCCATTGATCGCCGACCTACAAACAGTCGACCGATATAGTTAGGGAAGTGCGGCTCTCGCATCCCTCTACTGTGTCCTCTGCAATTGTTCGATGGGGTCGATCCAAATGACCGGGCCAATGTCGATATTGCAAATATGGTGTTGGGAACGAATACACCTCGACCGACCCCGAGTAACAGTACTTTCAGAAAGTTGGAGAGTGCAACAGGAAAAATCCTGTGTTGAGAGCTCCTCTTGGTGCCTACTGGACGGATAAGCTCACGTGGAGGGATAACCCACATGGTGTCCTCACATATTACAGGGATGAACTCGATCAGTTGAGGAAAGAGTACGTCCACTGGACACCGTACACAGAGGATAGGCTACAACGTCTACCCCCCATTTGCACCGCCAATAATCAACTATGGTTGACATTAGCTTCACTTGTAAATTTCTCAATTGTGGAGTTCTATTACCCCGGCCGCGTCCTCCGCCAATTCAATGCACAGCAGCCCGTCCCCATAAACTCAATGTACGACCGTAGACTTCACAACATTATGGGCCAAGGTCGTTTACCGAATATGGATTGGGCCGATCACCACCGTGCTCATGTAGCATGTTGGAATGAGAGGAAGTATGACTTGGTTGTAGATGGGATTGTGCCGTATGATGGATCAATGCAAACCGGGTACATGGCATGGTACCGTCGTATCACACGGTTGTATGTAGCGCCAAGAGCGGATCTCCCCGCGGGTATCCAACAACCGATACCCGCGCACCAAGTGGAACCACCACCCGCACATTTCACATCGCAACTCATATATCAACCAAAAGTTTCCTCCTATTGTTTAATGGTAAAGTAATTTTAGTGTTAATTAATTTTGTTCACATCATTTTACTTATACTTGTTTAATGGTAAAGTTTGGTTTACTACTAATAATTTATATTCCTAATATAGATTGACAACACATGGGACATTGCGAGAAAATGTGCTCATGTCTTGAAGAGCAACGCTTCGAAGGCATGCAAGGAATTGGCAAGAGAACTCCTACTTCCATGTCGTACTTCTCTTGAAGAAGTTGGAGACGGTTCGCGCTTCGATGACCTTCTACGCTCAACCAAAATACCAACTCAACAAGCCCGAGCAAGCGTAAGCCGAGCACCACCTCCACCTCAACAAATAGAAGCAGAACACCCCGCCGCACCTCGAAGTCAACCACAAACTCCTTCACATCATCCGAGAAGGGGTAAGAGTGTTTGCTTCCCTCCTACACAAAGTGAATTGGCAAATCCCGAGATTGAAGTAGGTGGAGGTGATGAAGAAGGAGATGTTGGCCCAAGTGCACTTGCAACTCAAGAGACCCGAGAGCGTAGGAGGAAAGTCCCGATTCAAAAGAGGAGACCACCCCAACAATATACGCCTAGTTAGTTTTTTCAATTATTGAACTTTATGAGTAGGTTATTGTACTTTTGATGAGGTGTTCATGTAACTCTGGGGAAATGTTTATGAGTAATAGTTAGCTGTTTTGTAAATGTATGTTTTTGAATAAATTGAATTAATATGATATTTGTCGAAGTGAATTAAATTGAATGGACTTGATTAACTTGATTTTCATGTGGTGAAGTGAATTAAAGTAAATTTTTGTGCAATTAAAGTATTTGGAAAATCTTGATTGATGAGTTGACGAGTTCATGAGTTGGAAAATTTTGAAGCAAAGTGATGAGTTGATGTGGTCTGTGCATGTATCGAAGTCGAAGTAAATGACATGTGCATGTCTGTGCATGTTTTTTTTGAAGAACATGAATAAAAATTGCCGTTATTGCAAATAAGGGCATCTGAATTCTGTAACGTTTTTGCGGATAACGGCATCAGTTAAGAGGCAAAATTTGAAAAGTTGGTATAGCTGCCAAACTTTCTGTCTTCACAATCGTTCTCCAAGATAGCAACATCCTTAACTAATGCCTTTCTCTTGAATAACGGCATCTCCAAAGAATGCCGTTATCTTGAATCACGGCATCTCCTAAGAATTATGCTATGTATGCCGTTCTCCAAGATAACGACATCTTCTAACCATGCCATTATCCTAGATAATGGCATCTCTTATGTGTCAAAAATCAGAAATTTTGGGACTTCTGCCATTCTTTCTGTCTTCACAGTTGTTCTTCTGAATAACGACATCTTCTTAATATGCCGTTATTCGCAAGAACGACATCTGTTATTTCAATAGTTGTGCATGTTTTTTGTGCATGTTATGTGGAGATAAATTACTGAAATCAAATTTATCCATATTCAACAACCATTCATTCCACAAATCTCATTCTTAACTATTTAACCTTAAATTACTCTACATAAAACTACAGCTCTTTAATTCATACAAACTTAACAATAGATTATACATTACTAAAATACAATAACCGGAAACAAGTTCAAGTGCGGGTAGACTATGAAGTCCCCACATTTTGTACATTCTTACAACTCCGTTTATTGTGTCCACTCACTCCGCATTTCGAACAAACTTTCCCACTGCTCCCACCTTCTCGAGCATCCATGTCATTGCGGATGCGAGTACTCCTCGGTCGCTCTTTTACCCGACGAAGACTTGAATTGGCTACGAGCACTGGTGCGCTTTGTGTCGGCCAATAAGATGCTTCTGGTATAGGATTGAAAGTTGGTGCCGATGTTTTTGCTAACGAATCGGTAGAGAAGAAGGCATCAATGTATGGTTGATAATCAAGCGCACGGGAAGCACATGTCGCTAACACATGAGAGCATGGAATGTGATATAGTTGGAATTTGCCACAAGTACAAGTTCGGCCCTCGAGGTCTACCGTGTGCCAATGTCCACCCTTTTGATATCCACTATCCATTCTAATGCCCATTTTCACCCCAAAAATACCTGACCGATTATTAAACATTATTGACTCGTGTAAATTGGATTTTTCACGGCGTACATCAATAAGATCCTGAATCCGTGGTGCCCATAATTTACCTTCACTGATAAGTGTCTGCGCGGCTTCACGGCGATCAGTGAAGTACATGTTTAGACGGAAAAATATCTGTTCTACAATTACGGTAACAGGCAAGCTACGAACACCTTTTAGAACCGAGTTGAAAACTTCTGACAGATTTGTTGTCATTATACCATATCTACGCCCACCATGAGCAGTAAGTGCCCACTTCTCAATCGCTTTCTCCTTAAACCAATTAGCCCCATCAGCATTGCTCGCTTCAAGTTGTGCCATCTTTTCCTCAAACTTCTTCTACTGATTTTGACATGCCATTACCTTCAACTTAGTCATCAAAAATTTGCAACCAAATTTTTTATGAAAATTACTAGCAAAATGCCGCATACAGAACCGATGATATGCAAATGGTTCCCTCCACGTACCAAACTCATTTTGCATTGCTGATAAAATACCGGCATGCCGATCAGAAATGACACACTAACCTGCACGATTTGTGACGAAACACCGAATACAGTTCATGAACCATGTCCACGTTTCTATGCTTTCACCATCAACTAGTGAAAATGCAAACGGAAACAGCCTACCGTTTGCGTCTGGTGAAACAACAATCAACAAACAACATTTATATTTCCCATACAAATGAGTGCCGTCTACACTTATAACCGGTCTACATGCCTTAAATCCTTCAATGGAAGGACCGAATGCCCAAAAAACACCCTTAAATGTTTCTATGCCCGGACTGGACGCAATCTTCGCCCAATGTACAGCCGTACCCGAATTTGAAGCTTGAATTGCATTGAGTAGATATGGTAATTTAGTGTACGCTTTTTCAAAAGAACCATATAGTCGCTCAATTGCGTTATGTTTAGCCTTCCAAGCTTTCCAGTATGATATTGTGTAATGGAACCTACCCTTCACTATTCCAATTATGGCTCTTGGTGTTATTGCAAGTTGTTCCTTCACAACATCCAATATAACCGTCGATACGATCGTGGAGTCAATTTTGCTGTGATCCTGAGTCAATGTAGGATTCACACATGTGTGTGCACCTTCAAGCTTCTTTACCACGAAATAATTACGGCCTTTGGGAACAATTGCACGCAAACGCTATGGACAACCAACTACATTTTGAAGTGACGGGTTTTCTGCAATCTCCTCGGCTGAATGGTTGATGGGTGCGTATTTACATTTCACATAGTATAAACCACAATCTGATTTTACCATCACGAATTCTCTGTGGTTCTTCACAGCGTACATCTTCACTTGATGTTGTAGAGCATTTTGGTTGGAAATCTTTGACCAATGAAGAGTTCATCCAAGTTGGAAGAACCAACAGAAGACTGTCCATGTTCATGTATGGTGGCACGAGACATCCATTCATTGGATTGAGATCCACACATCGCTGTACTTATGTCCTGACTTGGCAACACGCGGGCATTATTAACTGGCACATCAACATTGACATCAACAATCGGAGTTTCAACGGCAACCTCCTCCTCATCATCTTCGAGACCGCGTTCCTCATCTTCTTCCTCTTCGACCAAATCGTTATTTACAACGGCGTTGTCAAAGTCTTCCATTGCCATGCTGGCTAATAAAATATTTTGTGACAATAACGGTGGATGTACGTGCTCGTATTCGGAGGAAACAGGTTCCGTTGGAGTTGTGCTAGTATCTTCGTCTGTATTTGAAATTCTAGCATGTGACTCTATAGATGGTTTCAAAGTCTGTATGGGCCTTGGACTTTCAATAACAACTCGTGTAGTATTTGGAAGCCTCGTTTGATCGATATATAACTCAACTGCGTTCCAACTATAACTTGGATCAAGTGTCCTAAGCATCATAGACCTCAGAGAATTGTCATTGTCTATGGGTACCAACATGAAATATTGCACATCCCCTTTACCAGCAGCATAACGGGCTCTGATTTTCAGACTCATTTCACTTCTATCCTAATTGGTGACTTTATATATCTTATCTATTAATTCTGAATACGTAAAGTTGCGGGGAGCCCAAATAATTACCGGTTCAACATCACTATAAGAATATCCAATCTTGGGATCCTTAATTACTTCACCCCCAAAATATAACCAAATAGGGATATCAAATTCCATACCTAAGCATAAATATTCAAACATATTCAAGTCATTCACTACTCACAATAAGCATAACATGAGAATACATATCAAACATACGGTTAAGATAATAATACCTTCAAATTAAACCGTACCGCCACTAGCTTCAAAATTCATTGTGGATGAAGAATGAAATGAGAGTAGGAGTAAGGAGGTAGGATGTATGAAATTTTAGAGCACTCCAATGGTTGAAATTTTTTGATTTAGGGATCTAGGGTTTGTAGGTTACAGGAGTGAAGAGAGAGAGAGAGAAGAATACAAATGACAAGAGGTAGGAGAAAGGTTTGGGGGTTATTGATTATAGGTAACTATGCAAAACGAATATAACTGATGCCGTTATTCAAAATAACGACATCAGTATAATCGTTGCCGTTCTCTCAGAGAACAACAATGGTTATTTTAATTTTGCAATTCTCTCTTAGCTCACAATTGAGACCGTTAGATCTTTACACAAAAAGTAACAGATGCCGTTATTCCAAATAACGACATGAAACTTTTTTTTCAAACAGATGTCGTTATTGGGAAGAACAGCATTGTAATAACCTATGTCGTTTTTCCCAATAATGTTTGTTGCTGACCTGTCCTAAACAAGGGCATATCGCTAATTATTTTCGGAAGTGGGGCAAGGTGCCAAATATTTTCAAAAAGTGGGGCAGTACGGCAAAATTTTCTTGCATATATTAGCCAAGGGATCAAGGGAAAATGCTTGCATTGGTCAGCTTATGAGAAAAAGATGCTCGCAATTTTGTTGGCAATTAAGAAATGGAAGCAATACCTTTTTGGTAGGAAATTCATCATACGCACAAATCATCAACCACTCAAATATTTGTTAGATCAAAGATTATCAACTGAAGCTCAACATTCTTGGTTGGTTAAGCTCTATGGGTTCAACTTTGAAGTAGAGTATAAAAGGGGAAGTGACAATGTTCCAGCTAATAGGTTGTCTAGGAGAGAATTGGACTGCTTCTTTGTGCAGTTGAGTTTATTACTTTCAGAGTGGTGGAAAGATGTATTAGAGATGAATGAGAATGACCCTTACTTCAAGGAATTAGCAGATAAAGTTGGGAAATCAAATGATACCAAGTTCTCTGTGGTTCGAGGGGTATGATATAAAGGCTCCAAAGTGGTAATTAGTCCAACCTCAATTCTTAGAAGATTGATGATTTCGGAGCATCATGATACACCTATAGGTGGTCATTCTGGGTATGACAAGACTCAGCAGAGAATTCGTAGGTCTTTTTGGTGGAAAGGGATGAAGATAGATGTTCAAAATTATGTGCATGAGTGTTCAACTTGCCAGACTAGCAAATATATGTGTCAATCACCTTCGGGGTTGTTGCAACCTCTTCCAATACCTGATCAAATATGGGAACAAGCAAGCATGGACTTCATTGAAGGTCTTCCTCTCAGCTATAAGTTCTCAGTAATCTTAGTGGTTGTCGATAAATTGAGTAAATATGCCCATTTTTCCCCATCAAACACCCTTACACTGCAGCATCCATTATTCAAGTACTGACTGAGGGCATTTTCAAGCTGTATAGGATGCCAATCTCCATAGTATGTGATAGAGGAGCAGTATTCACTAGCTCTCTCATGAAAGAATCTCTTAAATTGCAAGGCACTAAGTTGCATTTCTCAACCGCTTACCACCCACAGACTGACGGCTAAACAGAGGTGGTTAATAGGTGTGTGGAAACTTATTTGAGGTGTTTTTGCTACTATAAACCAGTGATTGGAGTAAATGGTTGCCTTGGGCGGAGTATTGGTATAACACCTCCTATCCCAGTGCTATTAAATCCACTCCATATGAAGCAGTTTATGGTAGACTTCCTCCGACAATAGTATCATACATTCTTAATACTGTAAAGAATCCCCATGTAGACGAGACATTATTGGCAAGAGATGTCAGCCTTCAATTGCTCAAAGATAACCTTAAAAAAGCACAAGATAGAATGAAGAAACAAGTAGATGGCCATAGGCTGGATAAGAAGTTTCAAGTGGGAGACTTAGTGTATGTTAAGCTGCAACAGTATCGACAAGTGTCAGTTGCTACTAGAGCTGTGCGCAAGCTGTCTCCCCTTTATTATGGTCCCTATGCAGTACTGGAGAGAATTGGAGCTATGGCTTATAAGCTAAACTTGCCTATGGAGTCCAAAATTCACACCGTATTCCACATTTCTCAGCTTAAAAAGCATCTAGGTCCAGCTATTGAGGTGCAACGCAACATACCTATAACAGGGTCTACAGCTTTGCTTGAACCAGAGGCGATATTGGATCGCAGGTCAGTGATTAAAGGGAGAAAGCTAGTATCAGATGTGTTGATCAAGTGGCAGCATCAAGATATTACACATGCAACTTGGGAACCCTATTGGGAGTTGGTTTGCAGATTTCCTCTCTTCGACCTTGAGGCAAGGTCTCAAATTATGGGGGGAGGAGTTGATACAATCCAGAGATCAAGCATGGCAGACAGAGAGGTGCAGAGACAAGAGTTGGAGCAGAGCAGATGTAGAGCACTTGGTATCTGATAAGGGAATGTATCAGTAAATGTATCAGTGTAATAGTTGGGTTGGGCTTTAGTGTAAGGATGTGAAAGAATGAATCAATATCTGATGTTAGCCGTTGCATGTAAGATATGTTAGATCTCAGTCGATGGATGTAAGTGGGACCCATCTGTAACAGCCTTAATGACCTGTCAATTTACGTGTATAACACGTAATTCTTCAATATAAAACAGGATCAATCAGTTAGCTGATTGATCAAGTATTACAACAGAAATCCTTATTTCCCTTTCTTGATTTCTTTCCCTCATCTTCCATTTTCCCAATTATCTTGACCTAATCTTCTTCTTCACATCACAGCCATGGCTAAAAACAAAGCTAGAGTTGCATTAAGCGTCTTGAACTTTCCTCAGAGGCGATTACCCCGACATGGAAATTATCAGCATCTTCGGTTAGATAGAATCTTTTAACACAACCCTATAGAACTTTTAAGTAAAAAACAATTGCACTTCTTGCATATCTCAACTATATTAATGGGAGAGTTGGGGTTCATACAAATAAACATTTTTTTTAAATTTTTTTTTGTCACCGAATAAACCCATGGATTGCACGCATACCTCCATTTTCATTTATTAACATGCATATCACACGTGTAAATAAAAATTTTCAAAGTTTTCAAACAAACAATTTAAAATATTTTTTCACCAATCAAATCAGTGCATCGCACCTCCATCTCCATTTATCTCTATTTATTAACACATAGATTGTACATGTAAATCAAAGTTTTTATTTTTTTTGGGGAATTACGTGTATCACCCATTTCACTACAGCTTTTTCAAATAAAATACCACTTTCTCATCAAACAAACCCGGGCATCACACATACAACTCCAACTCTGTTTATTAACACGTACATCACACGTGCAAATCAAAGTTTTTTCTTCAATATCCTTTAAAATTTAAGAGTATCGCTCATTCAACTTCAACCTTTTTTTTTTAAATTAAGACATTCATCGTGCGTGCTAATTGCTACTGACTTACGAATATCGCAAGTTTAACTCCAAGTCTTTATTAAAACGTGCATCGTACGGAAAACTTACTAGTATCTTATATGAGATACAAACATCAGTTTTCATCTGGTGTCGATGTCTAGGTCCAATCCTCTTAAAACAACACAAAAAAAGGTGAAAACATTATAATTTTTTTAATTAAAAAAAGGGTCAAAAAACATGGAGTGATAAAACAATTGATAAAAAGAAAGGGAAAAAAAAACTCTGAATATATGTTCTTTGATAAACCAAAAAAGAAAAAAAGAAACAATGTCAAACAAAAAAGCAAAAACAATGCAAGTGTAAAGATACAGAACCATTAGGTTAAAATGTGAAAATGACCAAAAAAGAGAGAATAACTAAACAAGAAATAGAAGGAAAAAAAATTGTATGCACTTTTTGAAAATATTTACACTTATAGAACAGTTGCCAAAGTATTTATGTTTGTGAACTTAACAACTAAACTCGCCATTCCCAATGCCGAGTTTAGTTATTTCATGCTCGCCGTTGGGACACGACGAGTTTAGTGCTAAATTTTTGAGAAACTCGTTGTTCCCAATGGCGAGTTCAGTTCAAAAATTTTTAAATAAAACTCACTGTTCCCAACGGCGATGACATTTATACTATATTCGCTGTTGGGAATAGCGAGTTTAGTTCAAAATTTTCAATGAAGACTCGCTTATCCCAACGGCGATGACATTTACACTAGACTTGCTATTGGAAACGGCGAGTTTAATTCAAAAATAATTTATATGGAATTTTTTCCCGAAAATTCACTAAGTCCAACAGAATATTTTCACTCTTTGTGAAAATTCCTATATCCTCGCCGTTCTCAATAGCGAGTCTACTATAAATGTCATCGTTATTGGGAACGGCGAGTTTTCTTTCAAAATTTTGAACTAAACTCACTGTTTCCAACAGCGAGTCTAGTGTAAATGACATCGCCGTTGGGAACGGCGAGTCTTCAATGAAAATTTTAAACTGAACTCGCCGTTGGGAACAACGAGTTTTTCAAAAAACTAGCACTAAACTCGCCGTGTTCCAACGGCAAGCATGAAACAAGTAAATTCGCCGTGTTCCAACGGCAAGCATGAAACAAGTAAACTCGCCGTTCCCAATGGCGAGTTTAATTGTTGAGTCTACGAGCACAAATACTTTAACAACTGTTCTCTTTCTGCAAATATTTTCAAAAAGTGTTTTGTACATTTTTTCCCCAAGAAATACAAGTTAGAAAGAAAGGAAAAAAATATAGCCAGACCCCATCAGAATTTTTTACAAAAATGACCCACGTTTTTAAATATATTTACGAAACTAACCCACTTTCGAAACTTTTTACCAAAGTGAGTTTAGTTATATGATTTTTTCCAACACTTGGAGAAATTTTGAACATAGAATTTCTACCTGAAATATATACAACTACACTCGCTATCTGAGATAGCGACTTCATTTGAACTAGACTCGCTTTCTCAGATAGCGAGTGTAGTTATACTCGTTTTTTCAAAAAAAATTTGAATATGAAATGTATACAACTACACTCGCTATCTGAGATAGCGAGTCTAGTTCAAATGAACTCGCTATTTAAATTGTAGTTGTACTCATTTTTTAGAGAAATTTTGAACATAAAATATATACAACTACGAGATAGCGAGTCTAGTTCAACTGAATTCGCTATCTCGGATAGCAAGTGTAGGTCTATACATTTTAAGTAGAAATGGCATATTTAAAATATCTCTAAAAAATGGGTACAACTACACTTGGTCAGTTGAACTAGACTCACTATATTAGATAACAAGTGTAGTTATATACATTTCAGGTAAAAATTGCATGTTTAAAATTTCTCTAAAAAATGAGTACAACTACATTCGCTATATAAGATAGCGAGGTTAGTTGAACTAGGCTCGCTATCTGAGATAACGAGTGTAATTATATACATTTCAGATAAAAATTTCATGTTCAAAATTTTCCTGAAAAATGAGTACAAGAGATAGCAAGTATAGTTTAAATAAAGTCGACCAAATAAGTGGTCAATTTGGTAATTAGTTTCGAAAGTAGGTCTGTTTGGTAAATACTTTCAAAAGTGGGTCATTCTGGTAAAACTTTCCCCTCATCGCTCTCTCCTCCCTCAAATTGTTCAATCAATTCAATACCAAAAACCCATCAAGAAAAACCCAGATAATGAATGTAATCAACCCATTTTGGGTTTTGGAGTTCTGGGTTTGATCTAATCAAATTGGGGGAAAACAGCAGCAATGAACAACAGAAACTGGCAAAGGTCGTTTGGGAACGTGAGGTCATTTGTAGGGAACGCACTCGGTGGGTTGAGAGGAGGCAGCAATCTTGCATCATGGGCCGTTGCTGGAACTCTTGCTTACTTCCTCTGGGTCAAACCCGCCAGGGAGCTCAAGAAAGAACAAGAGGTAATACAATCCCAAATTTGATTTCATGAATTGGGTTTGTGTTTTGTACGATTTTGGAGATACCCATGTCTTGTTTTGTAATATTTGATGATATGATTGTTTGGTGGGTTTGTTAGGATAAGGAAAACTATGAAAACACGTGGATTTGTGTTTATGTGAAATCTTTAGTTTGGCTTGGTGGGTTATCTGGTAGGATAAGGAAACTCTGAAAGAATGTGGGTATGGGTATGACATGTTGGGATTGTGGTTGTTTGAGGTTTCGAATGGCAGATTGGCAGTGTGAGAAGAATGGATGGATTAGAATAGAGTTGGAAGTTGGATGATCCCTATTGATGAAAGGGTAAGAGTGTGTATGGAGTATAAGTTGTTTTGCTAGAATTGGGTGATGCGAAGAGAATGTGTCACATCAGGTAATGGTGCACATAGATAGAGGGGGAAGGTGGAAGTGGAAGGGGATTGTAAGCTAGTTAACATGTTATCAAATAAGTTCAAGGAAATCTTATGCAGATATGATTGTGTGGATGGATAGAGTAAAATTTATCATAAAATTTGAACGTGTATACGATAGTTCAAGTGTGCTTTAACTCGACCAAATAAGTAGACATTTTACCTCTCGTCCCATGTTAACCCTTTGAAACAGTTTAACTTATTTCTTTGCATTCTTTTTGGGAAGGTAGAGGCAGCTGTGATGACTTCTTTTGGCTCATGGGCGACTGGTGGGTTAAGTAGGAATGAGCTGTACTGTTAAATGTACTCCTTAATTCGTTAGTGCTTAACCCTTTACAAAATGGTACTGTAGGAAATGATGTTAAGTGTCATTGTTGCCAAAAATTGTATATTATTAAAAGAAAACAAAAACAAACGTGTAAGTTGAAACATAAGTTAAGTGATTTATAAGCATAATACACTGTTTGGATGTAGAGTCAAGATAATTTGAGGTTTGCATAAAGAGATTAGACATTTGCTGGTGGAACTACAGATAGAGATTAGAAGAAGTTCTACATAGAAGATAATATGGAATTGAGAGAAGATTATAGTACAACATAGGGAAGGCTTAATTGTATCACTAATACACTTGAACGGGTAAAGTGATGCATATTGCCAACAATTAAGTCATTGGTAGGAACAAGCAGTGCAACTTGATTGTCAAAATGAACTTATATTCCATGTAGATTTCCAAACTCCATAGAATTTCAAAGAATCTTTGTGCCAAAGAGTCACATAAATTGATGTCCAGCTTCGGTGAATGGATGGGACAGACTGCGCTGCCTTTTGGTACCCTAAGATAGTATACTGTAACTAGAAACTGAAGTGTTCAGTAACAGTAGTTTTGTTTGTTTGTTTTGGAACATGTACAATTAATGATTCATCATGCCCCCTTAAGTTTTCCTCCTATATAATGTAACAGTAGTTGAACATATTGTTTTAGCGAGAAGAAAAAGAAAAAATTGAACATGTTGTTAGTGGAAGATTATCCTATTTAGAGTTATTGTACCTGTAGTGTTAATTACTCAAAACCGGACAGAAATATTACTAAAATAACCTTTATCAGAGAATTTTCCTTTTGTTGCATGAACCGAAGAATATCCCATTCACATGGGTTGGACATTATTTAAGCCCCACATAAACACTTAGTCATGTGAGAACATTATGGGCCTGTACTTCATCTGAATCTTGTTTGGACTTCTGTGTTTTTGCCATTCGTTTAATTACTTTGCTTTGGTACTTATTAAGTATAAGTGCTTATTCATTAAGATTTAATTTGTTTTTCTCTTTCATAAATGTGCCATTATCAGTTAATCACGTAGGCTTTTGTTGTCTAGGAAGATATATGTATAGTTATAGATACAGTGACCCTGTCCTGCCTTTTAAAGCTTGACATGCTTTCCATACTAAACTTGGACCCACATCATTATGTGATTGTGTTAGCTCTTTATGTAGATAAATACTACATAGTAAAGAATTGATGATAAGTCATGCATCTCATCCATAAGGCACCAACAGATAGGATAACTTAAGGGACCATCATGAATCATTAATTGTACATGTTATTTCAGACAATGAACTGGTTTTTTCTCCTAGAACAATAGTTTATATAAATTGAGAGCATGATTGCATTGAATATGACCATGCCAAAAAGACAATGGCTTGAAATGGTTGTTTGATGGTTGCTGTTTGATGTCTGATGTGCAATGAATTAAAAAGAATGGATGGATTAAGATCAGATACTAGTTGGATAAGGAAGTGCGTGTTCAGTAATTTTCTCCATTAGGAGTATTCCACTAAATGATCTGGCACATTCTTGTTGCTCCCTTGAATTCCTAATCCTAGGAAATTGCGCAATGCAAAGACAATGTGCCAAATCAGGTAATGGTGTACATTTAGAGATGTGGATTGTCAACTAGTTAGCATGCTGTCTAATAAGTTCAAGAAGGTCTCGAGTAAATCTGACTGTTTAGATGGAGAGAGTAACATTTATCAACAAAATTTGAACTTCTATACAGTAATTCAAGTGTCTCTTACCCCGATCAAATAAGCAGATATTCTTTCACCTATCAATTTAGCCCTCCTAAATGTTTAGCTTATTTCTTCCATTTCTTTTGGGAAGGTGGAGATGGTCGTATCACAAAATTCTTTTTTGCTCATCATGTACTACTTTCTGTGTTCGGTAGGTTAAGTTGGTATAACTATCCTGTCTTAAGTACTACTTAAATACCATCCTATTAAACCCTTTAAGAAATGGTAATTCAGGAAATAAAGTTGTTAATTCAAGTGTCATGGGTGCCAACAACTTTAAATTTTATTTTAAGAATGTTGAAATGTAAGTTATAAGCATAATTAACTGTTTGAATGTAGAGCCAAGGATATTTTGAGTTATTCTTTACATGGAAATATAGGTCTACTAAAGAGTTGCACTTGATTTTTTTTTTATTAAAAGAAGAGTTACACTTGAGTTGGGGGAGCTATATAAGAGAGTATGAGAAGTTTTTCATGGCAGAGAAAATGGAATAGAGATAAGATTGTTACTACAGATGGTCATTATCTTGTGGAAGGTTGATTTGTATGCCAAATAACCTTTAGCAGATCATTAGTCCAGTCAAATGGTCCATAATGCCTAGAATTATGTGACTTGCAGGAATATGGTGCAGCTTGATATTCAAAATAAACCTATACTTTCATGTAGGTCTCCCGATGCCTTGGAATAACAATGAATGTCGTTGCTAAAGATTTCACAAATAGCTGTTACCATAACTTGATGTCAGTGAAAGAATGGGACATGATACACGGCCTTTTTATTATCTTAAAATAGTATATCGTTATAGTAACTGAAGTACTCAGTAGATAGTAGTTGACTAGTTGGAAGAGGACTTCCTATCTAGTTTTTCCATATGCCTGTGATGATAAGTTTTTTAAAGAGAAGAAAAATTATTCCTTACTGACTAGACTACTCTTTTACTGGACTTTTGGATTTTTGGATTTCTCTCATTCATTTAATTACTTTGTTTTGAATCTATGGATGTTATCTCATTAAGATTCAGTTTATTGGTGTTCTCTTTTTTAATTGTGCCATAACCACTTGGGCTTTTGTGGTGTCGGAAGGTATATGGAGGCACACATGCACAAGTGTAAGTTTAGGTGTGTGTAATTATGTGTTCTTACGTATGTATTTGTGACCCTATCTTGCTTTTGGAAGAATTAGGCATGCTTGCGAGTTGCTGTGTATTAGAGGCCATTGCCTATACTACCTTGGGCCACATCATTATATGATTTCCTTGACTCCATGCAAATTTATTTATTGCAAAACAAAAAATAATTGATGATGGGCTATTCATCCATAATGCAACAATACGAAGATAATCTAAGGGGCCATCATGAGTCATTAATTGTACATGTTGTTTCAGAAGACAAACAACTGGTTTTCCTCCAAGAAGGATAGTTTTTTAATGAATTGAAAGCAGAATTGCATTGAATAGGTTGATACTAGAAAGCCAATGAGTTGAGTCTGTTTTGAGGAAATACGACAATTGTCAAAACCCGTTTGAAGAAAACGAATATCAAATATTCTTGTTTGAGTGTAAATATATAGCACTCACTACATTAGATGTCCATACCCATGTTCGGCACTTGTTAGACATAGATTCGTGGGGGATGTGTCAGAATGAGATACAACAACTGTGTTTGCCGGAGTTGATAATGTGTGGGTATTAAGTTGCTGCAGTTCTTAATGTGTGGGTATATGTATGGGTATTAAGTTGATAGTGTAAATTATATTTGTATTTGATGATCCAATAGTCCATCAACTTGACTATAACGCTTAATCCTAATCTACTTTTTTTCCCTCTCATTTTTTGTGTTTTTTTCTCCCACGCCTAAAACCGACAAATTAACTCTTTTACCTTAGCTTGTCTAGGCTATGGTCCATCTATTTTGGCATGTTTTAGGAAATTCTAAATGCCACCTTTTTAATTAAAATCGATTTTGGCGATTTTGATCAATTTAAAATTTTAATCTTTTGACAAACTTTTGTGTGTTAATTGTTTTTTTGTTGATTTCGAGAAATTTAGAAATTTGGTATTTTAGTCGGCTTTTGTGGACTATAGTCCAACTTTTTGCCATTTTTCAGAACTTCTCAATTTCACAAATTTGGCCAAGATAAGTGGGTTAGCCATTTTTTTGGGGCCGATTTTGCAAAATTTTGAATTTCAATGCTTTGACCAAGTTTTGTGGGTTAAAATCCACAATTTTTTTTGGCAGTTTGGAGAAATTCGTACATTCGTAGTGTTAGCAAGCTTTTCCTCCTTTGGGCTATGAGTCCACCTTTTCAAGCCGATTTCAAGAAATTCTGAATTTCACTAGTTACATTAGCTTTTGTGTTCGCCGATTTTGGCCAATTTCCAAAAATTGGGAATTTTAGTAAAAGTCTGTGGCTTATAGCCCACCGTTATTAGCTCATTTCGAGAAAATCAGAAATGCAACTTTTAACTAGCTATAGGATATATAGCTTTACCCCCCCCCCCCCCCCCCCCAAATGTTAAGAAATTCAAAAATTCATCCCACCATTTTTGCCAGTTTCAATAACGATCTCTGTTTTGGCTATGTTTTTTTTTCTGACAATATACCAGTTTGTTTTTTCTATTTTCAAGAAATTCTAATGTACTATTTTTCGATTTTTTGTGGGTTATAATCCATTGTTTTCTTGTTATTTTTGAGAGAGAGTGAGTTTAACTATTTTAGCCATCCGTTTCTTACCGATTTAGAATTTTTGAATTTCACTATTTTAGATAGCTTTTGTGGGCTAATCCACAGATTTTGGCAAATTTCGAGAAATTCTATATTTCAACTTTTGTAGCCAAAATTTGTAGGTTATTGTCCACTGTTTCTAGCTTATTTCTTGGAACTTTTGTAGGAAATTTAGTGTATTGTTTCTGACCGATTTCAAGAAATTGTTTGCTTTACTAGTTTAGTTAGCTTTTGTGGGCTATATAGTCCATCGGTCTTGGTTGATTTCCGGAAATTCTTATTTTTGGTAAAATTTGTGGCTTACATTCCACGGTTATTAGCTCATTTCGAGAAAGTTAGAAGTTCACCTTTTTAACCAACTATCCTGGGTTATATAGTCTTACTTTTTTCTCCCCAGTTTCAGAATATTCAAAAAATCACTATTTTAGTTAGGTTTTGTGGGCCTTTTTTGACACCGTGTCCGAGAACTCGGAATAAAGATTCTAGGATTGGATTCGTTTGCTCGTGGAAATGCCATAAAGCGCGCGCCAAGATCCGTTGGGCCCCTGATCAGCGTAGACTAAGGGTGAACACTCGTCGTTTATGACATGGACTTCCAGGGTATCTAATCATATTCGCTGCGTTTGGGAGGATGAATCGCTCCTGAAAAAGAATCTCTTGATTCTCTTTGCCATATTTTTTTGTCGGCAATTTGCCGGTTTTCTGTGTTATAACTCACCCTTTTTTGCCAATTTCAAGAACTTCTTAGTTCACTGTTTTGGCCACATTTTTTGGGTGACAAACCACCATATTATTTTCCATTTTCAAGAAAATTCCGATATACTATTTTTTGAGTTTTTGTGGGTTATATATATATTTGATGTTTATGGGAGGTTTTAAATTTCACTATTTTAGCCAACTTTGTGATCCATAGTCCATCGGTTTTGGCCGATTTTGAGAAATTTCGAATTTCACTTTTTTTTCTAGCTTTTGTGGGCTCGTCCATGGATTTTTGTTGATTTCAAGAGACTCGAATTTTCAACTTTTTCACCAAAATTTGTAGGTTTTATAGTCCACTTTTTCTATTATCCAAAAAAAAGTCCATTATTTCTAGCTGATTTCTAGAAAATTTTATAGTCCAATTTTCAAGGTTATAGTCCTCTACTTTGGACCGATTTGAAAATTCTGAATTTCAACTTTTGGTCAATCGTATGGATTATGAATTTATAGTCCACTACTTTTTGCCAATTTCGAAGAATTTGGAAACTAGGTTTTCTGAGCTTGAAACTAAGTACTCTCGCTCGAAATTAGGTACTCTATGCTTGAAAAATATACATACACTATCTTCTATAATGACAATTCACAAATTCAGTGTGAAAAAGTTTTTGTAGGCAATATACTCCACCTTCTTGCTCATTTCAAGAAATTTTAATTTCACTTGTTTAATTAGCTTTTGTGGGCAATAATTCACCTATTTCCAAATTTTTTGAATTTAAGTAATATTTGTGGCTTATAGTCCACTCTTATTAGCTCATTTCGAGAAATTCAGAATTTCACCTTTTTAACTAACTATCCTAGGGTTATATAATCCAACCACACACATCCCCTCCCCCCCCCCTCCCCCCCCCCCCCCACCCACCACACACACACATTTTGGGAAATTTGAAAATTCACTATTAGATTTTGGATTATAGCCAGAATTTCGTAGTTTAATTTTTTGTTGTGTTTTTTGCTCGACAGTCCATGGGCTTTCCCCCCATCTTCAAGAAATTCTTATATACTATTTTTCGAGGTTTTGTGGGTTATATATAGTTCACCATTTTTGGTAGTTTTGGGGTTATGAATTTCACTATTGTAATCAAATTTTTTATAATCTATAGTCCCTTTTTTCTTGGCTAAATTGAGAAATTTTCAATTTCACTATGTTTGCTAGCTTTTTTTTCACGGATTTTGACTGAATTCGAGGAATTATGAATTTCAATTTTCTTGCCAAAATTTGTAGGTAGTCCACAGATTTTGGCTGATTTTGAGGAATATTGAATTTCAATATATTAGTCAAAATTTGTAGGTTATAGTCCAATGTTTGTTGTTAATTTCTAGAATTCTCAATTTCATCATTTGAACCAACTTTTCAAGGTTTTGTCCGATTTCGAGAAATTCTAAATTTCAAATTTTGGCCAACCTTTGTGGTTTATAATAAGTACTACTTTTCCCCTGTTTTTAGAAATTTGGAAACTAGGTACTCTCAATATACGCCACCTTCTCCAATGAAAATTAGCTTATATGCATGAATCTAACAACCCTAATGAATATATACACGCTACCTTCTCTAAAGAAAATTTATATTGTTTGCAAGCTTTTGTGGGCTAGTCCACTGTTTCTGGCCGATTTCACGAAATTCTGAATTTCACTAGTTTAGTTAGCTTTTGTGGTAGTCCACTGATTTTGGCCGATTTCCAAAAGCTATGAGCCTTAGTAATTTTTTTTTGCTTATAGTCACCGGTATTAGCCCATTTTGAGAAATTCATACTTTCACCTTTTTAACCAACTATCATGGGTTATAATATAGTCTACTATTTCCCCCAATTTTGAGGAATTCTAAAATTCATGATTTTTAGCCAACGATTGTTTTTTTTTTCTTTCCAATTTCAAGAACTTAGTTTCACTTTTTTTGCCCATGTTTTTTTCATATGACAGTCCATCTTTTCCCCCCATTTTCCAGAAAATTCTACTGTACTATTTTTTGAAATTTTGTGAGTTTTTGTCCATTGTTTTTTGCTGTTTTTGGAAGGATATAAATTGCTATATATTAGGAAACTTTTATGAGCCCATCATTTATGACTGTTTTTGAGAAATTTCGAATTTCACTATTTTAGCTAGTTTTTGTGGACTAATCCTCGAATTTTAGCCGATTTCAAGAAATTCTAAATTACATCTTCTTATCCAAAGTCTGTAGGTTATAGTTCATTGTTTTTAGCTGATTTCTAGAAATTATGGATTTCATCATTTAAACCAAATTTCCAAGGGTAGTCCATTGATTTCTAGCTGATTTCTAGAAAGTTTGTTGGTTATAGTGCATTGTTTTTAACCAATTTTAACAAAACTGTTTTTAGCCGGACCCGAACCCTTAACAATCGGGCTTTTTGGGTTTTCGGCCGAGTTCGGGTTTGCCTAGTTTTTTCGGGTTCGGGTCGGGCTGGAGTAGTGGAGGGGATGACCAAACCCCACGAAACTCGACCCGTTACCCAAAGCCCAATGGGCTCAGGTTCGGGCTTAAACCAGGTTTGATATTTCAAATTAAATTTTTAAAAGGATCTTAGATGCTTAAAGATATGTTCACAAGCCCTATACTAATTCATAGGTAAACAAAACTAATTCAAGACTACCATAATTAGAATGAATTAGTTATATTTGGATGAAAATCATGTTTAGGTTGAAATTCGTTATACTTGGATGGAAACATTATGATTTAAAAGTCTCTCATACTTCCCAAAAAATTAATTTTGATAGATACTAATTTTATCTATTGTTATTTTTCATTTAGATGGAGAAATAAGTTATATTTGGCTGGTTTATTCAGGAATCAGGATAGAGGCTCATGGAACAAGGATACTCAATCGGGTTTTGAATTCGTGCTAAACGGGTTTCAGGTCGGTTTACGTTCGGGCTTAAATGGGCTTCAGGTTGGGCTCGGGCTGACCGACCAAACCCGACCCCATTATCAGGGTTCGGGTTTTCGGGCTTAGCCCAATCGGGTTTGCGTCGGCGTAAACCCGGAAAAATCTGGTTGGGTTCGGGTCGGTTTTGGGGAGCCCAACCCATTTGACACCTCTATTATGGACCACTGCTTTGGGCCAATTTCGCGAAATTTTAATTTTAAGTCTTAGCCAACTTTGGTGGGTTATGTAGTCCACTGCGTTTTACCAATTTCAAGAAATTTGGAAACTAGGCACTCTGTCTTAATAATTATATATACGCTACCTTCTCTAATGAAAATTTGCATATATGCATGAATCTAGGGACTGTATGCTTAAATATAGGGGCTCTGCTCCATTATGGAACTACCTGTTATCCAGATTAGTCAACATCTGTATGTTCCATTGGAATCAGTGCAACATTATTTATAACAAGTATTTGTTGGATGGTTAATTGATAACATTTTATTCATGAAATGGGTTGGATTGGTATTATTTTGGATACAACGAATCATTTGCACAATCTAATAAGGTTAATACGACAATATGGCCCTTTAGGAGTGGAGTTAGTTGCATGAAGTTAGGAGTCTTCAGCTAGAGTTTTACTTGGTCTGCTTTCTCTTTGAATAAACTCTAGTTTGTAGGGTATTGTTTTGTATTTGAATCATTCTTGTTTCTCGTATCAGGTAGCTAATATAAAGCTATCGTGAGCTACTTTTACGTTTTTAAGTTAGGACTGTGTAAGGCTATTTAAGCCAAGGGTTTGTTTCAATAATAGATTGAAGTCATTCAGCTCAGCTTGGTGTGTTCTTAGTTTCTGTTGATCTTAGTTCCCAACATTCTGGTATCAGAGCCTGGTTTGGGCCTGGGAAAAAAAAACAGCAGTTTTTGAGTGATTTCAAATAGAGAGAGAGAGAGAGATGAGTGAAGAGAGGTATGCTCAACCATCAATTCCTCGCTTCGATGGACACTATGACTTTTGGAGTATGCTCATGGAAAACTTCCTGAGATCGAAGGAATATTGGCATCTGGTGGAGACTGGTTATTCAGTACCGGTTTCAGGGGTGATTATGACAGCTGCGCAGCAGCAGGCTTATGATGCATTGAAACTCAAAGACCTGAAAATGAAAAACTACCCTTACTGGCCATCGATCGGACAATATTGGAGACGATCCTTGTGAAAGACACTTCCAAGCAAATTTGGGAGTCAATGAAGAAGAAATTTGAAGGCAATGCAAGGGTGAAGAGATCGCATCTGCAAGCTCTCCGCAGAGAGTTCGAAAACCTAGAGATGAAGGATGGAGGAGTCACCGAGTACTTCTCAAGAGTGCTGTCTGTAGCCAACAAGATGAGAACTTATGGGGAGCAGATGCAGGATGTTACGGTGGTGGAGAAGATTCGTAGATCGTTGAGCAAGAAGTTCAACTACGTCGTCTACTCAATTGAAGAGTCTAAAGACATAAAATCATTTTCCATTGATGAACTCCAAAGCTCCCTCATTGTGCACGAGCAGAAATTTCACAGGAGCAATGGTGTTGAACAGGCTTTAAAGGTGACTACTGATGATAGAATTGGAGGAAGGGGTCATGGAAGAAATGCTTACAGAGGAAGGGGACGAGGAAGAGGTCGTCAAGTTTTTTAACAGGGCCACTATTGAATGTTTCAAGTGTCGCAAATTTGGACATTTTCAGTATGAGTGTCCCACTTGGGACAAGGAGGCAAACTATGCAGAACTTAATGATGAAGATGAAATGCTCCTGATGTCTTTACGTTGAGCTGCATGAGGCTAGAAGAGAACATGCATGGTTCCTTGATTCCGGGTACTCTAATCATGTGTGAGGATCGAGTTATGTTCAGCAACCTAGATGAAAGCTTTCGGCATTCAGTAAAATTGGGGAACAATCGTAGGATGAATGTGGCAGGAAGAGGAAATGTGAAGTTGTTGTTGAATGGAGTTAACCATGTTGTCGCCGAAGTATACTATGTCTCAGAGCTCAAAAATAATATTTTGAGCATAGGTTAACTTCAGGAGAAAGACTTGGCTATTCTGATTCTGGGAGGGTTATGCAAGATCTACCATCTGGACAAGGGCTTGATCTTCAGTCCAATATGAGTGCCAATAGTATGTTCATTCTGTTCACTCAATCACAAGTGCTTCCTCAAACACATCAAGACAAGTGCCTCCACACAAGCTCACAAAACTTGTCTCAGCTACAAGGGTTTTTGAACCCTGCACTACAAGAAAATGGTACGTGGACTTCCTCAATTCTCAGCTTCGAATGTGACATGTACTAATTGCATCATTGGAAAGCACCATCGTGACCCTATATCAAAGAAGAGTACTTGGAGAGCAACTCAGACATTGGAGCTTATTCATGCGGATATTTGTGGCCCGATCACACCCACATCCAACAACAAGAAGAGGTACACTTTGTGTTTCATTAATGACTATAGTAAAAAGTTATGGGTGTATTTCTTGATAGAGAAGTCAGAAGCATTAAATTCTTTTAAGTGCTTTAAGAAAATGGTTGAGAAAGAGACAGGTTGTTTGTTAAATGTTTGCGCACCTATAGGGGAGGTGAATTCACCTCGAATGACTTCAATGATTTCTGCAAGCAAAGTGGCATCAAGAGGCAGTTGACCAATGCTTGTACTCCGCAATAGAACGGCGTGGCCGAAAGGAAGAACAGAACCGTTATGAACATGGTTCGCTCAATGCTCTCTGACAAGAAAATTCCCAAGACCTTTTGGCCGGAGGCGGTGAATTGGAGTATTTATGTTCTAAATAGGTGTCCCACATTGGCTGTCAAAGATATCACTCCATAGGAGGCTTGGAGTGGAGTGAAACCTTCAGCAGAACAACATTTCCAGGTCTTTGATTGCATAGCGCACGTCCATGTTCCAGAGGTACGAAGAACTAAACTTGATAATAGAAGCTTTGCTTGTGTGCTATTGGGTGTTAGCGAGGAGTGTAAGGGTTATAGACTATATGATCCTGTTGGTAAAAGGGTAGTTGTGAGTAGGGATGTCATTTTTGAAGAAGAGAAACAATGGGATTGGGATGTGAGTTATGAGAAGCAGATATTAGTAGATTTAAAATGGGGTGATGATGATGTAGCAGGAGAAGAAAATGAAAGTGAAGAGGGAGTGAGTGAAAATGGGAATGGACATAATGATGAAGAGGTAGAAGAGGCTGGTGTTGAGGATGTAGGAGGAGAGGGAGATGGTGTTCCTAGTTCTAATAGTGAGAGCAGTGGTGATGAGAGAGTAAGGCATCCTCCTGCTTGGATGAATGATTATGTTAGTGGCGAGGGGCTTGGTCTATCTGAAGATGAAGCTTATATGGCACTAGTTGTGTCAACTGATCCATTGAACTTCGAGGAAGATGTGAAGAATGGAGATTGGCCATGGATTGCAAAATCAAGTCCATCGAGAAGAACAAGACATGGACACTCACTGAGCTGCCTGTTGGAACAAAAAAAAATGGAGTAAAGTGGGTGTATAAAACAAAGCTAAATGAGCTTGGAAAGGTGGACAAAATATAAGGCATGTTTGGTAGCAAATGGGTATTCTCATAAACAAGGAGTGGATACGCTGAGGTGTTCGCCCCAGTAGCAAGGATGGCAAGGATGGACACTGGGAGGATGATAGTGGCACTTGCAGCACAAAGAGAGTGGAAGATATACCAACTGGATGTTAAATCGACGTTTCTTCATAGAGAACTAAGTGAAGATGTGTACGGCAAGGCAGTGAAGACAAGGTGTATAAACTCCATAAAGCTTTGTACGGTCTAAAACAAGCTCCAAGAGCCTGGTTTAGTCGTATTGAAGCTCACTTCATCACTAAGGGCTTTGAAAAGTTTCCGAATGAGCAAACCTTGTTCACCAAAAGGAGAAGCGGAGGTAAAGTGTTAATTGTAAGTGTTTATGTGGATGATTTAATTTACACCGGTGATGATGAAGCTATGATGTGTGAATTTAAGAGTTCGATGATGAAGGTTTTTGAAATGACGGATTTGGGGAAGATGAGGTTCTTCCTTGGTATTGAAGTGCTATAGAGGGTTGATGGCATCTTTATTTGTCAAAGAAAGTATGCCATGGAAGTGTTGGAGCGTTTTGGGATGTGTGAGAGCAATATTGTACCAGGCTTTAAAATTTGTAGGGATGAAAAGGGATCACTGTGGATGAGACTTATTACAAGCAAATAGTTGGGAGCTTTGATGTATCTCACTACAACTCGTCCAGACTTGATGTTTAGTGTGAGTCTAATAAGCAGGTATATGGCCAAACCAACATAACTTCATCTTCTAGCTGCAGAGAGGATTTTGAGGTATTTGAACGGGACCACCAATTATGGAATTCTGTATAAGAAGGGAGGGGAAGATGAGTTGCTTGCATTCTCGGATAGTGATTATGTAGGTGATGTAGAAGATCGGAAGAGCACATCGGGTTATGTATTCTTACTACACGTTCTGGAGCAGTCTCATGGTTATAAAAAAAACAGCCCATAGTCACTCTTTCAACAACTGAAGCCAAATTCGTGGCAGCTGGAGCTTGCGCATGTCAGTCAGTTTGGAGGAAAAGAGTTTTGAGAAAGTTTGGCCATTCACAATAAGGTTGCATTACTGTTATGTGTGACAACAGCTCTACTTAAACTTTCAAAGAATCCAGTCATGCATGGGAGGAGTAAGCACATTGATGTGTGTTTCCATATCTTACAAAGGATGGTAAAATTAAGCTGGTGCAATGTGGAACACAAGAACAAGTGGCTGACTTGATGACCAAGCCCTTGAAGTTGGATACATTTCAGAAACTCGGGAAGATGCTCGGAGTGTGTGAAGTTGCAGAAGTAAACTAGTTGTTGTTAGCAATTAGTTTAAGGGAGGGATTGATGGAGTTAGTTGCATGAAGTTAGGAGTCTTCAGCTAGAGTTTTACTTAGTCTGCTTTCTGTTTGAATAAACTCTAGTTTGTAGGGTATTGTTTTGTATTTGAATCATTCTTGTTTCTCTTATAACAATAGCTAAGATAAAGCTATTGTGTGTTACTTTTACGTTTTTCAGTTAGGACTGTGTAAGGCTATTTAAGCCAAGAGTTTGTTTCAATAATAGATTGAAGTCATTCAGCCCAGCTTGGTGTGTTCTTAGTTTCTGTTGATCTTAGTTCCCAACAAGGAGTGGGTCGGATGGCAACTGAGTTGAACAGGTTAGCGGAAATCCTCTAGGTTTAAGTCCTCCCAAGGCTCGAACTGCATGCAACATTTTAATGAAGGAAGAAAAAAAATCGAAATTCACATATGGATTTAGTTTCTTAGACTATGTGACTGAGTTAATAGTCACCAGAGGATTGGGTTACCTATGTGGAAGTGTTAGCAGACTTACAAGTGAGAAGATGCTGCAATCTCATTTATTCGTACTTTTCCTTCCAAGAGTAAAATATATGCAAATGAACTTGAAAATAAATTTATCAAACTATACCATTACTTCTTACGAGAGAAGGTGCTTACTAATGTATAATGCTTTCTTACATAGATAAGCTAAGCAATTCTACTGTAAAAGGTTATCTTTAGAATACAGTTTACTGTGACTAGAAGAATCTTGATCCCTCAACAAAAAACGACTTAAAAGGCAATCTTTTTTACTACAATAAATGAAATAACAACTCAAATCTTTTTTTCTTTGTGTGGAACAAAAAAACTCAAATCTTTGATCTCAGAAGATTTGATTGCTCACCATCCCTTTTCTATTTTTTTCCTCTTTATTTCCTTTTCTTATTGGCTTATTTTTATGTGTTACTTCTACTGAAAGATTATACTCAACTACTCATGTGCGTGAGGTTTCTTGACATGTAGGAGAGAGCGGCTTTAGCTGCAGCTTCGGCAGCTTCAGATCCTTACCGCTATGTTGAGAAGAGAAAACCTATTCCTGACCCTCAGGTAGTATTTTCACCCTTCAAATGGATTTGCAATTATTTACGCCATAGTTCTATCAATTGATATTTTAAAAAAATATTTGGTATATTACATGTCAACCATGTTATGTATTGATCATGATTAAGTTTAGCACTTTATTTTGTTCCATATTTTTTGCAATCAGGATACTGGTTTGATATATGGGAAGAAAGGTGAAAACAAGAGCTCAGATATTTGATTTTATCAGGATCTTTAAATACATCGACCGACTAGTGTAGTTACTACCAATATTGCTGGGTTTTTCTTTATAGCGACCAGGGATATATCCTTAGTTTCCCTGCTAAATGAATTTAATATAACATCTTGCTGAGCAGCTGTGTATTTGTAATTCTGGATTGCGAGCAGCTCTTTTCTGATAGCATGGATGTAGAGTGGTGCAATAATTTGATCAAACAAGTGTAATAGAAATAAAAATGATATACTTGTTGGCAATTTAATTGTTGTACCGCCTACAGAGATAACTGTTTCTTGTATTGTTTTATGTTATTTATTAAAATTAAATATGACTGAGAAACATAACAAAGAAACTATTACATTGTATTATTTTTGTAATTTTTGAATAGAGAGGTAACATGTCATTGATATCATTGTGTTATGATATAACACTGTTGGCCGATTTCACAAGGTGGACCACCAAGTCCACCATTTTTTTTGCCAATTTCGAAAATGTCTGAATTTCACTGTCTTAGCCATATTTAATGGGTCCACCTTTTTTTGTGCTGATTTCGAGAATTTTGAATTGTACAATTTTACTATTTTTTGTATGTTATAGTCCACAATTTCTAGCTGTTTTTGGGAGATTTTAAATTTTACTATTTTAGCCAACTTTTGTGAGCTTATAATCCACCGCTTCTGATTGATTTTGACATTTTGATTTGACTATTTTAGTTTGCTTTTGTGAACTATATAGTCCATCGATTTTGACTAATTTCAAGGAATTTTCTATTTCATCTTTTTAATCAAAATTTTGACTAATTTCAAGATAATAGTCCACCATTTTATGTTGTTGTTGGGAAATTCTGAATTTAACATTTTAAACGCACTTTCATGAGTTAGCGCACAATATTAGTACTGAAATATTTTGAACTTCAGTGTTTTGGTCAATTTTTATTGGTTATGGTCCCCAGCATTTTACCCGATTTTGAAAATTTTGGAAATTATTTATTTTACACAATTTTCATGGGCTATAGATTCACTCTTTATTCCCGAGTTCCAGAAATTTCTTCTGTGTTATGTAGATTACAATCCAGTTTTTTGGGCCAATTTTGAGATATTTTTAATTTCTCTGTTTTCGCCAACTTTTATGGCTACAGTTCATTGTTTGTTTGGCTGATTTTGAGAAATTTAAACATTCGCTATTTTATTAGTTTTAACAGATGATATCCTGTCTTTTGCTAATTTCGGGAATTTTCTGAATTTCACTATTTTAACCAAGATTTTTGGGCTATTGTCCACCTTTTATTACTCATTTTTGAGATATTTTGGATTTCTGTGTTTTTGGCCACTTTTATGAGCTAACATTTTGTAAGCTATATATTGTCTCTAGTTTTGGGCCATTTTTGAATTTCGTATTTCACTGTTTTTGCCATATTTTATAGGCTATAGTAAATAGTTTTTGGCAATTTTTGTGAAATTTCATATTTCACTGTTTTAGCATGATTTTGTGGGTTATAGTTCATAGTTTTCGGCATTTTCTGCCAAATTTTGTGTGTTACTGTTTTGGCCTCATTTTGTATGCTATAGTCAACAACTTTCAGTTATTTTTGTAAAATTTCGAATTTTACCGTTTTGCCTCATTTTCTAGACTACAATCTACAATTTTCGATTGTTTTCTTCAAATTTCATTTTTCACTGTTTTAGCCTCATTTAATGGGCTATATAGTATTTCACTGTTTTTTTTGTTGATAAATTAGTATTTCACTATTGTGTCAACATTTTCTAGGCTATATGGTTCCTAATTTTTTTGTCAATTTCGTTAAATTTTGTATTTCATTATTTAGGCCAATTTTTGTGGGCTTTAATCTACATTTTTTTACCGTTTCGTGAGATTGTGTATTTCACTATTTTGGTAGCTTTGGTTGGCTATTGCCCACAGTTTTCGATCATTTTCGTGAAATTTTCTATTTCACTTTATTGGCCACATTTGGTGGGCTATTTGCCCACAGTTTTTGACAATTTTCGTGAAATTTTGTATTTCACTGTGTTGACATCATTTTGTGGGCTATAAGTCCATATCTTTCGGGCAATTTCGTGAAATATCGTATTTCACTTTCTAGCAATATTTTCTGGTCTAGTCCTTTTTTATTTTTATTTTGCCGATTTCATGAAATTTCGTATTTCATTGTTTTGACAACCTTTTGTGGTCTATAGTCCACAATTTTAGAACAATTTGTGAAATTTCGTGTCCACAGTTTCGACAATTTTCGGCAAATTTCGTAATCCACTATTTTGGTCTCGTCTTGTAGGCTATATAGTTCACAGTTTTCGGTCATTTTTGAATTTCAAATTTCACCGTTTATACCACATTTTGTAAGCTATATTTCATATTTTTTGACCATTTACGGGAAATTTCGTTTTTCATTATTTTGACCTCATTTTGTTGGCAATACACAGTTTTCGGTCATTTCTATGAGATTGCGTATTTGAATATTCTGATCATGTTTTTGGGATAAAAGTCCACAGGTTTGGACCGGTTTTGTGAGAGTACGTATTTCACAATTTTGACCGTATTTTGTAGGCTATTGTTAACAGTTTTTTGTCATTTTCGTGAAATTTTGTATTTGACTTTTTTTTGCCTCAAATTGCTATAAGTCCAAAGTTTTTGGTCATTTTCGTGAAATTTGTATTTCACACTTTTGGCCTTATTTTGTGTGATATACTCCACAGATTTTGGTAGATTTCGTGAAATCTAGGCTTTCATTGTTATGTCAACTTTTTTGCGGCTATAGTTCACAGTTCTTTGCCAATTTCGTGAAATTTTAGTATTTAACTATTTTGGCAAGTTATTGTGGGTTATAGCCCACAATTTTAGACCAATTTCATGAGATTGTGTATTTCACTATTTTGACCGCATTTGGTGGGCTATTGCCCACATTTTTTGACAATTTTAGTGACATTTCGTATTTTATTGTGTTTGCCTCATTTTGTGGGCTATATTCCACAGTTTTTGGTCATTTTGTGTATTTCACTTTTTTGGCCGTTTTTTGTGGGCTATTTTCTCACAGTTTTTGACCATATTAGTGAAATTTCATAAGTGCCCTCATTTTGTGGGCAATAGTTTTCGGTTATTTTCGTAAAATTTTGTATTTCACATTTTGGCCTCATTTTGTGGGTTGTACGCTCACAGTTTTCTGCGAATTTTGTGAAATTTTTTATTTCACTATTTTCACCTCATCTTCTGGCCTATAATTCATAGTTTTTGGTCATTTTTGTGAAATTTCGTATTTCACTGTTCCTGATTTTGTGAGATATAGTCCACAATTTTCGGTCATTTTTCGTCAAATTCTTTATTTCACTGTTTTGACCTCATTTTTTGGGGTTGTAGTTCACAGTTTTCGGCTATTCTTGTGAAACATGTGATTTTACTATTTTGGCATCATTTTGTGGGCCATAGTCCACAATTTTCGAAAAATTTCGTGAAATCTTGTATTTCACTTGTTGTTGCCTCATTTTATAGGCTGTAGTTTTCAGTCATTTTCTTCAATATCATATTTCACTATTTTCGCCTTATTTTGTGGGCGATGGTCTTTTCACTATTTTTGTGAAATTTGTGTATTTCATTGTTTTGATTTCATTTATAGTCCACAGTTTTCAGCTCATTTTGTGAAATATTGTATTTCACTGTTCTGGCAACATGTTAGAGCATCTGTAGTCGTTTATGGTAAAATTATCCATATATGGATAAATAGAAATAAGAATTTCGATTTCGCTGCATTCGTCGAAAGCTATTATATAGCAATCAATAGTATAATATTAAGCGACGGCACTTGATGTGCCGTCGGAGGAGAAGAACCGCAAAATTTGGGTCCCATTCGTCAGACGGCACATGAAGTGCCGTCCGTTAAATTAAAAAAAAAAAAAAAAAAAAAAAAACAACCGGCCGTGTGTCTAGGACGGCACATGAAGTGCCGTCCGACACACAAGTTAATTGACCCAAAAATTAGGATACTTAAGCACATACTTAAGCACATGAAGCATGCTTAAGCACATACTGACACACACACTTGGCATACTGACACACTACTTAAGCACATACTGACACACACACTTAGCATACTGACACACTGACGCACACACTTAAGCACATGAAGGGTTTTTTTTATTAAAACTCGACGGACGGCACATTAAGTGCCGTCCGGGATATGCGGCTTCTGACGATTAAAATATAATTTTTCCAAACGGACGGCACTTCAAGTGCCGTCTGACGATTAAAATAGTAATTTTTTTCGTGGGACGGCGCTTCGAACGCCGTCCCTCACTTATCGATAAATGCTATATCGATTCTCATTTATAGCAATCTACTGTAGCGATTTATCAATAATATCGATATATAGCAAACGACTGCAGCTGTTTTTTTAACCAAATATCGATATTATCGATATATAGCAAACGACTACAGATGCTCTTATGAGTACAGTCCGCATTTTTTGACCATTTGTGTGAAATTTCCTATTTTGGCTATTTTTTGTGGGCCTTAGTTCACAGTTTTAGACCAATTTTGTGAGATTGCGTATTTCACTGTTTTGGTCGAAAATTTTGTATTTCACTGTTTTTGTCTCATTTTGTGAGCTATATAATTCAAATTTTTTTGCGAATTTCGTGAAATTTCGTATTTCACTATTTTGGCATTTTTCCTGTTTTATTTTTTTTGATAAAAATGATAGTCGATCGACTCCAGTCCAGATCAATAAATATATACAAAAAGGAAGAGTAGCATACATAGATCAAGTTTACAAGATGATAAACCCGAAAAAATATGAAACCAGTATATCGACAGCAGCATCACAGTAACTAGAAAAAGCAATTTGCTTCAGGCTACAACAACAGAATGAACATGAAATGAGGGAAAACATGCATCACTGCGGAGATTCAAAACAGCAACAAAACAACTGACAGAGCCAGAGCCACAACTTGCAAAGCATAGCAACTTCAGAACTCAGCGCAAACACACAGCAAGCAACGCACCCTGACCCAGCAGTGCTCGGGCGAGGCAGTTACAACCTGCACTGCAGCCACATCCAGTCCAAAACAATCAGGTACATCCCAGCAAAACGCCAGAGATGAACATACAGCATAAGACTAACAAAGTAGCAAGAAGCATCCATGATGCAGACTACATAGCAGGGAAATAGAAGATGAGTCAATACAGTACAAAGAAAAGTACATCAGAACATAACCAAGTAAACACAATAAGTTGCGGTATGATGCAAAAATAATCAGGAATATATCAGCTGCCTATGAGACTACCAACAGACCGCGAGCAAGAGAAAACAGAAACAACCACCCAGACATAGAGTAAACCTGGCCAAAAGAACCCAAAAACCTGCATACATAAGAGGCAAAATAGAAGAAAGTAATGCCAGAGTATTCCTCTGAATGCCGCATAAGTTCAGCTCTGCATGATGAGACTAAACACGTTAGAATAGAATAAAAACCTAAGGAAGTTGAAAACCAAAGTGCATAAACAGGGCCGGCCCTGAGTTCCGGGGGGGCCTAGGCGAACTTCCGAAATGGGCCCCCCCTGCCCCATATATAAAAAAAAAAAAAAAAATTACGCGCGAAACGCGTGCCTATATTTACAAGGGAAATTTGAAATCGGGGGCCCCAAAAATGACGAATTCCGCGGGGGCCCGAGGCGGCCGCCTTGTCCGCCTACATGTCAGGGCCGGCCCTGTGCATAAAATAAGCTACCGCATTATCAAGATAATCTAGATGAAACATAGCTACTTTGTTATGGGTTAGAATGCTAGCCCAGAACTTAGTAACAAAAAAAGGTCATCAATTAAGCCGTTCATAGGGCGAGATGTATTAGAAATGATTCTACTATTTATTTCTTTCCAAATGATCCAAATCAAAGCCATCATGGTTAAATTCCACGATGCAAGAAAGGAACGCTTGACGCAACGGGACCTCCAAGGTCATCAATTAAGCCGTTCATAGGGCGAGATGTATTAGAAATGATTCTACTATTTATTTCTTTCCAAATGATCCAAATCAAAGCCATCATGGTTAAATTCCACGATGCAAGAAAGGAACGCTTGACGCAATGGGACCTCCATATACTTCACCACGAAGCAACGAAGCCCGGCTTACTGGGAACTTGCCAAGCTTTCTTACAAACGGCCCATAATGAACAAATGAACGAGCAATTAATGAATAAATGATTCGCATTCTCGTGATGGGTAAGGCATAAGGAGCATTTAAGGCAGGATTCTTTTTGTTGAGAATATCTACCATAAGAAGTTTGTTGTGAATAGCTAGCCACGTAAGAATTTTGACCTTACGAGGGGCAATGCACTTCCACACAGTGTTGAAAAAACAGAGAAATAACACCTCCAGAATTAAGAAAATTGTAGCAAGATTTAACCAAATAAGAACCCGAATTTGTCCACCGCCAAATAACATCATCTTTAGATTGCCACCAGTAGGAACGTAATAACAAAAGTAAACAGAGATATTGAGGAACAAGAGAGAAGGGCAAAGATCTTCTGAAAATGATGTGTCAGTCCCTCAAGGTGTTATGGGACACGAGATACTCGGCCACCGTAGCATGGGGATTGGTAGCAAGCTGAAATAACTTCTGGAAAATGAGAGACTATTTTGTTATTACTGATCCAAAAATTGGTTCAAAATTACACCGACGATCCATTACCACAAACATTGAATAACCCGCATCTGAAGAGTTCAACCACCTTCCATATCCTTTCCAAAAAGGAGAGGCCATAGAAGAGATAATGGGATTGAATTCTCAAACTTTGTGGCGATTATGGCATTTGTGCATAACGAGACGTGCCCAAGGCAAATTGTCTTGCTTGAGGATTTTCTATAACCATTTCCCAAGGAGAGCCAGATTTGGGTGCCTGAGATTGAGAATACCGAGGCCGCCTTCATGATTAGATTTGCATACTTTATTTTCTGGTTTATAGTCGACGGTTTTAGGCCATTTTCGTGAAATTTCGTATTTCGGTAGTTTTGCGTCATTTTTTGGGCTATTGTCCGAAATTTTTTGCCATTTTCATCAAATTTCGTTGTTCACTATTTTTGCCTCGTTTTGTGTTCACAGTTTTTAGTTATTTTCGAATATCGTATTTCACTATTTTGGCCACATTTTGTGTGCGTCTGTAATTTTTGGCCATTTCTTTGAAATTTTGTATTTCACTGGTTTGGCATAATTTTGTGGGGTATATAGTACAAAGATTTTGGTCATTTTCGTTGAATTTCCTATTTCAATGTTTTGGCCTCATTTTGAGGGCTATAGTCTACAATTTTCAGGTATTTTCATGAAATTATGTATTTCACTGTTTTGGCTAGGGGTGGCATTCGGTCCGGGCGGGCCAGGCCGGGCTAAGCGGGGGAAATCTAGGCCCGGGCCTGACCCCCGGCCCCAAGGATAGGGGCCGGGCTGGTTTTTGAGTGTGTGTGTGTGTGTGTGTGTGTATATATATATATATATATATATATATATATATATATATATATATATATATATATATATATATATATATATATATATATATATATATATATATATCAAAGGAAGATGAAAGATCAAGTATTAAATTGTAATTTGATAACAATTGCAAAGGACTAATAAATAAAAGAAATTAAAACCAAATTTAAATTGATTTAATAAATTACATGATGTTAAATAAAATTAAGTTCATGAATACAATTTCATACAAATTAGATCAAATTACAAAACAAGGGAATTATTTGAATTTAGAGATCGAGATGGCCTCTATTTAGATTGAAGAGAAGGGATTGGACTATTGTCATGCATTCTACTTAACCTAAATATAGAATGTCATCCCCCTAAATTTAGAATGTCATCCCCCTAAATATAGAATCTTGAAAGAGAGTAGTTGAATGTTGTTGATGTTGAATCTTGAAGGAGAGTAGTTGAATGTTGTTGATGTGGTTGATGTTGAATCTTGATTCTTGAAAGAGAGTAGTTGAATGTTGTTGATTGTTGTTGAGAAAGTTGGGAGATAGTAGAGAGAGTTGAGTGAATTTGTGAAGAGAATTGAATCGAATGAGTTTGTATATATAGAAATTGTAATTTTCAATTTCCCAAAATACCCCCCCCCCCTGTCAAAAACTAGCTAGTATAAATCCGTTGGGGGGGGGGGTATTTTGGTAATTTTACACACCCTTTTAATTAAAAACAAATTCTGGAAAAAAGTGAAAAATGGTAACAGCCAATGGTCGGCCCGCGGGTAGGGCTGCAATCGAGCCGAGCTGAGCCGAATACCTTCAGACTCGAGCTCGGCTCGTTTACGAAACGAGCTCAATTTTGAGCACGAGCTCGGTTCGAGATGAGCTTTGACCGAGCTTTGACCATATTCGAGCCGAATAGCTCGCGAGCTTAGCCTTAAAAAAAAAAATCAAGCTCGAGCTCGGCTCGTTTACGAAACGAGCTTGGATTTGAGCTCGAGCCGAGCTTTGACCGAGCTCGAGCCGAATAGCTCGCGAATAGCTCGATTCGTTTGCAGCCCTACCCGTGGGCCAGCCCGGACCAGCCCCGGCTGATTCAACCCGGTCCCGGGCTAGTGCGGGTAGGGCCGTTGGCGGGCCAGGTCATTACCGGTCTTTTTTCGCAAATTATTGAACCGGACCGGCCCCTACTGTTGGGGCGGTCTGACCCCGGTTCAGCCCGGTTTTGGGCAGGTCGGGCCGGTCCTGGGCTAGCCCGGCCCGAATGCCACCCCTAATTTTGGCCTTATTTTGTGGGTTGTCCATAAATTTTGGCTAATTTCGTGATATCTCGTATTTCGCTTTTTTGTCAACATTTTCTGGGTTATTGTCTTCGGTCAATTTCATTAAATTTCGTATTTCACTCTTTTGGCCACTTTTTTGTGGGCTATAGTCCACAGTTTTAGACCAATTTCATATGATTGGGTATTTCACTATTTTGGCGGGCTTGCCCATAGTTTTGGACCAATTTCGTGAAATTTCGTATTTCTCTGTGTTGACCTTATTTTGTGGTATACAATCCATAGTTTTTGGCAAATTTCATGGAAATATCGTATTTGACTGTTTTGACAACATTTTCTGGGCTATAATTCACATGTTTTTGCCCATGTCATGAAATTTCTTATTTCACAGTTGTGGCCACTTTTTGTGTGTACACAGTTTTAAAACAATTTCATGAGATTGCTTATTTCACAGTTTTGGTCGCATGTTGTAGGCGTCCATAGTTTTTGGTCATTTCGTGATATTTGTATTTCATTGTTTTGGCCTCGTTTGTAGGTTATATTCCACAATTTTCATTCATTTTCGTGAAATTTTATATATTTCTCTTTTTTGGCCTCATTTTGTGAGCTATAATGATTAATTCATAGCTTTCTATGAATGTCGTGCAAATTCACATTTCACTGTTTAGCCTTATTTTCTGATATATAGTCTGCAGTTTTTAGTCATTTTTGTAAAATTTCTTATTTCACTATTTTGGTCTCATTTTATAGGCGTTCACAGTTTTCAATAATTTTCGTGAAAATTTCGTATTTCACTATTTTGGCAACATTTTGTAGGTTATAGTCCACAGTTTTCGGCCATTTTCGAATTTCGTATTTTGATGTTTTAGCCACATTTTGTGGGCTATAGTCCATAGTTTTAGGCTATTTCCGTAAAATTTCGTATTTTACTGTTTTTGGCATAATTTTGTATGCTTAGAGCATCCACAGTCGTGTGTTATTTATGCATAATATGCATTTTATAGCAAACGACCAGTTGCAGTCGTTTGATATTTATGCTTTTTTTGACAAAATAGCCACAGTAGATTGCTATAAATGAGAGTAGAATGAGAGAAATGCATATTATAAAGGACGCAACTTCACTTTCCGTCCCACTGAAAAAAATCACTTTTTAATTCTCCGATGCAACTTCACTTTCCGTCCCTTAAAAAAAAACTTTTTCGTAATAAAAAAAGCCCAAAAAAACAATTGGGGGGGGGGGGGGGGGGGCATTAATTTTTTTTTAAAATATTAAAAAATTCGAAAAAAATTGAAAAAATCGTGGGACGGATCTTCACTTTCCGTCTGTCACTTTTCTGTTTTTTTCCTTCCGACGCAACTTCAACATCCGTCTAACATTAAAAAATTAATTAAAGAATTTTTTTTGCCCTTCCGACGCAACTTCAAAGTCCGTCTAGTATTATTTTATCTTAAATTGCTATAAAATAGCATTGGACGACTGTAGCAAATGCTAAAAATGCTATATGTAAATATGCATTTTGCCATTTTTTGATAATCACGACTGTGGATGCTCTTATAGTCCACTTTTTTCGGCCATTTTCGAGAAACTTTTAGTACAATATTGTTTTGACATCATTTTGTACAGTCCACATTTTTCAGCCATTTTCTAGAAACTTTTAGTATAATACTGTTTTGACTTCATTTTGTACGGTCCACAATTTTGGCTGTTTTCGTGAAGTTTCGAATTTTACTGAAATATTGTGAAATATCATATTTCACTATTTTGGGCACTTTTTGTGGGTTTATAATGTGCAATTTTAGACCAAAATCGTGGAATTGCGTATTTCATTGTTTTGCCCGAAAATTTCGTATTTCGGTGGCTTAGACTCATTTTGTAGGCTAGTCCATAATTTTCGATCATTTTCGTGAAATTTTATATTTCTATGTTTTGGCGTCATTTTTTAAGCTATACTGTGGATGCTCTTATAGTCCACTTTTTTGGCCATTTTCGAGAAACTTTTAGTATAATACTGTTTTGACATCATTTTGTACAGTCCACATTTTTCGGCCATTTTCGAGAAACTTTTAGTATAATACTATTTTGACTTCATTTTGTAGTTTGTACAGTCCACAATTCTCGCTATTTTCGTGAAGTTTCGAATTTTACTGAAATATTGTGAAATATCATATTTCACTATTTTGGGCACTTTTTGTAGGTTATAATGTGCAGTTTTAGACCAAAATCATGGAATTGCGTATTTCATTGTTTTGCCCGAAAATTTCGTATATCGCTGGCTTAGACTCATTTTGTAGGCTAGTCCATAATTTTCGATCATTTTCGTGAAATTTTATATTTCTATGTTTTGGCCTCATTTTTTTAAGCTATAATTCATTGTTTCAGCTAATTTAGTGAAAATTTATATTTCTCTGTTTCGGCCTCATTTTGTAGGTATAGTCCACAGTTTTCAGCTATCTTCGTGAAATTCGTATTATAGTATTTTAGCCTCATTTTGTGGGCTATAGTCTACATTTTAAGCAAATTTTGTGAAATTTCGTATTTCACTATTTGTCAACATTTTCTGGGTTATATAGTTTTTGGCCTATTTTGTTAAATTTCGAATGTAACTATTTTGGCAAGTTTCCGTGGGCTATAGTCCACAGTTTTAGACCAATTTAGTGAGATTGTGTATTTCACTATTTTGGCTGCATTTGGTGAACAATTTCTCACAGTTTTCGATCATTTTCAAGAAATTTTATCTTTCGCTGTATTGGTCTCATTTTGTGGGCTATAATCCACAGTTTTCGGCCAATTTTGTGAAATATCGTAATTCCTATTATGAACACTTTTGGGGCTATAGTCCACAATTTGTGGCAATTTCGTGAAATTTTGTATTTTACTGTTTTGGTCACTTTTGTGGGCAATAGTCCACCAATTTAGAAAAAATTTGTGAGATTGCGTTGTTTACTGTTTTGGCCGTATTTTGTAGGCTATTGTCCAGATTTTTCAGATATTTTCGTGAAATTTCGTATTTCACTATTTTGACCTCAATTAATGTGTTATAGATCACAGTTTTTGGCAAATTTGATGAAGTCTCGTATTTCACAGTTCAGTTAACATTTTCATGGCTATAGTCCATAGTTTTCGGCCAATTTCGTGAAATTTTGCATTTGACTATTTTTTACAGCTTTTTGTAGGCTAGTCGCTAGTTTTAGATCAATTTCATGAGATTGCGTATTTCACTGTTTTGACCACATTTTGTGGCATATTGCTTATATTTTTATATCATTTTTATGAAATTACGCATTTCACTATTTTTGTCTCATTCAGTGGGCTATAATTTTGTATTTCACTGTTTTTGCCTTATTTTCTGTCATATAGTCCAAAGTTTTTAGTAATTTTCGTGAAATTTTGTATTTCATTATTTTCAATTGATTTTGTGGCTATAGTCCACAATTTTCGACTATTTTCGTCAAATTTCGTATTTTACTGTTTTAGCATCATTTGGTGGGCTAAGTCCACTTTTTTGGGGGGAATTTTTGTCAAATTCCGTATTCCACAGTTTTGGCCTAATTTTGTGGGTTATATAGTCCATAGTTTTCAACCATTTTGAAATTTTTTATTTCACTGTTTTGACCTCATTTTGGGAACTATAGGTTCACAGTTTTCTGCAAATTTCGTGAATTTTGTATTTCAATTTTTTTGCCTCATTTTCTGTAATATATTCCATAGTTTTCGGCCATTTTCTTCACACGTGCTACTGAAAACTTTCCCTTGGTAGATTTTTCATCTAGCATGGTTGTTATCAAGTTGGATAATTTTCGTACTTTACTGTTTTCACCTGGTTTGGATGGCTATAATCAACAGTTTTTTGCTATTTTCGTCAAATTACGCATTCCATTGTTTTGGCTATTTTGGTACACTTTTTCCAGTCATTTTCGTCAAATTTTGTATTTATCTATTTTGGCCTAATTTTGTGAAATGTCTTATTTATCTATAGTCCACATTTTTCAGACAATTTCGTGAAATCTCATATTTCGGTAGTTTCTACCTCATTTGTAGGCTATAGCCCAAAATTTTCGGACATTTTCTCCAAATTTCATATTTCACTATTTCGGCATCATTTTATAGAATACAGTTTTCGGCTATTTTCATGAAATGTAGTATTTCACTATTTTGGCATCATTTTGTGGGCTGTGTAGTTCACTGTTTTCGGGCAATTTCGTGAAATATCGTATTCACTATTCTTAGGACATTTTCTAGGCTATAGTCCCCAATTTTTGGCCAATTATGTTAAATTTCGCGTTACACTAGTTTTTCCACTTTTCGGGGCTATGGTCCATTACTGTCAGCTATTTCCGTGAAATTTCGTATTTTACTGTTTTGGCCTCATTTTGTGGGTTATAAGTCCACGTTCTGGGTCATTTTCGTTAAATTTTCTATTTCACTGTTTTGACATCATTTTGAGGACTACATAGTCCACGGTTTTCAGCTATTTTCGTAAAATTTCGTATTTCACTATTTTGGCTTCAATTTACGGGTAGTCCACAATTTTTACCAATTTCGTGTAATCTCGTATTTCACTGTTCTATCAACATTTTTTGGGATATAGTCCACAGTTTTTAGCAAATTTCGTTAAATTCGTATTTCACTCTTTGACCACTCTTTTTTACCCATTTCGTGAGATTGCGTATTTCACTATTTTGGCCGCATTTGGTGAGCTATTGCCCATTGTTTTTGACCATTTTAATGAAATTTCGTAATTTATAGTGTTGGCCTCATTTTGTAGGCTAGTCCACCGTTTTCGACCAATTCTGTGAAATATCGTATTTGACTGTTCTGGCAGTATTTTCTGGGCTATAGTCCACAGTTTTGGGCCTATCGTTTCGCACGAAAGGAAGAGAAGAACGGACCGGTATTTTTCTCTATCGAATAGAACTGGAAGAGGCGCCCGAAGGAAGGAGAATGAAAAAACAAAAACAACATAATGAGTAAATTAGTTCTGACGTTGAGTCACGTGGTAGTTAGGAAAAAATTGATTTGCAGATCGATTGTAGCACTTTGTAGATGGTGTCTTTCGGTAGTCTTATGCTATTTTTTGCTATTCTCAATTTAAGAGCTTTGTTTCATGATATTTCGTGTTTCACTATTTTGGCCACTTTTCGTAGGTTGAAGTCCACAGTTGTAGGACAGTTTCGTGAGATTGCGTATTTCACTGTTTTAGCCGTATTTTGTTGGCTATTATCCACAGTTTTCGGTCATTTTCATGAAATTTCTTATTGCGCTGTTTGGCCTCATTTTCTAGGCTATAAATTCCACGGTTTTATGAAATTTTCGTTAAATTTTGTATTTTACTATTTTAGCCTCATTTTGTGAGTAATAGGTTCACAGTTTTCGACGAATTTCATGAAATTATTTATTTAACTATTTTAGCCACATTTTCTAGCATATAGTCCACTATTTTCAGTCATGTTCATGCAATTTTGTATTTCACTGTTTCCGTCTAGTTTAGTTGGATATAGTCCACAATTTTTGGTCATTTTTCATCAAATTCTGTATTTCGCAGTTTTTGCCTCATTTTATGAGCAGCAGTCCACATTTTTCGGTCCTTTTGCCAAATTTTGTATTTCACTGTTTGGCTTCATTCTGTGGACTATAGTCCAAAGTTTTCGGCTATTTTCATGAAATTCCATATTTTACTGTTTCAGCTTCAATTTGTATATATTTCATAGTTTTCAGACAATTTCATGAAATCTCATATTTCACTTGTTTTTTGTTCATTTTACAGGTTTTAGTCCACAGTTTTTGGACATTTTCTTCAAATTTCGAATTTCACTATTTTTACCTGATTTTGTGGACAATAGTCCACAGTTTTTGGCTGCTTTCGTGAAATTTCGTATTTTACGGTTTTTGCCTCATTTTATGAGCTATAGTCCATAGTTTTGTTGGCCTCATTTTTAGTTTATATTCAACAGTTTTGGTCATTTTTGAATATTTTGTATTTCACTATTTTTGCCTAATTTTTTGGGCTACAGTCCACTGTTTTGGCCAATTTTGATAAATTTCGTATTTCACTGTTTGTTAACTTTTTGTAGGCTTTAGCCCACAGATTTGGGCTATTGTATGTCACTATTTTGGACACACTTTGTTCGCCATATAATCCACAATTTTCATTCGTTTTCGTTAATTTTCATAATTCACTATTTTGGCCTTGTCTTATGGGCTATATTGTTCACAGTTTTTTGTCTTTTTTTATAAATTTCATATTTCATTGTTTTGGTGACATTTTGTGGGATAAACATAGTTTTCATTCAATTCCGTGAAATTTCGTATTTCACTGTTTTTGCCGGATTTTGTGAGCTATAGTCCATAAATTTTAGACAATTTCGTGAAATATCGTATTTCACTATTCTGACAACATTTTTGGGGCTATTGTACACAGTTTTGGCAAATTACGTAAAATTTTGTATTTCACTATTTTGGCCACTTTTTGTGGGCTATAGTCCCTAGTTTTAGACCAATTCTGTGAAATTTCGTATTTCACTGCTTTGACCTCTTTTTTTGTATTTTGTATTTCACAGTTTTCGACTGATTTCATGAAATTTAGTATTTTACAGTTTTGCCTTCATTTTATAGTCCACGGTTTTTGGACAATTTCGTGAAATCTCATATTTCACAAGCTTTTGTCTCATGTTATAAGAAATATTTCACAGTTTTCGGTCATTTTCTTCAAATTTCGTAATTCACTATTTTGTCCTCAATTTGTGGGCTATAGTACATTGTTTTTGGCTATTTCACTATTTTTCGCTACATTTGCAAGGCTATTCTCTAGAGTTTTCGACCATATTCATCAATTTTATAATTCACTATTTCGGCCTCGTCTTGTGGGCTCTAATCTACAGTTTTCGATCATTTTTTAATTTCATATTTCACCGTTTTCACAATATTTTGTGGGCTATAGTCCATAGTTTTCGTCCAATTCCGTGCAATTTTGTATTTCACAGTTTTAACATCATTTTGTGGGCTATAATCCACAGTGTTTAGCTATTTTCGTAAAATCTTGTATTTGTTGTATTGGCCTCATTTTACAGGCTATAGTCCAAATTTTCAGCCATTTTCTGCATATTTTGTGTTGCAATGTTTTGGCATGATTTTGTGGGCTACAATCTACAAGTTTTGGCCAATTTTAAATCTCATATTTCACTGTTCTGTCAACAATTTTTGGCAAATTTCAATAAATTTTGTATTTCACTGTTTGGACAACTTTTTTTGGGCTATAGTCCACAGTTTTAGATCAATTTCGTGAGATTGCGTATTTCACTATTTTGACCAAATTGGTAGGCTGCTCATAATTTTCTACTATTTTCGTGAAATTTTGTATTTCGCTATGTTGGCCTCATTTTGTGGGCTAGTCCACAGTTTTTGGTCAATTTCGTGAAATATTGGATTTCATTGTCCTTGCAAAAAAAAATTTGTCTGTAGTCAGATTTTTGGCAAATTTCATGAAATTTCATGTTACATTGGTTTGACAACTTTTTGTGGGCTACAGTCTACAGTTTTAGACCAATTTCATGAGATTGTGTACTTCACTTTTTTTGCAGCATTTTGTAAGCTATGTGCACAATTTTCGGCAATTTTCGTAAAATTCCATATTTCACTATTTTATATTCATTCTCTGAGTTATAGTGCACAGTTTTCGTGTATTTTCGTGAAATTTTGTATTTCACAATTTTAGCCTCATTTTCGGAGCTATAGGTTCACAATTTTATGCGAATTTCATGAAATTTTGTATTTCATTGTTTTCGCCTGGTTTTTTAGGATATAATCCACAATATTCGATCTTTTTCGTCAAATTTCGTATTTCATAGTTTTGACTTCTTTTTGTGGGTTGTGGTCCACTGTTTTGACCATATTTTGTGTATAGCTCACAGTTTTCAGACAATTTCGTGAAATTTTGTATTTCACTTATTTTTGCCTCATTTTACAAGCTATAATCCACAGTTTTCAGCAATTTTCTTCAAATTTCGCATTTCACTAATTTGGCCTCATTTTGTGGGTTCCACAATTTTCGGCTATTTTTGTGAAATCTCGTATTTAACTATTTTGACCTCATTTAGTGGGCTATAATCCACAGTTTTCAATCAATTTCATGAAATATCGTATTTCACTGTTCTAACAACATTTTCTGGGCTACCGTCCACAGTTCTGGACCAATTTCGTAAGATTGCATATTACACCATTTTGGCCGAAAATTTCGTATTTCATTATTTTTGCCTCATTTTGTAAACTATATAGTCCACAATTTTCGGCCTTTTTCCTAAAATTTGGTATTTCACAAATTCGGCCTAATTTTGTGAGCGACAATTCACAGATATTTTCATGAAATTTCGTATTTCACTATTTTAGCTACATTTTGTGGGCAATCGTCCAAAGTTTTTTTTCTAATTTCGTGAAAATCTAGTATATCATTATTCAGTCAACATTTTATGGGCTATAGTGAACAATTTGTGGCCATTTTCGTTAAATTCCATATTTCACTCTTTTGGCCACTTTTGTTTGGCTATATAGTTCATAGTTTTTTTCCCAATTTCGTTGTCACATTTGGGGGTTATTACCCAAAACTTTTGACCATTTTAGTAAATTTTTGTATTTCACTATGTTGTCCTCATTTTTTGAGCGAGTTCACAGTTTTCGACCAATTTTGTTAAATATCGTATGTGACTGTTTTGGCAATATTTTCTAGGCTGTAGTCCACAGTTTTTGTCAGTTTCCTGAAATTTCGTATTTTATTATTTAACCATTTTTTTTGTGGGCTATAGTCCACAGTTTTAGGACAATTTAGTGAGATTGCCTATTTCACTTTTTGGCAGCATTTTGTAAGATATAGTCCATAATTTTCGGTTATTTTGGTGAAATTTCGTATTTTGATATTTTAGTAGATTTTAAAGGTTATACAGTCCACAATTTTTAGTCATTTCCGTAAATTTTGTATTTCACTATTTTGGCCTCGTTTTGTGAGCTAAGGGTCACATTTTTCTGCGAATTTTGTGAAATTTTATGTTTCACTGTTTTCGCCTCAATTCATGGCATGAAGTCCACAAATTTTGGATATTTTCGTGAAATTTCGTATTTCACTATTTTTGCATGATTTGTGGGATTTAGTCCACTGTTTTCGAACATTTTCCTGAATTTTCGTATGTCACTATTGTGTCCCTATTTTGTGTAGAGTCCACGGTTTTCGGACAAATTCGTGAAATCTCGTATTTCACTTATTTTTGCCACATGTTATAAGCTATAGTCCACAGTTATCGGCCATTTTCTTTAAATTTCATATTCACTATTTTGCCTCATTTTGTGGGCTATATAGTCCATAGTTTTCAGATATTTTCGTGAAATTTCGTATTTTACAGTTTTCGGTCATTTTTTGTGAAATTTCGTATTTCGATGTTTTAGCCTCATTTTGTTGGTTATACAGTCCACAGTTTTCGGTCAATTCTGTAAATTTTGTATTTCACTATTTTGGCCTCATTTTGTGAGCTATATGTTCACAGTTTTCTGCAAATTTTGTGAAATTTTGCATTTCACTATTTTCGCCTCATTTCATAATCCACAATTTTGGGACATTTTCGTGAAATTTCGTATTTCGCTGTTTTCGCCTAATTTTGTGGGATTTAATCCACTGCTTTCGGTCTTTTTTTTTGTGAATATTCGTATGTTTTTTTTTTTGCCACATTTTGTGTATAATCTATTGTTTTCGGACAATTTCGTGAAATCTCGTATTTCACTTATTTTAACCTCTTTTATAAGATATAGTTCACACTTATCGACCATTTTCTTTAAATTTCGTATTCACTATTTTTGTCTCATATTGTGGGCTATAGTCCACATTTTCGGATATTTTCATGAAATTTCGTATTTCACTATTTTTGCCTCATTTTGTGGGTTATGGTCCACAGTTTTTGGCTCATTTTGTGCAATATCGTATTTCACAATTCTGTCAACATTTTATGGGCTATAGTCCACTGTTGTTGGCCAATTATGTGAAATTTTGTATTTTATTGTTTTGACACTTTCTGTGGGCTATATTCCACAGTTTTGGACCAATTTCATGAGAATGTGTTTTTAACTGTTTTGGTCGAATATTTTATATTTCACTGTTTTGGCCTCATTTTGTAGACATTCATGGAATTTTGTATTTCACTGTTTTGGCCTCCTTTTCTGGCATATTACCATAGTTGTTAGTCATTTTTGTTAAATTTCGTATTTCACTGTGTTGGCTAATTTTTTTGGGCTATATAGTCAGTTTTTAGCCATTTTCGTCAAATTTCATAATTCACTCTTTTGGCCTCTTCTTGTGTATTGTCCACAGTTTTCGATCATTTTTCGAATTTCATATTTCACTATTTTGGTCACATTTGAGAGCTATAGTACACTGTTTCCGGTCCTTTTCATTAAATTTTGTATTTAACTGTTTTGCCTCATTTTGTGGGTATAGTCCACAGTTTTCGGCCATTTTTGTGAAATTTCGTATTTCATGGTTTTGACCTCGTTTTATGGGCAATAACCACAGTTTTTGGCGAATTTTGTGAAATTACTTATCTTGTTGTTTTGGCCACCTTTTGTGGGCATACTCCACTGTTTCTTGGCAATTTCTTGAAATTTCGTATTTCACTGTTTTGGCCTCATTTTGTGGTTTATTGTCCATAATTTTCTGTCATTTTTGTGAAATTTCATATTTTGCTTTTTTGGACACATTTTATAAGCTAGTCCACAGTTTTTTTTGGCAAATTTCGTGAAATTTCGCATTTCACTATTTTGTCCACATTTTGTAGACAAAATCCGTAGGTTTCGGCAATTTATATGAAATTTCATATTTCACTATTTTGGCCTTATTTTATGAGCTACAGTCCACTGTTCTTGGCCATATTCGTTGAATTTCGAATTTCCCTGCTTTGACCTCATTTTATAATTCACAATTTTCTGCGAATTTCACTGTTCTAGCCTCATTTTCTAGGCTATAGTCCACAGTTTTCGGACATTTCGTCAAATTTCATATTTCACTATTTTGGCCACATTTTGCTCATTATATTCCACAATTTTCAGTTATTTTCTTTAAACTTCTTATTTTACTGTTTTTGCTTCATTTTGTGGGCCACTATAGTCCACATTTTGCTTACTATAGTCCAAAGTCTTTGGCCAATTTAGTGAAATTTCCCATATCACTGTTCTGTCAACATTGTATGGGTATAGTTATAACACCCTGCAAAATTGAACTATGACAATTTTTTTCCGCACGTGTTATACATGTGTATTTTACCGTTACAGATAATATCTGTAATATTATATTTTTCGTATTTTGTATTTTTATTTTATAAATATCTTTCCAATCTTTCGAATTCATTTTGATCTCTTATTTGAACCCAACTCAAATATTTTCTGACCCATTCTAAAATTTCAAATTTAATTGATTCAGTATAAGAATGTTGATTTATCGTATTATCGAATATTCAACTTTGCTACTTAAAAATTTCTTGACCTTGCACTGAGAATTCGACCTCTCCTCGTTGAAATTGAGAAACTTTATACATGAAAATCGTAGCCCATCGAGTCTAGAATCCAGAACATCTTGCGGTTTCTCAATCTGATTTATAGGTTGTAAGTTATTTTAAATCTAAGTTGTCCCTTAATCCTAACTCCTAATCCTAATTAAATCCTCTAATCCTAATCCAACAGTAAACTATCACACCCCCAACTACATTCTACGGCATTAACTGCCCACCTCCCTACTAATCCTACTCTACTGTCTCCACCTCCTCCTACAAACAACACCAAGGTACTGTTCTTTTTTTTTGCTCTTATAAGAGGTTACCTCTTATAAGAGATTTACAGTAAGAGCCTCTCGTAAGAGCCTCTTTTTGAGGTGTTCTTTTTATATAAAAATAACCTCTTATAAGAATCTCTTATAAGAGATTTCTGTTCTTTTTTCACCTCTTACAGGAGCCTATATTACCCCAAAGTATAAAAATAGTGAGATGAAGGACAAGAAAAGATAAGTTCAAATTACCAATATATAAACTAGTTTATTGGCAAGTTAAATTCACAAATCAGTGCAAATCATCAATTATAATTCCGGGCTACTATAGACTTTTAATTAGTATGAAAATTAGTATGTATAAATATAAATAATAATAATTTGTTTCAAAGAAGTTGGATTAAAAAAAATTAAGGTCAATGGGCCAATATAAATTCTCCCTTAGCTGTTAAAAAAAAAAAAAAAAAAAAAAACCCTTACCGGCTGCAGGATTTGAACATGGTGGCATCATAACAGGATAAATCAACTAGCCACAACTCAAGTAATGTACTTATTGGACGTAAATATATATATCTTTAAATAAATTAGTGTTTCGACAGCATCCCTAACGTAATTGTTCGAGATTGTGAAGAATGAATTCCCACACTTTTTCTAGGATAGCATATTACAGTCAACTACGTATATGATTACACTTTTTCTAGGATAGCATATTCCGGGCTACTATAGACTAATATATAAACTAGTTTAATTAGTTACAATTATAATATAGACTTTGGGGTAATATAGACTTTTTAAGTGATAGAAGTCTTATAAGAATTTGAAAGAGACTATTAGAAGTCTTTTAGGCTTATAAGAGATTTTGAGAAAAATGTCTTATAAGAGGTAAAAAAAGAACATTAAAAAAATTCTTGTAAGAGGTGGACCACCTCTTACAAGAGGTAAATCTCTTATAAGAGGAGAAAAAGAACACTACCCAAGTCTTCTTTTTCCATCTTTTTCTCCTTTCCTATATAACTCTATATCCTATCCTATAGCTAAACCCTCACAAGCACATGCAGCACTCCCTCGCACCCCTATAAATACATTTCTAGACTCACTCAATCACTTACTATCTCACGCATCCTCTCTCTCTTATATATTATACTAGTAATTTGCACGTGCGATGCACGTCTTAATAAATATAGTTTTTTTAAATAAAAATTTAGACATAATCTGGATTTGAACTTAGAACCTCCTTTATAATAGTTATGCACGTGTTTTGCACGGGTTGGTAGATTGACAAAATATTTACAAATGACACTAAGGTCTTCTTCCATTATAATATTAGAAATAGGAGTATTTCGTAAAATAGTGGGGGTATATGCTAATTTTCACATTTTAAATGGGGGCATTTGCTAAAATATCCCTTTTTAGGAGCTGCACGTACATCACACGGGTATGTTTGGTGGATTTAGTTTGTCGTATATTGCACGTGTTTACTCAGTTACAAAATTAAAATTAGGGTTTGTTTGTTTACAACCCCAACTCTCCCATTAAAATAGTAGAGATATATAATATAGATATACACACAGTACTCACCCCTATTCATCTTCTTCTTTGTTCTTCTTCTTCTTCGACGAAACCCACGCCACCACTCCTCGCCACTGCCTTCGACTGCCTCTCCGAGCCCCACTCGCAGCCACCACCTTTTCCCCTCGCCGTCGATCACCATCGCCACCTGCATCCACTCCTCACCGCTACCCCGTCACCCCGAGCTCATCTCTTCACCTCTACCATCGCCGTCCCGAAACTCCATCGAAACACCTCGCCATCGCCGTGCTCACCTCCACCTCGTCAACTCCACCCCCAACCACCTCCACCATTGCCGCTCAACCTCCAAGCTCCCCTTCATCACCACCACCATCACCATCGCCAACCACCACTACCCCATCACCACTACCGCCGAAGCTCCGTCTCCATCTTCGTCACCATCACAGCTCCTCGCCATTGTCGCCAAGCTCCCTCCCTACACCTTCGACCAGCTCGCGCCTCGCCGTTGCAATCGACCTCCGAAACCCGAAGCTTGTCTACCGATCGCCCACTCCTCGCCATTGCCGCCGCTCACTGCCACCATCGCCAACAACCACAACCGCAACCATCGCTGCCTCCAACGACCTCCACCGCAACCCCCAAGCCTCGTCGCTGCCTTCTCCCGCCAGTCACCCTCTCCTCCTCTCCTCCTCGCTGCATTTCTCCACCTCGACAACTCGAGCCTCCCGCCGAAGCTCCGCCTTGCCGTCGCCTCCCGCCGTTGCACCTTCGTCTCGCCGCCAACTCCATCCTCTGTCTCTCTCTCTCACTCTTGTTCTCTCTGTCTCATTTCTTTCTCTCTCTCTCTCTAAGTCAGTCTCCCTCTCTAGCTCTCTCTCTCCTACTCTGCTATAAATGAGCAATTGATTATGTGGTATGCATGTGATGCATTGGACAACTAACCCTTTTAATGATTTTTCAATCACATGTATGTCACATCATCAATTGCTTATTTACTAAATGTGCAAGTTGCTCATACCCCTTTTTTCCTATATATATACTAGTGTAATGCACGTGCGATGCACGTAGGGAAAATGGGGAGGGGAATGAAAAGGACCAAAAAAAATTTACCAACACGTGCGCTGCACGTGTTGACACACACACACTAAGGAATAAAAAATTGTTTATTTGTTTACAACCCCATCTCTCCCATTATAATATATATATATATATATATATATATATATATATATATATATATATATAATTTTCATTTCGTTCGCTTCCCGAATTCGACGAACAGTTGCGACCCGTAGAGCCATTGTCGTTGTTCGTGTTGTTATCGTCTTCAAATTGATCGTAGAATCGATCAAAACCAGAAACGATAAAAAGTGGGTAACAACTTTAACCAATTCTTTTTATATTGAAGAATGTGTGCATGCTAGATAATTTCGAAAACAAAGTAAGTGGATAACAACTTTAACCAACTCTTTTTATATTGAAGAATGTGTGCATGCTAGATAATTTCGGAAACAAATAAGTGGGTAACAACTTTAACCAACTCTATTTTTATTATAGGATGTATGCATGCTAGATGATAAATTGAGTAATCCTGCTTAGATTGTGTATGAATGTTGTTGGTGTTAATTGCTGTTAATTAATTGGTGAGATTATGATATAATTATCTTAGAAACGTTATTATTATTCTGTCCGAAATTTTGATCTCACTTCATAAAATCGTTTCTATTTAAATACATGGATTATTAGATTGAAACTTCTGTGTGTGTATCATGTATGTGTGTACAATATCTCCTCAAAATTTCATAATTTTTTGGATGTCGTTTGGTATTTAAATAAATACTGAATACATTACTGGTTTAGAAATGAAACAGAATTTATTTCATGATTCTGGCTGAATATCATACTTATTTCATTTTGAGTCTAAGAAATCCAATTTCGAAGAAGTGTGGGATTTTCTGTGATTTTTTTTAAAAATAGCAAGAGCTGCGATTTCTGGAATCTGAACCTACTGTCTTGAAAATGGTTTTAAACAGATTTAATTGGGTCGAAACTAGAAGTTCTTAACTACAATGTTGTAGTAGACTCATTGAGGTTTCACATGAGACTAAGAAATTAATTTTCTCGCAAGTATTGAAATTTATATAATTATTGGAAGTTGTATTCACCTGTCAAGGGGACACGTGCAGCGTTGTCTCGACTGTTAATTTCTAAGATCTAGTGTTAAGAACGGGGGTGCGGATGTATAGGCCGTAAACCCCACTTAGGGGATGGACCCATAAGTATCCGTTGATGTTCTATGTTATCGAATACGAATGAGGCGGAGCAGGTAATACCTGCCAGGGCATCTTATAATCGTGATAACTTTTAGTGAGGTCCGGAAGCACAGAGAGACCGCTAGGGCTGGGCACCATTATTGATGCTCAGAAGTGGAGAAAGACCGCTAGGGTTCGGGCAGGGTGGAATATGTAAGACCGGGAGTGGAGAGAGACCACCAGGGTTGTGCATCATTATAGATGCTCAGGAGTGGAGAAATACCATAGGGTTCCGGCATGACCACTACCGACTGCAGTAACGAAATTGGACCGAACAACTGCAACCTTACTAGTCACTAGATAAATGTCAGAAACAGTGTAGAATACATGAGTATGTATTGCATAATGAGGGATTGAACCCTGTAATGAGAAGAAACGCTAGTAGCTTGCATTCGGAAAATATGTTTTATGGGCGGCATATCGTTCTAAACAAGCGTGCATTAAAAAGAGCATATTTGGATTGTGCATGTTTTCCTGATAAATATATATTTAATGCTTTAATAAATTGTTTATACACACTCATATGACATCGTATATTTTACTATTTCCTGTTTACATTTATTGATTTTAGTTTTATTTCTATTATGCTATGTATGTTGTTATATTATTTTTGGAGTTAGTCAAAGCAATTGTGATTCTTACCGTCAGTCTCACACGCTGACGAACCCACAGATTGTGTTGTGCAGGTAAGAGTACATGGAGTTTAAGCATAGAGTTGTGACATCTTGTGCCCATCATCTTATCAATCCAAGAGGTTTGGATTTATAGTAAGATTTCTGCATTTTCCTATATTATATTATGTTTATGTACTCAATTGAAGGAAAAGATTTCTGGGTGTGTGACGATTTTCTTGTATATGGAAGTCAGGGCGTTACAATAGTCCACAGTTTTCGATAATTTCATTAAATTTTGTATCTCACTGTTTCGGCCAAGTTTTGTGGGCTGTCAACTATTTTAAACCAATTTTGTGAGATTGCATATTTCATTATGGCCACATGTGGTGGGCTATTGGTCACAATTTTTGATCATTTTCATGAAATTTCATATTTCATTGTGTTGGCCTCATTTTGTAGGCTAATTTTATGAAATGTTGTATTTCACTATTCTGTCAATATTTTCTAGGCTATAGTCCACAGTTTTTTGTCAATCATGTGAAATTTTGTATTTCACTATTTTGGCTATTCTTTGTAAGTTATCCACATTTTTAGACCAAATTTATTAGATTCCGTATTTCACTGTTTTGGCTTTAAAAAATCGAATTTTATTGTTTTGGACTCATTTTGTAGGCTATATAGTCCACAATTTTCCACCATTTTCGTGAAAATTTATATTCCGCTTTTTTAGCCTCATTTTGTGAGCAATTTACAGTTTTCTACAAATTTCGTGAAATTTTGTATTTCACTGTTTTTCCATATTAGTCTATTGTTTTTGGCCATTTTCTTGAAATTTCATCTTTCACTGGTTTTTTGCCTTGCTTGGGCTATAGTCTATAGTGTTCGGCCATTTTTCATCAAATTTTGTAATTCACTATTTTGGCATCGTCTTGTAGGCTACAGTGCAAAGTTTTCGGTCATTTTTTAATTTTGTATTTCGCTATTTTGGCCACATTTTTTGACTATATTACATGGTTTTTCGTTTATTTCCATAAAATTTCATATTTCACTGTTTTGACCTCATTTTGTGGGATATAGTCAGTTTTCGGATCATTTTCGTAAAATTTCATATTCGCTGTTTTGGCCTCGTTTTTTTCAGTGATTTTTGTTAAATTTCGGGTTTAACTGTTTTAGCCATAGTACACAATTTTCGGATAATTTCATGAAATATCGTATTTCACTGTTCTTTCGACATTTTGTGGGCTATAGTTCCTAGTTTTTTTTTTTGCCAATTTTTTGAAATTTTGTATTTCATTGTTTTGGCTTAATTGTGGGCTATAGTACACCGTTTTCGGCTATTTTTGTTAAATATTTTATTACACTGTTTTGACCTCATCTTGCATGCCATAGTCCAAGTCTTCATTTGTTTTCGTGAAATTTCGTATTTCACCACACGTGCTTCATTTTATGAGCTTAGTCCAAAGCTTTTTGCCAATTTAATGAATATCTCGTATTTCACTGTCCTATCAGCATATTATATGGGCTAGTCCACAGTTTTTTGGCTAATTTCGTTAAATTTAGTATTTCACAATTTTGGCCACTTTTTTTGGGGCTATTGTCCACAGTTTTAAAGAAATTCCATGAGATTGCATAATTCACTATTTCAGACATTTTGTGGGTTGCCCACAATTTTCGACCATTTTAGTGAAATTTTGTATTGCACTATGTTGGCCTCATTTTGTAGGCTAGTCCACAGTTTTCGACCAATTTTGTGAAATATCGTATTTGACTGTTTTGGCAACATTTTATGGGTGTCTACAGTTTTTGTCCAATTTCATGAAATTTTGTATTTCATTGTTTTGGCAAATTTTTTTGTGCTATAGTCCCTAGTTTTAAAACCAATTTTGTGCGATTGTGTATTTCACTGTTTTTGGCCACATTTTATAGTTCCCAGTTTTCAGTCATTTCTATGAAATTTTGTATTTTGCTGCTTTGCCCTCATTTTGTGTGCTATAGTCCACCGTTTTTTTGTATTTTACTGTGTTTGCCTCATTTTGTTGGCCATAATTTTCAGCCAATTTCGCGAAATATCGTATTTAAGTTCCTTGGCAACATTTTCTGGGCTGTAGACAATAGTCCACAGTTTTTGCTCATTTTCATGAAAATTTGTATTTCACTATTTTTGCCACTTTTTGTGTATTAATAGTTTTAGAACAATTTCTTGAGATTGCATATTTCAATGTTTTTACCGCATTTTGTAGGCTATTGTCCAAAATTTTTTGTCATTTTCATTAAATTTCGTAGTTTACTTTTTTGGTCTCATTTTTTGGGTCATATAGTACACAGTTTTCAGACATTTTCGTGAAATTTTGTATTTTACTATTTTTGTTTCATTTCATGAGCTACAATTCACAATTTTCTATGAATTTCGTGCTATTTCATATTTTACTAATTTACCTCATTTTCTGTTCTAGAGTCTGCAGTTTTCGATCATTTTTGTGAAATTTCATATATCACTGTTTTGACATCATTTTGTGGGCGTATGCCTATGGAAAGAAAAGTCACGAAAAGCGATCCAGTTCACAGTTTTCGAATATTTTCATGAAATTTCATATTTCACTATTTTGACCACATTTTGTAAGCTACAGTCCAAAGTTTTTGGTTATTTTTGTCAAATTTCGTATTTCACTATTTTGGCATCGTCTTATATGTCCATAGTTTTCGGTCATTTTCGTGAAATTTCGTATTTCACTGTTTTGACCTCATTTTGTGAGCTATATAGTCCAAAGTTTTTAACGATTTTCATAAAATTCCGTATTTCACTGTTTTCACCACATTTTCTGGGCTATAGTTCACGGTTTTCGGCTAGTTTCATGAAATATTGTATTTTACTATTTTAACCTTATTTTGTGGGCTATATAGTCTACAATTTTCAGCCAATTTTGTCATATTTTGTATTTCACTGTTTTCAACCATTTTATGTTGTTGTCGAGAAGTTCTAGATTTGACATTTTTAACAAACTTTCATGAGTTAGCGCACTGCATTGGTACTGAGATATTTTGAACTTCAGTGTTTTGCTCATTTTTTTATAGGTTATGGTCCACCATTTTATCTGATTTAGAGAATTTGGAAATTCTCTATTTTACGCATTTTTCATGGGCTATAGGTTCACTCTTTATTGCCGAGTTCTAGAAATTTCTTCTGTGTTCTATAGACTACAATCAATTTTTTTTTGTTGCCAATTTTGACATATTTTGAATTTCAGTGTTTTCGCCAATTTTTATGGGTTATATATATATTTTTTTATTTTATTTGTTGGGTGCTGTTTTTGGGAAATTTAAACATTCACTATTTTATCAGTTTTAACGAAAGATATCCATTGTGTTTTCCTAATTTTGAGAATTTTCTGAATTACACTGTTTTGACCAAGATATTTGGCTATCGTCCTCTTTTTATAACTCATTTTCAAGATATTTTGAATTTTGGTGTTTTTTGCAAACTTTTATGACCTATATAGTACATACATTTCAGTTTTCAAAAAAACTAAAAAAAACTTAATTCACTACTTAATCAAAATTTGTGAGTTATAGTCTCTACTTTTTTTTATTGAAAAATTCTAAATTTTATATTTTGAACCAATTTTACTAGACAATCTTAAAGTAGTTTTTGTCTCAACTTATTTGCAATCAAAGAGTATGTTGAGCCAAAACCACATTTTCTAAATTGCTATTTGTCACCCCTGCTCACATACCTACTTTTTTGTTAAAATCTTTATACATACCCAGTTTTAAGAGCATCCACAGTCATGCTTTACTAAAACTAAAACTAGTGTAATGCACGTGAGGAAAATGGGGAGGGGAATGAAAAGGACAAAAAAAAACTACCAACACGTGCGCTGCACGTGTTGACACACACACACACACTAAGGAATAAAAAATTATTTATTTGTTTGAACCCCAACTCTCCCATTAATATAGTAGATATACATTTTCGCATATTATACATATAGCAAAGCTTGTTTGCTGTAGTGGTAAAATGCTATATATATAGCCCAAAAAAAACATCGGACGGAAAGTTCCGCCCTAAGCAAAAAAAAATTCCGGCCATTTTAGAATAATTTATTTGATTATTTTAATAATTTTAATAATTAAAAAAAGAAAAACAATAAATAAACAAAATGGTTGGACGCTCCGTCCAAGCCAAAAGGAAATATGGGCTATTTGAGGGACGGCACTTGCAGTGCCGTCCGAGGAAAAAATGAAAAGAAAAAAAAAATCGGGACAGAAAGTGAAGTTGCGTCAGAAAATTTTTAAATGAATTTTTTCCGTGGGACAGAAAGTAGAGTTACGTCCTGTATAATATGCATATCTCTCAAATTCACTCTCATTTATAGTAACCTACCGTCGATATTTATGCATAAAATTTATAAATATCAAATGAACATTTTCCTATAAAATATATTTTATGCATAAATAACCAGCAAAACAAAACTCCAATGCTAAAACAAACATTTTTCTTGGAATCACGTCAAATAAAGCTTAAGTCACATCAGTACACTTTCAAGCAGAGTCACATCAGTAACTGTTGACCATATAGTATATCATCAAATTCGGTAACCAAATTAATTACAGTACTGCTACAACAAACAATAATAGTGTTTTAAAAAAGGGAAAAGGATAGCGAAAGCGAAAGCGAAAGCGAAGAGCATCATACACTCACCCTCTTCCACAAGCCAAAGGAGCCATTAAAAGGGAAGGGAAGGGAAGACCAAATCCAAATCCAAATCCAAATCCAAATCTCAAAGGCATATATGTCAGATCTAGAAAGAACCAAGTCCAGCCCCCCTTCCTTGCTGTCGACGTTGGTAATGAAAGCGCTGAGCAAGCGGCGCACGTGGGCCATCCTCTTCCTGGCCGTCTACGCCGTCCTGCTCTCCTCTTCCTGGAACCTCCTCCTCTCCGTCCACTCCTGGTACAATCATTCCACAACCAACACCGCTTCAACACTTGTTTACGCCTCCCTTTTGTACGGTGCTGTCTTCGGCTTGCTCTCCATGGGCGCCGCCCTCGCCGTCGCCGTCCCCGCCACTCTCGTCACCTGGATCACCGTCCTCGTCCTCCTCGCCTTCGCCGGAAGGCCCAGGACGGCGCTGGTCATGGAGGGGAGGAAAATCACTGCGGATATTGTCGGGGTCGCCTTTAGGGTTTTGATCCGGGAGGGCAATTTCGTGGCGGTTTTATCTGCGGCTTTGAGCTGTGTGGCGCTTCTCATGAGGAGAGGCCAGCAGCAACTAATAACAGATGATGATGATGGGCTTTAGATTTGTAGATGATGAGCTTTGTGGCGCTTCTCATGAGGAGGAGAGGCCAGCAGCAACTAATAATAGATGATGATGATGGGCTTTAGATTTGTAGTTCCATTTTTTCTCCTTTCCCCTCCTGTATTTTGTGCGTGTGTGTGTGTGGGGTTGTGACTACTTGTGAATTGAGGGAAGAAGCAGCAGCAGCTAACAATTGTATGATTAGTCTAATAATGTTCAGACTAATTATCAGTATGTACTATGTTACTGATCTTTGTTTTCCTAGATTTCAGGATTTTGGTAACTTGTGTCTTAAATGTAGTAATTGTTATACTTTGTGTTCTATGACAAAAAACAAAAGGAAAGCAGACCACAGCACATTGCACATACACACACAACAACCATAACTATGTTTTTTTCCCTTGAGCAAACTGCAAGTCACTGACTGCTGCAGTGCAGTTAATATATACACAAGGATGCAACAAGTAGTCTTCATGATGATTCTGGACAGAACAAACCAGTCTTCATTACAGTACTTACTAAGCAGCAGCAATCAAAATAGCAATGTACCAGCATTCGTTCCGATACCAGTATATATATATATATATATATATATATAAAACACAGATTTATGTTAGGTGAGCCTACTCCGGCTTCCCTCCAGCAATAAGATCCAGGACAGCTCGCTTAATGCTCCCACCATTCTTTATCAGTACCTTCTTGTTCAGCTCACGGTCGTAGAATCCCTGCAATTACTCTCTATTATTAGTCTCTTGTGAAGTCAAACACAAACTTGATGCTAATTTTACAGCTAGCATAAAGGCAGAGAACAATCCGAGCAACAGCACAAAATAAATTTGAAAAGAACAAGAAAAAGAATCAAGTGGGAAATAGCAGTTTGACTTGCACTAACTGCCGCAATGTTTCACTCAAAATGGGTTTTTGCTTCCTTTTCGTGTACATTTTGAATTTAAATAGCTTCAAATTCCATATGGTAAAGACTTTTCAACAAGTCCGAAAATTATGAATTTGGCAGTATTTTCAAATTTATTCAATACGACATAATATAGCTACAGGATAAATTTCACTTAACCACCCCTGGTTTAGATGGTTTGACACAACCTATGAGCCACCCTACTTGAACTTTTCCAAAAAACCACCTTACCGTTATAACTCCGTTAACTTTGGAGTGAAAAATCCCAAATACCCGTTTTAATTCTACCCCTTCTTCTCCAACCAAATCAAACCCGAAACCCATTCGCAATCCACCTTCTCCAACAAAATCAAACCCGAAACCCATCTAGTCTCATCCTCCTTCTCCAACCAAATCAAACACAAACCCCATTAGCAGTGTTGTAAACAACATTAGGCAGTGGCGGTTCGGTCAAGGGTCGCCTAGCCCCTAGACGGTTGATTATTTTTTTCTGCCGATTTAGTTAATCTCAAGTATAATTATGCAATCCAATTGCAAATATTCATCATGTTCTTATATAATGTGTAATTAAAGGGTGTTTATGCATTAAAAGAGCTTCCGCGTACAATTAATGTGTAATATGTGCAATTAAAAAAACAATTATCCAATTGTAATATGTGCAATATGTCAATATGTGTAATATGTGCTAATTTAATGTGTAATAGATGTAATATGTGCAATCTATCACCAATAATACTAAAAAAAGTAAAAATAATTTCACTACTATTCAAGATCCGTGCATAGCATATAATAGATTAATATTAGTTCTCTTATACCAAAATTCTAAATTTGAAATTCAAAGTTTCAAGTCCAATAATGACTTGACTAAGCTTACTAGTTACCTAATCTTCTAAGTCTACATATTCACCATCCGCCACATTCATAATTCTCTCGTCATCGGACTCAAATTCAACATCTTCATCTTTTTTTCAGAAAGGAAGAGCATGATTGAGGTAAGAGTAATCTGCGGGGTAATTTTTTTGTGTTATTTTATAGTATGTTTTTAAAAAAATAGAAAATGCTTGGGCATTGGACATTAGGCAAACGCTTGACCGGCGTCATGGACGCCTCCTCAACAAGACGGTGACCTAATCGCCTCTAACTGCCTTGACCACTAGCAAAGGCGGTTCGTTCTCCTCCATCCGAGCGCCTAGGTGGCCGCCATTTAGAACATTTGCCCATTAGCTCTTCACCTTGTATCTCCAAGCAAATCAAATTCAAAACTCATTAACTCTCTCCATCTTCTCCAACCAAATCAAACCCGAAACCCATCAACTCTCAACTCTCAACTCTCATCCTCCTCCAACCAAATCAAATCCAAAACTCTAACTCTCATCCTTCTCCAACTAAATCAAATCCAAAACCAACTCCCCACCTTCTCCAACCAAATCAAATCCGAAACTCATTAACTCTCTATCTTCTTCTCCAGCCAAATCAAATCCAAAACCCCAGATCTAAAATGATAATTAGAATTAAGGGTATTTTTGACCCAAAAAATACCTAATCAATCACATGACATCGCATGTTCAAATTAAGTGTACGGAGGTGGTTTATTGATTAACAGTACTCACAGAGGGTGGGTCTGTGTGATGACAGGAAAAAATAAGGTGGGTCTTGTGTCAAACCACCTAAACTGAGGGCGGTTCAGTGAAACTTATTCAGAGCTAAACTAGGTAAAAATAATAATCGAGCTCCAAGTTAGCAGAAGGTATAAAATTGCAAAGGCATATATAACTGAGGTATTAAACAAAAACTAGATGGTGGCAAGAAACAATTTCTACGAAACACAACAATATTTTATTGCAATTTAGCAAAAAAAGATCTCGTCTAAGTTTATATAGTCAGCCCATAAAGTGATTCGCAACGATTTTAAAATCAAGGGTAAGTTAACAATAGGTATCAAATTGCATAGTCATATTATATGGAAAGGGAACCACATACTTGTAGGAGGAATTTTTTCTCAAATAAAGTATGTATACTCATATGGTGAGACTTCATATTGATCCGTACCATTCATTTCGATTCTAATGTCACAAGACATATGCGTCTAAAAAATCAAATCGTTGGGACACTTATTACTTATGCATTGCATGTCCAATTTTGTATGTAACTGAAAAACATGGACAAATGATCTCCAAACCACTTCATTATAGGTTTACGTATTAGGACATAAATATCGAAGTGAACGGTGTGGATCGTCAATAGGAAGCCCCAACAAGTAGTTATAAATACTCTATAGGAGGAAATCACCTCCTACATGTATGACGCTCCCTTTTCTCATTTTCATATTATGCACAGAAAAAAATATAGCATAGCAAACTGCAAATTTGGTCAAACATTAGTTCATATAACTGCAGTTTAGCCATATGTATGTATATAAAATATAGTTTACCATTTCATGCAGCTTCGAGAGTTGTAGATCCCGTTCAGCAAAGCCGTGGAGATCATCCACAGATTGCACCAGATTATATTCGTTCCGCCTCAGAATCTCCTTGTTCAAGTCAATCTGCCGAAAGCCCATCGCCTCCAACTCCTTCAACAGTGTCTCCTCCATTGAAAGTGCATTTATGACTGGCTCCGGAACAGATTCTGGCGGCTCATCAGTAGATTGGGTATTAACTGGAGTTTCAAGCTCTGGGGATTCAGCAGAGCGACCAGTATTAGGTTTCAACTTAACATTTATTTTTAGAGGGTTCAGACGCTGATGAAAAATAGCATCACGTAGCTCATCATCTTTATCAAGGGTGACTTGGTCGCCATCTTCATCAGTATAAGTAAGGATGAGCTCAGCATCAGCACTGAACTTGAAGAGACTAATTATCTCGACTCTGAGTTTACCCATGTCATGATCCTTGCACTGCCCAATTGCATAAGCACGAATTCGCCTGAGAGTATCACCATGTTTCACCTAAACAATACACAGAAGAAAAAGGGAAATTAATTGTATTCCACGACACGGAATTTATCTAGACACTGGTCTTTTTGAGATGTTTGCTGCATATATTTCTGCTCTTCCTAGTTTTGCTAAAATCCCATGCAAACATAAGAAATGATGCAGATTATATTTTCAGTGGCTCTTAACTAGTTCCCACATAGTGAGCCACTAAGGGCTTCATTCACCCCATATGCACACTAAATCACTAATGCATTCCATCCCCAGGGTTCGCAATTGAATAAAGAATCAGAGAGGTAAAAGAAAGCAGCACACACGGCCAAGATGGTAGCAGGCAGCAGCCGACTAGTGATACAATTCCTCTCCAAAATCAGACAGTATTAGTAGAAATAATGATAACAAGAGTCATCAATTAATAATATAATTCTTCTATAAGGGTGTTTTGTGTTTGGCTCCTTGGAAGTGAGTGTTGCAAGTGTAAGTGCAAATGAGAATATAAAATAATGTGTTATGATTCCACTCAATCATTTTCTATAAACCTTTTTTTTTCAAATATTGTTTCCCTCCAAAATTATCATATAGAAGTTGGATGGAAATAATATTTGATGCAATCATTACAAGTAATTTTATATTCATATTTCCACTTGCACCTGGAAAATCCATTTGCAAGGAACCAAAAACACTCCAAATTAGATCTCCAGTTATATATTAGTAGAGATAATAACTTCTATATTAGTAGGAAATTAGAAATAATACTAAGAAAATACCAAATTCTAATGCTGATTAAGTGCATAAAAGCTATAGAGAAGCAAATCAAAGAAACGAAATGAACTAGGGAGGGGCAAATAGCAGCAAGCATACTCAAGATGCATTATATTAGCAGAAATAATTATAATATGCAGCTAAAAACTAATGACCAATTCTTCTCTAATTATAGAGAAAGTTGATATTAGTAGAAATAATAATAAAACCATGCGACCAAATTTGAAGCAAACTGATGTACCCAAGGAGCAGGGCAATGAAATGAAAAGGCCTGCTAGAATAACTCCCAACTAAATAATGCAGCTAACTCATTGTGTATATAATGTAGTCAATTGAGGCTAGGCTGACTAATCAAAACCCTACTAGACTTGCGCCTTCCAATTCCTAAAGAAATTATCCTCGTAAGTAATCTTTTTTCCCCTCTGAACAGGCTGGGACAATAAATGTTTGGATAATGTTTATCAAGATATGCAATGCAAAAAGCAGTTGAATCTTTCCATATGCATAAAAGAAATTCAAGTATTGGAAAATTCATCTGGTAGTATTGTCCAAAGGTGAATAGAGGTTTTTCTACCAATGAAGGAGATGAGATGTACACTTCATGTTACCAAAGTCATGTACACAAAATTATACATAGTTAAGAATGAGACAGCTCTTGGGCTTCTCAACTATGTGTTGGGGGATGTCAACGAACGGCGGTGGCGCAGCCGAATAGATTTGGCCAATGAGGATGGCGAGGTAGATGAGGCGAATCAATCGAACAACCAAACAAATAGATCCACCAATACAACACAAACACACGAGAAATTTATCGCGGTTAGATTTTGCTTAATCCAAAGAAAAAATATAGGAAGATATAATATTCAACTAAAAGAAACTGCAATGAGTTACAAATTCACTCAATACAAGGAATCAAACTCACTCACTAAGAACTATCGCTCAAGCCTCTCTTTACAATGGAGAAAATAATCAATGAAGTACTTCACCTCTCATATTGGAGTCTATTACAATAAATAGAAGAATAGAGATAACCCCAGGTTAGTCTTGAAACCTCAGTCGTCCGATATATCCTGTAAAAGAAGTAACTGAATAGGAGTCAACCGATCTGACTTGAAGTTGAAGATAGAGCTGAAACGATCACCAAGACCTAGGCTCAAAACGTTGTTGCAGCCGCGGTCGGTCGACTGCACCCAAGTGCAGTTACCGCACCTCACAAGTGCCCAGACCCGAGGGGTATGCAGTCGACCGCATAGTCGACTGCACAGCTCTCTGCTGCTATTGCTGCTTTGTTGCCTTGTTTCTACATTCTCCTCTCTTCGACGCATCATCCTCCGTACTTCATTCACCCTTCTTCTAACTGAACAAGTATACAAGACATAATCCTAACAACCTCCACCTTGAATTGCAATTCTAAGCAGTTAAAATCTGATTAATCGCCCGATTAATCCCCGGTTAATTGCTCATCAGAGACTAAGAGATTATTTTTTTAGCGATTTTCAATATTTCAATAGTTAGCGATTTAATCGGGTATAATCAGTCGATTAACCGATTAAATCTTCACATTTAATTTTCATGCTCGTTTGTTTCCGTGTGCACTCACCCTTCGGGCCTTCGTATCAACGATCTGAACCGTTCACATTGATCTACACGTCTAAATTAGTCTAACTATGAAAAATCAAATTATTTGAAATTTATTTGCCCATCCATCATGTCATTATAAAAAAATGATATTCAGCCATACAATTTTGTAACACTTCAATGGATGGCAAATGAATTTTAATTTTCAAATGACTTGATTTTACAAATTTAGACCGATTAGTTCCAAAAACCGATTTTAACTGCCTAGGATTGCATACAAGTGCTATCAATACGATGTGATTCATCATCTCTAAACTCTACTAAACTCCACTTGCGAACATACTTGGAACGATAGTTTCTTCGGCAAGTTTAACAAATCTTCTACCCAATCTCACCGATCAGTATACCCCCTCAAGGACACACCTTAGTAGGCGTTAACACGGAGTTGCCAACCTTCGTACGAACTCCACCTACCTCGAGGCACATGGTCTCGCGTTGATGATGCTAGTTGCAATAGACTATATGAACTTGCAGGAATATCGGGAAAATAAACAACACTTGTGCAGGTATTTCGGATCCCTCAAAATTTACACAGATTGTGTTAGCTTGGCCCAACAACTCTTTACCTTTAATCACCTCACGACGACCATGAAAAACAAACAGAACTCCACCTTGAGCTGTGTACCTATAACTGCCTGCTTCAAGAGTTTCCAAGGCCAACATATTTCGTTTCAACAGAGTAATATGTAAGACTTCTCTTAGAGTGTACATGTTCACACCTGGCATCTTCAACCCAACTATCCCCTCACCTATTACTTCGCAAATCTCTTCAGTTCTTGTTCTCATACAACACCCTATAGTAGACTCATAAGTAGAAAACAACTTTCTCTTGAAGCAAATATGAGTAGAACTCTCTAAGTCAAAAAATCAACCAGAATCCACTTCTTAAAAGTTTGAAACAAGACACAAATCACCTGATTCATAAGGGTAAATCATACTTGCAGTAGAATTTTCATCCTTGGCACTCTTCTGATTCTGCAATTTCCAACAGCCATTCTTGACATACCCTGACCTCTTGCAATATCAGCAACGGATCGATCCTTTTTGCATAGCACTTTAACTTCCAGTTGAAGGACCTTCCACTACTAAACAACTTATAGGAGTAGACGATGATTTCTAAGTCTCCTTCCTAACTTGATTTTCCTTCAATGCTTTGATTACACCATCCACCGTAATACTCACTTTGGCAAATTTACTGTGTTGCATGATAGTGATCAAATACTCGTACGAATCCAGCAGTGAATATATCAAGTTGAAAGCTTTACTTCACTTCGCGTTTATCGCCTTGAGTTCTAATAACACCTTGTTAAACTCTGTGATGTGATCTTAGAGATCGGTACCTTTTTTTCATTGATAAACGAAATAACTTTCTCTTCCAATGCATCCGATCTAATAATGACGAACCAGAATAGTCAGCTATGAGTTTTTCCCACAAACTCGTCGCTAGAGTTTCTTCAAGAAACTTGCACTAGACCTCATCCGCCAATGATAGTCAGATTAGACTTACGGCTCTTTCACAAATATCATCCCAAACATCCTCATTCATATCGGATGACTTCCTTCTTCTTAACGGCTAACTGTAGACGCTCTTGAACTAGAACATCATACATGTCCACCTTCCAAAGACTGAAGTTGATCTTTCCATCGAACTACTTGATCTTTAAAAGACTGTGACATGTTATTTTCACCAAGGGACTCGGCAACCTGAAGCTCTGATACCACTTTGTTGGGAATATCAACGAACACCGGTGACACAGCGAAATAGATTTGAGCAATGAGGATGGCGAGGTAGATGAGGTGAATCAATCGAACAACCAAACAAGTAGATCTACCAATCCCACACAAACACACGAGAATTTATTCTGGTTAGCTTTCGCTTAATCCAAAGAAAAATATAGGAAAATATAATAGTCAGCTAGAAGAGATTACAAGGAGTTACAAATTCACTCAATACAAGAAATCAAACTCACTCACCAAGAACTATCTCTCAAGTCTCTCTTTGCAATGGAAAAAATAATCAATGAACTACTTCACCTCTCATATTGGAGGCTATTACATTAAATAGAAGAAGAATAAAGAGAATCTTAGGTTAGTCTTGATATCTCAGTCGTCCGATATATCTTGTAGAAGAAGTAACTAAAAAGAAGTCGTACGATCTAACTTGGAGTTGAAGACTGAGCTAAAATGATTACTAAGACCTAGGCCCAAAACGTTTCTGCACCCGAGGGGTGTGCAGTTGACTGCACAGCTCTTCGTTGCTGTTTTATTGCCATTTTCTGCATTCTCTTCCCTTCAACGCTTCGACCTCCATACTTCATCATCTTTCTTCTAACTGAACGAGTATACATGAGAGTATCCACTGTCGTTGCCAACATAATTTGCATATTTAGCCATAGAGTGAGAAGCATGCTATCGTTACCGCTAAATCTGCTAAAAAAAATTTTAAAAAATCAAACGAAGCTTCATCCTCCATCCAACCCAAAAAAAAAGGGAAAATGGCATTTTGGTAATAATTCAATGGCAATTTGGTAATAATTTTTTTTAATTAGTGGGGAAATGGTGGGACGGCTAAAGGTGTGTCGTCCCATGTTTTTTATAATTTATAATGGCAATTGGTGGGGAAATTTCAGATGACTTAAAAATTAAAAAATAATAAAGAGAAAGACAGAACACCTTCATCCGTCTCTCATTTGTGGGTTTTTCAATTTTTAACAACAGACGGAGCTACTTCATCCGTCTGTTCGATTAAATTTCTCAAACGGATTATCTTCGTTCGTCTTCTATATTTAGCATTTTGCTAAAGCGGCTCCTAAGTTTAGCAATGCATTGTTCACTCCTATCCTAACTTATGGGTTTTTAGCAAACGACTGTGAGCATGTTTTCTAAATCGATTTTCATTTTTTTGGGTTTTTAAAAAAGGACAGTGTGTGCTCTGACATAATCCTAATACTATGCACCACACATGTACCAGTTATGACTATTTTTCATGAATATATAGTTGCTAATGTTATTTCACAGAGAAAAATAAAAGAAAATGTACATGTAAAAATGTGAGTACAAAACATAATAACTTGAAACCCATGGAACGCTCCGTGAAGCCCCATAGCCACCCTTGACCATTACATTCATAAGAGGATTTAATTAAGACGTTATTTGCTTTATTGTTTCATTCATAACAGTCAAAACAAAACCGTTGGTGGCAATTAGGGGGTGTTTGGTACAAGGATTTTTTTTTGTTTCCTGAGAATCTTAACTTGGAAATTTAGTTTCCCATGTTTGGTATGCTAATTTTTAAATTCAAATTCCCAGGAAACTAACATTCCTAGGATTTTTTTTTGCCACAATTCCCACAAAAATTTTCCCATGGGAGGGGTGGGATTCTTAGATTCCCAAGTGCTTGGAAAAATGTTATTTCTTTAAAATTACAATTTTGCCCTAAAATAAAATAAAAAAACCTAAAGCCTGGCACTTCATATTTCTTCTCATTTTCCTCCCCAATAAACCCATCCCCTCTTTCTCCCCCAAAAATCTGAGCATCTAACTTGGCCGCCGTCGATCAACTCGTCGCGCCATCGATCCACTCGCGCATTCGATCCCACTTGTCGTCGTCGATCCCCGAGCACCCCACCATCTCTCGCACCGTCGATCCCCGAGCACCCAGATTTTACAAAAATGGTATTTTGCTTCAATTTCCTTAGGATAGTTGATCAAAGGATAGTTGAGAGTATGGAATCAAATAAACAGTATGAGACTAATCGTACCGATTCTAGACTTCATGTGAGTGATACAGAAAGGGCGAACAGTTCAAAGAGTTATCTTGAGATCAAAGGCTACAATGGAAGTTCATCTAGTTCAGGGGGCACATTGAGAAAGAAAGGGTGGAGGATAGAGAAGACAGGTTCAGTTCAGTAAAGAATGTAGTTCAAGTGATGGAAGATGAAAGGATGGAGTCAAATAAGTAAAATGAGACTCTGCAAAGTGCTTATAGGCATTTGAGTGATAAAGAAAGAGCTATTACTTCACGTAGTTTTGTTGAGATCAAAGAGTATGGTGGAAGTTCATCTAATACATTTTTTTGTTTTTAAGTAAATTTTATAGTTAGTAGATTGTGTGGAACAATTTAATCATGGTTTTGAAATGCCAAGCAAAAGTTTTGATATCCTGCAAATATATTGTCCTGTTTCAATTTTAAGTCATGTTACCACTTAAAATTGTTTGTATTTTGTGGCCTAGATTTGCATCATTTTTTTTACTCGGGTATTTCAACAAATATTTGTTTTGTTATTTGAGAACGAGAGGGATATTTTGAACAATAAGATTAACATTCTCAGGAAATATGTAGCTCAACCAAACATAAGAAATTAAGTTTCCAACTAACATTCCGAGAGATGTTTAAAACCTACCAAACATGTTTTATGATTCCTAGGAATCATAAATCCCAGGAATCATAAATCCTCATAAATCCCAGGATTTATGATTCCTGGGAACAAAAAAAAATCCTTGTACCAAATGCCCCCTTAAGGAAACTCCATTGGCATATTTTAACAAACCACGAAAAGTAAGTCAATTCTTGATCTTTATTTACCTGACATTTTATAATCATTTCAAAAAGCATTATAAGGGCAAGAATGACACTTCATAATCCATGGAGGATTCTATCAGGAATTCATTAACTTTCTAACTGATCAAATAAAGAGACTTGGGGATATTGTGAGTTTGTAACAAACCACAAGTGCTAACTACTGAATTGATATTTCATTATCTTGTACCTGATATTCCTAGTGATTTTGTCTTGCATATCCTACCCTTCACATTCTACTTTCTATGGACCTATACAATTTCCTTCATCAACTAAAGTATCTGCACACTCTTTGTCTAGGAAATTCCACCAACAATATTGTAATTTAATAGTCATACTACAGTACTCTTTTTCAACATTTAAAATAACTTTAACATTTTACTAGTCCAGAGTTTGTTTTTAAAAAATAGTTAAAACTAAAAAGTTAACCACTTATAAATGTTTACCCAATCCTTTGAACCAATCTTTGTCCATAGCCCAATCTAATCCATTGAATTAGTATTTAACTAGTCTTTTCAAAAGAAAAAACATGAGATTAAACATAAACAATAGAATAATTTGACAATTCAATAGGTTGGCATCCATGACAAAAGATTATCCAACTAAACTCACTCACACTTGCAATGTGATCATCCATGGTGTCAATATAACATCTGTGTCACAAGTTGAACCGCTCCTTTTATGGACCCTCTTGTTTATCTAGGAGGGAGTCACTACTTAACATAACATACTGATTTTCCATTTTAAATAATATAGAATGTTTATCTAAAAATAAAACAGATAAGCATTTGACCATAATCAATGTAGTGTCATTTCAGTCGAGAACAACACACTATAAAAAATTGAGATAGTCCCAACACAAATACATAAGTTAGGTTAACTACAGTTTTTTAAAGTGGATGTGAATGTTGCTAACTTTGGTTATCCCACCCGTATCAGAAAATTAACTGAACTCCATTCTTTTGGGTGTTCTGGAAACAAACTAAAGTAAATTAAACTCCATTACTTTAAAGAGAAAGAATACAGTTTGTCAAAGTTTAAATAAAAATTAAATTCAAATTAATTATAGTTATCTCAACTTTTGGGCTTTGAAAAGTTGAGCTAATTATAATTTCAACCCCAATAGGGTCCCCAACTAATACAAATTTAAGAAAACTAAGGTTTGGGCGGTAGCAAAACTCCACTTATCTTAACTCCATCTCCAAACACACTCTAGAACATTCATCAAAGTTTGCTGGAAAAAAAGGGCAGTAAGAAACAACTGTCTCAGGTCAAGAAACAGCTTCCCACACTAAGGGACTGTTTGCTTCAAAGGAGGGGAGGGGAGGGGAGAGATTTTAATGGAGGGGGGGATTTTAATCAAGACTCTGTTTGGTTCAAAGGAGGGGAGGAGAGGGAAAATAATTATCTTCTTGTTTTATTCACAAGGGGAGGGAAGGAATTTTATAATAAAATTACTTTTATACCCTTTTACATTTTATAACAAAACTTAACCACAAAAAAAATCAAGTGTCTAATATTTGAATATCTGAGTTTGCTAATATTGCCTCAATCTGTTGATTTGTTCTGCAAGCAAAATCATGGCCTAGCCTGTATCTGAGTTTGGTTCAACACACTATAGCAATTCAACAACTTGATAAAGTTGATAATGATGTTTTTTATGCAAGATAATGTTTGATATTAATGTCTTCTACTTGAAGTATTGTATATGCTGCAATCTCCCAGCAAGCTTACGCTTGTTTGAATGTTTAACCTGAGTTTGTGGGTTGGACTAAAACCTAATCCAACTTTTAACAATCAAACAGAAACTGATCTCTATCTGTATTTTAGTCTGATTTATTTTTTATCGGTATTCATTGTTTGTTTATACTGCAAGCCAAGTTGATGTATTCTCTCCAACTAACATTCACATTCAGATTTCAAAGCCACTTTTCCAATATGCTTTATGCATGCTAATACTTCTTCCTATTAGGGTTGTTTCAAATTTCTTTAACGATTGCTTGTTTGCTCTTTCAACGAAATTTTATGAACATTGATGCACACTAATTTTTTCATTATGCACACTGTTTTTATGAACATTGATGCACACTGTTTTTGTTTGCTTGTTTGCTTTTTTATTCTTCTAAATTTTAAATTAAATTTTTTTTAATTTAAAATGGAGTGATTACAAATTTTAATGGTGTGATTAAATGGATTTAGATCTAAAGGGCAATCTATTCCAATCACTATACAAAAATTTGACTCAATTTCTCTCCCCTCCAAATCCCCCCAATATTGGAGGGGGCCAAAATTGACTCAGGAGGGATGCTGCACCCCTCCATTCCCCTCTCATCCCATCCCCTCCCCTCCTAAAAAATGAACCAAACAAAAAATGTTTAAAAAAATCCCTCCCCTCCCCTCCCCTCCCCTCCCCTCCAACCAAACAGGCCCTAAACTAATCAGAGAAAGGGCAAAGAATTACAGAGAATCTTCATAATTATAAGCAATCTACACGTGATCCCTACCAAACAAGGTCATACATCAGTATTACCGTTTATTAACTTTACACATAACTAAAATTCCAACAAGCACATAGCAGAATAACAGCAATAATCAACAAAATGCTAACTTTTTGTTAAAAAACACATGCCCGGCAGAGAAATAACCTTTTAAAACCAAATTTATCCAGTCACTAAAACAAGTGAAATCATTATTTTTTAAAAACACTATATCACAATACAAATGATCAAAATGCAAACTTTTTTTCTCAGATAGCACGTTTAACCAAAATTATCCTTGTCGTTACCCAGAGCAAGTAAATCCATTAAAAATCACTTGATCACATAGAATCTTCACTGTTTTATTTTAAGAAATCGTATTTTTCATGAACATCGCAAAATCAACTAATCTTCCATCGATCAAAAGGAACGCGATCACAACAATTTCCACAAAAAGTAGCAAAAATAGACTGATCATCTCCATCGACAACATGAACACAACCATTTAACAGCTAATTACTCCGATCGAACGATAACTCATCTACAAATCTGAACTTTAACCAAAAGCAGCAAAGTTGGGAAAAAATGAGAGACCTTGATGACGATATCCCGCTTGTCGGCCATGGCGGCGGAGTTGTCGAAGAACGACGGGAGGATCGGGCGCGCCCTCTCGAAAATAGAGGAAACCCTAATTTAGTTGCGTATAAATAGGATGTAAACAATCGAATTTTTTCCCAAAACGACCCTTTTATGCAAAGTTTTTCCCAAACCGTCCTACTTTTTTTTTTTAATTTCCCAAAGCGTCCCACTGGGTCTTTGAAGGACCGAGTTTAGTACAAATAAGGTCGGTCTTTCAAAGACCGAGCTTATTTGTACTAGACTCGGTCTTTGGACTTAGGCATTTTTAATAACGCAGATCCCCTTTCTTCTCTTCTTCTCTCTCTACTTTAACCTATTGTATTTCTCTAACCCATCTTCATAAATCTAGGGCGACCTCCTACCCACAAAATCTCATCTTAATCTAAATATATTTACCAATTTCTTCCTAACTCTCTAAGCATCTCCACTAAAAAAATCCTAACCCCATCTTTTGAAAGATCCCTATTTTGGATTTTTGCTAAATTTGAAGAGGATAGCAACTTCAACTCTTTTACCCAAATATCTACGGCTCTATCCTTGACGCTTGTGAAGGTACGATGAATATTGGTCTTTAATTTTCTATCCTTTTTTTATAGATTTTGTTTGTGGTTAGATAATGACCCGCATATCCGTATAAATATACGTAGGTATGGATCTTGAGATTCCTATTTGGTTATACTTTGGTGGTGAAATAATTCGTGATCCAAAGATTGGTAGCTGTTACAGTGTGTTGGATCCAGAAATAGTTTGGGTACCTCGTACCATAACATTTGCAGAACTAGTTAAAAAAATTTATGAAGTTACTAATTGGGATAGGAATCAATGGAAGGTGAAAATTTTAGCTCGATACGCAGCAGGTAGAGGAGATGGTCAGTATTTTATGACAGTGCCCGTACCTACTGATAATGCGCTGAAGTCATTGATTGCTAGGACATTTGATCCCAATTGTGCTTGGTCTGCATTAGAGTTATACATTCAGCAAATTAAAAATTTGGATGCTCAGCCATATGATATTCCCAGTTCAAGCTTCATAAGGGTAGTACCTACACAGCAGATGAGGTCTAACCCCACTCAACCTTCATAACCAAATCCACTGTCCTCACAAGAAAACACCTCCACAAATACAAGAAACACTGATTCTACAGATGTTGAGTTGCCACCCCAACCTAGTCCGGTTCTTGACTATGTTCCAAATGACAGTGTGTTTGAGCTCTTTCAAAATGCAGTGGTTAACAACAGCTTATTAGATGATGATGAAGAAGAGGAAGAAATAGACGATGATGAAAGTGTAGAAAATGATGATGGAGAAGAAGATGATGATGTAGCAAATGTAAATCCTACGAACAACTATTCTAACGAAGTGAGAGCTACTGATAGCTTTGCTAATGTTAACGCTCATGTTACGGAGGAGATGGCTCAAGCTGCTAGAGTCCCCCCATTTCCACAAGAGTCCTCTGGTTCATCCAATGCAGACGAATTTTACGTTGGACAGGAGTTTGTAAGTAAAGAGTCCATTCAGCAAGCTGTGAAGGCGTATTCTATCAAGAAACATCGTGAATTTGTCACATTGAAAACAACACCGTCACTGTACACTGTTAAATGCAAAATGGCACCTAGAAAACGTACAATTGAGGAGATCGTACAAGGTCCCCCAGGAGTCAGTGATGGTGGATGCCCTTGGAGATTACGAGCTATTGTTCCAAAAGGGGGGAGAAATTTTGTGGTGAAGAAGATAGTTGGGCCTCATACTTGTACGAATCCCACGTTGAATCAAGACCACTGTAAGATTGATGCTAACCTTGTTAGTAATTTGATTGTGGGTGTGGTGAAGAAGGATATTGCTTTATCACCGGGGGCAATTATTGAGATTGTGAAAATAGAATATAATTATCAAATTTCATATAAGAAAGCTTGGAAAGCAAAACAAAAGGCAATTGAGAGGTTGTATGGTACCTTCGAAGAAGCATACACGAAACTGCCTTTTCTACTAACAGCAATTCAAGCAGCAAATCCAGGGACCGTTGTCCACTGGGATAAATATGAGTCTAGCCCCAGCGAGGAAACATTCAAGGGAGTATTTTGGTCATTTGGTCCTTCCATTGAAGGTTTCAAGTCTTGCAGACCGGTTATTAGTGTAGGTGGAACTCACTTGTATGGTAAGTACAAGGGTTGTTTGCTAATTGCTGTTTCCTCGGATGCGAATGGTTGCTTATTTCCATTTGCATTTGCATTGGTTGATGGAGAGAGTATAAATACGTGGACATGGTTTATGACTTGCATCCGGTATTATGTCACCGATCGCACTAAGTTGTGTGTTATCTCGGATCGTCATGCTGGTATACTGTCTGCTATGGATTTGCAAAACGGAGCTTGGAACGAACCGAATGGATTTCATTGATATTGTATGCGTCATTTTGCCACAAATTTTTTTAGTAAATTTGGTAGCAAGACATTGCGGAAAAAGGCCAAAATTATAGCTTGTCAACACCAGCCCAAAAAGTTCATGGCCAAACTCGCTGAACTTGAAACCGTCAATGTCGAGGCGGCTAATTGGTTGAAAGAGAAGCCGGTAGAGAAATGGGCACTTTATGTAGATGAAGGTCGACGATATGGAATGATGACTACGAACCTGTCAGAATGCTTCAATTCAATATTGAAAGGAGTCCGTAGTTTACTAGTAACTGCAATTGTTGAGACGATCTTTTTACGTCTCAACTCTTACTTTACTACTCGTCGACAGGAAGCTAGTAAGCTTTTATGTGAAGGAAAGATTTTTGCTAAAGTGTACATGATTTGATTGATAGTCGCCGTGAAAGAGCAAATCAACATGAGGTTACAATGTTTCATCATCAGCCTGGAGTTTTTTCCGTGAAAACGGGTATACGCATGGTTAATGGAGAACGGAAGGGTGGGAACTTGCACACCGTGAACTTGGGTACGAAAACATGCACATGTATGAAGTTTCATCTATATCATATTCCCTGTTCTCATGTATTAGCAGCTTGTGCATATCGTGCAATCGATCACAAGCCTTATGTTGATAAATTTTATCTTGTCACGTCATTAGCACAAACATGGGCTCCTGTATTTAGTCCTATTCTAGATCAAGCATATTGGCCTACTATCGACGGTCCACGACTCGTACCGGATGCTAGTTTGCGACGTTCACGGAAAGGCCGACCTAAATCCACGAGAATACGCAACGATATGGATGTGAGAGATAGTTCTAGCAGGGGTACAAGAATGAAATGTTCAAGTTGCGGGTTGGAAGGACACAACAAGCGTCGATGTACTAACAGAGCATCTCAAAACAATTAAAATTTGATTATGTGCTTTCTAGTGTGCTTGTAATATTTATATCGAACTAAGCACTTAGTTTGGATGTGTTTAATTGTCGAAATTGTATGATGTTATGTTGATGTTATGAGTTAGTATAATTTTGTAATATTTTGAATTTGGTAGGTGTTGTAAATTTTTAGTTAGTTTGATTTTGTAATTTTTTTTTTATGTTCTTAATGTTGGGCATCTGTTGAGATTGTGGTTGTGAATATGTTCTTAATGTTCTTATTGTGGAGATGTTAATAAGATTGTTGATGTGGTTGTGGAGATGTGGAGATGTGGTTGTGGAGTTGTGGAGATGTGGAGATGTGGTTGTGGAGTTGTGGAGATGTGGAGATGTGGTTGTGGAGTTGTGATGACGTTGAAGAAATTGTATGTGGCTGTAGTTACTTGTAAGCAACTAGACTCACTTGTAAGCAAAAAATCAATCAGCATCAAGACTCGGTTTTTCAAAGACCGATGTCATTTTAACTAGACTCGGTCTTTGAAAGACCGAGTCTTGAAGCTGATTGCAAAATTTGGCTATCAGCTTCAAGACTCGGTCTTTCAAAGACCGAGTCTAGTTATATTGAGCTCGGTCTTTGAAAGACCGACTCTTGAGTTCAATCTCTTCCAGAGACCAAGCGAGTCTCTGGAAATGATTGAACATCACAGTCGGTCTTTCAAAAACCGAGCTAGATATAACTAGACTCGGTCTTTGAAAGACCGAGTCTTCAATCTGTGAAATTTTGACTGAAGACTCGGTCTTTCAAAGACCGAGTCTAGTTTTATCTAGCTCAGTCTTTGAAAGACCGACTGTGATGTTCAATCATTTCCAGAGACTCGCTTGGTCTCTGGAAGAGATTGAACTCAAGAGTCGGTCTTTCAAAGACCGAGCTAAATATAACTAGACTCGGTCTTTGAAAGACCAAGTCTTGAAGCTGATAGCCATCAGCATCAAAGACCGAGTCTAGTTATATTTAGCTCGGTCTTTGAAAGACCGAGTCTTGATGCTGTTTGAGATTTTGCGGCAGCCAGATACAACCCCTTTCATCTCCCCTTTACAAAATTTGCTACAGCCAAATACATCTTCTTCACAACCACATCAACTACACAAACACATCTTCTTCACAACCAAGACCACACATCAATGAGAACATTAGGAACATCTTCACAACAAACTTCACAACAATCTTTGAAACAATATTCACAACAACAAACCACAACTATCTTCACGACAACAAACCACAACTAAGATCACAACTTTCATTCTCAACAACAATCTTCACAACTATCTTCAATTCTACATACCACAAAGTTATAACCAATTTTGCATTCTTCCACAACCACAAGCACCTCATCTTCACAATGTTTTCTTCTTCTCAACCACATCTCTACCACATCTACAATGTTGTTAATATCATCTACCAAAATCAAACTAATTAAAGATCGCAACCACATCAACAATATTAATAACTAAGAACATTTGAAAAAAAACAACAAAAATCAAACTAACTAAAGATATTACAACACCTACCAAATTCAAAAAAATATTACAACAAACTATAGCTAAACATAACATCAAAAGTCAAGGGTCAGGTGTGAAGAAGTTGGGGGGTCTTCGTTGTCGTCTACGACGTTGTGGAGTTGCCTGTGTGAATGCGGACAACGGGATCTCCTCCTCTTCTTGAATCTCATCCCCAACGTCTTGTTGTACATCATCCCCTTCAATCCCAGGCTCTGCTTGTTCTTTGTGTTCTGAATCGCTTTGAGGTTGAGGTGGGGGCCTTCGAACAACTCTCTTCCATCGTAAATGGGTACGGCCGCTCGTTCGATGTGTGGGGGTCCTCAGTATTGCATCTAATGTTGCGCCCTCCCCCACAAGATCAGCCTGTGCACGGCAACACGATAACATCTCCCGTACGGTATCCTTCGCCTGATCGGCGATGTTGCTATTCAACATAGTTGCGCATTTCTTTGCAAGGGACCAAGTCTGTACCAACTGGAAAATATGAAAAGTTGAATAATCAGGTTACTTAGAAATACACATACATATATGAAGACAAATTTATATATAAACTTTAACAAATTTAGAACGAAACTTAAAAAACTTACAAAATTCCGAACAGTTGATCCCTTTGGTTGGTACATCGGCAACCTAACGGAATGTTGATCTGCTGGTTCGGTCCCCGGTCGACGGATCGGGATTGCTACTCCAGCAGGAGTCTGCAACGTTGGAGAAATGAAACGTCTAGTGACTCTCTCGTACCAAGCCATGTAAGTCCCATGCACAGAGAGGTCAAAAGGTGGAATGTCACCGATGACTTCTTGGAAACTGTGAACATTCCATCTCTGAACGTAGTCGAAGAAGCAAGTGGCCCAATTGTGACCGGGGGTACGACCCATTCCTGTGATGTTATGCATCTCGGCATTGAATGGTGCAGCAACTGGAATTCCTTGGTGAAGACCGAACTGGCGTAACACTCTATCGGGGTAATAAAACTCGACAACCCCAAAGTTGATTAACGGTGCTTTCGTGAGCCACAAATCACGCATGTACGTGCAAATAGGCGGCAGTCGAATCAGTCGCTCCTCCGTGTAAGGGGACCACACTACACAGTCAGCAGCCAACCTATTGAGCTCATCGCGGTAGTATGTCAAGCACCTGTTGGGGTTGGCTGTCAATGTCAGTTTGCCTGTCCAGTACACACCGATAGGAGGTAGCATGTCGATATCATCGGGAAGAACTCTCCAATGTTGAGATTGGATCCGTACTACGGGTCGACCTACGTGAATCCGCTCCCAACTCCATATCTGCAGTAAAATCAGAGGCCCATTCATCTGGTTCGAAACTATACCGCACAAACACAGACTCCGATACAGTGACGAAAGTACTGCACTGCCCCAACTGTAACGGCCGACCCTACCTAGATCGGCGATTAAAGGCAGGAACATCAATGAGATGCTATTTCCGGTCGAATTTGGAAACAAGACGGTACCGAATAGCGTGAGAATATACGCCCTACAATAGCACTCCACCTCCGCTGCAGTTGAACCGTCATTCAATCTATCTTTAAACGTGTCCTTCAACCACTTTAAACAGATAAATTTCCCATTTATCGCACCGGCTTCTACTTCAACCCCTAAGTACTCCTCTACTATATACACTGGGTCGAAGTCCATCGATCCTGTGACTGCCTCTCCATCGATGGGAAGCCCGGTAAGTATGGCAACGTCCTGTAGAGTCACCGTCATCTCCCCAACTGGCAGATGAAATGAATGTGTCTCGGGCCTCCATCTTTCAAGCAGTGCTTCTAAAAGAGGACGATCGTACTTGATGGATGTTATCCTGGCAATACCGTAGAACCCACAGTCTCTTAGTATCTCGTGTATACGTGGGTGCACAGGTAGCGGATGACCGGTCCTAAAGCGGCACTCCGTAGCCTCACTGTTCCAAACATTCTGCGATCGGTGCAACGGCTGAAGAGTGAGGAGTGAAGAGTCGAGGGGTCCTGGCCCTCCAGAAGGGACATATGATGACGAAGGGAGTGAGGAAGAGGTGCCCGCCTCATTTGGATTGACTTTAACCTACATAACAATAACATTTACATCAATAGACCGAAATGTAATATAATTCTATTACAATCAACAATTAATTACTTACATTAATACCCTCGGTACGACCACGACCACGACCACGAACACGTCCACCACGAGTACGTGGTCCATCACGTGTACCTCTACTACTTTCTCCTACCTCCATGTTACCCCTTGTGCGTGCCATTGACAATAGACTACAAATCCTACAACTTCAACAAAAATGTTATTAACTACACATAACCTAGATATAAAAACAAATTCTATATAACAATGCCGTTGATTCTCTAATTTTAGCAATTTAGAGAATTTTAACTCTTTCTTAGCAAAATTCTATATGGAATTCTATATAACAAATTCAACTTCAACAAATTCTAAAATTTCTAACTCTTTCTTAATTTTAGCAAAAAAACTATATAGAATTCAACAAATACTATATAACAATGTCGTTGATAGCAACAACTTCAACTCTTTTAACTCTTTCTTTTTCAACAAAATTAAAACTAAAAATAACAACAATAACTACTCTACATTGTCAACAATAAGTCAAATTCAACTCATCAACTTCACAATAGCATCAAGAGTACCACAAATTTGGCTTAGCAAAAGCTTAAGAAATATACCTTATAAGTAGGAGAATCCAAAACAAGCTACTGACAAGGTAGAGAAAAGCAAGATCCTTCAACCAAGATCTTCCAAAGACGAAGACGAAATTGGCGAGGTATACGAAATTGGATATTCGGGGTTTAGGGTTTTAAGAAATAATCAATTTTGGGGAATAGGATTGGGGAAAATCGAAAATGGATTAGAGATTAATTGGTTTTGTGGAGTTTATCGATCGATTAAAGGCGTAACCGACAAAAAAATTGGCGAGGGCGATAGATTCGTTGAGGGACAGAGAGAAGAAGAAAAGAAACTCTAAAAATTCGAGAAGAAGAAGAGAAGAAAGGGGATCTGCGTTATTAAAAACGCCTAAGTCCAAGACTCGGTCTTTCAAAGACCGAGTCTAGTACAAATAAGCGCGGTCTTTGAAAGACCGAGTCTTGCTCTTTGATTTTTCAAAGCGCAAGACTCAGTCTTTGAAAGACCGACCTTATTTGTACTTAAAGACCGACCTTATTTGTACTTAAAGACCGAGTGGGGCGCTTTGGGAAATAAAAAAAAAGTAGGGCGGTTTGGGAAAAACTTTGCAAAAAAGGGTCGTTTTGGGAAAAAATTCTAAACAATCTGGAGTTTACTCTTTTGCAATATGTTCTGATGAATTGATTTGAACGGTTACGATTTTGGGGAAGGATGCCAGCTTATTTGTAATATTATTTGGGTAATTCTGTTTAATCTTTAATTAATAAAACTAGTAATTTGCACGTGCGATGCACATCTTAATAAATATAGTTTTTTAAAATAAAAATTTAGACATAATCTGGATTTGAACTTAGAACCTCCTTTATAATAGTTATGCACGTGTATTGCACGAGTTGGTAGATTGGCAAAACATTTACAAATGACACTAAGGTCTTTAAAATAAAAATTTAGACATAATCTGGATTTGAACTTAGAACCTCCTTTATAATAGTTATGCACGTGTATTGCACGGGTTGGTAGATTGACAAAACATTTACAAATGACACTAAGGTCTTCTCCCATTATAATATTAGAAATAGGAGTATTTCTTAAAATAATGGGGGTATATGCTAATTTTCACATTTTAAATGGGGGCATTTGCTAAAATATTCCTTTTTTAGGAGTTGCACGTGCATCACACGGGTATGTTTGGTGGATTTAGTTTGCCGTATATTGCGCGTGTTTACTCAGTTACAAAATTAGGGTTTGTTTGTTTACAACCCCAACTCTCCATTTCGTTTAATCTTTAATTAATAAAATTGATGACCTCGATTAGTTTTATCTCCAAAAATAAATATTATTTGGGTAACTAGAAGAAGTAATGTTTTATCCGCTACTAATTTTACTATCATTTTATTCATTATCTTATATGGCACACTCCTAATAGAGAGTTTCTCCACCTACTCTCTCTTCCCCCATTAATTGAAGTGTGTCACCTAAGATAGTTAAGAGAAATATAATAAAATTAGTAGTGGATGTAGCATTACTTAGCTAAATAATTAATTTTGTAAGTTAAAGAGCATATATGTTAGTTTCAGTTGACAAACCTCTACCATTACTTATGAGATAAGAATAAATTATGTATTTAAAAAAAATCAAGTATTGCTTTGATCTAAAAAAAAAATTATGTTTATTGCTTTGATCTAAAAAAAATAAATTATGTTTAATCTAAAAAAAATCAAGTATTGCTTTGATCAAGTATTTTAATTTAAAAAATAAATAAATTATGTTTCTCCGACGCCGTTGATTAAAATAGAGGGTTTGGTCGAGTGGAGAATAGCTTTGATCTAAGAGCACCAACGTGGACCAAATCCTCTGGCAGCTAGCAGTTGCTCTAAAAATTCCCAGCTAAGAGTATCAAATGCCTTACGGAAATCTATCTTAAGCATTATAGTATCAAATTTCTTTGAGCAACACAGGTTAATTGCTTCATGAGCCACAGGAAAGCAATCCACCGTAGACTTGACTTTGAGGAAAGCACTCTGAGAAGAGGACACTAAGGAATGCAATAGAGGGCTTAGCCAGTTTGCAAGGACTTTGGTGAAGATCTTCATAGAGCAATTAAGCAGACTGATGGGGCGGAAGTCAGATACTGTGTTGGCACCTTCACATTTAGGAATGAGAACAATGGTAGAGTAATTGAGCCTACTAATATTGGCGTCACCATTCTGGATGGCCAGTAGCATGCAGCATAAGTCATCTTGAATTGTCTCCCAGTGTTGCTGGTAAAAATGCATTGAGAAGCCATCAGGCCCTAGAGCCTTGTCTCCATTCATGCTAAAGGCTGCATTCTTGATCTCTTCTTTGCTAAAAGGGGCTTCAAGTACAGTTAGATCAGTACCTGTGGTGGGATAGAGAGAAGCCCAATCTACCCTGAAGTCTGAGCTTGAGCTGGTGCCACAGATGTCATGAAAGTGCTGTTCAAAGCTTGATCGAATTGCTAGCTGATCAGTGATAAGGTCTCCATTGTGTAGGAGGGAGTAGATAAAGTTCTTACGATGCCTCCCATTAGCTATGGGGTGAAAGAATTTCGTGTTAGCATCGCCCTCTTGGATCCAGGTGATTCTTGATCTTTGACGCCAGTAGGTGACTTCAGCCTGCACCAACTATTGATACTCTCTGTTGGCATCTGACAGTTCAGCAGAAAGAGAGGGGTTCAAGGGTTGGGAGTCTGCCAGGATATCAAGCTTGTGGATTTTCTCAAGAAGTGCATTTTTGCGATGCAGGATGTGGCCAAATTTTGCATTTCTCCAGCGTCTAATCCTTCTTTTCAGAAGCACAAGTTTCTTGGCAAATATGTCTACCTTCGATCCTGTGCATATAAAGGTCGACCACCAAGAGGAATTGGACTGATTGAAGTTTTTGTGGGAGGCCCAAGCTTTCTCAAATTTGAAATAATAAACCCTGTTCTGAATTGCTTGAGAGTCAAGGATCAAGGGGCAATGATCTGAGGCGATACGAGGGAAGGAATGTTGAATGCATGAAGGGTATAATTGCTCAAACTGGTTAGAGATCAAGAATCTGTCAAGTCGAGCCAGCGATGGGTTATCTCTGAGATTTGACTAGGTGAACTTCCGTCCTGCAAGGGGGAGGTCGATGAGCTGAAGTTGCTGAATCCAATTTCTGAAGTTCTTCATATCTCTGCTTGAGCTAGCGCCTCCATTTCTTTCATAATTTGAGATAGTCATATTAAAATCCCCACAAACAACCCAAGCATCACATAGTGATCCTCTTCGATTCAAGATTTCGTGAAAGTAGAGTTCTCTGTCATCTAATTCGAAGGGGGCGTAGACGGAAGTAAGGGACCAATTATCACCTGCAGTCCTATTGCGGAAGGAGAGGGATATATAAAAAATGTCGATAGCACACTAGAAACAGTCTAAGATGTTGTCATTCCATCCAACTAGGATACCGCCGCAACGATCAATAGCATCAAGGGACTTCCAACAGTTGATATAGTTGCCTCCAATAGAAGAGAGCTTGCGTGAAAAGGGCTGAGAAAGTTTGGATTCTTGCAGACAAGCCACAGTAATTTGAGCATTTCGAAGGCCATCTTTAATATGGGCACATTTGGAGGGGTTGCCCAACCCACGCACATTCCAACTGCCGATCTTCATTTGGAAAAAATGAACACACAACAAAAGCAATAACATCTAAGGGGCCAATAAGCGCAGGCATCTAGCTGAGTTGTTGCTGTTGATCTGGTGGATCAACTGCAACCACTGCAACTTGCTTGAGTTTATCGACTGAGTGTGGCTTAACAGCCTCCACTCCTACTGATTCAGTTACCTCAATGAGATCCTCATTAGATAGTAAAGCAAAAGGATTGTGACAAGCATTGGTAACTGAAAGCATAAAAGATGAGGTACCTTCGGTCTTGCGTAGAGAGGCAGACTTTAAAGATGATCGAAGGTGCTATATAAAGGGTCTGGTAGATGGAAGCCTGGAAGCGGACCTGCAATGTTTGTGGCGTTTGCTGCTTCCTTCCTCAAAGCCAGGCGGGGCAGAGTCAGAGCAGGAAGAAGAGGTAGTTTGGCGATACCTCGGAATGAGAAACCTCATCTTGAAGCTTGCGGTGCCTCTTCCCCTGGCGCCAGAACTAAAATGCAAGGGCCTAGGGGCCTCAAGCTTAGCAACGCGCTTGGCAACAGATGCCTCAAGCGCAGACTCAACAACATGCTGAATTTCATTAAAAAGGGACAGGGGGATTGTGATGGTTTTGCCTTTCCAAATCATTTGACGCACTTATTCTTCTGTGGGGACCTCATGCGAGCTTGTTGAGCTATCGGTGAAAAGGATTTCGGGGCACAAACGCAGCGAAAAAAAAACAGTCGTAAAACCATAAAATCCGAAACCCTAACCCTAGGATCCGTGTACAAGACATGGCTGATTATGGAGAAACGAAATTTTACCTTTTAAGAGCTTTACGAAGGCTGAAAGATGGAGGTCCTGTTATACAATCACCACGCAACCCTTGTAGCAAGATCCGTGTCTCTAAAGCAGTCCACACGAACGTCCGATCGTCCAACGATCAAGGGAGCTGGTACTAGCCGATGATGCTTGCCTCTCTCTCTCTCTCTCTCTCTCTCTCTCTCTTGCCTCTCAACAGTTGGAGCGGTTAGGGTTTTTGTGGAAAACGAATTTGCCAAAAGATAAACCCTAAACCAATACATCTCTATGTATTTATAAGAGAGAATGAGGTGGGCGTAACCGTAATCGGTTTGGGCTTCTACTAAACCAAACTGATTCGGTTTAAAGATTTAAATTCGAATTACACTTTAATTAATCAAGTCCAACTCAATTAATTAAATAACTAATTTCGAATTTATAATCATTTAATTTAAATTCCGAATTTAAATTAAAACTCCTTTTAAACGTTCTAAGTGTGTGACCCTTTAGGTTATTATTACGTTGGCAATAATTTTATTATCTAATAATAAAATTATAAACAATGAGCGGCATCTAGTAATACATCATTGCTACCCAAGTAATAATAATAATTGGTGATTCAATTAAACCTTTCGTGACTAATGTCTCCGTGTAATATAATCCTTTTAACCTTGATATTATAGATTAAACTAGAGGCATGGTTCGTGTCATCCTCTTAATAATTTAATCTTTATTTTCTTGATCGATGAGTAGACTATTCAAACAAATCAATATTTGAGCATGACCATGCATTTCATAGTCTCACTCAAACAAGAGGCCGATAATATCGCTCCTAAAATTAGGAGGGTTAAATTCCATCTAGATTATTCACATTTCTCACACGATTCATAATGAACCCAATACTATCTTTATCATTACCCGATTAAAGATAACTTTTGATAGAATCAAAGTACATTAATTCTCGTGTAGAAATATAATGATTTCAGGTCAGAGGACCATTACACCATTATCACAGTGAGATTACTTATGACACTTATTTATTTATTCCATGGTTGAATCTCACAGTGGGTCTATCCAGTACAATGTACTCTTACATTTACCTATGTATTGATTTTAGTATCTCTATACTAATGACCCATGAGAGGTGGTCATCAATCAATCAACATACTAGTCTCAATGTATTATTACTGTCCTAATAATAATAATACTCGACTAGGGACATTTAAGATTATTATACTATATATAATCTCATGTTCATATAGTTCGTATTAATAATCTAAGGACATTTATCATGCTAACATTTATAACGCAGTAAATACGAAGCATAATAAATTAATATAATCAAATAGAACATAATGTCAATAATACTGATTACATAATATCATTGTATTGTCTCTAGGGCACCTACACTAACAATCGGGGTGGATGTAAGAAGCACTAGAACCAATTCCCAAATTACCCTTTAGGGAATCTGAAGGAATCTCAATAATAGGGGGTGCGTTAAAAACAAAATTATTGCCCAGATCAGCCCCGACCAATTCCGCCACATGCTCAATTTGTTGGGGGAGACCGCTTTTGAATCTTTTGCGCTTGAATTAGCCAAATCTGAGATATTTGAAAATTTATCTGCAAATAGGGAAAGATGTTGAGGTTGCGGTGAATGCATCGCGGATCCCTTAACCAATTGCTGCTTCCTAGATTATCGCCTTGCCTTTTGGATCTCCGATGATTCCGTGATTGCTTGCCGGGATATGCGTGGGATTGATTTGATCGGGTTTCTCTGTCGGAGCTTCCCTGCGGCGCCAAAAGCTCATGGAGGAGCCAGTCCCTGACGAAAAAAGCTGCACTTTGCCGTAGGCAACATCCTCAGTAGGGATAGGGTTGCCGAGAATGAGAACTGGCACATCGTGGATCTGCAATTCCTTGGTCCATGGCACTCTGAAGTGGATAAGCAGATTCTTTGGAATGTGGCTTACATCTTCAACTTCGATGAAGATGAAGGCCTGGTCGTGGGAAATCCCATTCTTCATGTCTCCGCTCATAGTGATGAACTTGCCGAAGGTCTGGATCAGCTGTTCAGTGGAACTCTGGTTCCACATGTGGAAAGGCAGCAAGGGTACATTAATCTAAATGTAGCTGGGTTTAGGCTTCTTTTTAGTGTCGTACTCCATAGACCAAGGTGAGAAAGTGGCATTGAATCCAAAGAAGTGGAAGATGCCGTCTGCTATCGCTTTCTTTGCTTCGTCCTCCGAGGGGAATTGAACATGGAATACCCCATTGCTGACTCGCTTGAAACCCACCATCCTCCTTGGCATTTCCACGCAAAGTTGAGGGCGCTTTCGACCGTCGCCGTATCAGGGCGCGTGCGCGGGTAGATTAGGTGCAGGAAAGCACTTGCATGTAGCGCTGGTAGGGCGGCGGCTATTTCGGAGTTATGGGTCACCTCGATGGACATGGATTCACGACGGTTGAAGATTGGGCAGTCACGAACATGGTGACCGAACTTTCGGCAATTGAAGCAATGGATTCCTTGCTTGCGGCAATCCGCCGCCATGTGGTCAGTCTCCCCACAGCGCATGCAGCGTTTTTCCATTCTTCTACGACGGTTTTGGCTGAGACGGTGACGGGGGTAATGGTTTGGGGGGAAGAAGGGTTTTGGGTGAAGGGAGGGATTTTTGGAGGTAGGAGGGAGAGGAAGAGACTGCGGTTTGGTAGGAAAAAATTGGTTGGGGCGGTGAGATCGATGCAGAAGTGAAGAGGGGTAATGATGGGGTGGCGAGGCCATTAGAACCTGAGCAAAAGATTTGCTCTTGTTCCAAGGCAGCCATGCACGCTCCTCTCTCCTCTCACCTCTCCCCTCTCTCATTTTTTCCAATTTCCCATGTTTTTAATGGTATGCCCATATTTTACTAATTTACCTCATTTTATGCTCTATAGTCTGCAGTTTCCGGTCATTTTTGTGAAATTTCATATATCACTGTTTTGACATCATTTTGTGGGCTACAGTTCACAGTTTTCGAACATTTTCATGAAATTTCATATTTTATTGTTTTGGCCACATTTTGCAAGCTACAGTCCAATGTTTTTGGTTATTTTCGTCAAATTTTGTAAATCACCATTTTGGCCTCGTCTTATGTGCTATAGTCCATAGTTTTCGGTCATTTTGGTGAAATTTCGTATTTTACTGTTTTGACCTCATTTTGTGAGCTATACAGTCCAAAGTTTTTAACGATTTTCGTAAAATTCCATATTTCACTGTTTCGACCACATTTTCTAGGCTATAGTTCACGATTTTCGACTAGTTTCATGAAATATTGTATTTTACTATTTTGACCTTATTTTGTGGGCTATATAGTCCACAGTTTTCAACCAATTTTGTCATATTTCGTATTTCACTGTTTTCAACCATTTTATGTTGTCGAGAAATTCTAAATTTGACATTTTTAACAAACTTTCATGAGTTAGCACACTGCATTGGTACTGAGATATTTTGAACTTCAGTGTTTTGCTCTTTTTTTTATTGGTTATGGTCCACCATTTTATCTAATTTAGAGAATTTGGAAATTCTCTATTTTACGCATTTTTCGTGGGTTATAGGTTCACTCTTTATTGACGAGTTCCAGAATTTTCTTCTGTGTTCTATAGACTACAATCAAATCTTTTTTTGTGTGCCAATTTTGACATATTTTGAATTTCAGTGTTTTCGCCAACTTTTATGGGTTATAGTTTTTTTTTTTTGTGCGTTGATTGGGAGAAATTTAAACATTCACTATTTTATCAGTTTTAACTTTTAACGAAAGATATCCATTGTTTTTTCCTAATTTTGAGAATTTTCTGAATTACACTGTTTTGACCAAGATAGCGATATTTGGCTATCGTCCTCTTTTTATAACTCATTTTCAAGATATTTTGAATTTTGGTGTTTTTTGCAAACTTTTACGAGCTATAGTACATCCATTTCAGTTTTCAAAAAAAATTAAAAAACTTAATTTCACTACTTAGTCTCTACTTAATCAAAATTTGTGAGCTACAGTCTACTTTTTTAAAATTTTGAAAAATTCTAAATTTTATATTTTGAACCAATTTTACTAGACAATCGTAAAAGTAGTTTTTGTCTCAACATATTTGCAATCATAGAGTATGTTGAGCCAAAACCACATTTTCTAAATTACTATTTGTCACCCCTGCTCACATACGTACTTTTTTGTTAAAATCTTTATAAATACCCACTTTTAAGAGAATCCACAGTTGTGCTTTGCTAAAATATGCATTTTCGCATATTATACATATAGCAAAGCTTGTTTGCTGCAGTGATAAAATGCTATAAATATAGCCACACAAAAAATTATCGGACGGAATCTAAGTTCCGCCCCGTGCAAAAAAAAAAATCTGGCCATTTTAAAATAATTTATTTGATTATTTTAATAATTTTAATAATTAAAAAAAGGAAAAAAATATATAAAAATGATTGGATGGAACTCTAAGTTCCGTCCAAGCCAAAAGGAAATATGGGCTATTTGAGGGACGACACTTCAAGTGTCGTCCGAGGAAAAAATGGAGAATTTTTTTTTTTAATCGGGACGGAAAGTTAAGTTGCGTCGGAGAATTAAAAAATGATTTTTTTTTTCGTGAGACGGAAATTGAAGTTGCGTCCTGTATAATATGCATTTCTCTCAAATTCACTCTCATTTATAGCAATCTACTGTCGCTATTTATGTGTAAATAGCAAACGACTGTAGCTGGTCGTTTGCTATAAAATGCATTTTATGCATAAATAGCACACGACTGTGGATGCTCTAACCAGTAAAACCAGGGCTAGTCCTGACAATTTGAAGGCCCAGGGCGAACAAAGATTATGAGGCCGTTCTTTTAGTAAATGAAATATATTAATATATAAAAATAATTTACATGTTCAAAATACCATATAAATATAGTCATATATAAATACTTAAATGATCAGAAAGCTTACAAACAGTTCAAAGATTCAAAAATCATGGCAGAAGTAAACCATTCTCTCTATAATCTGAAAAATTGTCGTTTAAAATAAGCACGAACCTAGAATGGAAAAGGAAGTAATTCATGGAGTCATGATTTAATATAATACGAAATCAAAAAGACAAAACCTAAATACAAGTGACAGTTAATAGATTCAAACACGTACAGTCTGAATACTGACATTGTTCAACTATTGCAAACTTAAGTTTATATTTTATATCACCCGGCCCAAAAATACTTAATTAATTTAGCACACTTTATGTTTTGATATATCCCCCAAGAAGGTGAAGTTTTATCAAACTATAACTAAGATTGATGAATATACCTTTTTATGATAGCTATACGCTGAGAATAAGTATTTTTGAACCTTTCAGTGGATTAATTATATAACTTAGTTTCATGATAATCAAAATATAAATTTTTTTGAATTTAGATCAGAAAGTAAAGTTTGTGAAAAGTGATATATAAGAACATGAAAATTTAATTCAAGGCTTCCTCCAGTGCAATAATTAACTGAAGTTTTGGAAATCACATGAAAAGCTTTTAGTATGTTATTTCCACATAACAAGATCCAACCATAAGCCGAGATTCTTAGTCGTCAACTATTCAAGTTAGATTTAAAATGATTTTTTTTTTAAAGAAAGTTGGAAATAAAAATAACTCAAGAACCAAAAAGGCAATAACCATAATTATCAAATATTAAAATACCAAGTTACAACCTGTCATTATGTCAACCCATTATTGTTGAACTTGGAGCTTGGATAGTTGAGACTCTTGGAGTCTCCATGCATTTTTTTTTTAATTTTATTTTATTTTTGTGAAAATTTATTTTTAAATGGGCCCAAATTTTGGGGGCCCAGGAGGTCGCCCTCTGGGCCCTGCCCCAGGGCCGGAGTAAAACAAAACTCCAATGCTAAAAGCATCCACAGTTGTGATTGTCAAAAAATTGGCAAAATGCATATTTACAGCAGCAGCAACTAACAATTCTATGATTACAGTCTAATAATTTTTGAACAGACTAATTATCAGTATGTACTATGTTAGTTATCTTTGTTTTCCTAGATTTCAGGATTTTGGTAACTTGTCTTAAATACAGTAATTGTTATACTTTGTGTTCTATGACAAAGAACAAAAAGAAAGCAGACCACAGCACATACATACACAACAACCATAACTATGTTTTTTTACTTGAGCAAACTGCAAGTCACTGACTGCTGAAGTGCAGTTAATATATACACAAGGATGCAACAAGTTAAGCTCCTACACCATATTATGATGATTCTAGACAGAACAAACCAGTCTTCATTACAGTACTTACTAAGCAGCAGCAATCAAAATAACAATGTACCAACATTCGTTCCGATACCAGTATATATATATATATATATATATATATATATATATATATATATATATATATATAATATAAAACACAGATTTATGCTAGGTGAGCCTACTCCGGCTTCCCTCCAGCAATAAGATCCAGGACAGCTCGCTTAATGCTCCCACCATTCTTTATCAGTACCTTCTTGTTCAGCTCATGGTCGTAGAATCCCTGCAATTACTCTCTATTATTAGTCTCTTGTGAAGTCTAACACAAACTTGATGCTAATTTTACAGCTACCATAGAAAGCAGAGAACAATCAAGGCAGCAGCACAAAATAAATTTGAAAAGAACAAGAAAAAGAATCAAGGGGGAAATAGCAGTCTTCACTTGCACTAACTGCCGCAATGTTTCACTCAAAATGGGTTTTTGCTTCCTTTTCCTGTACATTTTGAATTTAAATAGCTTCAAATTCCACAGGGTAGAGACTTTTCCACAAGTCCGAAAAATATGAATTTGGCAGTATTTTCAAATTTATTCAATAAGACGTAATATAGCTACAAGATAAATTTCACTTAACCACCCCTGGTTTAGGTGGTTTGACACAACCTATGAGCCACCCTACTTGAACTTTTCCAAAAAACCACCTTACCGTTATAACTCCGTTTAACTTTGGAGTGAAAAATCCCAAATACCCGTCTTAATTCTACCCCTTCTTCTCCAACCAAATCAGACCCGAAACCCATTCACAATCCACCTTCTCCAAAAAAATCAAACCCGAAACCCATCTACTCTCATCCTCCTCCAACCAAATCAAACACAAACCCCATTAGCAGAGTTGTAAGCAGCATTAGGCGGTGGCGGTTCGGTCAAGGGTCGCCTAGCGCCTAGGCGGTTGATTTTTTTTTTGCCGATTTAGTTAATTTCTGGCCCTATTCTTCAATCTCAAGTATAATTATGCAATCCAATTGCAAATATTCATGTTCTTGTATAATGTGTAATTAAAGGGTGTTTATGCATTAAAAAAGCTTCCTCGGCAATTAATGTGCAATTAATGTGCAATTAAAAAAACAATTGTCCAATTGTAATATATGCAATATGTCAATATGTGTAATATGTGCTATTTTAATGTGTAATAGTTGTAATATGTGCGCAATCCATCACCAATAATACTAAAAAAAGTTTAAAAAAATCCGCTACTATTAAAGATTTGTAACATAGCATATAATAGATTAATATTAGTTCTCTTTTACCAAAATTTTAAATTTGAAATTCAAAGTTTCAAGTCCAATAATGGCTTGAGTAAGCTTACTAGTTACCTAATCTTCTAAGTCCACATATTTACCATCCGACAAATTCATAATTCTCTCGTCATCGGACTCAAATTCAAGATCTTCATCTTTTTTTCCAGAAAGGAAGAGCATGTGAGGTAAGAGTTATGTGCGGGGTAATTTTTTTGTGTTATTTTATAGTATGTTTTTAAAAAAATAGAAAATGTTTGGGCATTGGACATTAGGCAAACGCCTGATCGGCATCATGGACGCCTCCTCAACAAGACGGCGGCCTAATCGCCTCTAACTGCCTAGACCACTGGCAAAGGCGGTTAGTTCTCCTACATCTAAGCGCCTAGGCGGTCGCCATTTAGAACATTGCCCATTAGCTCTTCACCTTGTATCTCCAAGCAAATCAAATTCAAAATTCATTAACTCTCCATCTTCTCCAACCAAATCAAACCCGAAACCCATCAACTCTCATCCTCCTCCAACCAAATCAAATCCAAAACTCAATAACTCTCATCCTTCTCCAACTAAATCAAATCCAAAACCAACTCCCCACCTTCTCCAACCAAATCAAATCCAAAACTCATTAACTCTCTATCTTTTTCTCCAGCCAAATCAAATCCAAAACCCCACATCTAAAATGATAATTAGAATTAAGGGTATTTTTGACCCAAAAAATACCTAATCAATCACATGACATCGCGTGTTCAAATTAAGTGTAAGGAGGTGGTTTATTGATTAACAGCACCCACAGAGGGTGGGTCTGTGATGACATGAAAAAATAAGGTGGGTCTTGTGTCAAACCACCTAAACTGAGGGCAGTTAAGTGAAACTTATTCAGAGCTAAACTAGGTAAAAATAATAATCCAGCTCCAAGTTAACAGAAGGTATAAAATTGCAAAGGCATATATAACTGAGGTATTAAACAATAGCTAGATGGTGGCAAGAACAATTTCTACGAAACACAACAATATTTTATTGCAATTTAGCAAAAAAAGATCTCGTCTAAGTTTATATAGTCAGCCCATAAAGTGATTCGCAACGATTTTAAAATCAAGGGTAAGTTAACAATAGGTATCAAATTGCATAGTCATATTATATGGAAAGGGAACCACATACTTGTAGGAGGAATTTTTTCTCAAATAAAGTATGTATACTCATATGGTGAGACTTCATATTGATCCGTACCATTCATTTCGATTCTAATGTCACAAGACATATGCGTCTAAAAAATCAAATCGTTGGGACACTTATTACTTATGCATTGCATGTCCAATTTTGTATGTAACTGAAAAACATGGACAAATGATCTCCAAACCACTTCATTATAGGTTTACGTATTAGGACATAAATATCGAAGTGAACGGTGTGGATCGTCAATAGGAAGCCCCAACAAGTAGTTATAAATACTCTATAGGAGGAAATCACCTCCTACATGTATGAGGCTCCCTTTTCTCATTTTCATATTATGCACGGAAAAAAATATAGCATAGCAAACTGCAAATTTGGTCAAACATTAGTTCATATAACTGCAGTTTAGCCATATGTATGTATATAAAATATAGTTTACCATTTCATGCAGCTCCGAGAGTAGTGGATCCCATTCAGCAAAGCCGCAGAGATCATCCACAGATTGCTCCAGATTATATTCGTTCAGCCTCAGAATCTCCTTGTTCAAGTCAATCTGCCGAAAGCCCATCGCCTCCAACTCCTTCAACAGTGTCTCCTCCATTGAGTCGCGATCAGCAGCAACTTTCTCGACCGAAGATGTTGCAGGCATGTCAATCAGTGGGGACGAAGAAGACGAGCCAGAAAAAACTGACTCTGGAGTGGTTTTTGGAAGCTCGTCGATGGTCGAATCCAGCAAACTATTTGGGACATCCACAACCACTGTCTTATTAACCAGTTCTTCAGTGGTGCCAGTGAGATTGGTGACAGGAAATTCACTGTCCAGAGGCTCGGCATTAACATCAATGATTTCAGACTCATCTTGATTGCTGCTTTCAGGTGGAACGTTGAGGTCAGGAGTGAGGTTGATGACACCAGCAGCAGAATTTGGCCGGGAATAATCCACCTGTAGTTAAAAAGGAATGAATTAATTCTCTTGAAAGGGGAAAAGGAATGAATTAACTTGTGAGTAAAATAATTCAATCATCAACTAATGCATCCCCAATAAGGTAAATTGCATGCACCTTGGACTACTAAGACTGAACCACATTTTAGCCCCTTACATCATTTTCGATTTTGACTTTTTGCTATTTAAGTCTTTTGAGTTTCGTCCATTTGTGAATTCCTATTAGGTCATTTGAAAGAGGTCGCCCAGTTTCATGGAGTTCTCCATCCAAAAAGAGAAAGTACAACATGAAAAATACACTACTTCAAAATTGAATAATAGAATTTAAAGTTACCAAGGGGTACTAATCATACTGAATATACAGACACCAACAGAGACTCCCAGCAAGTGACAAATTTCGGTGGAAAGTAAAAGTGTTTGGGATTAGACAACCAAAAGAACCATAGTTTATGAAGCACGGACACTTCAACTTGGTAGTCATTTCGTGTTGAATACGTGACATGTCGAACGTGTCAGACACTCGTGTTGAACACACGAATCTGACCCAACACTAGTTATTTTAGTGTAGTTTTCAATTCTTTGATTGTGTTGGCTTGCATAGTTTCCTTGTCTGCGTCACTTAATTTGCAACAGAGGGACCCATGAGGAGGTACAATTGCTAGCAACTCTCACTAGTTCAGAATAAGCGGGAAGCTTGACAAAAAGCAATGAAAGGTTCTAACTGCTAATGATCGGTAGTACGATAATCAATTTGCGCTAAAAAAAATGTAAAGGAATAGATGGTTTCTAAATAAATTTGTACCTGGATGAGGACCCAAACCCGTTGTCCAAACTTATGCCCCGTAGGAGATGCCATTTTCCAGTATGAAACATAGCGTCCTGGCCGCAAAGGTGCAGTGAAATCAACGGCAATGTCAAGCTCATTATTAACAGGGAGTCCATTTACCGCTATCTGCTTACATACAGAAGAAGTTATGATCGGGACGGCAAAAATAATCATTCAGAACAAAACTATTTAAAGAACATGAGAATAAGTTTGTCACCTCCAGTTGAGCTGAAACTCTGTCACCCAATTTGTCCCCACCAACCCATAAAAGCTGAGTTCCAACGGGCCAAGCAACAGTTCCATTGTTCTGCATCCGCCATATCTTTGTAAAATGTGTTGAAGGGGGCATCAAGGTTCCATCTAAGACGGTAACATCCTTAACGAAAGAACTCTCGAGCTTTGCTCTAGGAGCCCTCGAACAAGATCCATGAAGCTGCTTAAATGATGGGGTATGATATCTTAAATGCTGATATAAAAAATTATGACAAGCAAATTCCATATATTAATAATAAATAATACATAATATCAAAAAGATATCCTATTTAGTACTTCAACCACACACATGTTTATGGAAATCCTTCAACAGTTTCGGTGCACGTTGAGGAGAACGAACAATTCTGGTATAATCCAATTTGTTGTCCGCCTGGAGGTAACAGAGATTACATAAATCATAATCTTCCATCCTGCACAAACCAAAACAAGTTACGAAAGCCAATGTGACTACAGGTCATACAAAATGACGACAGAATATCCAACAATTTCTTACACGTTCGACTTGTATCTGGGTCCTACAATAGGATGCACACCGCAGCCATCACACTGAACACCCCTGTGGAAAGCTTGTTGTGCGTTCCCATTGTAGCTATGAGATGTTGGATAGTACGGATGGGTAAATGGTGGGCCGGTCCAAAAGGGATCAGAAACATCATATGGTAGTTCAACAAATGGTACTTCATGATATGCACTAGTGCCGGAAGGTCCAAAATGTGAAGATTTGAGACCAGAAAGTGGCGGTGGAGGACCTTGTTCATGCCCTGGGCAAAAAGGAGGAGGTCCAAAATGAGAACCAAAACCAGATTCTGCTGGTAACGAAACTTGTCCAGGCATTTGCTTACTAGTGGAGCCACCATTCAAAAGTGGAAATTGTTGCTGAGGAACAAATGATCCAGGATGCCATGCTGAAGCTGGAAACCATGACGAACCAGGAAAATTTGTCTCAGTATTTGCAACGGATTTTCCATCACGGCAAGAACTACCAACTTCCTTCTCAAGCTCTGGAGATTTATTAGCAGACCATTGCCCGGTCAGTCCAATTAAGGGCGATGCTGTCACAGTAGTAGCAGCACCTGTATTGAGAGGCGTTGCAAAGGACACATCCCAAGTCTTCTTAGCATTATCAGAACTATTTGGCTTTGGTTCAGGATTGACAGAAATTGTTTCGCTTGGTAAAGTCAGATTATTTGAAACTTTTGGATCAACAGGAATGTTCAGATCCATTAGATGAGATGAAGCTCCACCGGTCCCACCTGATGACTCACCAGTATAACCAGAAGATTGGCTGGCATTTGATAATCCCAATTTTGAGAAGGCCTCTACAAGTTGGCCACATGTAGGTGAAGAGGATGCAGCCTTCATCACATCCTTAGAGAGATTGGATATTGCACTTTTGAATGGCTCGGATTTCATCACCTCATCAACTTGAGCAAAAGTAGGCGAAGATAATGCCGCTTTCTGGGCAATGCTGAATAGGTTTGAAAGTGCACTTATGACTGGCTCCGGAACAGATTTTGGCGGCTCATCAGTAGATTGGGTATTAACTGGAGTTTCAAGCTGTGGGGATTCAACAGAGCGACCAGTATTAGGTTTCAACTTAACATTTATTCTGAGAGGGTTCAGACGCTGATGAACAATAGCATCACGTAGCTCATCATCGTTATCAAGGGTGACTTGGTCGCCATCTTCATCAGTATAAGTAAGGATGAGCTCAGCATCAGCACTGAACTTGAAGAGACTAATTATCTTGACTCTGAGTTTACCCATGTCATGATCCATGCACTGCCCAATTGCATAAGCACTAATTCGCCTGAGAGTATCACCATGTTTCACCTAAACAATACACAGAAGAAAGAGAGAAATTAATTGTATTCCACGACACGGAAGTTATCTGGACACTGGTCTTTTTGAGATGTTTGCTGCATATATTTCTGCCCTTCCTAGTTTTGCTAAAATCCCATGCAAACATAAGAAATGATGCAGATTATATTTTCAGTGGCTCTTAACTAGTTCCCACATAGTGAGCCACTAAGGGCTTCATTCACCCCATATGCACACTAAATCACTAATGCATTCCATCCCCAGGGTTCGCAATTGAAGAAAGAATCAGAGAGGTAAAAGAAAGCAGCACACACGGCCAAGATGGTAGCAGGCAGCAGCCGACTAGTGATACAATTCCTCTCCAAAATCAGACAGTATTAGTAGAAATAATGATAACAAGAGTCATCAATTAATAATATAAATCTTCTATAAGGGTGTTTTGTGTTTGGCTCCTTGGAAGTGAGTGTTGCAAGTGAAAGTGTAAGTGCAAATGAGAATATAAAATAATGTGTTATGATTCCATTCAATCATTTTCTATAAACCTTTTTTTTTCAAATATTGTTTCCCTCCAAAATTATCATATAGAAGTTCGATGGAAATAATATTTGATGCAATCATTACAAGTAATTTTATATTCTTATTTCCACTTGCACCTGGAAAATCCATTTGCAAGGAACCAAAAACACTCCAAATTAGATCTCCAGTTATATATTAGTAGAGATAATAACTTCTATATTAGTAGAAAATTAGAAATAATACTAAGAAAATACCAAATTCTAATGCTGATTAAGTGCATAAAAGCTATAGAGATGCAAATCAAAGAAACGAAATGAACTAGGGAGGGGCAAAAAGCAGCAAGCATACCCAAGATGCATTATATTAGCAGAAATAATTATAATATGCAGCTAAAAACTAATGACCAATTCTTCTCTAATTATAGAGAAAGTTGATATTAGTAGAAATAATAATAAAACCATGCGACCAAATTTGAATTCTGACTAAGTGCAAAAATTCTCAAGAGATGCAAATTAAGGCAATGAAATGAAAAGGCATGCTAGAATAACTCTCAACTAAATAATGCAGCTAACTCATTGTGTATATAATGTAGTCAATTGAGGCTAGGCTGACTAATCAAAACCCTACTAGACTTGCACCTTCCGATTCCTAAAGAAATTATCCTCGTAAGTAATCTTTTTTTCCCCTCTGAACAGGCTGGGACAATAAATGTTTAGATAATGTTTATCAAGATATGCACTGCAAAAAGCAGTTGAATCTTTCCATATGCATAAAAGAAATTCAAGTAATTGGAAAATTCATCTGGTAGTATTGTCCCAAAGTGAATGGAGGTTTTTCTACCAATGAAGGAGATGAGATGTACACTTCATGTTACCAAAGTCATGTACACAAAATTATACATAGTTAAGAATGAGACAGCTCTTGGGCTTCTCAACTATGTGTTGGGGGGTGTCAACGAACGGCGGTGGCGCAGCCGAATAGATTTGGCCAATGAGGACGGCGAGGTAGATGAGGCGAATCAATCGAACAACCAAACAAATAGATCCACCAATACAACACAAACACACGAGAAATTTATCGTGGTTAGCTTTTGCTTAATTCAAAGAAAAAATATAGGAAGATATAATATTCAACTAAAAGAAACTGCAATGAGTTACAAATTCACTCAATACAAGGAATCAAACTCACTCACTAAGAACTATCTCTCAAGCCTCTCTTTACAATGGAGAAAATAATCAATGAAGTACTTCACATCTCATATTGGAGTCTATTACAATAAATAGAAAAATAGAGATAACCCTAGGTTAGTCTTGATATCTCAGTCGTTCGATATATCCTGTAAAAGAAGTAACTAAATAGGAGTCAAACAATCTGACTTGAAGTTGAAGATAGAGCTAAAACGATCACCAAGACTAGGGATGGCAAGTGGGCCAGGTCAACCGTTGACCCGCCCGTGACCCGCCCGGTTAACCCGGCCCATGTAAGTGCGGTGTGGATTCGGGTCGAACCCGTGAACAGTAAGGGGTCGACCCGGGTCGCCTAAATACCGAATCGAACCCGTCTAACCCGGCCCGCGAACCCGTTAAAAATTACCCAACCCGCCCGCCAACCCGCGGATCGACCCGCGGGTTACGAAACGTTTAACCCGGGTCAAACGTTCGACCCGCCACGGGCCGACCGTTGACCCGCGGGTCAGCGTGCCGTTGGGCTGGTACTGTTCACCAGAGAGCATACGAACGGCTCTTAAAGCCGTTTGGCTTTTTTTTTGTAGCCTATAAATACCCCCCAAAATCCCATCAAAAAAAAGCACACCTTACTCTCTTACTCTCTACTATTATTACTTATTTCTAAGCAATTTGTGAACAATTGAAGTATTGAATAAACAAGTGTTCAAGGCATATACACGATCAAATTCCGATCGTATCGAAATCAAAATTCAACGTCTTCAACTCTTCAACTCTCGTCCAACTCCAAATGTTCAAGTCTTCAACTCTCCTACAAGCTCTCCCCAACTATTCAATTCCGGATTTGAGGAATTCTACTTCTACTTCTATTCTTATTTTCACGGATTTTTTTATATATGCATATCCACGGTGAACGGTATCAAAACTTCATACCTCTTATTTTATTTTTGTTGTAGTTATAATTATTGTTGGTTTTTGAATTTTCTCTATCTCAACCCTATTGTTTTCTAGATTTTTTTTATAATTCATCGTTCCTACATTGTGTAGTTTTTTTTACATACATTACTACATTATGTCACGCGGTAGCGGTCGTAGCCAAAGTGGACAAGATTCCACCGACACTTCCCGTAGGCCACCAATTGTCCCAATTAGTGAGCCCACCGAAGAGTACCATGATCCTCCTACCCAACAATGGGGTACACATGACGAGGTTGTAGGTGACATACAATTAGAAGAAGAACAACAACAACAATCAACCGAAACCACACAACCCCGTAGTAGTAGGAAAAGTAGAGGAGAAAATAGTGATTGGCATAAGTTTTACGATTATATGCCGGACGAAGAAACTCCAGGTATAGGTTTGAAAGTTTATAATATATGTTCTAAGGCATACAAATTCAAGAGGGGTGATGGCACCGGTACAATTAATAGACACATCCAAAATAACCATAAAGAACTTCTTTTTGACCTACCCGGCCAACAAAAAATCAACCCTATGACCGGTCTAGTTAATAGCCACCCTTATGATCCCGATCTTGTTCTTCAGAAAATGGCCTGATTAGTAATAAAGGAAGAATTACCATTTTCCTATCCCGAGAGTAGGGACTTAAAAAATTTTAATCAAACGGTTTTAAACCCTCGTTTTAGAAGAATTCCGAGAAATACTTGCAAATCGGATTGTTTTAAAGTATACAATGAAATGAAGGACGCTTTGATTGCAATTTTATGGAGTTTAACTTGTAGAGTTAATTTAACTTCGAATTGTTGGGAGTGTCAACAATATTCCAACGATGGAAATAACCTGTCATTGGATCGACAATGGTTGGATTCTTCAAAAAAGAATCATCACTTGCGGCGTTGCCGTATCCCCATAGTGGCATTGAAATAACAAACCGTACTTTAGAAATTTGTGATGTTTTTCATATTCGCGATAAAATTATGTGTATTAGTTTTGATAATGCATCTAACAACAATGCAGCAATTACTACTTTAAAATCTACATTAAACCCTCCATCTGACAATATTTTTCATATTAGATGTGCATGTCATATTTTAAATTTATGTGTTCAAGATGCATTAAAAATAGCGGATCCATATATACTTAAAATTAAAAATTGTGTACATTTCATTGCATTAAGTCCCAGCGTATTTCAAGAATGGAAAAATTGGTGTAGGATTTCAAATGTACCTTTTAGAAGATTTCCAAAGGATGTTAAACACCGATGAAACTCTACTTTTGATTTACTACATGTTGTTACCGAATATAAAGCAGTTGTAAATAATTTTTGTATCGCAAAAAATATGCAAAATTCTGAAATGACTCCCACCGATTGGTTTTATGCCGAATCTTTGTTGAAATTTTTAGAACCTTTTAAAACCGCAACTTTAAAATTTTCAAAAACATATGAATCTACTTCTAGTAGCATTTTTATTTCATTAGTTAGCATAATGCAAACATTTAACGAAATGTTAAATGATACTTATGTTGGTGATATTGTAAAACCTGCATACAAAAAAATTTGAAGTATTATTTTCCTCCTCCTATGTTGATTTGTGTTGCTACCGTTATGGATCCTCGTATTAAATTAGAAGGTACGAAGAGTTTGATTGAAATATTTTTTGCATTACTTGAAAAAAATGTAGAAATAGTAATTGATTCGCTACTTTTTTAGTTAAATTTGAATCTACATTAAATAACTTGTATGATTATTATGATAGATGTTTTGCTTCTAGTAGTACAATTTCTGTAGTTAGTTCTTCTTCTGCTACTTCTAAAGGTAAGGGTAAGAGTAAATTTGATGATAGAACATTTAATTTACTTGCACAAATTCAGTCCAAAAAACCTAAGACTAATCAACCAAATGAATTAAATTGGTATAACCAACAAGATTCTGAGTCTTCTTCTTCTCCACTAGATATTTTACAATGGTGAAAAGATCATGAACACACTTATAATATTCTGTCAATTATGGCTAAAGATTTACTAACTCCCCTTGTCTCTACAGTTGTTTCTGAAAGTGCATTTTCTTTAAGTGGCAGAGTTCTAACTGATTACAAGAATCGCTTGAAGCCCGACATGTTAGAGATGCTCGTTTGCACAGAAGACTGGCTGAAGGCTGAAGATAGGACACAAGGCAAAGCATTATCTACGTCCACAAGTGGGAGCAACTCGCCGGAAGAACAACAACAACAATAGCAACCAAAATGAAGAATTCAGGACCAACAACAACAAATTCAAGGCCATCAACTTGACGACAATTGTAAATAGATAAAAAAATTATATTATATCTGTGCTTGTTATTTCAAATTAGAAAAATTGAAGTAAATTGAAATTGTATATAAGAAATACGTTAGTGTATAAAACATATTTGTGAATTGAATTCTTTATTTCATTAGAAATTGTAAAACTTATATAACTTAAAATCATATGAATAATATTTCAATATTTGTTGCCAATTTCACCCTTTCAATCTTATTATTATTATTACGATTTTTAATGTTTATTATTATTATTATTTTAAGTTTTTTAAAAAAAACCTTACTAAACAGGCCAACCCGCGAACTGACCCGACCTAACCCGGGTTGGACCCGAATGGGTTCACGGGTTGGGCGGGTCGCTATAGCCACTTTTCGACCCGGTCTGGCCCGGCCCGGTTAAGTCACCAACCAGGCCCAAACCCGCCCAAGTCAACATCCAACCCGGGCGGGTCCGGCCTGTTCGACCCGAATGCCAACCCTAACCAAGACCTAGGCTCAAAACGTTGTTGCAACCGCAGTCGGTCGACTGCACCCAAGTGCAGTTACCGCACCTCACAAGTGCCCAGACCCGAAGGATATGCAGTCGACCGCATAGTCGACTGCACAGCTCTCTGCTGCTATTGCTGCTTTGTTGCCTTGTTTCTACATTCTCCTCTCTTCGACGCATCATCCTCCGTACTTCATTCACACTTCTTCTAACTAAACAACAAGTATACAAGACATAATCCTAACAACCTCCACCTTGAATTGCAATTCTAAGCAGTTAAAATCTGATTAATCGCCCGATTAATCCCCGGTTAATCGCTCATCGGAGACTAAGAGATTATTTTTTTAGCTTAGCGATTTTCAATATTTCAATAGTTAGCAATTTAATCAGGTATAATCGGTCGATTAACCGATTAAATCTTCTCATTTAATTTTCATGCTCGTTTGTTTCCATGTGCACTCACCCTTCGGGCCTTCGTATCAACGATCTGAACCGTTCACATTGATCTACACGTCTAAATTAGTCTAAATATGAAAAATCAAATTATTTGAAATTTATTTGCCCATCCTTCGTTTCATTATAAAAAAAATGATATTCAGCGATACAATTTTGTAACACATCAATGGATGGCAAATGAATTTCAATTTTCAAATGACTTGATTTTACAAATTTAGACTAATTTAGACGTGTATATTAATGTGAACAGTTCGGATCGTCGATACGAAGGCCCGAAGGGCTAGTGCACAACGAAGATTCACACACACGTGCGCGGTTCGGATCGTCGATACGAAGGCCCGAAAAGTTAGTGCACAACAGAAGATTCACACGCGCGCGTGCGCGATTTTTTCGATTTAATCCCGATTATTTACCGATTAACCAATTAATCACTAATCGCTTCTAGACCGATTAGTTCCAAAAACCGATTTTAACTACCTAGGATTGCATACAAGTGCTATCAATACGATGTGATTCATCATCTCTAAACTCTACTAAACTCCACTTGCGAACATACTTGGAACGATAGTTTTTTCGGCAAGTTTAACAAATCTTCTACCCAATCTCACCGATCAGTATACCCCCTCAAGGGCACACCTCAGTAGGCATTAACACGGAGTTGCCAACCTTCGCACGAACTCCACCTACCTCGAGGCACATGGTCTCACGTTGATGATGCTAGTTGCAATAGACTATATGAACTTGCAGGAATATTGGGAAAATAAACAACACTTGCGCAGGTATTTCGGATCCCTCAAAATTTACACAGATTGTGTTAGCTTGGCCCAACAACTCTTTACCTTTAATCACCTCACGACGACCATGAAAAACAAACAGAACTCCACCTTGAGCTGTGTACCTATAACTGCCTACTTCAAGAGTTTCTGAGGCCAGCATATTTCGTTTCGGCAGAGTAATATGTAAGACTTCTCTTAGAGTGTACATGTTCACACCTGGCATCTTCAACTCAACTATCCCCTCACCTATTACTTCGCAAATCTCTCCAGTTCTCGTTCTCATACAACACCCTATAGTAGACTCATAAGTAAAAAAAACAACTTTCTCTCGAAGCAAATATGAGTAGAACTCCCTGAGTCAAAAAATCAACCAGAATCCACTTCTAAAAAGTTTGAAACAAGACACAAATCACCTGATTCAGAAGGGTAAAACATATTTGCAGTAGAATTGTCATCCTTGGCACTCTTCTGATTCTGCAATTTCCAACAGCAATTCTTGACATACCCTGACCTCTTGCAATATCAACAACGGATCGATCCTTTTTGCATAGCACTTTAACTTCGAGTTGAAGGACCTTCCACTACTAAACAACTTATAGGAGTAGACGATGATTTCTGAGTCTCCTTCCTAACTTGATTTTCCTTCAATGCTTTGATTACACCATCCACCGTAATACTCACTTTGGCAAATTTACCGTGTAGCATGGTAGTGATCGAATGCTCGTACGAATTCAGTAGTGAATATATCAAGTTGAAAGCTTTACTTCACTTCGCGTTTATCGCCTTGAGTTCTGATAACACCTTGTTAAACTATGTGATGTGATCTTAGAAATCGGTACCTTCTTTCATTGATAAACGAAATAACTTTCTCTTCCAATGCATCCGATCTAATAATGACGAACCAGAGTAGTCAGCTATGAGTTTTTTTCCACAAACTCGCCGCTAGAGTTTCTTCAAGAAACTTGCACTAGACCTCATCCACCAATGATAGTCAGATTAGACTTACGGCTCTTTCACAAATATCATCCCAAACATCCTCGTTCATATCAGATGACTTTTCCTTCTTCTTGACGGCTAACTGTAGACGCTCTTGAACTAGAACATCATACATGTTCACCTTCCGAAGATTGAAGTTGATCTTTCCATCGAACTACTTGATCTTTAAAAGACTGTGACATGTTATTTTCACCAAGGAACTTGGCAACCTGAAGCTCTGATACCACTTTGTTGGGAATATCGACGGACACCGGTGACGTAGCGAAATAGATTTGAGCAATGAGGATGGCGAGGTAGATGAGGTGAATCAATCAAACAACCAAACAAGTAGATCCACCAATCCCACACAAACACGCGAATTTATTCTGGTTAGCTTTCGCTTAATCCAAAGAAAAATATAGGAAAATATAATAGTCAGCTATAAGAGATTACAAGGAGTTACAAATTCACTCAATACAAGGAATCAAACTCACTCACCAAGAACTATCTCTCAAGTCACTCTTTGCAATGGAGAAAATAATCAATGAAGTACTTCACCTCTCATATTGGAGGCTATTACATTAAATAGAAGAAGAATAAAGAGAATCTTAGGTTAGTCTTGGTATCTCAGTCGTCTGATATATCTTGTAGAAGAAGTAACTAAAAAGGAGTCGTACAATTTAATTTGGAGTTGAAGATTGAGCTAAAATGATTACTAAGACCTAGGCCCAAAACGTTTCTGCACCCGAGGGGTGTGCAATCGACTGCACAGCTCTTCGTTGCTGTTTTATTGCCATTTTCTACATTCTCTTCTCTTCAACGCTTCGACCTCCATACTTCATCATCTTTCTTCTAACTGAATGAGCATACATGAGAGCATCCACTATCATTGCCAACATAATTTGCATATTTAGCCCCATAGAGTGAGAAGCATGCTATCGTTACCGCTAAATCTGCTATAAAAAAAACAAACGGAGCTTCATCCTCCATCCAACCCCCCAAAAAATGGGAAATGGCATTTTGGTAAAATTCAATGGCAATTTGGAAATAAATTTTTTAATTAGTGGGGAAATGGTGGGACGGCTGAAGGTGTGTCGTCCCATGTTTTTTTTAATTTATAATGGCAATTGGTGGGAATATTTCAGATGACTTAAAAATAAAAAAAATAATAAAGAGAGACGGAACACCTTCATCTGTCTCTCATTTGTAGGTTTTTCAATTTTTAACAACAGACGGAGCTACTTCATCTGTCTGTTCGATTAAATTTCTCAAACGGGTTATCTTCGTCTGTCTTCTATATTTAGCCATTTTGCTAAAGCGGCTCCTAAGTTTAGCAATGCATTGTTCACTCCTATCCTAACTTATAGGTTTTTAGCAAACGACTGTGAGCATGTTTTTTAAATCGATTTCCATTTTTTGGGTTTTTTAAAAATGACTGTGGGTGCTCTGACATAATCCTAATACTATGCACCACACATGTACCAGTTATGACTATTTTTCATGAATATATCGTTGCTAATGTTATTTCACAAAGAAAAAGAAAAGAAAATGTACATCTAAAAATGTGAGTCCAAAACATAATAACTTGAAACCCATGGAACGCTCCATGAAGCCCCATAGCCACCCTTGACCATTATATTCATAGGAGGATTTAATTAAGACATTATTTGCTTTATTGTTTCATTCATAACAGTCAAAACAAAACCGTTGGTGACAATTAAGGGGCGTTTGGTACAAGGATTTTTTTTTGTTTCCTGGGAATCTTAACTTGGAAATTTAGTTTTCCATGTTTGGTATGCTAATTTTTAAATTCAAATTCTCAGAAAACTAACATTCCTAGGAAATTTTTTTGCCACAATTCCCACAAAAATTTTCCCATGGGGGGGTGGGATTCTTAGATTCCCAAGTACTTGGAAAAATGTTATTTCTTTAAAATTACAATTTTGCCCTAAAATAAAATAAAAAAACCTAAAGCCTGGCACTTCATATTTCTTCTCATTTTCCTCCCCAATAAACCCATCCCCTCTTTCTCCCCCAAAAATCCGAGCATCCAACTTGGCCGCCGCCGATCCACTCGTCACGCCGTCGATCCACTCGCGCATTCGATCCCACTTGTCGCCATCGATCCCCGAGCACCCCACCATCTCTCGCGCCGTTGATCCCCGAGCACCCAGATTTTACAAAAGTGGTATTTTGCTTCAATTTCCTTAGGATAGTTGATCAAAGGATAGTTGAGAGCATGGAATCAAATAAACAGTATGAGACTAATCGTACCGATTCTAGACTTCATGTGAGTGATAGAGAAAGGGCGAACAGTTCAAAGAGTTATCTTGAGATCAAAGGCTACAATGGAAGTTCATCTAGTTCAAGGGGGCACATTGAGGAAGAAAGGGTGGAGGATAGAGAAGACAGGTTCAGTTCAGTAAAGAATGTAGTTCAAGTGATGGGAGATGAAAGGATGGAGTCCAATAAGCAAAATGAGACTCTGCAAAGTGCTTATAGGCATTTGAGTGATAAAGAAAGAGCTATTACTTCACGGAGTTATGTTGAGATCAAAGAGTATGGTGAAAGTTCATCTAATACAATTTTGTGTTTTTAAGTAAATTTTTTAGTTAGACAGTAGATTGTGTGGAACAATTTAATCATGGTGTTGAAATGCCAAGCAAAAGTTTTGATATGCTACAAATACATTGTCCTGTTTCAATTTTAAGTCATGTTACCACTTAAAATTGTTTGTATTTTGTGGCCCAGATTTGCATCATTTTTTTTACTCAGGTATTTCAACAAATAGTTTGTTTTGTTATTTGAGAATGAGGGGCATTTTGGACAATAAGATTAACATTCCCAGGAAATATGTAGCTCAACCAAACATAGGAAATTAAGTTTCCAACTAACATTCCAGATATGTTTAAAACATACCAAACATATTTTATGATTCCTAGGAATCATTAATCCCAGGAATCATAAATCCCAGGATTTATGATTCCTGGGAACCAAAAAAATCCTTGTACCAAACGCCCCCTTAAGGAAACTCCATTGGCATATTTTAACAAATCACAAAAAGTAAGTCAATTCATGATCTTTATTTACCTGACATTTTATAATCATTTCAAAAAGCATTATAAGGGCTAGAATGACATTTCATAATCCACGGAGGATTCTATCAGGAATTCATTAACTTTCTAACTGATCAAATAAAGAGACTTGGGGATGTTGTGAGTTTGTAACAAACCACAAGTGCTAACTACTAAATTGATATTTCATTATCTTGTACCTGATATTCCTAGTGATTTTGTCTTGCATATCCTACCCTTCACATTCTACTTTCTATGGACCTATACAATTTCCTTCATCAACTAAAGTATCTGCACGCTCTTTGTCTAGGAAATTCCACCAACAATATTGTAATTTAATAGTCATATTACAGTACTCTTTTTCAACATTTAAAATAAATTTAACATTTTACTAGAGAGTTTGTTTTTAAAAAAATAGTTAAAACTAAAAAGTTAACCACTTATAAATGTTTACCCAATCCTTTGAACCAATCTTTGTCCATAGCCCAATCTAATCCATTGAATTAGTATTTAACTAGTCTTTTCAAAAGAAAAAACATGAGATTAAACATAAACACTAGAATAATTCGACAATTCAATAGGTTGGCATCCATGACAAAAGATTATCCAACTAAACTCACTCACACTTGCAATATGACCATCCATGGTGTCAATATAACATCTGTGTCACAAGTTGAACCGCTCCTTTTATGGACCCTCTTGTTTATCTAGGAGGAAGTCACTACTTAACACAACATACTGATTTTTCATTTTAAATAATATAGAATGTTTATCTAAAAATAAAACAGATAAGCATTTGACCATAATTAATGTAGTGTCATTTCAGTCGAGAACAGCACACTATAAAAAATTGAGATAGTCCCAACACAAATACATAAGTTAGGTTAACTACAGTTTTTTAAAGTGGATGTGAAGCTTGCTAACTTTGGTTATCCCACCTGTATCAGAAAATTAACTGAACTCCATTCTTTTGGGTGTTCTGGAAACAAACTAAAGTAAACTAAACTCCATTACTTTAAAGAGAAAGAATACAGTTTGTCAAAGTTTAAATAAAAATTAAATTCAAATTAATTATAGTTATCTCAACTTTTGGGCTTTGAAAAGTTGAGCTAATTATAATTTCAACCCCAACAGGGTCCCCAACTAATACAAATTTAAGAAAACTAAGGTTTGGGCGGTAGCAAAACTCCACTTATCTTAACTCCATCTCCAAACACACTCTAGAACATTCATCAAAGTTTACTGGAAAATAAAGGGCAGTAAGAAACAACTGTCTCAGGTCAAGAAACAGCTTCCCACACTAAGGGACTGTTTGGTTCAAAGTATGGGAGGGGAGGGGAGGGAAAGGAAGGGAAGGGGAGGGGAGGGATTTTTATCAAAACTCTGTTTGGTTCAAAGGAGGGAAGGGGAGGAAAAATAATTATCTTCTTGTTTGGTTCATAAGGGGAGGAAAGGGATTTTATAACAAAATTACTTTTATACCCTTTTACAATTTATAACAAAACTCGACCACAAAAAAACATCAAGTGTCTCTAATATTTGAAGATCTGAGTTTGCTAATATTGCCTCTATCTGTTGATTTGTTCTGCAAGCAAAATCATGGCCTAGCCTGTATCTGAGTTTGGTTCAACACACTATAGCAATTCAACAACTTGATAAAGTTGATAATGATGTTTTTTATGCAAGATAATGTTTGATATTAATGTCTTCTACTTGAAGTATTGTATATGCTGCAATCTCCTAGCAAGCTTAAGCTTGTTTGAATGTTTAACCTGAGTTTATGGAATGGACTAAAACCTAATCCAACTTTTCACAATCAAACAGAAACTGATCCCTATCTGTATTTTAGTATGATTTATTTTTTATCGGTATTCATTGTTTGTTTATACTGCAAGCCAAGTTGATGTATTCTCCCCAACTAACATTCACATTCAGATTTCAAAGCCTCTTTTCCAATATGCTTTATGCATGCTAATGCTTCTTCCTATTAGGGTTGTTTCAAATTTCTTTAACGATTGCTTGTTTGCTCTTTCAACAAAATTTTATGAACATTGATGCACACTAATTTTCCATTATGGACACTGCTTTTATGAACATTGATGCACACTGTTTTTGTTTACTTGTTTTTTCCTTCTAAATTTTAAATTTAATTTTTTTTAATTTAAAATGGAGTAATTACAAATTTTAATGGTGTGATTAAATGGATTTAAATCTAAAGGGCAATTTAGTCCAATCACTATACAAAAATTTGACTCAATTTCTCTCCCATCCAAATTTCCCGAATATTGGAGGGGAGCCAAAATTGACTCAGGAGGGATGCTGCACCCCTCCATTCCCCTCCCATCCCCTCCAAAAAAATGAACCAAACAAGAAATGTTTAAAAAAATCTCTCCCCTCCCCTCCATTCCCCTCCAACCAAACGGGCCCTAAACTAATCAGAGAAAGGACAAAGAATTACAGAAAATCTTCATAATTATAAGCAATCTACAGGTGATCCCTACCAAACAAGGTCATACATCAGTATTACCGTTTATTAACTTTACACATAACTAAAATTCCAACAAGCACATAGCAGAATAACAGCAATACTCATAAAAATGCTAACTTTTTGTTAAAAAACACATGCCCAGCAGAGAAATAACCTTTTAAACCAAATTTATCCAGTCACTAAAACAAGTGAAATCATTATTTTTTAAAAACACTATATCACAATACAGATGATCAAAATGCAAACTTTTTTCTCAGATAGCACGTTTAACCAAAATTATCCTCGTCGCTGCCCAAAACAAGTAAATCCATTAAAAATCGCTATATCACATAGAATCCTCACTGTTTTATTTTAAGAAATCGTATTTTTCATGAACATCGCAAAATCAACTAATCTTCCATCGATCAAAAGGAACGCGATCACAACAATTTCCACAAAAAGTAGCAAAAATAGACTGATCATCTCCATCAACAACATGAACACAACCATTTAACAGCTAATTACTCCGATCGAACGATAACTCATCTACAAATCTGAACTTTAACCAAAAGCAGCAAAGTTGGGGGAAAATGAGATACCTTGATGACGATATCCCACTCGTCGGCCATGGCGGCGGAGTTGTCGAAGAACGACGGGAGGATCGGGCGCGACATCTCGAAAATAGAGGAAACCCTAACCCTAATCTGGATGAAATTGGGGGAAATAAAAAGACGAGCTTTTTTTAGAGAGAGATGAGTATTTTTATGGATGAGGGGGGTTTCTTATGTACCAAGGAAGTTGAGTTAAAAAAATAAAGGAGCCTTGATTGGTTAATTAACTGTTGTAATTGTTTTGGCGTGGAAGGGGGGGGGGGGGGGGGAAGAGCGAGGTGAGAAAGGGGAGGAATTGGTCAATTTAGTTGCGTATAAATAGGATGTAAACAATCTGGAGTATACTCTTTTGCAGTATGTTCTGATGAACTGATTTGAACGGTTATGATTTTGGGGAAGAATGCCAGCTTATTTATAACAGTAATGCTTTATCCACTACCAACTTCACTACCATTTTATTCACTACTTTATGTGGCATATTCCTATTGGAGAGTTTCCTCATCTACTCTATTTTTCTCTACCTATTGAAGTGTGCCACCTAAGATAGTGAACAAAATGGTAGTGAAAATGATAGTGGATGTAGCATTACTCTATTTGTAATATTATTTGGGTAATTTCGTTAATCTTTAATTAATGAAATCGATTGACTTTGTTACTTTTATTTCAAAACCAAATATTATTTGGGTAACTAAATAAAGTAATGTTTTATCCACTACTAATTTCACTATCATTTTTCTTCACTATCTTATGTGGCACACTCATATTTGAGAGTTTCTCCACCAACTCTCCCTTCCCCCATTTATTGAAGTGTCACCTAAGATAGTTAAGAGAAATGTAGTAAAATTAGTAGTGGATGTAACATTACTCGGCTAAATAATTAATTTTGTAAGTTAAAGAGCATATATGTTAGTTTCGGTTGACAAACCTCTACCATTACTTATGAGATAAGAAGAAATTATGTATTTAAAAAAAGTTATTTTCAAGTATTGCTAGGTGCCCTTAGAGCATCCACTATCGTTTTCTAAATACTCGAAATTTAGCAATCGAAGTAGAAAAGTCGCTTACAATCGTTTGCTAAAAACCCAAATATTAGAATACGAGTGAATAGTGCATCGCTAAACATAGGAGATGTTTTAGCGAAATGCTAAATATAGGACGAATGAAGTTCAACCGTACGAGAAAATAAATCGAACAGCCGGATGAAGAAGATCCGTCTTTTGTTAAATTTTGAAAACAAACCAGATGAGAGACAAATGAAGGCGCTCCGTCTCTCATCGATTTATAATTTTTGATAAATAAAATGTATTAAATATGTGGGTGAGAGACGGATGAAGTTCATCCGTCTCTGAACTCCACTTTAGACAAAAATTTTAGTGAATTGACACATTTACCCATAAATGAATATTATCCATATAACGAGGGGATGGGTATTTCTGTCATATCACAAATTTCTTCATTAAAAAAAATGGAAACACCCTAGACGAATGAAGACCATCCGTCTGGTGTGTTTTTTTTTTTAATTTTTTTTACCGACCAAAAAAAAATATGTAGTTGCCGTCATACGGATGAACATGCTCCGTCCAATTCATTTGTTTGTGGATTTTTACAAATAACGATAGCAGCGCTCTAATCTAATTGCTAAATCCTAAAACATAAATTTAGCAAACTTAGACAAAACGATAGTGAATGCTCTTACTTGGGTAAATATGCATAGGCAACAATTTGATGAGTGTTTTTACTCGATATTTTTTTCAAAAACAAAGTTGAGGATTTTAAGACATCGTATTCATGACAAATGTAGACTTGATTTATGACCAATATATATATATATATATATATATATATATATATATATATATATATATATATATATATATATATACACACTATATTTGTAATACCCCACATTTTTAAATAGTGAATGGATTAAAACGATTTTTGGTGATTTAATAAATATTTTTCTGAAATTTGTCTTTTTACACGTGCAAAACACGTGCAAATATCTTCTTGGGGAGTTCGAAATCAGAAAATATTTTGGGGGAAACCTATTATTTATTAGTAAGTATTGTTTGTGAATTTTCCGGATTTTTCTGATATTTATTTGACATATTTGCAAATATTACAAAAAAAATAAACTTTTGTGCAAAATTCACTTGGAGTGAAAACTCCAGATTTTTGGATTTTTGGGCTGAGCATGATGCCTAGTCAACTCAGAGGTAAAGAGTTTACTTTTCGTTTTAATAAATTTGGTTTATTTTGCAAGTTTTGGTAAAGATGATTTTTTTGCAAAATTGCCAGTTAAAGGGCAAAAAATACAAATTTCATTTTATGGGTTTTATAAACAGTACCGGCCAGATATTAGGGTGGTTATTTTGTTTTAATTTAAATTGAAATGGTTTTATCTAATCTCCAAGTATAAGGATTTATATATGTAAAAATATATTTTAAATAGATACTTTACAATTCTAACCACGAACCCTAAAGCTCTAATTTCCGACCAATATAAGATGAGGTGCAGTCGTCTCCTTGCTGCACTACACAAAAGGGATTTCTTTATGATTATTTTCTTGGAGTTTCAAAGCGAGGATCTTGGTTTTATTGCAAAATGAATGATTTTCTTATTCTCTTTATTTATCTTCGGTTGATTATTCAATAAGGTGAGTGGCATATGTTTGTTTTCTTATTGTTCTAAGTATGTTGTATGTGATGATTGTGTATCAGAATGCATGATTAAGGATTGTATGATGATAATATGAAATTTTGATGAATAGATGAACCAAAAAATTGAATCTTTTCATGAAACATATGCTTTGATGATTAAAACGTCATGAGTAGGATGTTTCCTTCATATACTTGCTTTTTGATTCATTATAAAGAGTTGTATGATATAAGTATTCATGAAATTGAGAAAAAGTGAACTTTTGCTATGTATATGTATGGATATGCTCTGTTTGGATTTTAGATGAATAAGAACTAGATTAAAAACATGTTATAATTGATTATACTCATGAGTAAATTATGGTGAGTGTTTGTGCATAAGTTTAATAAATTGCAAGATGTGTTATTGAATTAAAAAGGTCAAGTTTTGATGTTTAGTAAGGGGCTTTGTCTTCAGATCTGAAGGTGTGCAGGCCACAAGTTGCTTTTGATGCTTTTGGTGAAATTTTGATTGAGATCTAAGTTGTTTTGGCACTGAGTTGGTTTGAAACAATATACTACATATACACAATGGTTTCTTGATGTTTACTGATGCAAACATATACTTACCCACATTATATATGTATATACACATATAGACTGTTTTGAAGAAGTGTCAAATTGTTATTTTGTGGAGTTTTCAACTGGATTTGGAGTTGTTTGGTACTGAGGTTGATTTGAATAATATATTATACTTATATGATGCTTTCTTGATGTTTTACTAAAGATTAAACACACCGATATATATATGTATATATTCATTCACTGTTTTTTTAAGGTTTTGTGATTTTGATGAGGTTTTGATCGGATTTCAATTGTTTTGATTCTGAGATGAGTTTAAATATTTTACTACTCCTAATTGATGTATTTTGATACTCAAACTGATGCTTAAACTCTTATATGATATATATATATATATATATATATATATATATATATATATATATATATATATATATATATATATATATATATATAAGTTTACTGTTTTAAAGATTTCGTCAAAAAATCACTTCTTTGAGATCTTGATGTGTTTTTGATTGTTTTATAAACTCATATATGTTGTACAAGTCATACTTTAGCATCTCAGGAAATTGGTTTTTCAAGTTTGCGATTTTACAAAGTGGAATCGACGTATCAGTCGAAACATGCACAGGATTTTAACTTGGCTGCATAGCAGCTAGCGGTCAACCGGCATCCATTTTTTTTGGAAATTTCAACATGGCAGTCGACCGCCGCTATTTTGCACTGTTTTGGTAGTCGACCGCCGCTTTTTTTTTTTTAGAATTCACATTCGATAGTCGACTGCCCTGTTTTTTAACTATTTGGGCAATCGACCGTCAGCTGTATTTTTGGATTGTTTTGTTGAGTTTTCTTCGTTTCTTTTAAACGTTTAATTCTTCGATATTATGGATTATTGCTCTGCTGTTTTAGATGATGTTTTTACTACAGAATACAAATTTTACAGAGAGTTATATTTTATTTATAATAGAATTTTAATTTGTATTCTTATGACCTTATTAAGTGAGTTATATGTGTTTTCTAAAGAATTGATGTTTTGGTAATATTCTACGACTTAAAAAATGTGATTTTATGTTATTTGATGGGTTTAATATTTTATTTGGATTTTGGAATTTTATGAGCACATTAAATGAAATTGGATTTTTGTTAATTTAAGAAGTTTTCTTTGTATAAACGTTTTGATGATATAATTATGAGTTTTATTGAAAGATTTGGTATTGATGGTTGAGTTGTGAACCTCTATGAGTTGAGTGGGAGTCCTGTGAACCGGCATATGAGTTTGTGGATTTAGACCAGTGGGGTCTTGGGATTGTTGTTGTGGAATTAAGTCCGACAAGATACACTAACTCTAGAGAAGGAGATTTGTATTTTTTTAATATATAATAACCAACTTAAGGATAGGCATTAGTGGAGATGTGATGGAACTTGGGAAACGTAAGTATAGGCTCTTGGGTTTAGGTCCAACGGATGCGTTCCAGGACTTGTGTGTTGTTCTGTCTCGAGAGGACATTTGTATGTTCGCGTGTCGAGGGTCTGCAGGCCTATTCAGGGAGCATACAGGGTGCATTCGCGTGTCGAGGGTTGGCAGGCCTATTCACTAGATGTACCTGGTGTATCTGCACGTCGAGGGCCTCACAAGCCTATCCGTGGGGTACACGACAGGGAGGTGATTCTCTGGTTGTTGAGCTATTCTTACATGATGCTTGCGCGTCGAGGGTTGTGATGCCTATTCGCGGAGTATTCTGAATCTTGTTTCCATCACCGTAGTAGGATTAGTTGCATAACAGGGGATTTAACCCTGTAAATGGAGAACGTTAAGGGTTTGCACCGGAGCTATGTAGTATGGAATGCATAGAATCCGACAAGTGTGCATTATAGAGTCAACATATAGCATTGTGTTTTCTTGACTTGGTTTTATGCATGTTGTTTTCTATTTTTCCTACACTTAACACTTAGTCTAGTTTCACTCGATATGTTCATGTTCTATTTATTGCTATTTCATATTCCTTTCATTACTACTGTGGCTATGTGTTGATCATGACTTTATTTTTCATATTTTATTTATGTTGTATTTCTTTTGATGTCACTCACACCGTTATGGCTGACCCCAGTAGTTTTGGGGGTTAGGGTTATCTCTAGCCTCATAATTTACAGGTAGGTGCTTATAGCATTGGGATCTGGATGCATGTGGTAGAATGACAATGTGGCTTATGTAAATTGTAAAAGAAGTGCTGTAAAAGAAAAGATTGTAATTCAAGGTGTTTGTTCTTCCGCTGTATTTTGTAAAGAATTGATGTAATAAAAGTTGGAAAAAAAAATTATTTGTGTTTTGGCTATGTTTACTATTACAATTGAGGTAGATGCTAAAAATTGTGTCACGTATTTATGAGATATTATAATGAAAATTCGGGGCGCTACAAGATTTGCCCGTGGGCACGTGCCTACGGCATGTCTTCAGAACGATACAATATATGAAAAGCCTTGTAAACAGTAAATCAACAATTATATAGCTCAAGTTTGAATAGTATGACAATAATTAGTTGTAAATAAAAGTTCATGTTTTCATTAGCATATGTTGAAAAATAATTCTAAATTGGGGTATAAAAGTCCATGTTTCCATAAGTATATATATATATATATATATATATATATATATATATATATATATATATATATATATATATATGAGCTTTCTTCCATTGCAAACGGGTCTTGTGTACACAGACCCGTGCGAACTGGGATATGAGCTGTTGGATCAAGATCCAACAGCCCAAATTTTTTTTTAAAAAAAAGTATGCCTTAACCCATTCTTGGAAACTATGGGTTAAGGCAAAAAAAATGTTAAAAAAATTCCCTTAACCCGTTGTTTCCAAGAACGGGTTAAGGCATACTTTTATTTTTTAGATTTGTATACCCCATCTTCTTCTCCCGATCTCTTTCCGCTCTCTATCTCGTTTCTGGCCGAACCCAAACCAAGAAAACCCTAACCCTAACCCAAACACAAACCTCTCTTCCTCCTCTGTTTGCTCATCCTCCTCCGTCCGCTTTTCCTCATCCTCTTCCATTCTCATACAATCTCTCTCTCCCAATCTCTACTCCAAACATTGAAACCCAACTCTTTCATCCCATCTTCGAAAGCAAATCGAAACCGTAGTTCGGCCATAACACCTACATTAGCTAAATTTGGAGTTATTTTGTAAGGTATTGACTAATTCTTTGCCTTAGTAGTTTTATTTGTGTTGATTTTTCAATTTTTCCATACTAAATTATTTAGAAAGTGCCTAAAAAATTATTTGCCTTGGTATTTTGTAGATGTAGAATTGGGAAGACTTTTAATATATTCAAGTGCCAAAAAATTTTCTGCCTTAGTAATTTGTAGATATAGAATTGGAAAGAATTTTAATATATTCAAGTGTCAAAAAAAGTCTATATTTAGGATTAATATATTCAACTGGCCAAAGACTTTGAAAATTTGTAGATGTAGAATTCTTTGCCTTAGTAATTTAGTTTTATTTATGTTGATTTTTCACGTTCGATATATACGAAATTATTTAGAAAGTTTTTAGTGCGGTTAGACTAGAAAACCATGCAAACGGCCTCCATAAAATACAAAACTTTGCGAGTAAGTTGGTCTTACGTAGCACAAGTTACCCCGACTTGTAGAAGTGAGTTTCGACTCAAGGTTCGAGAGATACGGTCGTGTATCGCTTTTGGGTAAAAAAAACCAAAATAAAGTGGTACACGGCTGTATCTCGCAAACCTTGACTCGAAATTCGCTTTGACAAGATGGAGTGGCTTGTGCTACATGAATTCGATTAATTTGCAAAGTTTTATAAATTTTGGATGTTGTTTGTACGGTTTTCTCACGTTCATCGCACAAGAAGTTACTGACTTAGAACTTTTTTAGTGCGCTTAGACTAGAAAACCCTCAAAACAAGTTCCAAAAAATACGAAATTTTGCAAGTAGGTTGGTCTCACCCAGCACAGGCCACCCCCACTTGTAGAAGTGAGTTTCGACTCACGGTTCGAGAGATACGGCCGTGTATTGCTTTTGGTTTAAAAAACCCAAATAAAGTGGTACACGGCCGTATCTCTTCAACCGTGAGTCGAAACTCACTTCTACAAGTTTGGGTGGCTTGTGCTATGTGAATTCAACAAAGTTGCAAAGTTTTATAAATGTTGGATGCCGTTTTGCACAGTTTTCTTCCGTTCCTCGCTTAAGAAGTAAATGACTTAGAACTTTTTTAGTGCTGTTAGACTAGAAAACCCTTCAAACAACCTCCAAAAAATACGAAATTTTGGGAGTAGGTTGGTCTCACCTAGTACAAGCCACCCCAACTTGTAGAAGTGAATTTCGACTCACGGTTCGAGAGATACGGCTGTGTATCGTTTTTTGGTTTTAAAAAACCAAATAAAGCGTTACACGGCTGTATCTTGCAAACTGTGAGTCGAAATTCGCTTCTACAAGTTGGGGCGGTGTGTGCTACGTGAATTCGACCAAGTGCAAAGTTTTATAAATTTTAGATGTCATTTGTACGGTTTTCTAAACGTTCATCGCAAAAGAAATAAATAACTTAGAACTTTTTTAGTGCGGTTAGACTAGAAAATCCTTCAAATGACCTCCAAAAAATACAAAACTTTGTGAGTAGGTTGGTCTCACACAGCACAAGTTACTCCAACTTGTAGAAGTGAGTTTCGACTCACGGTTCGATAGATACGGTCGTGTATCGCTTTTGGTTTTTAAAAAAAAAACAAATAAAGCGGTACACGGCCCTATCTCTCCAACCGTGAGTCGAAACTCACTTCTACAAGTTGGGGTGGCTTGTGCTACGTGAATTCGACCAAGTTGCAAAGTTTTATAAATTTTGGATGTATTTTGCGTAGTTTTCTCATGTTCCTCGCATAAGAAGTAAATGACTTTGAATTTTTTTAGTGCTGTTAGACTAGAAAACCCTTTAAACGACCTTAAAAAAATACGAAACTTTACGAGTAGGTTGGTCTCACCTAGTACAAGCTACCCCAACTTGTAGATGTGATTTTCGACTCATGGTTCGAGATATACGACCGTGCGTCGCTTTTGGTTTAAATAAAACCAAATAAAGCGTTACACGGCCGTACCTCAAACCGTGACTCAAAATTCACTTCTGCAGGTTGGGGTGGCTTGTGTAACATGAATTGGACCAAGTTGCATAGTATTGCTATTTTTCGTTGTCATCTGTGCGGTTTTTTTCTACATTTTCGTTTTGTTTATTGATGATAGATAAATGGATGTAACCTGTATCAACTAAGCTTAATTTTTTGTTCGCAGATAAATGGCTAGAACGAGGCAACCGAGGAGCTCTTGTGGTAACGCTAGTGGCACACCATTTACAGAGGTAGGATTGATTATTATTATTGGTTTTAAATACGAATATGTAATATTGTCTCAATAATAACAACATTTATCTTCGTTCGTGTAGGTTGGTGGCCGTCAGTCTACATCTGCCGAGGCCGGTTCGTCGTCTTCGGTTTCCGTTACACCTCCTGAACTGTTGGACTCAAGTTTACTTTCGTTGCAATCCATACACCGATCCGAAGCCGTGTGGAATGGGTTCGCAAAGAAATGCAACTTTCGGAAGCACACGGTTCTTTCCATGGACCCCCGTATCACTCCGTACTTAGTTGAAGCCGAATTCTACTGAGCTCAATTAATGGGAGATGTGAAGCTTGACTGACCTCTACTTACAGCTCTTATCGAACGATGGAGGCCGGAGACCCACACATTCCACATACCGGTGGGTGAGATGACCATCACTCTCCAGGATGTAGCACTCATTACTGGGCTTTCAATAGATAGGGTCGCCGTGACGGTGAACATGGACTTTGACCCAGTAGTAGTTATTCATGATTTGCTCGGTATCGATGTTGAGGAGTCGTTGGACAAAAAAAGAGAGGACGTTGAAAATGAAATCCTCAAAGATACTCCTGAAGATTATGATCAAGATCTATTAGATCAAGCCATAGAAGATGAGAAAGATAAAGTGGAAGTTGAATTTTGGAATGAAATCTTCGACGGTATATCACTTCTACTTAGTTGGTTGAAATTCCAATTCGAGGGATATTTGACGGAGAATTCGGGCGAGTAAGCTCTACATTACTATGCTCGTGCCTACATCTTCAGTATGATCAGGGGAGTGCTCTTCCTTAACTCATACGGTGCGAGCGTGCCGCTCATGTATATACCGTTATTGGAAAATTTGTATATGGCCGGCTGTTACAGTTAGGGGAGTGCGGCCTTGGCGTCACTTTATAGTAATTTGTGCGTATGTTCATTAGGTGCCGTACAAATGGGTGGCCCCATGGTTTTGTTGCAAATATGGAGTTGGGAACGCATCCACATCGGACGAGCCTGTATTATTGAACCAACACCATATTGGGTGGCCGAACCACCGGTTCCAGAGTTGTTACCTTCTCTAGGGGTATATTGGGCAGGTCGGTACACGTGGGTCGATAACCCACGCCAATCTCTTACGTATTACAGAGATGAGTTAGATAACCTGCGGGATGAGTTCATCAATTGGGTACCGTACTCGACTGCCAGGTTGGAAAGAGTTCCACTGGCATGTTTGGCCGGTACGCTTTGGTTGACGGCTGCCCCACTTCTGAACTTTTCTATTGTTGAGTTCCAATATCCGGATAGAGTGATGCGGCAATTTGGATATCAGCAGAAGATTCCCGAAGCCAAATGTTGTGACAAAAAATTGCACGATGTTAAAGGAACGGGTCAAGTGCCCAACTTTGATTGGGCAGATTTTCATCGGGTCCATGTGGCCAACTGGAACACCTTGCGCTATCAGATGACACCGAATATGATGTTCTTCGCTGTACCGTACGATGGCTTGTTCCAATTTGTTTACATGATGTGGTACATGCGCATTACAAGATTGTATGTTTCTCCGCAAGCTGATGTACCAGCCGGTGTCCAGATTTCAATTCCCCCAACCGAGGAAGAACCACCACCGGCATATTCCTCTTCCCAACTGATGTATCAACCAAAGGCGTCGACGTATCGGAACTTGGTTAGTCAAACTTCACGCAATTTCATACATTTAATATGCATGTATTGTTATTTGAGGACAACATGATAATATAGATAATGTTGTTTAAATTGAAAATTTCAACCTAATGTAGATTGAAAACACATGGAAAACCGTTCGAATAGCTTCTCGCACCTTCAAGAGTATGGTACCCGAGAGCATGAAGGAAATAATGCGGGAGATGCTAAAACCGTGCCACCGTGGTCTTGAAGAGGTGGGTGAAGGTCCCAAACTTGATGCATAATTAAAAGCCAACGTGGCAGGTTATCGACGAAAGAGCGTGACAAGGCCGAGAATTCACATCGCCGAACCACAACAACACCAACAACAACAACCACCGGAAGTAGATATGGAGGAGCAGTGGTCGGATGGACCTCAATCCTCCAAGACGCAAGGTAGACGGTGAAATCCCCAATAGAAGAGGAACCCGCCTGATCAATTCACACCAAGTGATCGCAAACCGCATGGTCGTAAAAGGTAGTATCTAACAATAGGTTCGTTATTAGTAGTTTAGTATTTGGTTGATGATTTTATTCCTTAAATAACTAATGCAAAGTTTGTTTCTATGTTTATAAATGTTGTAGATAAAAACCGGGCATCCAAAGGCATCAACCATGAAGATAAATGTATTGAGCGTGACAAGGCTACTTTAGCTTCATTGTTGAAATGCAAATTTTGTAATGAATATGTTGTAATTGCTACTTGAGATAATTCCACAAATGTAGTTGAATGAATTGTTTTGATATTTGCAAAGTTTCGCGTTGTCAAATTGATGTGAAAATTGTTGAGATTTAGGCTTTAAAATTGCTGTGATATTATCCGTCGTATTATATATATTGTTGTGAATATTTTTGTTGTGATCTTAGTTTTTATTTATGTGAATGAATTGGTGTGATATGCAATTGGGGGAAATTGCTATGAATGAACTTGTTTTGTGAAGTTGAATTTTCATCCACAAACAACAAATAGAAGTGGAAAAATAACCCTACTTAACCCGTCATTCCCAATAACGGGTAAAGTAGGAAGAAACCGGCAGTACTTCATCTTGTAAGAATCCACAAAGATAAATACACTGTCAAAATATCCCTACTTAACCCGTTATTGACGATGACGGGTTAGGTGATCTTCTCCCGTCATCTACAATAACGGGTTAAGTAGTAAGATATCGGCAAAACTTCATCATCGACAGACCAAATATTCATCCACAAAGAGAAATACACTGTTAAAATCTTACCACTTAACCCGTTATTAACGATGACGGGTTAAGTGATCTTAACCCGTCATTGCCATTAACGGGTTAGGTGGTAAGATATTGGCAGACACTTAGACAAATACACTGTCAAAATCCTCATACTTAACTCGTTATTGGCGATGACGGGTTAAGTGAGCTTAACCCGTCATCGCCAATAACGGGTTAAGTTGGAAGATATTGGCAGAACTTCTTTTCGAAAGATCAAACTTTCTATCACAAAGAGAAATAAATTATTATAAACTCTATTGTAATAATTTTGATATTAATATTAGATTTGTGAAGAAAATATATACAAATTATAACTAGTGCTCTAAGACCAGCCCTATTTGTAACCCTACACTAACCCATGCCATAACCTTCTAACCCTAGCCCTAACCTTTGAAAATTCAGTATATAAATTTTTATGCATAGAATTTATTTTCAAAAAATACAAGAGTGCGTTTGGTACCACGTTTTGGAAATTTTTTGAGAAAAAAATTTTCTCAAAACGCGTTTGGTAATATTTTCTCAACCACATCTTTTCTGAAAAGATTCTTCCAGCTGTTTTCACAAAACTTTGAGTGCGCTCGTGACTAGGGTACGCTTCCCCCCCCATCTTCGATCCCCATTGAGGAAAAAAAACCCTAACCCCCTGCAAAATCCCCTCTCGTCTCTGCTTCCCCCATCTTCGATCCCCATCTGTTGAGCAAAAAAAAACCTAACCCCCTGCTGCTCCCCTCTCGTCTCTGCTACCCCCATCTTCGATCCCCATCTGTTGAGCCAAAAAAACCCTAACCCCCTGCTGCTCCCCTCTCGTCTCTCCCCGGGTCGGCAGATCTGGAAAACCCTAACGCCCTCTTTCACTCCTTCTCACCCCGCACCCTCATTCGCTGCTCTCTTCGGGCCCCTCCTCACACCGCTCGGAGCTCGCTTCATGGTCGTAGAGACCAGATCTGCTTTTGCTAAAAGGTGTCTTCGAAATCGTAGCTCTCGAATCCGACGCCGGTCGAGGGAATCCGTCGGAGACAACTTCATCAGGTTTGGTAAGCCGGAATCGAGGGTATGTTTCTTATCTTTGCCCCATTTTTTGATGCTGTTATGGTAACTGGTCTATGTTTGGGCACTTGCCTCATTAAAAAATTCCTATTTTAGGGTTAATTTGTCGGTCGTAGTGTAGATTTGAGGATCGGAAGAAAACTTTCCTTTTTTTTGGGGGGGCGGGGGTTTGCTGTGATTTGAAAATGTCGGGTACTGATCTGTTGAACTGGGTTATTTCGAATGCTGATTCGGAGATCTTCCGTGCTGATCTTGAGTACTGTTTTTTTATTTGATAGAACACATCATCTACAATTTCTCTAGTAACCTCAAATTATAAGTGTATACTGTTTATGCTCACCCAAATAATGACTGTTATCTATTACTGATCGTTAGGGGTAAGGATATCGATATGGACAGTGATTTTGGTCTTTGGCCCGCAAGTCATGTGCGTACATTTATTGAGTTGATGGAGGCCGAGGTAGATCGCAATAGTTTGAAAAGTGCAAAATTCGATGCGAGACAATGGTCTCAATTGTTGAATTTATTGAACGAACGATGTAACCGTTCATACAATCCTAAACAAATAAAAGACAAATATGGACGGCTTAAGATGCAGTGGAGAGCCTTTCATGATTTGAAGAACCAAAGCGGTATGGGTTGGGATGAAGACACCCAGACAGTGACTTGCGATCCCCTAGTTTGGAAGTCATATGTCCAGGTTCTCATCTTAAATATTTTTTTTTTATGCTAATGTGGGATTATGATCGTAATATAATTTTTATTTACTTGTATAGTTGTAAACTAACAACACAATAACTTATTAATAGGCTCACCCTAATGCAAGAGAATTTAAATCGAAGGGTTTGCCAAACTATGATGTGCTGACCAAACTTTTTCAAGATTCTACCGCCGAGGGTCTCCTATCTAGGGCTTCATCCCAAAGGGTGTATGACCTCGACGAGGAACATAGGGTCATGTATGAGTTCGCCCACCCCGCTCCCTCCAATGCACCGCATGTAAATTTAGATGATGATGATGAGTACGAGCCAATGCATACGGGGTCGGGGTCTCGTAAGAGACGCTCTAGTGGTGGGTCCAGTGGCCGAGCTACAAAAAGCTCAAGAATGGATGTGGCTGTTTCTGCCAACGCAGAAAAGTCCATTGCTAAGAGTGAATACTATAGGAAGAAGGCCGGCATGGTTGATCGCTCTGCCGCAGACGACCAGTACTCCATTGAGAATGCCATGCAGGTACTGATTAGCATCGATGGGCTTAATCATGCTATGATTGATTTTGCACTGGAGAAAATCACTAATGACCCAAATTGGCGTAAAACCTTTATGGTAATGAAACCGGAGTGGAGGCTAGGGTGGTTAGATAGACTTTCGAACAAATAAATGTAATTTATTAAATTCCATAACGTAGCACCTTCATTATGTATAATTTAATTGTATCAGTTATTTGACATTTTTCTGTACTATTAGTTGGGTGATTATATGCATTGGTTCATGGTGGGCTTTGATATTATATCGGTTTTAATTTCATCTGCACTCGTTTTCCTACATTTGGACTGTTTGTTGTCACTATTTATGTTTCAATTCTATCGGTAACTGTTATAATTAATATGACATCCATTATGGTCGTAGAGTATTTAAAATCAGAAGTCTTCTTTATGTAAATGTAATCTAATTGTTACAGTGTACTGCACTACTGCACTTGCCACCATACTGATGGACACTTCAAGCAATTCGTCGTCAAGTTCTGATGAATCCGATCTTGAGGACTTGGCCTTTCTTCAACAGGCCGAACAATTTTATAATAGTAAAAGTCCTAACTCAACCTCCAAACTATCAGGGCGCGAATACCTACAAGAACTCTTAGACGGTCCAGATGCCAAATTCTTTTGGGTGTTTCGCATGAATAAGGACTGTTTTATGGCTTTGTGCCAATTTATAATAACAAACAATTATCTTCAGGAAACACCGAAGAAGATACAAAACAGGCGAATATCACATTATGAAAGTATTGCTATTTTTTTGTTCGTTGTGGCTCATAGTACTAGGTTGAGGATTGTCTGTGGTAGGTTTGATCATTCGTTGGAAACAATTGATAGACATTTCACTGAAGTGTTGTATGGTTTGGTAAGAGCATCAGCAGTTCTTATTAAACACCCAGACCCGGAAGTTGTCCATGATAAGATCAGGGTTATGGTAACTTTCTTCTTCTGTACATGTGAGTATACCTATACTTGAGAACACTATGTGGATTATGATCTTCATTTCTTTCTAATTTTGTTTCAGGACATATATGAAAAATATGGACGCTACTAGAACAGTATGTGGACACCTATTATATTCCAGGGAAGTATTTGATTCTCTCTTACTCATTTTGGGGTTTTGTCTTTCTCTCTTTTGTATGGGTTGGTGTAGGCAGTGATGACAAACACATTTCTGAAAATTAATACCTGATCAATATAGCATGAATTATTTTTGATACTCTGGCATCTATTTACAATTTTGGTCACTAGCTTTGTTGAGCTTGTTGTATTTGTGCATACTGATCAGTTACTTGTTGAGCATGTTGAGCTTGTTGAGCTTGTTGTATTTGTGCATACTGATCAGTTATTTGTGCCTGCATACTGAGCTTGTTGAGCTTGTTGTATTTGTTGTTCAGTTTGTGCATGCATACTGATCAGTTATTGTGCATGCATACTGATCAGTTATTCAGTTTCTGATCAGTTATTGTTGAGCTTGTTGTTCAGCTTGTTGAGCTTGCGCATGCATACTGATCAGTTATTCAGTTTCTGATATTTTGTACTTGTTCTTCATTTTGGTTGAGTATCTGATATCAGTTTTTTGGCCTGAAACTTGAGTATGGTTGGGGTAAATGATAACTGGCCTGAAACTTGATTATAGTGGGGGTAAATGATATCAGTTTATTGGCCCGAAACTTGAGTATGGTTGAGTATCTGAGATCAGTATTTTCGGTTTGATATTTGCATTTGTTGTTCATTTACTTTGCTGTCCACTTAGAGTACGCAACTGCGGAAATCCCTATTTATATGAAGGAGGGTGTATTTATGGATTTGAAATGATGCTTGAAGTTCTATTTAACTGATGCGGTATTATTTATTTATTTCAACTAGTTGGCATGCACCCCAATGCAACCCTAGTGTGAATACTGTGTTCTGAGCCTACCATTATTTTTAGTATATTAATTTCGATTCTGCATGTTGAATTAATGATACTTTCATCTTATGCATTTCTTTTCCTAATTGTACACAAAAGATAACTGGCAGAAGTAGTTGAAGATGTAGAAGAGAAGTAGTAGAAGGAGATTGAAGCAACAACTAGAAGAAGTTGAGAAGCAGCAACATAAGGAGAAGTAGTAGTAGGAGAAGTAGCAGCAACTAGAAAGAGTTGAGAAGCAGCAGCTGTACAAGGAATTGAGAAGTAGCAGCAGCAGCAGCTCCACTTGTGCAATTGTTTTATTGTTTTGATGCTTGTTTGGTCAATTGTAGAAATGGTAAAATGCAAAATATATGTATCTATATTTGTAATGGACAGTTTGTAAAATAAATGTAACCAAACAGAAATTTGTAATGGAAATTTTGTACATTTTTTTGAAATTTGCATAGTGTGTCCAATCGTTGTATTACCCAACTTCACCACAATTCAAATAAAATTTTACATGGTCGGAACACACTAGTGGGAAGCTTCCAAGAAGCAAAAAGAAAAAAAAAATGGAGTGGCGCACGACGCTTCCACGTTGTAGTAGGTTGCTTGTTTGTACATTGATAGAAGTTGGGTCTATATCTGCAAAAAAAATTAACAAAAAACTCATAAGAAAAATATTGTGAATTCATTAAATATACAACCTAGATAACAGTTTTCAGCTACAAATATAAAAAAACAGCTTTTGAACTGTTTTTTTCGGAAAACAGCTTTAGGAAAACAAGTTTTCAGCAAGAAATATAAGCCAACAGCTTTTATTTTTCACTCCTTCAGAAAAACAGCTTTCAGATAACAGTTTTCAGCTAGGAATATAACAAAACAGCTCTTAAACTCGTTTTTTCAGGAAAACAGCTTTCAGAGAACAGTTTTCAGTAAGAAATATAACCAAACAGCTTTTAAACTCACTTTTCCAGGAAAACAGCTTACAGATAACAGTTTTCAGCTACGAATAAAACAAAACAGCTTTTAAGCGCGTTTTTCCAGAAAAACAGCTTTCAGATAACAGTTCTCAGCAACAAATATAGCCTATCAGCTTTTAAACTCGGTTTTTCAGTAAAACAGCTTTCATATAAAAGTTTTCAGCTAGAAATAGAACAAAACAGCTTTTAATCTTGTTTTTTCAGGAAAACAGCTTTCAGATAACAGTTTTCAGCAAGAAATATAACCGAACAGCTTTTAAACTCGCTTTTTCAGAAAAACAGCTTTCAGATAACAGTTTTCGGCTACAAATATAACAGAACAGCTTTTAAACTCCCTTTTTCAGAAAAAACAGCTTTCAGATAACAGTTTTCAGCAAGAAATATAACCCAACAGCTTTTGGAACTCACTTCTTCAGAAAAACAGCTTTCAGATAACAGTTTTCAGCTAGGATTATAGCAGAACAGCTTTTAAACTCGTTTTTTCAGAAAAAACAGCTTTCAGATAACAGTTCTCAGCAAGAAATATAACCAAACAGCTTTTCGACTCACTTTCTCAGGAAAACAGCTATCAGATAACAGTTTTCAGCTAGGAATATAACAAAACAGCTTTTAAGCTCGTTTTTTCAGAAAAACAGCTTTCAGATAACATTTTTCAGCAAGAAATATAACCGAACAGCTTTTAAGCTCGCTTTTTCAGAAAAACAGCTTTCAGATAACAGTTTTCAGCTAGGAATATAACAAAACAGCTTTTAAGCTCGTTTTTCTAGGAAAACAGCTTTCAGATAACAGAATTTTACCCTGTGGTTTTAAGAAAACAGCATTCAGGTTTATTTTTTATACACAAATAGGTTATACAATTTCATTTTCAGAAAACAGTTTTCAGAAAACTCTACCAGACAGCTTTTACACTCTCATTTTCACAAAACAGTTTTCACAAAATATTTTCACAAAACTATTTTCAAAACAACAAACCAAACGCACTCCAAGTGTTTTTGTTTTTAAAAAAATGTTCCCACTTAACTCGTTAATAATGATATTTAAAAAATAAACATAACATAACTTCATTCTTGGAAAGAAAAAAAATTTAAATAAAAAATTTAAAACAAAATAATAATATAAGTTTATAAATATAAACAATAAATTTCATATATAAACACCGATTCAAACCCTGTCTGTAATCCTACGCTAACCCTCATAACTTTTTTATGATTTTTTATGAAGAGATTGTATTTTACAAAAAAATGAAGAAGTTTTTTTTGTAAAAAAAATATTATGAAATTGTTTCAAATGTTGTAAAAATATTAGGAAAATACATTATCAACCTAAATAATATAGTTGAAAAATGTAAACATTGAAAGTTCATAAAAAATATATTGCCCCTACGAAAAACTCTAACCCTCTAACCCTAGCCCTAACCCTCTGACACTATAACTTCTAAACCGAATTCAATGTTTATGAAGAATTATGTTAAATCTTTATTTATTTAATTTAAAAGATTATATGGAGTTTCCAATTTGTTGAGATAGTTGATTAAATAAATTTTTTATGAAGATATTGTATTTTCCAAAAAATGAGGAAGTTTTTTGAAAGAAAAAAAATATATTATGAAATTGTTTTAAATCTTGTAAGAATATTAGAAAAATACATTATCAAAATAAATAATATGGTTGAAAAATGTAAACATTAAAAGTTCATAAAAATATATTGCCCTATGAAAAACTCTAACCCTACTATAACCCTCTAACCCTAGCCCTAACCCTCTGACACTATAACTCTAAAACCGAATTCAATGTTTATGAAGAATTATGTTAGATATTTATTTATTTACTTTAAAAGATCATATGGAGTTTCTAATTTGTTTGGATAGCTGATTATATAATTTTTTATGAAGAGATTGTATTTTCCAAAAAATGAGGAAGTTTTTTGTTAAATATTAAAAAAATACATTATCTAACTAAATAATATAGTTGAAAACCCTACGAAATACTCTAACCCTACTCTAACCCGTGGCATTACCCTCATAAGCCTCTAACCCAAGTCGGAACCCTCTACCACTCTAACTCTTAAACCAAATTAAATGTTTATGAAAAATGATGTAAAATCTAACCCTACTCTAACCACTTCCAATAACCCACTAACCCTACTCTAACCTCTTCTAATAACCCACTAACCCTAGCTCTGAACGTCTAACACTCTAAACTCATAAACCAAAATCAATGTTTACGAAGAATGATATTGAATATTTGTTTTTAATTTGATAAACAATATATGGAGTTCTCACTTTGTTTGAAAAGTTTATTATATAAATTTTTAAAGTCACTTTTTATTTTAAAATATTCGAGTTATTTGTTCAAATACACTGTCAAAATATTCTAACGTAACCTGTTCTTGACAATGACGGGTTAAGTTCACTTAACCCCTCACTTAACCCGTCAACGTCAATAGCGGGTTAAGTAGGAGGAAATTGGCAGAAGTTCATCTACGAACGAACAAGTTTTCATCCACATATACAAGTACACTGGGGAAATATTCAATTATAACCCGTCATTGCAGATGACGGGTTAAGTTAGCTTAACCCGTCATCGACAATAACGGGTTAAGTTGGAAGATATTGGCAGAACTTCAACTAGTCAAGATGAATTTTGTACAAGTTTTCTTCCCCAATGACAAACACACTGTCAAAATTTTCCAACTTTACCCGTTATTGTAAATAATGGGTTAAGTGTACTTAACCCGTTATCTCCAATAACGGGTTAAGTTGTAAGTTATTGGCAGAACTTCATCTTTCAAAGATCAATTTTTGTACATATTTTCGATCAACCTAACCCGTTATTCAAATACATTTACTTGAGCATATATACAATCAAAAGTTTAAGACTTTTTGAGATTGACGCCCTCCATCGGCACGATCAACTTTCATTCCAGACCTACAAAAATAATAATAAAGAATTGTAGAAATGAATAATTGTCTTCTCATCAATTGAAATTAGTAATAAAGGTATTCAAGTTTAATATGACCTACATAGTACAAAAATTACCTTAGCACGAATCTTCACCTTCATCGTCATCTCCCTCTTCACCGGTTGGATCTTCTTCACATGCTACCGATACACTAAATAAATGAGAAGAATGAGTTGGTCAACAACAAGTTAAGATTGATCGAGTCAAATTAATATATACTTAGTCTCGAATATATTACCTAGCCATATTTTTGGGGCAATTTCATGAATCGTGACATACGACACGAAGGCATGTCCTGCATAATCCTGGTCTCTTCGTTTTTTGGGATTCTTTTATGGACTTCAACCTCTTTCCTTTAGGCCTTCCCTTTGTAGTGCATTGTATAGGGTCCTCCACCGGTGCATGTGCATATCCACCACTCTCCGGTTGTGCGCTACCTCCGCGGTGTGTGCTATTCCCGGATTGAATGTGAGAAACGCCTTTAATGCCCTTAAGCATGTGGTCGAGCATGTACTTGTACGTTCCCTCAGAAGAACAACCAAAATCGACCAACTGTCATAAGTGCTGACTCAATTCACAATAACGAGAGGCAAAATTGTCACTCATACTATTGGGAACGGGTGTACTGCTTCTTGTCAACTGATCCTGGGTCCATCGTCTACAAATATATTGCTCCGGTAGTGCGGTGTGATTGGTGAACCGAAGAACTGCTAATAGATGTTTGCATGTAATGCCTACAAATTTATACATCGAACAAGGTCATTTAGCCATTTGACGGAGTTTGCAAAAAGAAAAATCACCCTCTCCGGTTCTGAGTTTCCACAAAGCGTCACAGAAAGCTGCACTATCCAGTGTACCCATACCGTCAATGAAATTCACATTAAGTAATAAGCTTTTTTGCACTTCCTGTTGGAATTTGTAGAAAATCTTCAAAGTGTATGTACCCGCCATTTGTTCCTCCATTGCCCATTCGGTCTTCAATTTTGGTCTCTCATCATGATTCCGATGAGTTTCTTTAAGTTCCTCGTGTCTTTGTTTTACTAGGACTCGGTCAAAGATGATGGCAAATTCATGTAATGAGTACTTCTTATTGGTATGTTGCTTGAAGAATGAATGTAGCGATTCGCTTCATTGGGTACTCAACATGCCGCCCCAAAATGAATCTTTTGCATAGACGGGAACTCATTTCTCACGAATTTCAAATTTATCATTCAACCATTTGTTATTCTCAAGTTTGTATTGCGAAATCAAAATTTTTCACTTCTCTTCAAATTCAGGTTTATATTCCGTCGTATAGAAGGTACTCTTCAAGACATCCCTAAACTCATCGATGTTATTCGACATATGCATCTCATGCGGTAACTTATCCAAAATATGCCAAATGCAATATCTATGCTGAGTGATTGGGAAAACTTTCTTAACTGCAGCACTAATTCCATGATCCTCATCTGTCACAATATTGCACGGATCGTGAAGCATTACTCCTCGCCACTTTTCAAAGAACCACTCAAATGAGGATGCCTTCTCATTTGGAATGAATCCATAACCTAGGAAGATTGATTGCCAATGATGGTTCACTCCAACAAATGGTACAAATAACATCCCGTATCGGTTTGTGTTGTAGGTGGCATCAAAACAAACTACATTCCCAAATACTTCATAATTCTTCCTAGCGATACCATCCACCCAAATACAATGGGACAATCGCCTTTCGGGATCATATTGGTAATCATAAAAAAATAAAGGACTGGTCTCCTTTTTCGATTCAAAGAACTTAATTAGTATTTGCCCGTCATGTCCTTTCAAACCTTCCATCTCGTCTCTCCTTAGATTTCTAACATCGGTTTCAGTGAATCTAATTTCCTCATTACCTCCACTTGCACCTTTAAAGAAAAGCATTTGTTTGCATATAGGGACATTAGCTTCGGTAAGTTGACCAATCACTTTTTTATCTGAATTTGACAATATACGGTTTCGAGGCAGCAAGTGATGTCTACCGGGTGAAGTAAATTCATGATTATGTGGTTCATTAAATGAATAAATAATCCAGTAATTACTTTGTGAGTTTAGTTTTACACGAACGAAAGCTTTGCATTCCGTTCTAGAAGTTATTCCCCATCTAGCTCCATTATGATTATTCGGTGACTCCCCGGCTTTATTACATACATATGATTTATCTACAACATTGGTTCCCTTGTATTTATTACCACCCTTACGCATAGCGAAACCCACACATGTACAATATAATGAATAAAATTTTTCTGCTTCCTCTAAAGTATGAAACGTCATACTTATCTTCGGTTTTAGGTGCACGTCAACATGCGACCGAAATTCACCAATTTCTTGTGAACGAACATATTTTTCTCCGGTAACGGAACTTCCTTCAATACTGTCCATATCTAAGATAAAAAAAAGAACAATTAGGGCCACGAACCGTTACAGAATGTGAGGAAAAATTTCTAACTTTATTTACTTCTTGTTCGAGGAACGTGAGAAAACTGCACAAACGACATCCAAAATTTACAAAACTTTGCAACTTGGTCAAATTCATGTTACACAAAGCACCCCAACTTGTAGAAGTGAGTTTCGAGTCATAGTTTGCGAGATACGGCCATGTATCGCTTTATTTGGGTTTTTTTTTACCCAAAATCAATTCACAGCCGTATCTCTCGAACCTTGAGTCAAAACTAACTTCTACAAGTTGAGGTGGCTTGTGCTAGGTGAGACCAACCTACTCGCAAAGTTTCGTATTTTTTGGAGGTTGTTTGCAGAGTTTTCTAGTTTAACCGCACTAAAAAAGTTTTAAGTCATTTACTTCTTGTTCGATGAACGTGAGAAAACCGTACAAACGGCATCCAAAATTTATAAAACTCTGCAACTTGATCGAATTTACGTAACACAAGCTACCCCAACTTGTAGAAGCAAATTTCGAGTCAGGGTTTACGAGATACGGTCGTGTATCGCTTTATTTGGTTTTTTTTAAACCAAAAGTGATACACGGCCGTATTTGTCGAACCGTGAGTCGAAACTCAATTCTACAACTTGGGGTGACTTGTGCTACGTGATACCAACCTACTCGCAAAGTTTCTTATTTTTTGAAGGTCGTTTGCAGGGTTTTCAAGTATAACCGCACTAAAAAGTTCTAAGTCATTTACTCATGCGATAAACATGAGAAAACCGTACAAACGGCATCCAAAAATTATAAAACTTTGCAACTTGGTCAAATTTACATAACAAAATCCACCCCAACTTGTAGAAGTGAGTTTCGAGTCACGGTTTGCAAGATGCGTCCGTATATCGCTTTATTTGGGTTTTTTTAACCAAAAACGATACACGGCCATATCTCTCGAACCGTGAGTCGAAACTCACTTCTACAAGTTGGGGTGGCTTGTGCTAGGTGAGCCAACCTACTTACAGAGTTTCGTATTTTTTGGAGGTCGTTTGCAGGGTTTTCTAGTCTAATCGCACTAAAAAAGTTCTTAGTCATTTACTTCTTGTTCGATGAACGTGAGAAAACCGCAAAAACGACATCCAAAATTTATAAAACTTTGTAACTTGGTCGAATTCACCCCAACTTGTAGAAGCGTGTTTCGAGTCGCGGTTTGCGATATACGGCCGTGTACCGCTTTATTTGGTTTTTTGAACTAAAAGCGATACACGACCTTATCTCTCGAACCGTGAGTCGAAACTCACTTTTACAAGTTGGGGTGGCTTGTGCTACTATAAAAGCCACAATAAAAAAAATATCTGTCGGGAGGAGATCTTAGCCGTTCATATATTATATTGATTTATACGATTAAAGGCTCAGATTAAATAACTTAATGGGAATGTATATTACACGTGCAATGTTTTTTTTCCTCTCTTCTATATGTATTCCCATCTATAACCCTCAAAATCCTAATAGAGAACCCCAGCAACCCCTCGGTCTCCTTCCACTGCCTTGATCTGCGCGCCGCCACAGTCCGCATCCGACGGCTGACGCCGACACCCCCTACCACCACCACCATAAAATTCTTATTCCAGCAACCCCCGGGCCTCCTTCCGCTGCCTCGATCTACACGCCGCCACACTTTCCCGCATCCGACGCCTAACGTCGACACCCCCCCCCCCCCCCACCATCAGTATCTTCCTTATTCTTTTTGTTTAATTTTTTTCCTGATTTATATTGATGGGTGCATGATGAACAATGCGTTGAATACGAACAAAAAGTTTTGACTTTTATGATTCTTTATGAATAACTTGAAGTCAGTTTGTGATCATATTTAAGTTCCTGGGCTTGATTGAACGTTTATTACGTTGGGAATTTGATAGAATATATGTTATAGTAGATAGATTCATGGGTTCTTTTGTATATTCATAAAGGTATGGGATGACGCACGTGTGCACGTGCAAGTTTAATTCGATTTTCATGAATATAGCTATGCATGTGTGTTTGTTTTTAATAAAAATACAATTTTTATATGTTAACGATTGAAAAGAAATATTTTTCCAACCAAAATAGTGACTTAAAGTTTGAAAGAGTTGATTTTTATAATTGAAAACACTTTAATTATGTATCTTTACTTATATGTGGTACAATCTATACCGTAGATGGTTGATGAATCGTTGTAACTAGACTTGCTTCATATTTTTTAATTAATATGATCTGATTTATCATAAAAAGTTTGTTTTCTTAAAAATAGTCAATCTTTCTTAAAGAACCTAACTTTTACTAATAAAAATCACCTCTTTTTTATGAATAAAATCAAACAAACAAAAACACAATCTTTTGTCGAAAAGATAAATCTTTTCCTAATAGACCCTAATTAATCGATTTTTAAAATTAACAAACCTTCTTTATTTAATTAAATCCTTATCTTTCTTTTATACCCTAAAAATGATATTGTCTTGATTTAACAAAACCTATTCTTACACCGAGATATTTTCTTTCACAAAAATCACTCAAAAATAAACCTTTTTTTTTAACGTTAGTGTATTGGTATTGTAACGCCCCGATTTCCAGTAACTGAGAAACCGTGACATAAGCCAGAATCTTTTTCTTCAATTATCCACAATACACAGAAAAGACAGGAAAATTTAAAACTTTTGATTCAACACAAATGTATTACAAATCCGAATGTTACAAAAATTGCAATACATTACGACAGTGTTACAATAATACCTTTACAATCCCAAGTGTTACAACTTTCAACATATTACATCAGAGTACAATGAATAAAAAACAACACTTGGTATTTCACTTGGATACTTTCCAACAAATAAATAGATTACAAGATTGTTACAATGGAACAATAGTAAACAACATATAATGCAGCGGAAATAAAAAATGACCCTTGCTCCTCTCTCCTTGAGTCCTCCTGAATCATGTACCTGTACTTCTGCAATCCGGTACCTATCGAAATGGGGACGTTAGTACATATACTGACGTTTTTAAGGCTGATAACTAGCAGCGATTCTCCACTTAAGCAAACAGATTGATGAAAAGAGAAACGTGTATATATAATTGATGTGTCAGTGTATGCTATGCCTTAGACATTAATACATGTTTGACTAACGCAAAGAAGTTCTTATTTTAATGCAAGTAAGTCTCCAGAACAGTATGAATCCTATACTACATACGTCCCATCTCAAGCCGTTTCTTCATATATAGGGATTTGAACCCTCGTTAAGATTTCTACTTTGTACACAATCTTGTTCCTGATAATACAACGTGACTGTGAGCTTGCAGGTGGGTCAAGTCCCACTAATTCGGTACGATTATGGTGTCTCCATTTGCCACTACTACCCGGCATGCCGGACCTCACTCAAAAACAAGGTTGCAGGTACGGTCTAGTTCCGTTACTGCAATCATATAGTGGTGTCCATGTTTGCCACTATTGCCCAGCGTATCGGGCCTCATTCGAAAATCAAAAGAACATAGGGTCTCGCATGCACAGGATAGCACGAAGCCTACCCTGTGGCACCCCTGGCGTCTTGCAAACGTAGGACTGCACGTAGCATCCCGTGGCACCCCAAGCCACGGTATTTTAGAAATTAACAGACGAGATACGCAACCCGTGCTCCCAACTCGTGAGATGACACTGTACGTATCCCTTTGATGGGTAGGTACAACCCAATAACACCGCCTATTGTCGGCCTACAGGACAGGTCGAATCATAAGGAATCACCCTTAACACCAACTCTTCCCTTCGGCAAAAATGATAATAAGTAAAGGTTAAGTAGTAATAGCCATAAGTTACTAACCTAACGATGTCACTAAACCTAAACTATCTCACGGGGTTTTCAATAACTTTCTTATGATTATCCCGATCCAACTCATGGCTTATCGATCCAAGACACCAGTGAAGGAAATCTCTCTCACTCATCATTACCCCTAACTCGGATCTCGTCAACATTCTCGGCCCACGACCAACCCGCATCAGTTAAGATCCGTCGGTGCTCGAGGTGTGATTTATCCACAGTTTCTAAGGTTGTAAGATGCGATTCTTAATGGTCGATGGCCCCTACAGCAATTATGAGACCCTATCACTACCCCTAACTCGGATCTCGTCAACACTCTCGGCCCGCAATCAACCCACATCAGTTAAAATCCGTCGGTGCTCGAAGTGTGATTTATCCACAGTTTCCAAAGTGGTAAGATGCGAGTCTTGATGTTCGATGACCCCTAGGCTAGCTTTTATCTAGCTAACAATACTAGTGACTTTCCCAACCATTATTTACCACATATTGAAGATGAAGCATGTGCACATCATATGGTCCAATTTCAATTAGAAACGCATACAACTAGAACTCATGAGTTCTTTTCCCAAATTTGAACTAGGACAATATGCGACTAGGTTCATGGGTACTTTCTCAAAGTTGAGCTAGAATCACCTAGAACCTAATTGCATGGGTTCCTCGCCAATTCGAGCTAGAACTATCATGGAGCTAGTTTCATGGGCTTCTTCTTAAAAATTGAACTAGAACAACTATGGAACATGAGTTCATTTCAATAATTCAATTGGATTAGCATGCAACCTAAACTCATGGGTTTCTTTTAAGATTTAACTGAAACCACTACAATCATATAACTCAAACATGTATGGATTCTTTTGAATCTAAAAACAACTACACATCTCAAACATGGGTTCTTGACTAGAACTACTACAATAACACATGCATGCGTTCTTTACTTAGAACAACTACAATAACTCAAGCATGGTATCTTTCTACAACTCAAGCATGAATACAATTCAAGCATGAGTTTCCTTCTACAACAACTCAAGCATGATATCTTTCTATAATCAACCTACAACAACTCAAGCATGGTATACTTACTATAATCAACCTATAACAACTCAAGCATGATATACTTACTATAATCAACTCAAGCATGGGTTTCTCACTATAATCAACCTACAACAACTCAAGCATGGTATATTTACTATAATCGACTCAAGCATGGTATTCTCACTATAATCAACCTACAATAACTCAAGCATGGTATACAACTTAAGCATGGATTTTCTTCTACAACAGCTCAAGCATGGTATACAACTTAACCTGGGTTTCTTTACTACATCAACCTATAATAACTCAAGCATGGTATATTTACTATAATCAACCTACAACAACTCAAGTATGGTATACAATTTAAACATGGGTTTCTTTATACAACAATTCAAGCATGGTATACTTACTATAATCAGCCGACAACAACTCAAGCATAGTATACAACTTAAGCATGGGCTTCTTGCTATAATCAACCTACAACAACTCAAGCATGATATGCCTACTATAATCAACTCAAGCATGGGTTTCTTACTATAATCAACCTACAACAACTTAAGCATGGTATACCTACTATAATCAACTCAAGCATGGGTTTCTCACTATAATCAACCTACAACAACTCAAGCATGGTATATTTACTATAATCAACTCAAGCATGAGTTTCTTACTATAATCAACCTACAATAACTCAAGTATGGTATACCTACTATGATCAACTCCAGCATGGGTTTCTTACTATAATCAACCTACAACAACTTAAGCATGGTATACCTACTATAATCAACTCAAGCATTGTATATGGATTCTTTTTGAAACTAGAACAAGTACGAATGGGTTCATGGGTTTCACAAGAATGAATAGGTTCTCTTTTTGCCATAGAACACAAATATTATAGGTTCATGGGTTCACATAAGCATGGATGGGTTCATGGGTTTCATGAGCATGAATGGGTTCTTTTTAATCTAGGATCACTACACAACTCAAGCATGATATACCTACTATAATCAACCTACAACAACTTAAGTATGGTATATGGATTCTTTTTAAAACTAGAACTAGTACGAATGGGTTCATGGGTTTCACAAGCATGGTTCATGGATTCACAAGTATGAATAGGTTCATGGTTCATAAGCATGAAAAGGGGTTCATGGTTCACAAGCATGAATAGGTTCATAAGCATGAATGGGTTCATGGGTTTCACAAGCATGAATGGGTTCTTTTTAATCTAGAATTACTACATAACTCAAGCATGGGTTCTCTAGCAACCTAGAAAAGTTTAGAACATGCTACAAAAGACTAAAAATAAATTATTACAAGACTACTTCTTTAGGAAATTACAAGTCCTATATATTACAGAGACTACATTTATTTAGTCTACAAATCATTACATACTACAACTCGCTTTTCTTCAATCCTACAAGTTCCTACATACAAAAAGAGTAGCCTTTTATGAACAAGGGTTAGTAAAGAATGATTTCTTAACAAGTAGAGAACAACATACAACAAAAACTTATCTTTAAAAAGCTAGATGAGTTCTACAACCCTAGAATGGGTAAGTAAACATTCTTACTATACTAATCTTTATATGCACATAGGTATAGTCCAAGTCATAGTTTTGAGTTCAACAAAACAACCATAATAACAACAATAAACATACAAGGTTAAAGATTCAACCTTTATGTGTTTTAATTAAGTTCCACCATCCATCTTTTTCATGGGATCCTTTTGATCCCTACAACCACCTTATGTTTAATACTTAGTCCAAGTCATTTTTAGAACACACATACAACAAAAGTGGACAAGAATCCACACAAATAAAAAGAGGTAACTTCATCTTGATTTCCCACCGTTCTTATGCACAAACCTTAGTCCAATTAGTCCAAAATAATCATCATAACAACAATAACCATAGCAAGGTTCAATACTCTATCTTTATGTGATCCTGTTGAGTTCTACCAATCCATCTTTTTCATAGGATCATTTTGATCCCTACAACATGCTTATGCTTAGGAATTAGTCCAAGTTATTTAGGAACATAAAAACACAACAACACATCATAAAGATGGATTCTTTTTAACCTATAACCACTTATATGCTTAGAAAATAGTCCAAGTTGTTATAGAACATATACATACAATATCCACCATCATAAAGATGGGTTCTTTTTATCCTACAACAACCAACCATCAAAGATGGGTTCTTTTTATCCTACAACAACCAACCATCAAAGATGGGTTCTTTACTCGCATAGAACCAAAAATAACCCTAAAGATGGGTTCTTTTCTACATAAAAAAAATTAAATAAGAACAAACAAACTACAAATTAGAAGTAGAGAATCCACACCTTTTGATTCTTGTAGGAAGGACTAGCTAGCAAAACCTTCTCCTTCCTCCTTAGCTTCTACTACAAAAAAACCTCCAATGAAGAACACTCCTATGGAAAACCCCTAAATGAAGAACACTTAGGGTTTCTTCTCTTTCTTTTCTTCTCTCTCTTTTTTTTTTCTTGCAAATGAGGCAAAGTGTGAAGGGGAGGGGTTTTTATAGAACAAATGAAGGGTTGAAGGTGCAAAATGACCTATGTTTCTTTGCATATACCCCCTTGGGATATTTTTGGGGGTTTGGCCAGCCAAAATTAGTGAGATGGAGGGGGTGAGGTGGAAGGATGAGGTGGAGGTGGAGACTTTTAGTAGAAGATACAATTTAAACCCTTATGTATCCCTAATTAATCTTAACCCTAGGTTTAAACCTCCAAACAAATCCTAGCCCTCCAAATTTGATTAATCATGACAAAAATAAGATATTTTTTTCCAAAACACATACTACATGATTTGTACAAACATACGAAATCAGTACAATACGCTTACGTATGTATACATCTATATACCGATAATTTTCGTTTGTAAAACCGCTCAATCCGTATAAAAAATAATTTAATTACGAATATAATAATTTAATTACGAATATAATAATAAAATAAATTTTATTATCAACCCGGAAGATTACAGTACCAATTTGATACAATACCGATGTATACCGACTGGTACATACACACAGATAATTCTTATTAACAAAACCGGGTGATATCCACCAAAAATATATCATTTCGGAAAATAAAAATAAAATAATAATAAAATAATAATTTTCAGTGTCTGCCCTGGATTTTCCAGACATTTTTCTCAAAAATGCGTTTTTCAGAATTTTGTACAAGTGCACAAAACTGATACAATACCTGTATATACTTGCCAATATATAGGTCCAGGTAACTTTTTATAAGTGAAACCAAGAAATTCCCATTAAAAATATTTTAATTTAAAAATAATAATTTATACAATATAATATTCGTCTGGGATATTACAGGCATGACTTGAAATTTTGTTGCTGTATGGAGGTTTACCTAGGTGTACTCGAGACTGGTTTTAAGTCACCAACCAAACCATGCTTTAGATCTTACTGCTACGAAAAAATGAAACATCAAATATATATATTGTTTTCTATGTAATTTATGACCAAATTGGTAGCATAAAAGGTTTAAGGCGAGTAAATTGAAATCTGGATGTTCTTCTTTATATTCACCAACTTCGCTCATTCTTGTATTACTTGTTTGCTTAGTACTTTCAAATCTTTATCTAATGGTAAAATGTTGTTTTGCAATAGTTTTGTAAGCAGTGTAACCTTCAAGCTTCTTAGCTTAGGCATGCGGTTAAGTGGGTTAGGTGACTTTGTCTGACATTTGGCATCTGAAATCGCATAATGGTTTTTAAAATGTGGCTTTCATGAATATATCTATGCATGTGTTTGCATTTTAATAAAAGTACAATTTTTATATGTTAACGATTAAAAAGAAATATTTTTCCAGCCAAAACAACGACTTAAAGTTTGAAAAAGATGATTTTTATGATTGAAAACACTTGAATTATGTATCTCTTACTTATATGCGGTACAATCTATACCGTAGATGGTGGATGAATCGTTGTAATTAGACTCAGTTTGTAATGTTGAATTAAAAAGATCTAATTTATCATAAAAAGTCTATTTTCTAAAAAATAGTCAAACTTTCTTAAAGAACCTAACTTTTACTAATAAAAATAACCTCTTTTTATGAATAAAATCAAACAAACAAAAACACTATCTTTTGTCGAAAAGATAAATCATTTCCCAATAGACCCTAATTATTCGATTTTTAAAATTAACAAACTTTCTTTATTTAATTAAATCATTATCTTTCTTTTATACCCACAAAATGATATTGTCTTAATTTAACAAAACATGTTCTTTCACCAATTTTTTTTTCTTTCACAAAAATCACTCAGAAATAAACATTTTTTTAACGTTAGTGTATTGGCATGACTTGAAATGTATGGAGGTTTACATAGGTGTACTCGAGACTGGTTTTAAGTCACCAACCTAACCAGACTTTAGATATTACCGTGCTACATAAAATGAAACATCATATATATATATATATATATATATATATATATATATATATATATATATATTGTTTTCTATGTAATTTATGAGCAAAGTGGTAGCATAAAAGGTTTAAGGCGAGTAAACTGAAATCTGGATGTTCTTCTTTATATTCACCAACTTCTCTCATTCTTGTATTACTTGTTTGCTTAGTACTTTCAAATCTTTATCTGATGGTAAAATGTTGCTTTGCGACAGTTTTGTAAGCAGTGTAACCTTCAAGCAATGTTATTAAATTCTCTTGCTGAAATTTTGAAGATGGAAATTCAAGCGAAGAGAGACTATAATAGGAGAAGATATGCTAACATGACTCTTGAGCAAAGAAAACGAAAAAATCAATCTTCGAATGACAAATTTGACAATAAAAGGCAAAGGAAGAAAAGTTCTTTGTTGACAGCACAACTCAATACATCAAATTCTATAAATGAAGGTCAGTAACAACTACTTTTGAGTTTGTATTAGACTAACATATTTAAATCCAAAAACCAACTTAATAATTTATTAAAACAGATGGTACAACAAACAATATCATCAATGAAAATGATGATTATGATCCTTCATGCTCTGAATTGCATATATTGGAGAAGCCCCGTTTCTGCACTTATTGTTTTGCAAAAGTATTTCAATATGAGACTCCAGCATTTTGTTGCTATAACGGACAAATTAATTTGGCTCCTACTATTGTACCTGAAGCATTAAAAGCTTTATATACTTTTTTGGATGAGGAATCAAAAGAATTCAGAAATAAAATACGTGCATACAATAGCATATTCTCTTTTACATCATTTGGTGTTAAGTTGGATCACAATCTAGCTAACTCAAAGCAAGTAGTCTATACATTCAGATTTTAAGGACAAGTTTATCACACCTTATCTACAATAGCCAAAGGTGTCAATGCACCACGATACCTTCAGTTGTATATTTATGACACCAAGAATGAGGTTGAAAACAGAGTTAGTGCAATACCTTCAGCAAATGTTGACAAAATATTGGTTAAAAAGTTATTGGAAATATTATCAGTCAATCCTTATGGCAAATTTTTTCGTTCAATGAAGGATAATCAATATGCAGATAGCCATGATATTGTTATCAAGTGTAATGCTCAAGTTGATCAAATAGTATATAATACTCCAACATCAGATCAAGTGGCGGCAATATGGATTGAAGGAAATGATTCATCACCAATTAATGGCTCAGATATTCTCATTAATTCACACTCCGGATTGCATCGTACAATGAAACATTACTTTGGATGCTATGATCCTTTACAATATCCATTGCTTTTTCCTTACGGAGAAGTTGGATGGCACCAAAATATTAAGAGAAAATGCCAATATACAAGTGATGTCATAGGACACAGAATGATAGGGTTGAACTGACATCTGAGAATGAAATTTTTGACAGAGAAGAAAGTGATATTCTTAAAGGAAGTAAAAATAGAGTATCTTGCAGAGAATATTATTGCTATAAACTTCAAATTCGAGAGAATATTTTTACCCCCATCCATTACGCTGGAAGATTATCGCAACAATTTTTAGTTGATATGTACATAAAGATGGAAACAACATGTAACCCCTGTTTTTTATTTTTGTGTATTTTAGAGTGTATTTTTCGTTTTGGTGTATTTTATCTCTTGTATTTTTTTCTGAACCGTATATTGGAGTTGTTTTCAATATATATTCATTTTAATTCATTTTGAGCTCTTTGTGTGTGATTGGTTGTAACGCCCCGAATTCCAAAATACACTGAATTCGAGATTCCACAGGATCTTTACACTTCATTTAGTACAATTTTACAAGGAATTTAAAACTTTTCACTTTGCATCAGAGTTTACATGAACCTTTACACTTTACATTGCACAACAGAAGTAAATTTACAACATTTAAATAAATGTACAACAACATTTAATAATCTTTAGGCATCTGTTCCTCTTCAATCTTTATCATGTCATTACCCTGCATACAAAACTGTGGGTACGTCAGTTTATTCAACCGACGAACATTTATACACAGCCATCCTCTCTATGCCGGAAATAGTATAACTCATTTTTCATATTTAACAAACACAAACTTGTCACATATCAAACTAAAGGGAATACCCTAATGATGTCGTGTTGTGATTGTGCACTTAGTCCTTAATGCAATTATTCATATTACATGACACTAATGCACACTTGTTCGGATTCTATGCATCCCATACTACATAGGTCCGAGGGCAAGCCTCTTAATCGTTCTTCATCTTTGTAGGGTTCAATCCCTCGTCATGACTTAATCTACTGCTGTAACTACGGTGAGTATCCTAGATGATCTATGAGTACAAGCACGTGTACAGGACCCTGGAGGGGAATCCCACGCCATGTCTTGACTCATCAAGCATGCATTCTGTGGCAATTCAGCCTCCTCCCTGAAGCACGATCCTCTTGCAGTCACCAAACATCCCACAAGCGTGGCTAAAGTCCGATCATTACTGAGTAGTGTCCACGCCATGTCTTGATTCATCAAGCATGCATTCTGTGGCTCACACCCGCACCGTAAACTCTAGTTCTCATACTCGTATTTTTCTCTCACTTTCATCACGTCTCCACTATGTACTAATCCTTAGTTTTTATTAGAATCATGAACAAAATCAAAGTTCTAGAGTTAGCCTCTCTATTAAGCCGGACTTATTCATTCATTCAAACATGACCAACCTTGGTCTTTCATTTCAAATTTCATTTCATTTCTTTCCAAATATCGGGGGAGACTTAGCTACTCTTTTGTTTCGATTCCAATTCACAATTTCCAAAATTGAGCATTTCCAGCTCATAAATTCATCTTCATAATCATAACAGATTTTCTTTTTCAATAGCATGATTTCTAATTTATTCATGAGTCCATAGCCACACATGGAATTCAATTAATCATTATATATTTCATCAATTATCACTTGCACATTAAAATCACATCACTAAATGAATATTCACATTTCATAATTTTCAAATTATTCTCCAATGAGAATAATTCACATCACATCACTACATATAATTTCTATCTTTCTTACACTTCTTTTCTAACATTTTATTTCAAGTCCTTTTTCAAAGTGTAACTTTCATAACATACAAGTGTAGGACATTTATTCTCAAAACATACCCCATTTCATGTAAATAATTTCCAAATTATTTTTCATAAATCCCCCATATTTTTAGAATAATAAATATATTTTTTTCATAATTTTTCAATCATCAAAAACACCAAAAAAATATTTTTTTTTCCAAAGTTTAATACTGGCCGAGCCCCAGATTTGAACCAGCAACCACCGAGAAGCAAACCGCACGCTCTGGCCACTAGGCCGAGTGTGCCAATTGATATGAAGGGGGTTGAGAGCTTTAAATGCTTTCGGTTGTAGTATTTATTTTTTTTCAAATATAAAAAAAGTATAGTGCTAAGGGGATTCGAACCAGCGACCACCAACCCACTGTAGCGATTAAGATCATCCCGACCACTTGAGTTATGCGCTCATGTTGTCATATTTCACCCGTAGTCCAGTTAAATCTATCCTCTCTGTTTAGTAAACATTTCGATGTTCAACAATCTCTCATTTAATTTTGCCTTTACTAAAGTTGCTGTAAATGTCCATATTGGCTATTCCCAACATAAATTTTACTCCAGCATAATAAAAATAAATTTTTTTTCAATAATTAACACATAATTTTCATATAATTAATTCGAATTATAAACTACCACCACCACATTTCTTTTTTGACATTTCTTATTAAGTTTAACAATCCTAATCTTTTTATTAGCAATCAATTCTATGTTTTTAATCATTTCCCAAACATACAACCTATATCTTAATTCATCCATCACAACATTATCACAAAAAGTCCATTTAAGCACATAAAGTAATATTGTCAATCTACTAACTTTTGCATATAGTTCTCGATGAAAATAATGAAGTTTCCTTCATCAATCCATGACTATAATCAATTTACTCACAACTTAAATTTAACGAAAGAACCACATATAATTACATATCCACATTTCATTCAATCAATAAGCCGTTTTCTCATTAAATGTGTGCTCTTCTTAATCTTTTTCATGCATCATTCTTTCAAATCAAATCTAGCATGCTTCCTAATTAGAAATATAGAAAATTTACCCACCTTAATTGGAGAGACTACACTTAGCAACACCTCCTAAACCAATGTCCTTGCAAAAGCGATCCTCCTCCTTGAAGCGCACACACAAGCCTCCACAATGCCAACCGAGCCTCCTCCAAGCCAAACTGAGAGCTCCTATTGATGCCGGCCTTGTTGCAAGCACAAACCCCTCATAAACTCTCAATCTTTTACTCACTTGTATACTACTAAATAATGTATTTTAGACTATAGGTTTGGAGGAAATAATAAGCACAAGAATAACTAGGCTAGGGGGGGTATTTATACTAAAAATCTAGAAAAATGGAAGGCTAAGATTAACTTAGGAGTTAGGATTAAAAGGCTAGGATTCAAGGAGGAGTTACAATAACCAACCATGATCAAGTAACCACCACCCATGACTCCACTCAAAATTTTCCCTTTTCCCTCCAAAAGCTCCAAACCGGCCATGCTCATCATGTGCATTTTGCACGTGTACGTGCAATGCACGTGCATGCAACTTGGTCTCCATTTAAAAATTGTACATTATATTTTACATAAAAATAATCTTTAAAATGTATTCTACATTACAAGTTGTATTTAAAATAAAATAGCTCATGGGCTTTAGTTTATGGGCCAAAATAATAATTATAAAAAGATAACCAATAAATTAGATTTGGGCTTTTAAAAAGAAAGGCTTTTGTCTATTTGAAAAAAAAGGGCTTTATATAAAAATGATTAAAGAGCACATATATAAATATCTATACTCATCATAATGAAAATAATTATCAAAATATTGCACGTGCACACTACGTGCAAAATAAAATAATTTTCATTAAATGAAAATCAGGGCATTACATTGGTTTTCTCTTTTGTTTCGTTCTTTAGTATTTTGTTCTTTCTTTCATTTTGTTCTTGTCCTTTTTATTTTTGTTCTTGGGTGATTGTGGTGGTGTTTGGTTGTTATCCTTTTTCAATCCCATTATTTTTATCCCAATTTGTTCACCAAAGCCTAATTGAACCAAAATCCTATTTGTATTCCTATTTGATTTGACCCAAATCCACAACCCATTGGTATAACCTATTAATACTCCTAATACCCAATTAAAACCACAACCCAACTTGTATTATTAACCCTAATCTCACCATATAAATACACCCTCCCTTACACAAACCCTAACCCTAATTTCCCTGTCCCTCACCCGGCCTCCCTCTCTCCCGTTGCTTGCGCCACCTACAGCCGACCCCAACCCGACACCCACCTCCGACCTGCCTTCGACGCCGCAACACCCCCAAACCCGAGCCCCCATCTCCTCTTCCCCTCTTGACCGATCTCTCCCTCGGACGGCCTCCTACACCTCTATACAACCTTCTTGCACCTCCTCGCACCACCACATATAATTCCTAGTCTCTCTCGTGGTGTTCTCTTGTGGCCACAAGCCACTATTGTCATCTCGCTTTTGGAATTTTTGTTCGTGTGGAGATTTTTGCTCAAGTTGCTTGGATTCATTGATTTGTAGATTTTCGTTCATGGGTTTTGATCCTTACTCTTGGTTTTCATTGTTCTTCATCTTCGGTTAAGGTAAGTAACTTGTACTCCAATTTATTTGTTTAATACAAGTCAAAAAATACCACCTATAGTGTAGTTGGGTCTAGAGACGACTCTTGTTTGTGTTATGTTTGATGGGTTTTGTCTCTATTGTGAAAACTTGATCATAGTTGCCTCACGACACAATATGGATATGAATTAACTTAGGTTTTACCTGTTCTTGATTTTGATAATGTATGTGAGACTTTTGTGAAAATTCGTGATTTGGTTGAGACCCATGTGATTTTCTTGGTGTGAGCATGCTAGATACCCTAATTCATGATTTTGGGACACTTGGTAGACTCGATTTCATATTAGGTTGTGTTTTGAACAAGTTTTGTATGATATATGTTGAGTTATTGTTAAAGAGAAAAATTTGTGTTTCGTCGCTGATCTGTTTTGTTTGCTGTTTTGGACTGTCTTGAGGTCAGTATTTTAATTTCGGTATAAAACATGAGTTTTAGATAATTTCGTCTATTTTCAAACCCCTTTGACCTTGCTTGATTTCGTTTTCGTATGAGTGAGTTATGACTGTTTTACTACGAGGTGTCGATCTTATCCAGATTTTGTTTTTCGATGATTTTGATGACTAAATGATTTTGATTCTGATGCTACCTATGTTATTTTGATCCAAAACTTTGGTCAGTATTTCTTTATCTAGTTAGTGATTATCCAAAATTTTGGTGGATTTTATTGGTGAGTTTTATGTGTTGTTTCATGCTCGTTTATGAAAACTATACTTGCTGTATTTTACTCGCTGTTCTGTAAAGAATCGTATTTTTACCCTGATCCCTTTTACTGTATAAAAAATGTTTGTGAAATATGAAAGTTAGTAAATTTTACCTATTTTTATATCCCTTTTGCAGAATTGGATTTCGTTTCACTGGTTGCGAGATATTATAGTTCTCGTACAGCAGTGTTGGGAATTCCAGATTTGCCAAACTGCTGTTTATTGATGTTTTCTTATTTTTGATGACTGATCTTATTTCACTGGAAAATTATGAAACTTTATATTTAGGTACTAGACATATAGGGAAATACCTCAGGTTTTTCTTGGATTTATTTACTGGGTTTTCATGTTGTTTTCCTGCTCTTGAATTCGTTTTCCTGATTTCTGACTGAACCTATTTTCTGTATTCAAATCAGTTTTGAGCGATATTTTTGTGAATTAATATATGACTTATTTATACTCGCTGGATTCGGTTAGGAGTCTATTTTCTAGACGTGTTGATGGATTCAGATTTGCATGTTCGTAACACTGGAAATCACTGTTTTACTACAGTATGGTCTAGCTGTCCTGAACTTGAGATTTGTTTATTTTATTCTTTTATGAGATACCTTGCACACGTACATGTTTATCTTGCAAATTGAACTTGTTACATGATCATGCCATGTTATTCTTAATATGTTTTGCATACCTACATGCTTGTTGGACACTAATAATAATAAAATAACCAAGCCGGGGTTAAAGGAAAGATCTAGTAGTGGATAGTGCAAAAACGTGTACTCGGAAGAACCTAGTGGTTATTGGAGCTTGTTTACATGTGGAGCTTGACACGATATACATGACACGTACACATATGACACTGGAGCTTGTTTGGATTTTGGAGCTTGTTTACATGATACATGATTACATGATACTTGGAGCATGTCCCTGAGTACACTGCCCTGTATGGTCCCCTACAAAATCTAAAGCGAAATTGTTTGTTGTAGCAACCATGCAGTAAAAACCAGGATGCATGAAGTACTACCTAGATAGTAATAATTACAAGACTTGATACATGACACTTGAACCTGATACATGCCCACTTGACACTTGACTACATGATACATGAGATTTGATACTGGTTACATGCTACATGATTACATGATTCTAGATACTGGTTACTTGATGCATGACACTTGTTTACTTGACACTCGACACATGTTATTATACTTGCACATCTTGCCATACTATGATTTATATCCTGTAATCATGATTATACCATGCTAGGTTTGTTATTTAGATTTACCTATCTCATGTACTTGTATCCTACATTATAAGTGGCCCGTAACTTGCAATTACGGGTACTTACTTTTTTCTTCTTCCTTCTCCTGCAAATTTACTAATTGCAGATCAGGATGGTCGGCTGCCAGACGGTGTTGGTGAGATGATGTATTAGGCTGGATTTTCTGCTTTATGATTTTATTATTATAATTGTTGCTTGAACTTGAATAAGATGTACTTGATTACTTGGATTGGATATTTATCTTGTATTTGGGCGATGTGACCCAGAATATTTGACTTATTCAGAATTTGATTATTTAAGATTATTATATTTGATTTTATGTAATTTCTGATGGTATCTTGTTTCAATTTTGCATGCCTGGTTGTATCTTTTGCTTCCGACTCTGATTATCTTGTGAAATATTGTAAAGATTCTTGAACAGATTATGGATGATGAAAATCATTTGCTGGGCTTTTGTCTCGTATCCGTATTCCGTATTCTTTTTGGGAAGCGGGGCGTGACACAACAAGAGTGGACTTCTTTCGGAATGGTGGGCAAAAAAAGTTTTGTGTAGAATTATACAAAGGTGTAGTTGATATTATGTTAGCAAGTGAAACAAGAGGGGGAAATTTTGCTTAGAGATTAATACTTCCAGCATCATTTATTGGTGTACCAAGAGATATGAGACGCAGAGATTTGGACTCAATGGCGTTGGTTCAAAAATATGAGAGACCGGATTTGTTTATAACTATGACTTGCAATCCCGAATGGAAAGAAAGAAATTCATGATGAGTTAAAGCCAGAACAACATAGTCAAGACATGCCAGATTTAGTAACACAAATCTTTCAAGCCAAGTTACAAGATCTTAAAGACCAACTTTTAAAAAAAATTATTTTTTGGACCTGTAATTGCCCATGTCCATGTTATTGAATTTCAGAAGAGAGGGTGGCCACATGCCCATATTATAGTCATAATAAAGCCTGGATATAAGATATCTACTCCTGACATGTATGACTAAATGGTATGTGCAGAAATTCCAAATAGCATTAAATATCCTGAACTGCATGCATTAGTTGTGAAGCATATAATGCATGGCCCATGTGGAATTCTTAAAAAGACAAATGTATGCATGCGGAAGGGAGCTTGCAAGGACAACTATCCGAAACAGTTTTGTGAAAAGACTTCGCAAGAAAAGGATTCATACCCAATTTACAGGAGAAGAAATAATGGGCAACAAGCCAAAGTAAGAAATCATTGCTCGATAATCGATGGGTAGTTCCATATAATCCATACTTATTGACTCGATACAACTGTCACATAAATATTGAAATATGTTCTGGGATAAGCGCAGTTAAATATCTTTATAAATACATATATAAAGGTCATGATCGAGTGTCATTACGAATTGCACCTTCTGATAAAGAAACTACTATTGACGAGATACAACAATTCCAAGATGCAAGATGGGTATCGGCACCAGAAGCTATATGGAGAATCTTTGAATTTGATCTTAATGAGATGTATCCTTCAATAAGAAATTTGCAATTACATCTTCCGAAAAGCCATTATGTGTATTATGCAAAAAATCAAAATTTAAAAGATTTGGTACAACTTGATTACTTTTCAAAGACAATGTTGACCGAATTCTTTGAACAAAACAGGTTTCATTGTATTATTTGAATTATCTAAAGTTTACAAGTAAAAAAAAATTTAGATTAAAAAATTCTGGATACAATTTTGACATTTTGTTTGAAATGAACAGGAAAGATAAAGATGCACGAAAATACTTGTACAAAGAATTTTCGGAACACTATGTATGGAACAATACAGGAAAGAAGTGGACGAAAAGACGGAAACAAATGTAGATCAGCCAAATCAATACTGCTAATCCTATTGAAGGAGAACGTTACTATCTACGGTTATTGCTGAATCATGTTCCTGGGCCAACATCGTTTGATGACCTACTTGTTAGGAATTGTGGCCTCAAATACACATATGCACTGAGTACTTGAAGTTGGAGAAGAAGAGGATGAGACAAAGAAGCAAGAGAAGAAAAGCAGCGAGTAGAAGAATGCAACCTGGAAAGTTGTGGTTGACCGACCTGGGGGTGCGGTCGATCGACCTAGTCTGTTGAGAGTTCTTTGAGTGTAAAGGTCCAACAGAGGAGAGGACAGTCGACCGACCTTGGGGGTGTAGTCGACCGGTCAGCTCTCGGGTCTGGACTTGCACATTGCAGTCGACCGACCTTGGGGGTGCGGTCGACCGACTTCGACTGCTGATTGTTTTTGGGCTTACGAGTGTAAAGGCCCAATTGCTAGATTTGTGTTTATCTTTTAGGGTTTACTTGGGGGCTATATATATGGCCGTAAACTCTAGGGTTAGAATTAATTTGTGTAATCAAGAGGTGAGCCGTTATCATTATTCAATTTCAAGAGGAGATTGTACCGAGTGTTTCAAAGGTGAGAGAGAGAGATTGAGAGTTGTAATCTCTTTTGTAATCTTTGTATTTCTTGGGGAATAAGAAGTATTGGTTATCTCTGCATATTGATTGTGTTCTTGTGAGATCTTGCATATATTGTGGTGGCTTGTTGTTGGTTCATCTAAGTCTTGGGAGTTTCTATTGCTTGTGGTGTGTTTCCGCTATTAGCACTACGAGTTGTGGGGTATATCCTCCCACACTACTCACTTTTAATGAAATAAAGTGTGCAACTTTCCGAGAATCATCAGAAAAACGAGGATTATTGGAAACAGATAATAGTATTTCACAATGTCTAAATGAAGCGGCAAACTTCCAAATGCCTTCAGAATTATGAAGACTTTTTGCGACAGTGTTGATTTATTGCAAACCAACTGGTGTGAAGAAGTTATGGGAAGAAAATTTTAAAGCATTATCCGACGACTTCAGAAAACAAGATGCCTCACTGGAAAGTCAAATTCCCAAAACATTAGCTTGCATCAATATCTTCCTAGAACGCATGGGAAAGAGCATGACAAATTATGATCTACCATGAGTTGATTTATATGGTTATAACAATAATGAAGACATGAAGGAGATCAATGACGAACTGAGCATTATCACCCTTCCAGAAGACCTGCTTTCCTCATCAAGGCTTAATAATGAACAAAAAATTGCATATGACAATATCATGAAGCGCATAAATAATAATCAACATGGGGGATTTTTTATCGATGGTCCTAGTGGAACAAGAAAAACATACTTGTATCATGCAATTCTTGCTGCATTAAGGACAAGCGGTAAGATCACAATTGCCGCATCATCAGGAGTCGCAGCAGTATAATTATGCCAGGAGGACGAACTGCTCATTCAAGATTTAAGATACCAATCACTAAAATTGATGACAAAAGCATGTGCAGCATTTCAAAGCAAAAAGGCCTTGCAGAACTACTAAGAAAGGCAGTCTTAATTATATGGGATGAAGAACCAGTGTCAAATCGTAAAAATGTCAAGACATTAGATCGTACTTTAAGAGATTTAATGAACTCTAATAAGCCATTCAGTGGTAAAGTTATGGTATTTGGTGGAGATTTTCGGCAAGTCCTTCCAGTGGTACCACATGGAACAAGAGAACAAACTGTTGCTTCTACCTTAGTAAAATCAAATCTATGGCAAGAAATGGAAATTATACAATTACAACAAAATATGAGGGCAACATCAGATCATTTTTTTAGTGAATTTTTGCTTCGAATAGGGAACGGAGTGGAGCCTCTTGTGGGCGATGATTTAGTTCAAATTCCAAAGGAGATGATCATTGAATACATAAATGATGAAGTATCAGAGAATGCCTTGCTTGATAATGTTTTTCCTTCACTCCATCAACATGCACACTCTCCTGGCTACATCACCATGCGTGCTATTTTAGCAGCGAAAAATGAGTGGGTTAATTCATTAAATGATAGAATGATTGCTAGATTGTTCGGGAGAAGAAGTTACTTCAATTTTGATTCTGCAATTGATGATTCTCATAATTTATATCAACCAGAATTTCTTAATTCACTTATCCCAAATGGTCTTCCAACACATAAACTAATACTGAAAAAAAAAAATCTCCAGTTATATTATTAAGAAATCTAGATCCATCACAAGGTTTATGCAATGGAACAAGAATGGTATGTCGAGGTTTTAGAGACAATGTTATCCTTGTAGAAATATCGACGGGTCAGTTTTCTGGTAAACGTTTTTTTTCTTCCAAGGATACCCTTATGTCTGAACGAAGATGAGAATTATCCTTTCAAATTCAAAAGGAAACAATTTCCAGTTCGGCTTTGCTTTGCCATGACAATTAATAAGGCACAAGGACAAACAATACCCCATGTTGGATTTTATCTTCCAAATAATATATTTTCTCACGGACAACTATACGTTGCTCTTTCTAGAAGAATGTCCATGAAGGATACTAAAATTCTAATAAAGCCAGATCAACATGCTAAGCTTAAAGGTTCATACACCAAAAATGTGGTTTATAAGTGTTGATGCCTAAGGTAGGTTGTTTCTTTTTTCTTCTTTCAAGTTCTTAAGATGTAATAGAATTATAAATAAGATTTTCTCTTTTTGTTTATTATCATAATGTTCTCATTTTCTTTTTCCTTAAGTTTCAGATATCATAGATTATGTCGAAGGTTTTATGACACATTATGAAATCAAAGAGTATATGTAAGGCATGTAGTCCATTAAAAGCATACAACAATTGAATGGATGGATATTTTTGATGGTTCTAACTCATGATTATTCCGGTCATTCCATGCAGGCCTGAGGTTTGCTAGCTTTGACACCACCAGCCACTGGAGATGTCAAAAACTCCATTTGAGTTAGAAATTTAAAGCTCTTATCATCGAGTTGTGAAGCCTCAATCAAACTTGAAATTATTATTCTACGTTTGAACTGGTATTCTCTCAACTTAGATTCAGATGTCTGAAAACGTAGTAATTCTTTGCAAAGCTTCAAATATAATGCTGCCCTTCTTTCTTTCTTTTTCCCACTTGTTTTCTATAACTTCTTCCCTTTGTAATTACATGTTTGTATTGTTACTGTTCTACTGCAGGTCGACACTCTCCTCTATGTTAGAGTGGTTAAAGCTAATAGCATCATGAATCCAGAACTCTGGTGTACTGATGGTACTTCGTCTTCCTTACCTTATAGGATAGTTGTTACTAACTTTTCATTATACCCTGATGGTCAGAATATATTAGCCTCTGTTACTTGTCTTCATACTGTATTGTCTTTTCACTATTTCAAATTACTTGCTCTATTCTGTTTAGGTTGTTTAAATTTGAACCTAGACAAACAAGACATGCTTAAAACACTGTACTGAACATTACTAGATCTTCTTTAGGCATGTTTTTCGTTATGTAATGATTTTTTAAATTAAATCTCTCTTCTCTAATTGTAGCAAGTGGCAAAGCAGCAGAATTTGGTCCCCTGAAAGAGGGTTACATGTTTGAGACGTCAACCAGACTGTCACGAATGTGAGTGAAAAATCAACATATGGAACATTTCTAAGATACCATTGGATTCATTTAGGCAATGTTTTATTTAATAACTTGTCATGATAAAAATATATTTATAGTCCCCCCCCCCCCCAGTTGCTAAGCTCTCCAACATGTCCAGTTCTTAAGGCTCTTGGGAAAAAAATTGTCGTTTGAGATTGTTATTGGATTGAATGGTCATGTCTGGGTATATTTCTATATGTTCCCTCTGTCTGTTTTAAACAAAGAGAGGGTTCCTTATGCAAACTTTTGTTATGATATCCGATTTGTTGCTCTTTATTTCTTACCATTACTGCTCTCCAAAATCCTAATTTGAGAAAGAATGGAGCATAGTGTATAGAAATAAAGCAAGAGAACAATCTATGAATGCAGTAAATATGACACTTATGTGAGAAACAACTTTTATAGTTTCTTTCTTTACAAAGTTTTCTAAGATTGAATTTGGGATTTCTTTTAATTATGATTTCCTTATAATTATGACGGGGTTTTTATTTTCTTTTTAAATGGGTATTGATTTCGGAAAAACATAATATAGTTGTTTATTTTCTTTTGTTATTTTGATTGTTACTATTTATTTTTACAGATTTGTCTGACAAAAAGTTGTTGTTGTTCATCCTTGATATGCTGCAAAAGTGCGTGGGTTCTTTCCAGTTTTGGAATAAGCAAGTTTTTTTTGTTCATTTTATTGTGTTTATGATTTGGGGTCTATTTTAGGAAGGATACTTATGGTGTTTACTCGGAGCCCGTCGATCCAAATGAGGTGGGATTTTTTGTGGATTTTGGGGTTTGGGTTAAAGCATCCGATGGATTTTGGGACTGTGAGGAAGAAGCTTTCAAGAGGGGCGTATGCAAATCTGGAACAGTTTGAGGTATTCTACTGTCCGTATTTTCTAACTTAAATAACCACATTTTTGGAATGCTTTGATTGTGCTTGTTTGTTTCATATCTGATACCTGCACTTTATTAAATATTACTCCATTCACTATGTTAATTCCTTACATGGTTCGCCTTTTAATGTTCTCCATTTAGTCTATAAATTGTTCTACCATATTTAAATGTACTTCTTTACAATTGTCCAGTATTTAATGATGTTTGGTTATTTTGTCGTCATAGTAGTATATGCAAGTGATTTATGTTGAGGACTTCATCATTCTTCTAAGTCAATGACACACACACACACACACACACTCTCTCTCTCTCTCTCTCTCTCTCTCTCTCTCTCTCTCTATATATATATATATATATATATATATATATATATATATATATATATATATATATATATATATATATGTGAATATATTTCCTTTTAATCATATTCATAAATATGTAGCTGACAACATCATGCATTGAACACAATTAAACTTGTCATAATTAGTTTTTTTTAATTACTCCGTGCAAGTTTAATGTTAGGTGTCTGAGCTTATTCATATGGCCCATAAAGAAGATTTGAGATTGTGGATCATTATTGGTTTTATGGTGGTGTCTGTGTTTTCATTTCGAATGTTGGCTCTAAAAATGAACATTCTGGATGAGTACTTTCAGTTAAGTTGGTTGTTTGGGGGTAGAAGAGGATTAGTTGAGAATTATGATGCCGCACTAAAATGCTGGAAAGATGAAAGTGGTACCAATAATATCAGAATAAGATTGTAGAGAAGTTGAAAAACGTTGAGGGAGCAGTATCTTGTCAGCAGATGTTTTGGGGGGAAAGTGAATTTCAGGGTTTTGGGGTTTTGACTGAATATTTGAAACTGGAAAGTTTATACAAGATTCGGTTAAATCCACTGCTTATAATGGAGTGAACAAGGCCAATGTGTTATATATACATTTTCAGCATCAAATTTTAAAATCCAACTACATAGATGTGATCATATCTATTACATTAGATATAGTGGATTCCAGCTATGCAGTTAGATTTTGAAATTTGATGCTCAAAACTAGATATAATATTTACATACTTAAATATTAAAATTTAAGTATTTTGTGTACATAATTAGTAAATAGTGGTCATACTATATATTCATTTTAATCTCAGCAATAGCCAACTTTGCTGACTGAGAATCATAATGCAGGAAAAATTCAGAGTGAAGGATATCAGAGGCAACGCTGATGAGCTTACAGCAGCACTCTACCTTCAAGTAAGTATCATCAGTCAAGCCCTCATCTTCTTCACTCGATACAGGAGCTGGTCTTTTGTCGAGAGACCTGGTTTCTTGCTTGTCTTTGCCTTTTTGCTGCTCAGTTGGTAAGTCATTCACTTTGTGATCCTCTAAGTTCCAAACTCAACCTCAAAGCTTCAGTTTATATGTATAGTAATGGAAGGCCCCTATTTGCATGACTAATAGAAAATCATGATAATTGTCTTCTCGTTCGATCTATTTGTAGTTGGCTTATCGCAGTGTATGCAAGCTGGGGCTTTGTGAGAATTGAAGGCATTGGATGGGGATGGGCTGGAATCATCTGGATCTACACCCTCATCACCTACTTACCCCAAGACATCCTTAAATTCATCACCCGATTTGCATTGAGCGGCAAGGCATGGGACAATATGATTCAGAACAAGGTGAAGTAGCTCAATTTATTTTCCCTCAATTCAACTCTTTTCTTGATCATTTCATATAAGTTCGATGCTTATGTACTAACGCAAAATTTCATGAAAACAATCAATTGTAGACTGCCTTCACCTTAAAGAAGGATTACGGAAGGGGGAGAGAGAGGCACAATGGGCACTAGCTCAATGGACATTGCACGGTCTTAAGACTGACACAGAAGGTCTCTTCAGTGACAAGAGCGACTACAGGGAGCTCTCGGAAATCGCAGAGATGGCCAAGAAGTGTGCAGATATTGTAAGGTATAGATACACAATATCATCGCAAATTATAACATTTGACATTATCAAGTCAGTTTGCAAACAAACGTATTCAATGAACTGAACTTTGTAGGCTTAGGGAGCTCCACACACTCAAGCGTCATGTTGAATCTGTCGTGAAGCTAAAGGGATTGGGCATCGATGGAATTCAACAGCACTACACTGTATAGAGAGACGGAAGAAGGGATGCTTGCATTCTCTTGTTTAGATTCTGTTCATTCTCCGCAATAGACTTTGTTTTGATTAAAAAATGTTTAAATGGTTGTATGTGTATTCTTTTGGTATAGAAAGAGATTGTTTTCCATCTTGTATTGTTTTTATGAGACAGATAAGCACAATGCCAATCTGCTTATCTGTCGTTGTATTATTCAAAATATCATCATATGTTCCAAGGCCCCCTAGAATAAAATTATTGTCATGCAGTTTGGATACATCAACTGAAAGTTGATATGTGCACAAGTGTTTCTTTATAATGCATAATTTTACATACTAAGCAGCTTGGATTAATCGGATAGGGTTGTTGGAATCATTTGATACTATCTGGTGAGATATCTGATACCAGGGTAGTAGTATTTTTTTGTGAAACTGAGAGTGGGTACGTTGAGTAATGGAACATTATTTTAAAGGTTTTATTATTATTATTATTATTATTATTATTATTATTATTATTATTATTATTTTAAAAAATCGACCTGCTTTTAGTACTGAGAAGCTTTATATGGAAGATTACTATTACATCTCAATCTCTTTTTAACCATGATATGGAAGGTGAAGATGATTGCAAATTTATGTCAGATTTTTGGAGTTCAGCAAAAAAAAGGCACAAGCTCAAAAGGGACAAGTCACCTTAAACCAAACAATAATCAGGCATTGAAAATTAATGGTGAATATAATTAGGTTAATGATCTCTCTGTATATTCTCAGTGCAAAGTTACAAGGTACAATCTGGAGTGAACAAGAAAATCTTATTCAGTGGCTTAGTTGCAATTGTGACTAGCAAGATTAAAAATTATAATGGCATTCAACACCAGCAAAGCCCTAGCTTAAATGCATTTTTTAGGATTTGAAATCAATGGAGATACTTTTATTCACTCGTCAGCATATGTACCAAGTGCGGCACCTTTACTAGACACAGAAGCTTTTAATTATAGTGCTTATAGGGAAGTATTGGAAGCAGAAACTCCAAAGTTGCTTCCTCCGGATAGTCACTCTTCATCGTGTATGAAATGCAATTCCCCCTTCATAGCACTAATTTGTAGCAGGAATCACTGTCGATTTTGTGGAGGTATTTTTCGCATAGGATGCACAGAAGGAAGATGTTGTTTGTTACCGACCAAGTTCAGAGAGGGATCCACAGAGAGTTTGTAAAATTTGTTATGAGAAGCTTGATCCCCTGCAAGAAATATTGATTAACTCCATTAGCATTCAGCAATGCCATGCAGCTGGGCAAAACATGATTTTATGGACTGGACGTGCACACGGGGGGTGGTTGAATTTGCCAGTTGGTCTATAGATGGAACATGAGATATATAAGGCATCAAATACATTGAGAAAGTATAGCCAAGTGCAATCTCGGTTTTTTTAAATTGTTTTTTTCATTATTATTTTTGTATGTAACTTAGTCTTCATTTATATAAGTTGCTCGGTTAATCCCTGAGAAGTCTATTCAGCTAGCAGTTCTGAAAGTAACATAATATCCACAGCACTTTAAATAATTAAGAATGGAATATATATATATATATATATATATATATCCTAAAATATGATAATTAAGAAGGTTATTTGATTATCTTTTTATAGTTTATGTGTTATAAGTTTTTACACATTAAAGTTTTATACATCATTATAGTTTTTATTAATAATTAAGATAACAAATTTAAATTTGAATGAACTAACAATTTTACTATTAAAAATAGTTTAAAGTTTACACACAAACACACACACACACACACACACACACACACACACACACACACATATAGGAAAATCTTTCATTGTGCACCATCCCTCCGTGTGCACTCGTGTGCATTCGGCCTTCTCGGCTTCGTATCGACGATCCGAACCGTTCACATTGATCTACACATCTAAATTAGTCTAAATATGTAAAATCAAATTATTTGAAATTCATTTGCCCATCCATCATGTGACTATAAAAAACAATGATTTTCAGCCATACAATTTTGTAACACTTCAATGGATGGGCAAATGAATTTTAAATGATTTGATTTTATCTATTTAGACTAATTTAGATGTGTAGATCAATGTGAACATTTCGAATCGTCGATACGAAGGCGGGAAGGCCGAGTGCACACGCCGTGTGCACCATAGGTGGTGCACAACAGAAGACTTCCATATATATATATATATATATATATATATATATATATATATATATATATATATATATATATATATCATAAAATATGATAATTAAGAAGGTTATTTGATTATCTTTTTATAGTTTTTGCGTTATAAGCTTTTACACATTAAAGTTTTATACGTCATTAAAGTTTTTATTAATAATTAAGATAACAAAAAATAAGAATACAGGTACACTTTTACATTTGAAAACCTTAGGCTTGAGGCGATTTGAAAACCCCTTCCTCCCTGATCTCCAAAGCCTAGATCCCGCCGTCCTACCTCCCCGTTCTCTTTCCCATTTTCCTTGTCTCTCTCAGTCGTGGTTTCCAGTCCGTCCCATCCCACTTTTGCCTATTTCCTCCCTCTGGATTCGGTCCTTCTTTTTTTCTCCTCACTTCCTCTTTTGGGGTGACCTCGTGTTTAGTTGTGGTGCGCCTCTCCGTTGGGTCCGAAGCTTCCCTCATTCGTTGTCCTTGGAGCCTGACCCCCTCTTTCAATTCCGTGTGCGCCAGTTTGCTCGTCTGCTCTGAGTGGTGGTCTTGTCCACCTAGTTGCCTGTGGTTGATTGAATTCTCCGATTGGCTATGGTCCGTTGGTGTGGGGCTGATTGGCTGCTGCTCTCTTCCAGCAGCTTTCATCATAGTCGGATCTCGGTATCATTGCCTCCCTATCCTATCGCTATAAGTTTGTTGTGTTTTTATTTTATTGTTTTCTTGTGGCTTCTTCCCCCTTTCTCGTCCTCTGGACTCACTCAGTTGTGAGCCTCTAGCGAGTACGCTCTAAATCTACTTCTTTATTTCCCCTTCTGTTCTATTTCTATTTGCCTGTGTCTTTCTTTCCCTCCAAGTTCTGCAAGTGCGGTGTGGTGGTGCTTTCTTTCCTTATTGTAGGTGTTGTTTGTTGCGGTGGTCACTCGAACCACCTGGGCTGTGATATCTCCTCTTCGCCATCTGCGTTCGGCATTATTGTGATTTTCCTGTTTTCTATCCATTTTCGGTGGATTTTCTTGAGCATTGCCTGATCTCTACAGTAGCGGTTCTCGCCCTGTTGACTTTGGTCAATCTGTCCATTGCCTCAGTTGCTGTTGTGGGCTTGGGCCATTATGGGCTCATTATGAGTTCAGATTGTTAAAAAAAATCTTTTAAAAAAATTCTGATAGGAAAGATGATTTTCCCAGTTCTTGCGTCCGGCCCAATACCCAGAAGCTTCTAGGGAGTACGGGAGCTTCCCACTCTCGCCATTTTCACTCCCCTATTGCCTCCCACCCTAAGCTATATTCTCCTTCTTACTCACCCCGCGCTCTAGTTTTTCACCTCTATCTTCAGGTTGGCCATATCAAAGTTTTCTGCACCGACATCATGAAGTGTATGTTCTGTCTAAAAGCTTGCCACTATCGTGACCGCTGCTTCTCGTTGCAACAGATTTTGGGTCTCCCTTTGGGGATTCCCATTTCTGAGCAAGTGATTGCAGCGCTTGATTTTCCTTCTCTCAAAGCCAAACTCGCTGATGTCCAAGCTCACAAGCCTAAGAGGGCTAAGTTAGCTCTGTCCTCCTCCCTTCTCCTTCCGATACCTCCGACTTCACAGCATTTCTCATCGGCTGATATTTCTTCTCCATAAGTTCTATCTCATCCTTCGGCTAAGGTGACCGTGTCTCAGGTCACTTATGTGTTCATTCCCACTGCTGAACTCTCTGGGAAGATGTATTTCTTTGAATGCTACGGCGCCGTCTCCTTCAGCAGAGGTACTGTTTCCTATCCAACCTTAGACTATTTTCTGTCCAATTTTTGTAATGTGCAAGACTGGACTTGGGCTATTAACACTTGTTCCAACGGAGAAGTTATCATCGATCATCCTTCTATCAAAATTCTCGATGATCTGATTGGTATCAACCCCCAGTCTATCAGAGACATTAAGATTACTGTCCGTAAATGGGTGCCCCAGGGTCATCCCACCCCTCCCCTTATCCAATCTCCTGTCAAGGCCACTCTGGTTGGTCTCCCACCATTTTGTGAGTCTCTTCGCCTTGTCAGAGATATGACTAAATGTATTGGAGAGTTGCGACGCATCTTGTCCTCTTCCAAACTAGCATCGAGGTGTCTCCAAGTTGATGCGAAGTTCTTTTGCCCGCCTGTCAACGACAGGATCGATGCGTTTTCATTAAGGGATTGTAGGTCGATCTTCACCGTGTCTGTTATCTATCATGATCCCTCTAAGGGAGGTCCACCTCCCTCTCCCTTGCCTCTGGGAGCTGCTAAGCCAGATAAGGCCTCTCCTTCTTTTCCTAACACTTTCGCGGCGGGGTCCTCCTCTCAACCGTCTGCTCACTCCTCCAAGTGGAGGACGTCGCACAAAGCTCCTTCTAAGAAGAATTTCCCGTCGCAGCGCAAAGGTTTTTTCAACTCATCCAAGACCACTATTTCTCCTTCTAAAATCCCCAATTTGGTTTGGATCAACCTAGACTTGACCGCAGTTTAAACTAACCCCCCTCCTTCAGCGGCTTCTGAGATTCCCCCTAAGTGTCCCGTTCTCCCGTCTGTTGACCCCCTCCCTTCGCTGGCTCAGTCTGCGTCTGTTGCTGATCAGCCTAGGCGGTCTCAGCCATCGCTGGCTCTTTTGGATGAGAAGTGGCCTACTGGGGAGGTTAATCCTCATTTTTCCTCTGATTGGGACAAGTTCACTTCAGCGGTGCAGCACTCTTCGTCCACTGGGTCTAAAGCGGTTCATCTTCCGACCAAAGCTAGCTCCACCCTCACTCTGAAAGCTGATGCTTGGATTGATCAGGATAACTTATTGGAGGAGGAGGTTGCTGACTTGAACCAATCCCTTCCGCCTCCGCAGGTGAGTGTTTCTTTTCATTCCGTTTTTATCAAGTCTAGTGTAGCTTTTTATAGGGCTTTCAATGTCGGCCTTATATTTTGGTTCGGCCTTTATTCTTCCTTTGCTGCGAGTTACATTCTTGATTATTGTCTACATTATTACTGTCTATCTAGTTTTTCTCTCGGGGGTCCTGCAACGACAATGATTGGGTGCCTCCTACCTCGTCGTGGGATCAAGAATTCCGTCTCCATTAACCACTATTCCCCTCTTCCCCCCTATTCTTTCCCTATCTCTGGTCCCCGATTTGATTTCTACTGATCGAATGATCACCTACTCTTATCCTTCGGACCCCTCTTCTGATTTGTTGACGAATTCTTCGGGTGTTCATAGCCCTTGTATGCAGCCATCAGCAAGAATGCGCATTACTCCCATCTTTATCATTTGCTCTAGTGCCTGTATTCGGGCTCAAAAAGCCTCACACCAATCATCCCCTTCTAAGATTTCCCTTGCGGCTCAGATCTGCACGAGAGATATAGCTCCTCCTTCGACGTCGGAGTTGGGTCAAGAACATTTGGGGTCCTTCTACCAGGTCCATTTTGATTCACTCTCTAACCTTGACATTCTTTGTCTGTCTAAGGAGATGGGATTTTTGGTTAATTCTGGCAACTTTGTCGACTTTGATATTATACGTCGACGTGAAATCTCTTGAGCGTGTGAAGCCAAGGTTTTTCATGCATAATATCTCTTGGAACATTCGGGGTCTGCGGTGAGCTTCCAAGCAATAAGCAGTGTTTCAACTTATTTCCTCCTTTAATTGTGATCTGATTTTCCTTCAAGAATCGAAACTTGAATCCCCGTCCTCCTCCCTCTACCGTTCGATCGGTGGATCCTTTATCACCAATTGGATTTCTCTTGATGCGGTAGGATCAAGAGGTAGAATTCTATTTGGTTTTAAAGATTCCCGTTTCACCCTTATTTCTTGTCGTAGATTAACGTTTTTATCATTATTCAACTTCACTGGGTTGAGTTCAATTGCGATCTCACTGTGGTGTCGGTGTATGGACCGTCCACAGCGAATCGACGTAATGAGTTTTGGAATGAATTTAAATCTTTCCAAAACAACATTCACGATTTCCTTTTCTTCTGTGGTGACTTTAATGTTAGGAGATATTCCTGTGAAAGATCGGGAGTTGCACCGCACTTTTTGATTCCTCCCATTTTAATGATTGCATTCGCTCTCTCCATTTGACCGATCTGCCTCTCAACGACAGATCCATCACGTGGTCTAGCATGCGTTCATCACCATCCTTGGCCAAGCTCGATTGTTTTCTTGTGTCACAAGACTGGATCAATTTCTTCCACAACTCATTTTCTTCGGCCTTGCCGAACCCTTCGTCTGACCACGTGCCTATCTTGTTATTCTCCAACTTTAATTTTTCTAGACCTTTCAAATTCCGTTTTGAAAAATTCTGGCTTCAAGACCAAATCTTCGTCAATCTTATCTTGGAGTGCCTCTCCACGATCACGGGGTCATCCAGGCTTGGTTGCATTCTGATTAAACTTCATGCCGTCAAATATGGTTGTAAAATCTGGCAGAAAGAGAGATTTGCTAATGCAAATTTCCTTTAAAATGTTTTCCTATCTTCTATTGATTCCATTGATAAACTTGAGGAACCTGGTCTTATTTCGGAATCCTTTCGCTCTGAACGTGCATCTTGTAAAAGAGAATACGCATCCATTCTCCACAACGAGCACATTAAATGGCCCAGCGAGCGAAGTTTCGTTGGCTGAAGGAGGGTGATGGCAACACCTCCTTCTTCCACAACTTCGCCTTGCATCGTCAGCAATGTAATCGTATTTTCTCTATTCTAGACAATGGTCATGATCTCACTTCGGATGCTGAAATCCATGCTACTTTCCGTCGATTCTTTAAAGACCTCTTGGGATCTCAGAAACACCATTCCATTCACCTAGACTGGTCCTAATTGTATGGTCCGCAGACGCACGATCTGTCTTCTTTGGAAGAACCTTTTTCCTTAGAAGAGATCAAGTCTGCAGTTTTTTCACTCAAAAGTGATGCAGCTCCTGGCCCTGATGGCTTTCCAGCCTTTTTCTTCCAACGTTTTTAGGATTGTCTTAAAGACAATCTATTCAAGATGTTCTCCGATTTACACCAAGCAAACTTTTCCTTTGAAAGGATCAACTATGCGCACATCATTCTTATCCCCAAAATTTTGGGAGCCAACTCAGTCTACAATTTTCGACCGATTAGCTTGCTCAGTACTACTTTCAAGATCATTATGAAAGTTCTTTCCACCCGTCTAGGTGCTGTCATTTCTCCCATGATTGATCCTGCCCAATCGGGTTTTATTAAAGATTGTTTCATCCTTGATAATGTGGCGTCAGCCCAAGAAATCATCTCTGAGTGCCATAGATCCAATTCTGAGGGCATCATGCTAAAATTAGATTTTCAAAAATCTTATGATAATGTTAGTTGGAATTTCTTTTTTGAAATCCTCTACCATTGTGGTTTCGGTCCGAAATGGATCGCTTGGATTAAATCGAGTCTTTTTGCGGGGACCTCGTCCATTATTATTAATGGCTCAGAAGGTCACAAGTTCATGTGTAAACGTGGTCTCCGCCAGGAAGATCCTATTTCTTCCCTCTTATTTTCTCTTGTGGTCGATGTGTTCAGTAAATTGCTCCGCAATGCTTGGGAGGAAAATGTCATCGAAGGTCTTGGAGGTTCTCAAAGCTTCCGTGGTGTGTTGAACCTCCACTACGCCGACGATACCATCATTTTCACCAAACCCAATGGGTGTACCCTTCGTAACCTGAAGTTGCTCCTTTATATCTTTGAAAATGCCTCTGGCTTACCTATTAATTTTCAAAAATCTTCTGTGATTTGGCTTGGTGGGTCTCAGAACCGCCAAGTGGAAATAGCCCAATTCTTTAACTGTGCTTCTGGCTCCTTCCCTATCCAATATCTCGGTATCCCTTTGAGATGGGGGAAGCTTCACAAATCGGATTAGATGCCGATGATTGAAAAAGTCGAGTCTAGGCTTACCTTTTGGTCAGGTAAGCACCTCTCTCGCGGAGGCAGACTGATCCTTGTTAATTCTGTTCTCTCCTCCATTCCATTATATATGATGTCATTCTATTACGTCTCGGTTTGGGTTATCAAGAGGATTAACCAGATCAGAAGGAATTTCTTCTGGTCAGGTGCTGATGTTTATAGCACTGGCACTCACCTATGTAATTGGAAATTGATTTGCACCTCTAAGGCTGCTGGCGGGCTTGGGGTTCTTAACCTCAGGCACCAAAATCTGGCCTTCTTGGGCAATGGTTATGGAGATTTCTGAAAAATGATCATTTGCCTTGGGCCCGTATTATCTCTCTCAATTGTTTCTCCTGACAGTGGATTTGGGATTTCCTTCCTTCTCTTTCCCGCAAGGCCTCTCTTTTTTAGAAGGGGGTCTGGAAAGCTGCAGAATCCCGTATTTTCAAATACTATTTTAAATATTTGAAAATAAATTTAAATGATTTTCTGGAGATTTAATTAATATTTTCTAAAAGATTTATCTTTTGACACGTGCAGAACACGTGCAAATGTTCTCTTGAGAGATTCAAAAGTCAAGTTTTCTTCATGAAAAATCATTATTTAATATTTGGAATTTATTTACTATTTTTCCAGATTTTTCTGAAATTAATTGGATCTATTTGTAATTTTTGAGAAAAGAAGGACCTTTTTGCAAATTTGACATTTTTAGGGGTTGAAATGCAAAATGTATTTTCTGGACGTTTTGAACAGCACCGTTTGAGATTTAGGATTATATTTTACTTTTAAGTCCTAATTTAAATGGTTTTTATTGAGTTTCCAAGAATAGAGTTATACATATGTAAAGTTATATTTTGGAAGGACTATTTTGCAAATGCATTTCTAAACCCTAAAAACAATATTTCCGGCCTACATAAAAAGGGTTTGCAGCCGTCATTCGCTGCACAACTCAAATTTTATTATATCGTTTGTTTTCTTGGAGATTGAAGAGGAAGATTTGGATCTAGCAAAAAGAAGGCTTTTTCGTCGGATCTCTTCAATTCAAAGGTGAGTGATATGAACTTTGTTTTGTTGATTGATTTATGTGAATGATTGGGTGTTGTTTGTTTTGATATTTTCGGATCTTGTATGTGATCGATGCAATAGTTGTTATTTATATTATGCATATGAAATCTATGAATGTTTAGTGGATCTTGATTGACAAATTCTTTATTGCTTGAAAACATGTTAAGATTTGAGTATGGTTATGATAATAAGGAATTGGATGGTTGAACCTCTGGATCTTGTATTACAAATCAGATTTTGATTGAGATACGAAAGAATTTTCGTATTAAGAAACCCTAATGAAAGAATTAGGTATTTAGAACATGAGAACTTGAGTTTTGAGCCATGGATTAATTAGACCAATGTATCCACTCTGAGATACTTTGAGATTTGTCACTTTTACCTGAATATGAATTAATTTCATAAGCAATGAATCTTTAGAAAACTCCAGTTTGGATTATTGTATTCAGACCTAAAACACGAAAACTGTAGGCCGACCGTCGACTGGTCTATTATTCAGTCGACTGATACGACCCTACTGCTGTCTTTAAATTCTTGAAAATATGATCTGGACAGTCGACCTAATCCTTCTTACAGTCGACTGGTATGCTTAAGATTTATTCTACAAGTTGTTAGTTTCTTTCCTGGACAGTCGACCTATGACTCTTTAAGTCGACTGTTAGTGCTTAGAATATTTTCGTGAGAATTACTGGGAATTGTCTCGGGTAAGTCGACTGATGGCTTCTTAAGTCGACTTATAGTACTTGTTTATAATCTTGGATATTGGTTCTCGGGGCAGTCGACTTACTACAGTATGAGTCGACTGATGCTGATGAGTTTTTCATAATCTTGAATGTCCTTTCAAGTCTTTAGTCTTTGTAGATGGGTATATTCTGCGGTGGGAGAGTCATTAATCTCTGGGGTTGGGTATACTCTGCGGTGTGAGAATCACTGTTAGTGATTGATAACCGGGTATCCAATCTGCGGTGTTGAGAGTGACTGATAACCGGGTATCCGATCTATGGTATTGTTAGTGTTTGTAGATGGGTATATTCTGCGGTGTGAGAGTCATTAATCTCTGGGGTTGGGTATACTCTGCGGTGTGAGAATCACTGTTAGTGATTGATAACCGGGTATCCAATCTGCGGTGTTGAGAGTGACTGATAACCGGGTATCTGATCTGTGGTATTGAGAGTGATTGATAGAAGGGTATCTGATCGGTGGCATTGTTTCTCGACTTGGTTTTATGCATGTACTTTCCTATCGTTTCTTACTTCGCAATACATGTTTAGTTTATGTATTTTGTTCAGTGCATGTTGCTTAAGAATCCATGTTTATTGTTTATTTATGTTTGTTGTTTATATCACTCACACCATTTATGGCTGATCCCTTTAGTTTTGGGGGTTAGGGATCATCTCTAGCCTCATGTGTTACAGGTTGTTGCTTAGTGCTTGGAGGTTGGGATGCTTGAGTTAGCTTTGGGAATTATAAGTGATGTAATAGGGCCTTGTGTAAATTTGTAAAGAGAAGTGTTGTAAAAAGAATGTTTTTAATTCAAGGTGTTTGTATTTCCGCTGCATTTGAAAAAGTTTGTTGTAATAAAAGTTGGAAGAAAATTATTTGTGTTTTGAGCTATGTGTACTATTACATTGAAGTTGATGCTGGGATTGTGCCACGTATTTTCTAAGATATTATATTAGAAATTCGGGGCGCTACAAAAGCAGCCAGCCCTTTCCGCTGCGGTATTTCTCACGTGTGCGCTAATGGCACTAAGACCAAATTTTGGGATGATTTATGGTTCGGTAATATCAAGCTCGCGGTGGCCTTCCCTGCGCTCTACCAATTGGCCTATAACCCTTCCGCCACTGCAGCGGACTATGTTACTATCCTTAATAACCAGAAGTTCTGGTCCATACCCTTCAGTTGCATTCTCCCTTCTCCTCAGGTGGACGAGCTTAACGTGCTCATTGCCAGTCTAAACCTTTACTCCTGGCATCCCACTAATGATTTCAAATGGCAATGGAACAGTTATGGGTCATTCACTGTCAAGTCATTCTACCACTTCCTTAATTTCGGAGGTACCTTATTCAGGAATGCTACTTTCTTATGGAGCGCCTCTGCTCCCCTCAAAGTTAAAATCCTCACATGGCTTGCGCTTAACAACAAGCTTCTTACAGTCGATGTGCTTAATAAAAGAAATTTGGCTATAGGCCAATTATGCGCGTTGTGCTCTTCAGCACACGAGGACGCTGACCACCTTTTCCTTCACTGCCATTTTATTCATTCGTTATGGATGATTACTGTTCGGGCTTGGCAAGCTCCATATATTCCTAATGAGTTTTCGTCCTGCTGGATGCCTTATTCTATCAGGAAAGAGTATCGTAAATCGTGGGTGCTTTCCATTATGGCCATCATTCGGGTGGTGTGGTCGGAAAAGAATAATCGTATTTTTGCTATCTCTTCGGCCACGATCGATTCTATAAACGATGACTTCCTCTTCTTCATCAAATTTTGGTCTTCCACTTTATCGCATGATAAAGCGGAAGCTTTACATTTAAGTCGCCTGGATGAGGCAATCTGTTTTTCACGTTCTACTTATTTTTTATCCGTTTAGCTTTACTTCTTCTCTAATATTGTTTTCTTTTCCTTATGTTTCCATGCAGCTATGAGGTGGCACTGGTGGATTTTCCCCTATTCATTGGGAAGGTTTTTGGGTTTTTGTTTGTTGACCTCTGTCAACCTCCTCGTTGTAATTTTTGTGCATACTTTTGTTCTTGCTGGCAGTAATTTTTGTTCCGTTTTGTTTCTCTGGTTGGTGTTGTACTTACTGGATGGTTGATTTGGCTGATCCTTTCTCTTTTGAAGGGTATGGTTATTATTATTTTGGGTTGTCGACCCACTTTTATGGGTGATGTTTTGCGCTGGGTTTGGTTCTATTCCTGTGTTGCCTTTTCGGCTTTGGTTGTTGCGGTTGCTGGTTGTGCTGGTGTGGTTGTTATTTGCTCCTTGCTTTGGTGTGTTGGTGTGGTTGTGTTTTCGGTTGCTTTGTTTCTGGAGTTGTTTTGTTTTTCTTGCTTGTGGTTCGGATCTTGTGTTCGACGCATGTTAAGTGGTCGTCGTTCTGGTTGTGAGTCATTTGGTGCTTGCTTTACATATCTGGGTTTTAACCCGAGATGTGCGTTGGCTGGAAGTAGGTGCCCCCGTTTTGTTATGTATCCTGAAGAGACTTCTGCTTAGTTTTCTTTCTATTTTGCTTCTTTACTCTTCTCTGCACTCTAGTGCGTTCATCGCTGGGGCGGTGCTTCTCTACCCTTCCCTCCACCCCGGAGGCTTTTGTTTCTGGCTTGCGACCGTTGCTCTACACTCCGTCTCGCCGGAGTTGAGACGTTTGCTTCATTTTTCCTGGTTGCAGATTTTTTTTTTCTTGGGGCCATAGGCCTGTAATGGCCCTTTCTTTCGATCCCCTGGGATTTCGAGGGTTTTGTCGCAATTAGGCGCGGCCACTATGTTGTCTGTCTGTTTCTTTCTCGCTTTCTTCGAGTCGGTTTTTCTGACCATGTTGGCTTGCGAGTGTCGCCTGAAAGGTGATTACCTTCAGTGGAGGGACTCCATAGCGGGGTCTGGGGAATTCGTTCCGCTATCTTGTATTCGGTGGTTGTGAGGTGGTTCGGCTCCCGAAGCTCTGGCGTCGCGGTGGATTTCCCATGTGTGTTCTGGCTTTCTGGCGGTTTTTGGCAATTTGCTCTATTGCTATTTGTTGCCGAGTCTGTACATTTGTGTTGTTGTTGCATCTCTTGTTTTACTATTCGTAAAGTTGTATTCGTTTGTTTACCTATTTTTTCATTTATATATATTGGGCTGCAATCTTTTAATTCCATCTGCATTATCAAAAAATAAATAAATAAGATAACAAATTTTAATTTGAATGAACTAACAATTTTACTATTAAAAATAGTTTAAAGTTTTCATATATATATATATATATATATATATATATATATATATATATATATATATATATATATATATATATATATATATATATATGGAAATGCTCAGTTGAAAATGCAAATATCTGTGAAAACATGAAAACGACCCTAGGCTTATATATATATGGAAATGCTCAGTTGAAAATGCAAATATCTGTGAAAACATGAAAACGACCCTAGGTTGTTGCTGGAGACAACTAACCTAGGCCGTTGTCCAGTAGTTTTCCACGTTTTCACAGACATTTGCGTTTTCAATGGAGCATTTTCCATATATATATATATATATATATATATATATATATATATATATATATTCAATGTTTTTTCAACCAATAAAAAATTTGTTTTACTAATTTCAACAACTTTTTTTCTTGTCAATTTACTCTCCAATAAAGCAGCATAATATTATTAACTTAATTTGAATTTTACCTTGGAATCAAGAACACATAATTAGGGTAAAAATTCAAATTAAGTTAATCATACATCACATATTCAATTGATAGGGTCATATTATATTTATTGAAAATTTAGTTATAAGAGATATACATTCACCTCGAGTTAATGTTCCCCTATAGGCTATTAATACCCAATAAAATTGCCAGACAAATTCATTGCAAGGTTAACTTTCTTCGTCTCATCACAAGTTCGCAAATCGGAAGGCTATGGTTCTTCGTGTAGCAATCAAAGGTAAAATTTACGAAAAGAAATCCCACTTTTTCTACATATATTTTTATACACTCTGAATTCTTGTTTAATGCAAATACACTTGAAACATGAATATATAAGCTATAAGAGACAACAATTGCCCTAATCTGAACGTGCCAATATTTTATTCTGTATGTTAAATGATATTATTTTCTTGTACAAAGTATAAACACTATGTATGGAACTAACTATTTCCATACATATTTTAGAGCAGATAAAATGTTTTAGTCCTTCCCTACTCCAACTATTATTATTTTCAGCAAATAAACAAATCAGCCGGATTATAGAAAATACCAAAAGAAACGTAGATGCAACGATAAAGTTATTAGGGAAGTGGACCCGAGGGTTAGCATAAGGTTGTATGAAAGCCAAAGTGCTCAGAGAGCCCCATAATCTTCAATTCACATGTTTCTATATGCAATTTCAAAGAAACATATAATCAACAAGGACATTGTTAAATAGAATAATGTATAGTAAATCAGATGTACTGCCCAACTAGATAGAAGTTATCCACTGTTGGAACTGCAGCCTCATAAAAACACATGGATGAAACCACTGCTACTAATATTATTGTTGCGTACAGATTCTGCTACTACTTTTACTACCGTCTGATCTATCTGAAGTGTTTGCTTACTGTTTGTCAGCTGAAGTGCTGCTGCTTTACAGTAACGATATCATATAATATTATAATGGAAAAGTTGAGATCATACAATCAACCATCTAATCTTAGTCATTTAATTTTAAGTGTGAGTTATATTAACCATTCATTTACTCAAATGTTGTTAGGTACCATATATATAGAGGATGAAGCACCAGCTATTTTAATGGATTAAAATTAACTTATCAATAATTATATTTTTTTCAGATTATCTATATCAATGGACAAATCCCACAATGAATACTCCTCTATCAATTCCTTGCAAGAAAATCAACAATTTGGACTATTGAAGTATTGGTTACGAAACATTATGGTGTGAAAGAATACAATAATAGTAAAGGCACATGAAAAATCTCAAAAGTGGCACTTAAGGATGATGAGGTAAGATACTTTAAATATTTTTTTAAATATTCATACATATTCATACATATTGGCACATGAACTGCCGTCCCAGGGATTTGGGGGATTTTTTAATTGAAAAAAATTATAAAAAATCAAGCGCTCAAATATGGATAAAAGCTATATCCATTCTCAAATATAGCAACCGACTGTAGCAAATTATCGATAATATGGATATTTGGCAAACAAGTGCAGCGATTTTTTTAGCCAAATATCCATATTATCGATATATAGCAAACGACTACAGATGCTCTAAGCCGCAACGTGCCGCAACGTTAGTGAAACACAAGAACTCTCCTGCAAAAACTATCTCCACATCTTTGTACCTTTCCCCATCTAGCAAAGCCCATAAAAGGCCCAAGTGGATCATTCATTTCTCAGTGGGCTTTAGTATCTTACAAAATCTTAGTGGATACTTACCGTGGGATCCGCAACCGCAACGTACAAATCCTTATTGGGTCCAGCACGAACCCGACCCGTTCCTACAAAACCCATCCTCATCTACCCCTCTGCAATTTCGAGACGACGACGACGAAGCTGCAAAAAACACAGAGAGCTTGGCGGGTAGGAAGCGCAAGTCGAGAAGAGGGAAACGCAAAAGCCGAACCCAAATCGAAAAATCTCCAGTTCAAAAGGAGGAAGCGAAGCTAAGTGTTAATCCCAAAAGCAGAACGAAATCAAAAAAAATCTTCTTCTTCTAGCGCTTCAAATTCCCACAAAAAAAAACCTTCATTTCTCCAAAAGGTAAGATCTTTTTACAAAAGTGATTATTGATTCTGTGATTCCAGAAGAAAAGATTAGTTTTTTAATTTTTAATTTTTTTTTGGCAATTATGTAATTGGGTATTCTTGTTCACTTGGTAAAAGAAATAGATGAATTTGTAAAAGATTGGAGGTAATTATAGCTAATCGAGATGGTTGAGTTCGATTAGACGTGTGTAGTAGAAAAGTTTGGCTTCGGTTTAGGGATGGCGAACGGGTCGAACGGATCGGGTTGGACCTAACTCGTACGGGTTGGCACGTATCTTGGGCGGGCTCAGGCCGGTTTGGCCACTTAGCCGGGCCGGTCCGGGTCGGGCCCAAACTTGATTTGGGTGGCCCGCCTAACCCGTGAACCCTTTAGGGTTCAACCCGGGTCGGGTCGGGTCGACCCGCGGGTTGGCCCGTTTATATAGGTAGATTTCTTTTTGTAGCTTAAAATAATAATAATAATAATAATACTAAGTAAGTAATAATACTAATAAACATTAAAAATCGTAATAATAATAATAAAATTGAAAGAGTGAAATTGGCAAAAAATTTTGAAATATTATTCATATGAATTTAAGTTATACTTTTCACAATTTCTAATTAAATGAAGAATTCAATTCACAAATAAGTTTTATACAATAACATATTTATTATATACAATTTTAATTGACTTCAATTTTTCTAATTTAACATAACAAGCAAAGAAGTAATACAATTCCTAACGTGTCGGTCGAGTTGCTATTGTTGATGCAAAGCAACTATTGTTGTTGTTGTTGTTGTTGTTCTTCCGGCGAGTTGCTTCCACTTGTGGATGTTGATAGTGCTTTCCCTTGTGTCCTATCTTCAGCCTTCAGCCAGTCTTATGTGCAAACGAGCATCTCTAACGAGTCGGGCTTCAAGCGATTCCTGTAATCAGTTAGAACTCTTCCACTTGAAGAAAATGCACTCTCAGAAGCAACTGTGGAGACAGGAGGAGTTGGTAAATCTTTAGCCATAATTGACAGAATACTAAAAGTGTGTTCATGGTCTTTCCACCATTGTAAAATATCTAGTGGAGAAGTAGAAGGCTCAGAATCTTGTTGGTTATACCAATTTAATTCATTTGGTTGATTAGTCCTAGATTTTTTTGATTGAATTTGTTCAAGTAAATTAAATGTTATATCACCAATTCTACTTTTACCCTTACCTTTAGAAGTACCAGAAGAAGAATTAACTACAGAAGTTGTACTACTAGAAGCAAAACGTCTATCATAATAATCATACAAATATTTAACGTAGATTCAAATTGAACTAAAAAACTAGCGCAATCAATTACTAATTCTACATTTTCCCCAAGTAATGCAAAAAAAATTTCTATCAAACTCTTCGTACCTTCTAATGTGATACGAGGATCCATAACGGTAGCAACACAAATCAACATAGGAGGAGGAAAATAATACTTCAAAATTTTTTGGAATGCAGGTTTTATAATCTCACCAATATTAATATCATTTAACATTTCGTTAAATGTTTGCATCATGCTAACTAATTCAATAAAAATGCTACTAGAAGTAGATTTATATGTTTTTGAAAATTTTAAAGTTGCGGTTTTAAAAGGTTCTAAAAATTTCAACAAAGATTCGGCAAAAAACTAATCGGGGGGAGTCATTTCAAAATTGTGCATATTTTTTGCGATACAAAAATTATTTATAACTGCTTTATATTCGGTAACAATATTTAGTAAATCAAAAGTAGAATTCCATCGGTGTCTAACTTCCTTTGAAAATATTCCAAAAGGTACATTTCTAACCCTACACCAAGCTTTCCATTCTTGTAATATGCTTGGACTTAATGCAATGAAATGTACACAATTTCTAATTTTAACTTTATATGGATCGGTTATTTTTAATGCATCTTGAACACATAAATTTATACTATGACATGCACATCTAACATGAAAAATATTGTCAGATGGAGGATTTAATACGAATTTTAAAGTAGTAATTGTTACATTATTGTTAGATGCATTATCAAAACTAATACACATAATTTTATCGCGAATATGAAAAAATATCACAAATTTCTATAATACGATTTGCTATTTTAGCGCCACTATGGGGATATGGCAACGCCGCAAGTGATATAATTCTTTTTTGAAGAATCCAATCATTGTCGATCCAATGACAGGTTATTCCCATCGTTGGAATATTGTTGACATCCGTCCAACAATCCGAAGTTAAACTAACCCTACAAGTTAAACTCCATAAAATTGCAATCAAAGCGTCCTTCATTTCGATGTACATTTTAAAACAATCCGATTTGCAAGTATTTCTCGGAATTTTTTTAAAATGAGGGTTTAAGGCCGTTTGATTAAAATTTTCCAAGTCCCTACTCTCGGGATAGGAAAATGGTAACTCTTCCTTAATGACTAATCGGGCCATTTCCCGATGAATAAGATCGGGATCATAAGGATGGCTATCAACTAGACCGGTCCTAGGGTTGGTTTTTTGTTGGCCTTGTAGTTCAGCAAGAGGGTCTTTATGGTTATATTGGATGTGCCTACTAATTGTATCGGTGTCGTCACCCCTCTTAAATTTTTATGTTTTACCACATATTTTACAAACTTTCAAACCTATACCCGGAGTATGTTCGTCCGGAATATAATCGTAAAACTTATGTCAATCACTAGTTTCACCTCTACTTTTCCTACTACTACGGGGTTGTGTGGTTTCGGTTGGTTGTTGTTGTTCTTCTTCTTCTTCCAATTGTATGTCACCTACAACCTCGTCATGTGTACCCCATTGTTGGGTAGGAGGATCATGGTACTCTTCGGCGGGCTCACTAATTGGGACAATTGGTGGCCTATGGAAAGTGGATGAGGAATCTTGTCCGCTACGACCGCTACCGCGTGATCTAGACATAATGTAGTAATGTACTAATGTATGTAAAAAAAAAATACACAATGTTGGAACAGTGAATTATAAAAAAAAATCTAAAAAACAAGAGGGTTGAGATAGAGAAGATAAAAAAACCAACAATAATTTTAACTGCAACGCAAAAAAAATATAACGAGAGAGGTATGAAATTTTGATACCGTTCACCGTGGAATATGCGTATGTAAAAAAAATCGTGAAAATAAGAATAGAATAGAACTAGAAAGAAGCGCTTTGCTGATTCTGCAATTGAAGAGTTGAGGAGAGCTTGAAGGAGATTTGACGTGGGTTGAAGAGAGTTGGAGACGTTGAATTTTGATTTCGATACGATCGAAAATTGATCGTGTATATGCCTCGTTGTAGACTTGCTTGTTGAATACTACAATTGTTGAAAAATTCTTTAGAAATTATGTATAATAGTAGAGAGAGTAAGAGAGTAAGGTGTGATTTTTTAAGGAGATTTTTGGGGATATTTATAGGCTAAAAATGCAAAAAAACAAAAAAAAACAAAAAAAAACCAAAAAACGGCTAAAAGAGCCGTTAACAACGGCTCTGTTGAACAGTGCCAACGGGCCGTTCGACCCGCGGGTCAACGGTCGACCCGCAACGGGTCGAACGTTCGACCCGTACGGGTCCAACGGGTCGTAACCCGCGGGTCGACCCGCTGGTTGGCGGTGGGTTGGGCTGTTCTTAACGGGTTCGCGGGCTGGGTTTGGCGGGTTGGATTTGCGTTTTCTTCGACCCGGGTCGACCCGTTATTGTACACGGGTTCGACCCGAACCCGCCAACCTTTTAACCGGGCCGGGTTCAACGGGCGGGTCGCGGGTTGACCCGGCCCAGTTGCCATCCCTAGGTTTACTGCTGTATATGTTTGATTATTGAGATAAGGTTGAAGCAGGTGTTTTAGTTTAGACGATGTTGCTGCTGATTTTGGTGTGTGAGCAAACAGATGAATTTGTGGATTCTTTTAGGAACAAATAAAGCAAACATGTTAGATTCCTGGTCGGGATTTGGCTGTCTCTCGCCGCTGCCGTTAACCTACAAAAGTTCGATACACCGGGATGGATCCCGACGACGAACGCTCAAGTTAGTAATCAGGAAGATTATGAAAGAGCAATTTGTGGGAAAATATTGATCACCTTCTTATGATGGGGGGAGATGTGTATTTATAGTCGCCTTTAGAGACAATTTAGAGATAATCCTTTATCTATATTTTCCAGTGTTTTTAGATAAGGGAGAGAGTTTAACTCGTTTCAGGATAAGAGAGGCGGTTTAAACTGGCTCTTATAAATAACCCTGAATCTGAATTACTCTTTAATCATCCTGGGCTGGTTTGTGGCGGGCTGCCACCCATACTCAATAGGACAAATTCGTTTTTGGGTTATTGGGCTTTGAAGAAAAATATTTCCATTTCAGACCCGTTTGTGATGAAAATTACCGTTTTACCCCTGAGGGCTTCAAGATTCGTACTCAATTTGAACGGTCCCGATTTAATCCCATTTTTAGCCATATTTGACACCGACGTCGAAAGAGGCTTCAAGGAGGCGACACATGGAGATTTTGACCGTTGACCGTTGACTAGTCAACGCCATTTTTCCAATTACGACGTCAGTGTCAAGAACGCTCAGCGAGAGCTACCGAGGTCGAGAGAGGCTTTGAGAAGGCGATACGTGGAGATTTTGACCATTGACCAGTCAACGACATTTCCCCGATTAGACGTCGGTGTCAAGAACGCTCGGCGAGAGCTGCCGAGGTTGAGAGAGGCTTCGAGAAGGCGATACGTGGAGATTTTGACCGCTGACCATTGACTAGTCAACACCATTTCTCTAATTACGACGTCGGTGTCAAGAATGATCGGCGCCACATGCCAAAGTCAAGAGAGGCTTCGAGGAGGCGACACGTGGAGATTTTGACCGTTGACCGTTGACTAGTTAACGCAAATTCTCCAATTACGATGTCGGTGTCAAGAACGCTCGGCCCACTTGCCGAAGTCGAGAGAGGCTTTGAGGAGGCAACACATGGAGATTTTGATTGTTGACTGTTGACTGTTGACTAGTCAAAGCCATTTATCAAATTACGACATCGGTGTCAAGAACGCTCGGCGCCACTTGCTAAAGTCAAGAGACTTCGGGAAGGCAACACGTGGAGATTTTGATCGTTGATCATTGACTAGTCAACGTCATTTCTCCAATTACGACGTCGGTGTCAAGAACGCTCGGTGCCACTTGACCCATTGACTGTTGACCAGTCAACGACATTTCTCCGATTACGACGTCGGTGTCAAGAACGCTCGGGGAGAGCTGCGAGGTCGATAAAGGCTTTGAGAAGGCGACACCTGGAGATTTTGACCGTTGACCATTGACTAGTCAACACCATTTCTCCAATTACGACGTCGGTGTCAAGAACGCTCGGCGCCACATGCCGAAGTCGAGAGAGGCTTCGAGGAGGCGACATGTGGAGATTTTGACCGTTGACCGTTGACTAGTCAATGGTCTTTTGGGTTCCCCAACATTTCTGTCGTTTTGTGCTAGATGGGTCTGGCTTTTGAGTTTCGGGCGGCCTTTTAAACTTGGGGGGCGTTGCAACTACCCCCCCCCCCCCCCCCCTCTATAAAACTTCATCCCCCCACTCATTCGCTCATTCTCTAAGTTTTTACTCAGGCGATTTTTACTTCCCAGCGAGAGTTTCCGGCGAAGATTTCCTATTTCCGGCGATCTTTTCCGACCGTAGGAGTCAAATCAAGGTAATTCTTAGATAATTTCTTTTACTTTTAGAGAATGTCTAGCATCACTTCGAGGCAATAAACCTCCCCCATCGTCGCCATCGAGCCGACCTCTAGTCAAGCTCCTACAATCGACAAGGGTAAGGCCACAGTAGGGACTTCTACGGCGGTGGTGGAGACCATCGTTGAGAGAGATCGAAGAATGGGGGAGTGCGGCAGGCTGCCCGGGCCACTGCCAGGGCTCCATCGAGTTCGAGAACTTCCGGATGATCTAGCCGAACGTATTGTGTACGGTCGAGGTCGGGGCCAGGGCTTCAAGGAGAACGCAGCTTGGGAGACCTCAGAGGTCGACGACACCATCTCCATACTTAGCAAAGAGGATTTAAAGTTAATTCGGGAGTGCTTTATGATCCCGAGTGAATTCGATCTGAATGCTGGCTGGGCCCGGGGTGAGGACAAATTCGCCAATATTTCTCACAATTGTATTGTTCGTTCTACTCTTTTTGTGTCGTTCTTCATGTAGGAATGGACCATTCATTTCATTTATCTCTTTTTCCTCATTATATTGAATTTTGACCAAATCTTCAGTTGGATCCCCCTCAAAACCGCTACCCAAATACCCATTAATCCAAACCCTAACTATATAACCCTAACCTAGTAACCTTAACCCTAGAAACGCTACCCTATTTACTGTGCAACCCCAAACCTGCCGCTCTCCATCTTCTACCTCTCGATCGCACCCCCCTGCACCCAAGCCCAATACCCCCATCTCCATCTGCCTCGCCTTCGCAACCGCCCTCGCCGCTTCGCCTCCCTCTCGTCGTCAACACCACCGCCAGCATCCACCATCATCCTCCCGTCTCCTCTGCCATTACCCAAACTTCGAAAACCCACTCCATCTTTTTCCTCCCATCTCCATCGCCATTGTCCCGAACTCAACACTCTGCCATTACGCCACTCGTCGTCTTTGCCATTCGCCTACCCCATTGCCTCCTCCTCTCATCCTCCGTTGCATCGCCACACACCACCGACCCATTCCCATTTCCTCCTCCCCTGTTTCGAACCCACAAACAGAACATCGTGCGCCACCCCCATCGCCGTTGTCGACATCTTCGACTGCTCCCTAGTCGAACCTTGACCACGCGCCGTCGTCGTGCCAGCCCGCGCCGCAGTATCGCTCTCTCTCCTGTTCGCTGCCGAAGTAAGGAAGAAGACGAATCGCGATTGGTTCGATTCGCTGTTCTGTGTTCGGCCACAGCGAATCTGAATCCGTTGTCCTGTGTTCGCCTCGATCTGGTGTGGGGAAAAACTCCTATTGGCTGGATCCGGTGTCCCGTGTTTTGGCGCAGCAGATCTGGTGTTGCCGTTCCCTGTTCTGGCCAGATCCGGTGTGGGGGATTCACTCTTTGCTGTTGATCTTTGCACGTGCTTCATACGTGCTTTTGGGAGATTTGCTCGGGATTTTTCGATCTCGTTTTCCTCAGTTACCGGATCTAATCGCCCTCATCCAATCAAGGCAAGTATTCATCTTGTACAACTTCTTGTTCTAGTACAAGCATTAATTTGAAAATACCGCAAATAGTTAAAAGTTGTGACTTCTCTATGACTCATCGTTGTTGATCAAATATTAATCCTCATCAATTTCATAATCTTAAGACTCACAACAATTTCATTGTTATATTATAACTACTTGGACTCATTTTATCCCCTAGAAACATGAACACATAAAATTAAGGAACCCTAGGTTTGTAGATGTGAGTTGTATCTTGAATGTGATAAACTTGTACCCATTTGAGTTGAGAAATAAATGTTGCTTGTTGTTTTGATAACCATTTCCCTGTATATGTACCACACATTAATCTAGATGCCTAACAACCAATTATCATGCAACTTATACATGAAAGACTTTCCCACATGTTGCTGTCTTGAACTTTACTTGCTATTTTGACCCCTTTAATATCAGAATCAGAATCTGAGCCCTGAACATTAAATGTAGCTCTAAATGTATAGATGTCGATAGCCTTCGGAATTTTTGAATTCCGAGTTACAGTCTAGGAGTTATCGCAGTTTTACTATAGCTGTGTCGTAGTCATAGATTCACAAAATTGCTGCACATCTTTAATTTGCAAATTAATTTAACTATGTTAATAGTAAGCGTTTGACTTATGTTATTGCTGGACACCCTGTAGGACATTTCCAATTTTTCTCAGAATTTATTTGTAATGTTTCAACCCTGTTTCACATGTTTAAACTTAGAATCACAAATTCTGCCTGAACACATTAGCAGTATAGTCGCTGTTTTGACACATGATTCCACAACTTTCATATACCTTAATTATATGCGTTGGAACCGGGCAGGAGTTTAGTTTCTAGACCTTCTGACAGATCCACTTTTGCTATCTTGTAGCAACGGGAATCACATTTTTGGTACAGCAACGTCGTGCTGTCCAGATTTGAGATTTTCGTTGTTCCTGTTATTTTTATTCATGTTGACCCTCGAATATGCTATATAAATATCTCAAACTTGTTCCATGTCCATGATTATGATTTCTTGACTTGTTTCACACACTTGCATGCTTGCTTGATAAAAATTAATAAAAGTAACAAGCCGGGGTTTAAGGGAAAGACCATAGTAGTGGATAATATAGGTAAGTGTACTCGGAAGGGGGCCCGTGTTTCCCAATACTTGGTTTATGAACTTCTTGTATCTTGATCGATTCATGGAGCCAGTTACTTGCTCATAAACTTGTTTGATTTATGAACCCATTGTGCGGTTCTTGAACTTGTCAGTGGATTCGCGAACTTGCTTCGTGAACTTGTTATTTATTTTCCGATTCATGAACCATGGCTTGCTTGATACTTGATACCTGAGTACGCCGCCCTATAAAATCTATTACTAGGCCTAAACGAAATTGCATTGACTGTAGCAACCATGTAGTAAAAAGATGGATGCATGAAATGCTACCTAGATAGTAATAACTACAAGATTTGAACTTGATACATACTTACTTGATACTTGATGACATGATACATGAGACTTGATACTTGAATATAATACTTGACACTTGCAACTTGATACTCGTACTTGACAACTTGACACTAAACTTGAGACCTGTTACCTGACACTTGAACTAGATGCCTATCACTTGAGGTTAGATACCCTTACATGTTCACTTGTCACTTGCTTCACCATTAGTATTTGTTATCCAGCCTGTTTACTTGAGTTGTCCTTCTTGCTAGTTAGTTCTTGGATTTTCACTACTTGTTGTATCCCTGTTACATGCTTGATTCCAAATCTTGTTTCACATTACTTGTACTCGTTTTTACTATTTGTGGCCCTAACTTGCACTAAGGACATTTTCTTTTGTTTTCTCTATTTTTTTTCCTTTTATACTTATTAAGCAGACTTTGGAGACGAGCCACCTGCTGGAATTGGTGAGCAGAGGTTTTAGCCTTCAAGTGGAGAAAAGACTTGTTTAGAATATTCATTTTTCTTGAATTATTTATTCTTTCTGCTTATGAACTTGTAACGGGCTGATATTCCCGAGTTTTAACTTGATTCAGATTTGAGAACTATTTGAGATATTATTATTTTTATTTCAGATTGTTTTCTGTTGCTTTATAAATTATTCATGCATGCTTGGTTGTATATATATATCTGTTATATTCTTGTTGTGATGCTGGGTCGATCCTACAGCTTAGGGATGATGTTAAAATCATTCGCTGGGCTTCGTCACGCGCTCGTATTTCATATTTTTGGGGAGCGGAGCGTGACAAGGTTTTTAGTGGTATCAGAGCTCAGGTTTGGCTATTGTGTTAGTTTGACTAATACATTAGACAGGCTTGACTCAGCCAGGATTAACTCAATATTTAACAGGCCATGCAAACACATGAATAATTTGATAATCAACTCGATCTGGACACAAGTCTTATCCCATCCATTTTGATCTCTTCATATTCAATTCTTTGATTCATTGTTTCCTTCCATCTCTTACAGTCGTCCTAACTTGTTGATTCCATATTGGGTGTAAATTTATTTTTTCCGTACCCATATTTTTTTGATTCCGGAGCAAGTAATATTTGATTTTCTGCTTGCCTCGTTGATTCCTTCTTATTTCAACTCGTGTGTCGTTCATTGCTCTCCCTGCCTTGCATTCATTTTAATTTGTTGATTCATATTGAGTATCATGTTGATTATTTCTTCCCTGCTATATTTTCTTCAATTCCGATTTTGTCCCTTGTCCTTTTTTCTTCGTATTCAATTTCTTAATTTTCTTCTGTCCCTTCTAGTCATCCTTCTCTTTAACTTTTATTGGGTATAGATTCATTTTTCTTCTACCTATTTTTCTCCTTATGATTATTTTCCTCGAATACTTTCTGTATTTCGATTATTAATTATTATATTTATTTTCGATCTTTTATAAAAATGTTTCTCAACAAAGATTTTGTTATTCCGAACAATGGTGTATTTTAACTTCACCTTTCATTTTTGATCGAATATATATTTCTACTGAATTATTTTGATAAGACAAATTCTTATTTTGTTGTATAATGTTGTTGTTACTACTATTATTATTATTGCTATGATTTTCATTATCATTACTAGTATTATTATTATTGTTACTACTATTGATATTCTTTTTGTTGTTTTCATTATTTTATTATTATTGTTAATATTAAATTACTTCCGCAAAAATGCTGGGCCCAAACTATATCTTATCTTGTATTATTACTTTTACTAGTGTTGTTAATATTTTAATATTATTGTTATTATTATTATTATTGTTATCATTCTTTTTGCGATTACTGTTATTATTACTGTTATGATCATTGTTATTATCGTTGTTATTCTTATTGTTATTAGTATCGATATTTTGTTATTATTATTGTTATTGGTATTATTATTTTTGTTGTTGCTACTATTATTATTATTATTAATTTGTTTTGAGCCTGAACATGTTCAATTTTTATATACATTTCACCAATTTGGTGCAACCTAATGTCGATATGGCAAATATGCAACTCGATGTCAATGAAGGCAAATTGCAACTGGATATCGAGGAGGCAAAATGTGCAACCGAATATCCAGACGGCAACCTGCAACCTGATGTCGTGAAGGCAAACATGCAACTTGATGTTAAGGAGGCAAGATTTTCTACCTATTGCTAATTGATATTTCAAGACTCGTTACTTATATAATGAAACTGATGGTAAAGGAATATTTTCGTTATTATTGGTATTATTATTATTATTGTCATTTCAATTGATGTTATTATTATTGTTTTCGTTACCTTTAGTACTGTTATTATTTTTATTATTATTATTACTGTTACTTTATTGATATTATTGTTATTATTGCTATTATCATTATTATTATTATTATCATTATTGATATTTTTTTATGCTATCATTATTATTATTATTGCATTATTTTCATGGATGTGTTGAATTCTATTATGTCATGTATGTATTACCATTATTATTAGTATTGTTGATATTTTTATTTTATTATATTATTATTGCCTGTGTGATTATGATGATTTTGATTACTGTTATTATTGTTGTTATTATTTTTGTTATTATTATTATTATTGTTGTTGTTGTTATTAATATTTTAATATTATTGTTATTATTATTACATTTTATTATTATCATTGTTATATTTATTTTTATTATTGTTACTATTATTCTATTACTATTGATGTTATTATCATTGATATTTGTTGTTATTATTATTTCTCTTAAAGCCATTAGTTTTGATCTATATTATATCCTTTAATTATTTAAATTCAAGCCAAACCTTATATTCATTTTGCATTATTTATTATATCTATCTCGAGCCCAACCCATATTCTCCTACCTATATTTTTTTTGATTCTGGTGTTTCATTATTTTCTTCCTGCTCGGATCGTCGCTTGGTGTCGCGAGATCTATAACTACATGTCTGGAGCTTGGAACGTCACCATCTGAGTAGCGCAGTGGAAGCGTGGTGGGCCCATAACCCACAGGTTCCAGTATCCTATTGTTGCTTCTCCTTCCTTGCATTATTTGCTGTCCCCTACCTCTTACATTTGTTCTCATCCGTTGACTCATTGTCGGGTTCATCTCTTCCTTGTCCATCCTATCCTCGATCCCAGCTCTTTCTATTTCTTCATCTCCTTACCTTGTTATCTTGCAAGTCTAGTGTTGTTCCTTCTTCAATTTTTTGATACTGGTTACTTCCTTCTTGCATTCCATTTTGCCATCATGCATCGTTCATGATTTGATTCAATTCTTCCCTGTCTTTTCTCTCTCCGATTCTAGCTCTGCCTACTTCTTTATCATATTTGTTATCTTGTGTTATTTCATTCCTGTTGAAACTGTTTATTCCCTTCCATGCCCTCCAATTGACCTCATTGTTATCCACTTCCTTCTCTTTCTGGTATTGTCTCTGCTTTGTTCCTTCCCTCAGTTGTTTTGCCCTGTCCTATGTACCGCCTAAGCAAATTTCGAGGACGAAATTTTTGTGTAAGGTGGGTAGGATTTGTAACTCCTGTTTTCCGTATTTGTATTTTTCTTCTACTGTATTTTCATTTGCTGGTATTCATGTATTCAATTTGAGGTCCTATACTTTTGTTCCAGTTCGAATAAAAACATTCTTTGGTTTCAACTCAATTTTGGTGCCAATATTTCTCCCAATTGTATTGTTCGTTCTACTCTTTTTGTGTCGTTCTTCATGTAGGAACGGACCATTCATTCCATCTATCTCTTTTTCCCCATTATATTGAATTTTGACCAAATCTTCAGTTGGATCCCCCTCAAAACCGCTACCCAAATACCCATTAATCCAAACCCTAACTATATAACCCTAACCTAGTAACCCTGACCCTAGAAACCCTACCCTATCTACTGTGCAACCCCAAACCTGCCGCTCTCCATCTTCTACCTCTCGATCGCACCCCCCTGCACCCAAGCCCAATACCCCCATTTCCATCCGCCTCGCCTTCGCAACCGCCCTCGCCGCTTCGCCTCCCTCTCCTCGTCAACACCACCGCCAGCATCCACCATCATCCTCCCGTCTCCTCTGCCATTACCCAAACTCCGAAAATCCACTCCATCTTCTTCCTCCCATCTCCATCGTCATTGCCCCGAACTCAACACTTCGCCATTACGCCGCTCGTCGTCTTCGCTATTCGCCTACCCCATTGCCTCCTCTTCTCATCCTCCGTCGCATCGCCACACACCACCGACCCATTCCCATTTCCTCCTCCCCTGTTTCGCACCCACAAACAGAACATCGCGGCCACCCCCCATCGCCGTCGTCGACGTCTTTGACTGCTCCCCAGTCGAACCCCGACCACGCGCCGTCGTCGTGCCAGCCCGCGCCACAGTCCCGCTCGCTCTCCCGTTCGCTGCCGAAGTAAGGAAGAAGATGAATCGCGATTGGTTCGATTTGCTGTTCTGTGTTCGGCCACAGCGAATCCGAATCCGCTGTCCCGTGTTCGCCTCGATCCGGTGTGGGGAAAAACTCCTATTGGCTGGATCCGGTGTCCCATGTTTTGGCGCAGCAGATCCGGTGTTGCCGTTCCCTGTTCTGGCCGGATCTGGTATGGGGGATTCACTCTTTGTTGTTGATCTTTGCACGTACTTCATACGTGCTTTTGGGAGATTTCGCCCGGAGTTTTTCAATCCCGTTTTCCTCAGTTATCGGATCTAATCGCCCTCATCCAATCAAGGCAAGTATTCATTTTGTACAACTTCTTGTTCTAGTACAAGCATTAATTTGAAAATACCGCAAATAGTTAGAAGTTGTGACTCCTCTTTGACTCGTCGTTGTTGATCAAATATTAATTCTCATCAATTTCATAATCTTAAGAGTCACATCAATTTCGTTGTTATATTATAATTACTTGGACTCATTTTATCCCTTAGACACATGAATACATAAAATTAAGGAATCCTAGGTTTGTAGATGTGAGTTGTATCTTGAACGTGATGAACTTGTACCCATTTGAGTTGAGAAATAAATGTTGCTTGCTGTTTTGATAACCATTACCCCGTATATGTACCACACATTAATCTAGACGCCTAACAACCTATTATCATGCAACTTATACATGAAAGACCTTCCCACATGTTGTTGTCTTGAACTTTACATGCTATTTTGACCCCTTTAATATCAGAATCAGAATCTGAGCCCTGAACAGTAAATGTAGCTCTAGATGTATAGATGTCGATAGCCTCCGGAATTTTCAAATTCCGAGTTACGGTCTAGGAGTTATCGCAGTTTTACTGCAGCTGTGTCGGTAGTCGCAGATTCACAAAATTGCTGCACATCTTTAGTTTGTAAATTAATTTAACTATGTTAAAAGTAAGCGTTTGATTTGAAATTTTATATGCTGTTGCTGGACACCCTGTAGGATATCCCCAATTTTTCTCAGAATTTATTTGTAATGTTTCAACCCAGTTTTACATGTTTAAACTTAGAATCATAAATTCTGCTTGAACACATTAGCAATGTAGTTCGCTGTTTTGACACATGTTTTCATAACTTTCATGTACCTTAATTATATGCGTTGGAACCGGGCAGGAGTCTAGTTTCTAGACCTTCTAACAGATCCACTTTTGCTATCTCGTAGCAACGGGAATCACAGTTTTGGTACAACAACGTCGTGCTGTCCAGATTTGAGATTTTCGTTGTTCGTGTTATTTTTATTCATGTTGACCCTCGAATATGTTATATAAATATCTCAAACTTGTTCCATGTCCATGATTATGATTTCTTGACTTGTTTCACATACTTGCATGCTTACTTGATAAAAATTAATAAAAGTAACAAGCCGGGGTTTAAGGAAAAGACCATAGTAGTGGACAATATAGGTAAGTGTACTTGGAAGGGAGCCCGTGTTTTCCAATACTTGGTTCATGAACTTCTTGTATCTTGATCGATTCATGGAGCTAGTTACTTGCTCATGAACTTGTTTGATTCATGAACCCATTGTGCAGTTTTTGAACTTGTTAGTGGATTCACGAACTTGCTTCGTGAACTTGTTATTTATTATCCGATTCATGAACCATGGCTTGCTTGATACTTGATACCTGAGTACGCCGCCCTATAAAATCTATTACTAGGCCTAAATGAAATTGCATTGACTGTAGCAACCATGTAGTAAAAAGATGGATGCATGAAGTGCTACCTAGATAGTAATAACTACAAGACTTGAACTTGATATATGCTTACTTGATACTTGATGACATGATATATGAGAATTGATACTTGAATATAATACTTGACACTTGCAACTTGATACTCGTACTTGACAACCTGACACTAGACTTGAGACCTGTTACCTGACACTTGAACTAGATGTCTGTCACTTGAGGTTAGATACCCTTACATGTTCACTTGTCACTTGTTTCACCCCATTAGTATTTGTTATCCAGGCTATTTACTTGAGTTGTCCTTCTTGCTAGTTAGTTCTTGGATTTCCACTACTTGTTGTATCCTTGTTATATTCTTGATTCCAAATCTTGTTTCACATTACTTGTACTCGTTTTTACTATTTGTGACCTTAACTTGCACTAAGGGCATTTTCTCTTGTTTTCTCTATTTTTTTTTCCTTTTATACTTATTAAGCAGACTTTGGGAGACGAGCTACCTGCTGGAATTGGTGAGCAGAAGTTTTAGCCTTCAAGTGGAGAAAAGACTTGTTTAGAATATTCATTTTTCTTGAATTATTTATTCTTTCTGCTTAAGAACTTGTAACAGGCTGATATTCCCGAGTTTTAACTTGATTCAGATTTGAGAACTATTTGAGATATTATTATTTTTATTTCAGATTGTTTTCTGTTGCTTTATAAATTATTCATGCATGCTTGGTTGTATATATATATCTGTTATATTCTTGTTGTGATGCTGAGTAGATCCTACAGCTTATGGATGATGTTAAAATCATTTGCTGGGTTTCGTCACGCGTTCGTATTCCATGTTTTTGGAAAGCGGGGCGTGACACTATCACCGGTTTCTGTCTATTTCTTGGTGATTCGCTGATCTCATGGCGAAGTAAGAAACAGGTAGTTGTTGCATATTTTTCGACTGAAGCTGAGTACAGAGCAATGACATCTACTACTAGAGAGATTGTTCATATTCGTTGTCTTTTATCAGATAGGGGTGTCACTCTTTCAAGACCTACTCCTCTCCATTGTGATAACCGGAGTGCACTATACATTGCAAGCAACCCGGTCTTTCATGAGCGAACAAAGTATATAGAGATTGATTGTCATTATGTTCATGAGCGCTTTGAAGCAGTGACCATTTCTCTTCATTCTATTACCTCATCATAGCAAACGGCAGATTTCTTCACCAAATCTACCATACTATTCAGTGATTTCGATATTTAGTAGGCAAACTCACACTGTTTGACCCACCATGAGTTTGAGAGGTGGTGTTAGATATTATAGTTCCATATTGGGTATTGGGCTAATTTTGTATTGGTTCACTCCTATATATAGGAGATATTGTACTCAACTACTTCTCAATTCAATATTCAGTATTGTTTTCATCTCTCTGATTATATATATATATATATTGCACGCAAAAGTCAATCTATAATTTGTACATTTTATTTTAGGCGCCCCCAAATTTTATTTTTTGGGGTATTTTTTTAATGAAAGTTAGCATCAGATCGGCCCACAAAGCGAAACAGATTGATTTTTTTAATAGGTTTTTTTAGGTTTAAGAGTGAAGCGGTTTAATAGAGAAATTACTCAAACACAAACCAAACACCTATCACCTGCACCCAAATACCCAACACCCGACCTGATCCCCAAACCAACACAACACTCTTCCAGTCTTCTTCATACCTCCATCCTAAACCCTATCCCGATTCTCATCTCCAATTCTTCATTCTATTTCTCCCCAAATTTAATGCCCAATCCCTAATTCTAAATCCCAAATCAATTTCTTGCTGCCTCCTCCTCCAGCTCCAGGCTTCAATCCTCCAACCACCCATCTCCAATAGTCTGACTCTCGACTCCCGGACGAACCCAACCTCCAATCTCCTCCATCCTCCATTACTTCTTTTTCCTTTCTCCAATCTCCCCCACTTACAAACCAAACTACTGAGCCATGTCGTCCTGAGTCCCGGGTCTCGAACGGGCTAAACCCAACTCCCGATCGGTTGAACTCGACTCTCACCGCTTGTTTTGTAGGCTTGTAGCTGTTGACCCGACCACCGAGAATGACTAACAACTGGTAGTTATTTCTATTTCTTTGTCTCTTTTACTTTTGAAGATTGATTGTTCTAGATTTGTAAAGTTGTAGTTTTGTAGACTTGTAGAATTGATTGTCATTGTTGTTGAGGCTTGCTGTTGTCGTGGATCTCTCAGTCTCAAGCTAGGGTTTCATTGTTTCGAAATTCGAATTGATTTTTTATTTCATGATTAATTATTTTTTAAACCTATATATATTGGTTTTTTTTCCCTGAATTGTGGCAGCATAAAAAATTAACCAATTTTTGTATATATCTATTTAAAATGAAAAAAAAACTTATGTATGAGAGCCCCATTTCAGGAGTTCGCCTCGAGCTCCCGTGAGTTCAGAGCCGAGCCCTGCATGATTGTGTCACTTCAACAAACACGTGGTGATTTCAACGTTAAATGACCAAATTACCAAAATATCCCCAGTGGGCTGAAAATGAATATATCATTAGTATTACCTATGTTTATCTCCTTATCAATCTCAGCGTGTATCATGCATCACCTCCTAATCCATAATGGATGATGAATTAGTGATTGATTAAGACATTAAGATTTAAAAACATGAGATATGATACAAGTGACGAATGGTCTTAGACAAGCAACTACTTTGATTAGATTAAAAATACGAAACTGTTAGAAGTGTACAAGTATGGCGTGCAAATTAGGAAACCACATGGATGCTTCTAGAAACTCACCGGTCATCTAACCTTGCCGCCATTCCACCAACTTCCAGAACCCCAAGAAATTTGGACTTTGAAAGTCAATTGGAGACCACTTATGGTTGACATTCAAAATCAACCCTCAATCTCAACTTATTTACTGCTATGCTATTTCGACTTTAACCAACCAATTAATATTATATTATGAATCTCATCTGGCTTATGATCATGGAAAGAGCATGTTGCCAGTTATATGCCACCTAATAATCCACCACCTTCTAATTATTTTTCCTCTACCCTTACGCTATCTGCTTAGATCAATATTGCAAATATGTAACTATTTTTTTCTTCTTTTTACATTTTTATTACTAAACCTTAAAGTTTGAAGATGTGATTTCAAAAACGTACATTGTCTGTAATTGTTTTCCGTGATAAGCTTGGTCGGTAAAATTAACTTATAATTATTATATCGTGAGAGATATGATGAAATATCCTGTTATATATGGATTATTTTGAAAATTAAAAAGTCCAAATAGAATAATCATATGCCATTTAAATCATATGCTTTTCTTTCCTATTTCCAAATATATAATAATATAATGTATGACCCAAAGAATACCAACTATTAATAATTGGCTTTAAGAATCATGGCAGCTTCGTAAATACACATGAAAACCATGCCTGGTCTCCACCCTTATCTTCTATAAATGAAGTTCCTAACCTCTCTTCCTTTCTTAACCAGCTTCTCTATTCCTTAATTTCTTATTTTCTTAATCTCAAACTCTTAATCATCCTCCAAACTCTTCTTCAAAAATGGACTCATATGGCACATCATGGGCTGATCAATGGGACTACAGCAACCCGGACCCGATACCGGCCGAACCCAGGAGCAGTGGCAGTAGCAGCAAGAGCAAGATGAGTGGAGGAGTCGAGAAGACAAAGTCCGCGGCAACTGCAGGGTTTAAGAAGGTGAAACAAGGAACTACTGCAGGATTCCACTGGATCAAGGACAAGTATCAGAAACGCACGCAGAAAAACTGATATATATATGACATGTTGATTTTGTATGTTGTGTTCTTAGTTTGAATTGATGAGTGTATATGTATATATTATTTATAAGGAGATAAGTGCTTATTAGCTTTTGTTTTTAAGGAATTTGTGTTTGTTGTTTTGTAGCTAGGTTTGGTTTCGTCTCATGTACTGTTAGGCTTATTTGTTGTTATGAATGTTGATTCTTTTGTTAATTTGATTTCGAGCGAATTCGTGTGTGTGTGTATATATATATATCATGAATGTGTTGATGATTCTTTGCTTGTGTTGCGGGGCAACATCAATACCTTTACTTGGTTCTAAGAGAGAGAGAGATCTGTTGCTGTCAAACGAATGGCAAAGTTATTCAGGGCACTAGAATATGAATGTGTTGATAATTCTTTGCTTGCTTTGCGGGGCAACATCAATATCTTTACTTGTTATAAGAGAGGGTGTTGCTGTCAAACGATGACAAAGTTATTCCGGACCTAACAATGGCTCCTTGTGATGCTATGAAACCATGACTAATCAATCGTGCTTTTAGTATCATGGATCTTGGTGTGCGCTTTATGGCATTTAATTCTACAAGCATGTGAGTTTGAAGATTATTAATTTGTTTCGGAGGAGCTACAAAAAGATTGGAGACTTGTTTAGCTATGACCGGTATTTTGTCTTGATGGAGTAGCATTATGATCAAAACTTGTTATTTCTTGAGTTAAAAATGAAACCTATGGCCATTCATAGTAAAATTATCTTATACGACAGCAAACAATTAATTAATTAAATTTTCATTATCCATATGTTACAATATGAGTGGAACTCGATACAATTAATTTTCCTTCTCTAATTAATTCTCTCAAGTTTGACTCCCCAAGGATCCATATCCAGATCCATTAAGAAAAACGTATCAATTTTTAAGAACCATATCTAATCCAATAAGCTAAGAGCATCCACAGTCGTTTGCTATATTTGTCATTTTCTCATATTTTGAGAAAGATAGCGCTGCAGTCGTTTCTTATTTGTCATTTAATGGCAAACGTGCTACAGTACGTTCTTATATTTGATAAACGAAATGACGATTCTTATAATATAGGAGACGGAACATGTTGTTCCGTCCCATTTTTTTTTTTATAACCAGATCGGACGACACGTTGTTTCGTCTGACCTTCTTTTTTTTTAATATTTTTATTTTAAATGATCAGACGGTACAACATGTACCGTGTGATAAAAAATAAAAAATAAAAAACGACGTCAAACGGGACATCTTGTCCCGTCCAAGCTAAAACATGTTGTCCCGTTTGAAGCCATTTTGGCTTGGACGGGACAACATGTCCTGTCCAGCCCATTTTGTGGGATTTAGGGATTAATTAGGTAGGTTAGTGTATATTTAGTATATATTTTAATATTTAATTTATTTAATTTAACTATTTTAATATCTAATCAATAGTTAATTAACTTAAACATTATTAACTTAACATTTTTAAATATTTTTTTTTACTCAACGTCCTAGACGATACATGTTGTTCCGTCTCAGTATTTTTTGAGATTTTTTTTAGAGCATCTGTAGTCGTTTGAAGGAAAAATATGCATATATGCATAAATGAAAATAGCAATCGAAGTTTTGCTGCAGTCGTCAAAAGCTATTTTTTAGCTTTTAGACTAAAATAATAAGCGACGGCACTTCATGTGCCGTCGGAGCGGGATTTTTTTTTTTTAAAAAAAATTTAATTGGAGCGACGACACTTAGGAGGAATAAAAAACAAAAAAATTAAAGCGGAAGGGAGGGACGGCACTTCGGCACTCGAAGTGCCGTCCGACATAGAGGGAAAAAATTTGCCCTCAAAGTGCAAATAAAAATTTAAAAAAATATATAAAAAATTACAAAACATTTCAGAAATTACGAAAAAATTACAAAAAATTACAAAAACATTTCAGAATTTATAAAAAAATTACAAAAACATTTCAGAAATTGCAAAAACAAATACAAAATTGCAAAAAACGCCGGACGGCACATGAAGTGCCGTCCGACATAAATGGAAAAATTTGCCCTCAAAGTGCAAATAAAAAATTACAAAAAATATAAAAAATTACAAAAACATTTCAGAAATTACAAAAAAATTACAAAATTTTACAAAAACATTTCAGAATTTACAAAAAAATTACAAAATTGCAAAAAAAATATAAATTTACAAAAAAGTCCCGACGGCACATGAAGTGCCGTCCGACAAAAGGGGGCCAAGGGACGGCACTTGAAGTGCTGTTCGAGGGTTTTTTCTATTTTGGGGGGGTTTTTAATTGAAAAAAAATATTTTTTTTTCCAAGCGACGGCACTTCAAGGCATATTTGGCCAACGATAAAAAAATTAATTTTTTTTGTTGGACGGCACTTCGAGTGCCGTCTCTAATATATGAATAAATCTCAAATCTTCTCTCATTTATGGCAACCGACTGCAACGCAATATGCATAATATGCATATTTGGCCAACGACTGCAGCACCGTTTTGAACCAAATATGCATATTTGGCAAAAGACTACAGATGCTCTTAGCAAACGACCACCGCAATAATTACCGTTCGTTTGCTATTTTTATTTGTGTCATTTTCTCATATCTTTACTATTTTAATGGGAGAGTTGGGGTAGTAAGAGCATCCACAGTGGTTTGTTATAATTCTCAGTTTGCCATTTTTTGAGAAAGCAAGCGCTGCAATGGTTTCTCATATTGCCATTTTTTAGCAAACGATCTATATTCGTTTCTCATATTTGAGAAACAGAATAGCGATTCTCAAATTATAGAGGACGGGATATGAGTCTGATCTATTTTTATTAAATTTTTATTAAAAAAACACCTCTCAAACGGGAGATCATATCCCGTCTCAATCAGACGGGATATGATATCCCGTCTGAGAGATGTTTTTTATTTATTTATTTATTTATTTTTTAAATGGACGGAGGTGATTGGCCGGAAAAAAACAAAAAAAAAAAAAGAAAAAATGGTCAGGCGGGGAAAGATTCCCCGTCCAACCAAAAAGTATAAAAGTCAAAAAGTAGGTCCAGTCACTAGGTATTAGTAGTTAATTAAATTTAAAGTAGTTGTAAGTAAGTTTAGTTATTATTATATTAATTAATTTATTTAATTAATTTAGTTTAATAGTTAATAAGTAATTAACTTTTTAAATTTAATTTCAAAACGACAGACGGTATATCATATACCGTCTCTCAATTTTTTGGCAAAAATATAGCAAACGACCACTGCAGCGATTGCTTCTATTTGCTATTACTGTAGCAGCCATTTTTTGGCAAATGAGAAACACCACTGTGGATGCTCTAAACAAACAAACCATAATTTTATAACTGAGTAAACACGTGCAATATACGACAAACTAAATCCACCAAACATATCCGTGTGATGCACGTGCAGCTCCTAAAAAAGAATATTTTAGCAAATGCCCCTATTTAAAATGTGAAAATTAGCATATACCCCCACTATTTTTAAAAACTAAGAAATACTCCTATTTCTAATATTATAATGGGAGAAGACCTTAGTGCCATTTGTAAATATTTTGTCAATCTACCAACCCGTGCAATACACGTGCATAACTATTATAAAGGATGTTCTAAGTTCAAATCCAGATTATGTCTAAATTTTTATTTTAAAAAACTATATTTATTAAGACGTGCATTGCACGTGCAAATTACTAGTATGAGAAACACCAATGTTGACGGTCTAACCACTGTGGATGCTCTAACCAATCCATTTCGAGGATCCAATAAGTTATTGGGTTATTGGAAGAAGTTCAATTTCTCAACCTGACCCGGCCCGGCTCCAATTCTCTCAAGCTTAGCCCATTTGAGCTGATTTTTTTCAGCTCATTTTAGTAAAGAGTAATGCTAGAGCCACTACCAATTTCACTACATTTCTCTTCACTACCTTATGTGGCACATTCCAATAGGTAAGGAATGATAGAGTAGGTGGGAGAACTCTCCAATAGGAGTATGCCACCTAAGGTAGTGAAGGAAATAGTAGTGAAATTGGTAGTGGCTAAAGCATTACTCTAGCCACTACCAATTTTTTTCAGCTCATTTTAGTAAAGAGTAATGCTTTAGCCACTACCAATTTCACTACTATTTCCTTCACTACCTTAGGTGGCATACTCCTATTGGAGAGTTCTCCCACCTACTCTATCATTCCTTACCTATTGGAATGTGCCACATAAGGTAGTGAAGAGAAATGTAGTGAAATTGGTAGTGGCTCTAGCATTACTCTTACTAAATTAGTATTAGTCTTCACTCTTCTTCTTCTCACATAGAGCTCAGACTGAGATTATATTCCCAGAAAAAAAGAGAACTAGATCTTGAAATATAGAAGCAATTGTTTACTAGTGTGCTTTTTGTGTGTGGCATTTTTGATTAGTTTATTAGTGCAAGTGAAGTAGGTTTTCAATTTTGTTTGGTTGTGATCCATTTGAGAGGGACTGAGATTGATGGGTGTGAGTTCTTTGGCAGAACTAGCAATGGGTTTTGCTCCTTTTGCTCCCCATTTGGTAAAACACCCAACTCCCCCAAAAAAACCCACATTCTACTTTGATTCAGTTGTTTGTTCAATTTTATTAGTATTTTTTTGGTTAATATTTGTAGGTTGTGCATGTTGGTAGATGTTAGATCTTTCCCATTTGATTGGATTCTTGTTTAAATATGGATTCTGGTAGTAATGGGTTCTTCTCTGTGGAAGAAGCCCACTTAGATCCCAAGTGGCTCATTGACCCTAAGCTTCTTTTTGTCGGTCCCCTAATCGGGGAAGGTGCCCATGCTAAGGTCTATGAGGGAAAGTAAGTGATTTTTGGTTGAAATCTTGATTTGATTCAAGATCAAGATTCATGTTAAGTGGTTTGTTGATGTTTGTGTAGGTACAAGAACCAAAATGTCGCAGTTAAGATTGTGCATAATGGGGATAACCCTGAGGAAGTGGAGAAAAGGGAGTCTAGATTCATGAGGGAAGTCACTATGCTCTCTAGAGTTCAGCACAAGAACCTGGTTAAGGTATCTGATTTGAGTGGATTTTTTGGTTTTGTAGAATAGTTAGATTGTTACTATATATATGTAATTGTTGTTTGGGCAGTTCATTGGGGCTTGTAAAGAGCCAGTTATGGTGGTGGTGACTGAGCTACTTCATGGAGGATCGCTGCGGAAGTACTTGCTGAATTTGAGGCCACGGGCGTTGGATGCTCGTGTGGCGGTTGGGTTTGCGCTGGATATTGCTAGGGCGATGGAGTGCTTGCACTCTCATGGGATCATTCATCGCGATCTGAAGCCTGGTAAAATTTTCTTTGAATTTTACAATTTTGGTACTTTTATTTGAATCACGTCGTCTGGAATGAACTCAAATGGCATGAGAAACTTATACATTGATCCTTGTTTCCTAAAATTGTAATGAGTTTTATATATGCATCTAAATTTGCTGATTTGTTAAGTGCGAAAGTTCCTGTATTGCCTAATGTTCATCAAATAAGCAGATCAACTTATGGAATATATTTGTGTTGATATTGTCATAAGCATGAAGCCTATATTGAAGTATCAATAATTCGTAGAGATTATCAGTTGTTCTTTGCATCTTTTCTTTTTTGGAGAGGGGTACACCGTACACGTATTTGTTATTCACAATTTAAGTGAACTTCCTTATTTAAACTTTGCGTTAAGGTTAACAATATGAAGTGTACATCTTGTAAGTCAGTCCTTACTCCTTAGTTGCGTTTCACTTCATTTCTGAACCAACATGGAAACCTAGACTTGTCTTGATAGTTATCCAATCAATAGTAGGTGTAATTGATTTCGCCATATTGGATAGAATAAATCTCTTATTTAGTTGGGTAGATGCTTTAGGTTTTTTCTCCTTATTTCAGGTTTTAGATAAGGTTGTTCATAAATATGATCTTAGTTGTTAATTAGCTTGATTGAGAGTTATTATCCTTTCAGGCCTTAATAAAGTCTTCAGTGAGTGAGCTTTTGGTCATTAATTATTGATAGTGAAATTGCTTTCTCTGTCTTAAGTATTTCTTTTCTCTTCCTCCACATTCTTCACCTCTTCTTCATCCTCATCATACCCTCTTAAATTGGAGATGGTATTTGCCAATTTGTTCATGTGCGTAGGAGATAACAGGAGCTGGAACCCTTTTTTTAAGAGAGTATGCTGTTGAAAAAAATTGCTTTCAAGTGTTTCATGTCATGGGGATTGATATATTTCCATTTTTCCTGAGCATTTAGTCAAAAGATCAATTATTTGTGTAGGCCTAAACGTTCCCTCCTCCCTTATCTTAATGTTGACATTTTTGGGAGCCAGTAGTCTTTCTTTTGAAAATTACACTTTCTGCTTAAGCATCACAATAGTTACTGAATGACTGCCTTATAAAAATAGTTGGAGAGGGAAAACGCTAAAGATAAATTATGTTTTTTTATAAATCTTGAGGCTTGAAGCTTCCTTGCTTAAGAGTCAGGTTTGAGGCTTGTTTCAAGTATAGGAAGCTCATGATAGTTAATGATTGATGTTTCCCAAGTATCCTATTAGCTTGAAGGGACCTACCTGAGCTTACATTTTTATCATTTTTAACATATAAGTGAACATGAGCAATCGATTTTTTTCATGTATGAGTTGGATTTGGGTTTCTTGCTTAAGAGTCAGGATTGAGCTTTTTTCAAGTATGGGAACAGGGAAGGTCATGATGGCTGATGTTTTTCAAGAATCCTATCAGCTTGAGACCTATCTTAGCTTACATTTCTACCATTTTGAACATACAAGTGAACACATGTGGTTGGTGTTTTTCTGTGTTAAGGCAAAAGTTTGAAGAGTGTGCAATGCTAACTGTGGATGGCCCTGATCTGGCACTGTTCTTTAGTTAATAAGAAAAGAGCACAATTTTCCTTTTTTAGCCGTTAATATATCATCAACTTATTTACTCGTAGCTTTTCTTCTCTATCTAGAGATGTTATAAACTTTGTATTATTAATCTTTTTGTCCTGGTTTTGGAGCATTGTCTCCGGCTCAAATTACTAAAATGAGCCTATGAAGGGATTAAACTATGAATGATCCTTGTATGAAATTATTGTCTCCCCGAAGTTATGAAACTAGGAGTAGATGCAACTTTAACGTTTGGTGTTTTAGGTTGAGTATAGGGATTTTAAGTACGTACCTTATTGGACCATTAATTTGTAATCTCTAGAAAGTATCTTGAGAATCTAAATCGTCAAGAAAGAATATTGTAACTTCTATTAGGCATGCAGAAGGCATTTTATAGATGGAGATGTCTGAATGTTTTTACTTTCTAATATTTGATGAGAACTTTTCTCTCCAACTTGAAATTGAGCATTTACAGCTTGTAGTCTAGTTTATATGCATGTTCCCCTTAGTTTTCAACGATGGCATTGATTCTGTGGATGTATCGTATAATATTTATGTATTGTTCATATACCCTTCCTGACAGTTGGTGACCACGTCTTTGTTGAAAAAATAATTAGTAAACGTGAATACCCCAAATCAACCCTGTGAAAATACCGCACGGTTCTGGAATGGATTGAATTGATCAACTTTGATTGCAGCACGAAGAAAGTGTGATAACGGCTCGAGATGTGGATTGCACTTTCGTTAAGAAGTTATTCGGCCGATTCTGGAGATGAATAGTTGATCACCAAACACTCCTCAACGGGTTTCTGTTTACAGTACCAGTGGCAACACGTACCAACCCCCCCCCTCCCCCCCCCCCCCCCCCCCCAAAAAAAAAGAATCGCTCAATAACTGAAAGGAGGAAGAAATACTATTTTTCTGTGCATTTTCTTTTTTAATAGAACTCTTTTTATAACCAAAGAAGAGAAAAATGTTTCCTTTATTTTTGCCATCAAAATCAGAATTTATTTTCATCATAAAAGATCCTTTACTGCCATAAAAACGTTTAATTAATTTTTTTCTTTACTGGTAAAAATGACTAGTAGCATTTGATGAGAAAAATTGTTTTTGATCTGCTCAAAAGCTAAAAATTTAAAGCGAGTTAAAAAAAAATTATTTTTTTGAAGAGACCCCAAGACCCTAAGGCCCAGCCTGGTCAAACATATATAAATATCTATATATATATAATATGTAAAAGATGGGAATTGATCCTCCAGCCTCTGTGAGGACAAAACCATTGGGCCACAAGACAATGTTGACAATAAACAATAAAATAATTGTTTTAAATGTATACTACATTTCAACAATTCCTCACTTATATATTTAAAATACTAATTTGAAGAGAAACGATTTTCCAAAAGTATAGAACCATGCATAAGTAAGGTGTCTGAAGACTTAAACATTACATTGTGGAGAATCCCCAAAATACAAGAAGAATGAGTGATCTTAAGTCTTGAACTCATTTCCTGTACTCACATAGTGAAGGAAAACCACACATGATTCTAGCAGGTGCAAGTTCTAAATGCCAACACATTCTGGCCTTTTGCTTTATCCTAGTATAGGTGAATGTTGTAGAGAATCAACCACATTCTCATAGAAACAGCCACACTTCACAATCACTCCGGTGAGTCTATCAAAAGTGCTCTTGTAGCTAGACACTCCTCTCATACAGAGATATAAAACTCATTAAAAGCTAAGCTCATCCTTACTATCGCTACAAGACATCATGCAGATACACATCAAGATGGACGAAGGAGTGGTAAACTCTGGGGTTGCATGATTCTATTCACAGTATGGTTTGTTTTTCCCATTGAACCTATGTCTTGGGATCTCCAGTCGTATAGGTTAGGTTCCCACCATATGTGATTCTAAATGTGCTTCAGTCCCATCCTTATCGATGTGTTTCAAACATTGTCTCAAGACAGTTCTTTTATCAAAGGCTATGCACGGTTATTTTTCAATCTCACAAAATCCACTGTAACAACACCAGATGTGAGGAGCTCTCTCGCCGTACTGTGCTTACGACGAATCGCTAATCTCTTACCGTTATAGTAAGCATTTTGTACTTTGGCTATGACATCAGTACTATCTGAGCGGATTATGATCGGAGGTATATGCCTACTCTATGAAGGAATGTAAGACAAGAGGTTCTTCAACCAGCTTGCTTCCTCACTAGCAGTTGCTAGAGCAACTAACTCAGACTCCATAGTAGAGTAAGTTAGGATAGTCTGTTCCTTTGACCTCCAAGAAACACCACCACCAGTGATACTAAAATGTATCCACTTGTGGCCCTGGAATCATCTGAAAATGAATTCCAGTCTGCATCGCTAAATCCCTCGAGGATAACGGAAAACCTCTTATAATGTAGTCTTAAGTTCATGGTCTTTTTCAAGTACTTCATGACTGTTAGTAGCATTCCAATGCTTAGAACCAGGACAACTCGTATATCCACATAATACCCTTACAGCATATGCAATGTCAGGTCTAGTGCAGTCAGCAGCATAGCGAAGGCTACCAGTAAAACTAGCATATTCTTTTTCTCTGATTGCAACACCAGAATTTTTCAAAAGTTTAACCTGAGGGTCACTAGGTGTACATGCAGGTCTATGCTCAAAGTAATTGTATTTCTTCAAGATCTTCCCAATGTAATGAGATTGATCAAGAGTAATACCAGTCTCAGTACGTGTGATTTTCATGCCTAAAATAATATTGGCCTCACCTAGGTCCTTCATATCAAAATTTTGACTAAGCATCGATTTAGTCTCTGAAATTAATTCAAGCGAAGAACCACAAATGAGTGAAATAATCTACATATAGACAAAGCATAATGCAACTATCACTAGATGCTTTATAAGAAAGGCATTTATCAACATTATTAATAGGAAAAGCATTTGAGAGTAATAATTGATCAATTCTATCGTGCCACTGTTTAGGAGCTTGCTTAAGACCATATAGAGTCTTATTCAACTTGCAAACTTTGTGTTCCTGCCCTGGAATTACAAAACCTTCAGGCTTATCCATATAAAGTTCCTCTTCAAGTTCTCCATTAAGGAAATCTATTTTAACATCCATCTGGTGAATCAATAAATTATGCACAGCAAAAATAGCTAATAAAACTCTAATGGTAGTCACACGAGTTACATGAGAGTAAGTGTCAATGAAGTCTATTTTCTTTTTGTACATATCATTTAGCTACTAATCTTGCTTTAAACTTTTCAATAGTACCATCTGGTTTTAGTTTCCTCTTAAAAATCCATTTGCACCCAATAAAACGACTACCACGAGATAAGTCCACTACCTCCCAAGTACCATTAGAGGTTAGTGAATCCATCTCGTCATTTATGGCTACTTGCCGCAAATCGGTATCAAGTGAAGTTAAGGTCTCTTTGATAGAACTAGGGTCAAATTCTAAAGCATATACTACATAATCATTGCCAAAATCTTTAGTAGTTCTAGCACGTTTACTTCGACGAGGTTCAGAATCTATATTATAAGGATCAACATAAGAGGTGTATCAGCTTGAGGTACACTAGAAGAAGTAAAAGGTTGTGAACCCCAACTATTATCCCCATTATTCCTCAATAAGTAAGGAAATTTATCCTCGTAAAAATCAATATATAATGATTCAATAATCACATTATTATTCAAGTCAAAAAATCTTGAAGCCGTATTATTATCTGCATAACCAATTAAAACACATTCATATGCTCTACTTGTAAGTTTGATTCTTTGAGGATCAGGTTTTCTAACATATGCTAAACAACCCCAAACTCTAAAATAATCAATATTAGGCTTTCCATTTTTCCATAATTTGTATGGAGATGTATCAGAAGATAAATGTGGAATTCTATTTAAAACATGACAAACAGATAAAAGAGCTTCACCCCATAAAGATTTGGGTGCACCTGAACTAATAAGAGAAGCAACTGCCAAATCAGTAAGAGTTCTATTCTTTTTTTCAACTTTTCTATTAGATTCAGGTGAATAAGGTGCGGTAGTCTCATGAATAATTCATAATGATGTATATAATTGTTTGAATTCATTGGAATCATATTCAGTACATCTATCACTACGAAATCTCTTAATATTTCTTTCAAATTGATTTTGCACTTCAGCTACATAAGTTCTAAATATGTCAATTGCTTCATTCTTATGTGCCATAAGATAAACATGAGTATAATTGGAATGATCATCAATAAACCTAATGAATTTTTTTTTTACCATTTCTAGTTAAAGTTCCATCCATCTCACATATATCAGAATGTATCAAGTCTAGAATATTTGTTTCTATAACTATACCTTTATGTGAAGTTTTAATTATCTTAGCTTGACTACAAGTAGTACATTTCTTAAATTCATTTAAGTCAATTTTCGGTATCATACCTAGTTTGCTAATACTATTTACCAATTTCTTATTAACATGACATAGTCTAGAGTGCCATAAATGAACTGAAGACAAGGAGTAAACTGAAGCATTATTCTTATTCATTTCAATACTAAGCTTAAACATCTCATTACAAGCAAATCTCTTTTTCACAAACATGCCATTCTTAGTTATAACATACTGGTCGAATCCGATACTCTGATGAAACCTAGCTTTGTTGAGAAGGTATCCGGAAACCAAATTCTTCCTCGTATCAGGAGTGTACAAGACATCCTTGAGGGTTACAATCCTACCAAAGGTAAACTCCAAGTCCACCTCTCCAGTGCTCAGCACATTGATGCAATGCGAATCACCAAGTTGCACTTTCTGATCTTCAGTGTCCTTATAGGTTTTGAACTACCTGAGCTCATAGCAGACATGCCTAGTAGCGCCCGTATCAGTCCACCACCCGTCGGTTACACTGACCATGTTGATCTCAGTGATCATGGCCACTAAAGACCCTTCGATAGCATTTGCCTGTGGTGCAGGCGCACACGATCGGCAGTTCCTAGCGATATGTCCAAAGTGATGACACTTCCAACACTCGATTGGATCTGCTCCATTGTTATTGGTTTGGGCTTGCTGGTTATTTTTCTTATTTGGATTTCGACGTCCATTCGTACCATTTTGACGGTTGTTCGAATTGAACTTCCGATTAGTAATCTTCTTGAATGGCTTGTTCTTTGGTTTCAGATGGACCTTTGCTTTGTTCTGTTGAATAAACAAAACTCTCTTTCTGGTCTTGTTTCCTGGATTCCTTCTCAACTCTAAGCCTTGTTATCAAATTCTCCATAGCCAGTTCCTTTGATTTGTGTTGCAAGATATTCTTGAAGTCTTTCCAACCAGGTGGTAACTTGTCAATCATCACAACTACTTGAAATTGCTCATCAAGGGGTATATGCTCTGAAATGATCTTATGAACAATGTGTTGTAACTCGTGTGATTGAATAGTTACCAGCTTGTCGTCGACCATAGTGTATTTGAGATAGCGACTGACTGGGAGTTTCTTCGAGCTAGCCTCCTCGGTGTCATATTTCTTTTGCAATGCCTCCCAAATGGACTAGCCATATCGGACTGTAAGTATAGCCATATCGGACTGTAAGTAATAGTCATACAGTTCGTCGGATAGCCCATTCAAGATAAAATTCCTACACTTAAAATCGACATCCTTCCAGTCTGAAATGTTATCTAAGATTTGGTCTTTTTCATGAATATCAACTGGTTCCGGGTTAGGCATAACAGGACAGTCAGTGCTAAGAACATAGGCAACTTTATTCAACGACAGATAGAAAAACATCTTGTTCTTCCATCACTTGAAGTTCAGGCCAGCAAATTTCTCGAGTTTATTGGAATCATACCTGCGGTCAGATACTAGAGCCATTACAAATTACTAATAAAAATAACTTCTTAAAATTGTTTAAAAAATAATTAGTAAACCTGAATACCCCAAATAAACATTCTAAAAGTACCGCACGGTTCTGGAATGGATTGAATTGATCGGCTTTGACTGCATCAGGAAGAAAGTGTGAGAACGGTTCGAGGCGTGGATTCTTTAAGAAGTTATTCGTCCGATTCTGGAGTTGAATCGTTGATCGCCAAACACTCTCCCCAAGATACAACGAGTTTCTGTTTACAGTATTGCCTAATACTCTAGTGGCAACACGTACCAACTTGCAGCCCCCACCCCCCAAAAAAAAAATCGATCAATAACTGAAAGAAGGAAGAAATACTATTTTTCTCTGCATTTCCTTTTTAACAGAAATCCTCTTTTTATAACCAAAGAAGAGAAAAACGTTTCCTTTTTTTGCTATTAAAACCATGATTATTTTCATCATAAAAGATCCTTTACTGGCATAAAAACGTTTCATTGGATTTTTTTTCCTTTACCGGTAAAAAACGGCTAGTAGCTTTTGATGAGAAAAACATTTTTGATCTGTTCAAAATTGCCTAAGGCCCGGCCCGGTCAAAGATATATATATATATATATATATATATATATATATGGAAGATGGGAATTGATTCTCCAATTTCATGTGAGCCCAAAACTTTAACCATTGGGCCACACGACAATGTTGACAATAAACAATAAAATAAGTGTTTTAAATGTATACTAAATTCCAACAATTTGGTAGCATCTTCTTGCTTTCTACATTTAAGTGTAATGGTTCTCAATAAGTATACTGTGTAATGGTTCTGAATAAGTATACTGATGTAAAACTAACCATAAATAGAGAATTTTCAAGAATATTAAAGGATTAATTTTACCAACATGTAGGCCGGATCAAAGTTAGAATTTTAAACAGTTAATCGGTTTGATGGATTTTCAAGAATTGAATTAAGTTTAACAAGCCAAATTAATAATTCAGTCCTAACAATCAATAATTATATTCCTAAGCGTTCTAGCAAGTAAAAAGATGCAATATTGATTTGTACTCTAATCAGCAAATAGAAATGCTCACTCACAATATTTGTGGACGACAGATAAATTAAATGATATAATAGAGATGATAAGGCAGTATAACACAAATATTTGAAAAATGGAAAAAGTATACCAGGATTCGAAGCAACCAGTGTTAGATCTCGGGTTGGCAGCAGCGAAGAACACAACAATCAGCAACAACAATACGAGGGGCATGAACAACAACAACACAGGAGCGGCAGCAACGACAGCAAGGCCGACGACGGCTACTGCTGACTGACGGGCGGCAAATCTGGCGGTGGCTGACGGCGCGTCAGGGAGCGTAGAGCGGCGCGACGACCTGGGGTCGGGTCTGCTGCTGTCGTCGAAGGGAAAGGGAAGCAGCGGGGTTCGAAGGGGCTGAGGTCGAGGGTCTGGCTGGTGCTCGATTAGGTGATGGCGGCTCGACTGGCTGAGCGAGGAGTTAGGGTGGCGGATCTGGGTGAGGACGGATCTTTGACGGTGGGTGGCTTGACGGGAGATCGTGGGGTGTTGGATGGGTGGCAAGGTCTGGTTGCGGGATGGCGGTGATGGTCCAAGACGGTGAGGAGGGTTGGGTTTGGTCGGGAGTTGGAGGAAGAAGAAAAGGGATTAGGGTTTTGGATTTGGGGATTAGGATTTTGATTTAATTGATTTGGGAATTAGGGGTAGTTTTAGAGTTTATCACAGATCCTAAAATTGGATCTCAATTGTATCACACAGAAGAGAGATGAAAAGCAAATCTTCAACACAATAAATTTTTTAAATCAATAATGGCATAACTTCTCATTAATCTCAAGTCCTATATATAAGCTCAAAACAAATCTTAATTCAAATATCAAAATATTCTAAAATCTCAGAAATATTCTAATGCATAAAAGAAAGATTACATATGACTATAATTGCCAAAAACAATTATGGTACTGAAATAAAATACTAAACTAAACAGAATTGATGTCCTCATCATATACATATGTAGCATGGATTATTAATGTAAGACTACATGAGAAGAAAATTTACTGTTAAAACTACAAATAATTTCCTGAACTAAGTTTTTCTCGAATGTCCACTCTAGTTATGGAATTATACTTAAAATTGATCCTTGAAGAGCTTGTCCATAAGATATGAGCAACAAGTTCTAACCTGGTTTGTAACTAACTTGAAGGTCTTGGTAATGTTATGTTGTTAGTGGTTGTGGCTGTTGTATCGTCATCCAAATCTTCATTATTTCCTCCTCTTCCTCATCATCACATCTTAACCTTTTCTTAATCAAGATATCTTTAGTTAAAATATAGGTTTGCAAATTCACCACTGGAACATAACTATTTGTGTATTTTAATTTTTCATGCTTGCTTGTTCTATATATTTACTTACTCAGATCTAAAACATGCACCCAAATTAGTGGGAAGGTGTTGGTTTGGATGTTCCCAACTTGCTTAACATTCTTGGTCTTGATGGTGAAGTGATAAGGAACTTAGAATTTTAGATTTTAACTTCAGCCATTGAATTTATGGGATAGGGTAGCATAAGTAGTCTTAATAATTTTTGCTATGTTTGTAAAAACTTGTGGGGAAGTTAGTAGAACTGTTTTAGTTTACCACACTGTCAAAATGAATTTCAAAATAACATAAATAAGATAAAAGTTTCTAGGTTATTGCTAGGACATGCATGTTGGGTTTGTCTTGCATACTAGGTTTGATGTGAAGAGAAGATGGTGAAGCCAGAAGCGGTTCAAAGCGGATATTGGAGATGAAGAGATGTTGTTTCTGGCTGAGAAGGGGGTTGACAGTCGACTGCTAATTTAGTAGTTGACTGCAACTATGCAGAGTGAGCTTGACTTCAGGAAGCAGTCAAGCAGTTGAGTCGACTGGAGCAGTCAACCAACAACGGCGCAACATTAGTTTTGTGCTGGTTCTGGGTGCATCTGTTTGAGCCCAGTTTATTTCCCAAGTTAGATCGTACGACTCCTTTCATGTGACTTTCTCTTCATGGTATATCGGACGGTGATTGTATCTGTTGGAATTGAGTATACATTCAAAACACTCATCTTGTTGACAATACTGTCTCATGGCCCAACGGTTAAAGTTTTGAGTTCACAAGAGGTTGGGGGTTCAATTCCTACATTCCACATGATATATATATATATATATATATATATATATATATATATATATATATATATATATATATATATATATATATGACCGGGCCGGGCCTTAGGGCCTTAGGGGTCTTGGGGTCTATTGAAAAAAAAAACAGAAGATTTTTTTTTTCTTTTTGAACTGTCAAAATTGAAAACGTTTTTTCTATTAATAATATAACTGTTTCAAACTTAAAGAGACTTTATGTTATAGCAGTTTCAAAAATTAAATGATATTCATTATATAGCCGTTTTTTGATTAATGCATACAGATTAATAGCTTCCTGGTTACAAGCTATAAGAAGAGATCATCTTTGGGAAGAAAAATAGAAGAAGAAAAAAAATCTATCATTCAATCTATTCTAAAAATCTATTTTCTGCGGTTTTTGTTTGTCTTGCTAATTGCTGGTGCAAGTTGGTACGTGCTGCGATTGGAGTCTTGGCAGCACTGTAAATCAGAAGCTCGTTGTATCCCGAGAGAAGTGTTTGGTGATCAACGATTCATCTCCAGAATCAGGCAAATAGTTTCTTAAAGAAAGTGCAACCCACGCCTCGAGCCACTTCTCAATTTCTTCCTGTTGCAGATCAATTCCAAAAAGTTCACTTGGTACACTCGGGTCCAATTTCTCTAACAATTTTAAGAAACTTTATTCATGATCTGTAATGGCTTTAGTTTCTGACCGCAAGTATGAAACCAACAAACCAGAAAAATTTGCTGGCCTGAACTTCAAGCGATGGAAGACAAAATGTTTTTCTATCTGTCGCTGAAGGAAGTTGCCCATGTTCTTATCCAAGACTGCCCTGTAATGCCTAACCCAGAACCTGTTGATGACCATGATAATGAACAAATCTTAGATGACAGCAGAATGGAAGGATGCCGATTTTAAATGTAGAAACTTCATCTTGAATGGGCTATCCGACGAACTGTATGACTATTACTTACAGTCCGATCCGGCTAGGTCTGTTTGGGAAGCCCTACAGAAGAAATATGACACCGAAGAGGCTGGCTCGAAGAAATTCGCAGTCAATCGTTATCTCAAATACACCATGGCCGACGACAAGCTGGTAACTATTCAATCACACGAGTTACAACATATTGCTCATGAGATCATTTTAGAGGGAATACCCCTCAATGAGCAATTTCAAGTAGCTGTGATGATTGACAAGTTACCACATGGTTGGAAAGACTACAAGAATATCCTGCGACAAATCAAAGGAACTGACTATGGAGAATTTGATAACTAAGCTTAGAGTTGAGGAGGAATCCAGAAAATAAGACCAGAAAGAAGAAGTCCTGCTTGTTCAACAGAACAAAGCGAAGGTCTATTTGAAACCAAAGAACAAACCGTTCAAGAAGAATGCTAGTCGGAAGTTCAATTCGAACTTTCGTCAGAATGGTCAGAATGGACATCAGAATCCGAATAAGACAAATAACCAGCAAGCCCAAACCAACAACAATGGAACAGATCCTATCGAGTGTTGGAAGTGTCATTGCTTTGGACATATCGCTAGGAACTGCCGATCGCGTACGCCTGCACCATAGGCAAATGCTATCGAAGGGCCTTTAGTGGCTATGATCACTGAGATCAACATGGTCAGTGTAACCGATGGGTGGTGGGCTGATACGGGCGCTACTAGGCATGTTTGGTATGAGCACAGCTGGTTCAAAACTTATAAGGAGACCGAAGGTCAGAAAATGCAACTTGGTGATTCACACTGTATTAATGTGATGGGCACTGGAGAGGTGGACTTGGAGTTCACCTCTGGCAGGACTGTTACCCTCACGGAAGTCTTGCACACTCCTGATATGAGGAAGAACTTGATTTCTGGATATCTACTCAACAAGGCTGGTTTTCATCAGAGCATCGGATCCGACCAGTATGTTATAACTAAAAATGGGATTTTTGTGGGAAAGGGATTTGCTTGTAATGGGTTGTTTAAACTCAGTATTGAAATGAATAAGAATAATGCTTCTGTTTACTCTTTGTTTTCTTTTAATTTATGATACTTTAGACTATGTCATGTTAACAAGAAATTGGTAAATAATATGAGCAAACTTGGCATGATACCAAAAGTTAACTTAAATGAATTTGAGAAATGCACCTCGTGTAGTCAAGCTAAGATAATTAAAACTTCACATAAAAGTGTAGCTAGAGAAACAAAAATTTTAGACTTGATACATTCTGATATATGTGAGATGGATGGAACCTTAACTAGAAATGGTAAAAGATATTTCATTACGTTTATTAATGATCATTCAAATTATACTCATGTTTATCTTATGACACATAAGAGTGAAGCAATTGACATGTTTAGAACTTATGTAACTGAAGTGCAAAATCAATTTGAAAGAAATATTAAGAGATTTCGTGGTTATAGAGGTACAAAATATGATTCCAATGAATTTAAACAATTATATGCATCATATGGAATTATTCACGAGACTACTACACCTTATTCACCTGAATCTAATGGAAAAGTTGAAAGAAAGAATAGGAATCTTACTGAATTGGTAGTTGCTTCGCTTGTTAGTTCTGGAGCACCCAAATCTTTATGGGATGAAGCTATCTTATCTGTATGTCATGTTTTAAATAGAATTCTGCATCTATCTTCTGATACTTCACCATACGAATTATGAAGAAGTAGAAAGCCTAATATTGATTATTTTAGAGTTTGGGGTTGTTTAGCATATGTCAGAAAACCTGACCCTAAAAGAATCAAACTTGCAAGTAAAGCATATGAATGTGTTTTTATTGGTTATGCAGATAACTGTAAGGCTTCTAGATTTTTTGACTTAAATAATAATGTGATTATTGAATCTTTAGATGTTGATTTTTATGAGGATAAATTTCCTTATTTATTGAGGAACAGTGGGGGTAGTAGTGGGGGTTCACAACCCTCAACTTCCTCTGGCATTCCTCAAACTAGTACAAATACTAATGTTGATTTAGATTCTGAGCCACGTAGAAGCAAACGTGCTAGAACTACTAAAGAATTTGGTGATGACTACGTTGTAAATGCTTTAGAATCTGATCCTAGTTCTATCAATGAGGCTTTAACCTCACCTGATGCCGATTTGTGGCATGAAGCCATAAATGACGAAATGGATTCACTAACCTCTAATGATACTTGGGAGTTAGTGGACTTACCTCGCGGTAGTCGTACTATAGGATGCAAATGGATTATTAAGAGAAAGCTAAAACTAGATGGTACAATTGAAAAATTTAAAGCTAGACTAGTAGCTAAAGGATATGTACAAAAGGAAAATATAGATTTCTTTATCACTTACTCTTCTGTGACCCGTGTGACTACCATTAGAGTTTTATTAGCCATTTCTGCTGTGCATAACTTGTTGATCCACCAGATGGATGTTAAAACAGCTTTTCTTAATGGAGAACTTGAAGAGGAACTTTATATGGATCAGCCTGAAGGTTTTGTGATTCCAGGGTAGGAACACAAAGTCTGCAAGCTGAATAAGACTTTATACGGTCTTAAGCAAGCTCCTAAACAGTGGCACGACAGAATTGATCAATTATTACTTTCAAATAGTTTTTCTATTAATAATGTTGATAAATGCCTTTATTATAAAGCATCCAGTGATAGTTGCATCATGCTTTGTCTATATGTAGATGATTTACTCATTTGTGGTTCTTCACTTGAATTGATTTCAGAGACTAAAAAAACTATGCTTAGTCAAAATTTTGATATGAAGGACCTAGGTGAGGCCAATGTTATTTTAGGCATGAAAATCACACGTTCTGAGACTGGTATTACTCTTGATCAATCTCATTACATTGAGAAGATCTTGAAGAAATACAATTACTTTGACCGTCGATCTGCATGTACACTTAGTGACCCTCATGTGAAACTCTTGAAAAATTCTGGTGTTGTAGTTAAACAAAAAGAATATGCGAGTATTATTGGTAGCCTTCGCTACGCTACTGACTGCACTAGACTTGACATTGCATATGCTGTAGGTGTATTATGTAGATTTACGAGTTGTCCTAGTTCTGAGCATTGGAATCTATTGACAGAGTCACGAGGTACTTGAAAAAGACCATGAACTTAGGACTATATTATGAGAGGTTTCCCGCTGTCCTTGAGGGATTCAGCGATGCAAATTGGAATTCATTTTTAGATGATTCCAAGGCCACAAGTGGATACGTTTTTAGTATCGCTGGTGATGTTGTTTCTTAGAGGTCCAAAAAACAGACTATTTTAACTTACTCTACTATGGAGTCTGAGTTATTTCCTTTAGCTGCGGCTAGTGAGGAGGCAAGCTGGTTGAGGAACCTCTTGTCTTACATTCCTTCATGGAATAGGCCTATACCTCCGATCTTAATCCACTCAGATAGTACTGCTGCCATAGCTGAAGTACAAAATGCTTACTATAACGGTAAGAGATTAGCGATTCATCGCAAGCTCAATATGGTGAGAAGGCTCCTCACGTCTGGTGCTGTTACTGTGGATTTTGTCAGATCAGAAAGTAATCTTGCAGATTTTTTGATGAAAGGATTGTCTCGAGACAATGTTTGGAATACATCGATAAGGATGGGACTGAAGCCCATTTAGGATCACAATTGGTGGGAACCCTACCTATACAACTGGAGATACCAAGACATAGGTTCAATGGGAAAAACAAGCCATACTGTGATTGAAATCATGCAACCTAGGAGTTTACCACTCCTTAGTCCATCCTGATATGTATGTGCATGATATATTGTAGCGTTAGTAAGGATGAGCTTGGCTCTTAATGAGCTCTATATCTCTGAATGAGAGGAGTGCCGAGCTACAAGAGCACTCTTGATAGACTCACCGGGGTGTTTGTGAAGTGTGGCCGCTTCTATGAGAATGAGGCTGATTCTCTAAAAACATTCACCTATACTGGGATAAGCACAAGCCCGGAATGTGCTTGCATTTAGAACTTGCACCTGGTAGAATCACGTGTGGTTTTCCTTCACTATGTAAAAACGGGTAATGAGTTCAAGACTTAAGATCACTCATTATTCTTGCATTTTGGGGATTGTCCACTATGTAAGCTTCAAGTCTTCAGACACTTTACTTATGCATGGTTCTATAATTTTGAAAAAAAAACGCTTCTTTTAAAATTAGTGTTTTAAATATATAAGTGAGGGATTGTTGGAATTGAGTATACATTCAAAACACTCATCTTGTTGACAATACTGTCTCATGGCCCAACGGTTAAAGTTTTGAGTTCACAAGAGGTTGGGGGTTCAATTCCTACATTCCACATGATATATATATATATATATATATATATATATATATATATATATATATATATATATGACCGGGCCGGGCCTTAGGGGTCTTGGGGTCTATTGAAAAAAAAAACAGAACATTTTTTAATTTTTTTGAACTGTCAAAATTGAAAACGTTTTTTCTATTAATAATATAACTGTTTCAAACTTAAAGAGACTTTATGTTATAGCAGTTTCAAAAATTAAATGATATTCATTATATAGCCGTTTTTTGATTAATGCATACAGATTAATGCATACAGATTAATAGCTTCCTGGTTACAAGCTATAAGAAGAGAAGAAAAATGGAAGAAGTAAAAAAATTTTATCATTCAATCTATTCTCAAAATCTATTTTCTGCGGTTTTTGTTTGTCTTGCTAATTGCTGGTACAAGTTGGTACGTGCTGCGATTGGAGTCTTGGCAGCACTGTAAATCAGAAGCTCGTTGTATCCTGGGAGAAGTGTTTGGTGATCAATGATTAATCTCCAGAATCGGCCAAATAGTTTCTTAAAGAAAGTGCAACCCACGCCTCGAGCCACTTCTCAATTTCTTCATGTTGCAGATCAATTCCAAAAAGTTCACTTGGTACACTCAGGTCCAATTTCTCTAACAATATCAAGACTATAACCTAGGGTTTCTCTAGATCTCTATATAATATTGTAATGACCTCCATTGAGAGGTGTGCCAAAAATATTGGGTACTTCATCTGAGAGTTTTCCATTCTAAACTGTAGAGTATCTTCTAGTGAGGCTTGAGAGATAGGTTCTTGGTGAGAGTGATTGTAACTCTTGTATTTTCTCTAGTTGAATAATATCTTGGTTATTTCTCTTTCGGATTAGGTTCATCTGAACCGGGACAAAGTTGTGTGTTTTGTGTGTTTGGTTTGGTCTACTTGCTTGGTTGATTCGTTGTGATCAGTTATCGCTTTTCTACAATCCCTCCCCACTGCGCTTATTTTCGTAAGAATTCGTGGTTGTGATGTTCCTTTTAGTCCCCACTCCCCAAGAAATCAATACCTACTTTCAAGATGAATTGTTGCACTGTTTTCTCTTGTTGGTCTTATCTTCACTGAAAGTTCGAATTGTTAACTCATAATTCAAGCAATGTTTGACATGATGAAACTGTATCAGCTGGATTTGCTTGGACTTTATCAATTTGATTTAGTAAAGAGGTAAAATTTTGGTTCGGGCCAAACTAGAATGTATTGACTAAGGCTAGGCATGTTTAACTGTATCTGATGGATTGGATTGGCCATATGGTTTGGTTATGGGGTTAACACTAACCAAATGAAACAAGTTTAATCAATTTAACCATAATATGAAACCCGAGATTTGCAAATAATAACAAGAACAATCTGTAGAGTGTAGAACCTATTTTCAAGTACATTTTCCATATTTTTTAGTGTTTATAACTCTTATTATTATACAATATGGATCTTCTCCGATTGTGTATTGGGTAGGAGTATTATCACTCTTCTACAGACACTACGTCTCTTATTTATTTATGTACTAAAAAAATTATATTATTGGATGTTATTTGGGTCAACTTTATGCATAAATGTGATACGTAGCTTTACAGCCTTGTCTCTTGTCCTATTTTTTCACAAATTTGTCATGTCTCATATTCATACCCATATATCCATGCTTCCTAGTGTCATTGCTTTGATCTCTGTTGTTGTCTTGTCCATTGGAAAGATGTTTACTTTGATCCTCATTGTGTTTCTCTTAGATATAATAGTTAATTTAGTATCATTATGTTTTCATACTATTTGTTGTTCCATTGAATATTCTTCACAAGTGTCCTACCCCTGGAGACTTTTTAGGTCCACTGTTACCTGTGTTATGATATAGTGTCTGTTTAACTTTGATAAGCTTTCATGTGGTGGGAACAGTGATTGGGAAAATCCCTGGAGATTTAAGGAGACATGATAGCAACAAATTTTTTAGGGGGAATCATTACTTAATAAGGTAATCCCATAAGAAATCCTTGAAGGTTTTACCCTCTCAAATTTCCAAATGATAAATGTGGATCGAGTTAACTTCATATCTGATTTTTTAAATTTTATATTCTTCACTGTAGTATCACTTTGCACTTAAATTTTTGTCACCTTCTTACTTATTGTTGGGTTTATGTCTTGCATACTATGTTGGATACGAAGACGATAAGACGATGGAGGGATCGAGACGATTGGAGACGGAATGGAAGCGAGAAGGAAACAGTCAGCAGCAGCAGCAGCAGTAGCAGGTTGCGGTCGACCGACAATGGGGTGCGGTCGACCGTCCCCTGTACAGGGTCTCCCCGCAAGGAGGACAATCGACCGATCTTGTTGGGCGGTTGACCGTTCGTGGCACTAATGAGTTTTGGGCTCGGATCTGGCTAATTCGTGAGAAGCTCAACTTGCTCTTTAAGTTGGATCCTGTGGCTCTTATTGTAAGGTTATCTCTTCAGTAACATCCAACGACTATTCTAACTAGATATCAAACTAGAGTTTCTCTAGATCTCTATATGTTGTTGTTATTGACCTCCATTGAGAACCAAAAGAGAGTACTTCATTGAAAAATAGATTAAGTGATTCTCTAATTGTAAACAACTAGTACTTGCTGGTGATGCTTGAGAGAGGGTCGTGGTGAGAATAATATTCTTGTATCTTCTTTAGTTGAATAACATCTCGGATATCTTCTTCCCCGGATTAAGGCGAAAGCCCCAATTAGGCAAAATTTAAAAAAATGTCACAATAGTTTGGCGCTGTTTAAAAAAACGTCACAAAACTTTGACTTTTTAAAAAAACCGCACAATGTTTAACTTTCAACTCACGGAGTTATCCAACCGTTAACTGGGATAATAGTTATGTGATTTTTTTAAAAACAAATAGGAACTTTTGTGATGTTTTTTTAAACAGAATAATAGTTTTGTGTTGTTTTTTTAAACAAAACAATAGTTTTGTGATGTTTTTTTAAACATTACGTATAACCCAGTTAACGGTTGGATAACTCCGTGAGTTGAAAGTTAAACATTGTGCGGTTTTTTTAAAAAGTCAAAGTTTTGTGACGTTTTTTTAAACAGCACCAAACTATTGTGACGTTTTTTTAAATTTAGCCCCCCAATTATTACAAACTTGTTTGTGCTTTGGTGTGTTTGGTATAATCTCATATATGCTTGGTAGTTTGTGTTGATTGCATTGAATAACTCAACAAGATCCTCGAGAAATCCTAACAATTGGTATCAGAGCTTCTGGTTAAACGGTTTTTTCGAATTTCTTGGAGAAGATGGCAGATCAGATCACAAAGATCAAGCAGTTTAAAGGTAAGATCAACTTTGATCTTTTGAAGGAGGACATGCATGAAGCATCGATTACACAGGACTTGGATCTAGTTCTAGAAGGAGAAGAAGGGAGACCAATTGGCACAAAGCAGGAGAATTATGAAGAAATTTATTCAGAAGCCTTGAGTTTAATCCGTATGTCATCGACGAGCGAAGTCGGGTATAGGAGAAGCGCGGCGAGTCTTTGGGCAAGGTTCAGAAATGACAACTCAAGGTTGTCATTACAAGGTCGGATGCACTAGAAAGGAAAGTTGTGTAATTTCTCAATGAAGGAAAGTACCGTTCTTCTAGATAATATGGAGTTATCTGAACTGAGGGCGTTCAATGCAGGTGATCTAAAAGTTTCCAACTCAATATATTCACCATCAAATTCATCCGACATGATAACCGTGCTAAACGAGAAATCTACCAAGGAGAAGTTTTCTTTAGCCGGTATGATCGAGGGGTTAGAGGAGGATGCACTTAAGAAGGAGATTCAGAAATCGGCGTCAACTTCTGTGAGTCACTTGGAGGTGGATTGTACTTCGAATGGAAGGGAAAGTATATGCAGGAGTAAGGTCTGTGACCACCAGTGCAAAGGGATTGAGCATTATATAAGAGACTGTTGCAAGCGGTTGAGTAAGAGGGGCGCCAAATTCAGTGCCGCTGAATCAGGTGATGGCTTAAATAGTGTTTTTGTTTCAAGTTCTTTAGATGTGAAATCCGGTTGTTCTTTTTGATTCGATTAGTTCTTCTCAAGTTTTTCTCCGAGAGGAAGATGGTTTCTACTTAGAAGTTTGCATCATATCGTTGTGTGAGAATGAATGTTGATAAAATTTGTGAAGTAATGATTTCTACTTACAAGTTTGTCTCATGTCGTTGTGTGAGAACAAAGATTGACAAGACTTGTGAAGTAAGGGGTGAGAAAACAAATGAGTCAAAAATGATAGACAGAATGGGACACACACTAGAGGAGGGCATGTATATTCCTTTGATGAAGCAGAGCCTTATATCCATGAGAACTTTTGAAACTATGGACTGCAGGTACACAGATCCAGGTGGAGTTCATTCAGTTTAGGAAAGTTATCGTAAGGTGATGAAGGGTGAGAGGGGGATTGAGCAGGGTCAGCTCAACCTCTACCAGCTTTGGAGGAACAGGAAAACATGCGCAAGTGTTTCGAAGCCCAATGTTCCTAAATCATTATCTAGTTTGTCGTCACTAGAATCATCCGAGCAAGATTGCAACGTTCAAATATCGTCGGAAGGTGGAGAGAGCCTTGATGTAGGTGGAGTTCGTGTGGAGGGTGGTACCTCCATGATGACTTCTACTGGGGTGTGCACTTGAGGGGGGCATACGGTGTGAGAAAAGCAGGTGGAGATAGATTCAACTAACAGAGGAAGTCATCGAAACGAGTTGTTTGCAAGAAGAGAAGAAGAAGAGTCTAGAAGATTTTAAATCACAGTGTGAATTCATGAGTATGCAATCCAAGGTGGAGTTATTGGGTTTATGTCTTGCATACTATGTTGAATACGAAGACGATGGGATGATAGAAGGATTGAAGACGGAGTGGAAGCGAGAAGGAAACAATCAACAGCAGTGGCAGTAGCAGGTTGCGGTCGACCAACCATGGAGTGCGGTCGACCGTCCCCTGTACAGGGCCTTCTCGCAAGGAGGACAGTCAACTGGTCTTGTTGGACGGTCGACCGTTCGTGGTGCTGACGAGTTTTGGGCTCAGATCTGGCTGATTCGTGAGAAACTCAACTTACTCTTCCAGTTAGATCGTGTGGCTCTTATCGTAGGGTTATCTCTTCAGTAACATCCAATGGCTATTGTAACAAGATATCAAACTAGGGTTTCTCTAGATCTCTATGTATTGTTGTTATTGGCCTCCACTGAGAGCCAAGAGAGAGAGAGTAGTTCATTGAAAGAGAGATTGAGTGACTAATTGTAAACAAGTAGTACTTGCTGGTGAGGCTTGAGAGAGAGTCGTGATGAGAATTGTAATATTCTTATATCTTCTCTAGATGAATAACATCCCGGGTTTCTTCTTCCCCGGATTAAGGTGAAAGCCCCAACCGGGACAAACTTCTGTGTGCTTTGATGTGTTTGGTATGATCTCATATGTGCTTGGTAGTTTGTGTTGATTGCAACGAATAACTCAACAAGATCCTCAGGAAATCCCGACACTTATATCATCATTGCAACGAGTTGATGGATTCCATATGCATAAAGTATTATGGTTATCTTTAGAAAAGAATTTTGTTGTAGTTAACTATCCAATAAATCTAGTATTGTTGTCACTATGTTTATTATCTGATGTAAATTTGTTTCTATATTGATAAGATAACATAGTTGCCTGATCCCTAGATTTGTTAAGGTCTACTTGCAACTCTGTTGCATCTGTGCATTTTATTAGATAAGAGGTTTGTGAATCATGCACCATTCCCATTATATGTGTGAAGCCAACCTCTTCAGTACCCCATACTGAAAATTTGTGAACCTCACTAAATACCCTATCTTTAAATAGTATTGACCAATTCCATATGTTATTTGGAATTGGTGAGTGTAAATAGCTCTAGTTTCTAGTTATTCCTTGATATCAATTTCTGACTGGATTCCCTTCTTTATATTTTTCTTCTAGTGCTTCTTTTTCTTAATCAGGCCATGAGGTCAAATAGCTTTAGTTTCTAGTTATTTGGAATTGGTGAGTGTAAATAGCTCTAGTTTCTAGTTATTCCTTGATATCAATTTCTGACTGGATTCCCTTCTTTATATTTTTCTTCTAGTGCTTCTTTTTCTTAATCAGGCCATGAGGTCAAATAGCTCTAGTTTCTAGTTATTTGGAATTGGTGAGTGTAAATAGCTCTAGTTTCTAGTTATTCCTTGATATCAATTTCTGACTGGATTCCTTTTTTTTTTTTTTTTTTCTTCTAGTGCTTCTTTTTCTTAATCAGGTCATGAGGTCAAATACCAATTGATAAGCGTTGATCTTTAACATGATTCTAGGCCTTCTCTCCTCTTAAATTGCATTAATGTTCCATGCATGAACACATTCATTGCTTTTTTCATTTTATAATTATCTTCTTTTTTCTCAGATAACTTGCTCTTGACAGCAGACCAGAAGACAGTGAAACTTGTAGACCTTGGCTTGGCCAGAGAGGAGACCTTGACAGAGATGATGACTCCCGAAACTGGGACATACCGATGGATGGCCCCTGAGGTAAGTCCAGTTTATATTATAGATTGAGGCTCCATTGGGTATTGTTGTGAGCAAAAAGTGTTGTGCCTAGAATGTATCGTGGCTTTGAGAAAATTGTGAAGAAAAATATACTTAGAGATTTCTGTGAAAAACAGCTAAAGAACTATTGAAGTGTGCGGGGAAAGAGCCCCTCCTTCTTGGAAAATGCTTTGAGCCCAATCACTTATAGGTAGTTTTGGTTCATTGCAACTAGGTCATTTTGCAACTTGAATCCTGCAATTGGACCAGTTATAGTTGTTTATTCCAAGGACTTGCATCCATATCTGGATGAAAGAGCTTTAGTTACAAGCGCCACCACCCCTTAGTTGCCAAAATGTATGATTAGAGTTGAAAAAGTGATATAGAGCTCTACAAAAGTAATGCGAAACGTTGACTTAGGGAAACATTTTGTTCTCCCTCAGTGATTTGTGCCCGTCTTTGTTTATATGAGATACTATTATCACTTTCCTTGCAGTTGTACAGCACTGTGACACTGAGGCATGGGGAGAAGAAACATTACAACCACAAAGTTGATGTCTACAGCTTTGCAATAGTACTGTGGGAGCTCTTACACAACAAACTTCCATTCGAAGGCATGTCGAACTTGCAAGCGGCGTATGCAGCTGCTTTTAAAGTAATAAAATCCTTACCTCCTTTTCTTTTGCATATTTTGTCTTAATGGACCTGTATTCAGAAGGTTGTTTGGTTACTTTTAGTCTCAACTTCAGTTCAGATATGTGGGCATTCAACAACATACCAACATTTGATCGGTTGGGGGACAAATCATATGGAATAGCAGAGGGAAAATTGGATCTGTGCCCTTTCCGTAATCTTCAAAGATCATCAGGGGGGCAAGAGATCTAATGGCTTCCTTGTTATTCCATATTATGTCATCTGTGCCCCTTTGCTGTGCCATAAATTTCTTTATGTAATTGCAGTAGTAGTAGTAGCCAACCAAACAACCTATCTTTTTAAATTATCAAATATCTTACAGTTTTCATTTTGCTCAAAATACAGAATGCAAGGCCTAGTGCCAGACGATCTTCCGGAAGAGATGGTGCTGCTTTTAACTTCATGCTGGAAAGAAGATCCAAACTCCCGGCCCAACTTCACCCAGATCGTGCAAATACTCGTCCAGTACTTGTCCACCTTCTCGCCTCCAGAGCCTGTAGTGCCTACACGCGTTTTCAGCTCCGAGAATGCCGTCTTACCACCCGAATCACCTGGGACCAGTTCGTTGATGGCTGTTCGAGATGACTTGGGTGACACCCCAAAATCCCAGATGGAGAACAAATCCAAGGGTTTCTTCTCCTGTTTCAACCAGTGCTACTGATGGGGAAACTCTAAATGAATCTTTGTAACTAGTTGCCAACTGTCTATATACTCAATAGAGGTTTACTTGCGAGCTTTTGCTGGACAGGGTTCAATATTATGTGGCCTTTATAGATAGCAACACGATACTGAGAAGGCAAGGAATTGTTCAATGTCTGTAAAGTTCTGAGAGTAGGTACTGAGAAAATCTATTTCGACCCCAATATTAGCTGTTGTTACTAATACTATTAAAAGGAATGGGGTATCTAAAATATCGTCTTTCATGGTGTCAGATTTGCTGGTGGTTGATTGATCGAGGAAAATAGGTAATCGCTTTGGCTTTTCATCCCTCGCACTTGACTGCTGTTAGGGTGAGTGAAAGGACCAAATTTTTTCTGTGATTCATTCCCCCGTGTATAGGGTTGGTTTGGTTTGGTTTGTTTCGCCCACACTTGAAGTGTGAGAAGTGGAAGACCGGGATGATTGTCCTATTTTCCTCCATGAACTGCATGGTGATTTTCTTCGATTACCCTTGGGTTCTTTGTGATAGCAGTGAAGGAGCTAGTAGCTAGCCTATATGTATGCGATGCAAGTCTTCTGTACTAGCCTTTTCGACGTAGTGTGGTTCAAATCCGTGCTGGTATTTTGAGCTTGGCATGGCTGTGTTTTTTTTAAAAGTTACTTCTCAAGGCGCTCACTTTTGAGTTAATGGAAACATTATATTATATTATATCTTAAGCTAAAAGGCCTATCTCCTATCTCCTTCTTTCTCCATTTTGAAATGGAGAAAGGAGAGCAAAGTAGGAAATCACACATACCTTAACATGTGCACACCATATTTTTTCATGTAACAAAATAAAATACAAAAACAAATATAAAAAAAAAAAAAAAAATCCTTCCTCTCCCAACTCCCCTTCCTCAAAATCCCGCTAACTCTCCTCCCTCCCAAATCTCAGCAGTCGTCGTTCGCCAACCCGCCCAAATCCTCGCCGTCGACGCTTGCTGACCTGCCATGCGTGATGACACCGCCGGTAAGAATTCTCCTATGAATTAGGGTTTTTGAATTCCTAATTTGTTTTGTAATATTGTATTCAATGAAACCCTAATGTATCACCCGCTTTTACTCTTGATTTCTAATTAGGGCGTTTCAATTCTTGAAATTTCAAAATACAAACCCTAATTATGAATTCAAAAATAAAGATTGGTTATTTTTCAGACCAAACCCTTACTAATGTTCTGTTCTTGATTCTTTGTTTCTTCAAATCCAAATAAATTAGATTTTAGAGGCTATGGTAGAAATTGGGATTTTGGAAGGCGAAGAGATGAAGGAAAGAATAAACTGTGAGAAAGTAAGAGGTGATGTAAGTGATTATATGTTTGTTTTTGTTTATTCACTGATTTACACTACTCTCTTCAATGTGTACTCCCGGAGATTACGGAGATGACAATTAGGCATGTATGCCATGCGTTCGCTGCAATTGACCCAGATGTAGGTGACCTGAAGATAAAACTTTTATTCTTCAATTTGATGGTAATTGTGTTCACTACATCTTATAATTATTTCTCATGAAAAATTACTTTTGTTAAGTTCTTGAGCTTTTCATTTATTTTTAACAATCTCTCATAATTATTTTAGCAATCTTTCTTCAATTAGAATTGTTGTTTCAGTTTTTATATCCTTTTTTGGGTAATATTTAATTTGTTTGTGTTTGAGTATTTTTATGTTTTTTTATGATAATATGGTCAAGTTTTGAGATTCAGGATTAGATGCAAATCTAATAATGTAAGGTTTCAGATTAGAAGCAAGGGGATCGTCAAGTGTGAAATTGGAACGAATTGACTTGCATATGTGGGCTTTTTCTTCTAATTGATATCTGTTTTCATTTGAACTTTTGCATTTTAAGTAATATTATCATTAAATTTTCAATTACAAAGAATGATGGATTGTAGATGATAAGCATTAAAGTTGAATAGTTTGGTCCATTTTATCATTATTGTATTTTATTATTTTTATTTTCTTAGGGTACAAGTGAACAAATGAGTGAATATATAAGAAAGCTAAGGACTTCTATCAAATGGTTGATGAAATGAGAAGATGAAAATTTGATGAAGCAAGAGAAGCTTCAGAATATGTTGGAATCAGAAGGGAAACAACATGCAGAAAGTGGTATCTTTTCTACAATTTTTTTTTTTGTTTGAAAATTTTTGGTGAATTATAGTACTGTATGTGTGTTTTATAGTTTGATCATTTTATAGAGATACAACTAAGGAGTAATATAGAAAAGTTGGAGGCAAATATTGAGGAACTTCGCAGATAATGAGTATTTGCAAGCAAGATTTAGAATGGAGGAATCTAATACAATTGTAAGTCTCTTTCTTAGTATCTCTAAATTTTGGTAATTATTCGACTATTTTTTTTTATTTTCTTTTAATTAAATAGATATATAGAATGCTGTTGGTTGGTTTGAAAATGTGAATTAGTTAATTTGTAGATTTGTCATCTTTTCATTATATTGTGATTGAAATAACTAAGAGGTATTTCTAAATTTTTAAGTAATATATAATTTTGTGAGTCTTCCAAAATTATTTTAGTCTGTGAAATTTGCACAGGGTGACACTAGTATAACAATATGCTAACAGATAGAGAGGTTAAAGAGAAACCCAAGCCTACAAGAACAGCCTTAGTTTATCCTTTTAGGCTGGACTTTTAACCCATGAGCCTTGGCCCATAATTTTTTTCCCCTAAGAAAATTGTTGAAATCTTATTATAATGATTATTATTTTTGAACAGTAATTTCGTAATTTAGCTTAGGTGTAACCAAGAAGTAGTTACATTAGAATATACTAGTATAATGCACGTGCGATGCATGTCTATTAAAAAAATTTAGTCATTAAATTAAATGAATTTGTATATTTTGATTTGACGTGCATGACACGGAGATGTTTAGTGGATGTAGTTTGCATGTACATTATACGGGTTTACTCAGTTACAAAATTAGGGTTTGTTTGTTTACAATCCCAACTCTCCCATTAAAATAGTAGAGATGTTGTTTACTATTTATTTGGGCATAAGTTAACAATCTCGTCTGATTTTCAACATGGGCCTTTGTCCCGACGACCATCATATACCAAAGAGGGGGGAATTTCGTGGTTGGTGGGAGTAACGGATCCGAGGATACTTCCGTGGGTGGAAGTCCACCGAATGTGGTGGAGAGTGACATTTTGAAGAGATGCAAGAAGGAGTTAGTGTTTGGTCTCCTAAGAAAGGGGATGTTGAGACAACACCTACGGCGAGGTCTCTCTCCCGCCTCGGGTCTCATGAATTGTCGGAGAGCGGGCAAAGTCACGGGCAAAGTCACGACCCATTCTTATTGTAAATGGCTTATTGCGAGTGAAAAATTGGACTTGTTAGCACTTGTTTAAATCACACATATGTACATTTATAATATGCTATCCAAGATGGAGATTGTTTGGTTTTTTTCATGCATACTAAGTTTAATAAGAAGATGATGAAGTGAAGCAGGTCGAAGCGACGACTGGATGGAAGATGAGAAGCAACAGCAGCAACATGGACAACACCGTGCAGTTGATTTTCACTTGGACAGTCGACTGTCACTTGAACAATCGACCGACTTTGTCTCTATTTGGGATAGAGAGCATTGCGGTAGACTGCTAGTCGATCGCATCGCGACCGTTTGTGTTCGGGTGCGGGTTTTGGAGATTCGTTTGAAGCCCGACTTCTTCTCCAAGTTAGTAATACTCTCATCGCATGGTTATCTCTTCAGGAATATCCAACGACTATTGTATCAAGATATCAAACTAGGATTTCTCTAAATTTCTATATATTATTGTAATTGGCCTCTAGTGAGAGCTAACAGAGAGAGAGTACTTCATTGAAGAGAGTTTGAGAGGCTTTTCAATTGTAAACAACTAGTATTTTCTGGTGAGGCTAGAGATGTTAGGAAATTATTTTCTCTAGAGGATCTTATTGAGTCTTCGATACGATCAATACAAACAACCAAACAAATACTAGATCACACCAATCACACAAAGCACACAAGAATTGTTCCGATTGGGGCTTTCGCCTTAATCCGAGTAAGGATGAACCAAAATGTTATTCAACTAGAGAAGATACAAAAATATTACAATTCTTACAACGACTTTATCTCAAGCCTAACTGGAACTACTTGCTGTTTACAATGGAGAATTCTCTCACATCTCAGATGAAATACTCTCTTCTTTTATTCGGCACTCAACAGAATCATTATCTCTCTTGGAACCGTTACAGTTGATTGTGTATAGATCTAGAGAAACCTTAGTTTGATACACTTGATACATTAACCACTTGATGAATACTGTAGAGATAACCATATCACTACAAATTAATTACCCTACAGTGGCGTTTTTACCCCGGCGCTTTAATTAAACGCCGGGAACGAATTAATTAAAAAAAAAGACTTTTATTCACCGGCACTTTATACTAAACGCCGGGGTTAGCGTATATTCCCCGGCGTTGTATAAGAAGCGTCGGGGAAGTTATCTAATTACCCTTTAATCTCCCGATAACCGCAGATTTTTTATTTAATAATTTCCTTTAATAAAATCGCCTCCTTCTCCATTTCGTCCAAAACCCTAACGCGCGAAATTTTCTTCTCTCCAAAACCCTCGCGCGCGACTCCTCCGAATCTCCAAATCCCCTCGCGCCTCCTCCAAATCTCCTCGCCTCCAAATCTCCAAATCCCTCGTCTCCTCTCCAAACCCGTCGTCTCCTCTCCAAATCCCTCGTCTCCAAATCTCCTCTCCAAATCCCCTCGCGCGTCACCCTCTCCAAATCTCCTCGTTGGTTTCTCAGTGCCGCTACCCAAATCCCCTCGCTCCTCTCTCAAACCCTATCGCTCGCCTCCTCCGCCGTGCGCCCCCGATCGTCTCCTCTACCGTGCTCCTCTACCGTGCTCCTCCGCCGTACGCCATCGTTCTCCTCCTCTCTCTAGCTCTCAAACCCTCTCTTATCTCCGGTATGATTATTTTCGACTTTTAATAAATTTTTTATTTTTTAATGAAATTGTTTGAGATTTTGTGCGAAATAATCTGTGATTTAGGGGTATTTTGCGATTTGAGAATGGGTTGGGATTTGATAATGTGGACTAATTAGGGTTTGTTGTATTAGAAGGATGCACAAACAAATAAATGAACAATTAGCATTAGAAGGATGCACCTAATTTCTGACTTTTGACTTTGGCTAATGTCCATCCTTCTAATTTTATTTTAAAAATTAGAAGGATGCACCTAATTCAGATATAAAGCCTAAAGCCTAAAGACTCATCAGTTGTTATTCACCTAATTCAGATCTAAAGCCTAAAGCCTACTAAGAAAACTGCTTGATATTAGGGATGTTGATGAAGATTGAGTGAATTTGTGTATTTCATAAGCAAATGTTGATATTATCTGCATATAGAATATCCATGTTTTGTGACCAAAATTAACGGGTATTATTGGATCTATCAAACTATGAAAAGAAATTGAGTTTAATTTAGTATATTCCTTAAGTTATTCAATCTATCTGGGTGTTGTCTGCGTTCCACTTTTTATTTATATTTGTTTATACTATAAGCTTTCAAAGGTAAGTATTGTACAACTTCAGTTTCATTATAAATATATGCATTCTCTCTGCATTGAACCAATTAATTATCTGAGATGCTACCATGATGTAAAACCATGTGCTGAGTAATACTATACATGTAACTTCGACAAGTAGTTCAGATCTCAATCATCTATGTTTATGGGAGGATTCCTAACAACTATTAACCACCATGATTATGATGTTTGATCCATAGTCAACTGTTGTCAGCTGTAGATTCCATTGAGTCTTGAGACATTAGTTGATCTGTCGGCTGATCATATGGAAATCTGCAGTTACCATAAATTTGCCTATGTTGTATTCATAAATAATTAATAGGGATTTATATGTTTAGAAACGAGCCTAAAGTACATCTCACTAACTAAAGGCTCATTTTTGGGAAGTAGGGATACAGTAAGAAATTAGGGATTTTTTAAAATAAAATTAGAAGGATGCACCTAATGTCCATTATGTTCAAAGTTCTTTCTCAGCAGCTTCTTTAACTTGTGACTTTGGCTATGATATCTATTTTAAGATAAAAAATTTCATAAATAGCATTGAATCACCTTACCAGCTTAAAAGATCATTTCTTCCCATCATCTCTATTCCATTTTTTCCAAACAGTCAAACACAATACACACAAGTTGAAATCAATAGCTATTACAAGAACAAATGTGATTGACAAGCATTTCCTATTTCACAAGACCCCCTCCTTTTTTAAGCTGCAAAAAATCGTTATCATTGCCTAACTTTATCCCTGAAATTGGTTGGCTCATTAAGAACGGAAATATATCACCTTATAAATTAATTGACAAATTATAAAATATGCATATTAACATTGCAAATGACACTCCACCATTAATAGGTGTAATAATAATTATTTCACACTATTCATGACCAATCAACATAGTAAGGTAGATGCTATTAATATTTAAATATATGAAATTTTAATTTCAGATTTAGTGATATTGTTGAAATGGATAAAAGCCGGATGAGCAAATCACGATTATCAAAGGAGTATCGGGATGACATTAAAGATTTCATTATTTTCGCCAAGAAAAATTCTCGTGATCCAAATTTGATTTTTTGTCCATGCCGGCGGTATACTAACTGTCATCTGAAGACATGCGTCGAAGTTGAAATACATTTGGTGATCAATGGTTTTCTACAAGGGTACACACAATGGTTTTGCCATGGAGAGCATGCCCAGGCAATTCCGGTTGAACCGGGTGTGTTAGAAGATGAAGACCAGCCCATATCGAATGACGACTTAAATGTGGCTGATGAGATGCAAGATTTATTGCGGGATGCATTTGGAATTCGTAACAATCCACCACACTCCAATAGTCCAACAACACAAGTCCATAACGAGCCAACAGTAACTGTAGACATTAGTGGAGGATTGGAAGAGGAACGACAAGATTCTGAAGTAAATAAAGAATATGAAGCCTTTACTAAGTTAATGGAAGATGCTAGTACACCTTTGTACCGAGATTGCTCAAAATTTACGAAATTTGCATTCATTGTTAGATTATTTCAGATCAAAACTTTAAACGGGTGGTCTGCTAAGTCCTTCAACATGCTACTTCAGTTGTTGAATGAAGCATTTCACGAAATTTGTATTCCAGAATCATTCCATGCTACCAAAAAATTTCTGAAGTCTTTTGATTTAGGGTATGAGAAGATTTTAGCTTGTCCATTTGATTGTATGCTGTTCAGGGGAGATAAGGTAAGACTACAGAATTGTGAAATATGCGGAACGTCAAAATGGAAAAGAAAACCAAATGAAGGCCAAGAAGCTGATGACTCAGTTAAAACAAGTAGGAAAAAGAGGCCTGCAAAAATTTTACGATATTTTCCTCTTATTCCTAGGGTGCAAAGAATGTTTATGTCATCTAAAACTTCTTCGTATATGAGACGGCATGCAGAATGTCGCAAGGATGACGGAATTCTCAGACACCCGGCTGATTCTCAATCTTGGAAAAATTTGATGAAAGATATCCTAATTTTGCTGAAGATCCTCGAAGTGTGAGACTTGGATTAGTCAGTGATGGTTTTAACCCATTCAGGCAAATGAGCAATACATATAGCATATGGCCCATTGTGTTAATTCCGTACAATTTGCTCCCTTGGAAATGTATGAAACCTTCATTGTTTATGTTGTCAATGATAATTCCTGGACCAAAAAGTCCAGAAAATGATATAGACGTGTACCTTCAACCATTAATAAATGAACTTCAAAAATTATGGAAGGGTGTTCCAACCTATGATGCAACAGCTAAAGAAACTTTTCGTCTCAGGATTGCGTTGACTTGGACAATCAATGATTTTCCTGCATATACAAATTTATCCGGTTATAGTACCAAAGGGCGTTATGCATGTCCTTGTTGTGCTGATCAAACTGTTTCAAAATGGTAGTATAATGGTAGAAAATTTTGTTACATGGGTCATCGAAGATGGTTGCATGACACACACATATTCAGGTCAGAAACTTCAACATTTGATGGGTTGCAGGAGTGGGGGCATGCGCCTGAAATTTTGACAGGGTCAGGTGTGTCTAGGCGATTACACGGTCATAATTTCAATTACGGCAAAGAACCAGAAGTCATCAAGAAAGGCAAGAGAAATGCAAGGGATGAGGACACTGACTTATGCGATGCAGATGAATGTGACAACATGGTTGATTTAGGGTCATGGAAGAAGAAGAGCATTTTTTTTGAGTTGCTGTATTGGGAATTCAACTCATTATGTCATAATTTAGATGTGATGCACATTGGGAAAAATATCGGCAAAAATTGTATAGGAACTGTCATGGGGGATGATCGGAAGACCAAAGATAATCTCAAGTGTAGCCTTGATTTAGTTTCGATGGACATACGACATGAGTTGCACCCAGAGCATTTACCCAATGGCAGAGTCCGTCTCCCTCCAGCAATTTATTCAATGTCCAAAAAAGAATTGGAATTATTTTGCAAGGTGTTACAGGAGATTAAAGTCCCTGATGGCTATTCATCTAACATAGCACGGTGCGTCAACTCTAAGGAGAAGAAGCTTCAGGGTCCAAAGTCACATGCTACCACATATTGATGCAAGATCTCCTTCCCGTGGCTCTAAGGTTTTCGATGTGTGAGCAAGTCACTGCCGTCATCAAGGATCTTTGTAGTATTTATAAAGGACTTTGTTCGAGAGTTATACGTATTGAAGATCTTGACCAATTGGAGCAACGTGCTGTAGTGGTACTTTGTCAAATGGAGAGGATATTTCCTCCATCGTTTTTTACTATAATGATTCACTTGATAATCTACCTGGCCGGTGAAGCTAGACTTGGGGGACCCGTACATTATCGGTGGATGTATCCCATTGAGAGGTAATATTCATGCCTCATTGAACATCTATCTGGTTTCTCTACTTTATGTGATGTATTTATTTATTTTTTATGACCAAAATATTTAACTATATGGGTACCTTTATCGTCTTAAGGGATATGTTAAAAATAGAGCATATCCAGAAGGCTCGATAGCTGAAGGCTATCTATCGGAAGAGTACTCTAATTTTTGTTCAAGATATCTTATGGGTGTAGAGACAAGTCTGAATAGGCCAAGGAGAAACCCAGACATGTCAAACCTTGGCGGGGCTAAGTATCTCTTTTAGACTGCTGGCACTACTATTGGTAAAGTTAACGCATTTGAATTAGATAACTTAACATGGGAACAAGCACACCGATATATACTAGATCACCATGCAGCATTTAAGCCATTTCGAGCGTAAGTCAATTTTGTAGTCGTTTATATTGCATTAAAATCGAGACATAATTTTAACTAACTATCATTTCTATCATTTTATAATTTATAGTGAATTTATCCGTGAGATTAAAAGAACAGCTAGACCGAGAAGATTGAGACCACGTGATCAAAGTAAGATAATGAATGAAAAATTTCATACTTGGTTTCAATCTCATGTAAGTGAAATTTCAACTTATTAGCAAATATTTTATATCTACATTCGTCACTGTACTTAAATGATTAACCATCACATATGTAGGTCTCTAAATTGCATGATGAGGATCTATCATCTGAAATAAAGATTCTGGCGAAAGGTCCCCATAAAATGGTTAGATGATTCAGGGGATATGTACACAATGGCTTCAGATTTCATACTAAAGATCGTGAACGCTATTTGAAGTCCCAGAACAGTGGAATTGTAGTCACGTCAAAGACTAGAAGTTATGCTACTAGGGAAGACGCGAATCCTATAGATGTAGATGTTGACTATTATGGGGTGCTCACGGATATCATCGAGTTGGATTATTACGGTTAATTCCGGGTAGTCTTATTTCGCGGGGAATGGGCTGGTTTGGATAAGAATTATCCAAATAACAAGGATAAATTAGGTTTTACAATTGTAAACTTTTCAAATTTGATTTACACAGGTATACACATTAGTCATGAGCCATTTGTGTTTCCATCCCAAGTCCTTCAAGTGTTCTATGTTGAAGATCCAGTTTGCCCCAAAATTCACATTGCACTTATTATGCAACCAAGAGATGTATTTCAGTTGGGCGAGGCTGCAGATGATGAGAATGATGATCCCATGAACAATTATATTGCTAATGAGTTTCCAATATTAGATGTAAACATAACAGATGACAACAGTAGTCCTAATTAGCTCCGTACGGATGGAGAGCCAGGAGATGTCTTGGATGATATTGGATTATAATAAACATTCTCTGTTATGTTCTTAGATTCAAAGATGTAGTAATTTACATGTGTATTTGGTTTTTCTTTTTCTTTTTTTGTTACAATCTTTGTGAACAAGTATATGTGACTACATCTATCATAGAAAATTTTGTATATCAAAAATTTCAGTTTGAATATCAGATTCTCCCATCAAATATCCAAACATAAAAGACTAGAAGTTATGTAGCATGATGGTTTATTGTTGTTCTAGTCCCCCATTTATAAGTTAACTACAAGTATAAATGTGTTGTATTTCTGTTTAAAAAAAATTCTCTAATAAGATTACTATCAGATCTTTTTACAATATATATCATTTTTGTAGTTTTTTTTTTCTTTCTTATCAAAATAAATATATCTATTGTATGCTACTTCTGTTAAAATAGTGTACAATATATTGTACTGATATGAAGTGCAGTTAAAGTAAAGCATTTGTGATAGAATGTTCTGTTTTGTTTTAAACTGATATATGCTTCTGTTTATGGAGGATATCCTTCATCCAGAAAGTTTAATTTAATTGTTTATTAATAGAAAGGGTGATTTTAGGATGTTTCTCAAGTATACAAAGAAAGTAAAATGCCTAATGTAAAAAATCACAGTAATGAGGAGTTTAGAATAAATTCAAGAAGGGCTACTGGGTAGTTTCATCGATCTACCCAATAAAGAGAGTTTGGTCTTTCATATAATCCATATCATTCTTTCTTAAGAACATCTTTAATTTCTGGTAAAATTTAATTTGAAGAAATCTGGCAAAGAATGATATTTTTTCTTTTTTCAAATTTACTAACCTGGAGAGTAATTCCATGGATGATCCACATTACTGAACTTGATTTACTTACTGCAGTTAGTCTAAGAATCAGAGATCAAATGGTTTGTATGCTTCTGAGTAACTTTAAGTGCCTCTCTCGATGTCCTCTTTCGATTGTTCTTTATGGTTAAATACAACCTTACCAGGTAGCTAGGCAGGTACAACACAGAATTGGCTTAACAGTTAAATATTGACTAAGAAATCCTAGGGTATTCCTAGCGCTCTAATATTTTTTATGGTTCAAATTTTGACATTAGATATAGTACAAGCACATAAAATATGGTAATATTGTTAATGAGTGTGTAATTTAGTCCATAGGGTTGTAGAATGATGTGTGCTTATATAAGTAATTGTTTCATATGTAATCTCCTTACCTCACTCCTTTTAGTTTTTCCACACTTCCTATTTTCTTTGTCATTTCTTGATGTCAAGCGATGATTCACAGTTCCTTCTAGTGAAGCTCTTAGACCAATTTTTTTAGATTGATAGTTCATTCTTGTTGCTTTTTTTTATTAAATCCATATTTTATAATTTTCTATCAGTAACTCACTCACACACAGAAAATGAGAAATAAATAAAAAGTCGCTTACATCCGACATGCATAGTTAGTTGCGTAGTGGTAATTAGTTCTTTAGTCCAATTGCTGATTCTAGTAATAGATGGATGATGCTAGATAGATAGCTGAATCTGTGACATTGATAGAAGAGTTTCCTGTGGCTTTGAACTGGGAAGGGGAACAGTATGACTTACTTTAACCTACTAAATTTTTGGGCCAACTTCTTGAATTTAATACACATTGCAGTTAATATGATGTTTTTTGTTGTTAGTGAAAAATGCCTCGACGACCTACAAAAAGGGCTCCCTTGCCAACACCAAGCACGGGGATGTGCAGGGACAGTCTCCAGAAGAGATGGAGATTGACACTCAGTTTGAGATCGGTGAGGGGAGTGCACCGGCAATAAAAAAAAACAGGGAACCGACGAGGATGGGAGATGTCTGGAAGCGTCAGCCGAACGACAAAATTGTGGTGACCGTCAACCATGCAAACCAACCTGTGGGCAAGGAAGCATCTACATTTGCTAATTTCATAGGGATAATTGCAAGAAATGGTCAAATACTACCATTGTCTTACGACAGATGGTCAAAAATTCCGGCGACGTCCAAGACAATTGCCATCAATACAATCAAGGTATTATGCTTTACTTTGATATCAATACGATTTCTGGAAAATATTAATAGAGAATAATTAAATATATTTTAAAAAATGCATGTAACATTAGTCTGGTGACAAATATTAACCTACTTCCATTTATCTTCACCATTCATGAAAGCTTTGTTTTTTCCTCGAATAGATGCATGTGCTATATGATCAAAGCTCGTTTTGTAATTCAGTTTGAAAGTTGAAGATAGTTGACAGATAAACATACTAGCTATAAGAAGTACTATACTTTTGTATGGTCCAGTAAAACTTTTCATGGAAAAACGTAAGTTGGTTTGTCATTTATCTTCTTAGGGTATTTTCTTATTCATGGAACTTTGAATTAAACCAAAAGTTTGTTCTGAATAATCTGTGAGCCTTTGAATTAAACCAACAATCATCTCCAACAATAACCATCTACGAATATAACAGGTTTTATGTTTTGTACTCTCCAGTAAGATAATACTTCATTTTTCAATGTATAGCATACCTCAACTTTGTAGCCTTCAGCCTTTGCTTCCTCTGCCGCCAAACCAAAGTTAAGCCGATCACCTGTATAATTCTGTAAGAAGCATATACTACAATTACTTATAAATATCATTAAGCAAGCAAAAGCATATCAAGTTACTAGATATTCAAACTTAAAATTAAGAATTTGATAGTTAATTAAATCCATTTAAATGAAGATACAAAAAAAAGTCTTGTGAAGGGGAATGACACCATTCACAAGAAAAACTTCAGAAGGCAACAAGAGACAAGTGCATTACACAACATTAACGATTAAGAACAACTTGAAAAAATATAAACTTTGCCTAGACAAATTGTGGAGTAACCAAGGTACTAGTCAATTTGTAACAGGAAACAATAATATACCTTCACAATTAGAAGACACTAGGGGTGGCGAACGGGCCGAACGGGCCGGGCCGGGCCCAACCCGCGCGGGTTGGCACACTGGAGTGGGCGGGCCGGGCCGGGTTGGGTTGTTATGCGGGCCGGGCCGGGCCGGGTCAGATTCTGATTTGGGTGGCCCGCCCAACCCGTGAACCCATTAGGGCTCAACCCGGGTTGGGCCGGGTCGACCCGCGGGTTGGCCCGTTTAATATATATATATATATATATATATATATATATATATATATATATATATATATTTTGTGGGTATCTTAAATCGAACTAATAATAATAATAATTTTACAAATGATGTATACAATTATACAAACAACCATATTTTTGTTTGATGAATATTACATTTTTTAAAAAATTATAATACTAAGTAAGTAATACTACTAATAAGTAATAAATTATACAATTCTTCTAATATCCCCAAATGATGTTTAATTATAATACTAAGTCTAACTGTCTAAGTATGTAATTCAGTAATAATACTAATAAGTAATAATACTACAATTCTTAAAATTGAATCAAATATCCCCAAATGATGTTTAATTATAATACTAAGTAAGTAATAATACTATTATACTAATAAACAAAAAAAATCGTAATAATAATAATAAGATTGAAAGAGTGAAATTGACAACAAATTTTGAAATTTTATTCATATGAATTTAAGTTGTACAATTTGAACAATTTATAACGAAATGAAAAATTCAATTCACAAATAAGTTTTATACAATAACATATTTCTTAGTTCTTATGTACAATTTTAATTGACTACAATTTTTCTAATTTAGCATAACAAGAAAAGCTATTGTTGTTGTTGTTGTTGTTGTTGTTGTTGGTCTTCAGGCGAGTTGCTCCCACTTGTGGAACTCGATAGTGCTTTCCCTTGCGTCCTATCTTCAGCCTTCAGCCAGTCTTCTGTGCATACGAGCATCTCTAACGTCTCGGGCTTCATCCGATTCCTGTAATCTGATAGAACCCTGCCACTTGTAGAAAATGCACTCTCAGAAGCAACTGTAGAGACAGGAGGAGTTAGTAAATCTTTAGCCATAATTGATAGAATACTAAAAGTGTGTTCATGTTCTTTCCACCACTGTAAAATATCTAGTGCAGAAGTAAAAGGCTCAGCATCTTGTTGGTTATATCAATTTAATTCATTTGGTTGATTAGTCCTAGGTTTTTTAGATTGAATTTTTTTAAGTAAACTAAATGTTCTATCACCAATTCTACTTTTACCTTTAGAACTACCAGAAGAAGAACTAACTATAGAAGTTGTACTACTAGAAGCAAAACGTCTATCATAATAATCATACAAGTTATTTAACGTAGATTCAAATTTAACTAAAAAACTAGCGCAATCAATTGTTAATTCTACAATGTTATCTAAATATCCAAAAAATATTTCTATCAAATTCTTCGTACCTTCAAATTTGATACGAGGATCCATAACAGTAGCAACACAAATCAACATAGGAGGAGAAAAATAATACTTCAAAAATTTAGTAAATGCAGGTTTTACAATGTCACTAATATGGGCATCATTTAACATTTCGTTAAATGTTTGAACCATGCTAACTAATTCAATAAAAATGCTACTAGAAGTAGATTCATATGTTTTTGAAAATTTTAAAGTTGCGGTTTTAAAAGGTTCTAAAAATTTCAACAAAGATTCAGCAAAAAACCAATCGGCGGCAGTCATTTGAAAATTAGGCATATTTTGTGCGATACAAAAATCATTTACAACTGCTTTATATTCGGTGACAACATTTAGTAAATCAAAAGTAGAATTCCATCGGTGTCTAACATCCTTTGGAAATTTTCTAAAAGGAACATGTCTAGCTCTACACCAAGCTTTCCATTCTTGTAGAATGCTTGGTTTTAATGCAATGAAATGTACACAATCTCTAATTTTAATTATATATGGATCAGCTATACCTAATGCATCTTGAACACATAAATTTATAATATGACATGCACACCTAACATGAAAAATATTGTCAGATGGAGGGTTTAATATTCTTTTTAAAGTATTAATTGTTACATTGTTGTTAGATGCATTATCAAAACTAATAGCCATAATTTTATCGCGAATATGAAAAACATCACAAATTTCTAAAATACGGTTTGCTATTTCAGCGCCACTATGGGGATACGGCAACGACGCAAGTGATATGATTCTTTTATTAAGAATCCAATCATTGTCGATCCAATGACAGGTTATTCCCATCGTTGGAATATTGTTGACACCCGTCCAACAATCCGAAGTTAAACTAACCCTACAAGTTAAACTATATAAAATTGCAATCAACGCGTCCTTCATTTCCATGTACACTTTAAAACAATCCGATTTGCAAGTATTTCTCGGAATTCTTTTAAAATGAGGGTTTAAGGCCATTTGATTAAAATTTTCCAAGTTCCTACTCTCGGGATAGGTAAATGGTAACTCATCCTTAATTACTAATCGGGCCATTTCCCGACGAACAAGTTCAGGATCATAAGGGTGGCTATCTACTTGACCGGTCCTAGGGTTTATTCTTTGTTGGCCTTGTAGTTGATCAAGAAGATCTTTATGATTATTTAGGATGTGCCTACTAAGTGTACCGGTTCCGTCACCCTTCTTGAATTTGTATAGTTTATCACATGATTTACACGCTTTCACACCTACACCCGGAGTATTTTCGTCCGGGATATAATGATAAAACTTATGCCAATCGCTAGTTTCTCCTCTACTTTTCCTACTACTACGGGGTTGTGTGGTGTCGGTTTGTTGTTGTTGTTCTTCTTCTAATTGTTCATGTCCAACATCATCGTGTGTACCCCATTGTTTCATAGTAGGATCAATGTAATCTTGGGCGGGCTCAGTAATTGGGACAATTGGTGGCCTACGTGAAGATGAGGAAGAATCTTGTCCACTACGACCGCTACCGCGTGATCTAGACATAATGTAGTAATGTGGTATGTAAAAAAAAATCTACAATGTAGGAGCGGTGAATTAGACAAAAAAAAACTAAAAAACAAGAGGGTTGAGATAGAGAAGTTCAAAAAACGAACAATAATTTTAACTACAACGCAAAAATAATAATAACAAGAGAAAAGAGATAGAGATATTTTGATACCGTTCACCGTGGAATACGCGTATAAAATAAAACCGTGAAAATTAGAATATAATAGAAAAGATGGAGGAGGGCTTTGCCGATTTCGCAATTGAAGAGTTGAAGTAGATTTGAATCGATGGTTGAAGAGAGTTGAAGACGTTGAATTTTGTTCTCCGATACGACCAAAATTTGATCGTGTATACGCCTCCTTGTACACTTGTTTGATGATTACTACAATTGTTCAATTTTTTTTTTTTGATGTATAATAGTAGAGAGAGTAAGAGAGGAAGGTGTGATTTTTTTGGAGATTTTTGGGGGCTATTTATAAGGTTAGAAGTGGGTAAAAAAAAAAAAAAAAAAAAAAAAAAAAAAAAAAAAAAAAAGAACAACAGCAAGCAACGGCTAATAGCCGTTACCTGCTGTCAGCCCAACGGCACCAACCCAACGGAATGAAACGGCTAGCGACCCGGTCGAATTCGCGGGTTTCGACCCGTTCGACCCGCGGGTCGAACGGTCGACCCGTCACGGGTCGGTGGGTCGAAATTCGCGGGTCGACCCGCGGGTTGGCGGGTCCAATTCGCGGGTTGACCGGGTTCGTGGGCCGGGTTTCGCGAATCCAATTCGGAAAAAAGGCGACCCGGGTCGACCCGGTAGTGTTCACCGGGTTCGACCCGAACCCGCCAAAGCTTTAACCGGGCCGGGTTCGTGGGCCGGGTCGCGGGTGGGTCGCCGGTTGACCCGGCCCAGTTGCCACCCCTAACCCCATCGGACCAGTCACAGCTCGGATGCCCTAAATATATGGATCATTTTAGTTTAAATGTTAAAGTAAATGATTTTGAACCTAGTTATCCAAAAAAACACAACCATACAGCTAAGACAGAATCAACTGGTGGAGAAGTAAAAACATCTCCACAAATGGCTGCCGTCAGCATCCCTTCCCCAATGAATCCAGCATGTGCGGGCTCATGGCCACTGCCTCCCCCTGTATAAGGGAACAGTTAAAAATGATTTAAGTATTTGATTTCGAAGAAAGTAGAAAAAACCAATTCAATTTTACTTTGGAAAAGATGTATCACAGTAAATGTCATAATTTATAGACATTTCGCTTGTATCATAATAAATGTCATAATTTGCCAAAACCCCCTGTAGCCTCTGCTATATATTTTGGGCCCAACCACACTGAACATATGTATTTGAGACTCAACCTGACAAGTGTATAAAATTGTCCATAAACACAAATCTAGATGAGTGTTTGTACTGTCTTCAAACTTAACCTCAGTATCATCTCAAGTTCATAGTTACTCTAATGCAAAGCTGACCTCCTATAAGCTTAAAAAAGGCTAATTGAGTTGCAGGGAAAGATGTTGTAGAAGAGGCAATCTCAGTCCTGCTTCACCCAAACAGTGAATCAGGACACATAACTGTGAATCAGGAATTAAATCAGAATGTGAATCAGGAATTCCTTAATTTGCTTTCCTTTGAATTAGCAATCAAATCAGGAAAGACATCTAATTAGCTTTCCTGATTTGCTCAGGATGTGAATCATGAATTCCTTAATTTGCTTTCCTTTGAATTAGCAATCAAATCAGGAAAGACATCTAATTTGCTTTCTTGATTTGCTCAGGATGTGAATCAGGAATTCCTTAATTTGCTTTCCTTTGAATTAGCAATCAAATTAGGAAAGACATCTAATTTGCTTTCCTGATTTGCTCAGGATGTGAATCAGGAATTCCTTAATTTGCTTTCCTTTGAATTAGCAATCAAATCAGGAAAGGCATCTAATTTGCTTTCCTTTGAATGAGGAATCAAATCAGGACTTAATCTGTTGTCTTAATTGTAATTATTTTCCTAGAATAGGCTAGACAAATTAGGAATTGATTAGTTCTCCTTAATGGTAAGTAATTACCTGTAAATGTTGTAATCCTTATATATAGAAGAAATAACAAAGTAGAAAGGCATCAAGCCAAAATTCTTGACATGGTATCAGAGCTGTGATTCCTTCAAGTTTTCATTCACACCTGTGAATCCTTCAGCACCTTCCTTGGTCGCTCTTGCCTTGGTACTCTTCGCTGCTCCTGGTTCACGTGTTCTGGGCCCTTCGTTTCTGGTCTGTGTTGCTTGTTGTTCCTTCTGCCATCATGACAACTCCAGAGAAGGACAATTTCTGTGTCCGTTTCACCGGCAAGAATTATGCTGCTTGGGAATTCCAGTTCAAGATGTATGTCAAAGGGAAGGGATTATCAGGACACTTGGATGGGCTCTCTAAAGCGCCGGGAGAGAAATCTGCCTTAGATGCGTGGGAAGTGAAAGATGCTCAGATTATTTCTTGGATTCTCAGTTCTATTGATCCTCAGATGATCAATAATTTGCGCTCTTTCACAACTGCCAAAGAAATGTGGGAATATTTGAAGCGTATTTACAATCAGGATAATGCGGCTAAGCGTTTTCAGTTGGAGCTTGAGATAGCCAATTACAAACAAGGTAATTTGTCTATTCAGGAGTATTATTCTGGTTTTCTGAATCTGTGGACAGAACACTCTGCCATTTTATGTGCTGCTGTTCCCGAATCTTCACGCTTGGCTGTCCAAGAGGTTTACAACACCAGTAGGCGGGATCAATTTCTCATGAAACTTCGCCCAGAGTTTGAGGCTGTCAGAGGTGCTTTGCTGAATAGGAGTCCTGTTCCTTCTTTGGATACTTGTGTTGGTGAACTTCTCCGGGAAGAGCAACGCTTACTTACCCAAGGAACCATGTCTCATGATGCTGCCCTTTCCGAACCTGTGACGGTTGCATATGCTGCTCAAAATAGGGGTAAAGGTCGTGATATGGGACAGGTCCAATGCTTTTCTTGCAAACAATTTGGACATATTGCTCGTAATTGTACAAAGAAGTTTTGCAATTACTGCAAGCAGCAGGGTCATATCATCTCCGACTGTCCCACGCGTCCCCCACGACCAACACAACGTCCGGTACATGCATTCCATGCCACAACCAGCTCCGCAACTGGTCCTTCCACCACTGGTGCATCTGATGGTGGTGCTCTATAGCCTGAAATGATTCAACAAATGGTACTTTCAGCCCTTTCAGCCTTGGGGATTCGAGGTAAGTCCTTTAATGTTACTCGTCCATGGTTTCTTGATTCTGGTGCATCTAATCACATGACGGGTTCCTCTGAATATTTGCACAATCTACATTCTTATCATGGTAATCAGAAAATTCAAATTGCTGATGGTAATACCCTATCTATCACTAATATTGGTGACATAAACTCTGATTTTCGGAATGTGCTTGTATCTCCTGGACTTGCTTCCAATTTACTGTCTGTTGGGCAATTGGTGGACAACAATTGTAATGTTAATTTTTCTCGGGCTGGTTGTCTTGTACAGGAGCAGGTGTCGGGGAAGGTGATCACGAAGGGGCCTAAAGTGGGAAGAATGTTTCCACTCCAGTTTGTTTCCAGTCATTTATCTCTTGCTTGCAATAATGCTTTAAATTCCTATGAGGTTTGGCATAGAAAATTGGGCCATCCAAACTCTGCTGTTTTGTCTTATTTATTTAAAACTGGTTTGTTGGGTAATAAACATGTTATTTCTACTGCCCCTGTTTCATGTTCTGTTTGCAAATTGGCTAAAAGTAAAACACTTCCTTTTCCGTCAGGTGCTCATCGTGCTTCCACTTGTTTTGAAATGATTCATAGTGATGTTTGGGGAATGTCTCCTGTAGCTTCTCATGCTCACTATAAATATTTTGTCACATTTATCGATGATTACATTCGTTTTACTTGGATATACTTTCTTCGCTCTAAATCTGAAGTGTTTTCTATGTTTAAAAAATTTCTGACATATGTTGAAACTCAGTTCCAAGCCATTGTTAAAATCCTTCGCTCTGATTCTGGTGGTGAATACATGTCTCGTGAGTTTCAGGAGTACCTACAACAAAAAGGTATCTTGTCTCAACGATCTTGTCCCAATACCCCACAACAAAATGGGATGGCCGAACGCAAGAATCGTCACTTGCTTGATGTGACGCGCACCTTACTTCTCCAAGCTTCAGTCCCATCCAGATTTTGGGTGGAGGCTCTATCCACAGCTGTCTTCTTGATCAATCGCATTCCTTCTACGGTTATTGATCTTGATTCCCCTTTCTTTCGTCTTTTTAAAACTCAGCCTGATTATAGTGCTTTACATACTTTTGGTTGTGTATGTTTTGTTCATCTACCTCCGCTTGAAAGGCATAAGCTTGGAGCACAGTCGGTTCAATGTGCTTTTATGGGGTACAGTCATTCTCATAAGGGTTTTGTGTGTTATGATGTTTCTAACCATCGCTTCCGCATTTCTAGGAATGTGACATTTTTTGATAATCAATTTATGTTCCCTTGCATTTCTCCTACTTTGAATGATATTGCTATTCTTCCCAAATTTTCTAGCCACTCTCAATCTATAGAACGTTTCAAACCAGGCATCACATATGTCAGACAACGCAGCAGGCATGTTCCCACTGCCCCTTTCGACGCTGATCCACCACCTGATCCTTTACCGGTTGCACCACGACGTTCTAGTAGAACGTCTCGAGCACCTGATAGATATTCACCAGACCGGTATGATTCCTCACATACTTCTCTGACTGCCTCTCTCTCTAGCACATGTATTCCTACTTGTTACTCACAGGCTGTTAAGGATGTGCGCTGGATAAAAGCAATGAATGAGGAACTTTAGGCTCTTCAAGAGAATTTCACTTGGGACATTGTCTCTTGCCCTCATGATATCAAACCCATAGGCTGCAAATGGGTGTATTCTGTGAAACTGAATTCTGATGGGTCCCTCAATCGTTACAAGGCTAGATTGGTTGCCTTAGGAAACAAGCAGGAATATGGCATTGATTATGATGAGACATTTGCACCCGTTGCCAAAATGACAACTGTCAGAACTGTTCTCTCTATAGCTGCTTCTAATGGGTGGTCTCTTTATCAAATGGACGTGAAGAATGCATTTCTTCATGGTGAACTGACTGAAGATATATATATGACTCCTCCGCAGGGCCTATTCTCTTCATCTAAGGGTGTGTGCAAGCTCAAACGCTCCTTATATGGTTTGAAACAGGCGCCTAGGGCATGGTATGATAAATTTCGTTCCACTCTACTTGGGTTCTCCTTTACTCAGAGTCAATATGATTCCTCCTTGTTTATTCACTACACATCTAAAGGCATTGTTCTGCTTCTTCTTTATGTTGATGATATGGTCATTACTGGATCTGATCAGGCATCCATCCAGGAACTTAAACAGCAATTACAAGCCTCGTTTCATATGAAAGACCTTGGTAACTTGCATTATTTCCTTGGCCTTGGGTTCAGTCTACCTCCAAGGGTATATTTCTCCATCAGCATAAGTATGCCACAGACCTTATTTCTATGGCTGGCCTCCAATCAGCTAATCCGGTGGATACTCCTCTTGAGGTTAATGTTAAATACCACCGGGATGAGGGTGACCTGTTGACAGATCCTTTATTGTATCGGCAGCTCGTGGGTAGTCTTAATTATTTGACCATTACCCGGCCTGATATATCATTTGCTGTTCAGCAAGTAAGTCAGTTCATGCACTCTCCTCGTCATCTTCACTTGGCAGCGGTTCGTCGTATAATTCGCTACTTGAAAGGGACTTCTCAACGGGGTCTCTTCTTTCCCATTGGGACATCTCCTCAATTGATTGCATATAGTGATGCTGATTGGGCCGGGTGCCCTGATACTCGGCGATCTGTCACCGGATGGTGCATGTTTCTTGGTTCTTCGTTAATCTCATGGAAAAGTAAGAAGCAAGCAAGAGTCTCTAAATCCTCTACTGAATCGGAGTATCGTGCTATGTCTAATGCATGTTCGGAAATAATTTGGCTTCGTGGTCTTTTGGCTGAACTTGGATTTCCTCAAACAAAGCCAACGTCTCTCTATGCTGACAATACAAGTGCCATTCAGATTGTTGCAAATCCTCCATGAGCGTACTAAGCATATTGAAGTCGATTGCCATTCTATTCGTGAAGCCTATGATGACCATATTATATCCATCCCTCACATCAATACTCAGTTTCAGGTTGCAGATATTTTGACCAAAGCTGTTCCTCGTCCGCGCCATCAGTTTCTTGTTAGCAAATTGATGCTCCTTGACCAACCGCATCAATTTGAGGGGGGATGTGAATCAGGAATTAAATCAGAATGTGAATCAGGAATTCCTTAATTTGCTTTCCTTTGAATTAGCAATCAAATCAGGAAAGACATCTAATTAGCTTTCCTGATTTGCTCAGGATGTGAATCAGGAATTCCTTAATTTGCTTTCCTTTGAATTAGCAATCAAATCAGGAAAGACATCTAATTTGCTTTCCTGATTTGCTCAGGATGTGAATCAGGAATTCCTTAATTTGCTTTCCTTTGAATTAGCAATCAAATCAGGAAAGACATCTAATTTGCTTTCCTGATTTGCTCAGGATGTGAATCAGGAATTCCTTAATTTGCTTTCCTTTGAATTAGCAATCAAATCAGGAAAGGCATCTAATTTGCTTTCCTTTGAATGAGGAATCAAATCAGGACTTAATCTGTTGTCTTAATTGTAATTATTTTCCTAGAATAGGCTAGACAAATCAGGAATTGATTAGTTCTCCTTAATGGTAAGTAATTACCTGTAAATGTTGTAATCCTTATATATAGAAGAAATAACAAAGTAGAAAGGCATCAAGCCAAAATTCTTGACAATAACAAGGGCACTGTGATACTAGCCAGCAAGACTTATTTCCATTTACAGAGATAAATGAACTTTTCCTTTCCACACAGAGATAAATGAACTATAGTAAAGAGTTCAAGTTCTTCCAGTGAACCATCTATATGTTTTGTCTATATTACTTGTTTCTAATCCTATATATTTGCTAATCAATTATATTATACAGCAAAAATTTCAATACCCTGACAATCTTGACAAGAAATGGTTGAATAAGTCTATGGGAAAGAAGTGGAGAGATTGGAAATATGAACTGAAAGCGGCATTTTTCGATGAAAATAAGTCCGCAGCTGAGAATGCAAGGGTTGTCCCCCCCCAATGTTAATCCTTCCGATTGGCACTACCTTGTTCATTTTTGGAGTTCTCCAGAGGGAAAGATATTCAAACTATGGCCCTTTTTTGTATTGAACTCTCTAATATTGGCATACTAAAATTAAAGTTTCAAGAATTCAAAATGCCTTAGACATGATTCTGATGGTAAAACTTGTAAGTCCACATATTGCATTTGATTATTTAAACTATTATTGCATTTGATTATTTAAACTTATTTTGATTGAGTTGTAATTATCTGAAATGTGCAGAAAAGGTCTGAAATTGGTTCGGCAAGTCGAGGAAAACAGGATGTACTGCACACTGCTGGAACTAGTAGCTTCGCTATAGTTCGTGAGAGATTGGTATGTGTTAAGCATTTTTTTTTCACTAATGAATATACAAAGATTATAAAGTTTCTTATATCTGTGATTTATTAATATAAAGGTTGAGGAACACGGTGCAGACAAGTTCGGCGATCTAGATTTTTTTGATACTATCCACAAGAAATCAGATGGCCAATTTGTTTCCGCAACAGCTGCGTTGATATCGGTAATTTATCTTCATGATGTATGCGTTCTTTGATTTGTTAAGTAGCTTAGAAGTTAATAACTTATATAATCTTATGCCAATTTGTATTTTAACAGACCACTGCCAGAGCCAAGTATGCTAAACTATCTTCCACAATGGCCCCCGACTCTACCACAACTGACTTTGACGCATTATCACTACAGCGTCATGCTTTGATCGAAACAAGAGGCCCAGAGCGCCCTGGCCGTGTGCGTGGAATGGGTTTAGGCCCAACGCCCACTGAAGTCTTCCAGGCTCGTGCGTCTAGTGCTGAGGATCCGAGAGATGAGGAGATACGCTCTCTAAGGACAGGGTTGTCACAGCTTCAAGAGGTAGTTGCAGCTTTGGTGAGGCAACAAAATTCCGAACCAGCTATTCTGACACAGGTTAGAAATTGTAACTTAGAATATACATCGAGTAAGTAGAATATATCACAATGTCTACTACCAATTCACATGAAGCATACCCTATCCCATGCAAATCATATCCACAGGAATGAAAATTCCCTATATACTGAATATTGCTATCCAAGTAACATTCTCAATATCAGATTCTTGACTAACGACCAAGATGTGGTGAATCTAGCAATAGTGCTGAAAATGGCTAAGCAATATGCATATATAGTGAAAACAAAATGCCTTCTTTACTAAATTTTTGTACACAATTCATATCTGTATCTGCATACTGATGGAGAAAATAAATATAATGATATACAGTCTACCTGACTGTTTTTAATTTTCAGCCAAAATGGAGGTGTGGAGAAACTTAATTATATAGACAAAGTAACTATTCAAAAACCTGTGTGTGTGTGGAGGTGTGGACAAAGTAATTTTCATAGTTACTGATACAAAGTAATTATATAGACAGTAAATTTCAGTAACTATTCAAAATTTTAATTATATAGACAAAGTAATTATATAGACAAAGTAACTAAATGGAGGTGTGGAGAAACTTAATTATATAGCAAAGTAATTATACTGTGTGTATAGAAAAGAAATGACTGATCCGTCGAAATAAAGAGAAAGGATCAATTTTTTTCTCATTGAAAGGTTGATTATTGATTTGATTGTTAAAAATAGATAGTCACTAGTTACTAATAATCTGTATAACATGACTAACAAAATGTCCTTGTGAAACCATATGAATATGTATGTTATCCACCTTGTTGGGAGTATAGTTCAATCGATCAGCGCAGCGCCCTATCAAGGCAGAATTTGCTGGTTCGAGCCCCGTCAGTCCCGAACTAGGATCCAATGAATTTCTCTATTCGTTTCTCCATTTTTTTGCGAAAGGAGAGACTGGGAGTGAAATCTCGGTGCAGGAGAGGATCTATATTTTTCTTGTTTGTTTGTTTGTTTTTTGCATGTGTCATCAGAGAAATACAGGAATTTCCATTTCTTCAACTAGTAGTGATTGATAAGGGAGAGACATATGTAGATTGGTACTATAATAATATTGCTTTATTAATACCATATTCAGTTCCGTATTTTAAGATTTAAAGAAAGACAATGATAATTTGATCAATCGAAAATAAATTATGAACAGATAAATCACATGACAGATCAAAGATATAATCCTCTTTAAAACAATAACAGTCCCATTTTTTTAATTATTGATACTAAGAAGAAATGATATAAGGGGGAAAGTATCTACAACCTTGAATTATAGTTTGAATTGGCCTAATGAAGAAGAATGCAGATGGAAATAAATTGACATTTATTTCATTAATTCATTTAGGTTACAAAGCAACAGCACCAGTACACTGCAAGTAACACTGATATTGCTAGTAATGTTCAAGACAATATTTAGGAATTTAATTCTGGAAACCTTAAGCAACTATCCACTTGTAGAATTTTGAGATTTTAGATGGTCCTCCTGTCTAAGATAGGAACCCTATTCAACTTATTCCTTCTAAATACAATCTTGGATTTATTTAATAATAGTACCAGATATAAACCTCCATATAGAACAACTAGTAATGGCATATGATTTGTAATATAAACTTTAAGAGATTTTACAAATCCGTTATTCATTATATGTGAACATTCATTAGTTCAGGCAATATGCTTTCATGTGAGAACTTCCAAAGTTACACAAATATTATACATGCAAGCATTTTTTGTTTCATTCACCGTCAGGCATGATAAGAATTATTGGTATCATCAATTGCATGTGAGCCACAGCGGCATATAGCAGTAAGATATTCACACCATAAAATGTTTGAGGCTTTGAACTACACGACTATATGAAAATCAAGTGAACTGTGCAAGTCATATTTCTGTTATTCCAGCAGCTGCTTACTTTAAATCTATAAATCATTATCTCAGTTACTTTGCAAAATGATTGTTATACAAAGAGGGCAAATGATTGTTATACATACTCTTTATTAGCTAGTTGCTCTTTATCCCTGCAAATTATAACCTAATTTTTTTTACAATGTGACTTACACAGTTTCAGAATAGAGTTCCAACTAATTCAAGTCGGGCAAATCCAGAGAACCAAAGCAAGCATGATGGAAGCAACGACTTAAGGAGGCGTACCAATTAAAAAAATCTACTAATTGCAAGTCATTTTTGGTCTTTTTTTGTGGTGCAATCAGTTTGTATGATCAAACTTGTTAGAACTTTATTGATGTAAACAGGGTATATGTATAACTTGATACTTGTGTTATTGTTGTCGACGATTATGAATTTTACAGAACTTTAAACTTCTGAAGTTGTGTATGTTGATCAGTATAAAATATAATGAATTTTGTCAGCTAAATTTTTTATTGTTCATTTCCATGGGTGTGTGTGTAAAATTTTGAATATAAATTTGGGTTTATTAAAATAACAAATCAGTATAAAATATATATTGATTTTGATATAAATTTGGGTTTACTAGTAACATCTGTATATATTAAAAAATCTGCATATATATACAGATTTTGAATTGGAATTTTTTTTTTATTTATTTAAAACAACCTCGACATTTTACAAAACGCCGGTGGACATTTTTAAAAATTAAATTATTTCAAATTTTTAAAAAGAATTATATTATTTATATATATACCCCGGCGTTTCCAAACCGCCGGGGTAGGTAAAAATGCAGTTTTTTTTATAAAAAAAAAAACTAATTGCACCGACGCTTTAAAAAGCGCCGGCCATTAATTAAAAGCTACCGGCGGTTGTGGAAGCGCCGGGGAAGGCTGCCCATGAAAGCCCGGCACGCGCACTGTTGCCGCTAAATTTGGTGTGGGGGCAAACAGATGAATTTGTGGATTCTTAGGGAAACTGAATAGTAAAACCCGTATACCTGTTCCGTCGGGTTTCGGTCGTCGATCCCGCCGTAGACCTGCAACAAGTGCGAGACATCGGGGTTGTTCCCGGCGACGCACCCTCCGACGCTTAAGTCAGTGATCTAGGAAGACTATGAATGAGCGTAAAAAACTGGTGAAAGATTGATTACCTCTTAATGGAGATGGATGGGGGTATTTATAGGCGTCTCAGGGAACAGATTAGGAATGTAATCCCCGTGATCTGATATGGAATATTCCCCTTGTCAACAGATTAGGAATGTAATCTGATAAGGTATATTCCCCGTAATCAGATAAGGAATTTAATCCCCAAATCCCAGTGAAGAGATAGATGTATATCAGGGCCGTTGATCGTGATTAATCAGGGACCTTGATTCTATCTTGTTGGATTGGGTGCGCAGCGGGTTAGAACCCGCACCCTCTTGTTGGTAGATCCATTCGTGGGTTATTGGGCCCTAGGAGGGAGGACCCAATATCCATTTTGGTCCTTTTTGTAGGCGAAATTACCGTTTTACCCCCAGGTCTCAAGATTCGTGCCCGATTTGGACGGTTCCGATTAACCCCCATTTTTAGCCATATCACGAGCCCCCCACTCCTAAAGGCTAAATTTGATCGGCCTTTGAGGAGTAGTTTAACTGTTTTTAATGGCTAACGGAGTTGTATCGGAGTTCAAATGAAGGGTTTTGAATCTTGAAGGGGTAGTGAGGCGATTTTCCAAGTGGATTGAGCTCCGAGTTGCTCATGAGCCCTGATGGTCCTGTGGTATTCTCGCAGGGGTATCCTCTTTGCCTTCGCGGAGCGTCAATTTGTTGTTTTGGGGGTCTTATACATTTGTATCACGCCTTAGGCTCCCCCTAAGGCTCGCTGGCTAGGAGGCCGAGGTCCACATGCAGTTCGGCAAGCTTTTCCGGAGAGGAAAGTGAGTTCGGCATAGCTGCGAACGCTGGGAGTGAGTCTGGCGATCTGCCGGACTTGAGCTTTACCCTATAACAAGGTCGGTGTCACGAACGCTCGGCAGTGAGTGCCGAACCTGATTTTTACCCTGTAATAAGGTCGGTGTCACGAACGCTCGGCAGTGGGTGCCGAACTTGATTTTTACCCCGTAACAAGGTCGGTGTCACGAATGCTCGGCAGTGGGTGCCGAACTTGATACCCCGTAACAAGGTCGGTGTCACGAACGCTCGGCAGTGAGTGCCGAACTTGTTTTTTACCCCGTAACAAGGTCGGTGTCACGAACGCTCGGCAGTAAGGCACTTGCTCAGTCGCCGATCGAAGGCGTGGGGTCTCTGCGGGTCGAGCGACGTGGCACAATCTGTCTCGAGGTGGTCCTGTTTCCGAGGGCATTAATGGTGCCTTGGGGTTTGTGCGATGTTCCGCCTTCCCTAGGGCATTAAATATGGTTCCTTCAATTAACGCGTGGCGTTTCAACTTTCGAGGGTCATCATAGCTGGATCTTGGAGGAGAACTATAAGTACTCCATTCCCCTTGTCATTTTCAGTTGCAGCAATGTTGAGTTTTAGACCTTGGTGGTGTCTGCCTCTGGCGGACGCCAGTCTCGTGGGGTCTTGAACTCGATAGGTTCGGAGAGGTGGTCGTTCTCCCACCAAGATCTTCTACCTACTCTGTTTGCTCCGCAGCGGGTGTCAGGGTCGGCAGAGATCTTGGTGGGAGAGGTGGTCATCCATGTCCGAATCTGAGGGGTGAGTTTGACGAGCGGTCTTTTTTCCGGAAGAAATGAAGGGGGTTCCGGGCAAGTTGTTTGCAACTGTGAAGGTTCAGGCCGAACCTTTGCGGTTGCAATCAACTGGCTCGGAATGGTTTGCTTCTGCCGATCTCTGAGTGTTGATCTGCTTTTGACCGGGGCCCGTGGGTCGGCGGAGTGCCGCCCGAGACCCGGGACCCGGGGGGTGCTCGCCGAGGGCGGTGCCTTAAAACTTTGAATCAAAATTTTTCCTGGTTCTTCTAGACATAGGTCCACCTGCTGTTCGGCAGGCTTTTCCGGAGAGGAAGGTGAGTTCGGCATAGCTGCGAGCGCTGGGAGTGAGTCTGGCGATCTGCTGGACTTGATTTCTACCTTATAACAAAGTCGGTGTCACGAACGCTCGGCAGTGAGTGCTGAACTTAATTTTTACCCTGTAACAAGGTCGGTGTCACGAACGCTTGGAAGTGAGTGCCGAACTTATTTTTTGCCCTGTAACAAGGTCGGTGTCACGAACGTTCGGCAGTGGGTGCCGAACTTGTTTTTTGCCCTGTAACAAGGTCGGTGTCACGAACGTTCGGCAGTGGGTGTCGAACTTGATTTTTACCCCGTAACAAGGTCGGTGTCACGAACGCTCGGCAGTGGGTGCCGAACTTGATTTTTACCCCGTAACAAGGTCGGTGTCACGAACGCTCGGCAGTGAGTGCCGAACTTGTTTTTTGCCCTGTAACAAGGTCGGTGTCACGAACGCTCGGCAGTGAGTGCCGAACTTGTTTTTTGCCCTGTAACAAGGTCGGTGTCATGAACGCTCGGCAGTGGGTGCCGAACTTGATTTTTACCCCGTAACAAGGTCGGTGTCACGAACGCTCGGCAGTGAGTGCCGAACTTGTTTTTTGCCCTGTAACAAGGTCGGTGTCACGAACGCTCGGCAGTGAGTGCCGAACTTGTTTTTTGCCCAGTAACAAGGTCGGTGTACGAACGCTCGGCAGTGGGTGCCGAACTTCGAGACTTGTCGTTTTTAGGGGTTTGTTTTTTCTGTTCGCCATTTGAGCTTCTGGTGACTCTGACAGCTCTGACAGCTCTGACAACTCTGACAACCCTGACAGATGGGACGTTCATTAATTGCAGTGACCCCTGGCTTCTATCAGACGGGATGCGCATTAAATTCAACTCATGATTCGGTGCGGTTAGCGAGGTGACGATTGGGATCGCTCCGCCGTTTGGTTTAAGTGGGCCGGTCGTACGAGCCCATTAACCTCGTTTGGAGCGCCCCTCTCTATAAATCCTCACCCCCCCTTTCATTTCTCATTTCCCCTCTCGTTTGCTCAGACGCTCTCTTGTGCTTCAGGCAAGTTTTTCCGGTGGTCGGTGTTAGATTCAGGCAAAGTTTTCCGGCGACTAAAGCTTTTTAAGGTAATTCATTATCAATTATGTCTCTAGCTTCTGTCTCCGATGAAGTCTCCTGGTCCGAGCCCTCCCTTGAAGGCGCCGAGGACTCGACTCCGACTCCGCCCAAAGGCAAAGTGTTCGGCAAGGATTCGATCGTAGTGGATCCGAAGAGGATGGGGGAGTTCGGACAGCTGCCAGGTCCGTTGACGGGGCTTCACAGAGTCAGGCAGCTCCCGGAGGACCAGGCCGAGCGGATTGTCCATGGGAGGGAGAGGTCCTTCGAGGAGAATGAAGCGAGGGAGATGACGGAGGCGGACGATGCGGCGTCGATCCTGCGCGAGGAGGAACTGGCTGTGATCCGGGATTCTTTTTTCATCCCGGAGGAGTACGAAATCATGCTGCCGGGCCCCGAAGTTAGGGCCAATTCACCGCTACCAGTGACCATGTGTTGCTGGCCGATCGATGCCTTTATCGCCGGTGCTCGGCTACCTCTCCACGCGTTCGCTATTGCCGTGGTGAGTTGGTTCGGGGTCAGCCCCATCCAGCTCATGCCGAACGCGTGGCGAGTGATTAATGGTTTCGTTCTCCACTGCCAAGCCGCAGGGATCGAGCCGCAGCTGAATGTGCTTCGGACGCTATACCGGCTCCACCAAGGGAATAAGTCGGAGTACCGGTATTATTTGACTCCGAGGCACGGCGGCAGGCTCGTCATCTGCCCCGACTCTATTAAGCACTGGCGAGAGAAGTGGTTCGTCGTGCGGAGTCGAGAGGCCTGGCCGATCCCCTCTGGTTGGGCAGAAGGAGTGCCGAAGAGGGCGATGGCGATGCCGAAGCTCTTAGTAGAAGAAGAGAAGGCCGTCCGGATCCTCCTTGACCGCCCGAAGTATGATTGGAGGGAGCTGACGGAGGACGTCCTCTTCAAGGGAGGGCTCTGCCGCGTAGATCCCAGTATGCGGCTCTCGTCCAGTTTTTTTATCCGTACTTACTGCCTTGTTGTTTTTTATGTGCTAACCAACCTTTCTTCTTTTGATGCAGAGTCCATGGACTACGACGCGGTCTTGGCACTCAGGGCTGGGCTCGCCAGCAAGGCGCCGAAGAAGCGCAAGAGGGTCGCGTCGAAGCTGCCCTCGACCTCGAAGGTGCCGAGGATTGCGGCCCCTGTCGAGGCGGTGGAGATCCTCGACGACCCGGTCGTCACCGTGGCAGGGACTTCGGCTCCCGCACCTGTGGGGGAGTTCCCCATTGCCGCCGCCTTCACCATGCCGACTCCGCCGCTGACCGTGGCAGGCGAGGAGCTCCTGACGGAGGAGCACAAGCGGATCCATATCCCGGACTGGCAAGTCCGGAGGCACGATGGGTTCCTCGGGAACTCGCTGGCGAGCATGCAGGCCATCAAGCATCTCGCCACCCCGAAGGACCGAGCCGCCATGGAGGCGGGGAGACAAGGCGACGACGTGATCGAGATCGCTCGTTCGGCGGTATCGGTAAGCTCCGAGCTTCCTTTGCTCATTGTATTTCTTGAATCATAAAAAAAATTTTCTAACTCTTTTAGCTCTTCTTTGCTGCAGATCATCGTCCACTTCGGCCACCTCACCGAGAGGCTGACAGCTCTGGAGAAAGAGCTGAAGCAGGAGTCCGACCAAGCTCGGAACGAGAAGGCTCGGATGTCGAACGATCTCGACAAGCTCCGAGTCGAGCATGAAGGTCGGTTGGCGAGGATCCAGCATCTCGAGGCCGAGGTGAAGAGGCTGGAGGGCGAGCTCCTTCAGCAGAAGGAGGGGTCGGCCAAGCAGTTGGCCGAGGCCGAGGCTGCGCAGGCGGCAGCTGTAAAGGCCGCGAAGAATGCGACCATGGAGAAGGCACAGGGGTTCCTTGCGCTGAACATGGCAAAGGCCTTCACCACCGCCCTCGACCGGGTGCGAGAGGCGTACCCCGGGGTGGACGTCTCGGGGTGGCGACTCTTCCCCGGACACGTCGAGGGCTTCGACCCCGAGTCCGAAGGGGAAGAGGAGGAGGAGGGTGACGACGAAGCCGGCGGCGGGGACGGGGCTACTGGCGAGGCCCCCAGCACCGCGGTTACTCCGTTGGCGATAGCATCCCCTTCGACGAAGTCAACCCCTAACCCACCTCGTCGCCCGGGGAAAGAGGTCGAGCCTTGACTCCGCTCCTCGTTTTCTTCTTTTTTTTTCGTCTGTTTGTTTTTTTTGTTTTTCTTTTCAATCGTTGTAACGCCTAATAGCGGACTGGCCACCGCTACTTTTTGAAATGAATGAAAAGAAAATTTTTTGCAAGTGTTGGTGTTCGACAGTCTTTGTCTTTTGCCCCCTTTTTCGCCGAACATTCCCTTCTTGTCTTTAGCTTAGATTTTTCCAAGTGTGGTGCTTCGGCAGTGTTCGACATTTTTGCTGATTGCTTCAATCTCTTTTGCAGCTTATGTTGATTGCCCAAGACGTCGAACCTCTGCACTCGGATGAAGGAGCTCGAGCCGAGGTCGGCCTAGGGGCGACGAGGCTATGTCTGGCGAGGTGCCGAGAGCGACTCTATGAGGTCGAGCTCGGATTGCGCCGAGCTGAAAGCGAGAGGAAGCATCTCCAGCTCGTCCTCGGCCGGCGAGATATCGAGATTCGCCGATTGGAAAGCAGGATCGCGAAGCTTATCCCCGAAGGTGAATATTCGCCAACTGATTTCAGTAATGAGATTCGGGTTCAGTGCATCCGTCATAACTTGTCCAACATAACAGCGGAGAGGGACGACTTGCTTTCCGAGATACAGCATCTGCAGTCCGTAGAGGCAAAGCTTCGGAGTGAGGGTGAGGGGCTGACGGCCGAAGTGGCCAAGTTGACGACCGAACGGGTGCAGTTGACTGCCGAAGTTGATGCGCTCAAGACGGCGACGGTGGATAAAAGCATCGAGGTCACCCACCTCCGGCGCCTCATCGCCAGCCGATCAGGAGTTCCGGACTCCGCTATACCCCCACGGTTCGAAGTCGATGTCAAAGACGACTCGTTGCGGGATCAGATCTCGGAGTTGGAGGCAGAAGTGGCCCGTCTTAAGCTGCATTCAGGACCGATCAACGTTCGTAGCACGTCGTGCACTCGTGCTGAGAGTGAGCGGGGCATTACCTTCTATGAGATGGCGACCCGTCAGCGGATCGGTCAACCTAGTCCGGGGGACGCGCAGAGCTCGGTGGCAATTTCGTCGAGCAGGGCGTCCGTCGGAGTAGCTACTAGGAGTGGTGCCGAGGATACGTCTCAATTTGCCGGCTTGGGGTCGCGCTCTGGAGACAAGCGTCGCCACTCTCGAGTGTCCTTGAAGCGGAACGCTCCGGCTCCGAAGAAGCGCTGAAGTCGCCGGCTCCGCGAGTCTTTGTGTTTTTCTTGTTTTTTGCTGAATGTAATAAGTCGGCATTGTAACTTTTTCTTCGATGAGTTGTAATCCTGTTATGTTTGCCTTTGTACCGCGTTTGTTTCATCAATAAAAGTGTTGTTTGCCAAACTTGTGTGTTTTACTTTCGTGACTGTTGTCTGCTGTGCCGAAGCTTTTAAAGTGTTGGACTCCGAAGGGCGAGCTTCTTCCAGTTCGTTTTGGAGCGAACTCGCGAAGTAGCATCGAGCCAAGTGTCGGACTTCGGCGCTCTTGTTTGATTAGTTTAAGGGTCGTGGGAGCAATTCCGAATGGCGAACTACCCCTAGCTCGCTTAGGAGCGAACTTGCGGAGTAGGGTCGAACCAAGTGTTGGACTCCGAACCATTCAACGGCTTTGGGAGCAGTTCCGAATGGCGAGCTACTTCTAGCTCGCTTGGGAGCGAACTTGCGAAGTAGAATCGAACCAAGTGTTGGACTCCGGAACCATTGTCAGTTTAAGGGTTGTGGGAGCAATTCCGAATGGGGAACTACCCCTAGCTCGCTTAGGAGCGAACTTGCGGAGTAGAGTCGAACCAAGTGTTGGACTCCGAACCATTCAATGGCTTTGGGAGCAGTTCCGAATGGCGAGCTACTTCTAGCTCGCTTGGGAGCGAACTTGCGAAGTAGAATCGAACCAAGTGTTGGACTCCGGAACCATTGTCAGTTTAAGGGCTGTGGGAGCAATTCCGAATGGCGAACTACCCCTAGCTCGCTTAGGAGCGAACTTGCAGAGTAGAGTCGAACCAAGTGTTGGATTCCGAACCATTCAACGGCTTTGGGAGCAGTTCCGAATGGCGAGCTACTTCTAGCTCGCTTGGGAGCGAACTTGCGAAGTAGAATCGAACCAAGTGTTGGACTCCGGAACCATTGTCAGTTTAAGGGCTGTGGGAGCAATTCTGAATGGTGAACTACCCCTAGATTGCTTAGGAGCGAACTTGCGAAGTAGAGTCGAACCAAGTGTTGGACTCCGAACCATTCAACGGCTTTGGGAGCAGTTTCGAATGGCGAGCTACTTCTAGCTCGCTTGGGAGCGAACTTGCGAAGTAGAATCGAACCAAGTGTTGGACTCCGGAACCATTGTCAGTTTAAGGGTTGTGGGAGCAATTCCGAATGGCGAACTACCCCTAGCTCGCTTAGGAGCGAACTTGCGGAGTAGAGTCGAACCAAGTGTTGGACTCCGAACCATTCAACGGCTTTGGGAGCAGTTCCGAATGGCGAGCTACTTCTAGCTCGCTTGGGAGCGAACTTGCGAAGTAGAATCGAACCAAGTGTTGGACTCCGGAACCATTGTCAGTTTAAGGAGTTAAAAGCAGAGAGATGTAGTAGCAGTGAAAATACGAAAAAACTTTATTTATTAATATCTAATGATCGGCTGCTTCTAAAGTTGCTAGCCGTTATTACAATGAAAAAATAAAAGGAAAAATCACTACTAGTAAAGGGAAGGGAATGGTTCGACATCTCGAGTTACTTAGAGAGGCGTGGTTGCCTTCTCTTGGTATTTCAAAAGATGGTCGGCATTCCAAGTCCTGGGAATTTCTCTGCCTTCGAGATCTTCTAGCTTGTATGCACCTGGGCGGATCACTTTTGAGATTTTGTACGGTCCCTCCCAATTCGGGGCCAGTTTGCATTTCTGTCCGGGGAACGAGATGGCTAATTTTCGAAGGACTAGGTCCCCTTCTTTGAGGTCCGTTGGTCGGACCCTTTTGTTGTATGCTAGCTCGATCCTCCTTCGGTAAGCTTGCTGGCGTATGGCAGCCCTCTCTCGGATTTCATCTATCAGATCTAAGCTCGCTCTGAGTTCTCTAGTGTTCTGCTCTTCTTCACAAGCTATCAAACGAGGAGAGGGTATCCCGACTTCTAGGGGGATGATGGCCTCGGCCCCATAGGTGAGATTAAATGGGCTCTCGCCTGTTGGGGTCCGCTTGGTGGTGCGGTGATTCCAGAGTACGTTCGGCAGCTGATCGACCCACAGTCCTTTGGAACACTTGTCTAATCTCTTCTTGATGCCCGAAAGAATCTGTCGGTTGGCATTCTCGGCCTGGCCATTCCTCTGAGGGTGGGAGACGGAGGAGAATCGGTGTTGTATGACGAGGTCCTCACATAAAGCTCGGAAGGCGGCCCCAGTGAACTGTGCTCCATTATCCGTGACTATGACTCGGGGAACGCCGAACCGGCAAATCACATTTTTCCAGAAGAATTGAACGACCCTATGCTCGGTGATTGTAGCCAGGGGCTCGGCTTCTATCCATTTAGAGAAATAGTCGACTGCCACGACTAGGAACTTCAGCTGTCCGGGGGCTGGTGGAAACGGCCCTAGTAAATCCATCCCCCACATAGCAAAGGGGATCGGACTTGATAGGGAGGCGAGCGGTGCTTGTGGAAGGCGTCGAATGTCGGAATACTTTTGACAGGAGCTGCACTGCCAAACGTGTCGTTCGGCGTCCCGTAGGAGAGTGGGCCAGTAATACCCGTAGTTCAACACTTTGCACGCTAGGGCTCTGGAGCCATAATGGGCCCCGCCGATGCCCTCGTGGAGCTCTTGCAGGGCGTAGTCGGCTTGCCTGGGAGAAAGGCACCTTAGGTAAGGCCGACCGTCCACCTGGGTGAAGGAGCGTTTATATAAGATGCCTTCGATTAGAGTAAAACGCTTGGCTCGGGTCCTGATTCTTCTTGCTTCCCTCGGATCTTCAGGGAGGAGTCCGTCCCTTAAGAACTCGACGAGGGGTTGCATCCAGTTGTCTTCGAGGAGGACGGGCAATGTTTCAACGGAGTCGAGTACATCGTCCTCTATGCTCGGCTTCAGGAGGACTTCTATCAGAACAGTCTGTTCGAGGCCTTGAAGGGAAGAGGAAGCTAATTTGGACAGGGCGTCGGCCTGAGCATTTTCTTCTCGGGGGATCCTTTGGATGAAGGCCTCTTCAAACAGTGCCATGAGGCTCTTGACTTTAGCCAAATATTTAGCCATTCTATCATCGCGGGCTTCATACTCACCGAGGACCTGGTTGACAACCAACTGAGAGTCGCTGAAAATCTGTAGCCGCTGTGCCCCTGCATTTCGGGCCATCCTTAGACCGGCTATTAGCGCCTCGTATTCGGCCTCGTTGTTCGAAGCTTTGAAATTTATACGGAGGGAGTATTGGAGGATGAAGTCGTCTGGGCCTGCCAGGATGACTCCTGCCCCGCTTTCCTCATTGCAAGAAGATCCGTCAACATAAATTGACCAAACCGGCGGCCCCTTTACTGTTTGGCAGGGCTCGGGGATTGTACTCTCAACTATGAATTCGGCCAGCGCCTGAGCCTTGATTGCGGTCCGAGGCTGATAAGTTATATCATGTTGGCTCAGCTCGATCGACCACTTCATGAGGCGACCGGAAGTCTCAGGCTTGTGAAGGACCTGTTTCAGCGGCTGGTCGGTAAGGACGACCACCGAATGGGACTGAAAGTAGGGCCGAAGCTTTCTCGCGGCCATTACCAGGGCATAGGCCATTTTCTCGATCTTCGGGTACCGGAGCTCGGCGTCCCGAAGCACCTTACTGACGTTGTAAATGGGCTTCTGAGCCCTCTCTTCTTCTCTGACTAAGACCGCACTAAGCGTCTGTTCGAAAGCCGCCAAGTAGAGGTAGAGTGGTTCGCCAGGTATCGGTTTGCTGAGAAGAGGTGGATTGACGAGGTAGGCTTTAAGCTGGTCGAAGGAGTCTTGTTGCTGCTGCCCCCACTGGAATCCTTTAGCCCCCCTGAGGGCTTTGAAGAACGGGAGGCACTTCTCCCCGGACTTCGACAGAAAGCGCCCAATGGCGGCTAGGCGACCGGTCAATCTTTGAACTTCCTTGACATTTCTAGGAGGGGCCATGTCCAATATGGCCTTGATCTTTTCCGGATTTGCTTCTATTCCTCGTTGGCTAACCATAAAGCCGAGGAACTTCCCAGATGAGACGCCGAACGTACACTTGTTCGGGTTGAGTCTCATGTTGTGTTTCCTCAAAACGTCAAATGCTTCTTGGAGGTCGGTCACGTGGTCAATGCCTCGGATGCTTTTTACAAGCATATCGTCAACGTACACTTCCATGTTCTGGCCGATCTGGGCCTGGAAAATCTTGTTGACGAGGCGTTGGTACGTCGCCCCTGCATTCTTTAGGCCGAATGGCATGACTCTGTAGCAATAAAGGCCTTGGTCGGTAACAAACGACGTCTTCGGGATGTCTGGAGGGAACATTCTTATCTGATTGTAACCCGAGAAAGCATCCATGAAGCTGAGGAGCTCATGTCCCGAGGTTGCGTCAATCAGAGTGTCAATGCTCGGCAGAGGGAAGGGATCTTTGGGGCAGGCCTTGTTAAGGTCGGTGAAATCAATGCAAATTCTCCAAGTCCCATTGGACTTCTTCACCATTACTACGTTTGACAACCACTCGGGATAGTTTACCTCCTGTATGAATCGGGCCTTCAACAACTTGTCTACCTCCTCTTTGATAGCGAGCTGACGCTCGGGGGCGAACTTACGCCTCTTCTGCTGAACAGGTTTGGACCCCAGATCGACGCTCAGGCGGTGGACCAAGAGTTCTTCGGAGATACCGGGCATATCTGCTGCGGACCATGCGAAGAGGTCTTGATTGGTTCGGATGCATTTCACAATATCTGAGTATAGGGCGGACGGGAGGGTCTTGCTTACGAAGAACTTGCGGGTCGGCTCTTGTTCAGAGAAGAGCACCTCCTCTAGTTCGTCCACCGGCTCGGAGGTCGGTCTTGCAGAGTCTTGAGGAATCTCCAGAGTCTCTAAGGAGAGGACGGGTCCGAGGGTTGAAGTCATGTAGCATTTCCGGGCCTGCTCCTGATTTCCCCTTACTTCCCCGACCCCGGACCGGGTGGGAAACTTCATCTTAAGATGGTATGCTGAGGGAACAGCTTCCAGTGCTGCGAGGCCAGGCCGACCCAAAATGACGTTGTAGGCGGCGGGAACATCCACCACCATGAACTCCATTGACTCTGTTCGGGTGGTAGGAGTTTGACCGGCAGTTACATCGAGGGTAATCACCCCTTCAATAGTTACCGGAACCCCCGTGAACCCATGGAGAGTGTAGCCGGCGGGCTTGAGTCTGTCTCTGGGGAGCTTTAGGCCTTTAAAAGTGGAGAGGAAGAGGATGTTGACGGAGCTGCCGTTGTCTACTAAGATCCTCTTCACTTTGAAATTCGCCATGTGGAGGCTAATGACGAGTGCGTCACAATGCCGGGTACGAACTCCCTCGAGATCATCGTCGGAGAACGTGACTGGCACTCCGAGGCCTTTGGGAGGAGGGGTGGCTCGGACCGAGTTGACTTCTCTTATAAAGGCTTTCCGAGAGGAGTTCGAGGAGCCCCCCATTGGGCCCCCGTGAATGAGGTGGAGGACTCGTTCTTCCTCGAAGTCCGGCGTCTCTTCTCTTTTCGGACGCTTGTTAGCCCCCCGAGGCGGAGGAGGAAGTTCTGCTCGGTCTTTTCTTACAAACCTAGTCAGCTGCCCTCTCTGGATAAGGGCTTCGATCTCGTTCTTCAGAGCACGGCAATCGTTGGTATCATGCCCGTGGTCCCGGTGATAGCAGCACCATTTCTCTTTATCTCTTCTCTTGGCCAGGGTGTTCATCCTCGGAGCAGGGGGTAAGACTCCCTCTTTTTCAATTTCCATGAAGATGGTGGAGATGTTAGTGGTGAGGGGAGTGAACTTTTCAAATCTAGGAGGAGGTCGGCGCTGGCCGGCATTATCTTTCTGGAGCTTCTTGGCTCCTTCTTCTTCCGTCCCCTTCCTCTTAAACCCGGAGGTGGACCCCTCCCGGTTGGGTTGTTGCTCGGCCTCTTCGGCCCGGATGTACTTTTCAGTGCGAAGGAGGAGGTTGGAAAAGTCATGTGGTGGTTTCTTGGCGAGGGAGGAGCGGAGGTTGGAATTGAGGACATTGGATTGAAATGCTACCTAGCGACCGACTGGTCGAGAGATGCTATGGACCTGGCTTCAGCTGTGAACCTCTTCACATAATCTCTCAGTTTTTCCCCCTTCTTCTGGTGAAGGTGCAATAGGGAGATGCTGGTCTTCTCAGCCCTTCGGCTGCTTACGAAATGCGTGACGAAGAGGGTTTCGAACTGTTCGAAAGAGAATATCGAGGAGGGGGCGAGACGAGAATACCACTCTCGGGCCGGCCCTTTGAGAGTTGCGGAGAAGGTTTTGCAGAGGAGGGCATCAGAAGCTTGGTGAAGGAGCATTAGAGTCTTAAAACTCTCTATGTGATCAACCGGGTTAGTCTCTCCGGTGTAAATCTCGAATTGGGGAGGTTTGAAGCCGAACGGGACAGGTGCATCCACTATGGTTCGGGAGAAAGGGGGTCGGCTAGGACGCAGGGTTCTCCCCCTGAGCTCTTCTTCTCGGTTTATCTGACCCAGGCGTCACTCTACTTCATGAAGACGGCGGTTCATGGTGTCATCTCTCCGACGGTAATCTGCCGAGCCACGAGACTCGTCTTCGTATGAGGGAGATCGAGGGTTGCGGCGATGGTAACTTCGGGAGCGGCGAGGACTTGGGATACGCTGGGAGTTGGTAGGAGCGGGTCGAGGAGAGGGGGACCGTCGGCGAGGGCTTCGGACCGGAGGAGGGGATGGGAGCTTCGGCTCAATAGGATTCTGACGGAAGTTGAGAGCCTGCAGGACGGTCGCTTGGAACTGCTGGAACTCGGCACGGGTGATTGGTGCCTCATTGTTCCTGGGCTGTTACCGACCCGCGGGAGAGTGCCTTCTTCGGTAATGATCGGGGGACTCCTTCCTCCCTCTTCGGATGGGGGACCTCCTGTACTCTCGGCGACGAGGGGATCGCTCATGCTGGCGGGAGGCTTCCTCCTGAGCCCGCTTTTCATCCAGATGACGACGGAGGTCATCATCTTTCTGGCATTTGGGGGCTGCATTGTGGCGACCAGAGGCTCGGGGATGATGGAAGGCCATAGAGTCAGTGGAGGTGTTGTGGATGGAGAGGTTCTCTTGGTGAAGAGGCTGTTTCTGAGGGTTAGGACCCTTTGGATCAGGAGGGAGAAGGTTCTGTTGGAGCGGCTCTTCCGCGGTAGGGAGAAGTTGCCCTTGTTGCTGAGCGGGATCAGGAAGGACTTCTTGCTGGTCAGGGTTGGGTATTCGGTTAGACCCCCTTGACCTGACTTTGCGAGGCGGCATGGCTGGAGAAGACCTGTGCACCAGGAAGAGGAGAGGTTTCTATTCGTTAGTTTCCCACAGACGGCACCAATCTGTTGCCGCTAAATTTGGTGTGGGGGCAAACAGATGAATTTGTGGATTCTTAGGGAAACTGAATAGTAAAACCCGTATACCTGTTCCGTCGGGTTTCGGTCGTCGATCCCGCCGTAGACCTGCAACAAGTGCGAGACACCGGGGTTGTTCCCGGCGACGCACCCTCCGACGCTCAAGTTAGTGATCTAGGAAGACTATGAATGAGCGTAAAAAACTGGTGAAAGATTGATTACCTCTTAATGGAGATGGATGGGGGGTATTTATAGGCGTCTCAGGGAACAGATTAGGAATGTAATCCCCGTGATCTGATATGGAATATTCCCCTTGTCAACAGATTAGGAATGTAATCTGATAAGGTATATTCCCCGTAATCAGATAAGGAATTTAATCCCCAAATCCCAGTGAAGAGATAGATGTATATCAGGGCCGTTGATCGTGATTAATCAGGGACCTTGATTCTATCTTGTTGGATTGGGTGCGCAGCGGGTTAGAACCCGCACCCTCTTGTTGGTGGATCCATTCGTGGGTTATTGGGCTCTAGGAGGGAGGACCCAATATCCATTTTGGTCCTTTTTGTAGGCGAAATTACCGTTTTACCCCCAGGTCTCAAGATTCGTGCCCGATTTGGACGGTTCCGATTAACCCCCATTTTTAGCCATATCACGCACCACCGGCGGTTGGTGCGGCGCTGCTCAACGCGCCGGTAGGGTTTTCACCAGCGTTTATAAATGCCGGTGACGCCATAAGAAACCACCGGTGAAGCCTTCTCCGGTTGTAGTGTATGTTGAAAGCCGTACGATCTAACTTGAAGACGAAGTTGGGGTTCTCACGAATTCTCTAGGCCCGACCCAAAATTGCATTACCCGTGCAAGACGGTCGACTGCACAAGATTGCGGTAGACCGCAATCATCAAGACTCCAACCTGAGGGGGTGACAGTCGACTATTCACCTCATTCTTGCTGCTGCTACTGCTACTAGCTGACTGCTTCTCTTATACTTCTTCAATCTTCGCTCCGATCCTCTCATCGCTTCAGCGTATTCTTCATCGAACATGTGTATGCAAGACATATAAACCCAACAAGAGAGAGGGTCGTAGTGAGAGTTGTAACTCTTGTATCTTCTCTAGTTGAATATCATCTAGATTTTTCTCTCCCAAATTAGAGCTTGCCTAAACCGGGACAAAATTATGTGCTTTGTGTGCTTTTATGATTAATGTGATCTACTATTTGCTTGGTGGTTTATATTGATCGTGTCGTATAACTCAACAAGATTCTTGATTGCATAAATCCCCAACATGTGGCTGAACCGTCCTTTGTGGTGCTTATTAATGGATCTCCCTCAAAGTGGTTTTCATCGTCTATAGAGCTTCAGCAAGGTGATCCAATTTCACCCTACTTGTTTATACTTGCATAAGAAGTATTGCTTATAGATCGATCAAGAGGCAACACTTGGATGAGAGGATTGTGGGTTTGAAGGATAGGGAGATTCAAGTTACTCATATTATGTATGTGGATGCACTACAAACCGCAATGTCTATCCCGGTGTTTCTATCCCGGCGTTTGGGTAGGAATGCCGGGATAGAGTGCAATTTTTTTTATTTAAAATAATTGCCTACCTATCCCGACGTTTTGGTAAAACGCCGGGATAGATATACATATCCTATCCCCTAAATATCCAAACCCCAATCTTGGACATTTCCCCCTATCCGGTTCTCAAATCCCTAACCCTAGCTCGACTCAAAATCCCAAATCCAAACCAATGCCGATCCTAGCGCCGTCGCCGTTGCCGTCTCTAGCCCAACACCAACACCCATATTTGATTCCTGAGCCCGACATTCACAACTCTCGTCTCCTCTCCTCTCCATTGAAATCCACGTCAGAGGAGATGCAAGATTAAACATAAGTCATGTCTCCTCTCCTTTCCGTTGCAGTCGCCGTCGCCGTTATCGCGCTGTCACTCCGATCACCATCATCTTCCTCCATCTCTCAAACCCTAGGTATGAATTTGAGAATTTGGATTTGTGAGAATAATTATTAGAGTTGAGATTGTGAAATAGTTGGAGAGGATGGATTTCCATATTTCCTTTCAAATTTTGCATTAATTCAAACTGAAGTTGCAACAAATGTCCTTTCCTCTTCCCTAGACTATTCTTGCATCCACCGCTGAAATTTTATTTCTTCATCTTGTTGGAGTCATCATCTAATGGATATATTGAAGTTGTACCCTCAAAACTATGGATACAGTTTTTTGTCATCCCAGTGGCATAGAACTTTGCTTTGGGATGCATAGATGATACTCGAAATATTAGAGAGAAAATGAGAAAATTATCCTGCACTTAAGCCATTAACATATAGATTTAAAAAATCATGATAAGTCGATACGCCAAACAACTCCATATTCTGTTGTTCTCTTTGATGGATCTGAAGTTGTCCTCAATAATTGCATAAGTTTCCACTATGAAGGATTGTGCAAGTGCCACCATTTATCAACACACCAAGAAGAGAGTGAGTGACCAAACTATACTGATACGGGCTGTGTGCAGGTAGGTTACCCAGTAGAACTTCTGTCTGTCATGTTCATGACATATATCTTTTATATGAAAATTGTTTATTTTTATGAGTAGAATTATTCTTGCCAAGCCTAACAACTAATGGTCCTTGTTCTAGATTGTAACGCCCCGAATTCCTAAATACGGTAATTCGTAGAACAACAGGATCTTTACTTCATTTTGTACAAATTTACAAAGAATTTAAAAACTTTTCTTGTACAACGCTGTCCATTTTACAACAACGCTATGGAAAAATAAAGATTACAAAATAGCACATGTACAATTTTGAACATCAACATTAAAATAGTTTATAGCTTCAAATTCATCTTTAAGTCTTTGCCAATCCAAGCTCTGCATTGAACTCTGTGGGCACGTCAGTTACATACAACTGACGCAATACTATACATGGCGATCCTCGCTATGCCGTAATATAGCAACTCACTTACTTTAGCAACCACACACTGGAATGCAACATAAAGTGTAAATTGTGACTATCCTAAACATGTCGGTATGTGCAATATCTTAATGCCTAATACAGATGTTTACGCTAAGATGACACCAATGCAAACTTGTTCGAATTCTATGCATCCTATACTACATAGGTACGAGGGCAAACACCCACGTACTCCACATTAAAGGGTTAAATCCCTCACCATGAATTACTACTACGGTGACTAAGGTAAGGCTTAGATGTTCTGTGAGTATTAACCCCATGCCCCGATAATTTCGGAGACGAATCCCACACCACTGATGAGTTGGGGACAACTCCCAATCACACCTCGATAATTTCGGGAAAACCATCTCACACCGCAAGCTATGGCGCTACCACAGTCCCAAAACACCCTATAGGCGTCGCCTCGATCCCGATAATTCCAAAGATGAATTCCACACCGCCGATGCGTTGGGGACAACTCCTAATCACACATCGATAATTCCGGGGAAACCATCTTACACCGCAGATCAACTGAGGCTCTCATACCCATGTTTGCGTATATTTCAACACGTCTCCCCTTAGTGCATGTCCTTAAGTTTTAGTTTTAGAGGAATTATCACAACTTAGAGCTAGCTTACCATACCGGACTTAAACCAACACGAGAGACAGTCAGCCCAACCTGGCTACTTCTCAAAAGATGCTCGACCCACAACGGTTAGCTCTCAAATTTCATTAATCATAAATGCCGATTTCTAAGGGTGTCGCCTAGCCTCCAGATTCCAACAACTATCTTACTCTAGTGATTAATTTGGTTATATCTAACCTCAACATAAACATCTTTATCAACAATTCATCTTTATCACATTTGGATTGTTATTCATTTAAACTACTTTTATTCAATCTCTTGCCAAGACATTCCATCTCTTATATTCACATTCTACATAAATTTCTCAATCAAATTTTGTATAAATAAAACACTTTAATTAATCAATTAACTAGTCACTTTCATGATACTAGGTCTACACAATCTTTTCTCATATTAGACTCCAATTTGTTAAATTTCTTTAATAAGTTTCATCACTTTCTAATGCACAATTTCATTAACAATTTGTTTCTAACTTTCCTTCATTCTCAACTTACATTTTGCTTTTTTATAATCAATTTACAAAATCTTTAATTATATCTATATCTTCTTTATTTTCAACTTGGACTCAATTTAATACATTGATGAAAATGTCTTTAAAACTCCCAAATATACACCAAAACAGTGAGAAATATTTTTAGATGTTTTCATATTAGTTTAAAATATTTATACAATTTTATCTGGATTTTTAAAAGTCCCAAAACTCCAAAAAATGCAAACATACATATTTTGTGTATATGAGGGTTTGAACCCGAGACCAACTGAGGCCCTCATACCCATGTTTGCCCATAGTTCATCACGTCTCCCCTTAGTGTCTGTCCTTAAATTTTAGTTTTAGAAGAATCATCACAACCTAGAGCTAGCTTACCCTACTGGAATTAAACCAACACGAGAGACAGTCAGCCCAACCTGGCTACTTCTCAAGAGATGTTCAACCCACACTGGTTAGCTATCAAATTTCATTAATCATAAATACCGGTTTCTAAGGGTCTCACATAGCCCCTAGATTCCAACAATCATCTCACTCCAGAGATTAATTTGGTTATATCTAACCTCAGCATAAACATCTTTATCAACAATTCATCTTTATCACATTAGAATTCTTATTCATTTAAATTTCTTTTATTCAATCTCTTGCCAAAACATTCCATCTCTTATATTCACATTCTACATAATTTTCTCAATCAAATTTCTTATAAATAAAACTCTTAAATTAATCAATCAACTAGTTACTTTCATGATACTAGGTCTACACAATCTTTTCTCATATTAGACTCCAATTTATTAAATTTCTTTAATCAATTTCATCACTTTCTAATACACAATTTCATTAACGATTTATTCATTTCCTTCATTCTCAACTTGCATTTTGTTTTTTATAATGAATTTACAAAATCTTTAATTATATCTACATCTTCTTTATTTTCAACTTGGACTCAACTTAATACATTGATGAAAATGTATTTAAAACTCCCAAATATACAACAAAACAGTGAGAAATATTTTTAGATGTTCTCATATTATTTTAAAATATTTATATAATCACGTCTTCCCTTAGTACATGTCCTTAAGTTTTAGTTTTAGAAGAATCATCACAACTTAGAGCTAACTTACCTTACCGGACTTAAACCAACACCAGAGACAGTTAGCCAAACCTGGCTACTTCTCAAGTGATGCTCAACCCACATTGGTTAGCTCTCAAATTTCATTAATCATGTTAAGATAAATCAGAGAGAAATGAAGACAATACTGAATATTGAATTGAATTTAACCAAGTACAATACCACCTATATATAGGAGGTGAACAAATATCAAAACAACTCTACCACCAATATGGGACTATAATATCTAACACCCTGTCTCAAACTCATGATGGGTCAAACAATATGGGTTTGCCTATTAAGTGTCGGAATCTCTGAACTGTATGAGATTTGGTGAAGAAGTCTGCAGTCTGCTGGGAAGGGGTAACAGAATGGAGAGAGATGGTCCCTGCCTCAAAATGCTCACGAACATAATGACAATCAATTTCAATATGCTTCGTTCGCTCATGAAAGACCGGGTTGCTTGCAATATGCAATGCACTCCGGTTATCACAATAAAATGGAGTAGCTCCTGTAAGGGTAATACTCATATCTGATAACAACCAACGAACATGAATAATCTCTCTAGTAGTAGCTACCATTGCTCTGTACTCAGCCTCGGTGGAAGAACATGCAACAACTGCCTGATTCTTGCTCCGCCATGAGATCAACGAATCACCAAGAAATAGACAGAAACCTGTGGTAGACCTTCTGGTAGTTGGATCCCCTGCCCAATCTGAATCAGAATATGCACTGAGCTCTAGTTTGGATGTAGACGGCATGAATAATGAGCGAGTAATGGTGCCTCGAAGATATTTGAGGATCCGAAGAAGAGCACCGTAGTGAACTGATGTAGGAGCAGAAACAAACTGGCTGACAATACTAACTGCATGAGCAATATCGGATCTGGTCATGCATAAATAGATAAGCTGTCCAACAATCTGCCTGTATCTAGTGGGATCAGGAAGGGGCTCGCCATCTGTGGGACGAAGCTTCACATGAAGCTCTAAGGGTGTATCAGCTAATCGACTGTCAGAGAGGCATGCAGCGGAAATAATATCTGATGTGTATTTCTGCTGAGAAATGAGTATCCCCTGAGATCCATGAGTAATCTCTAAACTCAGAAAGTAATGTAGCTTACCGAGGTCTTTCATATAAAACTGTTGGTGAAGGTATCTCTGGGTGGATGTAATGCTGGCGGAGTCATCCCCAGTAATGATCATATCATCAACATGTAGTAGAATCACCCTCCCCTGCGGTGATGACTGCACAAACATAGAATGGTCCTGAGAACTCTGACTAAAACCAGCCTTGGTGATGACAAGGCGAAAACACTCAAACCAGGATCGAGGGGCCTACTTCAAACCATATATAGCCCGACGCAGCCGACAAACATGACGAGGAGGAGTAGGGAGACTAGGAGGAGGATCCATATAAACAACCTCAGATAAGGTACCATGAAGAAAAGCATTCTTCACGTCCATCTGGTATAACGGCCAGTGGCGGATGGCTGCAACAACAAGAAGGGTGCGAACAGTAGTCATCTGTGCAACGGGAGCAAACGTCTCATCATAGTCAATGCCATGCTCCTGAGTAAAGCCTCGGGCTACTAGACGGGCCTTGTGCCGCTCAATAGATCCATCAGGTTGATATTTGACCTTGAAGATCCACTTGCAGCTAATAGGCTGAATGCCCTCTGGTAGAGGAACAACATCCCAAGTGCCAGTCTGATCAAATGCAATGAATTCCTCTGTAATGGCTTTTCTCCATTCAGGATATTGAATTGCGTCTTGATAGGTTCTGGGCTCACGTGTAGAGTGTATAGCAGTGAGATATGCATGAAACTGTGGTGAGTAGGAAGCTAGGGTGGCAAAACCAAACTGGTCAGAAGGACCAGTGGCATCAGGTGTATAACATGCCGGAGGAATACCAGAAGTGGAACGGGTAGACTGACGAAGAGGTGGTGGATTGACATGGTGTGGGGGTGAGGACGGTGGAGTAGGTGCATGTGCCAGTGGGGAAGCAGGTGGGATGGGTGCTAGATGCTGTGGAGATGCAGGTGGAGGTTCGGTAGGGGGAACAACAGGTGTAAGGACAGCAGGAGATGTGAATGGAGTCAGAGGAGTGGGATCAAAAGGAATGCGGGAGGATAAAGTCGGGGGGCTAGCAACAACTGGGAAATCGAGAAATCTAGTATCCTCGGGGGGGGGGGGGGGGGGGGGGTCTGGTAGTAAGGGGAGTCTTCCACAAAGGAGACATGTCGAGAAATACGGACACGACCCGCGGATGGATCAAAATAGCGATAACCTTTATGTTCAGGACTGAGACCTAAGTGAACGCACTTAGCAGCACGAGCGGAGAGCTTCGTGCGCTCAGTAGGAGGGAGAAGAACATAACAGGTGCATCCAAATGTACGAAGCATACTGTAGTCGGGAGGAGAATGATAAAGAACCTCGTAAGGCGTCGTACCAGCTAGGGCAGTTGAGGGAGTAATGTTGATGAGACTAACAGAGGTCATGATAGCTTCAACCCAGAAAGAACGAGGAGCAGAAGAGGAGAGTAAAAGAGCGCGAGCCGTCTCAAGGATGTGACGATGCTTGCGTTCAGCTATACCATTCTGCTCATGTGTGTGAGGGCATGATTGCTGAAACAGGGTGCCGTGAGACTGTAGGATTGTTCTCATAGTGGTAGAAGTGTACTCACGTGCACCGTCCGATCGAAAATTCTTAATGCGTACACCAAACTGAGTGTGAATCATGGTTGTAAAGACCCGGTAAATATCAGGTATCTCAGATCGCTGATGCATAAGAAAAATCCATGTATGTCTAGTGAAGTCATCGATGAAGGTAACATAATAGAGATACCCTTTCCACGATGGTACGGGAGAGGGTCCCCATATGTCGGAATGAACAAGTTGAAAAGGGTGAGTGGTTTCAGAAGTTCTTTTGTGACTAAAGGGTAGGGCAATGTGTTTGGCCAAGTGACAACCCTAACAATCAGATAAATGTTTAAAAGTGAGAGAACCAAGAGCACCACTACGAGCTATAGTCTGAAGTCGTGATGCGCTAATATGACCTAAACGTCTGTGCCACAGTTCAGCATCAGAGGAAACAATACCGGCAAAACTAGAAGGAGAGTGATGTGCACGAAGAAAATCTAGACAATATAGACGACCATGACGACTAGCACGTCCAAATTCCTCACCGGTGGAGGAATCAGTACTAGAATAACCTAAAGAGTCAAAAATGACGACAAGGCCACTATCGCACAACGCACTAATAGAAATAAGGTTTATTGATAAATGAGGAGCATAAAGAACATATGGTAATGTGAGAGTAGGAGAGTTAATTGTCCCTGAATGTGTAATAAGAAGTGGTGAGCCATCAGCTGTGTGTAGGGATGGAGAGTGAGAGGAAAGTGTTGTGCAGGTGGTGAATAGTGTCTGATTACTAGTGAGATGATGTGATGCACCAGAATCTAAAATCCAAAACGAATTCATACCGGGAGTGGCAGAGAGGGCAGGAACAGAGGAGCCAGCATTGATAGACTGACCCATGAGCTGTAGTTCCAGCTGAGTGAGGCATTGCTGAGTATTAGCCCAAGCAGAAGACGGCAAGGCCGGAGTGACAGGCATGGCCGAGGATGTGAGGGAAGAAACACTGCTGTGACTGCTATGACTAAGAGCACAATGTGGAGGGAGATGCTGCTGGTGTCTGGATCGAGGTAGAGAGTAGGGTGGTGCTACCGGTGGCGGAAGTAGAGGTGGGGTAGGGTGAGGAATGATATAAGGAGAAGGTAGAAGGCCGGAGGCAGACTGAAAGTGGTGCTGCTGCTTTTGGAATCTGGAGGAGGAACAAGAGGTAGTTGCATCGGGGAAGTCAGTGGAGACGGAAATATGTGGGAGAGACTGAGATGCCATCAAGTAGGAGTACTTCAGATAACGGAGTTCGGATCTGGAGTTCGCCGATCTAGACGAGCCGAGTTGAAGATGACGATGAGTGGATCGGCTTGATAGGTTGCCGATGAGTGGATCTGAACGATCTGGACGAACTCTTCGCGGATCGAGAACAGAGGAGGACGCCGGGTTTGATGGGTTCGTTGATGACTTCTGTGGATGAATCTTTGGATGATGGATTGTGGATGATGGATCTTTGAAGTTGTCGATGGGAATTTTTGGATCTTTGGATGATGGATCTTTGCAGGGAAGTTGGCGACGGGATTTTTTTTTTTTTTGGATTTTCTAGGGTTTTGGGAAGAAAGGAAAATTTGTATAATCTGACTGTTGGGATATGAGAATTTTTGGATGGGAAAATTTTAATAGAAGAAAATTTGAGGAATTGGCTCTGATACCATGTTAAGATAAATCAGAGAGAAATGAAGACAATACTGAATATTGAATTGAATTTAACCAAGTACAATACCACCTATATATAGGAGGTGAACAAATATCAAAACAAATCTACCACCAATATGGGACTATAATATCTAACAAATCATAAATGCCGGTTTCTAAGGGTCTCGCCTAGCCTCTAGATTCCAACAAGTATCTCACTCTAGAGATTAATTTGGTTATATCTAACCTTATCATAAACATCTTTATCAACAATTCATCTTTATTACATTTGAATTCTTATTCATTTAAACTTCTTTTATTCATTCTCTTGCCAAGACATTCCATCTCTTATATTTACATACTACATAAATTTTTCAATCAAATTTCGTATAAATAAAACACTTTAATTAATCAATCAACTAGTCTCTTTCATGATACTAGGTCTACACAATATTTTCTCATATTAGACACCAATTTGTTAAATTTCTTTAATCAATTTCATCACTTTCTAATGCACAATTTCTTTAACAATTTGTTCCTAACTTTCCCTCATTCTCAACTTGCATTTTGCTTTTAATAATCAATTTACAAAATCTTTAATTATATCTACATCTTTTTTATTTTCAACTTGGACTCAACTTAATACATTGATGAAAATGTCTTTAAAACTCCCAAATATACACCAAAACAGTGAGAAATATTTTTAGATGTTCTCATATTATTTTAAAATATTTATACAATCACGTCTCCCCTTAGTGTATGTCCGTAAGTTTTAGTTTTAGAAGAATCATCACAACCTAGAGCTAGCTTATCATACCGGACTTAAACCAACACGGGAGACAGTCAGACCAACCTGGCTACTTCTCAAGAGATGCTCAACCCACACTAGTTAGCTTTCAATTTTCATTAATCATACATGCCAGTTTCTAAGGGTCTCGCCTAGCCTCTAGATTCCAACAACTATCTTACTCTAGTGATTAATTTGGTTATATCTAACCTCAACATAAACATCTTTATCAACAATTCATCTTTATCACATTTGGATTCTTATTCATTTAAACTTCTTTTATTCAATCTCTTGCCAAGACATTCCATCTCTTATATTCACATTCTACATAAATTTCTCAATCAAATTTTGTATAAATAAAACACTTTAATTAATCAATTAACTAGTTACTTTCATGATACTAGGTCTACACAATATTTTCTCATATTGGACTCCAATTTGTTAAATTTCTTTAATCAATTTCATCACTTTCTAATGCACAATTTCATTAACAATTTGTTCCTAACTTTCCTTCATTCTCAAGTTGCATTTTGCTTTTTATAATCAATTTACATAATCTTTAATTATATCTACATCTTTATTTTCAACTTGGACTCAACTTAATACATTGATGAAAATGTCTTTAAAACTCCCAAATATATACCAAAACAGTGAGAAATATTTTTAGATGTTCTCATATTATTTTAAAATATATAGGTCTACACAATATTTTCTCATATTAGACTCCAATTTGTTAAATTTCTTTAATCAATTTCATCACTTTCTATTGCACAATTTCATTAACAACTTGTTCCTAACTTTCCTTCATTCTCAAGTTGCATTTTGCTTTTTATAATCAATTTACAAAATCTTTAATTATATCTACAGCTTTATTTTCAATTTAGACTCAACTTAATACATTGATGAAAATGTCTTTAAAACTCCCAAATATATACCAAAACAGTGAGAAATATTTTTAGATGTTTTCATATTATTTTAAAATATATAGGTCTACACAATATTTTCTCAGACTCCAATTTGTTAAATTTATTTAATCAATTTCATCACTTTCTATTGCACAATTTCATTAACAATTTGTTCCTAACTTTCCATCATTCTCAACTTGCGTTTTGCTTTTTATAATCAATTTACAAAATCTTTAATTATATCTATATCTTCTTTATTTTCAACTTAGACTCAACTTAATACATTGATGAAAATGTCTTTAAAACTTCCAAATATATATTAAAACTTTGAGAAATATTTTTATATGTTCTCATATTATTTTAAAATATTTGTACAATTTTTTCAGGATTTTTAAAAGTCCCAAAACTCCAAAATTTCAAAAATACACATTTTGTGCATATGAGGGTTTGAACCCAAGACCCCCACCAACCTTGCACCACGTGGCAGCACCACAGCGCGCGCGCACACACGCCATAATTGATAGACTATGGGATTATATTCGTTAAGTATCAACTATCTGTAAAATCTCATTTTCTACCTTTTCGACTATTTTTTTTATTTCCATTCTTTTCCCAAAATCAATATTATAAAAATAAAGTTCTAGACTCAAGAATTCCTCTTTTGCTGATTTTAATCATATTTAAGAATATTTATCCCACTTTATGCACAAATATTTTTTTGAAACATATAAACGTAAAGATTTGATTTATTACCAACTAACTCTTTTCTTCAAATTAATACTATTAATTTGTATCTATACATATCCAAAAATTATTATCTTACTGATTTCATTCACATTAATGGAGAATTAACTTCAATTTTTCAAATTACTCATTTCTTTCTCTTATAAGAATCATAACATGGAATGCAATTGGTTAATTGTCCTACTAATTTTAATGCAGCTTTCCTTTTGTGCCACTACAATTATTTCTTTCCCAAAATGATTCTCTAATTTTTCATATCTATTCATTCACATTTCATGCACATATTCAACCAATTTGTAAGACACAAAATTTCATACAATTAAATCATATTGAGTGTTTTGCCTAACAACTCTACACATGCCTTTAATTAATTTTTTCTCAATCATAATCTACCAATTAAATGGTGTAACTTCTCATTAACATACAATGAATTCTACAAATTTCTACCATTAGCAATATTTATCACTATAACTTGCATCAAATTAACTTGTAGAACTTCATTAAACTAGTAAAATAATTCACAAAATACCTAAACATGATTTCTACATTATCAGAAAGTAAGAATAGACACCCACCTCTTATGTTGCAAAATGTAGAAAAACTCCTAGAAAGAATGCTCCTAGCTCCTCACAAATTGCTCATCTTCTCCTCCTTGCACAAAATCGCAACTCCAACTCCAAGGTTCAAGAAATCGGCCTTCCTCTTTCTCTCTTTCTTTTTCTCACTTTTGTTTCCATTATTTTGTGCATTCAACATACAATAGGTGGAGGGTTTATATAGGGGTTTTGTGTGGTTGAGATTAACTCCCACTACTCTAGTAACCACCCACTCCTACACACCACTCTCCCACTCACCCCTCTCTCTTTGAAAAATAGGCCGGCCACTTCTCTTTCCTTGCACAAATACGTGCACGTGTTTCACACATGCACACCTTCTCATTTTATTTAATATTTGTTACTTATTAGTTGTTACTAGTTCTACATGACATGTATGGCTGCACTTTTTTTCTCTTTAATTGTGTATTTAATAACCTTGCCTAACCAAGGGGGTGCTAGGATGGTGCTCCTACCAACTCTCCGAGCTCCTACCAACTCTCCCACCCTCTTCCTCTCAGCACCAGCCGCTCTACTCTCCAAATCTACCATCCTTCTCCTAAAACCTTAAGTCTCAACTAGTCTGTATTACCTTCGGACCAAACCCTTCTTTCCCCCTGATTGCTTGCCCTCCCTCCTTCTGCACTCTGAACAACTCACTTCTAACCAGTTTTTCTCCCCCATCTGATAGCTGCAGACTTGTACTTCATTCCTCCCACCCAACATGCTCTCACTCCTTGAGTTGAGTGGGTGCGGGCCCAACGAGAGGGTCCGACACCCACAACCACCTTCTCCCCCTCCTTTGGCTGAGACTGCAGCTACTACCTATGCGATGGACTCTACAATCCCGGAGAACCCACCACCTTGCCTAACCCCCGTCGCACTCCTAGCAGCAGCGGAGGCCCCTTCCGATAAGGCCCTGGCCCCCCCTCCTCTAAATCCAACTCCGATGAGGGAGGAAGACGAGAACTCAGAAGATATCACTCCCCACAACGTGCTCCTCACGGTGTGAATCAGCGTCTATCGGGGAGGAGTACCAATCATCATCGTTCTTCTGAGGGGGCTTCCAGGGGTCATGTTCACTTTCGAAGGCACATGGGGTATTTCGAGGGGGGCCCAACGATGGGGTCCCCCTACCAGCCAGATGAGGCGTAAGAGAACCACCACCATGGAGCCAAGCGTCCCCCAGGTTAAGGAGCATTCTAAGGGAATGGCCAATGCTGTTGACCGCAACAATCAACACCTCGACAGCTCTGCTGTCTCTCCATACAACAGCGCCAACTACACTACGCACAAACATCATCACGATCCACTGGCCTCCAACTCCAAGCCTTGCATTCCTAATCACAAACAACACCTTCCTTCCCATCCTAAGTCTCAATACAATAGTGCTGCACATAATGATCATCCTTCCGTACCTCACACCAGCACCATCTCCACCAGCCGACCTTCCCCTCAACCTCACCATAACGCACACCTGAACCTCACCACCTGTCCTCTCCCCGGCTCGTCACCCCCGAGACATTCCGCATCCAAAGCTCTAATCGAGCATACCACACGAGGGGTCATGCTAGACAGGAGTTCGAATGACAGGGAAGCTGGAGTTGAGGAGAGGGGGGCAGTGGATCCAAGTGGGGCGTAAGAATGACAAGAGGGATAGGTACATTACTAACCGTCACCATGATCAAGAGACTCATAAAAAGAAACAAAGAAAGGGTAAGAAGCGGTCGGCGCCGTGCTTCAATTGTGGAGACCTGGGCCACTTCAAAAGCGATTGCACCAAAGAACCACGCTGTCTAAAATGTATGAAATGGGGTCATTTATCGTACGTCTGTACCAATGTTATCGAAACCCATAGTGATGAGGAGAGGTCAGTGAGCCGTGGAAGATCCCCAGACTCGCCGTCGGTGATTCGACTGTCCAGGAGTTTGGACATCATTAAGAATGAAGAAAGGTGGCTCCGACAATGGTGCGCCGTGGCCAAAGTCATCAAAGGAAGACCTTCGGAAAACCACGTCATACAAGCGCTTACAGAGAGATGGCCGATGACCGCGCACGGCGATTGGGTGGCAAAAAAATTGTGCCACTTGCAATTTCTTGTTTCTTTCCCAACTCCGGAGAAAGTCACTGAAGTTATCAGAATGGGTAAAGTGGAGTTTGGACATTTCCAACTTGATTTCATGGCGTGGACTTCGACGTTTGGTGCGGAACTCCCCCAAGGCGAGAAATTTTGGATATGGATACACAACGTCCCCTTGCATTTCTGGAAGAAAGAGGCCCTCCAAGAAATTGTAGCTGATTTTGGGACGGTGGTGATGATTGACGAGAAGACGGTGCGGAGATCAGAGATTGTATCGGCAAGGCTATTGATCAGAAGCATTGATATTGCTCTCATGCCACGCTTTGCCAAGGTTTTTTCCTTTGACGAATTGTACCTCATCAGATTCGTTCTTGATAGACGAGATGAAGCTCCAAAGGAGCTGGTGGAAGCCACCCCCCCTCACCATCGGCAGCTCTTAGAGATGGCAGATCATATCGACAGGTAGTATCACCGAGGAAGGAGCTCACTATTGATGGATCCCACGAAGTTGAACGGGCTCACAGAGAGATTATTGAGGCGGCCAAGGGACAGGGGCGGCGACCAGAGTCTGCGGTGGGTGGCTCAGCTGGAGTTCCGTACAAGCATGCTGAGAGAAAGGCTCGTCCCCTCGAATCCAACGATCAAGAACTCAGTAGAGCCCCCAACACGTCAGATCCAACGGTGATCCAGTCTCACAGGCTTGATTTGGAAACATCTGAGAGCACCTTCGCAAGGAGAGGCAAAAGCACTGCCAAAAATGGTGGCCAGGTCCTGCAGCTGTCGCAGGAGGTGGACGCAGTGGCCCAGAGGGGAGCGGCAGAGAACGCACCAACCATTAATGGCAGCGCCCAGCTTTTCCGTAGCATGCAGGCTTTGGGAGGGGGGTTGGTGGAGGAAGCTACCACTTTGGGGAAACAAACAAGGGAGAGGCCTCTCTCGACCAAAGAGTGGGTGACACAAAGATGGTTTCCGTCAGAAAAAGAGAAAGATACTTCTAAGAAGCAGAGGGGAAGAGAGTTAGTAACGGCAGTGAGTAAGGATGCAGAGATCTCTCTGGGGAAAGCGTCGAGAGTGGTTAGCTTCAACCAGAGCGAAAAGAGCAGCCCTGTGAAAGCTCTCAACACTGCCGTTGGGAGTAAAGTTTCATTGTTGAGGAAAGAAGGAGAGAAAAGAGTCTGCTTCGAAGTAGAGAAACAGTCTGGCCACTTTGAATAAGACGAAGATAGACGAAGCGGTGCACCGGGTCTCACGCCAGGGGAAGTGAACCCAAGTCATTTTGAACCCACCAAAGCCCCCTCCAATGATTCGAGGCCACGTGTCGAGCAAGTGCGGTTGGGAAAGATTCCAACTAAAGAGGACAGGGCGTGCGATGCACCCACCAACCCCCCCCCCCCCCCCCAAATCACAAGTCGACAGCTCACTCAAGAGGCACAAGCGTCGATCCGCTGCTCCTATCGAGGAGCTCTTCGTTCGATAAACGCGGTACGTTGTGCCGCGGAGAACTTGTGGGTAACAATGCTGTTGATGGCTCTTCTAATGGGCCTACAAGTGGGCTTTTTATTGGTAATAGTGGGCACGAAGAGGTGTCCATATTAACTTTTAATGTTACTGGGTGTTGCAAGTCTATTGATTCGAACATCCCGACTATTCACCAGACTGGGAGCGGGCCCAACGAGGGGACCGCAATAGTTGAGTCCACTGTTATTACTGATTCTTTCTGCGACGGGCCCAATGAGGGGTCCGGGGTGAAAGCGCCCACTCTTAATGATGGGTCTATACTCACAGACAGTGATGAGGATCCAGAAGATCGGCTGAATCTCGATGTAGACTTCTCTCTTTCTGAGGAGGATTCAGAGGATACGGAGTTCATTGCTAACACCCAGAGGGAGACCTCGCCGGAGCTTGTCCGGTCCACAATTCCAGACTCAGCGCCGGGTAATAGCCCGGGACAGTACCGTAGAGCGGTTGGATTCAGAGTTCAGCGATCTCCCAAGAGGGCTCATGTGGAGTCCTTGGATGACTATCTTGAGGTCGCCGCTGCAGCCAAGGCCGCTAAGCTCGACAATGGAGGTATGACAAGTTATTTAGCATTTATTTTAAATTGCATGTCAGATTCTGATGTTTTATGTCTAGCTATCACATGTGGGTTAGAAGTTTGGGACACTGAGCGTATCGCCTTACTCCTCAATAAAATTCGGGGTTGGAAAACACAAAGAGTTAGGCCATCTGACGATAACGCTCCTGGAGCCGGCACGGGGTCGACTATCATTCTCGAGGATGTAGCCGGCCCTACGCCCTCCACAACGATTTTCCTTGACATGTCCCCCCAATGAATACACTATTTTGGAATGTTAGGGGTCTGGGGGATAGGGGTAAGAGGGGTATGGTGCGGGATGTCATTAGCAATTCCAGGGCGGAAGTAGTAGGGCTGCAGGAGACCAAACTCTAGCACGGGCTCAAACTCAAAAGAGTTGGTGGTAACAGGATCAAGGAGTGGTTGCTACGCCCCTCTGTCGGTGCCTCAGGGGGAATTGCTATAGGGTTTAATTCGGATCTTCTCTCCTGTGAAGAGGAGCATTGTGGAACGTTCTCCTTGACTGCCCGACTTAAGCGACGTTCCGATGATTGGATGCAGACGGTGACTGTTGTCTACGGGCCGAACGTGGCCACAGATAGAGAGGCCTTCTGGCAAGAACTGGCCGACATCCGCCAGCACTGGTCGGGACCTTGGATTGTGGGTGGGGATTTCAACATCACTAGATTTGCTTTTGAGCACAAGGGAAGAGGTGCTAGCGACAGGCACCGAGAGGAATTCAATAGAGTTATCACGGAACTTGAACTGATTGATATCCCAATCAATGATAGACTTTTTACTTGGTCTAATTTGCAAGCGGATCCGGTTATGGCCAAGTTGGACAGGATTCTAGTCTCTATGGATTGGGAAGCTTTATTTCCTCTAGCTTCGGCCAGAACGATCCCTAAACCAACCTCAGACCACACCCCGATCCTCCTCGATGTGGGGAGTCGGGGAGCCCGCAAGCCTAGGAAATTCAGATTTGAAAAGGCCTGGCTGGAAATTCAGGAGTTCCACCATTTGGTTATGGAGAACTGGGCTCTTCCCATGGCAGGCAGGGACGCGGCATCTCGATGGTGTGGAAAAATTCGTAGACTGAGAAAGAGGCTCTGTAGATGGAATCGGTCTAGATTCGCGAACATCTGGCGTGATAAAGAGTCCTTTCTGGAAGAAATTGATGAGCTTGAGAGGGTGGAAGAAACTAGAATCCTTTCGCAGGAAGAGCGAAACAGGCTACTAGAACTTCGTGATAACATTGCCAATCTGTATAGACTGGAAGAGATCAAATGGCAACAGAGATTCAGGATTTCATGGCTCAAAGAGGGAGACGCGAATACGGCCTACTTCCATCGGGTTGCAAGTGCAAGAAGGAGATCCAATCTTATCCTGTCAATTCAGACAGATACAGGAGTTTCGCAGGATGATAAGGTGATTTCCTCTACCTTTCAGTCATTCTATAAGGATCTCTTTGGGAAGAAGAATGACTTTAGGATCCCTATGGGTGAGGACTTCTGGCAAGAGTATCAGATTGCTACAGGGCAAACTGTTTCCGCCTTGGAGGAACCCTTCACGGAGTCAGAGGTCAAAACGGCCATTGACCAGATGGGAGCTGACAAGTCGCCTGGGCCAGATGGCTTTCCTATGTTGTTCTTCCAAGTGTTCTGGGAAGAAATTAAAGGAGAATTTATGGATATAATGATGGAATTTTTTCACAATAACCTAAGGTTGGGGATGTTCAACTTTGCAGAAGTTGTGTTGATCCCCAAACGGGAGGATTCTAAGTGCGTTGGGAATTTTAGACCAATTAGCCTGATAAACTGCTTGGCTAAGATCATCACTAAGGTCCTAGCTATCCGCCTGGGAGGCATTATGGACAGTCTTATCAGTAGAACACAGACGGGATTCATTAAGGGTAGATGTATCCTAGACTGCGTGGCTACTGCTGAACAAGTTATCCACCACTGCCACAAGAGCAACTCCAAGAACTTCCTCCTCAAGTTGGATTTTGAGAAGGCATACGACTCTGTGGACTGGGAATGTTTGCTAGAGGCTCTCAGGGGGAGAGGTTTTGGGGACAAATGGATTAGATGGATCAAACAATGTTTACATTCTAGCAAAACGGCAATTTCAGTGAATGGGAGACCCGGCCCTTCGTTCCCGTGCAAGAAGGGACTCCGTCAGGGGGATCCGCTGTCCCCACTTCTATTCACTATTGTAGCGGATGTGCTCAGAGGAATGCTAGAAAATTGTCAAAGAAAAGGGTGGATTTCGCCTGTGGCCAGCAGCACTGCTAATCAGGGTTGCACGATCCTCCAATATGCTGACAACACCCTAATCTTTGGAAATGGGACTAGAGCGGAAACTATATGCTTTAAAGGGGTCCTTTACTGCTTTGAAGCCTGGTCAGGCCTTAGAATTAATTTCCACAAGAGTGCACTAATCCCTATTTCACTATCAGAAGCTGAAACTCGGGAGCATGCCACCATTCTCAACTGTGCGATAGAAGAATTCCCAATCAAGTATCTAGGGCTTCCGCTCCGTCCAGGGAGGCTCACTAAAGCTGACTGGTTACCTATTATTGACAGGGTGGAGGACAGACTGTCCGGTTGGAAAGGCCAATCTCTTTCTCTTGGGGGCAGAGTGGTACTCATCAATTCTATGTTATCCAATCTGCCCATATACTACATGTCCTTCTTTGAACTCCCAAAGTGGGTGATCCAAAGGATTGACCGTATCAGGAAGAGATTCCTATGGAAAGGTGCAGACTCAAATAAAGGAGGCTACCACCTTATTAGATGGAATATAGCATGCATGAAAAAGAGGCACGGAGGGCTAGGCATCATTGACCTCAGAGATATGAATTTGGCACTCCTGGGAAAGTGGTGGTGGAAAGTGTTTCACCACGGCGGAGAAGGATGGCAGGACTTTATCCAACCTTACCTTCGAGGGAAGGGGACAAGAAGCTTAGGCTTTCGAGTAGGATCCAAAGTCTCCCGCTTCTGGAAAGGAGTTGCGAAAGCCAGCAGACCTTTCAACTCAGCAACTTCATCTTTGATCGGCAATGGTCGAACCACCAGATTCTGGTGGGACAAGTGGTGCGGTCCTCATACTCTTAAGGAAGATTTTCCAGAGTTGTTTGCTAAAACGAATCGACCGAATATCTCGGTGGCGGAAACATGGAAAAGGAGGACGTGGAGACCGCCGTTCCAAGGAACTCTTTCTCCAAGTTTGCTACAGCAACTGCATGAACTACAAACGCACATAGCCCAATCTGGGGTGAGATGTGCCCAAGGCCCAGATCACATGCGTTGGGGACTCGAGAACAAGGGAGTGTTCTCGGTTAGATCACTTTACCACCGGATTCACTACCGAGGATGCAGGCCCAACTGGGCAACAGTATTATGGAAGACTAAAACACCTCTGAAAATTAGAGTCTTCCTCTGGCTTGTACTCAACAATGCCATACTCACTAGAGAGAACCTAGCCAAGAGGCAACCTCACATTGCGACCAATTGTGGGTTCTGCAATGTACACGTGGAAGATTTGAATCATCTGTTTCTTCACTGCGCCAGAAGCAAGGCCGTCATGATAGAGGTGCTGAGAGCACTAGGAACAAGTGATTACCCAAGAGACTATGAGGAACTGTGGGTCGGCTCCAGATTCGCATCATCCCGTCACGATATGAAAGATGCATGGTTTATTGCCATTGCGGCAACCACATGGGTGTTATGGCTAGATAGGAACAATTTTTATTTCCGTGCTTCATGTAATTCTATTTCTAGTAATCTTACTCATATCATGCATCTAATTTCCTTTTGGGCTACAGCTGCTGCTTCAGGAGCAAGAGGGAGAATTGCAAGGGTTTTCCAGGTGGATGATTCTGACGACGAGGAGATAGAGATCGGGCCAACGCTGGACTGATGAGTGGACACCCGCCTCACTACTTCATATTTTGTATCAGGCCTTAGTACTTTGTTGTTGTGTTTGTTGTGTTTTGGTTGCCTTTAGGCTAGATGATGTTACCCACCCCCCAGGGTTTTGTTGGGGGTTATGTTTTATTTTCTGCACTGTACTTTTATTTTCCCGAGACTTCGGGGTTGTTTATTAATCACTTATTAATGAAACAGGGTGGCATTATCCCACTTTTTCCTCAAAAAAAAAAAAAATGTGTATTTAATAAAGGATTTATTTATGGGCTTTCTTTTCTAGTGGGCTCAAATAAATCTCTTAGGCTATGGATCTTTTATTAGGGAAAAATGATAAAAGAGACAAAATAAATAAAGGAAAATTTTGTGCATAACTTAGAAAGTATTTTTATAACAAAAAATGAAATAAAATTGCACGTGTGTTTCATGTGCAAAAATGGAAAAAAAAGTATTTTATTCTAAAATTACTCCGGGATGTTACATAGATACCTTTTGAATTTTTGACAACCTTTTCCCAAAGTCAGAACAAGAGAGGCTATTATTGTTTTGTTCACTGGGTTCACTGGATTGTTTTGTTCACTGGCTATCTATGGGTTCACTGGATTGTTTTGTTCCTCTTAAAGATTCAGTGCAAACAATCCTATTATTGTGGTACTCTTAAAGATTGATCTTGAACTTCTAGAGGAATTATAATCCTTCAGAGTTTAAACTTCTGGCATTCTGTCACTACACCTACATGGTGAGTGAGTGTGTTTGTGTTCATAAAATTTCAACTTCATGTATCCCATAACATTGAGGACTCATATTCAGAGCACATGAGCAAGGAATATAACTACTCGTCATCTCCTTTAAAGAAGATGCATGTAGGAAAATTCAATTATGATTGTGATTTGATTTGCATTAACATTTTCTAAAAAGTCAAATGCTGGCTAATGCCAACCTGATTCTGCATCAGTTTAGAATCCCTTCCAAATTATCTAACATCAAGTGCATAATTCTCATCTTGAGCTTGATTTTGTTGATTTTGTTTTTTTGCTAATTGCTTGATTTTGTTAATACTCAAGTAGTTCTAATTCTTAGATTATTTTTCAATGCTTATATACTAATTGGTTAGATATATATGAAGTGGTTTTTGTATATACATGAAGATTATCACCAATTATTTTTTTAGTTAGTAGACTCAGTATGTATGGAATTAACAATAATACATCATCCTTAATTTGCCTTCATTAACAATACCACTCTACATGAACATGATTCATTTTTCTGCTTGTGCATTGAACATAGAACTTCAATTTTAGAAGTCACATGTATATATATGCATGATGTGTATTGTCAAATGACCGTACTAACTTCTCGATTTTGTTAGTCAATTATTAGAAAATTTCAATGGCGATCAGAGGTTTACATCAGTCTCGATCTGAATATATCACATCAAAGTGTTTTATAATTATTAGTGGATAATATTTAATTTATCATGTATGTGTCTATATGTCGAAATGTCTCATAGTTGCATGTGTAGATATGGTATTTCTAGGATCGAAGATTTTTTACTTCTTTATATCTTAATAACATTCATAAGTTTCTAGACATCTCTGGTCTGAGTTGAATATGGATGCTGTTTAGCTAAACTAAATTTGATCTGAATTATTTTATTCATATTTTAGATCCAGTGCTTTGGTTGCTCAAAGTGAAGAAAAGTTTGTATTCCCCGGCCCGTAGCTGGTCCTAAACTTAAATTCTCGCACTTAGCATGAGAATGCATTGTAGTTCTGTTACAACGCTTAGAATGAACTACATATGAGAAATTTTATAATGTAACTATAGACAAAATGATCATGCTCAAGTTATAATGTAACTATAGACAAAATGATCACACATATACTAATATCAGGCTTAGAAGTTAGGCTAGATTTGAAGATCTAATAATTACTTGAAGTCTCTTTTATCCTGTGGTGCATTATAGTCGACAAATTCATGACGAATTGTTATTATTATGAAGCATATGGTTACATGTAAGCAATTTCTATATTAACTCTTTTTTTTTGTTCTGGTAAATTATCACAATTATGTGGATGTTTCTACAGCTGATGCCGGCACTTCTAAATTCATTAGCAAGAATATCAAAGACACAGTGGCATCTTTTTAGAGGTGAGGCCATGTCTCTTTTATTTTTACCTTTCTCGTTCTAATCAAATTTCATCTACAATAAGCCTATCATGCCTGATATATTGTTTTAATAAATTGCAAACTGTGGTGATTTTCTGAATAGGCATCATCAGTTTCAGGATCTAAGAACCCTGCAGAAGATGGACAACTGATATTCTTAACTGCAGGTATGTGTTTGCACTTACCATTATTATCTATACTGTTCTGTCTCATATATAGAATGTTGTTTTATTCTTCGTTGTTGTGAAAATGCCACGAAATCTCAACTTCATATGTGCCAAGAGTCACGTTCACTTCGATCATGAGTATGCATATTAAATTTAAGGTTTATGGGGTTTAAAGGAAAATTAAATTCGGTGCTAGCTTTATATTGTGGAATAAATTTTTTAACTTCTTCCTCCTGTTTTATTTAGAAATAAAGGGTTGGTTTTGATGGATGTGGATCATAGTCAAGAGGAGGATCCATGGCTTGCAGTGTTCAAGGGAAGGAGCGCGGCACCTTGATATTGGCTGCAACCAATAGTTGATAACCATCATCACAGGTAATTTCATGAGATTTAAACTTCATTTTCAGTATTTTCATACTTTTCTGGTATTTCTTTCATGGTTTTACATCTTACCTCATTAATTATGCACTTGAAGGGTAATATGTTTTGAACATTTAATTCTAGAAAGAAGGGAATATGAAAATCGAATCCTTGTTGTATCTATGCTTCAAAGTTAGATTTTAGACTAGCTCTTGCATTCTCCTTTCTTTCTTAGTTTCTAATTCTTTTTGATAGTTTGCTCAGATCAAAATTGCAGCTATCAATTTTCTTACCTTAAATCGGCTTAGTGTATATTTGTCCATACTATATTAACTTCGTAATTTAATAACTGCATTGTTATTTTTATTTCTTGTGATTGCAAAATTTGTTGTTATTCAAAGCTAACTATATAAGATCATTTATATTATTTAGTTGTTAAATAATGATATAGCCATCCAGATATGATTTATGTACTGCACATATTTTGTTCGTATTACAAATATGTTGAAGGCTCAAGAAATTGAATGTTTCTTTAATGTTTCAGCTAGAAATGATGGATGGAAGGATTTATGAACATGAGAATCTTGTCTCGGATTTAGAAAAGAAATCACAAGTATTTTCACTCAAATTTTTTGCCATTGGCATTTGCCTTCATTTTATTGACATGGTCACTGCATTGAGCTACAATCTAAATGGCAAGGTAGTTCAGCTTGTAGCCATACTTTAATTGAATTTGATCCCGGAAATCTGACTGAATTTCAAAAATTAATGCTTGTAGAGTTCCTAAAATTGCCTCGTTTCTGTGTATTGTGTCACATCATGTTCGTATCAGCGTGTCCGTGTCAGTCCGTGTCAGTCCTTAGATCATCTGTTCATCATCTTTTCTTTAAACTATTCTGTAGGTCCAGGGAAGTCTCTATTGTGAAATTTTCCTTAGTCATCTTAGTATAACATTATCCTGTTAGGACTTTATATGAAATACATCTACTTACTTCTCTCTCGGACTTGTGCCTAAATCAGATAATCAGTTGCAACTGGAAGCTCAGGTCCCCTTACAGTCCAAGAAGAAATCACTTGAAAAGAGGATATGTGGCTTCCAGGTAGCGATCTACTGTGCAAAATGTACTTCAGTTTATACATTATACTCCATAGTCTACTCATATTAATTTGTCTAGGTCACCCTGGAAGATCTATTTGTGATTCATGATATCCTGTATATCTATCTGATACAAACTTGTTGAGACTACTGGGGCTTCTACTAATAAGAAAATATGTTGGTTTATTCAACAGTTCTGGCCAATTTGGATTTTGTTAAGGTTGATCAGAAAGAGGCTTATGCACTCCTTTATGCTCTAAAGAGTTCTTATGAACTCAGATACTAAGTCCATGGATTTCAGCTTGTTGATAGTTTTATGCTCGGAGCAAATTATGCTTTTATGAGCTTAACTAACTACTTGTTGATAAATATTCATATTGATTTACTGGTTGTATTGAATAAGATTGAGGAGTACTATTTGTTTTATAACATATATATGAAATTTTATTTCATGTAGGGTAATTTTTTATTAAAAAATATTTTTAAATTTTAATAAATTTGTTTAAAAAAAAAAACTCATCTATCCCAGCATTTTTAGACAAAAACGCCGGGATAGGGTGTTTTTAATAAAAAAATTTAATACCCTATTCCGGCATTTTTGGTCAAAAACACCGGGATAGATTACCTTTTCTTTTTCTGTTACAAAAGCTCTATACCGGCATTTTTACAATTAAACGTTGGGATAGATATAGGCTATAGCGGCGTTTCTCAAAAACGCCGGGATAGACCTTATATCCGTCCCGACGCTCGCTATAGTGGCGTTTCTGGCAGAAATGCCGCTACGGTCTATTCCGGCGTTTATAAACGCTGGAATAGCCCAAAAAAAATGCCAGAAAAGCCTGTGCGATTTGTAGTGATGATTGCCTCTTGTTTAGTGAGGCTGGTAAGAGGGGGTGCTTGCGTCTTCGTAAAGTGATTAAGGATTACTGCTTGATGAGTCGGCAAGTAGTCAATTTTCATGAGTCTCTTAATTGGTTTGGTGGTGGTGTTGAGAATATTTTGAAGAAGAGGTGTGGTGAGTGGTTGGGAGTGTGAGAGGGATGCATGCCATTTAGGTAATTAGGTATCTCGGTGCTTAAGTTGCAGTGAAGAAGTTGCAGGGTTGTGATTTAACCCTCTTGTTTCTAGGGTTAAGTCTACTTGGAAGGCCAAGGCATTATTGTTGGCTGACAGGGTTACTTTGGCCAAATCAATTTTTTTTTGGCTATCCCAACTTTTGTGTTGATTGCATCTTGGACTCCGAAGTCGATTCTGAGACAGACTGACTAGATAGTTCGTTGCTTAATTTGTTTGGTCTGGTTTGAAGTAGTCGAAAGTCGCTTCCTTTGTTGATTTGGGACAAAGTGTACGTGTACAGTACCGAAGGAAGCAGGGGGTTTGGGTTTGCACCTTATGGAAGAAGTGCATACTGCCGTGATGGGGAAGCAGGTGATTAATTAGGGTTGTTGATCTACTTGTTTATATTGATCGTGTCATTGTATTCTAATTAAGCTGTTGTTGTCTGGCGAAGCAGCATGGCCTGTCTGCTAATGTGTGGTCCTGGAAGGTAATTGGCATGAGTGGCTCACCAGCTTGGCATGGGATTCGATCGGTGTGGAGTAGTTGGGATTGTACGTGAGAGGCGGGCTACAGTGGCCAATTGGAGATGATCATGCTTCTATCAATGTGAAAAATTAACCTTGGGTTTATAAATATCCGTTGACGCATGCATGCCCTGCCCCTTTTATGCATGGATCTGTTGGATATTGATTATGAGAATGGATGATGGAATGGGATATATAGCGAGGATATATGTAAGTAGTCAAAGGTGGCCGGCTAAGACCGCTGATGGAAATGCCCTTCTTCTCGTACGTTGGTGATGTCCTTCTCATGGGTGGGGTGTATGATGATGGTAAAAATTGCAGCAAATTATGGCCGTACGATTCCAGCACGGATCTCAAAGCTTCTACATGCACACTAATCATAATGGACCTTCTTAACAGGTCCGGGCCTTCACCAGGCCTCTTTACAAGACATGGACTTCTTTCAAGCCCATAAAAAGTGACAGATTAGGTTCACTAGGAGAGACATCCAGCCCAAGCAGGCTAGGAGTCAAATCTATTATCCCCTAACAAGAGAACTTATCTCTTGAGGGGGAGAAACATAAAGGGGAGATAAAGAGTTCATATCGATCCAACGGATCTAAATCAATCTCTTGATATATTTCTCAGGCCTATAAATACCCTCTCCCTCCACAGTTAGATGGTAATGAACAATTAGCCAGTTTCGCTCTCAAACTCTCTTTCTCTTTCTGGTTCTGATTTGAGCGTCGGAGGGTCTGTCGCCGGGGCCACCTCCTGGTGTTTCTGGCTTTTTGCAGGTGCATCGGCCGCATCAGCAACCGTCGGGTTCAGTTCACAGTGGTCAATCAACGATCCAAATTCAATCCCAGGAGCTCTAACCGCATTTCACGGCCAAAGTCAAAGGACAGATTTTTAGTAGTTTCCATCAATTATAAACTCACTATCTGTTTTCTCCCACACCAAAATAAGCAGCAACAGATTGACGCCGTTTGTGAAAAACTACACAAGTCAGACTTGCCGCCATGCCACCAAGACTAAGAGGCGAAGAGGTGGTCTCAAGCCGTCACACCAACTCTCTTCGTCAACCAGTTCCTCCTATGGAAGATCTGATTCATCCTCAACAGTCACCCTGACAGCTTAATCAAGCTCCTTCCAACGGAGAGGCACCGGGGGGCTCCCGACAAAACCATCATGAAGAACATCCTCAGCACGATCGTATCTCAGTCCATAATGCTTTAACTGATTCAATGGCCTCGCAAGGCCCTTGGGGGTCTAGAAATCTCCGCCAGATCATCAGTCCCAGGCAACAAGGAACCGATCTGTGAATCCGGTTGGACGAAAGGTGCGCCCGATCTTAGGCCTCCCACTCGGGACATCAAGCAAACCAGAGAACCAACTTTCCTAGGCAGAGATCAAGGCAATCCTCCTCTCATAAGGGGCACACCACAATAAGGAGCCCGACTCATGAGAGTCGAAAGCTTTTTGTGCAGAACAAAGGAAAAAATACCCCAGTCACTAGGGCCGAATTGGATAGTAAGCTCGACATTCTCCATGCTATCCAAGGAAGTCAAGATCTGGGCCAACCCCACAACGAAGGATCCGCCGACTCAACTGGATCCCAGAAGAAGGACGGCCAAATCCTTTGCCGTATCCAAGAGGTAGAGAATCGTCTAGAACAGATGAAAACTGAGTGAAACCAGCAGGTCTACCGCCCTAGTCGATATCCTTTCAGCAAAGCCATTCTCGATGCACCCATCCCAATGGGCTTCAAGGCTCCTCAATTTGAATCCTACAATGGAGAATCAGACCCGACAGACCATGTTGAGAGTTTCAAAACACTCATGATGGTCTACAACGTCACCGATGCACTCATGTATCGAACATTTCCTGCCACACTGAAAGGATCAGCATGGGAATGGTATTCATGCCTGACTCCAGAATCAATATTCTCTTTCGATCAGTTCGAGGAGCTTTTCATTGCGCACTTCGTTACTAGTTGCAACACTAAAAAAATGAGTGTCTTCCTGTTAGAACTGAAGCAAAGAGATGGAGAACTGCTAAAAAAACTTTGTCAAATGCTTTACAGCAGAAGCAAGGTCAATTTTCTCCTTGAACTCTTCAGTGGTGGCTGCAGCTTTTCGTCACAACGTCATGCATAAAGAACTAAAAGCATCTCTCGCCAAGAGGCCACAACGAGATTTCACTGAGCTCTTGGACATGAGTGAAAAGTACATCAGAGTCGAGGAAGCTCTCAATCCACAAGTCAAGAAAGAGTCACTTTCTGGCAACAAACGGAAGAACACAAATGAGGAAACACCCAAGAAGTTCCTGAAAAACGGTGCAAGCCAACACCGTCCTCCTCCAACACCCCGCTTCGACAAGTTTACTCTTTTGAACACAAGTGTGTCTGCCATCCTCATGGTAGTTGAAAAAGATGGAATAGTTTGTCCTCCTCCCAAAATGACAATGGCCAGCAAGAGAAGAGATAAGAGCCTGTGGTGCACATTTCACAGAGGCCATGGACACACTACCGAAAATTACAAGGCCCTCAAAAAAGAAATTGAAGACCTGATTCGGCGGCGCTATCTCTTTCAGTTTGTCCAACAAAACAATAACACTGAAACTCTTCCGCCACAGGGGGGCTAATAAACGTCCAGAAAAGGCCTTATGAATCACGAGACTTCGAGCACATGGCCATTTTACCCACCATCCATGAAGGACATATGGGGGGAGATTCTAACTCCTTTTGCAAAGCCTTTGTAAGGAAAGTTAATTCAACACTCCACCCCCAAAATGTTCGGGCCTCTCTGTGTCCTTCTCCAATAAAGATCTAGAGGGAGTCAAAACGCCTCGTTGCGATGCACTAGTTTTCAATCTAGGCATGGCAAATTATGAGGTGCGACGTATCCTCGTAGACAATGGTAGCTCCGTAAACATCCTCTTCATGGCTGCATTTGATGCTCTAAAGCTCTCGCGAGATCGATTCAAGTCAGTCAGTTATACAGTACTTCACAGCTTCTCAGGTGCACCTGTCCAAGTCGAGGGAATTTTCGCATTCGACGTGATGGCAGGGAAAGCCCCAACAACTCGGACGGAAGCATTAGACTTCCTGGTAGTCCAAATCCGTGTACAATGCCATATTTGGCCTCCCCGGACTAGCCATTTTCCATGCGGTCGCCTCTGCGTTTCATTATGAAAATAAAATTTTCAATAACAGCAGGCATAGGCCAGGTTGTGGGAAGCCAACAGGCAGCACGGGCATGCTACACTGCTACCATGGGGGGCTCGGTTTCCCTCCTCCATGCCGTAGAGCTACTACCAGAAAACAATCACAGTAACACTGAGTCTTTAAATGGGGTTGAAGCTACTGCATTGGTCAGTCCAATCGATAATTTTTAAAATTTTCAAGTTTTCTCCTCCTAGTTCTGAGTACATCCTCATCAGAACTCAACAATACACCTAAATCCCTCACCCGCAGCCACTCCGCTAAGCCTACAAGAAGAAACAGTCTTGCCACTGCTTATCACTACATTAGAAGGCCTCCCCTTTTTCCCACACATTCAGGGGAGGCTCACTTCGAAACAAACAACTTCAGGCAAGGTCTACCAAGTTGTTCACCTTTCGGCTCACCAACTTGAAGACCCGGGGTGCAAGGACATAATAGCGGGGACTCGGAATGAGCAACACCTCATGAAGTACAACGAGAGCATCTAAAATGCCCTCTCCTAACATTATAATTTTTGAAAATAAAGACCAGCCACTAGAGCATCCATTTACCTTTTCTTTCAACAAAGACCGCTTTCACTAACGGTCATGCATGTAATAAGGGCCAGCCATTAGAGCAGCCCCTTAGTTTATTTCTCAATAAAAAATAGCTAGTTTATTTTTAAACATCTTGTTCAATTTCATTAAAGCAAACAGCGAGCTAAACACCCAACTAAACGCATAGAGCGGTGCTAAACACTCGTTATAAGCTTTCCACAAGACGGGTTCGAAGTCCATACCCATGGCTCGAAGATACTTTAGCAATTTGCAATGAAGCAAGTTCAGAGTGTGCTTAGCCATTCGATCTGCTCCTGCAATCCGTTAGCACCTCCACGAACAGTTCGGAGTCCATACCCATGGCTTGAAGAGACTAGCAACTTGCAAAGAAGCAAGTTCACAGTGCGCTTCGCCATTCGATCTGCTCTTGCAATCTGTTAATACTCAAACTAACAAGGTCGGAATTCATACACATGGCTCGGAATTACTCTCGCAACTTGCAATTACACACGTTCAAAGTTCAACTCGTCATTCGATCTGTTCCTGAAACTAGTTAAAATTCCTTGAAGACAGATTAAAATGTCCAAAATTGTGGATCGTAGTTACTCCAGCAACACTTAAAGTTCAACTTTCCACTCGATGTAACTCTCACAATTTGTCAGAGGACCCATACAGCAAGTTTGGAAAACGACTCTCCCTCAGAGTTGCTCCTACAACTAGCTGGGTTCAAGACAGAGAAGTTCTAAACTCCGTAATACACCATCGGTAGTTCGTTAGCTATACGCAACAGACTTGAAGCCCTGTTATTTAGCTACAAAGAACTCAGTCGACAGCACTTCAATCTTGACAGCAAAGATAAAGCCCATGAAAAAAGTCTTCAAATCACAGAACTATCGCAAATCTATGCATTTAGATCCAACGTCACTACAAATATTTACAAGCCTGGTCAAACACCTCGCCGGCCCCAAACAACGGGTTCAATGCTCTGATCACCACTCAAGCTACATCGGCGACCTGTTGACTCAGAACAACAGCTTCAACGTCTCGTTCACTGCTCCTACCTCGGGAAAATCTTCCCAACAATGTCATAACTTCATGCGGAAGGTTTGATCTCTAAGGCACACTCGAAACTTGCTGAGTACAAATAGCAGGTTCTATAATCAATTCAGACCCAGGGCTGGTCCCTTAAACATGCCGAATCTAACAGTAAGATCTATGTTTAACTCTATTACACTCCGTCAACGGTTCGTTAACCATACACAGTGAACTTGAAGCCTTATTATTTAGCGACAAAGAATTCAATTGATGGTTCATTAATATTGACAACAAGGTGCATCACAAGGATCAAGCATGCAAAGAGTTCTTCAAATCACAGACCTATCACAAACCCATATGTTCAGATCTGGTAGTGCTATGGATATTGACAAGTACAAAATCATGAATCATACAATTCGATCTACAAGCCATTCTTGCCACTCCATGGACGAGGGATGTTGTTCCTTAGAGATACATGCCTCCTTGTGGGTCGCCTGTCGACCACCGCTTTTTCTTGACTGCCAGCATCTTTGATAGATTACATCGATCCCATGGATTGAGATTGCTGGCCGGCACACGAGGCGCATGACTCTCCACCAACCAAAACCAAACTCAACAAGGCTGACGCGCCACTCTGGGCATCACCAGGATGTCGAGAGGGCACCCGCGCTATTGGCGCTGCTCCCCCAACAATCGACCCGACTCCTCCAACGTTGCACTCGCTTTCATATTAGTCGTGGTGCCTTCCTTCACTTCAACCATTGATTCCTTTTTCGCACCGACAACGTACGAGATTCTTGCCGTTTGTAACCCACCAAGTCTCGCTTTAAGGCAATACAACTCCAAGTATTTCTCGACAACTACTTCTCTGAGTAGAGCACACTCCCCAATACTGTCTTTAGTCACTTTCGAAGGTAGGGCAAGTTGGCAAGACGATCGGTATACAAGAGTGCTAACTCGCAATCCCTCTCGATAAGCGCCAACTTAAGGTGAACAGACTCTAACCATTCATCCTCTGACTGAACACGTAAACGGCCGACTGCCAATTCCGATATGTGCAGTCACTTACGAAGGCGCTCAACCTCGTTACTACAGGGATTGTCACCGGATTCCGCGATAATCTGTCAACAGTTCCAAAAGCATAGTCAAACAAAAAGACAAAATACCAGGTGTCACCACTACAAAAGAAAGTAGCTTTCCCGGCGCTTTTTTCGGTCTATACCGGCGTTTTTTTACGCCGGGGAAACTTTCACCGGCGTTTACAATAACGTCGGTCCAACTGCCGCCGAAGCGAGCGTCGCTGAAACGAAGGGGTCTACACCGGCGTTTTTGGTGGACGCCGGTAAATGTTAGGACTACACCGGCGGTCGTCAAACGCCGGTGTATATCGGTTTCTGAGTGCCGTTCTTGTCCACCTATATACATACACCGGCGGTCGTAAACCGTCGGTATTTATACATTCACCGGCGGAAATAAAAACGCCGGTGTAGATCGACAGTATACCGGCGGTCAAGAAACGCCGGTGTATGTGCATTTATGAGCGCCTGCTTTTCCCTGTTTACGAACACCGGCGCGACCAAAAAACGCCGGTGTAGTTATATATGCCGGCGTATATAAAACGCCGGTGTACGCCTGTGCCGTTACAGCTGAAAACTTTCGCCGGCGTGCGTTGAAACGCCGGTGTATCACACACTCCAACAATTAAATAATATACACCGCCGTTTTTTAAAACGCCGTTCTGGCTATGCCCTTTTATTTTCGATACTCCGCTTTTCCGTTCAATTTTAATTCACAGTTTCATTTACAAAACCTGTAAACTAATCCTTACAACTGATTCAATCAATTTTGTTGCATACTACTGCGCAAACCACAACCAAACACAAGAATAATTAAAGATAATCAAGTTTCACACGTGTCATATCAACGTCCAAATTCATTGATTAATTAACAGTGTCATAATTAACAAATTAATATAGAGACTAACATCCAAATTATCCAAACAAATCAGTCTGACAAATATCCAAAATATCCCAAATTCAAAGTATGACATAACTCTCAAAAAAAAACCAGTCTGACATAACAACAGCAAGGAGGAGGACATAAGAACAACAACCATACAGCAAGGAGGACATAAGAACAGCAAGGAGGACCGCAGATTCATACCCCTCGAGTAGCTTCAGCTCTGATCATCTGCATTTCCTTCATCTTGACGACCGCTCTGTGAATAAAAAACAATAGTTTAATTGAACAGTAGATCACAATACAGAATATACATATTTTTTGAACTTGCAAAAAGAACTACCTGTGTCTCGAATTATAAGATCAAAGTGCCAACTGCAAATGGAATTGTTAATGATATATACAGAGGTAAAATAATTACATTGCAATGCTAAAAATTCCGTACTTAATTTTGTTTTTAAATATATCTAAAATAACAAAACAAATGAAAATTCAGTATCTAACTTGAAACCTTTATATTCTCCTCTGATTGGGAATATCCACTATCTAAAACAATAAAACAAATGAAAATTCAGTATCTAAGCATGTCCTTCATGGATTGTTCAGACAATCCATGAAACTGTCATCGTGGACGGAAACCAAATATAAGAAAAAAAAGAAAAATAAGATAGGGCTCATATCAAGTGTATTTTTAGGAAACTGTCATCGTGGAAGGAAACCAAATATATATAGAAACCAGAAATGGAAACAGAAAGAAGAAAGGTAAAGACTTTGGATACACCAGGCTACCATAGCGGCATTTTCCTCATCTCTCTCTCATCCCTTATTTCCCTTCAGCACACGAACAGAAAGAGACATCAGCAACCACCTTAAGAGCGACAAGAACAACAATAATAATAAATTATTATGAACAAGATGTCTCTATATGGGTTTTCAGTTCTCCACTCGAGCCCACTCTTTCTAATCACAGCCCAATTAAGAACATAGACAACATCCACTAAACAATCCAATCATAGCCCAGTCAAAATTTACCATCCTGGATCTTAATGAAATACGCTTCATTAACAGTGAAAGAAAATGAGGATGCTAGCAGCATACTTAGTTTGGAAGTGAACCCATTTTGTGTTAAAAAATCATGCCAAAGATGGCAATCAGCTTCATTAACAGTATCTGAAAATGAAAATTTCCATTAACTGAGCTTATATGTTGCTCTACTAATTCACTGTGCCCAACTAAATCTAAAACCCAATTGTTGTGCATATCCGGAGGATTTTGGCATACGTACCTATAGCATCCTCAGTTCACAGTAAACCCGTTTTGGTCAAAAAGACATGCCAAGATCACAATCAGATGCATGAAAATAAGCTTCACTATCAACAAAAGAAGAACTGAGGATGCTATGCAGCATACTTAGTTTGGAAGTGAACCCATTTTGTGTTAAACAATCAGGTTACATTGACAGTATCTGAAAATGAAAATTTCTCCATTATCTGAGCTTATATGTTGCTCTACTACTTTTTCAGCCCAACTATATCGCAAAACCCAAGTGTGGTGCATATCCGGCCGGAGAATTTTGGCATACGTACCTATACAATATCCTCAGTTCACAGTGAACCCATTTTTGGTATAAAAACATACATGCCAAGAAGACAATCAGGTGCTTGAAATCAGCTTCACTAACAGTTAGTGAAAATGGGACCATAAAATAGCTTAAGAAGACCATCAGGTTTGTGAAGTAAGCTTCACTAACAGTGATAGAAACTGGGTATGCTATGCAGCATACTCATTTTGGAAGTGAACCCATTTTGTGTTAAAAAAACCATGCCAAAGATTGCAATCAGGTTACATTGACAGTATCCGAAAATGAAAATTTCTCCATTATCTGAGCTTATATGTTGCTCTACTACTTTTTTAGCCCAACTATATCGCAAAACCCAAGTGTGGTGCATATCCGGCCGGAGAATTTTGGCATACGTACCTATACAATATCCTCAGTTCACAGTGAACCCATTTTTGGTATAAAAACATACATGCCAAGAAGACAATCAGGTGCTTAAAATGAACTTCACTTACAGTTAGTGAAAATGGGACCACAAAATAGCTTAAGAAGACCATCAGGTTTGTGAAGTAAGCTTCACTAACAGTGATAGAAACTGGGGATGCTATGCAGCATACTCATTTTGGAAGTGAACCCATTGTGTTAAAAAAACCATGCCAAAGATTGCAATCAGGTTACATTGACAGTGCCCGAAAAAGAAAATTTCTCCATTATCTGAGCTTATATGTTGCTCTACTACTTTTTTAGCCCAACTATATCGCAAAACCCAAGTGTGGTGCATATCCGGCCGGAGAATTTTGGCATACGTACCTATACAATATCCTCAGTTCACAGTGAACCCATTTTCGGTGTAAAAACATACATACCAAGAAGACAATCAGGTGCTTGAAATGAGCTTCACTAACAGTTAGTGAAAATGGGACCATAAAATAGCTTAAGAAGACCATCAGGTTTGTGAAGTAAGCTTCACTAACAGTGATAGAAACTGGGGATGTTATGCAGCATACTCATTTTGGAAGTGAACCCATTTTGTGTTAAAAAAACCGGTTACATTGACAGTATTTGAAAATGAAAATTTCTCCATCATCTGATGACCACAGTGAACCCATTTTTGGTATAAAAACATACATGCCAAGAAGACAATCAGGTGCTTGAAATGAGCTTCACTAACAGTTAGTGAAAATGGGACCATAAAATAGCTTAAGAAGACCATCAGGTTTGTGAAGTAAGCTTCACTAACAGTGAAAGAAACTGGGGATGCTTTGCAGCATACTCATTTTGGAAGTGAACCCATTTTGTGTTAAAAAAACCGGTTACATTGACAGTATTTGAAAATGAAAATTTCTCCATCATCTGATGACCACAGTGAACCCATTTTTGGTATAAAAACATACATGCCAAGAAGACAATCAGGTGCTTGAAATCAGCTTCACTAACAGTTAGTGAAAATGGGACCATAAAATAGCTTAAGAAGACCATCAGGTTTGTGAAGTAAGCTTCACTAACAGTGAAAGAAACTGGGGATGCTATGCAGCATACTCATTTTGGAAGTGAACCCATTTTGTGTTAAAAAAACCGGTTACATTGACAGTATTTGAAAATGAAAATTTCTCCATCATCTGATGACCACAGTGAACCCATTTTTGGTATAAAAACATACATGCCAAGAAGACAATCAGGTGCTTGAAATCAGCTTCACTAACAGTTAGTGAAAATGGGACCATAAAATAGCTTAAGAAGACCATCAGGTTTGTGAAGTAAGCTTCACTAACAGTGAAAGAAACTGGGGATGCTATGCAGCATACTCATTTTGGAAGTGAACCCATTTTGTGTTAAAAAAACCGGTTACATTGACAGTATTTGAAAATAAAAATTTCTCCATCATCTGATGACCACAGTGAACCCATTTTTGGTATAAAAACATACATGCCAAGAAGACAATCAGGTGCTTGAAATCAGCTTCACTAACAGTTAGTGAAAATGGGACCATAAAACCACTTAAGAAGACCATCAGGTTTGTGAAATAAGCTTCACTAACAGTGAAAGAAACTGGGGATGCTATGCAGCATACTCATATTGGAAGTGAACCCATTTTGTGTTAAAAAAACCATGCCAAAGATTGCAATCAGGTTACATTGATAGTGCCCGAAAAAGAAAATTTCTCCATTATCTGAGCTTATATGTTGCTCTACTACTTTTTTAGCCCAACTATACCGCAAAACCCAAGTGTGGTGCATATCCGGCCGGAGGATTTTGGCATACGTACCTATATACCATCCTCAGTTCATGGAAGAAAAATACGAATAGGGCTCATAGCAAGTGTAGTTTTAACTGGAATTGTCATCGTGGAAGGAAACCAAATATAGAAGCCAGAAAGAGGAATGGTAGAGAACGAGGATACACCAGGCTAACATAGCGGCATTTTCCTCATCTCTCTCTCACCCCTTCTTTCCCTTCTCCACTCCAACTCGTCTCTTTCTAATCACAGCCCAATTAAGAACAATTGTTCACAGTCACTGTTAAAGAAACATATATGCTCAGATTATGAAAAATTTATATGCTCAGATTATGGAAATTTTCAGTCACTGTTAAAGAAACTAAGTAGGCTGCATAGCATCCCCAGTTTCTTTCACTGTTAGTGAAGCTTGTTTGGAAAATTGTTCACTCAAACATGCCCCTTGTTTCTGAACTCAAACATGACATTAATAAACATCTTTTCTAATAATGGCTACACTTGTGGAAGCTCTCTCTAAGCCTCAATTCTTCAAGGTTTTGTTGTCTACTTCTTTACAGAAGTTGGTACTCCATTCTCCTCTCTTTAAAGAAGAATAGAGTACCAGTTTCTGTAAAGAAGTAGGCAACAAAACCTTGAAGAATTGAGGCTTAGAGAGAGCTTCCACAAGTGTAGCCATTATTAGAAAAGATGTTTATTAATGTGATGTTTGAGTTCAGATACAAGGGGCATGTTTGAGTGAACAATTGGGTTTTGAATGGAGATTGTAGTCATAGATCAATTCTTCATGGAAGAAAAATACGAATAGGGCTCATAGCAAGTGTAGTTTTAACTGGAATTGTCATCGTGGAAGGAAACCAAATATAGAAGCCAGAAAGAGGAATGGTAGAGAATGAGGATACACCAGGCTAACATAGCGGCATTTTCCTCATCTCTCCCTCATCCATTCTTTCCCTTCAGCACACGAACACATAGAGACATCAGCAACAACAGCAAGAGGGACAAGAACAACAACAATAATAAATTATTATGAACAAGATGTCTCTATATGGGTTTCCAGATCTCCACTCCAACTCGTCTCTTTCTAATCACAGCCCAATTAAGAACAATTGTTCACAGTCACTGTTAAAGAAACATATATGCTCAGATTATGAAAAATTTTCATTTTCAGATACTGTTAAAGAAGCTGATTTCATGCATCTGATTGCAATCTTTGGCATGGTTTTTTTAACACAAAATGGGACTACTTCCAAACTAAGTATGCTGCATAGCATCCCCAGTTTCTTTCACTGTTAGTGAAGCTTATTTCACAAACCTGATGGTCTTCTTAAGCTATTTTATGGTCCCATTTTCACCTCCTCCAAATCAGTACAATGTCATCTATACCAGGTTATGTGCATAAATGGGGTTGGGCATACGATGCAAGGCCGACAAGTATTAGTTGTTTGTGAGTATGCAATAGGATGCAGCTATGAACATGGGCTCATATCAAGTGTAGTATTACGGACTGTCATCGTGGAAGGAAACCAATTTAATATAGAAGCCATATATGGAGCCAGAAAGAGGGATGGTAGAGAATGAGGATACACAAGGCTAACATAGCAGCATTTTCCTCATCTCTCTCTCATCCCTTCATTCTCTTCAACACACGCACACAAAGAGACATCAGCAACAACAGCAAGAGGGGGTTGGTCCAACAATAAGTGTAGATTATAATAAACGAGATGTCTCTATTTTGGGTTTCCAGATCTCCACTCCAGCCCTTTCTTTCTAATCACAGCCCACTTAAGAAACATAGACGAAATGCTTATAGACGACAGCCACAATGCAGACTCACAAACACTAGTATGTGTCTTTCATGCATTCAAGTAACATAATCTCTTTAAAAATACCAATTTTAAGACTTACCGATATTTTTTGACAGTGGGCGGCGTGCTACCCTCACTCTCATATGTTTGCCTGCCACTATTATTTAGTGGCTGCTCATCCCCATGGCTCTCGTTGCCATCATTTATATTAACCCTCTTTCCACGCCTCGGCATGTTGTACCTGTCAAGGATCCGATAACTTGGTTCAAATGATAGTTTGGTTCAAATGACAACGATAGTTTGGTTCAAATGACACTAAGCATAGTTTAATGTAAATAATACCAAGCAGTAGAAAATAGAAAGACAATTAAACCAGTGTATTAAATTCACAATGAACATATTCGAAATTACAGACATAATATTATAACAAGATTTAAGACATAAAATTACAGACATATAATAAACTTGCATAAAAAATCATGTAAACTACAATACGCCATCTTCCAGTACATCGCCCTCTTCTCCATCCTTGCGGAGCCAAGTCCCGCAAATTCCAATATCGGTTGTGTTTACATCAAACACAGGAAACTCAGAAGCAATGTAACTGTTCATGTCTTCACCGTCTTCATCGTCTGAAGTATCGCCCAGTTGGAATACATCTCTTAGTTGCATAGGGATAGCCACATACGATTTTGGCAGGGTTGGATCTGCAATGTAGAACACTTGTTGCACTTGGGATGGAAACACAAATGGCTCATGGCTAATGTGTGTACCGATGTGAATCAATTTTGAGAAGTTTACAACTGTGAAGCCAAGCTTGTCCTTGTTGTTAGCAAAATTCCTATCAAACTCAGCCCAATCCCCACGAAATAAGACAACACGGAAATGGCCAAAATAATTCAACTCAATGATATCCGTGAGCACTCCATAGTAGTCGAGATCCCCATCTACAGGCCTCGTGTCCGATTTGGAAGCATAACTTCTAGTCTTTAGACGTCACTACCATTCCACTATTTTGAGACTTCAAATTAGATTCACGATCCTTAGTACGAAATCTAAAACCATTGAATATGTATCCTCCGTATCTTTTGGCCATCTGATAGGGACCTTTGGCAAGTACTTGTATTTCAGATGACGCACATTCAGGACCCAAAGAATGTACCTATTAATTTTGCGCAAATCGTATCAACACCATAGAAAATGTAGAAATAATAAAGATTAACTTGCATAACTGTAATTCACCTACATGAGATTCAAACCATTTATGAAATTTTTCATTCATCAGCTTGTTTTGTTCACGTGGTGGTAGTCTTCTTGGTCTAGCCCTTCGTTTGATGTCCCTGACAAATTCGCTAAAAAACAAGCAATTGAAATTAGGAATAACAAAAGTATCAAAAATATCGAACTCCGCGGTTTTCACTGTATTCGATTTACATTTAAAAGCAACTTACTTTCGAAATGGTTCCACTGATGCATGATGGTCTAGCACATATCGATGTGCCTGTTCCCACGCTAAGCTATCGAGCTCAAATGCATCAACTTTACCAACAGTGGTGCCAGCGGTATCAAAAAGATATTGTGCACCATCAAGGTTGGAAATGTCTGGATTTCTACGTGGTCTACTGGAAGATGTCTCCACACCAGGCAAATACCTGGAAAAAAAATGTGAGTACTCCTCTGATAGATATCCCTGGGCTATTGACCCTTCAGGATATGCTCTATTTTTCACATAATCCTTTAGCCGGTATAGGTACCTGAACATGTACAATTAATAAACTAGAGTGGTTTAGGGGATTAAAAGAAATGAGCTTTTGAAAATTCAATTTCGTAAGATGAACGAATTATTTTACCTCTCAATGGGGTACATCCACCGATAGTGAACAGGACCACCTATTCTGGCTTCACCAGCAAGGTGGATTATCAAGTGAATCATAATAGTGAAAAACGATGGAGGAAATATCATCTCCATTTTACTAAGTGTCAATGCCGCCTGCTGCTCCAATTGGTCCAGATCTTCAACACGAAGCATTCTTGAGCAAATACCTTTATATATGCTACAAAGATCTTTCAGGACAGTAGTGACTTGCTCACACATTGAAGACCTTAGGGCCACAGGAAGGAGATCCTGCATTAGGATGTGGTAGTCGTGTGACTTTAGCCCCTGAAGCTTCTTCTCTTTAAAGTTGACACATTTTGCCATGTTAGAAGAATAGCTATCGGGGACTTTCAGTTCAAGTAGTACTTTGCAAAACAACTCCAACTCCGATTTTGACATTGAATAGATTGCAGGAGGTAGGAGCACTTTCCCGTTCGGCAATTCTTCTGGGTGCAACTCATGTCGGATGCCCATTGACTTCAAATCAAGTCGGCTCTTGAGATTGTCCTTTGTCTTCCGATCATCTCCCATAACTGTTCCTATACAATTCTCCCCTATATTTTTGCCGATATGCATCACATCTAAATTATGTCTCAGTAAGTTGAATTCCCAATACGGCAACTTGAAGAAAATACTCTTCTTCTTCCATGCACCTAAACTCGTCAAGTTTTGATCCTCATCCTCGCCATATAGATCGGTCTCCTCATCTTGCTCCGGCCTTGCCCTTTTCTTGCCCTTTGTCCTGACTTCTGGTTCCTTTCCATATTTGAATTGATGACCATCTACCCGCCTCAAAATATCTGAACCAGAGGAAGACCCAGGAGCATGTTCCCACTCGTCGGTGCCATCAAATGTCGCTGCCTCTGCCCGAAATATATGTGTGTCAGGCAACCATCTCCTGTGACCCATATAGCAAAACTTTCTGCCATTGTACAACCACCTTAAACTAGTTTGGTCAGCACAACATGGACATGCATAACGTCCTTTAGTACTATATCCAGATAAATTTGCATATGCTGGAAAATCATTGATTGTCCAAGACAACAGGCACGAAGAGAAAATGTTTCTTTAGCCACAGCATCATAGGTTGGAACACCCACCCACAACTTCTGAAGTTCATCTATTAACGGTTGTAGGTACACATCTATATCATTTTCAGGACCTTTCGGTCCAGGAACTATCATGGACAAAATAAATGAGGACTGCTTCATGCATTTCCAAGGCGGCAAATTGTATGGTATCAACACAACCGGCCATATGCTGTATGTACTACTCATTTACCTGAAAGGGTTGAAACCATCACTAGCTAGTCCAAGTCTCACATTTCGAGGATCTTCCGCAAAATCAGGATATCTTTCATCAAATCTTTTCCAAGACTGAGAATCAGCAGGATGTCTAAGAATCCCATCATTAGTGCGGCCTTCAGCATGCCATTTCATATCAGAAGACGTTTTCGTGGACATAAACAACCTTTGTAACCTAGGGATCAGAGGAAAGTAACGCAATGTTTTGGCAGGCTTCTTTTTCCTACTTTGCTTAGTAGATCCACTGGCTCCCTCGTCTTGATTTGGTCTTTCTTTCCATTTCGAAGAACCACACACTTCGCAATTCTCCAGACTTTCCTTACCACTCGTGAAAAGCATACAGTCATTTGGACATGCTGCTATCTTCTCATATCCTAGATCGAGAGAACTTAGGAATTTTTTGATTTTATAGGCTGAGTTTGGAATACAGATTTCAGGAAATGCTTCATTCAACAATTCAAGTAGCATAGTGAAGGACTTAGCAGACCATCCGTTTAAACATTTAATCTGAAATAGTCTGACAATGAATGAGAACTTAGAAAATTTGGTGCAGTCGCGGTACAACGGGATACTAGCATCTTCAAGTAACTTAGCGAAGGATTCTTGCTGCTTATTATTTTCATGGGTGGGGCCAGACATTTCCTCGTCCACCCCACCACCAATCTGGTTTGTTTCTATTGACTCATTGTGAACTTCGGTTGTTGGGTCATTGGTGTGGAAAGGAACATTATGAATCCCCATGGCATCTTGTAACAAAGCATGCATCTCATCGGGAACGCTTAAGTCTTCGTTCACTAAGGGCTCAGCCGCATTTTCTAATACAACCGGACGAACAGGAGCTGCCGTATGATCCTCTCCATGATAAAACCACCTTGTGTACCCTTGAAGAAAACCGTTGACAGCCAAGTGTGTATGTACTACGTCACATGTCCTCAGCATACAATTTGTACAGCGAAGGCATGGACAAAGGATTAGGTTGGGATCACGGGAATGTCGTTTGGCAAAGATAATAAAATCTTTAATACCATCACGGTACTCCTTGGATAATCGTGGTTTACTAATCCAACTTCTATCCATTATATCAATAGCACACAGTCTGAAATTAAAATTTGATATATTAAATAGTAATAACAGTAAAAGGCATTTTGTATATTAAATTTCACCTATTTGAAAACCATCCCTAGCTGCAAATAAATAAACGATATAATCTTTAACTGTAAAATAAAGAAATTGTGGCTCCAAAAAATGTACAAAAAAAACTACTTCTTAACACAATCTACTCTATTCACCAAACCCTAAACGACCTTTTGTGGAAATGATCACAACCACCTTAGACGGTATTTTATCGCACACCCTGTGTTTGAGCATAAAAAAAAATCGACTATAGTCTTCCCTGTATTTGGCTTTCCGTTCAAGGAGATGATGATGGTAAAGGGTATTTTGCTGATGAAGAGGAATCGGCCGAATAATGAGTGCGTCGTGCTGTAACTACGGTAACAAGAAGATCTGATGACTCATGAACTATTCTGTTCATGACTACTAATAATCACTTATCTCATAATAATAATAATAATAATAATAATAATAATACTACTAAACAAAAGAAACAATAAAAGAAAAATTAAAATGTCTAGTATGTAAGCATATATTTTGCAGACTGAACCAATTGTTGTACATAGCCGGAGGATTTTGGCATAGAGCTATAGCATCCTCAGTTCACAGTGAACCCAGTTTGGTCAAAAAAACATGCCAAAATGACAATCAGATGCATGGGATAAGCTTCAATTAATTAACAGTGAAAGAAACTGGGGATGCTATGCAGCATACTTAGTTACGATGTGAACCCATTTTGTTAAAAAACCATGCCAAGGATTCCAGTCAGGTTACTTTAACAGTATCTAAAAATGAAAAATTTCCCATTATCTGAGCTTATATGTTGCTCTACTACTTCTTCATCCCAACTAAATCTAAAACCCAATTGTAGCCGCATATCCGGCCGGAGGATTTTGGCATACGTACCTATACCATCCTCAGTTCACAGTGAACCCATTTTGGTAAAAAAAACATGCCAAGATGGCAATCAGATGCATGAAAATAAGCTTCACTAACAACAAAAAAAGAAAATGGGGATGCTAGCAGCATACTTAGATTGGAAGTTAACCCATTTTCGTATAAAAAACCATGCCAAAGATTGACAATCAGGTTACTTTAACAGTATTTGAAAATGATAAATTTTCCATTATCAGAGCTTATATGTTGCTATACTACTTCTTCAACCCAACTAAATCTAAAACCCAATTGTTGTGCGTATCCGAAGGATTTTGGCATACGTACCTATAGCATCCTCAGTTCACTTAGTCTGGAAGTGAACCTATAGAAACTGGGGATGCTATGCATGCAGCATACTTAGTTTGGAAGTGAACACATTTTGTGTTAAAAAACCATGCCAAAGAAGTCTATCAGGTTACTTTAACGGTATCTGAAAATGAAAATTTCCCATTATCTGAACTTATATGTTGCTCTACTACTTCTTTAGCCCAACTAAATCTAAAATCCAATTGTTGTGCATATCCGGCCGGAGGATTTTGACATACGTACCTATAGCATCCTCAGTTCACAGTGAACCCATTTTGGGTAAAAAAACATGCATGCCAAGAAGACAATCAGATGCATGAAATCAGCTTCATTAACAGTGAAAGAAAACGGGTATGCTATGCAGCATACTTAGTTTGGAAGTGAACCCAATTTGTGTTAAAAAACCATGCCAAAGATTGCAATCAGGTTACTTTAATAGTATCTGAAAATGAAAATTTCCCATTAACTGAGCTTATATGTTGCTCTACTAATTCACTGTGCCCAACTAAATCTAAAACCTAAGTGTGGTGCATATCCGGCCAGAGAATTTTGGCATACGTACCTATACAATATCCTCAGTTCACAGTCAACCCATTTTGGGTAAAAAAACAAACATGCCATGAAGACAATTAGATGCATGAAATCAGCTTCATTAACAGTAAAAGAAGATGAAAATTTCCATTATCTAAGCATATATTTTTCTATTAATTCTTCATCTCAACTAAACCGTTCATGCTAAGGAAATCGAAATGAATAAACTGAAAAAAGCTGCCTTTTTTGGAAAATAAGGGAAATCAAGAGATCATACCGAAGAGAGAGGGAGGGAGCGGGGCGACGAGGGCGGGGGCGTAGGAGAGAGAGAGAGAGGGGGCGACCGCCGATTCACCTCCAGATCGAGAGAGGGAAGAAGGAAATCGAAAAGGACGAAGGGAATCGAATGGTCGAAGGCCGTCGAAGAGGATGAAGCGGGGGAGGCAAATGCGCGGGAAATAGAGCGAGGAAGGAGGGAAACGAAGCGCCTCTTTCCCCTTTTTTTTTTTGGGTAATGGGTAAATGGCGAGCGAACGATTAGGGTTCGCGGATTTTATTCCCAGTTATTCACCGGCGTTTTAATTGGAAACGCCGGTGAATGTGCCCGTATATTCGTCGGCGTTTATAATAAAAAACGCCGGTGAATAATAAACTTCACCGGCATGTTTAGGTAAAACGCCGGTGAATACTAAAATTCTCCGGCGTTTTAAAACGGCCGCCGGTGTATGACAATCCCATCTGGCGCCCAATTCCTACTCGCTCCCTACCCCGGCGCTACTAGTAAAACGCCGGAGAATAATCGCCGGTAAAAGCAATATCTTTTGTAGTGCACGGGCAAGCGTCGCTTCAAAGCACATCAACGTAATATGACAAATGACAACAAATTTGGAAGATAGTTTTTTTCAACCACTAAAACAAAGATACAGGAACGCGGTGACCAGTCCGTAATTAGGCATCACAGTAAGTAGCAACAAGTCTGAAATAAAGGCAAATAAAGAAAGCCTGAAAGAAAAATGGCATGACAAGGTGAATCAAGCATCCACCTGCTTCGGCGCCACCATGGACAAGGAACCCCTAGCAGTTTCCTTCCCCTTGTCCTTTTTTCCAGAGCCACTACTCGCGCTGCCCACAGGAGTGCCGATCCCGCCATCATCATTCCTGCCCGTATCAAGGGGCTCACCAGGTCGAAGAGTCACGTGGTAGCCTTTCTCATCAAAACCAGGAATACGCTCTGCCACGTATGAAATTGTTGCAACATAAGACTTGAGCATCACCCCCTGCAACTTGGACTTACACTCAACATGAACCTTGGCCACCTCGACATTCAGCTCTGAGGCCGAATTAGCGTGAGCATTCTCCAACTCTAGTAGAAGGTCGGCGTTCCTCTTCTCCAACTCCTTCTCTCTCTTTTGATGCCTCCAACTCAAGGCGCATCTTCTCCTTACTTGCTGCTAATGCCTCCAACTCAAGGCGCACCTCCTTTTCCATCTTCTTCAGCCCTTTTAACTTCACCTTAGACTCCTTGACCGCCTTTTTCTTGTCCTTCTCAGCATGAGAGATATAGGCCCTCATGTTCTTCTCCTCGGCCACATAAAAGTTCACCAAATGCCCGAAGTGGCACATCGCCTAAAACAAGGAGAAAGCGATTAAAACGTAACAATACATGGGAGAAAAGTGCAAGCTAAGATATAGAGGAACTAAATCATACCTTCATGTGTGTCCTCGTAATCTCGAAGACCGATCTCTCGGGGGCTCCATCTTCAACCTCTCTCTGTCAGCAAGAGTAGGAATGTGGCGGCAGGCCTCAAGGCAAGCAGCAGAATTCCCAAAAAATCTCTCCTGGGGTTTCACGTTCCAGTCAGGGGTATAGACAATGTCCCCCCGATTAGCAAGTACCGCGGCAGTCATAGCAGTCAGTGGGGTTGATGCGGCACTCGTCACGATCACAGCCAAGGAAAGTCCTGCCTCAGCAGCAGGCAGTACCCCTGCAGGGGGCTCAGTCCGTGCAGCGGGAACTAGGTGCGGTAAGTCCTGGGAAGAAGAAGGATGCATCGCCGACCTCTTCCGCTTCTTCGGCTCGTCTTCCCTCTTGGTACGCAGCACGTCCAAATCCGCCAGAAGGTCTTTGTAATCCATGTACGTTCTTTCTGCAAGGAGAAACACGAAGGAGTTAAAACTTGTAAGACCAAATGAAAACAACAAAGGCATGGATAAAACAACCAGAAAGCAATAAAAGCATGGATAACAGGGTATGAAAGCAACAACAGTAAAATCATACTAGAAACATCTGGTCCAAGACTGCCTTCAAAGAGTACTTCGTTAGTGATGACTTGTCATGCCAACACCTTCAGTCCAAGAAGGCATCACTAACGCTCTTCTCTTCCAAGGTCATTACCGGCTCTGCTCTCACCGCCGAGGGAATTGTTTCCCTCCAAGTAGTGGGGATCCCCTACAGCTCAGCACTGTGAACAACAAGAAATTTCTCCTTCCAACATCTAATTGATCGAGGAGCATCGACTAACCCACGATTCTTACGAAGGCTAAGGTACCAATGCTCCTCCGCATTGCTGAGTTGGATGAGTTTGAAATGACGTCTAAACACTGCAAGACCCGGCTCACCTTCGAGCTGGCGACACTGCAAGACAAATACGACAATGTGCCTCCACGTGTTCGGCATCAGTTGTACCGGACACGCCCGATACTAGTTGAGCACCTCTTTAACAAAGGGGTGAAGGGGCAAGCGAAGCCCCACGAAGAAGGCATCACATGGAAAGAAACAATATTCCTCAAACATGGTGTAACAGGCCCTAAATTGTTGGTCAACGACCGCATACTCCCTAATCAGTTCTGGGACAAGGAACAATGGGGTGTTAAGTGCACATCCCCTATCTCTCTCAGGTTCGACGATCGTTTTCACAATGGTAGAAAGACCGGCTTCATCACGCACACTTCTCTCTCCAGTAAAATGGTTGAACACAACACCCACTTCTCCATCTAGACCAACTGATCTAGTAGAAGCACAGATTGATGGAATGCTAGACATAATGAACAAGGATTGCAAGAATGTTACTTAGCCAAAGTGGTGGAAACTCCGAATCGACAGCAGAAACTAGCACCCCTGTCAAGCACCAGGCAAGCCTCCAGCACCACCCAGTAAAACACCGCAACTTCTAGAGAAAGAAGCTCTCAAATGTTTCTGGAGAGAGAAAGTGAAGGTGGTAAATGAATGAGTGGGAGGTGGAATCAACTCCTATTTATAGAACCCCAGAGATCAAATCGCCACGTGGTAGGATCTGAGCCCTCCACAAGATTCAACGGTCAAATCACACTACACCAAGTCCAATAAGAACAGTAACTTAGCAACATGATAGTCGACCGGCAAAACGAGCGAGCGTCACAGCGCTCAGCCAATGAAAAAAGTAGTCTGATGGGGCAAACAATCTCACAAACACTTGGTGGACGAGATGGGGTGAACAATTTCACTAACACTTGGTGGACGTCGTGTTCACCACAAATAGAAGAAAACCCATCACCAATCAAGCTTCCATGTGACGGAGCCTACTAGCCCCACAGAGTCGCCAAGTCCGTTCAACCTCTCTCAACCAAAATCAACTCAAACTTCAAAGCGATGATCAAATCCAAAAACCCTAACACTCCTACCTTGGTGTAAGGAAAGAACTCCGTCAAAGACAACTCAACTCCAAACAAAGCAAGCTCCTTGCCAAGTCGAAGCTTCAATCTATTCTCCAAAAAACTCCCCAACAAGTGCTCACGGTTGCAATAGAAGAGGAAGAGAAGAAACAGGTTCGTCTCAGGTTGGGTTTCCAAATCGAACCCGCAAAGCCAACCCAAAAAGATCTTTGAGCTATGAGATTAAAGGGTTGCAGGTACGGGTCCCAGACCCGAAAACCAAAACCCAAACACTTCTCTTCTTCTCCTTCTTCATCTTCTTCTTCCAAAAAACTTCTTCTCCCTCCGAAAATGGAGCTCGACTAACACTCCAAATCCCAGCTCCCACTTGGTCCAAACCTCTGCCCAAACTCCTGGTCGATGAGAGGATTTCACAGCTCGACCGCTTCAAAGCTCGATAGAAGGAAAATCAGACCCTTAGGACGACCACGCTACAAAAAAAAAACCCAAAAAAAATCCTAAGTTCATAGCCCGGCAAGATAACCATCTCCATAGCTCGCCGAGATAACCATCTCCGTAGCTCGGCGAGTTAACCATCTCCATAGCTCGGTGAGATAACCATCTCCTTAGCTCGGAGAGCTAATCCACCGCAGCTTGGCTGAAGCTCGTCCCCCATGGCTCGACAGATCGACCGAACAAAAAGGAGAGCTCGACTCAAACTTCATGACTCCAACTCCGAGGTCTCCCACTTCGTCCAAAGCTCCGCCTAACTCACTGGTCGACCAAAGTTATCAGCAATCACAGCTCGACTAAATGACAATAAAGCTCAAAAATAAATTCAAGAGGCCATAGCTCATAGCTCGGCGAGACACTCAGGCCCATAGCTCGCCAACTCCTCCATAGCTCTGCCAATGCGAGCTATTTCCATAGCTCAGCCAAGAACAGAGCCCCGTAGCTCGGTGAGGGGGAAAAGTCATCGAAGAGATGATTCGACGTTGTCATGGCTCGATGAGGACTAGAACCCATAGCTCTGCGAACATACAAGCTCCTTGTAGCTCAGCGAAGTTTTCGAAGTCGGAAAAAATGGCCATAGCTCGGCCAAATGGTCGGCCAAGCTAGGGTGTCCTCGCTCCAATTTTCGACCCTTGGATCACCCCAAAAACTGAGCGCAAGCGTGATGAATGGCTCAGATGCACCCACATCGCCCTTCTTCTTCCTCAGAGCTCCGCTCGCTTTTCCCCTGCTTGATCTCACTCAGCGGGCGAGCCGACCACTGATGGACACTCCAGATTGCACCACATCGCCATATATCACAACGATCAGATCTGAGACCCTCAATTGCCTCAGCACTCGAGCCAGGACGTGATCAATGCTCCAGATCGAGCCACATCGCCTCCTCAGCAGATCCTCGCATCTCGGCTGTCTGATCTCACTCACCGCGTGAGCCAGGGCGTGATCGACGCACCAGATTGGTCCACGTCAACCCCTAATCACAAATGATCGAATCATAGCCGTTCAGTCCACTCAGCGCACCAGTTTGATGCTCATCGACTTCTCTGATTGCTTTAAAAAGCATGCGCAACTTTGATTATTCACAAAAATCCTTTAAAAATCATTTAAAACTCAAAAAACTAATTAAAAATCCAAAAATAATTATTTAAATTCGGAAAATTAATTTAAAATTTTGAAAAATAATTAAAATTATATTTATTAATTATAAAATTCGAAAAAGTGATTTTAAAATTGAGAAAAAATTCAGAAATTCCAAAAAATTTGAAAAAAATCTGAAAAATATGGAAAAATCCAGGAAGATATTCACTGCATTTAGAAGCCACAGATCAGTTCCAGGTATCTCCTAACACCCTGACGGCTAAGATTATACTCCAGAGTCCAAAAGTAAGGCGTAATACTCCCCAAAAGCCAAGAAAATTGGCTTCCGGGAGTGGGGGGATTATGATGATGGTAAAAATCGCAGAAAATAAGGGCCATATGATTCCAACACAGATCTCAAAGCTTCCATAGGCAGACCAATCATAACGGGCATCCTTAACAGGCCCGGGCCTTCTCCAGGCCCCTCTACAAGACATGAGCTTCTTTCAAGCCCATAAAAAGTGACAGATTAGACTCACTAGGAGAGACACACAGTCCATGCAGGCTTGGAGTTAAATCTCTTATCCTGTAACAAGAGAACTTATCTTTTGAGGGGGAGAAACATAGAGGAGATAAGGAATTCATATTGATCCAACGGATCTAAATCAATCTCTTGATATGTTTCTCAGGCCTATAAATACCCTTCCCTCTCCACAGTAAAAAGGTAATGACAAATTCGTTAGTTTCTCTCCCAAACTCTCTTTCTCTTTCTGGTTCTGACTTGAGCGTCGGAAGGGCTATCGCCGGGGCCACCCCTCGGTGTTTCAGGCTTTTTGCAGGTCCACCGGCCACATCAGCAGTAGTCAGATTCAGATCACAGTGGTCAATCAACGATCCAGATTCAATTCCAGGAGCTCTAACCACATTTTACGGCCAAGGTCAAAGGTCAGATTTTCAGTAGTTTCCACCAATTATTAACTTAGTATCTGTTTACTCCCACACCAAAATAAGAAGCAACAGTGTAAGCTCAATTTGGATGGGGCTGCAGTTGGTGGTGTACTCCGTGATTGGAAAGGGAATGTGTTGTGGGCTGGGGCTAAGGAGGCGGTGGTTGTGGTTGACTCGTCATCTGAGGGAAAGGAGGCTGCTGCTTTCTTCATGTTGAAGAGGGTGTGTGAAGTTACGCTTGTGTCTAAGCACATTCTTGAAGGAGATGAAATAGATTGATGTTGTTTGTTAACTCCATTAGCGAGCTTAAAGATGTAAGAATTTGGACCTTTATTATTGGGGGTGAAGGGCTATTTTGGTCTTTTCGCGGAGTTGGAGGAATGTAATAAGGGTGCCCATTTTATGGCTGCTTTAGTTAATAAATTGATTGAGTAGAGATACTAATGTTAGATATTATATCAGATGTTATATTACTCAGTTTAGTTTAGTTACATATCGAAATAGATTTTAGTTTAGTCTTTACTTCTCTTCTATATATAGGAGACATTGTACTAAGTTATAATCAATCCAATAACATTTTCTCAATCTCTCTATTAACCTTAACATGGTATCAGAGCACTAATTCATAATTTCTTTCCCCATCACTAATATCTAATCCTAATTACACAAATTCCTATTTTTTTTCTTTGTTTGTTTGTTTATTTTTTACTACCTTCAACAATTGCAAGAGCCACCACCAACAACAAAAGTAGCATCAACAACAACAACACCATCTCCCACCATCCCTCACCTCCCGTCGACCCTACCAGCAACAACATCATCAACTCCAACGACCCTACCTACAACCCTGACTGCAACCTCCCTTCCCTACCACAATTGCAACACCCCGACTGCAGCAACAACAACAAATGATTGCAACTTCCCTCAACTACCCCAACTGCAACCTCCCATCCTTACCCCGATTGCAACACCCCCCAAATCCCAAATCTTAACACCCCCTGCTTTCTCCCAAAACCCAATCTCGCAACCTCCTTTGCAAACCTTAGTCGCCACCTATTGTCTTCATCCCACAACCCTAACCCCAACCTTAATCTATTATTCCTAATGTAAACCCAAAACCCATCTCCGACTCCCACCTTCTTCATCCCTGACCACCCTACTCCTATCCTTAGCCGTCACAATCCCTGAACACCAGAAAACCCAAACCAGCAAACTAATCTATTTGGCTTTGAGTTGCTCTTAATCTCCTGCTCGACCTGCTAACCCTAACCTTATACCTAAAAAAATAAAAAAATAAAAAAGAAAAAAATCCAACCCAAACCCGAAAACCAAACCCAAACCCAATCCAAACCCGAAAATCCTAACCCTAACCCTACTTCTCTCTACTCCCGCTCCGTCCGTTGTCGCTGCCACCGCCGCCGTTTGTCGTCGCCAAAAAAATCAAAAAATAAATTTTAAAAGGGTTTCTCCCATATAGATCACTAACATATATTTTAATTCCATATACCTCGCTCACAAATATTTAATTCTATATAAGTACTTTTGAGTGAGTTATATGGAATTAAATTTTGGTAACAAAAATGGTTATTACTTCCTTAAAAAAAAGTGGTTATTTGGAATGAATTTCATTTTGTAAGTGAGTTATATGAAATTAAGTATTTGTGAGTGAGGTACATGAAATTGAAATATTTGTTAGTGACCCATGTGAGAAAAACCCAATAAAAAAAATTGCAGGTACTTGTGTTTTTCCATGGAACCTTAATTTCGTCCATATCTTTCAGTCTCCACCGACTTTCCTCTTTGCTCTCCTAAGGATTGAATATATTGGTCTGCCTCTATTGAGGCCACTCTTCTCGGCTATTCTTTATGGGGTCACATTGATGGCTTCACTCATCGTCCCAAAGATCCTGCTGATATCGTTACTGAAGCAGATAAGAAACTAATCCACACCTCCGACCACTTGGGATGATCACGATCGTCGAATCATTGCCTTCATCATCTCCTTCATCGACCTCGCTCTTCGAATTGAAAAAAGTCGTAGCAAAAAGAAGTTTGTTGATCTTCTTCGTGTTCATCTTGTTAAGACTCTTTAACTCGAGTTGACCATCAAGTATGTTCAGGTTAGTGGAGTCCGTGTGTACCAGCTTCTTGTTCAGTCCGTTCATGATCGTCAGGTTAATCGCAACATTCAGGATCATTACACAACCATGCGCAATATCTGGCGTGAATTATATCAACTAGAGGATAGTGATGTTCGTGTTACCCGTGAACGTCGCTAATTAATGTTCTTTATGATGCGCCTTCGACCTGAGTACCAATTCCTAGGCAGTCAGTTGATCTACCGAGACCCGGTTCCCCATCTTAAGGCTGCTATATTTGCTGAACTTGTTAATGAAGAAACCCGGTTACATGCTCTCTCAACTCCTGACTTTATCCCGACATCCAGCAATGAGTGTTTTCGTTGTCGCCCCTCGTGCCACCTCCTCGTGCAACGCACCGGTCCCATGCCCGAGGGAGGGAGGGAGGGAAGGGTTAGTTGTATGGTGGTTTTGGTTTGTCGTTGCGTGTATTGCAATAGGGTTCATAGCTAAAAGAGTTGAAATATGAATTTGGCAGGATCTTCATGGACTGTTATGAGTATCTCAGTGGGTCGCATTCTTGTTTGCTCTGTTTTAGCCAAATTCCTAGCCGTCAATTCTCTCTATACCTTTCTTTTCTCATTTGTCGTCGCTTAAGTACAGCCATACCGCACCACTTTGTTGCTATTGATTTGATGTTTAATTAAGATCACTTGCTTTCTCTTCTATGCTAGCTGTTGTATTCTAGCTAGTCTAGCAGGCTTCACACACGTACGAATATCTCATGCTAACTGGTGATTCGGGTCATATCAGGTTTCCTTCTCAGTCCCAACAATATTGTTGCAAACTATTTAATGTGCTGGGTCTTCTTATGAAGTAGCAGATAAATAGCAATTTGATTATCATAATATAAAATATAAATGCATCGGCTACGCTTGAATAAATCTTTGTTCAAGTAGAAATGAAGATCCACACTAGCCAACATGTATTATCAGTCATAATTCGATTTTCACACCATTCTAGGATTTCATCTATAGATGCTATGATATTCATAAGATAGTGTTTTGTTGAAATCAGCTTTTAATTGAAAATTTTGGTGAATAAAAGTGGTACGTACTCCCATAATTTTGTTTCATCAATAAGCAGTATAAACAAGCTAGAAAGTAAGATCCGGAGCTATATATAACTCCAAAAAATCGATATCACATAAACTCTCACAATCACGACCACCGTAGCGGCCTCTCACCCGTCTACAATTTAGTAGACAATTCCTTGATTCTCTACAACTAAGTGAACAACTCGTCCATCTACCAGTATGGCAACAACTCGTCTCTCTACCACCATATTATACAGCTAGCGACTTGCTCGTCGACCACTGCAACATCTATCATCCATCTACCACTAAGACGATAACTCGTCCATATTCTACTTCTGTATAAGAGATGGATGGAAGTGTAGGCCCTGTATGTAGCACTTGTATAAATATCCGATGCCCGGACCCGACTTGAATCCGACATTGGACTGGAACCAATCCGATCTGTTCGGATCCTAAAACGGGACCCATTATACTTTCTAGTTCAGATCAGGGTATGCTCAAAATAGACACGACCCATACCCGGATCCAAACCCGATAAAAAGCCCAAAAAATATACATAAAAATAAATATCCTACCACGCTTTCTCCCCCTCCGTCGTCGTCAGTTCTAAATTCTCTTATTCCAATCCCGAAACTCATGTTTCTCCTTTATTCTAAATCTTTTGCTCGCCGCACCTACTCCTACTCCGACTCCTACCCGAACATATAGGATATTTTAACATGACCTAGACTCGGAACTGGACCCAATCCTGATTGGTCTGAGTCAAATTTTTAAATCCGGGACAACCACATCCAGATTCAGATAGTGAAGGATCCGACTCGATATCACTGCCATCTTCATGTACACTCTACACACAGAATTCACACATGGAGAATTGGATCACCAAAAACAAGTTAAGTGTCCCATCAAGTACAATGCGTCCATAAAATTCACACGGGACAAAATTTTAATTCCCCTCGAGATCCTCAAACCCTAAAAAATGGAGTAAAGAAATAAACAGAAGAGAAGAGAAAAGGACACTCACGCCTCATAGTCCTCAGCCTCTTAAATTTGTGTTTCAGAGCATATATATCAGCTTATGAAGTAAGACCCGACAATGGCAGCTTTCCTCTTAAATTACCTTTATATCATGCATGTACTCTCTACTACTACACATCTTGTCACTATTGGCATTAACTAATCAAACAATTTCTAAGAAAACATCTTAGCTAGTTATTCTATTTACCAATTAGATTGCATGAAAATTTATATTTTTATTCTTTTTCTTTTTATCAGCTACATCTCAATTACATTTGTATGATATATTTTCCACTTACATATATGTTGCAAATATTATAGTTAGATATAGTATTATATATATTTAGTCTCATATCAGGTTATATATTAGTTTAATATTTAATTTCCTCATATATATAGGAGATATTGTACTCAGTTATAATTAATCCAATTATTCAATAATATTTTCTAATCATTCTGTTAACCTTAACATGGTATCAGAGCACTAATAACTCAATTTTTTTTAATCCCTAACTCCAACTTGTTGTCATCATCAACAACAGCAAATTCAACTTCATGTCATCGCTATCGGCTGCCTCGAACCATTCAAAACTCCCCGTCGAAGCCACTGACTGCCTCGTCGAAGTTCCCCTGGTCACCTTGTCTTCAACCTCGAAGCCCCGTTGAACCCCACGTCTTCAACGACGGCAACAAGACCCTCATACCCTAGCCGCCTCCATCTCTGAAACCCTAGTCGCCTCCCGAAACCCTGGTTGCAACTCTCCCAAACCAATATTCGTAACCTTAGCTGCCTAATCCCAAACTAACAACTTGAAACCCACAAACCCGATACATGTTTCTGTTTAAAACCCTATAAATCCAACTCCAAACCTGAAACCCACTCCAACACCACAACTGACTCGAACCCATTTCATACCCGTTTCCCAAAAATAAATTAATTAATTAAAAAAAATAAAAAAATTTAAAAATTTAAAAATTAAAAAAATTAAAAAAATTAAAAAAAATTAAAAAAAATCAAAATTCAAAATAAAATTTTAAATTTTAAAAATTTAAAATTAAAAATTTTAAAAATTTTAAAAATTTTTAAAAAATTAAAAAATTAAAAAAATTAAAAAAAAATTATAAATTAAAAATTTTAAAAATTAAAAAATTAAAAAAATTTTAAAATTTTAGAATTTTTAAAAATTGAAAATTCAAAAATTCAAAAATTCAAAAATTCAAAAAAAATCGAAAAATCAAAAAATTTTAAAATTTTAAAAATTTTAAAAATTTAAAAATTTTAAAAATTTAAAAATTTTAAATTAACAAATTAAAAAATTAAAAAATTTAAAAATTTAAAAAATTTAAAAATTAAAAAAATTAACAAATTTAAAATTAAAAAATTAAAAAATTTAAAAAAATTAAAAATTAAAAAATTAAAAAATTAAAAAATTAAAAAAATTAAAAATTAAAAAATTAAAAAATTAAAAAAATTAAAAAAATTAAAAAAAATTGCAAGTGCTTCTCAATTGGAACATCAGTTTCACCAGTATCCTTCCGTCTCCACTGACTCTCCCATTGCCACATCCTCCTCTTCCCTCTCCTTCACGTCTCGATCCTCATCCAGATTCAGCATCAGCACCGCCCTCATCCTCATTCCGAACTCCTACATCCTCTCAGCATCATCCCTAACCCGACCCACCCCTTCTCCTGACACCGACATCACCATCCAGCTCCCTAAATAGATCTCGGCACCAACAACATCCCCGTCTTTATTTTGATCACTACCACGACACCATTGGTCTCATTCCTCGTCACCGGACTTCTTCCCTTATACTTTCGACCATGACCGTTACTCCAGTCTTGTCATCTCCTGCTGATTGAGCTAATTTTCAACATCGCTTCGGTTAGCTGAAACTCCCGTTCTTGGGTCAGTCTATCACTGTTGGCCCTTCTGCCCCTGTATTATCTGTTACTCCTGGTATGACTTTTTTTTGGATTTTAGATTCTGGTGCATCACATCATCTTACTAGTAATCATACACTGCTCACCACCAGCACTGCACTTCCCTCTCACTCTCCATCTCTACACACTGCCTATGGCTCACAACTTCTCACTACACACTTAGGGTCTATTAGCCCTCTCACTCTCACATTGCCTTATGTTCTTTGTGCTCCTCATTTATCCATGAACCTTATTTCCATCAGTGGCACTATGTGATAGTGGTCTTGTTGTTACATTTGATTCTTTAAGTTGTTCTATTACCAATTCGCACACTGGTCAAAAGTTTGGGTATGCTAGTCGACATGGTCGTCTATATCATCTAGATTTTTTCCATGCCTATAAATCTCATCCTAATTTTGCTGGTGCTGTGTTTACTAATGCTGATCTGTGGCACAAATATTTATGACATATTAGTGCGTCTCAACTCAAGACTTTAGCCCGTAGTGGTGCCCTCGGTCCTCTTTCTTTTACTCGTTTGTCTGATTGTCAGAGTTGTTATTTGGCCAAACACATAGCACTCCCTTTTAATCACAAAAACATTTTTCAAATCACCCATCCATTTCAACTTATTCACTCTAACATATGAGGACCATCTCTTACACCTTCTTACAAAGGTTATCTCTATTATGTTAGTTCATCGATGACTTTACTAGATTCACATGGATATTTCTTATGTGCTAACGCTCTGAGATACCTAACATTTACCAGTTCTTTACGAATATGGTTCACACTCAGTTTGGTGTCCGTATCAAAATCTTTCGATCGGACGGTGCTCGTGAGTATACTTCTGCTGCTATGAGATCGATCCTTCAATCTCATGGTACACTCTTTCAACAATCATGCCCTCACATGCATGAACAGAATGGTGTAGCTGAACGCAAGCATTATCACATCCATGAGACGGCTCGCGCTCTTCTACTCTCATCTTCTGTTCCTCGTTCTTTTTGGGATGAAGTTGTCATGACATCTGTCAGTCTCATTAACATCACTTCCTTGTCTGTCCTATATGGTACATCATCTTATGAGGCTCTTCGTCACTCACCCTCGAACTACAGCATGCTCCATACTTTTTGGTACACCTATTATATTCTTCCCTTCCACTGAGCGCACGAAGCTCACTGCTCGAGCCACTAAGTGTGTTCACCTAGGTCTCAGTCCCGAACATAAAGGGTATCATTTTGATCCTGCGATGGGTTGTATTCGTATTTATCGGCATGTCTTTTTTTTTTTGGAAGACTCTCCCTACTACTTGATCTCTCATGAGGATACCATTTTTCTCAATTCCCCAGTTGTTGGACCTATCTCCCCGGCCATACCTTCAGGCATTCTATATGATCACACTCCTTAATTTAGATCCTTTCCCATAACCTACTGACATTCCACCTATTGTTCCTTTTACGGCGACACCACCTGCATCCCCACAACATATTGCACCTTCACCACCTACATCTCCATAGCTGCATGCACCCACTCCCCCCCCCCCCCCCCCCGGTTGCTCATCCGCCACTGGTCCGTCAGTCGACACGTTTTACCTCAGGCATCCCACCAGTACGTTACACACCTAATGCCACTGGTCTTTCCGACCAGTTTGGTTTTGCCACCCTTATCTCCTACTCACCACAGTTTCATGCATATCTCGCTGTTATACACTCCACACGTGAGTCCCAAACCTATTAGGAAGCTATTTTATTTCTCGAGTAGTGAGAAGCTATTGCAGAGGAGTTTCGTGCATTTGATCAGACTGGCACTAGGGATATTGTTCCACTGAAGTGGGTCTTCAAATATCAACCTGATGGTTTTATTGAGCGGCACAAGGCTCGTCTAGCTGCCCAAGAATTTACTCAGGAACATGACATTGATTATGATAAGACTTTTGCCCCAGTTCCACAGATCTACAGTTTGCCTCCATTCGTTAGTAGCCGTTACACCAGATGGACGTGAAGAATGTCTTTTTTCATGGTACCTTATCTGAGGCTGTTTATATGCATCATCCTCCTTGCTTAACCACTCCTCCTCATCATATTTGTCGTCTGCATCGAGCTATATATGGCTTGAAACAGGCCCCTCGAGCCTGGTTTGAGTGTTTTTGCTATGTCATCACCCAGACTGGTTTCAGTCAGAGTTCACAGGATCACTCTATATTTATGCGGTTATCACCGCAAGGGATGAGACTTCTACTATTATATGTTGATGATATGATTATTACTGGATATGACTCCGCAAGTATTGCATCCACCCAAGAATACCTTCACTAGCAGTTGCATATGAAAGATCTTGGTAGACTACGCTACTTTTTGGGTCTAGAGATTGTCCATGAATTTCGGGGTATACTCATTTCTTAACAGAAATACACATCAGATATTATTTCCACTGCATATCTCTCTGACAGTCGATCAGCCGATACTTCCTTAGAGCTTCATGTGATGCTTCGTCCCACAAATGGTGAGCTCCTTCTCGATCCCACTAGATACATGCAGATTGTTGGACAGCTTGTCTACTTATATGCATGACCAGACCCGATATTGTTTGTAACGCCCCGAATCCCAAATACACTGAATTCGAGATGTTCTACAGGATCTTTTCACTTTCTTTAGTACAATTTTATAAGGAAATTCAAACTTTTCACTTTACATCAGAGTTTACATCATACATTACACTTTTCATTTGCACAACGGAAGTAAAAATTTACAACATTTACATAAGTGTACAACAACATGGTAAAATCTTTATGCATCCATTCCTCTTTAACATGTAATTTATCCTGCATACAAAACCGTGGGTACGTCAGTTTATTCAACCGACGATAATTATACATGGCCATCCTCTCTATGCCAGAAACAGTATAACGATTCTCATTTCTTAAAAAACCACAAACTTGTTCACATTCAAAATAACAGAAAAGAGGGAAATCTTAATGATGTCGTGTTGTGATTGTGCACTTAATCCTTAATGCAATTATTTAATTTACATGACACTAATGCACACTTGTTCGAATTCTATGCATTCCATACTACATAGGTCCGAGGGCAAGCCTCTTAACCGTTCTTCATTTTCATAGGGTTCAATCCATCGCCATGATTTAATTTACTACTGTAACTACGGTAAGTATCCTAAATGTTTTCTGACCTACGAACTCATGTCTAGGCATTCTGGAGGGAATCCCATCGCTGACATGACTCATCATGCAGACATCCTGTGGTAATTCAGCTCTCACCATAGACATGACACCACCCGTAGTCTTCAAACATCCCACGAGCGTCTCCACTGGGACGGTACTCTGGAGTAGTATCCTCACCCAGACTCATCATGGAAATTCCTGGGGTACGCTCTCGCCGCTACCCAATAGCCCTCATACTCAGTGTTTTTCTCTTACTTTCATCACATCTCCACTATGTACTAGTCCTTATTTTAATAGAATCATGAATAAAAATCAAAGTTCTGGAGTTAGCCTCTCCACTCAACCGGACTTATTCATTCATTTCAATACATGACCAACCTTGGTCTTTAAATTCTCATTTTTCATTTCATTTCCATTGCCGGGGGAGACTTAGCTACTCCTTTATTCAATTTATAATTCACAACTTTCAATTTGAGCAATTCCAACTCATAATTCATTTTCATTGCCTCAGCATATCATGTTCTTAATTTCATATTCATGTAATTCTTCATTCAAAGTATGACTCAATTCATGTGAATTTCTCAATTCCAACTATGATTTATTTCATATAAATTCATACAGCAATAGAAAGAATTTATCAACATCAATCATAAAGTTCGCAACTCTTAGCAGTAATCGAAATGAAATCTCTGACATATCAGAATCTACTCTGTACAGTCGTCTTGGAAAAAGACCAGTCGACTGATACAGTCAATACAAGTTCTTCATAAACACTCGGGAGAGTCGACTGCTGCACATGGCCAGTCGGCTGTCCCGCAACTTTTCTTTGTTCAAAAATCATTCATATGACAGTCGACTGTTATTCCATCAGTCGTCTGTCCTGGGGGTTTTTTAACAGAACATTTCTATGTTCAGCTCAGTCGACTTGCTACTCGCATTAAGTCGACTGGACAGATTCATATTTCCAATTACAGGATTATCTTTCTTACAGTTCTTACATGCACTTGCATCATGATGTCAATTTCCAGTATCCATACGTTCATGTCTCATAAATATAAAGCTTCTTACTGTTCAGTAACATCGCAGCATGAAATTTCAAGTTACTAATATTGTCTCTTCTACAAGGAAGTGTTTTAAACATGCATTCATACTTATCCATAACTTTCTTGCAGAGATGAAACCTTATTCTCAATTACACTAGAACAATCACAATGAAAACATCTCTCATTTCATGGAATTACAGGCATATTCATAGTTTAATCGATGCATCGGTCGACTGTTCATAACATCGGTCGACTGTTCATAACATTAGTCGACTGCACCAGTCGTTCACAGTTTTATTAATTATCCCTAGTTCTTTTTTCACATGCTCATGTCTACTTAGTCATGTACATCATGAAGGATATGAGTTTAGCCTTACTACTTTATTTTAATTATTCACATATATGTCATGAAGCTTTCTAACAAATCATGTAACAGAAGTCTCGAACCAGTCGACTTATCTACACGACAGTCGACTGTACCGACCCAATTCATCCTTATTTTCAGTGCCATTACTACACTATTAGTCCTCCATAATTTATCATCATAAACATACTCAAGCAATTCTAATACATTCGACTTTACTTCTCATGAGCATAGTAACAAACATCACAATTATGGCATGTTTTCTACACTAAAAGTCCTGAGAAACACCCACCTTATTGACAAAGTAATCGAATCCAGCAAAAGCTCCTTAATGCGATGCAGCACTCCTTGCTCCTTACTCCTTGCTCCACACCGAAGCCTTCAGAAATGCTACTCGGCCTCCACAGAAAAGCACACACAACTCTCTCACAAAATACCTCTCTTACAATAATGATTCTAGTGTAAAAGAAATAGAGAATGAGAGGGGGTATTCATATACAAATTTGAGTAGGATGGAGGGCTAGGATTTAGTAGATAGTTATAGGATCAAGGGCTAGGATGGACTAGGGGGTTGTGAAAACTACCCACACCTCACATAACTACCCATGACTCAACCCACTTCTCTACTCACATCCGGCCAAGAATAGTGCTCAATGCACGTGCATGCACAAATCACCCCTACAAGAACTTGTACATAAAATAATAAGTCTTAAAAAGTGCTACACATTACAAGTTGTAGAAAATAATAAAAGGGTTTAATTTCATGGGCTAAAATTAATTGGGCCAAGATAACTATTTTAAAAGAAAAATAAGTAACCTAATATTTGGGCTTAGAAAAATAATATTCTTACACATCATGCTAAAAATAATAGTCAACATACTACACATGCACACCATATATAAAAATAAATAATCTTTCATATATTTGGCAAAATTAGGGTATTACATTGTTCATGCAGTTAGTATTGTTAGTCAGTTTATTTTCGCTCCTACATCAGTTCACTATGGTGCTCTTCTTCGGATCCACATATATCTTCGAAGTACTATCACTCGCTCATTATTCATGTCTTCTACATTCAAACTGGAACTCAGTGCATATTATGATTCAGATTGGGCGGGTGATCCTACTACCAGATGGTCCTCCATAGGTTTATGTCTATTTCTTAGTGATTCACTGATCTCATGACGAAGTAAGAAACATGCAATTGTTGCATGTTCTTCCACAGAAGCTGAGTACAGAGCAATGACAGCTACTAAAGATTGTTCATGTTCGTTGGTTGTTATTATATATGGATGTCACTCTCACAGAAGCTACTTCTCTTCATTGTGATAACCGGAGTGCGCTGCACATTGCAAGCAACCCGGTTTTCCACGAGCGAACGAAGCACATAGAGATAAATTGTCACTATATATTCGTGAGTGTCTTGAAGCTAGAACCATTTCGCTTCATTCTGTTACCAACAAACAGCAGACAACAAACTTCTTCACCAAATTCCACACTATTCAGAGGTTTCGTTACTTAGTGGGCAAACTCATACTATTCAACCCACCGTGAGTTTGAGAAGGGGTATTAGATATTGTATTATATACTCCCTCCGTTTCACTTTAAGTGATATTCAAGGTTTTTTTCTTGTTTCACTTTAAGTGATATTATCCAATTTTTTTCCAATTTTTTTTCCAAGAAACCCTTATTTATGTTGAAATTTTGTCTTAATTACTCATCTTAATCATATCAAATATTCTTAGAAAATTGTAGTTTCAACTTTCTAGATTTTATTTTCTCAAAAAATTTAATGCCAACTGTATTGGAAAAAGAATTAGTAATTCTATTTTCTCTTGAAAACAGAATTTGTACTGAGAAAACATTAATTACAATTTCTTGAAAACAGAATCTGTATTGGAAAAAGAATTAGTAATTAAATCATGGAGACTTATTAATAAGGGTGTAGAGGAAAACAAATGTTTATCTCACCCTTCCTTAATCTGTGTGCAAAACTCCTGAATATCACTTAAAGTGAAACAGAGGGAGTATATTTAGTCTCATATCGATTTATGTATCAGTTTAGTATTTGGTTCCCTCCTATATATAGGAGACATTGTACTCATTTATTAATCCAATTATCTAACAATATTTTTCAATCTCTCTGTTATCCTTAACAATATATTGCATTTCTAGCTATTTGTGTACTTGTTAAGTTTAATTATTCTCTATATTATTAGCTTCGAGAGAATACACATAAGAGCATCCACAGTCGTTTGCTATAATTCTCATATTCTCATATTATGAGAATTTTATACTCCCTCCGTTTCACTTTAAGTGATATTCAGGAGTTTTGCACACAGATTAAGGAAGGGTGAGATAAATATTTGTTTCCCTCTACACCCTTATTAATAAGTCTACATGATTTAATTACTAATTCTTTTTCCAATATAGATTCTGATTTCAAGAAATTGTAATTAATGTTTTCTCAATACAAATGGTGAGTTGGCATTAAATTTTTCGAGAAAATAAAATCTAGAAAGTTGAAACTACAATTTTCTAAGAATATTTGATAGGATTAAGATGAGTAATTAAGATAAAATTTTGACATAAATAAGGGTTTTCTCCGAAAAAAAGGGGAAAAAATTGGATAATATCACTTAAAGTGAAACAAGAAAAAAACCCTAAATATCACTTAAAGTGAAACGGAGGGAGTAACAATTGAGCGCTGCAGTCGTTTGCTATTTTCTTATAAAATAGCGAACGAGCTACAGTCGCTTCTCAAATATGAGAAGTGGGCTAGCGAATTTGAGAATATATAAGACGATACATCGTCTCAGTATCGTCTCAGTTGTTTTAGTTTTTTTCAGTATCAACTGATGTATCGTCTCAGTTGTTTTAGTTTTTTTAATTACGATCGGACGAGACAACTTGTCTCGTCCCGTATATATATATATATATATTTTAAAATAGGGTCGGACGATACAACATGTATCGTCCTTCCCAAAAAAAATTTTTTTTTTTAAAAACAATCGGACGAGACATGTTGTCCCGTCCTTGTTGTTTTTTTGTTTGTTTTTTGTTTTTTGTTTTTTTTTTTAAAATGATCCAGCGGACTAGATTCATAGTAAAAATAATAATAATAATAATAATAATTCAAAAAACAGCATGGACGGGACATCATGTCCCGTCCAGGTTTTAGGGACAATTTAGAAGTAGGTTTAGTTGTTTAATTTAGGTTTAGTAGGTGTTTAGATAGGTTTAGGTTATATTATAATATTTAATTTATTTAATTAATATGTTTTAGTAGTTAATCGGTAATTAATTAAATCTTAAAAAAAAAAATAAACGACGAAACAAGTTGTCTCGTCCTACTCAAAATATAGCAAACGATCACTGCAGAACTTTCGATCTATTCCATTTCTATTCGTCCCATTTTGCCAAAAAATAAGAATTGCCATTGTGGATGCTCTAACTCTTAACATCTCTCTCGTAAAAGGTTTTGAAGGGACTGTAGTAGCTAGGCATTAATTGTTTGTAATGAATATTATTTCTGGTGATTATTTCCTATTTTCACATTAATTTTCTTGTTTGGGTGTCGAAGTAAATGAGCATGATAGCAACCCAAAATGAGACAATGACAGAGTTGGGAGATATGGATGTTTGGCTATAATTAGCCAAAAACCATCTTAGGAGGTAGTGCAGTATAGTGCAACCGAAAAAAATTGGCAAATGTGTACATCAATTCCAGCTTTCTACTTTACTTTCTTCTAGGGTTCAGAATTAAAAAACAGAGAACAACAAACTGAACAATTTCATATGTATTGATTTCAAGCAGGGATGGATGAATAATATTGAATCATCTCATATATGCTCCTGCAATAAACTCTGGTTATGTTGAATACACTGCAGATGTATAGCAGATAAAGAGAGTAGTCTGAAATTAGTGCAACACAAGCAAAACAACCTCTGCTAGCTGTTGTGAACTTAGGAGAACAGTGTCAATAGATATGTGTATTGCACGTGCTTTTCTATATTTTTGGATTTTCTAGTACATGCATTGCAGAAAGATCTATAGGAGTTTTGACTGATCATACAAATTATTTGGAGTTATGTTAATGCGGCCATAGAAAGAATTTGAACAGAAACAATACCTACACAGTTATATGTGTAATGAACATGCAATTAATTTCATTTTTTTGTGAACTGCAACTTAGGTAGCTAATTAAGATTAGGGCAAGTGTGTATTAACTAATTAAGGACCATTTGCTAAAACATATTCATAATATTTACATATAAAGATTGAACACTGAGTGCAAAACAGATACAACACACAAATGAAAACAAGTAACACTGAAACTAACATAAATTTGATGTTGAATTATAACAATTGCAACAAAGAAAAAGATACAGTCTGCATCAGGCTAACTTTAAGTAGCTACATCAAGTAGGAAAAGCAAGTAAAATTGAAAAGATAAGACAAAGAACTACAAACTCTATCACCAAGTCCAACCCTAACCCTAATTCTTTCCAGTCAAATTATTTCCAAACCCTACAGATCAAAGTTCTCATGCATTAATTCTGATGCAACTTGGTAGAGAAGATCTCAAAGAAGCCCGGATACTGAATAATATCTTCCAAAAACCCCTCTGTCTCCACTGGAAAATTCACTTCACACCCCTCACTTCCCTCATCATTATTATTACCACCACCACCACCACCACCACCACCGTAAACATTGTAACACTCGTTAGGGTACCCAAAAGTCCCGTCATTAACCTCCATCTTCTTATTATAATCATAATTATAATTACAATTATAACTATAATTATAATTATTATCTGACCTCTTCTTTGAAACCCCATGCACAATCTCCTGCAGCAACCCCGACTCCGGCGGTTCAGAACTCATGAAGAAGTCACAATCATCCATGATCATGCTCGAGTTCGCTATCGGGTTTGGTTTTGGGTCTGACCCAACAAGCTCAAACCCAGTAGTAGTAAGATTAGGGTTAGGGTTAGGGTTAGGGTTGGGGTTAGGGTTGTAGACACTGGGGAGGATAAAAGGAGGAGTGTTATTAGGGTTAGGGTTTGGAAGTGGTGGAAGTGGGAGAAAGCTAGGGTGAAGCTGCTGCAACTGATGGAAGAGCAGTTGCTCGGCGGTTGGGCCGGCGGCGGTGGAGTAAGGGAAGTTGGTACGGGCTTTGAGTCCGCGCATTGCACGTGCTGCCATGTCGTAGGCAAAGGCAGCTTGCTCTGCAGTGTCGAAGGTTCCGAGCCAGCGGCGCTCCTTGGATTGGGGATCGCGGATCTCGGCGGCGTAGCGGCCCCAGGGGCGGCGGCGGACCCCTCGGTAGCGGGTGCCAGGTGGTGCGTCTTTGGTGGAGGTGGAGGAGGTGGTGGATCTTTTGGTGCTCCTCTTTTGGACGTGGGTTTCTTCCATTTTTTGGGAATTAGTTGGAGAAGATGAATGGATGGGGGATAGAGATGGAGGGATGGAGGGTGTATTTATAGAGAGAGAGTGTGTGTGATATATATTTGTCAATGTTCATATGAGGGTATGTTGTGCATGTTAACCATACGAAGTAGAATTTTTCAATTTCATATACGGTTACACTTTTTTTTTCTCTCAAGCATCTGCGGTGCATGTGAAAATAAAAAATGATTGAATAAAATGCTATATAAATGCGCATTTTGAGGATGCATGCAGCCTAACTTGTATCTTATTGCTCTTCAATCTCCATATATATCTCTACTGCTATAATTCAAGAATTGAAGTTGTGTACTATTAGGGTGTAAATGAACAGAACGGTCGTCGTCTGTACAAGTTCGGCTCGAGAAATAGTCCAACCGTGAACCGTCCGAACTGTTATACGAACCGAATTTGAACAAATTATTAGTTCCGATGTTTTACCGAGCTCGAGTCAGACATAAGTCCGTCCGAGCATTACTGTGGTCCAATACCTTACCGAACCGAATTCGGACTATAAATATTTTGTTTGACCTAGACCGAGCCGGACATAAACCTGTCCAAATAAAATTTCGGTATGAGCTTGGACATATGGCTGTTCGGTCCCGTCCGGTCCGATTTACAGCCCTATGTACTATATAGACAAATTGTTGATAATTATGAGAATAATAAGAAAAGATAAATTAGGGTTATGGTTTAATATTCCTACTGCTTGAGATATTATACCATGATTATTAGAATTGGAATAATCTCAGGTACTACAACAAAACTAGTATATATAAGATAAGACTTGGTTTTGGATACTGAGCTTTATGCCCATGGGCGGATCCAAGGGGGGGCTGGGGTATGCTACAGCCCCCCCCAACATTTGTCATATGTTTGTAATTTTATTTTTTTTTTGGGTACATTAGTGAGAAATATATGCTTCAGCCCTCCCAAATATTTTTTAAAGCCCACCCCAAATGTATTTTAAAGCCCACCACATATATATTTGAGTCTTCTATTTATTTTTTTGGGCCCAACCTCAACTCTATTATATCTAGTATCTATAATAACTTTACTTTTCTAGTATCTCTAACAATTTTATATATATATTTTGCATGTTATCTTGTGCGAATTTTTTTTTCAGCCCCCCTCACTTTTCAATCCTGGATCCGCCCCTGTTTATGCCCACTCAACCCGGACCAATAACTAACAGATAACATGTGCAAACACGTGTTGCCCCATAAATATTATACACGATAATATTCTATTTATATTGAAAATATACATATATATTCTACACAAATCAACTCAATTAATCTAATCTTAATCACTCATTTTTAAGTTTGAGTTATATTAATCATCGATTTACTCAATTGTTGTCAGTTACCATAATGCTCTCAAAGTTCAAATTTATTTACGACACAATTAATTACAAAAGTGTTACTCATATAAAATAAAAGTCGGTGCAACTGGGGGTAATAGAATCGACCATTCCCCAAAATCGATCGTCACTCTATTTCTCTCTCTCTCCATCCCCCAAGTTGATCGCCTCTCCTCGATTGTCTTCCTCCTCTCAAACCCTAACTAGCATCCAACCTCCCGTTGTCGTCGCCCCATCTCCTCAACACCGCCATCAAATCTTAAGGTTTGTCGAAGTCGCTGATCGTCATGGTTAGGGTTAGGGTTAGGTTTCGATTCATGGCATCCCTGATAAAGATGATAAACTTGCCCCCAATTCCTCCATCGTTCAGGTAATCTCATCACTCCCATCTTCCTTTTCAAATCGACATTTTGCTGCTTCAATCATATGTGATTTGATGTATTGGTGTTGGTTTGGGCTTGACTGGATGATTAGAGTTCTGATTTTTGGGTTGGATTGATTTTGATTGAAGAAATTATGGGTGAGACTAATAGATTTTTAGGGTTTACGGGTTGGTTTGAGATTATGATATGGGGGAATGAGTGAGTTTCTTCATTTGAAAGTTAGTTATTGCATCTAGAGTTTGTTAGAAAAATTGAGCACAAAATTTAAAGTTTACTCTCATTTAGTGATTAATTTCACTAGAGTGATCGAGAAATCATGAATAAGGAAAATGTCGGATTTTTCTTTTGTGTGTTATGATGTGGCTAGGGTTGAGATTGAGGTTTGGAGTTTAGAGTTTATGACTATATGTGGTTTTGTATATTATTTCGAGTTTTGTCATTTAATTTTTGTTCATTTTTACTTGTTTTTCTATACACCATGACATATTGTACTCAATTTCAAATTTACAACTCAAGAGTTGAAGTTGTGTAATTTGTAGACAAATCAATTCAAGAGTTGGAAGTGCATCACACGTGCAAGATTTTATTTGTTAGGTCTATAATAAACGAAAGAAAATTAAAACTTTGTTATAAAATAATATAAACAATAAACATAGAAAATAGAGACAAGAGGGAAGAAGATTATTCTCATTCATAATATTTTCATCCCACTTACAAATGATTCACCCAATGGCTTATTTATAGGCTTACAAAGAATATAAAAAGACAATTACATAATTATTACATATGAATAAATATGAATGAATGCAATGTGGTGGTGGAGAATGTGGAAAGAGTGGGGGGAAGTTCAATAGACAATTCACACTTAATTTATTTATAACACTCCCCCTTGAATGTCTATTGAATGTAAATAAGAATATGCCTCGTTAAAACATTACTAGGTAAAACCCAAATGGGAAAACCTAGTGAAGGAAAAAGAGTACATAATCTTTAACAATGATATGCAATGAAGATGCTACCTCGTTAAAAACCTTACCAAGAAAATCCAGTGGGACAAAACTTGGTGAAGAGAAAAAGAGTGCAGCGCATATCATCTCTCCCCCTGACGAGATCATCCGATTAGGACTTTCAAAAGTCATATCTCGAATCTTGATCAATTCTACCATCCTTTTCAAAAGTTGAGGTGATAGAGTCATAGCGAGCAATCTTCTGGATTGTCGCCTGATTCTATTTGGTTAACAATGATTTCATCCTTTTAATTGAAACATGAGTGAAGAAAAATTCTGGTGAAATATGTTTCGGCTGATCGCCTTTGATGTAACCCTCCTTTTATTGAGCTTTAAAGCTGTATTATCTTCAAATAACATTGTGAGTACTTCTTGATCAATTGAGGATGACACGTTCTCCAAATTTATTAAGAAGTTAAACCGATCAAACAAACACATCTATGCCTTGCCTCGCATGGAGCCAATATCTCTTGATTGATATCTGGCTTTATAATGATATGATAAATACTTAGTCCAATGACTTCGAGTTGGTGAGGACTTCATCTTACTAGTAAACCAACTTTCAAATGTTTAATTTGAAAAACTTGAAAACAAAAATGATGACAAAACAAAAAATTTGCTTATCCAAGGTCTTTTTATCTTAAGATATTTCTTTAAACATTGCACGGCTTGTACAACTTTTCAGGAGTTCCAACAGACTTCGACCTTGAATATTTAATAAATATATGTGAGCTTATATGACCATTATTATGGTCCCCTTTATCGAAAACTCACTAAGATGGTTATATCACATTTGTTCCAATTGTTTTAATCCATACAAAGCTTTGTTTAACTTAAGTGAGTAAATTTTCCCGGGAATTATCATTATGTGCTTCTGGAACTTTTAAATCCTTCAGCAATTTTCATATATATATATATATATATATATATATATATATATATATATATATATATATATATCATGGTCTAACGAACCATACAAATAGGCTGTGACCACATCCATGAGGCGCATTTCAAGTCTTTCATGCACTGCCAGACATATCAAATATCGAAATATTATTGCATCCACCACAGGAGAATATGTCTTTTCATAATCAACACCAGGCATCTGGGTAAAACATTGTGCGACAAGTCGTGCTTTATATCTAGTAATCTTATTTCGTTCATTTCTTTTTCGTACAAATACCCATTTATAGCTTACTGGTTTGATCTCTTTTGGTGTTCGAACTACAGGTCCAAAAACTCCTCGTTTTTCAAACGAGTCTAATTCAGACTTAATTGCCTCTTTCCATTTTGGCCAATCATTTCTATTTCTACACTCTTCCACAGAGGTAGGTTCATGATCCTCGTTTTCATTTATGATATCGCGCGCTATATTATATACAAAAATATTGTCGACAATTATATTATTCCGGTCCCATCTTATACCCTTAATGACATAGTTAATCGAGATCTCTTCATTTTCATTATTTTCAGGTACCTGATTCTTTTCATTATTAACTATGTCAATGGTCTCTTCTGGAAAGACATCCTCGATTTGACAATCATGGTTATTTGCTCCTTTTTCTTTTCGATGATGTTTATCTTTGGAACCAAGTGGTCTACCACGCTTCAGGCGTGCCTTAGACTCACTAGCAATTATAGGTTGTCCTTCAGGGACATCAATTTTGACAGGAGCATTTACAACTGGAATATGAGATTTTGTTACTCTTTTGTGGTCAGTAAATACGTCTGGTAGTTGATTTGCAATACCTTGCAAATAAATTATCCTTTGAATTTCTAATTCACTTTCTTTTGTTCGAGAATCTAAATCTTTCAATGATAATTCATTCCATGAAATCTCTTTTTCCAACTGTTTATTATCTCCCCCTAATGTTGGGAATAGTGATTCATCAAAGTGACAATCTGCAAACCTGGCAGTAAACAAATTTCCAGTCGTCGGTTCAATATACTTGATTATAGATGGAGATTCATACCCAACATATATTTCCGTCCTCCTTTGAGGTCCTATTTTTGTGCGTTGTGGTGGATTAATTGGGACATATACCGCACATCCGAAAATTCGTAAATGGGAAATATTTGTTTCCTGACCATGAACCAATTGTAAGGAAAAATTATCATTATAACTGGTTGGCCGGATGCGTATAAGTTATGTTGTATGTAAAACAGCATGTCCCCAGGCCCAAACGGAGAGATTAGATTTCATAATCATAGCTCTCACAATTCAATGTATTCGTATTTGAAAAATCTTCTGGTTTTTCAATGGACTGCCACATGAATTCTCAATTATTTTCGCATCAGTCATGAATCGGGATGGTCTAACCGGTCATGCCAAACCTTAACCATCTTTGTAAACTTATGGTTTACAATATCAGTAAATTTCGGGTTTACTGTGATATGATTCAACCATTCTTATATATGTATAATTCAATCTAGATCACAAAGTGGAGTAAACTTTGTGATCCCATGAACACAATATGATGTGAGCATATGAACACTATCATGTGAGCCCATGAACACTCTGCAACCAAAGTGAACAGGTATCCCTAACTAGAACATGCAAAGAATCAAATAGTCCAGTCCTTTACAATCTACATTGATCCAACAAATCAAGTGACTAGACTGTAGAGAACTGCAATAAAAATGCTTACATAACCTCGAAGAGAAATGAGTGGAGCACAGGGAAAAGGAAAGTTCTTTAAAATGAAAGTTCGACAAAGGATACAATCATTCAGTTAGATATACCAAATTGATTATTTGCATTTACTCAAACAGAACAAATGCTGCAGGCAAACAACCACCACAAATAATTTGGTTTAGATGGAAATAATTCAGTTTCTCCATTAGAATAAATCATATCCAACTCTTTTCTACTATAAAGAATGAATAAAATGTCAGAATGAATAGCATCTTAATGTGTAAATTATGAGGGGGGGGGGGAAGTTGAAAGAACCAGATATTCATATAACATGTTAAATGACTTTTTGCATCATACTTAATGATGCTGTTTATTTCTGGGAGACGTGTGGATGCACCAGGTGTGAGTTCGGACTCAATTTATATTGAAGGAGAATGCCGCTCGTCTGCCGACCTTTGGTTGACCTTCTGGGACCTACGATAAGCTCGAAAAGATGTTGAAGGTTGGGCTCGGATCGGAAGGGTCAGATCCGAGGTCTTGTGTACCTGCAGACGGTCCTGAAACACCGGGGTTTATCCCGGCGGCGGACCCTCCGACGCTCTAGTCAGTCTCTGTGAGAGAGTAGCAATAACTAGGTATAATTAAGTGGCAAAAGATTCATTACCTCAAAAGGTGGGTGGGGGTCTAGTATTTATAGAGAATCCCAACCGGGTTTGGTTCCACTTGGGGGCCGGGTCTGGATCCGAAAGCCCGTGGGCCTGACGTGGCAGAAGGCCCAGGGGGTTTAGGGCGGACGTGGCAATACCAGGAGTGGTATAGGGCTGACGTGGCAACACCCTTGGCGGTATTTGGAGTTGACGTGGCTGATCGTGGGTCTCCTGTGCTGTGGGGGGGGATAGGAAGGCCTAGGCTGCGCCAGGTCATCCTTCTGCCCCGCCAGAGAGGGGGGACGGCCCGGGGGACTGTCCCGGATCGGACTCCGAGGGCTACTGAGGCTCGTCGGTACGAGGAGGCCAGTACTGTGAGGGAAAACACGAGGTTCGGCGCCGACCCTGAAGTGGTTCGGAGCCGAACCAGGTTGCTATCTTTACCTTTCTGAGTGGAAATTGTATTGGGCCCTGGTTGGGCCTCAGGCCATTTTTACCCTGTCACACAAGCCCCCCACTCCTGCGGGGGGTGCGGGAGCTAGCCGTGGAGGAGTGCTTATGGTTGTAGAAAAAATGGGAGGGCGAATCACAGGGCCTTCCTGGTGGTGCTGCCCTGAGGCTCGGATAGGACCTCGAGCTAGTCGAGGGTTTACGTGTAGGTGAAGGCGATGGCGAACCGTTGTCTCTTCCGGAGAAGAGTACCCTGGTGTTCGACAGAACCTCTAGAGGTCGAGGGATTATGTGTCGACAAGGGTGATGGCGAGCCGTTGTTTCTTCCTGAGAAGAGTACCCGGGTGCCAGACCGAACCTCGAGATGAGGGGGAATTATGGGCTGGTAAGGGTGATGGCCAGCCGATGGATCTTCCGAAGAAGAGTACCCGGGTGCCAGACCGGATCTCGAGCTGGCGAGGGATTATGGGTCGGTAAGGGTGAAGGCGAGCCGTTGTTTCTTCCTGAGAAGAGTACCCTGGTGCCAAGCCGAACCTCGAGACGAGGGGGAATTACGGGCTGGTAAGGGTGATGGCCTGCCGGTGGATCTTCCGAAGAAGAGTACCCAGGTGCCAGACCGGACCTCGAGCTGGCGAGGGATTATGGGTCGGTAAGGGTGAAGGCGAGCCGTTGTTTCTTCCTGAGAAGAGTACCCGGGTGCCAGACCTAACCTCGAGACGAGGGGGAATTACGGGCTGGTAAGGGTGATGGCCAGCCGGTGGATCTTCCGAAGAAGAGTACCCGGGTGCCAGACCGGACCTCGAGCTGGCGAGGGATTATGGGCCAGTAAGGGTGAAGGCGAGCCGTTGTTTCTTCCTGAGAAGAGTACCCCGGTGCCAAGCCGAACCTCGAGATGAGGGGGAATTACGGGCTGGTAAGGGTGATGGCCAGTCGGTGGATCTTCCGAAGAAGAGTACTTTAGTGCCGGTGAAGGCGAGCCGTTATTTTGCCCGAACCGACCCCCGTACCGGGCGGCCAGTCTGGCACTGGGTGACGTCAGCAGCACATGTTTCGAGGACGTGGCGTGATTTCCTAGGCGGCAGTTGCACGTCAATCGGTGAACAGTGACTGCGAAAATCGAGGAGTTGTTCCTATCCCCTATAAATGTTCCCCCCTCTCCTCCCATCGCTCATTTCTTTCTTGCTCCTTTCTTTTCAAAAAACCCTTCAACTCTTCAGCGCTCGTCCCTTCAGTTTCCTGCAGCAAGGTCGTTTTTCCGAGGTGATCCCAGGTTAGTTGGTAACCCCGTTTAGCTTTAGGCACAGATGGATAGGGCTCAGTCTGGCTCGTCGGCATCGACCTCTGGGGAGGGGCCGGTAGGCGAGGAGGAGGTTGTACACAATGTGAAGCCATTGCGATCTCGGAGGCATTTCGTGGTGGAAAGCAGCGACTCTGAGGAGGGGGGCGGTAGTTCAGACGAAGTCCGGACCCTAGGGTTGGCTTCCGGAGAGGAGGGTGGCTCCGAGGGGGATGGCTCCGCAGGGTCTCGGAATCCGCCCGTTCTGGGGCGTTTGTCTACACCTTCGCCGGAACGGACCAAGAGGAGGAGGGCTCCGAAGAAGAAGGGATCGAGGATTGGCAGCCCGAGCGACTCGGTGATAGGGTCGTCTGCACAACCCCAGTCTTTCCGTCGCTACCCCGACGATCTCTCGGATAAGGAGTCCTCGGGGGTCCCGCCGTCGTCGTCAAGTCGGAAGAGGTTGAAGGTGGACGCATCCCCGACCGTTCTGGAGGCAAGCGACTTGGGGGCTCTGCAGTTGGCCTACTACATAGGGCCCAGTTATGAGCTTATGCTGCCGAGTTCTACTCTTCGACCGACCGATCCCCTGCCGGATAGGTATTGTATCTTCCCTGTGGACGCCTTTATCTCCGGCCTGAGGCTGCCCATCCATCCATTCGTTCGGGAGGTGTTAAATTGGTCGTCCCTGGCGCCGATGCAGTTTGGGCCGAACTCCTGGAAGCAGATCATCTGCTTCGTGCTGTTGTGCGAGGAGCAGAGGGTACCCCTGCGGCTGAACGTGTTCCGAGCGATGTTGTTGATCGGCTCATCGGCAGAAGGAGTATACTATATCTCGCCTCGAGGTAAGGCGAAGGTTGTCCACGGTCATCCAGATTCCATCAAGTTCTGGAAGAAAAAGTATCTGGTGATCCGGAGTGAGGATCCTTGGGCTATCCCTACTCGGTGGAACCATTCTAAGCCGAGCTACGCAGCACCGGGGCCGGGGGACTTGACGGCGGAGGAGTGGAGACTCGTTGAGCGTCTCCGCCTGTCGTATAGCATCAATTGGGGGAAGGTGACGGAGGCCCATCTGGCGAGCGTCGGACTGAGCCCTAGCCCGGCCATGCCTCGTACGTGGTTGTTTCTTTCTTCTCACTCCTCTTGTACTTTCTTGCTCATTTGTTCTTAATGGATCTTTTTACAGAAATGGATGAAGAGTCGATTAAGGCGCTGAGGCTCGCCATGAAGAAGAAGAAGGCCGAGAAGAAGGATGTCGTGGCGAAGACGACCGAGTTGTCCCAGGTGGTCTCCGAGGCCCCCATTCAGCCGAGGATGAAAAGGACTCGGTCGGAGACGGGTGGGGACGCGGTGGTCCAGGGGGGTCCGGATCAGGGTACGGCCGCCGATCTTGATAAGGGGAAGGGTCCCCTGGTGGATCCCGGACTAGAGGAGAGACTTCGGCGAAGGTGGGTGCCGGATTGGTCGATCCGCGAGGGTGATTGCCTGGTCCGGGGGCGCCAGGCCGTGGAGGTTGCAGATAAGCTGGCGACCCCTCGGGACCGTTCGGACATGAAGTCCCAGACCCTGGACGAGGCGTACGTGCGTCTTGCGCAGGCCACTGTGCTGGTAAGTCAATCGAACCCCCTAGCTGTCGGGTTATGTTGTTTAAGAAAGATTTCTTAGTAGTGTCTGGCTGTGGCAGGCGACCGTGCAGGGGGCCCATGTGAGGGGCCTCTACGAGGCGGCGTTGCAGCGAGAGCGAGACCGGGCTGACAAGGCCGAGCAGGAGGTGACGGAATTGAAGGGAGAGCTCGAAGGCTCTCGTAAGAAGGAGGCGGAGACGAAGGCGGCTTTTGACAAGGAGAAGGAGGAATGGGCGAAGGCGAGGGTGGCTCAGGAGGAGATGTCGGAGAAGGAGAAGAAAGAGGTGACTGAGTCGTGTCAGATCCTGGTGATCAAAGCCCAGGATAGCAGTTATGCAAAGGCCCTCAGCCATGTGAGGCACTTTTATCCGACTATCGACCTGTCCAACCTCGAGTATGATATGGAGATTGAGGGGACACCGGAGACCCCTGGCGGACAAGGGTCCGATGATAAACCGGTTGCCGACCCCCCTACGGATCCGGCTGACATTGAGGTGGGAAAACCAGCTGTATAATTTTTGTCCTTCTTTTTCCTTCTCTCGATTGTATTTGCCTTCCGCGGACTGGCCACCGCATTTTTTGTATGGGGAAACTGAATTTATAAAAAGAGGGTTTTTTGGCTGGCTAAGTGTTCCAACTTCGAAGAATTTCTGAACCTCTTTGCTTATATGTCTTGAGTGGGCTGGTTCTCTTGTAGGTTACGGCTCCCCTTCCTGAGGTGGACCCCCTTCGTTCCGACGTGGCGTGGCTTCGGGGCAAGGTTGAGGCCTTAGAGGCCACTTTGGTTCGGTATCGAAAGAGGGCTCGCGACACTGATGCGGCCTTCCATTATTACAGGAACAAGTCTGAAGCCCTAAGTGAGGAGGCGAGCCGGCTGAGGAGGGCGATGGTGGATCGGGAGCTAGGGGGCGTTGGTCTTGGATATACCATGTCAAGTTCCTCGGTGCAGAGGCCTTCCTCGGAGAAGCTACTTCGCGACGTGATAGTGGAGAAGGAGATGGAGATACACCGTTATAGGACTATGTTGGGTGTTTCGACATCTTCCTCGAGGGGTCGGCGAGCAGAGGGGGCCCCCTCGGCGTTGCAACTGATGGAACGCATGCGATCCGTGGATGCCCAGAGCTCCGTGGCCGGGGTGTCGACTGTGGCAGAACCGAAGGACCGTCATGACGAAGAGAGAGTTCCAAGTCGTTTGGTCGGAGTGATTCCGCCCTTCGCCGGATCCGAGGGACCCTAAGTCGGCGATTCCCTTTAGTTTGAGATGAGTGGAGTGGTCCTGTAACGGTATTTGCTTGTTTTCTCCGCACAAAATAAAAGAGTATGAATAAAGCTTTCTTTTCCTTCTTTGCTCTGGCTAGCGGGGTGGTGAAGGGCGGTGTAGGCGAGGTTGGGCTCCGCCGATTCGTGAGGGATCGATGCGGGGCGACAGGGAGACCTCCGGTCCGGAGCTGGGTCGAACCTGCCGAGGCGTTTGGGGATGAGACCTGAGTGAGAACCCAGGTGCTGCCCCCATTGCCCGGTACCGGGTCGGAGTTGCCGAGGTTTTTAACTTTTGACAAAAAGAGACTTCTTTTATACCAGACAGGGGGGGGGGTCGCCGAAGCAGCCCTTTACACATGAATGCTTACAAAAGTTTTAATTTACTTAAGCCATGCTAGAACCTAAGCTTGCTCTCCCAGGAATTTCATGAGGTGCTCAGCGTTCCAGGGTCGGCTGATGGGTCGGTCTTTCATATCCGTCAGTCGGTATGTACCAGGGCGTACAGCCTCGACTACGCGGTACGGGCCTTCCCAGTTGGGAGCCAGCTTCCTCTTCTTGGTTGGATCAGAGACAGATAGCTTTCGCAAAACCAGGTCCCCTGCCTGGATGCTGGTGGGGTGGACTTTCTTGTTGTAAAATCTCTCGATCCGTTGCTGATAAATGCTCCTTCGGACCGCGGACTTCTCTCGTACTTCGGCGACGAGGTCCAGGTTAGCCCTCAGGGCGGACGCATTGTCTTCTTCATCGAAGGCTAAGATCCGGGGAGAAGGCAATCCGACCTCGACGGGGATGACTGCCTCGGTCCCATAGGTCAGATTGAATGGCGTCTCCCCCGTGGGGATCCTCTGTGTGGTTCGGTGTGCCCATAGTACGCTGGGCAGCTCCTCAACCCATAGCCCTTTGGGGGAATTGTCAAGGCGCTTTTTGAGGCCGTCGAGGATTTGCCTGTTCGCATTCTCTGCTTGGCCGTTAGACTGAGGGTGGCAAATGGCGGAGAAACGCTGCTGGATGCCGATGTCCTCACAGAAAGCTTGGAAGTTCTGCCCTTGGAACTGAGTTCCGTTGTCCGTGACGAGGATTCGGGGGATCCCGAATCGACAAATGATGTTCTTCCAAAAGAACTGTTGCACTTGGCGCTCGGTGATGCTGGATAGTGGTTCGGCTTCGATCCACTTGGTGAAGTAGTCGATGGCGACAATCAGGAATTTCTTTTGCCCTACCGCTGGGGGGAAGGGCCCCACAAGGTCCATACCCCACATGGCGAAGGGCGTAGGGCTTGCCAGGGATCGGAGGTTGGCTTGAGGAACCCTTTTGATAGGGGAGAATCTTTGGCAGGGGCCGCACCTCTTGACTAAGTCTTGTGAGTCTTGGAGCATGGTGGGCCAATAGTACCCTTGATTCAGGGCCTTTCGGGCAAGTGTCCTACTCCCCATGTGGCATCCGCCGATCCCCTCGTGCAGGTCTTTGAGGGCGTAGCTGGCCTCGTCCTTGGCGAGGCAGCGGAGGTATGGTTTGCCGTCGGCCAAGGTGTACGAGCGCTTGAAGAGGATGTTATCGATCATGACGAACCTTTCAGCTCGGATTCTGATTCGTCTGGCCTCGGCTTTTTCTTCAGGAAGCTCGGCCCTGCTTAAGAATTTTCGGATGGGAGTGGTCCAGTCGTCCGGGCTGGTCCCCTCTTGCACACACATCGCTTCCGGCTCTGGGCTATTGATGCTTGGCTTCAAGAGGACCTCGACGAGCACCGTACGATCGAGACCCTCGAAGGAAGAAGAGGCAAGTTTGGATAGCGCATCGGCTTGGGCGTTCTGTTCCCTGGGGACTCTGACAACCGCAGCGCCGTCGAAGAACGCCAAGAGTCGTCTGACTGCCGCCAAATACCTCATCATTCGGTCGTCACGGGCTTCGTACTCTCCGGTGATTTGATGGACCACGAGCTGAGAGTCGCTAAATGCCCGGATTCGCTTGGCACCGGCTCGGTGGGCGAGGGTCAATCCGGCAATCATGGCCTCGTACTCTGCCTCGTTGTTGGAGGCTGGAAAGTTGAGGCGCAGGGAGTATTGAAGTAGGAATTGGTCGGGGCCACGAAGGATGACGCCCGCCCCACTCCCCGTTTCGCATGACGAGCCGTCAACAAAGACCTCCCAGGTCGGATCCGATTCTTCTATGTCAGGTTGCTCGGAGACGGTGCATTCAGTTATGAACTCGGCGAGGGCCTGTCCTTTAATGTCCGCCCTGGGATGATAGCTAATGTCGAACTGGCTCAGCTCGATCGACCATTTGACTAATCGGCCGGAGTTTTCGGGCTTGTGGAGGACAGTCTTCAGCGGTTGGTCGGTCAGTACTTGGACAGAGTGGGCCTGGAAGTAAGGTCGAAGTTTTCGGGCTACCATAACCAGGGCATAGGCCACCTTCTCTATCTTCGCGTATCTCGTCTCGGCCGGGTGCAGTACTTTGCTCACATAGTACAGTGGTTTCTGAACTCCTTCCTCCTCTCGGACGAGGACGGCGCTGAGGGCGCAATCCGAGGCGGACAGGTAGAGCCAAAGCGGCTCGCCCGGCTCGGGCTTGCTGAGGAGAGGCGGGTTGGCAAGGTATTGTTTCAGCTGCTCGAAGGCTTCTTGTTGATGGGTACCCCACTCGAAGCCCCCGTTCCCGCGCAAGGCTTTGAAGAAGGGGAGAGATTTCTCCCCTGACTTGGAGAGAAAACGGCCGATTGCCACCAACCGACCTGTGAGCCTCTGAACCTCTTTGACATTCCGGGGCGGGGACATGTTAATGATGGCCAGTATTTTTTCGGGGTTTGCCTCAATGCCGCGCTGGCTGACGATGAATCCTAAGAACTTCCCCGTGGAGACGCCGAAGGCGCATTTAGCCGGGTTGAGTCTCATGTTGTGGTGTCGGAGGACACCAAAGGCTTCCTCGAGGTCGGCGACGTGGTCCGGCCCAGCCCGGCTCTTGACAAGCATGTCGTCGACGTAAACTTCTACGTTGCGGCCGATCAGGTCCTTGAAGACTCTGTTGACGAGTCGCTGGTACGTGGCTCCGGCGTTTTTCAGCCCGAAAGGCATAACACGGTAACAATAAAGACCTTGGTCGGTGACGAACGAGGTCTTGGAGATGTCTGGTGGAAACATCCGGATCTGATTGTACCCCGAGAACGCGTCCATGAAGGATAGCAGCTCGTGCCCTGAGGTCGCGTCTATTAAAGCGTCGATGCGCGGGAGGGGGAAAGGATCTTTCGGACACGCTTTGTTAAGGTCCGTGAAGTCAATGCAGATTCGCCAACCCCCTGTCGCTTTCTTCACCATGACGACATTGGCCAACCACTCGGGGTAGCTGACTTCCTGGATGAATCGAGCAGACAAGAGCTTGTCCACTTCTGTTTTTACAATTTGTTGCCTCTCCGAGGCGACTTTGCGCCTCTTTTGGACGATCGGTTTAGAGTCAGGGAGGACGCTCAGTCGGTGCATGATCAAGTCTTCGGAGATCCCGGGCATATCGGAGGGCTTCCAAGCGAAGAGATCAACGTTGCGGCGGACGCAAGCGATGATGCCCGTCTTCAGGTCTTCGACGAGTGAGCAGCTCACCCGGAACCATTTTGACTCATCCTCGGTGTCGAATAGGACCTCCTCCAGTTCGTCAACGGGCTCGGGGGCGGGGCCGTCTCTCTCGGGTTCGAGTTCAACGGCGCTGAGGGGGAGTACGCCCCCTCCCCCGGTGGCAACGCAACATGACCGTGCTGCTTCGATGCTGTTTCGGACGATGCTGACCCCTTGGGGGGGGAATTTGAGTTTCAGATGGTGGGCCGAAGGTATCGCCTGGAGGGAGTTTAGCCCGGGCCGGCCGAGGATGGCGTTGTAGGCCGCCTTGACGTGGATGACCATGAAATCCAAGGACTCGGTCCCCTTGTCAGGGGCCGATCCAGCGGTGACGTCGAGGGTAATCATTCCCTCCACTACGACCGGGACGCCCAAAAATTTGAGCAACGTGCATCCTGCTGGTTTGAGTTTCCCTCTGGATAATCTGAGACTTTCGAAGGTTCTGAGGAAGAGAATATTTACCGAGTTGCCGTTGTCAACAAGGATTCGGCGAACCTCACAATTGGCCATGTAGAGGCTAACGACGAGGGCCTCGCCGTGGGGTAGGTGAACTCCTTCGGGGTCCTCTCCTGAGAAGGAGACTGGCCGCGGTTGTAGCTCGGAAGAGGGGCTGTACTGAATAGCGTTTGTCTCCTGGGTGAAGGTTCTTTGGGAAGTATCGGATCCTCCCCCCACCGGCCCCCCGTGGATGTAGTGTAGGGTGAATGGCGTATCCATGGATACCTCGGATTTGGGATCCTGACCCTGGGTGCGGTTTGGGTTAGGGTTCGGGGTTGATAATCCCCGGTTCCTATCACCTTGCCGACCCCGTGGGCCGTCGTCCTTGTGGGTCTGCCTCGGATGGTTCGGGGCCGGGTTGGAAGCGGCCCTTCCCCAGCTGTGGGTAATCTTGCGGTTGAGGATTACTCCCCGGAGGTCGGGCTGGGCTGGCCAGCCGACGCTCCTTTGGGACTCCCGAGGGGGAGCCTTGTGTTTCGACGTGCGTGGCCTGGCTTTATCAGTGGGTGGGGGTGAGCCCCGTTGGTTGACGGAGGAAGCAGCCCCCTTGCCTTTGGAGGCCATGAGGGTTCGGCTGTCGATGGCCTTTGAGGGTCTGGGTCGGATCGGCTTCTGGAGCAGCTGGTTCCCACAGACGGCGCCAACCTGATGCTGTTTATTTCTGGGAGACGTGTGGATGCACCAGGTGTGAGTTCGGACTCAATTTATATTGAAGGAGAATGCCGCTCGTCTGCCGACCTTTGGTTGACCTTCTGGGACCTACGATGAGCTCGAAAAGATGTTGAAGGTTGGGCTCGGATCGGAAGGGTCGGATCCGAGGTCTTGTGTACCTGCAGACGGTCCTGAAACACCGGGGTTTATCCCAGCGGCGGACCCTCCGACGCTCTAGTCAGTCTCTGTGAGAGAGTAGCAATAACTAGGTATAATTAAGTGGCAAAAGATTCATTACCTCAAAAGGTGGGTGGGGGTCTAGTATTTATAGAGAATCCCAACCGGGTTTGGTTCCACTTGGGGGCCGGGTCTGGATCCGAAAGCCCGTGGGCCTGACGTGGCAGAAGGCCCAGGGGGTTTAGGGCGGACGTGGCTATACCAGGAGTGGTATAGGGCTGACGTGGCAACACCCTTGGCGGTATTTGGAGTTGACGTGGCTGATCGTGGGTCTCCTGTGCTGCGGGGGGGGATAGGAAGGCCTAGGCTGCGCCAGGTCATCCTTCTGCCCCGCCAGAGAGGGGGGACGGCCCGGGGGACTGTCCCGGATCGGACTCCGAGGGCTACTGAGGCTCGTCGGTACGAGGAGGCCAGTACTGTGAGGGAAAACACGAGGTTCGGCGCCGACCCTGAAGTGGTTCGGAGCCGAACCAGGTTGCTATCTTTACCTTTCTGAGTGGGAATTGTATTGGGCCCTGGTTGGGCCTCAGGCCATTTTTACCCTGTCACACTTAACAAATAGCATAGCAAGAAAAAGTTGTCAGATTATCCATTTATACAAGTCGCTGAAAAAATTAAATATTTGTTGTAAAATAATATAAACAATAAACAAACTTGTAAAGCAATATATCATGCATATATGATAATATTAAACTTAAATAAACAGAATATTATCATAACTCATAACAGACATGAAAAACAAAAATAAAACTTATAAATAAAGTAACTTGAAATGATAAATCATTTTGATCACTTCTGGTGATCATGATTTTTTTTATTTTTTTTTTAATCTTCAGGATAGTATATTTATCACCTCTAGTGATTATCACTTCCATCTTCAGAATGGACAGAGAAATCTGCCACTTTTAAGTGTATCATATCATTGAGGTTATGACCATCAGTTAATTCTTTCCTTTATTCTTTAATGATTCTTGATATAGATCAACAAAATATATTATCGTACTACAGGTACGCGACCGATGGTCTTGCATTATACGCCAATGATGGATTGTTTATACATTTTCTTTTCTTTTCATTATCCAAGTCCACATCTATGGCCACGATGATGGGTACCCTCATAGCTAAAATCACTAGAACAATTATATAGCATCACATTCACTTCGGGAAATGGAGCATGTCCAATATATAAGACGAAATCGTCATTTGTCCATACATTTATAGTTAGTCACAGTTATGCATATTTAGATCTACAGGATCGTCATCAATTTATACTCATTGTATTGTTATTATACAAACAATATTTTCTTCATTTCGAGAGATCTTCGGGATCTTTAAATTTTTTTTTTTTAATATCAAATTCTCACATAATTCTTTTTGCTAGATGAACAACATTTTATTTAAATTTCAAGAGATCTTCAGGATCATTGATTTTGATACAATCATCTTTCACTCCTTCTGGGAGATTGTGACAAAAGAAAATTATAGCTTTCGTATGATCTCATTTCGATGCTTCTTTGAATCCATCAATTGTCTCTTTGAGACTTTCGGTATTCAAATGAATTTCAACATCCAAAACTCATGACAAGTAATTCTTGTCGGTTATTACCAAAGAGCTTTGAAAAATACGAACATAATTAAATTATATGCATAATTAGAAATAAAAAGACGAGATCAAAATATAACTTTTCTGATACACAAGATCCATAAAAAATGGCGAGTGTAAAGCATACTAAGTTATATTGATCTTAAGGAAATGATCAAAAGTAAAAAATAGTAAGATAAACTCGAGATTAACATACTTACATACATAAGACCAAACATTTTTCTTTTTCTTCGGATGAACTTGAGACTCGAAAGGAAGAGACTCGTACTGATAACGTGTTATAAAATAATATAAACAATAAACAAAGGAAATAGAGACAAGATGGAAGAAGATTATTCTCATTCATAATATTTTCATCTCACTTACAAATGATTCACCCAATGACCTATTTATAGGCTTACAAAGAATATAAAGAAACAATTACTACATGATTATTACATATGAATAAATATAAATGAATGCAATGTGGTGTGGGAGAATGTGGAAAGAGTGAGGGGAAGTTCAATAGATAATTCACACTTAATTTATTTATAACAAACTTTAATTCAAAAGAATGGTGCGATTTACCTAATGATCAATAAAATAATCTCTAATCTCTAATATTTTAATAAGAGAGTTGGGGTTGTTAAACTAAACAAACACGTGCATTGTAATTAAACAAATATGTGCAATGCACGTGCATAACTAATATAAATGAACTCTTAGGTTCGATGACGGACAATATCAAAATTTTTACTTTAAAAAATTATATATATTAATACGTGCATCGCATGTGTAAATTACTAGTACACGTAATTTAAGATAACTTTGATTCTTATTACTTTATTTATTTTTTCGTGCACGTGTGCGCGCATTTTACTCATACATGGATCAATTTGATAAATCACTGATGAGGCATAAACTTTCTACACAGTTGACCAAAATTCCAAAAACTCTACAAATAATGGCAAAGACCTTACCAAAAAGTCAACAGTAGATTGGTAGGTTTCCGGTTACGTGTGTGTCTTGTATATGTCTGAATTATAACTCCGTTTCGACTCTCTCTCCCTGTTGTATGATGTTCCGTGCAATCGAGGGACATAGGTATGATTCTGCTGTCGAGTCTTCTCGGTTTCCAACGCACTGCAACTCACAGGGCATGTTCCTCCTCCTTCCTTCTCATTCTCATGTCAAAACCAAACAAAACAAAACCCTATAATAAGTAAACCCCCACCAAAAAACAAAAAACAAAAAACCTAACAAAGGCTGCCAAATCTATTAGGACCCGACCCAATTGACATTGACGTGATTCCTTTTTCATGTCCCTCTCTTTTACTTCACTATTTTAGCTTTGACTTTGTAAAAAAGTAAGCATGCATGAATGCATTACTGGGCTCTCTATGTTTTTCATGATTTAAATATGGTGGCCAGCTAAGGCCGGCCCCGGCCTTAATGTTTCTCTCACTATCACACCATCATGCATTTAACCCCTTGCCTATTTCCAAGATACATTATATTTGTGGTAGTTGTCTTTTGAATGATGAGGGAGGGATTGGATATGTGTAAATGTGTAACATGCACCTAGGTTTCTACTATCAATAATTATATATTGATAAAATTCTACACTTGATGCAGGCAAGAAATTTAAATCTAGCTAATCATGAGATGGATAACTTCAAAAAGTATAAATAACTCCTAACACAATATATGATCATTTCTAATTAAAATATAGTAATTCAAGGTATATGGACTATATATTAACCATTATAGTATTATACATTTACGAGAGGAGTTTTTCAATACTATTAGAATTACGAATAGGAAAAATATTTCTTTATTGATTGATTAAACTGAGTACAATATGTCTCCTATATATATAAGAAAAGAGAATACTAAACCAATACATTATTCAATGTGGGACTAAACTAACCTATCATCTAACACCCTCTCTCAAACTCAAGTTGGTTCAAGCAACAAGAGTTTAGAATACTGACGATATTGATATGAAAGAAACGGCAAACTGTGATGCAGAAACGACGCTTGATGTCGCATGTGATGGAAACTGAGAAATAGATTGTTGCGGAAGAAAGTAGTGGTGGCGCACTGTTGAGATCTCACCCCGAACAGTGGCGGGATCTCCATATCTCGATTTGTGATGGGATCTCACCTCTGAACTGAGAAATAGACTAATGGGATCTCACCTCTGAACTGAGAAATAGACTAATGGGATCTCACCCCTGACTTGAGACATAGTCGATGATGGGATCTCACTCCTGATTTGAGACATAGTCGATGATGAGATCTCACCTCTAAAATGAGAAATTGACTGATGGGATCTCACCCATGACTTGAGACATAGTCGATGCTGGCATCTAACCCCTGACTTATGACATAGTCGATGACTGAAAACTAGATGCTGATAACAAATACTTAGAACCACTTTCAGGAGAACAAACAGCCCTAATTCTTAACAAATAGAAGTAGGAGACTACACGTTGTAGTCTGTCCTCAAACCTGATACCTTACTTTATCAATTTCATTTCTTACCATTTAAGCTATAATTCAGGGAGGACACGTAAACGATCAAGATACACTCTCTTTGTGTGATTTTTCAAAAATTTAAGAAAATTGAAAGACGAAAAAAACATGTATTCTATAGTGTTTACCATCTGGCCAAGTTCTGCGAACCCTAGATAGTTAATCCATAGGAATTTCAACTGTAAAGAATAGTTAATTATCTTAATATTACCACTGGTGGGGCCATGATGAGTTAGCTCTGGGGTATTCTTCTTCTTCAACATTTGCATTGGAAAATGAAGGTCTAGTCTTTCCTAGCTTCATCCAATAGACACTCTCTATCTACAAATTAAAGACAGAGGCCGGGGCTAACTTTAGAGTCTGTGCAATACCTAGACGATTAAGAATGATGATAACTACACAACTCACAACTGCCGGCTATCAGAAGTTTGTCTCCTCTTTGCTTATGATTATACATATGGGTATATATATACATTAGAGTATATAATGAAAATGGAATGAAGTAGAGAAGAAACAAACATTAAATTTGTAGTTTGGAAGGTTGTGTTTGGTTTGGAATGACTTGGTTTTTTCTAGGGTTTAGAAACCAAGGTGGGGCTCTCACATGGACATGTTTCTCATAGGGACAGTTTAGCTTAATTAGGGCATTCACCACAGGATAGTGATACAATATACATGATATGAAGCCATGCAATGTGTATATAATTACTGTTACAATTACTGTTACTTGTTAGTACGACTTAAGGGGTGGTTGTGCATGCGATATATGTCATGAAGGTCATTCTCTGAACTTAGGGTTTTGGCTAGCTACTCATGTGTGTGGTAGCTGGTTCTACTTCAGCTAGCCTTCATGTTTTGGTTATCTAACTCCATGAATGACATGGACTAAGCAAGGTGTAAGATAGGCATGCAATATCACTTGGATGCTGCATGGCATGGAAATTAATTGGTCTGATTAATTGTCATGAGAGTTCTGATCGAGTTTCCTCGATTGTCTCATGAATGTATTGACTAGATTGAGTATATATAGGTCAGTTAATTTAGGAGGGATTTATCCCTAATGTCGAAAAATGGTTCGGGGGTACCGTAGCTAGATTAAATAAGCTTCGAGCGTACGTACTTAACTTACAAAGCAATATAATTACTGGGGACTAGTATTATACACGTGCAGCAGGTGGGAAAAATGGGAGAATGTGAAAAGGGAAAAAAAATTCTACCAGCACGTGCACGTGCGTTGCACGGGTTGGAATATAGACAAATAATACTAAGGCCCCTTCCCATTATATACAGTAGTAGAGATAAATTAAGTCAGATTGACGACGTTATTTTTATTCAAATTGTAACAATTATCTATTTCTAGAAACTACATTAAACAACAAAAATTTGGCCATAAATAGGGTACGTACGTAGTTATCTAGCTAATAAGAACAGAAATTTGAAGAAGTTACGCATCAAAACCCAAAGTACGGCCCATTAACTGAAAGAGATCGCCCATTTACCAACTTGAACTCCTCAATTATAATGAATCCAGCCCAGCCCATCCTTAACACTGAAACTCTCGAAGATTCAGCAAATTCGAATCTTCGAGATGGAAGATTCCGGTGGGCCCCACACTCCCCAGCTCCACCACATCCTCGGCCTCATCGCCGCCGGTCACCTCTCCCAAGCCGCCTCCCACCTCCTCAAACTCCCCCCCAACCTCGCCGCCTTCTCCGCCCTCTTCCGCGGCTGCGCCCACCGCCGCCTTCTCCCCCTCGGCCGCTCCCTCCACCATCACTACCTCTCCCTCTCCCCCTCCCCGCCCCCCAACACCGTCCTCTCCAACCACCTCATCAACCTCTATGCTAAGTGCGGCTCCCTCGACACCGCCCGCCACCTGTTCGACGCAATGCCCCACAGGAATCTCGTCTCCTGGACTGCCCTCATCGCGGGTTATTCTCACCACGGCTTCGACTATCAGTGCTTCTCAATCTTCTCGAGAATGATTTCACGTTGCTTGCCCAACGATTTCGCGCTCTCTGCTGTGCTCAGCTCATGCGCGAGGGCAACCCAACCGTTTCTTGGGCGCCAGGTGCACGCGCTGGCAGTTAAGACCGGGTTCGATGAAAATGGGTTTGTGGCAAATGCGCTGATTACAATGTACTCGTCGAGTAATGAGGGTGACAATGATGATGCTTGGTGGGTGTTTTGTGCTATACCTACCCATGAGATTAATCTTGTTACGTGGAATTCTATGATTGGGGGGTTTTTGGTCATGGGTCGACCCGATAGGTCGGTTCGACTGTTTGCTGAGATGCATAGGGGTGATGTTGGGTTTGACCGGGCAACGCTGCTGAGTGTAGTGTCGTCTTGTTGTGGGATGCCGCAGTTTTGTGGCCAAGTGCATGCTCTTGCTGTTAAGGCTTGGTTTATTTCAGAGGCTGAGGTGGCCACGGCATTTGTCAAGGCGTATTCTGTTTTTGGAGGTGATTGTTGGAGGGATTGTTATAGCATTTTTTCGGGGATTAAAGAGCTTGACATTGTATCTTGGACGGGTATAATGAGTTCTTGTGTCGAGAATGATGAACCTGAAGCTGCCTATGCTCTTTTCCGCAGGTTGAGGCGGGAAGGTTTTAAGCCTGATCGGTATACATTGTCTATGGTGGTGAAGGCATGTGCTGGACTTGCCACCACCGAGCAACATTGCTCCTCACTACATTCACTCATCTTGAGGTCAGGATTTGCCAATGATACAATTCTCTCAAATGCTCTGATTCATGCATATTCTCGCTGTGGCAGCATTGGAGTAGCAGAGAATTTGTTCGGACAGATGACCTTTCGTGACCAAGTGTCGTGGAACTCTATAATTAAAGCTTATGCTACTCATGGCCGAGGAAGGGAAGCATTGAAAACATTTGAACAGATGACGCTTCCTCCCGATGCCGCTACATTTGTTGGACTTCTTACTGCTTGCAGTCATGGTGGTTTACTAAATGAAGGTAAGGAATTGTTCAGAAATATGTCTCAAGTTTATGGGGTTGCCCCTGAGATTGATCACTATGCCTGCATGGTTGACATTCTCGGAAGGGCAGGGGAGCTTAAAGTGGCTGAAGAATTGATAGACCAAATGCCAATTGAGCCCGACTTTGTTGTGTGGAGTGCATTGGTTGGAGCATGTAGAAAGCATGGGGAAGCTAAAATCGGGGGGAGGGCTGCTCGAAAGCTTGTTGAATTGAATCCCCAGAAATCAGCCGGGTATGTAATGATGTCCAATATATACAGTGCCAAGGGGAGTTTTGGTGATGCAGCCTTTGTGAGGAAGGAGATGAAGGAAACAGGGGCAAAGAAGGAGCCAGGGTTGAGTTGGATTGCTGTTGGAAATAATGTTCATGAATTTGCAGCAGGAGGTCGGCGACACCCACAGGTTGATTCAATACTTGTGGAGCTTAAAGCGCTCGTGAAGAAGCTCAAGGAAATAGGGTATGTGGTAGATACAAAATTGGTGCTTCACGAAATTGAGGAGGAACATAAGGAGGAGAGACTCTTGCATCATAGTGAGAAGTTGGCCTTGGTTTTTGGGCTGATGAATGCGTCTGCTTCTCAGCCTATTCTGAGAATTATGAAGAACATCAGGATTTGTGAGGATTGTCATAGATTCATGAAGTTTGCATCCAAATGTGTGAAGAAAAAGATTCTAGTGAGGGATTCAAATCGTTTCCACCATTTTGTCGATGGAGAGTGCACATGTGGTGACTATTGGTGACCATGCTATCTTCCATGCAGCAGAATGAGGTACTTTCTACGTACATCTGTTTTTTTCCCCTTCGCATAGCTTTATATCAGTTCGTTTTGTTTGTCTCTAGTACTCTTTGGCATCTTTTGAAAGCTGACTAGCATAACTAACTCTTTGTATCATTCCTGCCGTATTCTAAAGGTAAAAATCATGAAATAATCTTTGCAAACATGATTGCTGATTAAGTTTGGCACTCGATTCAAAAAAAAATTCATCTTTACAATCATGAGGCAATATATATGTAGCTCAGGTTACAGTTACAAAACCACTCTAAAAACCAAGGACAACATTTTTAATGTATTGATGACTACGGAGTTAAGTTCTAGGTCTAAGTAACAAAGGTCAAGTGGCCATGTTGGTTTGACCTATGGACTTGCTTTGCTTCATTGCTTGTGAGGTGGAACTATGACTGACCCGCTACAACCCACTATCACACCCTAGCTACCTATACGCATAACAAGTAAGAACATACGAAGAAGATGAAATGGCCTACCTTAGCACATTCACGTGAGGAAGGAAGGGAAGAAGAGAGATGAGACCGCATAGACAAAACTGGTTATGATTCTTGCGTTCAGAGATAGAACAATAGACCTAACAACTCCTTCCACTAATCTTAGTTTAGGAAAAGACCACTAATCTTAGTTTACTTTTCTGACTGACTTTTAGGTTATATAAGAGAGAGCGGACAAAGCGCTTTCTACTACTGATACACCATAGCGATAAAGAGCTCCTCACCAGGCTTTATGTGAATGAAGGGACCGGCCAACTATTAAATAAAATTGCTCCGACAGGTTCCTGAGGCACTTTTTGGCGTTGACTTTTCGTAACCGATCTAGACATCAAGACAGAGAACCTCTTATCAGATTCAGAGTTTACGCTGGAGCTCCTACTCCTCTAACTAAGAGGAGAGGGCACTTAAAGAAAAGGAAAAAGGCCACCCCTATTTGATTAGCTCGCATAATAACTAGCCTTGGAAGGGCCTAACCGTATGGGTAAAGTTAGCCACTAGAAATCGATTCCTTGGCTCGATACCGAGAATAGGAAGACCCCACCGATAGGGACACTGATGGAATCGAAGGCCCGCTTCCTAATAGGCAACAAGGGACCTCTCGCCCAGCCCTACCTACTTCAGTTAAGCTGGAACCGAAAACGTATTCTATTTCGAAAGTTCCACACTCATGAGATAGGCAGACGGTATGGGACAACCAGTTCACAACAGAAAGCGAATTCAATCCTATAGTCATCTTCTTTGTTCAAAAAATGCGCAGTGGAAAGGGATGCTAGTCGGCTTGGCTAAGTCGTAGGCCCCAATATATCAAGAGTGATTCCTTGCCTATCCTGTCAGGGGCCAAGTCGAATGCTTGAATATAGATTCCGCTATGTTACTATATGTTGATGTTGAGCTGAGGGACGATTACTCGTGCATATCTTGATTCAACTATTTTACTATAGTAAAGTAAAAGTAAACTATCCTGAATCTGCTAAAGATGTAATTACAGCGCATTCGATTTGTGAAAAGAGGGCAAGCCCTCCCTAAATGCTAGTATTCGATGGGAGATTCCAATCCAACCCAAAAAGCAGGGACAAAGATAAAGCAGGAACCGTATTGTAAAAAATGTCGGGTGTTACTGATCTGAGACTACCTTTAAAGAAAGGAACGACCAGAAAAAGAAGTGGAGTTAGAAAGCCGTATTATAGATTTTAACTATATTGTACGGTTCGGGGGGTCATCGGCATACTCCGGGGGAATATTTGGCTCTATCGAACATACAGGGAACTGGAGGTAGGATTCCACCGATGTCAAGTCATGGACTGATTCCTTCAGCCCTTTTTCTCTGTGTTGGTGTTCTATGTGACTGACATAAGACTCGACTTGTTAGATATTATGGAGGTTCAATGAGCACCATGCCGAATCTCCCTACCATTTCCTTCTCTTCCACTTTGGCCAATATGAGTTCACTTGGTACTAGCAGCTTTATAGGGGGATTTCCAATCTTAGTAGGAGCTTTCCAAAGAAATAGCTTAGTAGCCACATTAGCAGTGCTTGGGATGATTTTAGGCACAACGTATTCCCTTTGGTTATATAATAGTGCGGTTTCTGGGAATTTGAAGCCCGATTTCCTCCATAAATTCTCTGATGAATTCAGTGTTGGAACTGTAGAAGATTACATGGTTGGGGACTTGTGAGTTGTAGCTCTCTAGCCTCCAATAATTGCTTGCACAAGCTGGACCCTAGTGACAATCATTGTTCTAATACAATGTCTACAATGTTTGATTTGGACCTACTTTTGGTGGAATGTTCTACACCCTCAAGTAGGTCTGAGTTATTTTTTTCCTTTGTGCTTGACATTTTTGATCCATGCATGAATTTGCACGCTTTTAATTTTTATTGTAGGTTGATTTTCTAGGGTTGTGGTTGCGGTGAGAAATATGCAAGACGTTATGAATTTTGAACTCGGAATATGAGGTGATGCTTAAGTCCAATGGTTTGGTGACTTGCATCTTTCTATTGTAAGCAAGAGACACGCAACAGTAACAATTGAGATTGGGTTTCACCACAGAATCTCACTTCTTAGTGGAGCAAATCACCTCCTCTTTCCATATGTGGAGGTCCCCATCTAGGTCGTTGCCATTCCAACCAAGAAGGTAGAGTACTTAATTCAAGAAAAATTTGGATCTCTGCCATGAAAAGCTCTTTAATTGGCATTAGAGGCACCATTATGAATCAAATGCATGTGTTGCCCTTGTCTACTAGGCTATATTCTGTTTTTTCTCACGATTGGGATTAAACCTCAAACCTTAGTCGGTGTGGTAGGATGATGTGGTAGGCTTTCTGGAGTTGCGACTTGCGACTAGTAGATATTGATCGGTGATCAAGTCTTCTTGCATTTCTATTGGTGGATCTGAAAATCTCTTTGGTGTATGCCTATTGTTTCGTTCTTATCCTTTTGTTTTTTAGTGGTATATATTGGGAATGTTTAGTTTAATTTCTAACTAACGATACCCTAGGTGTTTTTTGGCCCTTCAAAACTAACATATCAGACAATCTGTCAGATATGCCAGAGAGACGTGTAGTACGTGTAGTGCGCTGATGGTGGGAAAATGGAGATTTGAAAGATTATTGGGATCTCAGGAAGAATATGTTGATGTAGGTTCTCAAATGGTGTTTCTCCTTTAAGAGATGAGCGTAGGAATACAGTGTTCTAGATTTTTTCGTCGATTTTGGATTTAGAGTTCGCTTGTTACATTAAACGGTATTTACCCTACGAGAGACTTGTATACTACCTAAAATTCTACAGAGTGTGAATTAGTTATGTATTGAACTGGTGACTAACAAAATTTGTGATAAAATTGTTAGGTTCGGGATGTTTATGCATTGTCTGATGTGTGGCATGTACTAAATGTAAATAGCCACCTCATATTGCCTGACAGTTTAAAGCCCTGTTATCAGTACATAGCTTGAGCTGGAGTTCTAAGGGCAAGCCTGGCAAATGGTAGGCTGGCTGGGTCAGATATGGGTCTGCCAGGTTGCAGGTCCACCACCTCAGGTAGATTGTTGGATAGTACTTTTCTTAACTTGACCCTAAGCTTGGTACTTATATTTATTTAATTATGGAGTAACAACTTTATTCATAAGTTAACATTCATTCAAAAGCAATAATTATTTTGTTTATAGAGTTTCTGATTTCATTGTAACTTTGATTCCCTTATGACAAGTTAAATGTTCCCTTACGGCATATAAAAGACTATATTAACACAAATTCTCTTGCGACATCACCTTGTGGATCTAATTTCACCCGAGTTAACTCTGAAGAAAATTGTTTAAAAAAACCAAAAAAGTGGCTGTTTTAGTTCCTGCATGCTTTAGCCCCTCTTTTAAATTTACAATAAATATTGTCTTCTAAGATTGCTTTTTATATTACATTTTTTATTTTTTAGTGTCAAATATTTGTCGACCCCATATTTTGGTCTTGTTTTGAATCTCCTCTGTGAAAAGTGATACAATTAGGGAAATCATGGCTGTCCAATTCTATTTCTCCAGGGAGTGTTGATCGTGGGTATTTATACAGAGTCATATTTGTTTAGTGGCAGGAACGGTCAAACTTATATCAATATTTCGTTCTGCAGAACTTTGTTGAAGGTAATATTGAGTGGCAGAGACTACTCAAAACAGTTTTTGAATTTTAAAGAAATTTGTTGATACTATATTGGAATCAGTTCTGAGGTATCTAAATAGGGAACGGGAAGCTTTGGATCCTTCCAAATTTTATGTGTTTTAACATTTCCTGAATTAGTAATAGTCTCTAATAAATTTGTACACTTGCTAATGTTTTATTTATTTATTTAAAAGAATGACATTAATAAATGGTTGAAAACAATGAAAAGTATGGCTATCTTTCGTTTATTCTGCTACCAATGATGGCATCCTTCATAAGCAGGTCTACAATCAGTTTAACCTAGTAAAGCGGTAATGATTGCTTATAAACTTTAACTTTATTGCTCCTAAGATATTCCTAGAATCCTATGTTAAAACCTGTGGGCAGAGCTTTTGCTTTCTCAATATTCATGATTAGTAATTTTTGTAAAATTGTGATTTGCATGAGTGGCTATGACTAGAAAACACAATTGCAGTCTTGCGTTGTTATCAATCAATATCATGGAGAATGACTATATACATTTGCGATTTATTCCGTTATTCTGACTCAACTATTAGATTTGTTACTGTTCTTTCTCTTTGTTTTAAAGGATTCTTCCATTTAACCTCTTCCGTCAATAGTTTTAATTGAATCTATTTTTTAACTTCCCATTCATTTGGAGATTCTTCATTCTTCGTTCTTTTTCCTTTGCATTGCTGTTTGATCTTTCCAGATATAAGCATGCCAGTCCGAAAGTGCATTAAAGCTCCACTGGACTATTTCGGTACACACTGCACGAAAAAATTTTGGTGGTCACAAAGGTATATGTTTTCTCCTTTCTAATTATAAGTGTGAAATACATGCACATGGTAGATAAATTATAATGCTTTAAAGATCTTTACAGTATCAAGACATTACTAAAATTGGATCCATAATTATTCCTGTAAATGGGAAGAGTATTAACTTATAGAATATTTAACCCGTGCATTACACATCAGATAGTGTTACCCCACTTTTGAGCTAAAATGCGTGAAAAGTTTAATTTGGATGGAAGTTTTTCCACATATTGCGTTGTGAACTATCTCCAACCCTCTTACTATTTGGTTATCACTTTTAGTAAAAAGTGAGAAATCCCACCCTGTTCCATTAAGACAAATACTGAAATGTCATAAGACAAAAGGTACTTCCTTTTCTTATACTACTCTTAAGAATTATTTGATTGTTGAAAAATTCATCTGCTATAGAATTTGCCATTCTGCTAGATTATTCATTTTGTCCGCTCTTCATTTTTATAAGAAACTTATTTTTTGCTGTTTGGTTGAGGAATTATGACATTTAAGTGAGGTAGAAAGATAAAAGAGGCACTACAGTCTTTCATTTTCCCCACTTTCAAAGTGGGGGAACACTTTTAAGATATGGTAGGCTCAAAGCAGATTGGTGGGAAGAATAGGATAGAAGTCAAAAACTGCTTTTTATGTTTGAATCATTTGATCATTGAAAGGAATCAAGAAGGGAGAGGAATGGGGAAAAGATTACTGCTTTGTCCTACGTCAAATTATATTTATCTCCAATTGAGTGGAGTGACTACACCCAGAAAACAAATCAGATTTCCTCCTACTTCCTTTAAAAATTTCTAAACTGCAGTTAATGAAGACACTACTGGCACTTGATTAGGTATACTTTAAGATAGAACAATAGAGCTAGCAAATGAAACATTAGATTCATACTTCTGAACTTCTGTAACTTCTGCTGTCAGGATGCTTTTCAATTCTTTAGAATATGTTATCGGGTGTTCGATATCGTTTAATCTCCAATCAGGTGAAACTGTATGGTTTAGGAACAGCACGACCACAATTGTCCAAATTCAACACACAAGGATTCAATGATATATGAAATTAATTCATATAGTTACAATGTAAAATTGTGTTGTTTATTATGTGAGGTAATATGTAACTGTTTCTGTGAAAGAGGTGTAACATCCATCATAAGTTCATATCATACATATTAAGGTGTTTTGATTAGATATTTCCATTTTCTCAACTTTGAAAAGTTTCAGGAAGATCTCTATTCATATCCTTCTGATTCTTGGTTAGCACTTTGAGTTCCATAAGTTCCTTAGTTTCACCACTCTCTCAATTTCTAGCTTTATCTGTTAAACTTTTAGTTCTTGCAACAGTCTAAAGAGTAAATAATAATCTCGACATTTACCAACTAAGCAAACAAACAAAAATGTTAATATAGGTAGGTGGATTCACTTAATTACAATCTCCTCTTGGCCTTTCGCGTACGCTTCTATTCATTGACCACAATTTACTAAGCATTCTCTTGGGCTTGTTAGGAATTGTGCACAAAGCTTTCAACCTCGAGGAAGAGCTCCTTAATAACCCATGGCGACCCATGAGATCATCGTCAATCTCATTGTCCGTTTCTTCAAGCTTCATCTTCAATGTTGCAAGCTTTGGCAATTTCGGTCCTTTGATGCTCCAGTTATCATCCAATGGGGGCCTTGCCCTTGCTGTCTGTTGGTCTTCATCGGAACCTGGTGATGTAGCTAGAAGTGCTTTGATGTTGTGAGGAAGCTTGGTCATGTGGGCTCCACCAGACTTGGTTGCACGCGCTTGCTCAAAAAATAGAACTTGCACGATGACTCTCAATGGAAGAAGATCGTTCCGGGCAGCATGCATACATGCTTCAACCGAGAGTTTCTTACAGTTCAAGATTCGGCAGAGTTGCTTCCTCTCATTCTTGTCCAGGTCAGGATGTGCCTATTTTTTTTATTTTTTTTTGGTGAATACACACAATCATGACATTAAGTTATATTTGTAATCTCATAGAATAAAGTAGGTCTGTAAATTAAGGAGCGACTTTAATACCGCCACAGTTTGATAAAGTTGGATTTGCTTGTGCATGACCAAAATACACTTAGAGGTTATACTTTTACTTACATGACAAGATGGTATGAATGTTAAAAGCTGACTTACAATTAGATCACAAATTAATGGTTTGTCAACAACACTATTTAAAAGACTTGTCAATGACTTAATTCGTAAATAAGCCAACCCAGCCCATAAATTAAATAGCTTGATAATTTGAATAGTTTCTATAGTATGTTTCATATTATGTTTCAGCTGTATTACTATTATGTTTCAGTTGTATTATTGAAATATCAATAATTTTGTATTTTTCCATTCACTTGATGCATGTGCTGTAGGTCTTCAACATCCCTAACTTGTGTTTGTATAGCTTTTTAAGGAATTCAGATCAAAATGAACAAAATTTTCTGTCCAGTTAGATATCAAAAGTCACAACTGTCTCTTGGATGACTGGAATAACTATGCTAGTTATAAAATGCGAAATTAGTATTTACTTACTCTGAGATAGATGTTGATGACATTGTAGAGATCATCATGGTCAATCCTCGCAAAGTCCGGGACCGCTTCAGCCAATGCAATCAGCTTCTCCATCTTAAGATTCGGATCTGTAGCAATCTCTTGCAAATAACAATCAAGAAGTTTTGCCACCCTCAACCTGGAACTATGTGAAGCCGAAGATGACCTCCTCCTACTCTCCATTCCTTCAAATTCCACATTCTCTGCCGATCTCGATCTCCTTCTCTCATACCCAATCTTCCCTCTAACTGGACTACTTTGAGGGCTCTGCCCTTGTAACATGAACTCCTCCACCATGTTCATCACTATATCCACATCATACATAGTTTCATTTACATTAGAATACAGAGATGGAATCAAGAGATCATTTACTGTTGCTTCTTCCAGCTGTACTCCGACTCTCCTTGCCAATTCCATCTTCAAAGAGTTTGAAGCATTGAGAATGTTCGCAACCTTCAGAAGTTTCAGTAGAAAACTACAAGGTAAGGAACCTTTCTCTGATGGCAATAAGCTCACTAATTTCTCCAATAGTGACTTGTGCTTCTTAGCGATCTCTTGAGCAGAATCCGAACCAGATATCTCGGGTATTTGATTAATGGTGGGAAGCCATTGGTATAAATACACTTGCAAAGCCTCTCCTATGATATTATTCGCAACTGTACCTGATGATTTAACTGCCAGTAGTAATCTCCAGTAGTGATCAATTCCCAGTTCAGCTATGTCTTCACCCCACCACCCTTTGTTATAACGCGACCAGTCTTCTTTTGAAGGGTGGGCTGTGATTTTGGAAGCAAGGGCTTCTATACACCTCATCGTGATTCCAAGTTCTTCGCATAAAAGAGCATGCTTTCTCGTGTTTTGGAGGGTTACTAGCGCATCCCTCCATCGGCGAAGAATGCAAGACTTAAAGAAGGTTTCAAGCTTGCTAATAAGGTTTCCCTTTTCGGGGTCATCACTCATTTGAAGGTAATCTGCAGCGCATCGCACTGTCACAAAGTTCAAAGCACTGAGAGTGATGGTCATTCCATAGCAGAACTTTGCACAGATCTCAAAGGCCTCAGCGCCGCCTGGGAAGTCTGGAAGTTCGACAACCGGAGGGTCGGCAGAGTCCTTAAATTTAGAGCAGAGAGTTCGGAGTCGTAAGCATTTGGAGAGGAGTGGGAACTGTACGTGGAACAGGGACAGACCTAGGTGAGGAACAAAAAGACAACCTGATATTTTGAAACATTTCAAGGATTTTAGAGGGGTATTAATTACTTACTTTGTGAAGGAGATACAAACTGTTCTGAACTTGGATTTTGATATCTGTTAAGACTTCTGAAGAAACTGACCTGAAAAACAAATTTGAAAAGAACAGGGATCGTAAAAGAAGAACTTATGAAATCAGGTGATTCAAATGATGTTACCTTATAGCTTCAGTGGTGAAGAAGGTATCTGGTCTTGTTCCAAGCTTCATGAACTTCATGTTGTCAACGACTAACTGTCATCTATTTGATCAGAGAAAAAGAGAGAGAACTCCTGTGTTTCTGAGCACCAAAATTTCAGAGGTATTGAAACTGGGCTTTCCTCTTTGTCTCCCTACTTAATGCTATGTGATGAGAGGAAAAGCAATGATGGGAGGAGAGAATCCAAGGAAAAGAAGCAGTTGTCTGACTTATAATTAAATAGAGTTTAAGTTTGATGGTTTGTCACTGGTTCTATAGGAAACAGAAGATAAAAGTTGGTGTGGAATATGTTCAATGACTCAAGTGCAACCAAATCTGATTAGACAGCAGAAATAAAGAGAGAAAACCCAAAAGAAATAATCAAAGAAAAGAAAATAGGAAGGAGATTAATGGCTTTTAATGAGAAGTAAGCAAAAGGATGAAAGTTCAGAAGTGCTTAGTCTTGGTACCTTTAAGCAACTTCCTCTTAGGGCAATGGCTTCAAAGGTACTCCTATTTCAATGGTATGTAATTTACTCCCTCATTATGATTTCTGATGTTTATTTCTAAGAAAATTTAACAAACATGTCCCTTGATTTTTCTCCTTTTACACCATTTCATACATGCCCCTTGTATTTTCTACTACTTTGCAGATATACACTTATTTCAGTTATATCATTTAATATGAATAAAATATATAAGAATACTAATGAATGAAATCATGATCAACCTTTTCTTTTACAATATTTGCTTCTTGTATCCAAGGTATATCTAAGTTTTATAGTTAAACTCTGAAGGCAGTATGAGGTATATAAAATTCTGTAAATAAATTATGGAAGTATTTGTCTAATGTACTAATAAGTTTACTTCTGTTTACTCTGATTATTGGAATTTTCTTTAAATTATTTTTTCAATAATAAGAAACACGAGAAGTATTTTTCTCTAAAGAAAGGGTTGACGTTCTTTGTCAAAATTTATTAGGAGCAGGGCCGGCCCCCACCTTGAGGCAGGTGTGCGGGTGAGGCGGCCGCATCAGGCCCCCGAATGTTTTACAATTTTAGGGGCTCCAAATTTATATTCCCCTAGTAAATATAGGCATGTATTTTGCACGTAAAAAATTTATATTATAATTAGGGGCCCCCAAAAATAATTATTTGAGTCTTTTGCTTCGGGCACCCGGGAACTCAGGGCCCGCCGCCCTGATTAGGAGTCTTGACTCCTAAGCCGACCTAATTCTAATGAGATAAGGTTTGGAAGACGATGTCAAGAGAAGTATATTTCTATGAAATAGCCCTATATCTATAGAGATAAATATGTATATTTCTAGAACACAAGGACATATATACTAAATCCCTGTTTTGTTTTGTTTTTTGTTTTTGTTTTTGTTTTTGTTTTTGTTTTTATTTCACTAAAAGTGATTTGCTTTAATGTAATATTAATAAATGGGTGGGAAAATGATGATGTGGTCCTTGATGGCCCTAGGATTAGGATTAGAAGATGCCTGGGATTTTAATTAATTATTGGTTGATGACAGTCATTAGAAACTGGCTCCACTTGTCTATTGGTCTCCTCCTTCACCTCTGAATCAATAAACTTTCTTTCCGTTCCTTTAATGTTAATGTTAAAGCCTTCGTGTTTGGACCACTGAGTTGGACTATTCAATAGCAGAGTAGATGGGTCCTTGTTGGATCAAGTGACTGCCAACTGGTTTATTCACACCTACTTTGATCAATATATGAATACAGATCTAGAAGACGGGAGGGAAGGTGGGATAGGAGTGAAATTGGCACCCTAAGCATCCTACTCCAAAATGCATGATCAACTATGTTCAAACTTCAAAGTGTTCAACATGTCATAGAACATTAGTGCATGAGATATTATTAAAGCTGAATATGTTTTGCCTATGCATAAAGTGGCTGCATTTGTTTTATGGAATGAAAACTAACTTGAATTGTGTAGAGCGTGAATTTTGGTTGCAGATATTTTTTAATGCGCCAATTCCTCCTATGCCGTAGATTATCCCCCTGCATCCTCAGATAGATAGGTAAGGGGGTATATATGAAACAATTGGAATTTGTTACGGATATGAAAGAAAAGGATATTAAATGAACTAATGATCAATAGTAGGAAAAGATGCTAATCCTAGATTCTTGATTAAGGGAATATTCAGAAGCTGGAAAAGATGCTAATCCTTGATCTGGGAAGATCTTGCATGTATCTTCTCAACACCTCCGTTATTCTCTGAGATCAGAATCTGATTGATCTTATCACATGCTTATTGGTGTTTTATGCTAATTTCTGCAATAATTGATACTTTATCGTGTCTTATTTACCAAATTTTGCATACATGTGCAATTTATTCTTGAATCATCAATCCATCATGGCGACTTATGTAAAACAACTCCAACAAAAGAACATAATTAGTTTTGAACTGATTGTCATCCTGAATTCATTGCTCGATTATTTTCTGTAGAATTCGTAGTCGAGTACACAGTTGACAAGAACAATGGAAGAGTAATCATAGATGACCAACTGGCGTCCTCCAAATTCGCCTGGTTGACACAGTAAAATGGGTAGACGACTAGGTAAGAAACTGATCTCACCAAACTGTTACTATGATATTGCATCGTTGGCGCATCCGTGGCGCTCCAAAACCCTACAACACTAAAGATATAGGGATGATAGTTCTTAAGAGTTTAGTACATTAACCAGTCATTAGAGACATTGATGAAGTTACAACAAATTCCAAGAAATACGATGGAATAATCTGGTAATCCTTCCTTGGAACATGAAACCTAATACAGGAGATGATTGATATTTTTCTGAGGCTAGGCTTTGATTCAACCCTATGTAATTGTTTAGTTGAACTGAAGAGGACTTTTGCTCTCCCCATTCTCATTTCTCAGACCAAACTGAAAGGGATTGCACATGGGCACTCACAAAAAATCTTGATCCAAAATAGATACTGGAAGAGAAAATGGAAGACAAAGTTGAGTCAGCAACCTAATTGGTGTCTGGTTATTGGTAGGAGTTTTATTTAATGTCAGCTAGGTGGCATGATAGCTAAAGCATGTCTTGGATCATAAAGAAATTTTTGTACTGCAAAAAAAAAAAAAAGTGACATAAAAATCAAACTATGGGGCCTTTATATGAGCTAAATTATGGTTTGTCAATATGGACATTATTAATATTTGGAGGAAACAAGATTTGTGTACGACCCGTGCCCATGCCTAGGTGCTTTGTGGGGGCTTCTTTTGCCTTCCGCGCACTCTTATATTTAAATTTCCTATGTGGTGTAGGTGCACTAGAGGGTAAATGCATAAAGAAAACATCTCAGAACACTCTGTAATGTGTTCTTAGTAGCTTAAAGTTTTCATCACAGCCTCCTTAGAGTATCCACAGTCGTGTGCTATTTATGCATAAAATGCATTTTATAGCAAATGACGAGCTGCAGTCATTTGCTATTTATACATTTTATGCGTAAATTGCTACGGTAGATTGCTAGATATGGCACAAGATATAACTATATGCATAATATACGAGACGAAACTTGATGTTGCGTCCGACGAAAAAAAATAAATTTTTAATTCATCAGACACAACTTCAAGTTGTGTCCGACGACTTTAACCATAAAAAAAACATTCAATAAAAAACTCAAGAATCTGGGCCTCCTTGGACGCAACATGATGTTGCGTCCGACGGAGGGGCCCACAATTTTTTTTTCTTTTTAAAACTTAAATAACGTTTTAAATTAATAAAAATTCATAAAAAATTCGTCCGACGCAACTTGATGTTCTGTCTAATTTTTTTTTATATTAAATTGTTAAAAATACCAAATGACGATTGCAATGAATTGGCCAAATGCTATATGCATTTATGCATATATGCATTTTTTTAACAATGACGACTGGGGATGCTCTTACTGGGTATCCGGTGTATGAGATGGAGTGCAATAGAAGAACATGAGTGAAAGACGTGTTAGTTTCATCACATTTCATGCATAATATCCCTTTGGTTGTCCCTTGTTTTTCTTGATCATTCTATCTATACTCAGTTGGTGGACGTTTAATCGGTTCCAAATTTTGGTTTGTACTTCAAGGTTTATTCTCAATTTCCGTAGGCAAAACTAAAGTGCAATGCAATTGCAACATAAGATACTTTCTCCTGAGTTTGGGGCCATTGCTACCCCATAATGCATCATGGAAGTAAGAGTTGGCCTCCATGAATCACTCACAATTTTAAGTATTTTTTGTTGACAAGCAACAAGGTACAGAAATAACTTACTCCCTTGTCATCCTTGGATCTTTTTTCCTGCAATCAAGCAAGATTATGGGTTTGATAGCTCATGGCCTGAATTATTTATTTTTAGTTATTTGTCTATGATTAGGAAACACCAAACCAGATTATGATGGGCCTTCGCTGATTCAGGATTCTGTTAAACAAAATTAAAGAATTAGTTGATAAGCTCTACCTGTGCCGAAATGGTTAGGGTTACTTAAATGCCCTTGACCTTGAGGGAACGGTTTGATACGCAGTAATGTCCCAGAAAAACATATTCTAGTGCTAAAATTAAGTGATCATACATACTCCTTCAGGTTGAGTGAGAAGCTATATCTCCTTATGTTGATCGTCTAGTCTTGGAAGAGATCCAATGGCTCCTTCTACATACTTTGCATACGATATCCTATATTTCGTGGACCTTAGGGTAGTATATGATTGTTTCTCCCCCCTTCTTGTTGCCTTTTGAGATAAAAAAATGCAATGCAACTAACATTTGTATCAATCAGTGATGAAATCTCATCATAAAACTTTTGAGAATGTGCATGATGATGAATCATGCATGAACTCAGGCCATATCTCTTCAGCACTACCACCACTTTCCAAAAGGCTAGTGATTCTTTCCGAAATCTTTTTGAGGGGACTCGATTGCAACAAGGAAAAGCCTACAAAAACGGCAAAATTTAGAAGAAGCATTTATTCCCTTTTAAGACCTTATTTTCCTTGTCAGCGACTTCTCCTGCATGATCTTCCCAAAATTCAAATAAGACATAGATGAGTTGCTTCGCCCATCTTGGTGTTTGAACCACTTATACTTTGTTCAGGATGGTATACTTCGCCTGCTGGCCATGTATCTGAATTCACACAGTTTGTCGCAACATACGATGGCAGCCTTTTACGTGATCTCTTCGCTCTGAGAGTTTCGGTTTGGGCAAACATAGGCAAAATCCTGTAAATCTAATTCATGTGATCTTTGTTTCTCTACTTGGATGCATGGTGTTGTAGCTGGCAGATCTGAAGGCCAACCAGGACCCAAATGAGATGCAATGCAATGTCAGCATTTGGTTTCACTTGTGAGACCAGGTGACATTTATCACGTGGCCCAAATACAGTATTGGTATTGTGCATACATGTACTGCCAGATCATTTTCCTCAGTCTTTTCGCTGTCAGTGTACGGTACACAGCACATTATACATACACCAAGAGCACGTGCACTGTGCACTTCATTGTCTCACCAATCAAGGCCGACACTTGGGGCCATCTCCTTCTATTGTCTCCAATCAATCACAGTGATCGCATAAATGTCGCACTTGTATCAGATTACAACCTATCTTTCAGAGAATTGCTCAACAATCAAAAATTGCAACAAAACGAGCAGTTTCAGATCAAAAGATAATAGTAATCAAAATTTCTATTTTCTGAATGAATATGTTTATCAGTCTCATAGTGCAGTGCATCACATAAACACGTACAAAATATCTCAGATTAGAGAATTAAAGTTACGGGATTAAATAACCAAGTCTTAAGCTTTTGTACAGTGGAGGAAACAATACTCATAAATAACCTTCGTGGGTAGCAAAATTGGGCCTCTTTGTTATACCGATCCTCGCCAAACAATGCCTCCCTCAATTCCTCGTCTACAATCGGTCTAACCAACTCGAAATACTGTCCTGAGAACCAAACTGTAAATCCTGCATTAAAGAGGAAGAATGAAAATGAGAACTGGTTTGTAATACCATCTTGCATGAAAATTATGCAAGGGCTAACAACTCAAATCTTACAGCAAGTTGGAAATCTGGCGGTGTACCCATATCTAGGTTATCGAGTTCAGGAAACATGTTATTTCCATCAAGTAAACCATTGCTTCCGTTGCCTAATCCAGAACTGGGGTCGAGTACTTCATGGCAGAACAGTAGATCTTCCAATGAAGTTGGTTCCTGTTCTCCGATAGCTTGAGACTCACCAGTTGACCATAAACAGTCCAAACCTACATTCATTTGATGAGCAGCCAATTCTGGTACCTTGACTTCTGGATGCACTTCCTTCTGATAAAAGAATACAAATAAATAACCAAATTTCGAAGTTGAACACAAATCAATAACCAATCATACATGGACCAGGAATACCTGTGGGTTGCAATCTTGAGCTTCAGATAGAGGAGAGTTCTTTTCAGGACGAGGAGGATGTGTTATTGATGCAATTGGGGTTCTCGGACAGGTTCCAGCAGTCACAACATTTGGCTCCTCAAGAACTGCTTCATTTCCAACTTGCTTCCCATTCAGTTGGTAGAAAATTTTCGAGACCACCAAGTCCCCATCCTTCTCCTCTTCATCAACACCAAGATGATACTGATGCATCACCCAGTTAACCTTATCGGGTTTGCATCCCTTCTTCAAACTTCGATAAAGTACCATTATCTTCTTCCAACCCTTTTGGATGCCATTATCCATTACAGGCTTCGTTTTACCCGTTTTATGCCACCTAACTCTCTCCTCCGACAAACTATTGCGTACGTCGTGGATTTTCCTTCGTTTCCGGTGGCCAGTAGAATATGCATTGGAAATACTGTGGAAGAAGTGAACACTGTTTCCATCTTTCTTAACACCTGATTCATGCAATAAACAATGAGATGATGAAAGTGTGCAACAGAACATTTGAGTTTGGATGAATGTGAAATTACCAGGGAGATTTTCAGGATGAGTATAGCATATGCCTTGGTCCCCTTGAAGGGTAGGGATAAATTCATCAATGAACATGTGAGCTTTTGAGTTACCTGCACCAGATTTCCCGGCTAAATGCTCCAGAAGCTCAGCATCTGTTGGATCGAACTTTACACCAGCCGGAAAACCTGGCCAATCCAAAGAAACCTACAGGTGGAACATGCAATATGTGATACTTTGATTAGTTAAGCTTAATTACCCGAACTGGAACGATTACTTGCAAGCTAGAAAGCAGCATCATGTAACACAACACAACTCACACAGCTCATATAATTAAAACTGACTCGCAGTTATTTCAGTAAGGTCGTATAAAACTTACATCGACATTACAACTAATGAGACTGTAGATTCCTACTAAATTTCATCCTTCTAAATAAGATGGATTCCAAAAGCATGATATCAAACATAAGACACTAAAAAACATAAGTCTCAAGAAATCCTTATGAAATACCAAATCCGTATATTTTATTTAGTATCATACTTATTCAAAAATAAATCAGCGAACAGCAACAGAGAGAGAACATCAAATTCAGCTATTATGCTTCAAGTAGCGATGTACAGTTTGTACTGAAATTGTGTTTCAGTTATCACACCCACAACAAATTAAAAAGTTGGTTGACAATTCTTTCCCAAATTATTAGCGCAAATAGCTGAATATGCACAATAACAAGTTTCAACTGTAATATCTAAATATTAGATGGTAAATAAGGCCTATTTGAAAACTTACATCGCTATTATCAATAGGATGCTTGCAGTTGGGGCATTCACGATGAGCTTCAATCCCCAAATCTTTGATTTCATAATTAGTTAAGCGAGTAGCATTTTTCACTTTTCTCGCAATTCCTATACTGTTAACAAGCCATGTCCTACAATGAAAAAGCAAGTTTGTAAGAATAAAGTGGAAAACAATCTAGCAAATCATACAAAAGATCAATAGTATGACAAACATAACCAACCAAAACAAGAAGATAAAAGGGCAAGTATGCTAGCAAGTATAATATGCACCATAGCTTTTGTTTTTAGAGGATTTGCCAAAACATAATAGAAGCGAAATGTTCATATGCAAATTCACTACATAATTAGTTTAGTCTCATGTTGAATAATGTATTGGTTTAGTCTTCCCTTCTCTCCTATATATAGGAGACATATTGTACTCAGTTTATGTTAGGAATGTGTCTTGAATACTCATAGTTCTGATTATAAGAAGATAAAATGAAGCACGGAAGTCAAAGTGTCGAAGAGAGTAGAAAAAAACAGAGCATCAATAGTGCAGGCAGAGTTGCGGTCAACTATCTAAAGTTACGGTCGACCGCACACCCAACCGCAGTTGCACAGGGTTTGGCCAAAAAAATGACGGCCGACCGGTCTTGTTGGACGGTCGACCGACCGCGGCGCTGTGTTCGTTTTGGGTCTCAATTTGTTAGGTCGTTTCAGCCCAATCTTCAACTCCAAGTTAGATTGTACGGCTCCTATTCAGTTACTTCTCCTACATATTATATCGGACGACTGAGAATCAAGATTAAACCTAGAGTTCTCTCTATTCTTCTATATATATTGAAAACTCCTCCAATATGATGGGAGTACTTCATTGATATTTTCTTCATTACAAAGAGAGACTTGGGAAAGATAGTTCTTGGTGAGTGAGTTTAATTCCTTGAATTTAGTGAATCAATAACTCCTTGTAATATCTTCTAGTTGAACATCAAATCTCCATATATTTCCCCCCTGAACTAAGCAAAAGCTAACCGAGATAAATTCATGTAGTGTTTGTGTTGGATTGGTGGATCTACTTGCTTACTCAATTGATTTGTCTCATCTACTTCGACTTCCTCATTGCTCTATTTAGTTCCACTGCGACAACGGGCATTCGTTGACGCCCCAAACTCAACAACTGGTATCAGTGCTTCAGGTTGCCGAGTTCGTTGGTTAAGATGACAGGTCACAGTCTTTTGAAGATCAAGCAATTCGATGGAAAAATCAATTTTAGTCTTTAAAAGATTGACATGTATGATGTCCCTGTTCAAGAACGTTTGCAGTTAGCCATTAAGAAGAAAGAAGAACGTTTGCAGTTAGCCATTAAGAAGAAAGAAAAGTCAACTGACATGGAGGATGTTTGGAAAGATATTTGTGAAAGAGCCACAAGAATTATCCGACTATCATTGGCGGACGAGGTCAAATGCAAATTTCGTGAAGAAACTGATGCGATGAATTTGTGAAAAAAACTCGTAGCTGACGACTCTGGTTCGTTGTTATTAGATCGAATGCATTGGAAGATGAAGTTATTCCGTTTGTCAATGAAGAAAGGTACCAATCTCCAAGACCACATCACCGAGTTCATTAAGGTTCTATCTGAACTCAAGGAGATAAATGCGGATGTGTGTGAGGAAGATAAAGCTTTCAACCTGATATATTCACCGTCGGATTCGTACGAGCTTTTAATCACTACCATGCTACACAATAAATCTGCCAATGAGTATTTCGGTAGATGGTGTAATCAAATAATTGAAGCAAAATCAACTTAGGAAGGAGACCCATAAATCATCATTTACTTCAAGTTGTCTAGCAGTGGACGGTTCTTCAGGGGAAAGACAAAGTGCTATGCAAAAGAATTCAATCCGTTGCCGATATTGCAAAAGACCAGGGCATATCAAAAATGACTGTTGAAAATTGCATAATCAGGAGAACGCCAAGAATGAAAATTCAGTCGCTAATGTGGTTAGTGCCTTTGATTCAGGTGATTCGTGTCTTCTAGTTTCAAATTCTTTGGAAGTGGATTAGTTGGTTTCTTAATTCAGGAAGTTCTTCTCATATTTGCTCCGAGAGGGAGTTATTTTTTACTTATAAGTCTACTACAGGGCGTTGTGTGAGAACGAAAACTGGATAAATTTGTGAAGTAGTAGGTGAGGGAACAGTTGAGTTGAAGATGCCAGGTCTAAACATGTTCACTTTAAGGGATGTTTTGCATATTCCTCTGCTTAAACAGAATCTGATTTTCTTGGAAACTCTTGATGCACAGAGTTGTAGGTACACAGCTCGAGGTGGAGTTCTATCTGTTTTTCAGGATCGTCGTAAGGTGATTAGAGGTATGAGTGGTTGGGCCAAGCCAAAAACAATCTTTACAAGTTTTGGAAAATCCGAAATACTTGCGCAAGGGTTGCTCCTTTTCTCATTATTCACGCAAGCTCATCTAGTTTGCCGCAACTAGCATCATCGAAGCGAGACTACGACGTTCGAATATCGTCAGGAGGTGGAGAGTGTCTTGATGTAGGCGGAGTTCGTGCAGAAGTTAGCAACTCCGTGATTACGCCTATGGAGGTGTGCCCTTGAAAGGGTATGCTGATCGATGAGATTTGGTAGAAATTTGTTCAACCAGAAGAATAAGTTATTGTTCTAAATATTTTTGCAAGTAAAGTTCATTAGAGTTTGAAGATGAATAATCACATCATGTGATAACACTCGTATGTAATCCAAGGTGGAGTTTGTTAGAAATGTGTCTTGAATACTCGTGGCTCAGATTAAAAGATAAGATGAAGCACGGAGATCGAAACGTCGAAGAGAGTAGAAGAAAACAGAGCAACAATAGTGCAGGCAGAGTTGCGTTGACTGTCCAGAGTTGCAGTCGACCGCACCCCCGACCGCAGTTGCATAGGGTTTGGCCGAGAGGAGGATGGTCGATCGACCGCGGCACTGTGTTCGTTTTAATTGGGCATCGATTTCTTAGGCCATTTCAGCCCAATCTTCAACTCCAAGTTAAATCGTACGGCTCTTATTGAATTACTTCTCCTACAGGTTATATCGGACGACTGAAAAACAAAATTAAACCTAGGGTTCTCTCTATTCTTCTATATATATTATAACCTCCTCCAACATGAGATGAGAGTACTTTATTAATTTTTTCTACATTGCAGAGAGACTTGAGAGAGAGAGTTCTTGGTGAGTGAGTTTAATTCCTTGTATTGAGTGAATCAGTGAGTTTAATTCCTTGTATTGAGTGAATCAGTCACTTTTTGTAATCTCTTTTAATTGAATATCATATCTCCCTATATTTTCCCACGGATTAAGCGAAAGATAACCGGGATAAATCCTCATTGTGTTTGTATTAGATTGGTGGATCTACTTGCTTGCTCAGTTGATTTATCTTATCTACTTCGACTTCCTCGTTGTTCTATTTAGTTCCGCTGCGACAGCAGGCATTTGTTGACGCCCCAAACTCAACAATTTATTCAATCAATAATCAATAATAAAGTTTCTCTTCCTATCCCTATTCCTAAAATGGCATCAGGGCCTCTATTCCTATAAGGTCTGTACTAATTTGATCCTCGTTATCGAGGTGGAGTGATTCTCGTCTTCATCACAATCACTCCACCTCCCAACATCTCTCTCCCGAACAATATCCAAAAGCCCTAGCCATCATCAACTACCTCTACCAAAACCCTACCTCTACCAAAACCCTAGTCACCATCAACAACAACCACCTGTCGGCATCAACCTCCAACCTCCAACACTGTCATCCTTTCATCCGCCGCAACGCCATCCTCGCCGTCCTCTCCATCTACTACCTCCCCCACGGCCAGGGCCACCGAATCTAGAGATCAAACCCCCACCAAAAATCCATCACCATTGCCTGACGTCGTCGCCCTCGAGCAGTCCCAGTCTGCTGCCATCGTCGCCGGTAGCTGCTATCGCTGCTGCATCCGTCGGTTAGCAACTTAGCATCGCCAAGCTACTGCCGTACATGGCAGTCGTGGTCGGAGTCAGCGCTGCCTCCACAATCCTCTCAATCAATCTCAGATCATAGAAGAATCAGATCCAAAAATTCTGATTTTTCATTGGCTGACTTCACTGTTTGGTGTTTGGGCATATATTTGATCTAGATTGAATCCAAAAAGGAGGAAATACATTGGGTGTGATCTGTTGTCCCGTGCTCTGCCCAGAAGACGAGATCATTTGGTGATTTAAGAAAAAACCAAAAAAACAAAAAACAAAAAAAAACTGGAATAAAACGGAATATATATATATATATATATATATATATATATATATGGAAATGCTCCATTGAAAACGTACTGTAGCGTGGAAAACATGAAAACAAACCTAGGCCGTTGTTGGGTTATAATGCATTACAACCTAGGCCGTTGTTCCCAACAACGGCCTAGGTTGTTTTCACGGGTTTTCACAACATTTGCATTTTCAATAGAGCATTTCCCATATATATATATATATATATATATATATATATATATGGTAAAAGGGATATGAGCAACTTGCTCATTTAGTAAATGAGCAATTGATTATGTGGCATGCATGTGATACATTGGACAACTAACCCTTTTAATGATTTTCCAATCACTTGTGGCAGTCAATAGTGCACCACCACATACTTCTTCTACTTCTCAATTCGGTGTGAAATCCCAACAAATCGGGATATGGAGATCCCGCCACAGTTCGGGATATGAAAATCTTACCAGTGCGCCACCACTACTTCCTTCCACCACTACTACTATTCTCAAGTCCAGGGTGAGATCCCAACACATGCGTCATCGAGCATCTCTCCTGTGCCGTGCCATATACTTGAGCACCGTTCCAGCATCACAGTTTGTCGTCCCTGCCACATCAACATCGTCAATATTTCAAACTCTTGTTGTTTGAACCAACTTGAGTTTGAGAGGGGGTGTTAAGATATTGTATATTATATTATGAGAGAGATTAGTTTAGTCTCATATTAAATAATGTATTGGTTTAGTCTTTCCTTCTCTCCTATATATAGAAGGCATATTGTACTCAGTTTATTCAATCAATAATCAATAATAAAGTTTCTCTTCCTATCCCTAATTCTAACACTTGTAACTAAATATGACATGGATATGAAGGTCACAGCAGAAAGTCAATTTGAGGTTCCACAATAAAGGAGTTTTTGGTGAAACAAAATCCAAATAATATGTCAAGCATGGTACTTAAGGTAAGCGGATGACCGGTGGAAGAAGATCAAAGTCTAACAATGATTGAAGCGTGCAGCATCAGAATTCTGAATCAACCAAAAACAAGTTTCAAAGAATCACAAGACGAAAATGAGAGATCAACTTAGGTAGTTCAGTCAACAAGGATCTAGATCAATCGGAAAAGAAACCATAGATATTCACTATTCAATAGAGAGAATACACTGGATGTAGGTCAATCTCTCCTCACTGAACAAACTTATCTCAGTGGCCTCACAAGTGATACAATCAACTAGATAAGAGTTTCATCTGGTGGCTATAACTGGAAGTCAAATAAGAGCCAGTTTATGGGGAATTTCTAATAAGAAACCGGTATAGGCCACACTCTAAATTTTAGTTTGCACATTTCACTGACACTTATATCATGGAGTAGTGTTCGGTTGGACACATGTTGTACACATATCTTATTTTTTTAGGGAAAATGTGGAGTATGTTGTACACATATCAGACTCAACAGTTGTTCTCTACATGCTATTTCAATTCCCTGTGGTGATATGTCATGGCAGCATATCCTTGTCATGCTTCTTGGATTCCCAAACTTAAGGTTGAATTTGCAGAGTCTGATCCTTATAAGCTCGTAATTGTGATAGGAAAAGCTCTTAATAAGGTGCTCAGCATGCAGATAGAACAGAGGACTGCAATAGAAAGTATAGCAGAAAGAAGCAAGTATAGCAGAAAGAAGCGGTTTCTGTTTGGGAACACAGTTGAGATAACCAAACCGAAGTAAGTTATCTTAACTTCGGACGTATAAGGTAAGCAGTAAGCTAATTTGGCTACAATACCTTTAACTCCAACTTATAGTTATCCAACTTAGAGTTATCTTCCAAGTTAAGAAAAATTATGAACGAATGGAGTTTTGATACGTTTTCTTACCTTTTGGGGTGAGATAATTATAGTTATCTTATCTCCAAAATGAGTTCCAAACATGTCAAAGTTACCTAGAGTTTTCTATGGGAGATAAAACCAATTATCCTAACTTAACTTTATTCCCAAACATAGCGTAAAAAACAATGATTTGTATGATGTTCACGCATGTGTATTGTTGCATTATGAGAGAGTGATGCTGTCCTAACTTAACTTTATTCCCAAACATAGCGTAAAAAACAATGATTTGTATGATGTTCACGCATGTGTATTGTTGCATTATGATAGAGTGATGCTGTGTTTCACTTCACGCAAACAGGACTTCAAAGAATAGTAAAATTTTTCCTTCCAATTGCACAACATCAATATTTAGGTTGATAAAATACCATTCAATTAGCACGCCAAGGCAACTCAAAAGTACTTGGCTAGTTAATTCCATTCCCCTAATAGGCAACTAAAGGAAGTTAGAGCTAATGCATTTTGCAGAAATGCAAGATAACATATCTCCTCCAATACATAATGTCACTAAGAGCATCCACTATCGTTCGTGCTATATTTTAACTATATGCAAATTTGCTTTTAGCACTGAATCGCTTCCGCTACTATTGTGAGAGCTATAATTTGCTAAAAAAAAATTGTAAAATATATAGACGAAAGAATATCCTCCGTCTGAGGTCTTTATTATTTTTTTTTTGTTTTAAAAAAAACCCAACCGGAAGATTTTCTTCCGTCTGGTTTTTTATTTTTTATAAAAAATTTTAAAAACCTCCGCCGGAAGAAGAAATTCCGTTTGGGATTTTTGTTCTTTGTTTTTTCTTTGTTTTTTCTTTTAGGAAAAGGACGGAAAAAAAAGTAAGTGAAAGGGACGGAAGTTCATCTTCCGTCTTTCACTTTTTTTTTTAAAAAAAAAATTGACGAAGACGGAGGAACATCTTCCGTTTGGGATTTTTTTTTTTAATTTTAATAAACCAATTTGTTAGAAGGAATATCTTCTTCCGTCTATAAAATTTTGACCGGTCAAATTCTATAAACAGAAGATCTTCTTCCATCTATTAGAATTTTTATTCAAAAGAATTCGAACTTTTTAATAGACGGAGGATCATTTACCGTCTTCTATATTTTCCAAATGCTACTTTACTCTGCTATATATGGCCGAGTACTGTTCGCGACTCTGCTATAAACTAGGTTTATAGCAGACGATAGTGGAGTGAAATTTCTCATATTTTCCATTTTTTTAAGTAAATAGCAGGCGATAGTGGATGCTCTAACGAGTTATGGCGATCCACCACACGCCATCAATTTCACACCGGAAGTGAAAGATGACAACTTTGCCTCTCCGGCCACAGCACAAACCAAACCTATTGAACTATCTACACTAATTCACTATCCTTTTACAGGGAAATACCAACTACATTTCCCTTCCAAACACAAAATGTGATGATCACGCAACAAACTAACTACAATGTCATCTCCCCTACGAAAACAACATACATTTGCCCAAAAACCAATCAAAACTACCAACCATTCAACTTTCCCCCCTCCACTGTCAGCATTATGATCAAACTCACAAGAACCTAACCAAGATGCAATCTTTATGGTTCTGATCTACTATCAACTGAGGCTCTTTAATGCATAATCAAGGGTTAGATCACTTCAAGGGCAACTATGGTTTAAGACATGAATAACATCAAATGGATCAAATTGGGATTAAAAAAACACATCAAATTTAATGCCTAAAAAAATCATTAAAAATTGGATTTTTTAGATTGAAGATGGATCGTACCTTGCCATTAGAAGCTCAGCAAAGATCAAAGATCACTTCTTTGGAAACCAAAGAGACATGAACATCTATCAGAAGATGAAGCTGCTGCTAATTTTAATTAGGGTGTGAAAATAAATACGAATTAGAAGACTTAAATAAACGAGTAATAAGTCTACATTGGTGGGTCCCACTTTCCCCACTGGATTAAGCAAGTGAATTTTGGCGGGAAAAACGACTCGTTTGGAGGAGTTTGACACGTGGAGGTATTGGATTGGATGTAAAGGCTCAGGGTTTTGGGAGTGTTGTCTTTTTGCGGCCGTGAACAAATTTCACTATTTCAGTCAGGTCTGGTCTCGGGGCTGGGCCCACTTCACTCACTGCATCAAGAATCGCGCTCGGTTTTGATGTAACTTGCTCCCTAAGCTTGATTATTTTATTTTATTTTTGGTAAAAAGACATATACAGAGTGTATATTGTCATGTATTTTCAAATAGGAGTATGTATTCAGTATCTAACATAATTTGAATTTCTTTTTGTAAAAACACAAATACATAGTGTATACTGTCATTGTATTTTTCAAATAGGAGTATGTATTCAGTATCTAACATAATGTGTGTGACCTGATTTGGCTTTACTAGGCTCGATCGACTCAGTTTAAGAATCAAGCTTGGTTAAAGGCTTATCGGAAAATAAAGTATGAAATATTATAAGTCATCTAGTAATTTTTTTTATGTACGATTAAATACGCTTATCTAAAATATGGATAGTTTTTTTTTTTTTTTATTTTTTATAAAAGATGATCAGAGTCATCGTTTCATTAATGATCATTAAGAAAACAAGTATTACATGGATAGTTATGTTAAGCGGAGTAGTTTTCTGGAAGAATCTAGATCGGTTGTATTGCCAAATGAGACTCCTATCGGGTTGTAATGATAGTTATTCATTTCTATAAGTCATTTGTATTGATCATTGACTTTATGAAGGAAAAACGTCGACGTTTTTGCTAATGATAGAACAATTAATTATTGGCGTTAACTTTTGAATTATTTAGTGCATTTTTTTTATACACTTTCTATATTGAGATTTGCATAAAAATGAGCTCGTATATTCACAATTTAATGTTGAACAACTGATTTTAGGATATTTCTTAGCAAAACTCTAGCGACCTACTAGAATCTAGAAGGTCAACTTTAACTTTAAAAAAGTTATTAAAAAATATTTTTAAGTACTTCTCAATATTAAAAAAAAAATAGAGAAAAGTGCATACAAAATTAGTTCACTAATTAATTTTAAAAATAATGATAAACGAGTATCCTTGCTCATTAACAAAACTCAAACACAAAAAAAAAAAAAAACTGTCGCCCATCTAATAATGCATAAGCAAAAGAAAAAAAAAAAAAAAAAAAAAGCGGCACTCGCCTGAAATTCGACAAGTATATTGACTATATTCTACGAGTAGCTAGAAATGATCGAAAATGTGAAACAAATCATATATGTCATTGGTTTCATATACTAGCACATAAACATAACAAACTTATATATATTAGGCCTATGTGGGCCGTTATCAGGTTTATCAGCCCATCTTTTTGGATTGTGTGGGTCAATTTGGGTACATATAATATTTTGTTTCACCAATTGTTTTCTTATAAAATGCAAGGCATGTATGTATATGCATACCTACATACATATATACTCACTTACCCTTAACTCTACTACATCTATAATCTAATATTATAATAATAATAATAATAATAATCTCTAATCATAGTAATACTATAATGGGAGAAGGCCTTAGTGTCATTTGTAAATCTACCAACATGTGCAACACACGTACATAACTAATATAAAGAATGTTTCAGGTTTATACTCATACTATATCTGAATTTTTACTTTTAAAAAATTAAATTTATTAAGATGTGCATCGCACGTGTAAATTACTAGTACTAAAAATGGGAGAAGGGGTTAGTGTCATTTGTTAATCTATCGACTCGTGCAACACACATAAATTCCAACTTCGACAGTACTGTAGCAACACTGTAGTTGCACTGTAGCAATATTTAAAAAAATACAAAAATAAAATTTATTCAAACATATGTCTTACCACATGCATCGCCCATCCGAAACACACGTGAAACACAAAATTTCCCAAACTATGTCTTACCACATGCATCGCCCATCCAAAACACAATTTTTTTTAAAAAAAAAACATGTATCGCCCGTTCTCTTCCGACTTACGTTCATCTCCAACCCTTCACCAAAACGTGCATCGCACGTGAAAAATACTAGTAATCTCTAATCTCTACTATTATAATGGGAGAAGGCTTTAGTGTCATTTGTAAATCTACCACTTTGCGTGCATTACACGTGCAACTCCAACTCTCTCATTATACAAATCTACCAATTTACGTGCATTACACGTTGATATGGCTAAAAATAGGATTAAATCGGGACCGTTCACATCGGACACGAATCTTAAAGCTCAGGGGTAAAAACGGTAATTTCACCTACAAACGGGTCTGAAATGGGAACTGGGTCTTTATTCAAAGCCCAATAACCCATGAACGGATCCACGTCAACTGGGTATGGGTTCCAATCCGCTGCACACCCGATCCAGCAAGATACAATCAAGGTCCCTAATTAGATCTTAATCAACGGCCCTGATTTACATCTATCTTTTCACTGGGAATTAGGGATTCAATTCCTTATCTGATTACTAGGAGAATATTCCTTATCTAATCACGGGGATTACATTCCTAATCCAGTCCCAAAGACGCCTATAAATACCCCCCATCCATCTCCATTGCGAGGTAATCAGTATTTTCTCAATTTACGCTCTTTCTTAATCATTTCTGATTACTGACTTGAGCGTCGGAGGGTGCGTCGCCGGGATCAACCCCGGTGTCTCGCACTTTTTGCAGGTTAGCGGCGGGAGTCAACGGTCAATCTCCGGCGGAACAGGTTAGAGGTTTGCTATTCAGGTTTTTCACGAACTCACAAATTCTATCTGTTTACCCCCACACCAGATTTAGCGGTAACAGATTGACGCCGTCTGTGGGAAGACCAAACGAATAGCAGCCCCTCTTCCCGTTGGTCCGATCTTCTCCAGCCATGCCTCCGAGAAAAGTCAGGTCCAGAGGGTCCAACCGCGGGCCCAACCCCGCCGATCAGCAAGAGGTAGTCCCCGTCCAACCCGCTCCGCAGCAGGGACAACCCCCGCCTCAAGTGGAGGACCCTCTTCAACAAGATCAGCTTCCTCTTCAGAATCAGGAACCCCCCAAGGGTCCCACCGGTCCGCAGAATGCCGGTGCGGGGGGCTCCCGCATGAAGCAACCTCTCCATCAAGACCGCGTCTCCATACACAAAGCCTCTACGGATTCCATGGCCTCTCACAATCCTCAAAACCGGCAGAAGGTGGAGGACTTACGCCACCGTCTGGACGAGAAGCGGGCCCGAGAGGGAGCCTCCCGCCAACAATGTCCGGGTAAGCGATCCCCTCACCGCCGAGACTACAGAAGATCCCCTGTCCGAAGGGGAAGGAGGGAGTCCCCCGAGCATTACAGAAGGAGGCACTCCCCCGCAGATCGGCAACAGCCCAGGAATAATGAGGCACCAATCACCCGTGCCGAGTTCCAGCAGTTCCAAGCAATGGTACAACAGGCACTCAACCTCCGTCAAAACCCTAATGAGCCGAAGGCCCCATCCCCTCCTCCAGTCCGAAGCCTTCGCCGACGGTCCCCATCTCCTCGTCCCGCTCCTACCAACTCCCGGCGTACCCCAAGTCCTCGTCGCTCCCGAAGTTACCATCGCCGCAGCCCTCACTCTCCCTCCTACGAAGACGAGTCTGGAGGCTCGGCTGATTACCGTCGGAGGGACGACGCCATGTATCGCCGTCTTCATGAGGTAGAGAGGCGCCTGGGTCAGATAGGTCGAGAAGAAGAGCTTAGGGGGAGGACCCTACGTCCTACTCGACCCCCTTTCTCCCGAACCATCGTGGATGCACCTGTGCCGTTCGGCTTCAAACCTCCCCAATTTGAGACTTACACCGGGGAGACTGACCCCGTTGACCACATTGAGAGCTTCAAGACTCTCATGCTCATCTACCAAGCTTCCGATGCCCTGCTGTGCAAGACATTCCCTGCTACTCTCAAGGGCTCGGCTCGGGAATGGTACTCCCGCCTCGCCCCGTCTTCTATATCCTCCTTCGAGCAGTTCGAAACACTCTTCATCACCCACTTCGTGAGTAGCAGGCGCACGGAGAAGACCAGCATCTCACTCCTCCAGCTCAGGCAAGAGAAAGGTGAGAAGTTAAGAGACTATGTGAAGAGGTTCACTGCGGAGGTCAGGTCCATGGCCTCCTTCGACCAATCCGTCGCAACGGCTGCCTTCCAATCCAATGTCTTCAATTCCAGCCTTCGTTCCTCTCTTGCTAAGAAGCCTCCACAGAACTTCGCCGACCTCCTTCTCAGGTGTGAAAAGTACATTCGGGCCGAAGAGGCTCTCAACCCCCCTACTCTTGAGGAGACATCTTCCGGGAACAAACAGAAGAGCACAAGTGAAGAGGGGTCCCAAAAATCCCAGAAGGACAGTAATGGCCAGCGCCGTTCGACTCCACGTTTTGAGAAGTTCACCCCCCTCATTGCTAATATATCAGAAGTCCTTATGGAGGTGGACAAGGAAGGGCTACTCCGTGCTCCCCCCAGAATGAACACACCTGGCAAGAAGAGGGACAAAGATAAGTGGTGCCGCTTTCACAGGGACCACGGCCACGACACGGATGATTGTCGGGCTCTCAAGGGGGAGATCGAAGAACTCGTACAGCGGGGACACCTGACCAAGTTCATCCAAAAAGAGGGGGCCGAGCTTCCCCTCTGAAGGGCCCGGCGAGCTTCAAGACTCAGAACCTCCCAGCTCCTCCCAAGAGGTCTTCACCTTATCGTAGAAGTAGGATTTTGATTTCCAATAAGACCGATGCTTGTAACCCGGCCAATAGCATGTAATAATGGCTCGCCCTATTGAAGCAGCCACTTAGTTTATTTCAATAAAACTTTACGTTTTTTCATTGGAAATTGTTGCTCTTGCTTCATCTCAATCTCTCCGAGTCACGACTCATTAAATGGCGATTTCGGAGTCCAGCTTCTTCTACATGGCTCCTCCCGCAACTCACTAAACTCTAACGATGGTTCCGGAGTCCAACACTTGGCTCGATTCTACTCCGCAAGCTCGCCCCTAAGCGAGCTAGGGGTAGTTCGCCATTCGAAACTGCTCCCACAGCCGTTGAATGGTTCGGAGTCCAACACTTGGTTCGACTCTACTCCGCAAGCTCGCCCCTAAGCGAGCTAGGGGTAGTTCGCCATTCGAAATTGCTCCCACACCCCTTAAATTGACAATGGTTCGGAGTCCAACACTTGGTTCGACTCTACTCCACAAGCTCGCCCCTAAGCGAGCTAGGGGTAGTTCGCCATTCGAAATTGCTCCCACACCCCTTAAATTGACAATGGTTTCGGAGTCCAACACTTGGCTCGATTCTACTCCGCAAGCTCGCCCCTAAGCGAGCTAGGGGTAGTTCGCCATTCGAAACTGCTCCCACAGCCGTTGAATGGTTCGGAGTCCAACACTTGGTTCGACTCTACTCCGCAAGCTCGCCCCTAAGCGAGCTAGGGGTAGTTCGCCATTCGAAATTGCTCCCACACCCCTTAAATTGACAATGGTTCCGGAGTCCAACACTTGGCTCGATTCTTCTTCGCGAGTTCGCTCCTAAGCGAGCTAGAAGTAGTTCGCCATTCGAAACTGCTCCCACAGTCGTTGAATGGTTCGGAGTCCAACACTTGGTTCGACTCTACTCCGCAAGCTCGCCCCTAAGCGAGCTAGGGGTAGTTCGCCATTCGAAATTGCTCCCACACCCCTTAAATTGACAATGGTTCCGGAGTCCAACACTTGGCTCGATTCTACTTCGCGAGTTCGCTCCTAAGCGAGCTAGAAGTAGCTCGCCATTCGGAACTGCTCCCACAGCCGTTGAATTGTTCGGAGTCCAACACTTGGTTCGACTCCACTTTGCAAGTTCGCTGTTAAGCGAGCTAGAAGTGGATCGCCATTCGGAATTGCTCCCACAACCGTTGATTCCCTCACTTAAATAACGAGTTCGGAGCCCACAACTTTCTCCTAGGGTTGCTCCTCAAACTCGTCTCACAAACGGCACTCTCCTAGAACCAAGCTCTTTGCTCCGCTCGCCTCCAAAGCGGACCTCTTCTCAACAAGATCGGAGCTCACAACTCTCTCCTAGAGTTGCCCCTCAAACTTGTCTTCCAAATGGCTCTCTCCTGAAGCCAAGCTCTTCGTTTTGCTCACCTCAAAGGATGGGTCTTCCCACGGCTCTTACAAGGGTCTTCCTGGCACAAGGGTTTTCCCAGCACAGCTTCTCCGCCCCTAGGAGTGGAGCTCCTCTTCCAAAGTCCCCACGATCAGAACACTCCTCAACTTCATAAAGACAAGGATGTTGCGGGGCTATTTTGACCATGAAGGAGGGTGAATCCTCGTCTCACTCCTAAAGAGAAGTTGTAGATCTTCGAATTAGCTTCGAAACAACGGGTCGCACACCCCGAGCCGACCTCCGTAGCACCGGGAACATCAAGAAGAACTCTGCAGGGAAAAATTGGAGTTCGGCACAAGCTGCCGAGCGTTCTCGGAACCGACCTTGTTACGAGGTAAAAATCAAGTTCGGCACCCACTGCCGAGCGTTCGTGACACCGACCTTGTTACGGGGTAGAAATCAAGTTCAGCACTCACTGCCGAGCGTTTGTGGAACCGACCTCGTTACGGGGAAAAAATCAAGTTCGGCACCCACTGCCGAGCGTTCGTGGAACCGACCTCGTTACAGGGAAAAAATCAAGTTCGGCACCCACTGCCGAGCGTTCGTGGAACCGACCTCATTACGGGGGAAAAAATCGGACCTCAGCACCCCTTCGCCGAACGCTCTCATAAACAAACAACACAAAAAAGAAGAGGGGGGCTATTTTGACGCCGATCTTCTCCAACAAAGTTGCCGCCGATCCTAAGCAAAAAACCAAAACACTCCTCAACTTCATGAAGACAAGAATGTTGCAGGGCTATTTTGACCATGAAGGAGGGTGAATCTTCATCTCACTCCTGAAGAGAAGTTGTAGATCTTCGGATTAGCTTCGAAACAAGGGGTCGCACGCCCCGAGCCGACCTCCGTAGCACCGGGAACATCGAAAACTCTCCTCAACCTCATGTATACAAGGATATTCTCCGGCTGTTTTGACTAGGAAGGTGGGTGAATCTTCATCTCACTCCTAAAGAAAAGTCGTAGATCTTCGAATTAGCTTCGAAACAAGGGGTCGCATGCCCCGAGCCGACCTCCGTAGCACCGAGAATATCAAGAAGAACTCTGCAGGGAAAATTGGAGTTCGGCACCCGCTGCCGAGCGTTCTTGCCACCGACCGTTTTACGGGCTTGAGTTCGGCACCAGTTGAGTTCGGCACCCCTGCCGAGCGTTCTTGCCACCGACCGTTTTATGGGCTTGAGTTCGGCACCAGTTGAGTTCGGCACCCCTGCCGAGCGTTCTTGCCACCGACCGTTTTACGGGCTTGAGTTCGGCTCCAGTTGAGTTCGGCACCAGTTGAGTTCTGCACCCCTGCCGAGCGTTCTAGCCACCGACCGTTTTACGGGCTTGAGTTCGGCACCAGTTGAGTTCGGCACCCGCTGCCGAGCGTTCTTGCCACCGACCGTTTTACGGGCTTGAGTTCGGCACAGTTGAGTTCGGCACCCGCTGCCGAGCGTTCTTGCCACCGACCGTTTTACGGGCTTGAGTTCGGCACAGTTGAGTTCGGCACCCGCTGCCGAGCATTCTTGACACCGACCGTTTTACGGGCTTGAGTTCGGCACAGTTGAGTTCGGCACCCGCTGCCGAGCATTCTTGACACCGACCGTTTTACGGGCTTGAGTTCGGCACCAGTTGAGTTCGGCACCAGCACAGACCCACAAAAAGCAAAAAAAAAAAAAAAAAAGTTGGGGGGACAAGGGGCCGGGTTCGGACCCATTAAGGGGACCCAAACCCAAACCGAACCATCCCTTCTTCTTCAGCAATTTTGGCGCCAAAACCCATGCAAAAACCGAAAAGCACAGTTCGTCAGCTTCTTCTCCAAAACGACCCCTTCTTCAAAACCCAACTCCTCCAAGGCTGAGCTCCGAGCTTCGCCACGTTCGTCCAGACCCCGAGCTCCTCCCTCGCCGAACCTAACTCCGAGCGCACCGCCGCTCCAAGCAGACCTCGCCAGCCCCCATCGCCGAGCTCACAAAGTCTCCGCGAAGAGCTTCGAACTCATCGCGAGGCTTCGTCGCCGAGCTCATCTGCCGAGCTCGCTTCGCCGCCAAACTCATCTCCACTCGCCATCAGCTCCCTCTTCGAGCTTCGCCATGGCTGACCACGACGCTGAGCTCCGACATCTCCTCAAGCCCCGTCATCTTCAACCTTTAAGCCGAGCTCACAACTGCGCCAAACCCAAACAAGAAGAGCCGACCTCCTCCCGATGCGCGCTCGCTTGATCATGATCAACGCATACGATCGCGCCACGCGTCCAGGTAATATTCAATTTATTTATTTATTTGTTTTAATTATTTAAAAATTCCGAAAAAATATTTAAAAATCGGAAAAAATTAAATAAAAATTCTAAAAATAATTATAAATTCAGAAAAATTATTTTAAAATTCTGAAAAATATAATTATTAGAATGATTATTTAATATTTTCGATAATTAATTATTTAATTCGAAAAATGAATAAAAAAATCAAAAAAATGAGAAAAAATTCAGAAAAATCTGGAAAAATCACCAAAAATCCAGAAAATTCTGAGGATATTTTACAAGCCCAGAATAACACCGTTACACCCCCGAACAAGATCCAAACTCCCTTAAGAACACCGATAAAATCCCGTACGCCATTAGAACAGTAAACTACTCCTCAAAGGCTGATCAAACTCAGTCTTTAGGAGTGGGGGGCTCGTGATATGGCTAAAAATAGGATTAAATCGGGACCGTTCACATCGGACACGAATCTTAAAGCTCAGGGGTAAAAACGGTAATTTCACCTACAAACGGGTCTGAAATGGGAACTGGGTCTTTATTCAAAGCCCAATAACCCATGAACGGATCCACGTCAACTGGGTATGGGTTCCAATCCGCTGCACACCCGATCCAGCAAGATACAATCAAGGTCCCTGATTAGATCTTAATCAACGGCCCTGATTTACATCTATCTTTTTACTGGGAATTAGGGATTCAATTCCTTATCTGATTACTAGGAGAATATTCCTTATCTAATCACGGGGATTACATTCCTAATCCAGTCCCAAAGATGCCTATAAATACCCCCCATCCATCTCCATTGCGAGGTAATCAGTATTTTCTCAATTTACGCTCTTTCTTAATCATTTCTGATTACTGACTTGAGCGTCGGAGGGTGCGTCGCCGGGATCAACCCCGGTGTCTCGCACTTTTTGCAGGTTAGCGGCGGGAGTCAACGGTCAATCTCCGGCGGAACAGGTTAGAGGTTTGCTATTCAGGTTTTTCACAAACTCACAAATTCTATCTGTTTACCCCCACACCAGATTTAGCGGTAACACACGTATAACTCAAACTCTCTCATTATGCTCTTTATATTACTTTTAAAAATATGTATTTATTAACACATGCTATACTATATTACTTTAAAAACTATATATTTATTAAAACGTGCATCGCACGTGTTAAATACTAGAAACTATTATAATGGAGGAGTTGGAGTTGTCTTTTGTAAATTTACCAACTTACGTACATTGTATGTGCATAACTAATATGAAAGATGACCTCCGAATTTTTGAATTTTTTTCCAAAATGATCCTTTTATTGAAATTTTTTTCCGAACTGCCCTAATTTTTTTTTTGTTCCCTAAACGACCCACTCGATTTTTGAAAAAGCGAGTTTGGTTAAAAATAACTCGCTTTTTCAGAAAGCGAGTGTGAAATTTTTAATTTTCGAAAGGTTAGACTCGCTTTTTGAAAAAGATGAGTTATTTTTAACCAAACTCGCTTTTTCAAAAAGCGCGCTCGATTATTTTGGTAAATACTTTGGAAAGTGGGTCAGCTTGGTAAATACTTTTAGAAAGTGGGTTAGTTTGGTAAATAATATCAGAAAGTGGGTCATTTTGGTAACAAGTTCTTTCTATATCTCATTGTCACTCCATCTTCTTTAGACTACTATATATGAAATCGTTTGTCAGGACTTTCTATATCACATTGTCACTTCATCTTCTTTGGTCATGATTTTATAAAGTTAGCAACTGTTTAGCAGTAGTTGATGATATACATAACTTAACATTATTTCAGTATACACATAATTGGTGTGTTTTAAGTTGTCGAGAATGAGCCCATAGATACTCTCAATTCCCGGTATACACATAATTGACTTTTGACCTATCAATCATATACGCTGAGTTCTTGCGCCAAAAGTCTCACACTCGCTTTCTGAAAAAACGAGGGTGGTTAAAAGGGTCCATAATATTTTTTTTTTGTATTTCACATTGGCAGAAATGACCAAGTTACCCATTCCTTCATATAACCAGATTATCACCTTAGGGATAAAAGGGTCATGCGGTAGTGAGGGACGGATGAAGTTCATCCGTCTCTCACTTTCACAATTTTTTTTTATTTATAAACTTTATATATTTAATATATATTATTTATATTTAAAGTATTAAATCCACCGAGAGACAGAAGATCTTCATACATAAAGTTATTTATATTTATAAAGTTAGCAACTGTTTAGCAGTAGTCGAGGATATATATAACTTGACATTATTTCAGTATACACATAATTGGTATGTTTTAAGTTGTCGAGAATGAGTCCATTGATACTCCCAATCAATCTTAGCTTTTGGCCTATCAATCATATGCACAGGGTTCTTGCGCCAAAAATTCTTCTATTAAAAGGGTGGTTGTAATTTCGTCCATGGCTGCTGTTATACATAATGGAAGACCACAAAAACCTGACGTGGTAATTGAGGAGACATGGTTCTCTAGTTCTGAATATTGTCAGCAGACTAAGGTTTGCTCATAATATATTGTTTTGTATTTCTTGCACTTGTTTTGAAAGCCCGAGTTTATTTTTTTCCAACAAAGAAGAAATTTTCTCTCTTGATCACTTTTCTCTCTTGACGACCCGGCCTATCCAGGTCCGGATCCGGGTCCCGGTCCTAAATTGGGACCCGTTGTACTTTCAGGTTTGGGTCCGGGTCCGCTCAAAAGAGATCCGACCCGAACCCGGATCCATTAAAAAAAAACCCAAAAAATCAACATAAAAATAAATATTCTATTACCACGTCAAGAGAGAAAATTTCTTCTTTGTTGGCGCAAGATCTTCTGTCTCTAAGTGGATTTAATACTTTAAATATAAATAATATATATTAAATATGTAAAGTTTATAAATAAAAAAAATTTGTGAAAGTGAGAGACGGATGAACTTCATCCGTCCCTCACTACCGCATGACCCTTTTACCCCTAAGGTGATAATCTGGTTATATGAAGGAAGGGGTAATTTGGTCATTTTTGCCAATGTGAAATACAAAAAAATATATATATTATGGACCCTTTTAACCACCATCGCTTTTTAAGAAAGCGAGTGTGAGACTTTTGGCGCAAGAACTCAGTACATATGATTGATAGGTCAAAAGCCAATTATGTGTATACCGGGAATTGGGAGTTTCTATGGGCTTATTCTCGACAACTTAGAACACACCAATTATGTGTATACTGAAATAATGTTAAGTTATGCATATCCTCGACTACTGCTAAACAGTTGCTAACTTTATAAAATCATGACCAAAGAAGATGAAGCGACAATGTGATATAGAAAGTTCTGACAAACGATTTCATATATAGTAGTCTAAAGAAGATGAAGTGACAATGAGATATAGAAAGAACTTGTTACCAAAATGACCTACTTTCTGAAATTATTTATCAAACTAAACCACCTTCTAAAAGTATTTACCAAGCTAACCCACTTTCGAAAGTATTTACCAAAATAACCAAGTACGCGAAAAAGCGAGATAGGTTAAAAATAACTCGCTTTTTCAAAAGCAAGTCTAACCTGTCGAAAATGAAAAGTTTCACACTCACTTTCTGAAAAGGCGAGTTATTTTTAACTAAACTCGCTTTTTCAAAAACGAGTGGGTCGTTTAGGGAACAAAAAAAAAGGACAGTTCGGGAAAAACTTCCAAAAAGAGGGTCATTTTGGGTAAACATTCCGAATTTTTACTTTAAATAATGTATATTTATTAAGATGTGCATCGCACGTGTAAAGTAATAAAGCGTCTATGATTAACTCAGTTTTCTCTCTCGTGTGCTCGAGAAACCACATTGGAAATGAAAATTTTTCCAAATCGAATTGTAAGGTACAAGTACTGGTTTGTGAGGAGCCTCCAACTAACTTCTTTCATGTGTACACGAAAATTGAACATAAACTCTTTTTTAGTTTATCCGATGGATTAAATTTATAGGGTACGGTTTAATGACAACAAATATGTTATTTAGGGTGAGCTACTCTTCTTCACACAAGTCTCACTTTGCATGTTTCATATAAAAAACAATGACTTGGGTGTCTGTTTCTACTACAGAACTACAAAGTTTGTGTTTCTTTTCTTCTCATGTGTGACAATTGATAGTAACATTAATGGCTCAAAAGAGAAGAAGGAATATCCCCCCTCCTTCTTCATCTTTTTAGTCACAAAAGTTCACATCACACTCACAAAATTTGTATACCCAAACTATATGAGCATCATAACTTTTTGTTATTGGTTTCTTGCCAACCACTTGAAGATTCCAACTATAGCTACATCTATGCTTTCAATCACAACAAATATTCATTTTATCTTGGCTAATTTATCAGAGAATACTCTGAAGTTTACTACTCTGGATCTGTATTTGTTATTTGCTTATTTGCAACCACCCTAAAACCTGGAATTTCTCGAGATGAAATAACAGTGATATAAAAGAGAGGGTGTCTTAGTTGTTTTGTATCATCTATTAGGTTAATTTGTCTGATAATGAAGGTTGAAAATGGCTTTAGGGTAGTTACAGATAACATAATGTGAATTAGAATATGGGCAAAAAATAAAGCCCCCAACATTGTAAGAGCATCCACAATGGAGTATTCTATTTTTTAGCAAAATGAGAAGTATATGAATAGAATAGATGTGAACTTGTGCAATGGTATTTTCTATATTTTAGAAGGACGAGACAACTTGTCTCGTCCTAGTGTTTTTAAAATAAAAATAAAAATAAAATTAAAACCCATGGGATGTTGTGTCCGATCAAAAAAGTGATCAAATGGGACATGTTGTCCCGTTTGAGGGGGTTTAAATTTTTTTTTTTTTTTTTAATTGGGAAGGACGATACAACATGTATCGTCCGACCCAATTAAAAAAAATATATAAAAAATTATGGGACGAGACAAGTTGTCTCGTCCGATTGTAATAAAAAATATTAAATATATTGAGACGATACATTATGTATCGTCTTCTATATTCTCAAATTCGCTAGCCCACTTCTCAAATATGAGAATCGACTGTAGCTCGTTTGCTATTTTTTAACAAAATAGCAAACGACTGCAGATGTCGATTCTCATATTATTCTCATAATATGAGAATTTGAGAAATATAGCAAACGACTGTGGATGCTCTAACACATTTCTCCGTTAACTTAACCTCATCCGTTAAGTTATAATTATTGAATTACTTTTTTACCCTTGCCCTTTCATAATCAAATCTTTTCTTCTTTTTTCTCATTCTTCATTTTTATCAGTTCTTTCATCAGTTAATCTGGTATCCCTGGAAGATTTAATGATCGATCATCATTTTCGAAGCAAAAGTACTTGCAATTGTATATTTCTGATGGCCATCGAAACTGCATACATGAGCATTAATTTAGTGCATGATATTGTTTTTAAGTATTAATGTTTCCACATTTGAGTTTGAGACATGTTGGTTAAATATACCACTATACTAGGTAAGCTAATGTTGGAATTCACTATTTCTTTTGCAGTGTCATAACATTTTCAAAATACTCGATGACCTGTGAACAATATTTTGAGAATGCTACTGCAGTGTGAACAATATTTTGCTACAGTATAATGCTGAGTTATTCAATTTTTCTTTTCCAAACTTGATAAGAAGTTGTCATTGAGATGAATTTACTACATAAACTATGTTACGCATATTTGATCAGTTTTCATGGAACTCTCATTCTTCAGCACCATCTTCATTATTGTAAGTCCTCACCCACCACATGAACTCAAAAAAGAAACTCCTTAAAAAAAAAAATTAACCCGCATGAACTCAAAAGCAATGAAGAAAAAAAATATTGAAGAAAGAGAAAAATGAAGAAGAAATTTAATTATGAAATGGTAAGGGTATAAAAATAATTCAATAATTCTAACTTAACGGGTGAGGTTGGCACAATCTTCACTGTATAAAAAGAATCTCTTCTTAGACATGGTGGGTTGGAGATTACACATGGAGAGTGCAGATTGTGTCACTTCATTTTGTGGAGTAAAACTTGTAGAAAGACATTCTACACATCAATTCCCATATTTTTTGTACTCTTTTAATTATGATAGCTATCTTTGCGTCCATCAACATGACATGTGTACAACTAAAATCCACTATTATTTTTTACGTGCGACGTTTTAATAAGAGTTGGAGGATTTTTACGTACGATAAATGTGTTAAGAAATAGTTTTGGAGTTCGACATGCGTTGCACGTAATTGGAAAAAAATGTTTTGAAGAAAAAGCTATAATTTGTATGCACATTTTTATAAGTAGAATTTGAGTTGTACGTGCAACATATGTGTATGTTTAGTGCTAAAAACATATTATTAAATTGTTTTGCATATTTTAAATAGGTGGAATTTTTTTTATTTGTTTGTTTTTGTTGTAATTAATGAGAGAGTTAGAGTTGCACGTGCAACGCACGGATTTGTAAGTTGACAAATAACAACCCCAACTCTCCCATTATAATATTACTAGTAATTTGCACGTGCGATGCACGTCTTAATAAATATAATTTTTTAAAATAAAAATTTAGACATAATCTGGATTTGAACTTAGAACCTCCTTTATAATAGTTATGCACGTGCATTGCACGGGTTGGTAGATTGACAAAATATTTACAAATGGCACTAAGGTCTTCGCCCATTATAATATTAGAAATAGGAGTATTTCTTAGTTTTTAAAAATAGTGGAGGTATATGCTAATTTTCACATTTTAAATGGGGGCATTTGCTAAAATATCCTTTTTTTAGGAGCTGCACGTGCATCACACGGGTATGTTTGGTGAATTTAGTTTGCCGTATACTGCACGTGTTTACTCAGTTACAAAATTTGGGTTTGTTTGTTTACAACCCCAACTCTCTCATTAAAATAGTAGAAGTAGATTATTAGAGATAATAATAATAACAAAAATCTCAACTAATAACTTGCGAAATTGCTAATTTTGATCGACTTAAAAATTTTGACACGGTTAATTAGGGATGGATTGATGCAAGCATGATTTAATTTCCCAACCTCCTACTCGCTAGATTCAATTTCTCAACCTCCTACTCGCTTCTCCTACTCGCTTGCGAAGAGGCTCACTAGTTATCACCAGTTACCACTAGACCCAAATGCCACTCGTGCAGGGGAAGGAGGATGTTTTTTTTTTATGGGTGATGAAAGGATAGATCCCAAGGGATTCCGGCCAGTAAAATATATACCATGCTAATAATAAGTCTTACAACAAATAAACCAAAAGCACAATATGGGGGTTAGAAGAAGCACAAGGCCTCAAAGACAATGCAATCAAAAGGAAAGAGAAATGTCATAGTAGCAGAATACATAAGAGAAATTAACTAGAGCAAGAAAAAAGAAAGACATCATGGATCAATCACCACCAACGGATCACCCTTATTAGTAATCTCATTCCTCTCATAAGTAATCTAGAAAGAAGAAACAAGGAGAATCACAGTGATGTACTGTACTCCTACTCCTGTTGATGCGTAGACATTGCAGCAATTGAGTTAACAGTAGTCGAGATTGGATCAGCCTCAAAATTAACTACAATAGCTTCAGGAATACAGGGCCGGCCCTGAATTTCCGGAGGCCCGAGGCGAAAGGCCCAAACAATTAATTTTGGGAGCCCCTAATAACAATATATTTTTTTGCGCACAAAATACGTGCATATATTTATAAGTGGAATACAAATTTGGAGACTCCTAAAATTGAAAAAATCCAGAGGCCTGAGGCGGCCGCCTCACTGGTCTCAAGGTGGGGGCCGACCCTGCAGGAATAGCCCCTTCAGCATCAGCATTGATATTAATCTCAGCATAAACAGTGTCTGAAACTTCAATGACATCCGCTTGAACAACAACTTGATCAGCTAAATGAACAGCATCTGCAACTGATGCAACTTGAGAAGGACCAGAAGAAATGACATTGGAATGATGACCATCTGCAACTGAAGAAACATTGATAAAATTCTGAATAGCAATATTAATAGGATTAAAATCAACTTTATGTTTTTTAGTAGGAGGAAGAATCTCAGACCAAAGAGAAGCACAATAATAAATAGAACAGAGAATAGAAGCAATATCAAAGCTTAATGAATTCTATTGTTTTTTTTTTTCCAAATCACCTAGATAAGAGCCATCATAATAATGTCTCATTGTAATCTTAACTTGGGTCTAATTCTCTTTTTTCTCCATATACTCCACCAAGATTTAACGGAAGGGGGATAATCTTTAATATACCATATTTGTCTAACAAAATGGCATCTAATGAAAAGGTGAGAAGTGGAATTATTGTCATGAGAGCAAAGAACACATTTCTGACCAAAAGCTAAGTTTCTCTTATTCAAATTATCAATAGTTAGTAATTTATTATTGATAGTAAGCCAAACCAAAATTCTAACTTGCAAAGGGGTGATATTTTGCCAAATGATACTATAAAAAGGACAAATCACTTCACCAGAATTAAGAAACTTATAAAAAGATTTATCATGAGATTGGGAAAGAGAGAGAGAGAGAGAGATCTCCTGAAACTATATTCTACACTTTACCATAAGAGTTGTAACTCCCGTTTTCATTTTTTCTTTTTCTGTTATTGATTCCAATTGTAATCTCGGTTGTAATTGTAATTCATTTCATTTGTCGCATTTTGTGTGAATAATATCTATTCGAATGTTATTTATAAATTATTCCCCATCTCAATTGATCATTTAAATTCTACTCCTCGTATTCTAAATTCAGAATTAATTTTATAAAATTTGCCTTGTCTTCTTGGATGTGAATTGTCCTCCTAATTGATCCATTTTGTACCCAAAGCCCAATATCCACTTCCTATTGGATCTCTCACCCAAAACCCACTAATTCAAATCAACCCCAAATTCTCCTAACGGACTAATCCCTATGATTTCTACTAATCACTCCCCCACAATCCCCATGATCTGTAACTTCCAAAATAATAACTAAATCCCTACTATTAAGCCCTACAATCTCTCCCCGTCTCCTTCTCTATCTCTCTTCCCCCCTCTCCATTCAAAAACCCACAAAACCACACGAACAAAAACAAAACCCAAAAGAACCCATACTGTGCATTCTCTCCCTCTCCATCTCTCCCACTCACTTTCCTTTCCCCCCTTCCCTGTTCCCATCCACCGCAACCCCGCCACCCTCGTTGTCGTCGCCACTACCTCCGTCTCTCCATCACCTCATAACCTCATCCCCTATTCCCTCGCCGAAGCCTCGCTCGAACCCATCAAAGCTCCGCCAAAACTCAACTTCGCCAACCGAGCCCATCGTATACACCTTAGCCATCGTCACTGCCATCCCTCGCCGAGACTCCCCACTGCCTCGCCGTCGACATCCAAGCCCGAAGACATCGACTTCGTCTTCCTCTGTTTTCGATCTCGAAATAGAGCTCCGCCTTCGCCGAGAGTGCCGTCGTTGCGTCGCCTCCCAAGCAACGCCGCCGCACGTAGCCGCCGCCAGTCAACGTAGCATCGCCTCGCGCCGTTCTCTCTCTTCGATCGGAGGAAGAAGACGAACAACGATTCGTCAATTTCGCTGTTTGGTGTTCGGGCGCATCAGATCGCCGGTCGCTGTTTCGTGTTCGGATCCGATCCGCTGTGTGGAGAGGAAGCCGATTGGCCACCCCCGCTGTTTGCTGTTTTGGCGCAACAGATCCCATCTGCTGCTTCGCTGTTTTGCCTGATCCGGTGTGGGGGATAACTCCACTGTTGGCTACTGTTTGCTAGTTTTCTCGCACGGTCTTCGCACGTATTCTTGGGATTGCTCCCCGGGATTCTGATCCCGTTATTCTTATTAAATTATCGAATCGTCTACAAGGAAAAAGGCAAGTCATTTCTTATCGAATATTTATTGTATCATATTCGATGTTTTTATTGAATTCCGCAAGTGGATCCTATTGAATATCGTAAAATATTATTGTATCTATCGTTGGGATACCACGGATTTACACGAGCGAATCCAAGTGGTAATCTCGACTTCGTGCCATCTTTTTGCCTCTAATGTATAGAGATCTTACATACACCCATGTAGTTATAGTTATTGAATATAAAAATAGGGAATTATTGTCACATTTCATATCATGGCATTAATGACAACTAGCTATAGTAGATTGTATAAATTAGTTGATTGTTCATGTGATTGCTATTGATAAATTAGTTGAATTGTAATTAGTAGAATTATGAACATCATCGACCTTAATACCATGTTCACATAGGATTGACTCGCTGTGATTTATGATTATTAAACTCCAATTTATTATTCTTAACTTTTAACCGTTTTGTTCAAAATGGACACGTTGACTATTCTACAAATTACGCCAACCTGAATCTTATTGTGCTGTTTCGACCTAGGTAACTTCATTAAAATCAGTTGCTTCCTGAAAATGAAACCTAGCCCTATTTGTCTAAATGTCAATGGACACCAGAATTTTTGAATTCTGATTTATATCGCCCGAGTTATGACCCTTTTGCTACAGCTGCGCTGTAAATTCAGATTCATGTATATAACATGTTAGGCTGATAAATTAGGTGGACTAATGATCATATATGGCCAAGATAAATTTCAGATTTGTAGATTACATGCTTAGGGTGTTAAAAATTATTTTTACTGATTTTTGTAATGATTATTTACTGCCCTTACAACTGAAATTAGGCAACATCGACACCCAGCCAGAAACTAAAATCTGTAAAGAACACTGAATTTCACCTAGCTACCGTTGTCGGAATATAGACTTTAAGTATGCGTTGGAACCGGGCAGGAGTCTAGTTTCTAGAACACCTGACGGATCCACTTTTGCTGTCCTGTAGCAACGGGAATTCTGATTTTGGTACGCAAACCTACTGCTATCCAGAATTGGGATTCTATGTTTTATAATGTACAATTGTGTTTATAATGTTATATTTAGTGTATTTAATTGTATAGAGTATATTGCATGATCCTAGGGTTGTTTTGTCACCTTCTCTAGAGTCCCTTATTAATTGCATTATTGTGTGTTAATTGAATGAAGGAAATAAATCAAAGTCGGGGTTAAAGGTGGATTAAGGTAGTTGACAATATAGTAAGTGTACTCGGATGATGGCCAGTGAATATTATTGTTATCGGCATCGTGTAAGAAATTACACATGTCCAGTGTTTTTATCGTTATCGGCATCGTGTAAGAAATTACACATGTCCAGTGTTTTTATCGTTATCGGCATCGTGTAAGAAATTACACATGTCCAATGTTATTATTGTTATCGTCATCATACCCAGTACATGAAATATAGAATCTACCACCTTAGTCTAAACGAAATTGATTGTATGCATCGAACCTGTAGTACGACACACATGAGACACAGTAGTACGTGCATTAGTTAGGATTAAAAATGAATAATAGACCTAAGGCTCTCATCACATTATCATTGCATATTGTTATCTTTATTGAACAGTATTATCGTTATTATTGCCATTATTGATATTGTTCATCGTTATCGTAATAAATCATAGTTATTGCATATTATACTATTATTGTTTTTACACTGTTCAAAACTATTGACTTCATCGTTTATTGAATTCATTGCTTTATCACTATTACCATTGTTTCTCTGTTTCTCCACTTGCATGTCCACGACTTGCTCTAAGGACTTTCTTTTTCCTCTCTTTAGATGAGCAACTTACAGGTAATTAAGAAGATTTACCTGACGGAATAGGAGAGTAGCATTGGTGAAGGAGAAGTTTGACTGCGCCATTAAAATAAATGTTGTTTCATTTGATGACTTTAATAAAATTGAACAAATGCTATTTCTTTGTATTGTGGGCTTCGACCCGAATATTGTTGTTAAATTTCCAGATGTTGGATTATTGATGTTGGTTATTTTTATGCTTAAATTTCCAATGTTATTTATGTAATTATTCTTTCATTGCATACGTGGTTATTTTATTACTTGTTTTATTGTTGAGTTGGATCAATAACAGTCTATGGATGACGTAAGTCATTCGCTGAGCCGTGTCACGTGCTTGCATTTCGTGTTTTTGGGAAGCGGGGCGTGACAAGAGTTAGTATGATAAAGTGATAAAACTCTAGGCATTAGGATTAGAAGCTAAGTTAAATAAAGAAAGATAAGTAGAAGCAAGACAACAATTACCTATCCAAATATCAATCCAAAATGTAACAGTTTTACCATTCTCACAAATCTTTTAAATACCACATTTGAAAGAATCAAAAGCTTTCCAAATGCCTCTCCAGAAAGAAAAAGAAATAGTAGGAGGTTTACCATTAAAATCCCAGATACAGGGAAGGAGAGTGTTGGTTGCGAGTTATTGGAAGAAAAAAGATAAATGGTCATAATTAGCAAAATTTTAATTAAGAGCATTTTTGTCACCCCTTAGTTGCAATAACCGGATTTTTAAACTCATCCATTTCCAACTTTATATGGTTGTTATAGCCTTCTTGGCACCAAGGGACTAACACGAAAAATACACATGCTACTCACATCCTAATGAGCGTGCGTAGTAGATAATTAGTACATACATTGCACGGTCTTTCTCCTTCATGAGCTTCCCAATCTTATTTACTCTCTCAATGCAGAACAATTATGAGTATACATACAAAAATGGAAAGTACATGATACAATAGGTGTGAGGCTACACTTTCAAAAAATATCTCCAAGGTCGCAACTTACAAGTCACAATCCAAACTTTATATTTATACCGAAAAAAAAAAATTCTTAGTTCACAAAATAGAATTTTTTCCCAAAATGACCCTCTTTTTGAAAGTTTTTCCCGAACTGTCCTATTTTTTTTTGTTTCCTAAACGACCCACTCGCTTTTTGAAAAAGCAAGTTTGATTAAAAATAACTCGCTTTTTCAGAAAGCGAGTGTGAAACTTTTAATTTTCGAAAGTTTAGACTCGTTTTTTTGAAAAAGCGAGTTATTTTTAACCAAACTCGTTTTTTCAAAAAACATGGTTGGTTATTTTGATAATTACTTTTGAAAGTGGGTCAGCTTGGTAAATACTTTTAGAAAGTGGATTACTTTGGTAAATTATTTCAGAAAGTGGGTCATTTTGGTAACAAGTTCTTTCTATATCACATTGTCACTTCATCTTCTTTAGATTACTATATATGAAATCGTTTGTCAGGACTTTCTATATCACATTGTCACTTCATCTTTTTTGGTCATGATTTTATAAAGTTAGCAACTGTTTAGCAGTAGTCGAGGATATACATAACTTGACATTATTTCAGTATACACATAATTGGTGTATTTTAAGTTGTCGAGAATGAGCCAATAGATACTCCTAATTCCCGGTATACACATAATTGGCTTTTGACTTATCAATCATATGCGCTGAGTTCTTGCGCTAAAAGTCTCACACTCGCTTTCTGAAAAAACGAGGGTGGTTAAAAGGATCCATAATTTTTTTTTTGTATTTCACATTGGCAGAAATGACCAAGTTACCCCTTCCTTCATATAACTAGATTATCACCTTAGGATAAAAGGGTCATGCGGTAGTGAGGGACGGATGAAGTTCATCCGTCTCTCACTTTCACAAATTTTTTTTATTTATAAACTTTATATAGTTAATATATATTATTTATATTTAAAGTATTAAATCCACCGAGAGACAGAAGATCTTCATACATAAAGTTATTTATATTTATAAAGTTAGCAACTGTTTAGCAGTAGTCGAGGATATACATAACTTGACATTATTTCAGTATACACATAATTAGTATGTTTTAAGTTGTCGAGAATGAGTCCATAGATACTCCCAATCAATCTTAGCTTTTGGCCAATCAATCATATGCGCTGGGTTCTTGCGCCAAAAATTCTTCTATTAAAAGGGTGGTTGTAATAGGAACAAAAATGCAATATGTAAACATGATATGAACAAAGCAATATGGAACAGGTGACATATAAAACAAATAATCAAGTAAACAAGTATCGAGTCAATTACAATTAATAGGCTGATTGTGGAATAGTAAATTAGGGAGTTACTTGATTTAGAAGAGAGATTTAGGGATTAATTGTTGGATCTGGTCAACAATAGAGTTTGGGTTTGGATTAGCGGATCAAGACCCAATAGGAGGTGGGCTTGGTCCACGGGCTCAAAACAATTTGATTATTTAATTAGAGAATTGGGCTTATACTAATTAATTTAAATTTCTGGGCTTATACTAGTTTTGAAAGCCCGAGTTTATTTTTTCCCAACAAAGAAGAAATTTTCTCTCTTTAAAACTCGGGCTTTCAAAACAAGTGCAAGAAAAAATAAACTCGGGCTTTTTTGGGTTTTTTTTAACGGGTTCGGGTTCGGGTTCGGGTTCGGGTTCGGGTCGGGTCTCTTTTGAGCGGACCCGGACCCAGACCTGAAAGTACAACGGGTCCGAATTTAGGACCGGGACCCGGACCCGGACCCGGATAGGCCGGGTCGTCAAGAGAGAAAAGTGATCAAGAGAGAAAATTTCTTCTTTGTTGGAAAAAAATAAACTCGGGCTTTCAAAACAAGTGCAAGAAATACAAAACAATATATTATGAGCAAACCTTAGTCTGCTGACAATATTCAGAACTAGAGAACCATGTCTCATCAATTACCACGTCAGGATTTTGTGGTCTACCATTATGACAGCAGCCATGGACGAAGTTACAACCACCCTTTTAATAGAAGAATTTTTGGCGCAAGAACCCAGCGCATATGATTGATAAGCCAAAAGCTACGATTGATTGGGAGTATCTATGGGCTCATTCTCGACAACTTAAAACATACCAATTATGTGTATATTGAAATAATGTCAAGTTATGTATATCCTCGACTACTGCTAAACAGTTGCTAACTTTATAAATATAAATAACTTTATGTATGAAGATCTTCTGTCTCTCGGTGGATTTAATACTTTAAATATAAATAATATATATTAAATATATAAAGTTTATAAATAAAAAAAAATTGTGAAAGTAAGAGACGGATGAACTTCATCCGTCCCTCACTACCGCGTGACCCTTTTATCCCTAAGGTGATAATCTGGTTATATGAAGGAAGGGGTAACTTGGTCATTTTCGCCAATGTGAAATACAAAAAAAAATATTATGGACCCTTTTAACTACCCTCGCTTTTTCAGAAAGCGAGTGTGAGACTTTTGGCGCAAGAACTCAGCGCATATGATTGATAGATCAAAAGCCAATTATGTGTATACCGAGAATTGGGAGTATCTATGGGCTCATTCTCGACAACTTAAAACACACCAATTATGTGTATACTGAAATAATGTCAAGTTATGTATATCCTCGACTACTGCTAAACAGTTGCTAACTTTATAAAATTATGACCAAAGAAGATGAAGTGACAATGTGATGTAGAAAATCCTGACAAACGATTTCATATATAGTAGTCTAAAGAAGATGAAGTGACAATGAGATATAGAAAGAACTTGTTACCAAAATGACCCACTTTCTGAAATTATTTACCAAACTAACCCACTTTCTAAAAGTATTTATCAAACTGACCCACTTCGAAAGTATTTACTAAAATAACCAAGTGCTCTTTTTGAAAAAGAGCGTTAGGTTAAAAATAACTCGTTTTTTCAAAAAGCGAGTCTAATCTTTCGAAAATTAAAAGTTTCACACTCGCTTTCTGAAAAAGCGAGTTATTTTTAACCAAACTCGCTTTTTCAAAAAACGAGTGGGTCGTTTAGGGAACAAAAAAAAAATAGGACAGTTCGGGAAAAACTTTCAAAAAGAGGGTCATTTTGGGAAAAAATTCCACAAAATATTCAAAACAGTTAGAAGGTAGAGATAACAACCAACTAAAAACCTATTTCTCGGTGTGTGTTTTTGGTTGCTCAACTTCATGCCTTTCTGCAATCTGCACTAGTTAACATCTCAACAACATACTAGCTTTGAAAAGGAACAAATAAACGAACAGCTACTGAGTGTGTTTTTATTGAAGAGTGGCATAAGGGACAGGGATTTGAATCAGCAGTACTAGATTCTCTGTTTTCTAAAAGCAGCACATGGTGGAGCTATGGCATCTTTTCCATTTGAATTCCAGACTGGCCGTAGTAAAATGGAATAGCTGAACGAAAGAATGAACGACATTAAAGTGTACCCCTCACTCAATTCTGAGGCATATTTTCCTCCATGGCATATACCCTATTCAGTAGTTCTTGTGACTACTGTATCAGTTTACAAATGGCAATCATCCAGTGTAAACAAAATGACAGAAACAAACAAAACAAAGAGAAGGATATAATGTTGTAAGACAATCTTTCTTTCGATTGATATAAATAATTATACATGCAATTACTATGCACCCAAAACCATGAATCTAACACTTAATTGCAGTTCTTTTGTGATTTATTGGTAGGACTTGTGAGCACATGCATTGCAGAATGCGGTTGCCAACTACAAATACTCCTCCATCTCCGGTTGTAATCGTAAAGATGAACCATAACACAGCCTAGAGTCCTTGAACTCATTTAAACTCTAGTCAAACTGTTAAACTAAGTAAACTAGGGGAACTAAGAATATTATTTTGTTTCCTGTTTACTACTAATTTGTTTTTGTCTTGAGCAATTGGCTCATCCAGTTGACCAAGCAAGTATTGTGCACAATTGGTCTAATGATATGCTATCCGTATACGGCTATGCTATTGAAAGAGTTGACTTGGGAGCAGAAAAGTTAAGTTTTGTCAGGATATAGATACTAACAACTATCAAGTAGAAGAAGTGGTCAGTTATGGGTAACAAAACAAGCCAATTGTCATTGTTTTAGACATTTCACAATGTCAACCAAAAACAAATTGCCGACTTGTCAAATAACTTCTGTCATGTAACTCTTAGACCCATACTCTTCTAATCAAATAGCTTCTCAATCTATTAACAATTTAAAATTCACTGAAGAAAGGACCAAAACTAAAGATTTCCTTAACAAGAACAATATGAATTTGAAAAGATGACTATATGCTTCTATTATATTGCAAATAATCTTAGTTTGAGGGTCATGTCATCACTTAATTAACACCTACGGTATCATTGTCAACTGCCTCAATCGGTCAATCCAACCCCTGGTTGAAACCATACCAAGTAGAAGCCGACATCAAAAATCACCTACACAGGAAACTGATTTGAAGAGGGATAATATATGCTATTATTATACTTCAAACAGCAACCATTTGTTTATAACCGAATGAAGTGTTTTTTAAGGTCTCTTTAGCTGCTCTTACAATCTGTACACATGTTAACCTATTTTAAGTTTGTCAAACCACTCATTGTCAACTCAAACCAAAGACTTCTTCAGTTTTCAGGCGACATGTAGAAGGCAGGAACTGATAATGTATCTACACAACCATGGATTTTGAAGTTCATACTTATAACAACATAAATAACCTTTAAGATACAGAAATATGATTACAAAGATACAATGAAAGAGCGATATCCTCGTTTTAATAAGGCTCGGTTCTAGGGGACCTAGGGTATGATGTTGCTTATGCATTATTAATTGTTATTAGTCATTCCACTTTGATTCTGTTGATGACATCCACCACAAGTTTGCCGTCCTCAATATGATAATTAATTGTAGATAAAGGAAATCCGTCTATGTAATCTATAACTAAAGTTACAGTTCTTATGACATCACAACTATCGGTCTATTGCATTAACATTCTTAGATTCTAAAGGATCTCTCCATGTTTCTCATTTACAAACCATCCATTTTCTAATCTTATTAATTATATGATGATATCATCAACAAACAACATGTACCACAGCACCTGATTTAGATTATTTCAAGTAAACTCGTTCATAATTAACATACAAAGATATAAACTAAAAATAGAACTAATACACAAAGATTAAGGACACATGCCAACCCTTGATGCAAGCATACCCATCATTAATATCCTTAAACACGATAACATATCTGCTCAAAATTTGCTATGCGTACCCTAGATGAACGAAAACACTACTGGCCATCTAAATCAAACAATCTCCAAATTTGCTGGCAAGATGACGGATTTAATTTCCTTCAAGGGATAAACCAGATACAAATTGCTAATAAGCCCCAGAACAAAAAAACAGTGGAAAGAGACAATAATAGTCAATAAGAGTATCTGTGTGAATCGGAAGGAGATGAATACATGAATGAATTCGCATCAAAGAATAACAAATGCCCATAACACAAAAATGTTTGGGAAAAAGTCACTCAATATTGCATTGTACATGATGAACCCGTGACAAGAACATACCGATAAAGGAAGCAAGGGCGAGACAACCTCTCAAAGCAGTAGCTACAGAAGTATCTATCGGCCATTGCTCTATGCTTCTCTTCTTCGACAAATTAAATGTGCCCCTCAAAGAAATCATGTGCACAACAATAAATCTCACATTATGAAGACAAAATCTCATTCTATGTTTTCCCCTCACTTCCCCTCATCAGAAGAATCATATTGTCCAACTACGTTAGATACATGAATCTACGACAACAACAACAACATCCTCTAAACCATTCACCCACTGTCCTCCCTTTTGCAATTTCCAGGCAATAGATATCTAAACTTCTCAACATTCTGAATCAAATACCCAGGAAGATTCACTGCCGAAAATGTACTTGGTATCGGACCCAACTTGGCTATAATCTCCTGAAATGTGTACTCTTCCGGTAACATATCAAACAAATCCGCCCCTTTACAAATAACCTCCTGAATCCTCGACTTGCTCAAAAAGTACGCAAACCTTACCCGATCAACATGACTGTACGCCTTCATCTTAAACACAAACTCGCTAATACGTCTAAAACAGAAGCTACAATGCCACCCTGAATCTGCAAGCAACTCATCCGTCTGCCTAAAATGTGCATACCTTGTCTTCCCTGCCCGGTACCTGTGCACCGAAGCCCTCCAACTCTTATCATCCAACATAAACTCGAACGAATACAAGTAATTCCTCAGCTGCAAATGAAGCACTTCTGGTATATCATCACACCACCTCAACAAATCAATCGTATGCCCACTTGGGATCTCGTCCACATCCGACATGATCAACAAATCATCATCCTTAATCCCCGCAATCCTAATCCACCGATCCAAGTCCACCCGCTGATACGCCTCCTCCACAAACGGGTTCTCCCCTTTCACAAACCTCCCACCAATTGTGCCATAAGTCAATCTCGACTCAACAAAATTGAACCTTTTCCTGTTCTTAGCGAAAAAGAGGGGTTTGGGCAATCCAGTGAAAGTCGAATTGGATTCCAACAACACGAATTTTGACACATAAGGGTGGAGCTCATTCCACCTAACTGACAAGATATCGAGCTCGTTATTGAACAGAACAGCATCGAATACGCGACGGGGGGTTTGGCGGGCCCGCCAGCCGTGGAGCCCACACAGGTACTCCATGCTGGCATTCTGGGTGTAGTAATGGGGGATTGTATGGAAGGGTTTGGGAGGGGACTCCCAAAGTGGCCGCAAAAAGTAGGTGATTTTCTGACCATGAAAGTATATCATAAATAGAATGCTCGGGATTCCGGCGAGGAGGAGGATGAGGGCTCTCAGATCGAACCCACGTAAAGCACATCGGAGACGACAAGCCGCCCTTGAAGCCTGCAAATATTCAATTTTTACGAAAATTAAGTAAAAATTTAAACACCAAAATTGTACAAGATTCGATTTTTATGCAAAATTAGTGAGAAAAATGAAACACCCCAGAAATCAAAACCCAAAAAAGAAACAATTTTTACGGCAATTTAGTGAGAAATGGAAAACCCCCAGAAACCAAAACCCCCAAAAGATTGGTACTTTATTCAAAATTAGCGAGAAATCAAACGACCCTAGAAATCGAAACCCAAAAAGATTGGATTTTTATGAGCATATCTGAGGGGTTGCTTACCGGGCCGCAAATTTCATCGCAGATGTCGTCGAATTTCTTGGAGTTGTAGCGGTGGCCGCCGGCTTCCGGCATGGTGCACGAATCTTACAGCAGCTGGGGATCGGCCTCCAATCTTAAAGTTGTTACCTTTTTGGGGTTTAGAATGGCCACTAATTATAGCCGTTTGTGATGAGCTCCTGACAAACTAAAATTTGTGTCTCTTTTTTTTTTTTGTGGGTTTTTATTATTAATAATAATTTTGTGAAAAGTGGAGAAACTATTTTTTGAGGTTTAGGACTTAGGAGTTAGGAGGGTAATGATGAGGGGATTAGGGAAGGTAATGATGGGTTTTATAGTAACTGGGGGATTGATAATTAATTAATAAGTAGTTTTTATGAAGATGAAAGAGAGGAGGGAGAAGAAAGCTAAGTTTAATGGCTGATAACTACGATGAAAATCTTAATTAAATTAGCTGGAACTTTCCATTTTAGTTGTGTAAACTTGGTCCAAAATATCTATAGATATAAGATTATAAAATATTTTTAGAAGTTTTGCACGCTAGCCCACCATCCTTGTTTCTTTTTTAGGGAAATCAAGAAAATAGAGTGATGTCGAATGAATAAAATAGGTATTTCAAGGGTGGGCTAAAATTATGAGAAAGGTTTGTGCACTAGGGTTGGCAATTGAGTCGACCGGATCGGGTCGGATCGAACACGTCCAGGTTAGAACCGAAATAGGGCTGATTCGGGTCGGGTCGGCATGTTAACTGGACCGGGTTGGATTAGCAAAATCTTGACCCGGCCAACCCGAGAACCCATTCGGGTCCAACCTGGGTCAGGTCGCGGGTTGGCCCGTCGATTTCAACTATTTTTTTTAACTTAGAAAAAATGTAATTATAATAATAATAATTCAAAAATGTAATAATAATAATAAGAATCAAATATTAAAATTGCAACAAAAAAAATGTATATATTATTCATATGATTTTCTACAAATTTGTTCTATACAATAACAATTTTCTTCTATACAATTTCACTTTTTGTGACCTCAGGGGGATAGATACTGGGTATGGATCCATAATGTACCATTACATTTTTGGAAAAATGAGGCTTTGCAAGAGATAGTCTCCGACTTTGGTACAGTGGAAAAAGTCGATGAGAAGAACGTTCGCCGTTCGGAAATAGTATCGGCGAGAATACTGATCAGAAGTAGGGACATCGCCTTAATGCCAAGATTCGCAAAAGTGTTCTCCTATGAGGAGTCCTATCTCATCCACTTTGTCCTCGACAAACGCACAGATAGGGAGACGGAACCCACCTCCATCACGTCCCCAACGCCTCCATCCTCTTTCAGAGATGGCCGTAGCTACAAGCAAGTTGCGTCGCCAACATGGGAGCTTACCATAGACGGGACCCACGAAGTGGAGCGGGCCCATCGAGAGGTGATCAAGGCGGTGAGAGAGATGGAAGCTCACCGGGAGCCTACAACGGAAGGATCAGAGAGGCATGGACCAGGGCGGGACGCCGGTGATCGACTTCGAAGCCAGACTAAGGGGTCCAACGGCCAAGATGACCCAAGCCCAGATTTGGTAAACTTCACATTAGCAGGGGTAAATCAGAAAAAAGGGAAGCAGCAGATAGCTCAAAACGTTAATCAAACGCTGCAAAGTGGTCAAACGTCGCATGCAGGTGAGGAGGAACATCCGGTGGAGCAGCGAGGGGGGATAGGGCTTGCAGGCCCTTAAAATGGCAAACACCAACTCCGTAACAACATGCATGCTTCGGGACTAGAGCTGGTGAAGGACAGTGCCAGCTTGGGGAAGAAGCCAAGCGAGAAAGCACCATCCACCAGGGAATGGGTAGAAAAGGTTTGGAAGGCACCAGAAAGGAAAAAGGTGGCTTCTTTGGGTCAAGGGCAACAGGATTCAGATACCATTTTGGGGAAAGCGACGAGCAAAGTGCTGCGCGCTCACCAAGAAGAAAGCTCAAAGGAGAGTAAGAAGAAAGGAGCCTCTGGCGCTCAAGATTTGAGGAAACCCAAAAATGGTAAAGACGCCAACAAAGAAGGAGAAACCCCATCTGCTTTGGAGCTTAAGGAGAAAGAAGACTTTGGTTTGGCGCTCAGTGCTTTGGTCACACCGCCCTTATCATCGAATCCCACGATGTCTGCAGCCACCGATGTGCCCACCAATCCGAAGATGCCAGGTGGAATGGGGGGTGAGAATACCGCCCAGGTTTACAGGGGTGTTTTCTCGAATCTCGAGAGTAGCGGTATGATGCACCGCGGAGTAGAAGTAAGAAGCGAAGCGGATACTTCTCATATGGGTGGGCTTGTTTGTAAGAGTTTTATAGGCGTTAATGGGCCTAAAGAGGGGCCCAAAACGCTTATTTTAGCCCCTGAGACAAGTAACACTATAATTTTGAACAATCAGACGGGTAGTGGGCCCATCGTGGGGTCCGCCACAGGAAGCACCGCTATTCTTGAAGAGTCATCGGCAATTTGTGGGCTCAATGAGGAGTCCACAATGAGAGAATCTACTATACAACTGGAAAATCAGCATGCAGAAAGTGATGCAGACCTGTAAGGGCGCTTAAACCTGGACGAAGAATTCTCATTTACAGATGAGGAGTCACAGGATTTAGAGTTTATTGCTGATACACAATGGGAGATCTCACCAGAGATGGTCTTGTCCATACTTCCAGAGTCAGCACCGGGACACAGAACGGGGTGATGGCGATGGTGGAGGAAGTCTCTCATTGATGGTGGTGGTGAGTGTGGCTTTGGGCATTTTACTGCCAACGCTCTCCTTTCATAAAGGAGTCGACTGACTCATTGTGCGCTTGCTTAGTGGCACACAGATCGTCTCGCAGGACGGTTGGGTTCAGAGTACAGCGGTCACCTAAGAGGGCTCATGTGGAGTTTTTGGATGACTATCTGGAGGTAGCAGCAGCAACCAAAGCTGTAAAATTCGACGACGGAGGTACGAGAATATTTTTGGCTACTGTATTAAATTTCATGTCAGACTCTGAAATTTTTTTCCTAGCTAAAACCTGTGGTTTGGAAGTGTGTGACACAGAACGCAATGCTTTACTTCTCAATAAAATTAGGGGTTGGGAAACTGAAAGGGTTAAGTCTAGTTATCAAGAAGAACTAGGATACAGCTCTAGGTTGATAGAGGTCTCTGATTATGAAACCTGTCCCACACCCACACCCACGGTTAACCCAGACACGGTCCCCCAATGAATACACTATTCTGGAATGTCAGGGGGCTGGGGGATAGAGGGAAAAAAGATATGGTTAGGGACGTCATTAACAAGTCCAAGGCAGAAGTGGTAGGGTTACAGGAGACAAAACTTGTGCACGGGGCCAAACTCAAAAGGATAGGGGGAAACAGAATCAAGGAATGGGTGCTACGCCCGTTCGCGGGAGCCTCGGGGGGTATTGCTATTGAGTTCAACCCGTATATGCTCACTTGTACCGAGGTTTACAGTGGCACGTTCTCCCTGACCATCCGATTGAAACGATGATCTGATAATTGGATGCAGACAATCACTGTCGTTTATGGACCGCATGCGGCTACAGAGCGTGATGCCTTCTGGCAAGAGCTGGTCGGTATTCGACACCGATGGCCGGGAGCGGGATTGTTGGGGGGGCTTCAATATTACCATATTTGCATTCGAGCACAAGGGAAGAGGTTCCAGCGACAGGCACAGAGAAGAGTTCAATATGGTGATCACGGAACTAGAGCTGATAGATATCCCAATTAATGATAGACTATTTACATGGTCCAACATGCAGGCTACTCCGATCATGGCCAAATTGGACAGGATACTAGTATCAATGGATTGGGAGGCTAAGTTCCCATTACTAACCGCTAGATCGATCCCTAGACCTACGTCAGATCATACTCCGATCCTTCTTGATACAGGGGTACAGAGAACTCAAAGGCCTAGGAAATTCAGATTTGAGAAGGTCTGGCTAGAAATTCAGGGGTTTCACCACATGGTGATGGAAAACTGGGCACTCCCAACTGCTGGTACGGACGCTGCAGCCCGATAGTGTGAAAAAATCTGCAGATTAAGGAAGCGACTGCGTAAATAGAATCGGTCTAGATTCTCGACCATTTGGCGTGCAAAAGACTCCATTTTGGAAGGGATTGATGAAATAGAAAGGTTGGAAGAAACGAGGGTCCTGTCACAAGATGAAAGAAACAGATTACTCGAGCTCCGAGAGAATATTGCCAATCTCTATAAGTTGGAAGAAATCAAATGGCAACAAAGATCAAGGATTTCGTGGCTCAAAGAGGGAGACGTGAATACGGCCTACTTCCACCGAGTGGCAAGCGTAAGACGCAGGTCCAACCTAATTCTGTCAATATAGACGAACACGGGGACATCGCAAGACAAAAATGTGATTTCCACAACCTTTCAAGTTTACTACAAGGACCTCTTTGGGAAGAAGAATGACTTCAGGATCCCACTTAGGGATGATTACTGGCAGGCATACCAGAACGAATCAGCACAAACATTATCCACCTTGAAAACTTCCTTCTCGGAAAAGGAAGTAAAAAAGGCCATCAATCAGATGGGAGCAGACAAGTCGCCCGGGCCAGACGGCTTCCCAATGATGTTCTTCCAAGTGTTCTGGGAAGAAATTAAACGGGACTTTATGGCGCTGATGGATGAGTTTTTTAACAACAATCTCAGATTGGGCATGTTCAACTTGGCGGAAGTCGTCTTGATACCCAAACGGGAGGAGTCTACGAGAGTGGGAGATTTTAGACCGATTAGCCTCATAAACTGCTCGGTTAAGATAATCACAAAGGTCCTGGCCATCTGCCTGGGTAGTATAATGGATAGCTTAATCAGCAAAACTCAGACGGATTTTATCAATGGCAGATGTATTCTAGACTGCGTGGCCATCGCTGAACAAGTTATCCACCGCTGCCATACGAGCAACTCTAAGAACTTCCTCCAGAAACTGGACTTCGGAAAAGCGTATGACTTCGTCGATTGGGAGTGCCTGCTGGAAGCTCTCAGAGAAAGGGGATTCGGGAATAAATGGATAAGATGGATCAGACAATGTTTGCATACTAGCAAAACGGCAATCTCGATGAATGGGCAGCCGGGGCCGCCGTTCCCATGCAAGAAAGGACTCCGGCAAGGAGATCCGCTATCACCACTTCTATTTACTATCGTAGCGGATGTGCTGAGGGGTATGCTTGAGAACTGTCGAAGAAAAGGTTGGATAACACCAGTGGCCAGTAGCGCATCTAATCAAGGGTGCACGATCCTTCAGTATGCAGATGACACCCTACTTTTTGGTAATGGGACCAGGTCAGAAACAGTCTGCTTTAAAGGGGCCCTCTACTGTTTTGAAGCCTGGTCATGCCTCAGGATAAATTTCCACAAGAGCGTTCTGATTCCAATTACTCTATTCGATGTCGAAGCACGGAAACATGCCACCATACTAAACTGTATGACGGATGAGTTCCCAATCAAATACTTAGGGCTCCCATTCAGACCAGGGAAGCTCACTAAGTCAGACTGGCTGCCTATCATAGATAAGGTGGAGGACAGACTGTCTGGTTGGAAAGGAAAATTACTTTCACTCGGGGGCAGAGTGGTACTCATCAGCTCGGTGTTGTCTAATCTGCCCATTTACTATATGTCGTTTTTTGAGCTTCCTAAATGGGTTATCCAAAGGATTGAACGAATCTGAAAAAAAATTCTTTGGAAAGGGGCAGATTCGAATAGGGAAGGTTACCACCTGATCAAATGGAGTATTGCTTGCATGAAGAAGAAGCATGGAGGGCTAGGCATCATCGACCTTAGAGATATGAACCTTGCCCTCTTGGGAAAATGGTGGTGGAAGGTGTTTCACCACAACGGGGAAGGATGGCAGGATTTTATTTAACCATACCTTTGGAGAAAAGGTACGAGAAGTTTAGGCTTCCGAGTAGGGTCTAAAGTTTCGCGATTCTGGAAAGGAATTATCAAAGCAAGCGGACCGTTCAATTCAGCAGTTACGTCGACTATCGGTAATGGACGGTCCACCAGATTCTGGTGGAACAAATGGTGTGGTGCCCATACCCTTAAGGAAACTTTCCCAGAGCTGTATGAGAAAACGAGTCGACCGAATATTTATGTGGCCGAGACTTGGAAGAGGGAAAATTGGAGGACGTCGTTCCAAGGAACGCTTACCCCAGAACTACACCAGCAACTCCTTGACTTGCAAGCAGATATCACACAGATCAGTGCAATGTGCATTCAAGGCCCAGATCAGATGTGCTGGGGACTCGACCAAGGGAGCTTTCACGGTCAGATCTCTGTATCATCGAATTCACTATCGAGGATGTAGATCTAGCTGGGCACAGGTGTTATGGAAGGCGAAAACCCTCCTTAAAGTCAGAGTATTCCTCTGGCTAGTGCTCAATAATGCAATTCTAACCCGAGAGAACCTTACCAAAAGACAACCCCAGATTGCGACCAACTGTGGATTCTGCAACACGCATGTGGAGAATTTGAACCACCTTCTTATTCACTGCCCAAGGAGTAAGGTAACTATGGTGGAGGTATTACGAGCCTTAGGAACAGGTGACTACCCCAGCGAATATGAGGATTTGTGGATTGGCCCCAAATTTGCCTCGATTCGCCAAGTAATTAAGGATGCGTGGTACATTGCCATTACGGCAACTACATAGGTGTAATGGCTAGACAGAAACAATTTTTATTTTCGTGCTTCTTGTAATAGTATTTCTGGTAACCTTACTCATATCATGCATCTTATTTTCTTTTGGGCTACAGCTGCTGCCACAGGAGCGAGATGGAGGATTGCCAGAGTCTTCCAGGTGGAGGATTTTGATGATGAGGAGGTAGAGTTTGGGTCGACACTGGACTAAGGGGTTGGTGCCCTCCAGTCGCAGTTTCTGCTTCTTTGTGTTTTGTACCGACCTACTGTACTTTTGGTTGTTTGATGTATGGATGATTAGACCCACCCCCTAGGGTTTGTTGGGGGATTATGTTTTATTTCCTGCAGTGTACTTTTTGTTTTTCTCCCAGTACACCGAGATTGTTTTATTAACCTCTTATTAATGAAACAGGGTGGCATTATTCCACCTTTTACCTCCAAATATATATATATATATATATATATATATATATATATATATATATCTTCAATTTGTTGGTCTTCAATTTGTTGTTGTTGTTGGTCTTCAATTCTTCATGTTGGTTGCTATTGTTGTTCTTCTTCTTCTTTCGGCGAGTTGCTTCCACTTGTAGACGTGTCGAACCTTATTTCTTGAGTCTTATCTTCGGCCTTCATCCAGTCTTCCGTGCAGACGAGTATCTCCAACGATTGGGGCTTCAAGCGATTCTTATAATCGATTAGAACTCTGCCATTTGTAGAAAATGGACTTTCTAAAGCAACTGTAGAGATAGAAGGAGTTAGTACATCTTTAGCCATATATTTAAGCATACTATAAGTATGTTCATGGTCTTTCCACCATTGTAAAATATCAAGTGTAGAAGTAAAACTTTCAGAATCTTGTTGATTATACCAATGTAATTCATTTGGTTGATTAGTTCTATATTTTTTTGATTGAATTTGTGCAAGTAAATTAAATGTGGCATCATCTAATTTACTCTTACCCTTACCTCTAGAAGTAGCAGAAGAAGAACTAACTAAACTAGTTGTACTACTAGATGTAAAACTTCTAGCATAAAAATTATACAAGTTATTTTATGTCGATTCAAAGCTAACTAAAAATGTTTCGCAATAGATTTCAGATAAAATGTTTCGCAATAAATTTTAGATTCATCTCTAAGTAAAGTAAAATACATTTCAATCAAACTCTTCAAACTTTCTAATTTGATACGAGGATCCATCACAGTAGCATTACAATACAACATAGGAGGAGGACTAAAATACTTTAAAATTTTGGTGTATGCAGGTTTCACAATATGACCAATATAAATATCATCATTTATTTCTTTGAAAGTTTGCATCATAGTAACTATTGAAATAAAAATGCTACTAGAAGTAGATTCATAAGATTTTGAAAATTTTAAAGTTGTGTGTTTAAAAGGTTCTAAAAATTTTAACAAAGATTCGGCATAATACCAAACTTCGGGAGTTATTTGATAATTTGGCATATTTTTTTGTAAGACAAAAATTATTTATACATGCTTTGTATTGAGTATCAACATGAAGCAAATCATAAGTAGACTTCCATTGGTGTTTAACATCCTTTGGAAATTTTCTAAAATGTATATTTTTAAGCTTATACAATGTTTTCCATTCTTGAAATATGGTGTCACTTAATGCAATAAAATGTACACAATTTCTAATGTTAACTATATATGGGTCGGCTATTTTTAATGCATCTTGAACACATAAATTTGAAATATAACATGCACATCTAATATGAAAATTTTCGTGATATGGAGGAGCTAATTGTGTTTGTAATATATTAATTGATGCATTGTTATTAGATGCATTATCAAAATTAATACACATAATTTTATCACGAATATGAAAAAGATCACAAATTTCTAAAGTACGATTTGCAATTTCAGTACCATTATGGGGATAGGGTAACGCCGAAAGCGATATGATCTTTTTTGAAGAATCCAATCACTGCCGATCCAATGACAAGTTATTCTCATCATTGGAATATTGTTGCAACCTTTTCAACAATCGGAAGTTAAAGAAACTCTCCAAGTTAAACTTCATAAAGTAGCAATCAAACCATCTCTTATTTCGATGTACATTTTAAAACAATCTGACTTCAAAGTATTTTTAGGGATTCTTTCAAAATGCTGGTTTAATGCGTTTGATTAAAAGACTCTAAATTCCTACTTTCGGAATAGGAAAATGGTAACTCTTTCTTAATTACTAGTCGGACCATTTTTCGACGAACAAGTTCGGGATCATAAGAGTGGTTATCAACTAGACCGGTTCTAGGGTGAATTTTTTGTTGGCTGGATAGGTCTACAAGAAGTTCCTTGTATATATTTTGGATGTGTCGTTTTATTGTACTCGTCCCCTCACTCTTCTTCTATTTGTATGGCTTAGAATAAGTTTTACAAATTTTTATACCTATACCCAGATTTTCTTCGTCCGGAATATAGTCATAAAATTTGTGTCAATCACTTGTTTCCAAACTAGTTTTCCTACTACCATCCGGTTGTGCTGTTTCGGTTGGTTGTGTTTGTGTTTCATCTTCTATGTCAATGTCTAGTGGGTACACATCGTGTGTACCAATGTATGCGGTCATAAGGTACTCTTCGGCGGGCTCAATTTGTAGAACAATAGGAGGCGTACGAGAAGTGTTGGTGGAATCTTGTCAACTTTGGCTACGGTCACTACCTCGTGATCTAGACATGTTGATATAGTAGTGATGTGAAAAAATTAAATACAATTTAGGCGAGATAAGTTTTTTTTAAAATATAGAAAACAATAGGTGGGTTGTAAGAGAGAAAATAAAAAAATCAACAAATTAACAAATATAATACACAAATTTATAACTACACAAAAACATTAAGACAATAAGAGGGTTGTGAAATTTTGATACCGTACTTCGCGGATACTCGTATATAGAATGAGAGTGAAAATAAAATTTGAAATTCGGACCGTCCTGTAGTCGTTGAAAGAGAAAGAAAAGAGCTTCTTTGTTGGAGGAGTTGAAGTAGACGTAGTTGAAAATTAAATTTGATACGATTGGAATTTTTTGCTTTTTTGTTCTAGCTTATTTGTTGAAAAAATTTGAATGAATTGAGATTGAATTGAGTAGTAGTAGTAGAGAGAGTAAGAGAGTAATGTGTGAAATTTTTAGAGTGATTTAAGGGGTATTTACAGGGGAAAAATTAAAACAAAAAAAACAAAACAAAACAAAACAAATCAAACAAAAAAACAAAAAAAACGGCTAAAATAGCTGTTGGCTCTGTTTTCGTCCGTTCGACCCGCATGGGTCGACCGTTTGACCCGTTCAGGTCAAATAGTTTGAAGCCCGTGGGTTGGAAGGCAGGTTGGGTGTTTTAACCGGGTCGAGCGAGTCGGGTTGAACAGGTCGGATGTTCAATTTCAACAACCCGGGTCGGTCCGCTTAGACTCACGGGTTCGATCCAAACCTGAACCATAATGCTGCAGGCTGGGTTGGAGCGGGCGGGTTGCGGATCAACACGGCCGTTTGCCATCCCTAAAATGTGCACAAAGGGAGAAGTGGGGGTTAAGTTTAATGGCTGGTAGTCACGACATAAACTAATAAAAAACAGCATAAACTTTCCATTTTAGTTTGTAAACTTTGTCAATAATATCTATAAATATGCGATATATTACAATGGCAATAGTAATATTTTCAGGTTTGGGGGAGTTTTGATAATATCTATAAACATGCTATAATAACATTTTAAGTTTTTAGGCTTGATCATCTTCATAATAGTTTTGTTATGTGTTTTGAAAAATATTTTGGTTTTTATTTTTTATTTTTTAAGGAAAAATCGGGAGGTAAACTGATTTAAAAGACGAATAGGAAGTGATGACTTGAAAAGGTTTGAGCAGGTAACGTATGTCTTAAAATTATCTTGACGATGATGTAGAACTGGTTAGAGAAAGATCTTCTCATACTCAGAAAGTGCTAAGATCGCAAGTGAGGTATTGTTATGTGAAAACACTCGTATATAGAATAAGGGAGAATGATATGGACCAAGATCGCCCTTCCAAATGAGAGTGGAGGGTTTTGATCTAGTCTTTGGTCTGATCAGGCCTCTCTAATTTAGGTGAATATTTGTTGATTTTTGGCATGTCTTCGGAGTTGTTTTGGTTAGAGTAATGCTACACCCACTATCAATTTCGCTACATTTCTCTTCACTATCTTAGGTGTCACACTCCTATTGGAGAGTTCCCCACCTACTCTCTCTCCTCCCACCTATTGGAGTGTGACACCTAAGGTAGTGAAGAAAAATGTAGTGAAATTGGTAGTGGGTGTAGCATTACTCTTTGGTTAATTTTACTCTTTCTATGCTTTGCCAATGTATTATAATTACTTTTTATATTTGGCGAATATCCTAGTTAGTTAAGGTGAATATTTAGTCTACTTTTATTTGAGAACTAGTAATTTACGTGTGCGATCCACATCTTGATAAATATAGTTTTTAAAAATAAAAATTTAAACGTAGTTTGGATTTGAACCTTAGACTTTCTTTACAATAGTTATGCATATGTGTTGCACGCGTTGGTAGATTTACAAATGACACTAAGGGGCCGTTTGGTACGCGGATTGGAGAATTCCCAGGAATTGGTGGATTCCCATGAATATGAGGGTGGGAATGAAGATTCCCGGGAACGTTGTAATACCGTGTTTGGTATACGACATTACATGCCTGGGAATACTTTATTACTGTGTTTGGTATAGAACAATTCATTCCCATCAATCCATCTCTATAGTAGACATTACCGAAAACACCATTTTGGCTTTATTTAAAAATTAATAAATATAAAAGTTATCTAATTTAGTAATTGATATATATGCATGCATGTGCAAAAGCAATACTGATATATATCTTATAAAACTTTATATTAAATTAACAAATAGATTACTAAAAAAATTACACTATGATTCAAATACAAGTTTCCGATGAAGAGGTCCTGATTGAAACCTAGTGCACAAGTTACGCAGTGGATCTGTTGACCTAACTTTTTAATGCCCAAGCTTCCCGCTGAATCACCGAGAAGGCTAGTCATAGCGAATTCATTGGGTAATAATCCTTCCTTCTGTTAGGTTTTATGAGAAATTAACAATTGAAAATTATGGTTAATATCTAGATCTAAGTTGCTTGAGATATTCACCTTAGGTATCAAGATTGGAATACCTAAACTGCTATCACAAGGCAGTATTTATTTCTAAATACTGGTTTGGGTACTGGGTTCTCAACCCACTCAACCCGCGTTCTGATATCCATACAATTAGTACGTGTAACACACGTGTTACCCATAGAACAATATTACACATAATATAGTTCATATAGTGAGAATATACCTATATATCCAACAATCTCCTCCTATATTCTCAAAATATAGACGTACTGGATTATCTCATCAGTTCAACATGAAGCTGACTGGCTAATAGCAGTCTTAAAATAGAAGAAATGCATCACTCAATGTACGGTTCATAAGGACTAAATCAATTATAAATCCGAATAGTTTAAATAGACTAAACCAAAATAATTAAATAGTTTCCAAACCATATCACAACAGAATAGTTCACAATGACTAAACCAACTGGAATAATCTGTCATAATTTCAAAATTAAACAAAGCAAATAAACTTCAAGAACAAAATATGAGTTTTAAGCTCATAAACATAAGAGTCTTAAACTCAACAGAAGTTTTACCAAGCAAGTGACTAATTTATTCTCGAAAGAAATAAACTGAAATTCTATCATTCCACACTGCTTTATGTTTACTCCTCCATTTTGAGCAAATCTTTATTTTTGAAATCTATGTTGACAGATTTAACTCCGTCATCTTTGCTAGCTTATTGAAAACAAGAATAGCAAGACACATCTCTAAGAATTCCAACGAATTTCACAAAGTAGCTAGTTCCACAAAAAAACTTAGTACAATTCATAATTAGCTTAGTAAAAATGTAACGCAAACATCACAATCAAGTTTCTTTAACTAAATAAAGAACATGAACTTTTATAGTTTCTACACAAGAACCATACTATGTTTCATATTGGAATGAAAAGACTGCAATTTCAATCATGGTTTAACATTGAATCATCAAAATTGGAATGAAACATGTATCCATAAAAGACATATCATCAAAATTGGAATGATATTTAAGACAATTTAATCATCGGAAACACATTGACAAGTTTTCATGTTTCGTATTAGAATAATATGATTATTCTAAGTAAATTCCCTAGATATATAATACCATCAAAATTAGAATGACATTATATATTTGTGGAATTTATGTGGAATCATAAAAATTATCTAAAACATGTCAACTTCCTAAAATTGATGTTTAAGTTTGAACTTCTCTATGGCTCCAATTGGATTCTAAATTTCAAAATAATTAGAATGTTAAAACTTTGACTCAATAGCTTTCAACTCCATTTTCCCACAGTTTTGATAATTAGATCACTTTCAAGTCTCTTAGCAAGAGCATTAGCCATACTTGTCACAATTGCACTTTATTTATAAGAAAGTTCAACTGGGCTTCTTTCAGCCTTAATATACTCCTCTTACTATTATAGAGTGAGTTATGAGCTACAATACATTGTAGCTTGATAGTCGCATAACAGAATTAGAGAGCTACTTAAATTTCTTTAATGGATAACTAGCAACAATTTCTTCAATCCACTCAGCCTTTTCTCCTGAAGAGGATGACACATAGAGGTCTGATTTCATGGATGATAACACAGTGCCTGTTTGCTTTTTATTTCCATAACATTTCTGTTTCTAGTGTAAACACATATCTACTAGGTATCGACTTTCACTAAATACTGAGCATCATAATGCTTCAGATCAACCATTAATTCGAAGAATGGCTAGAGTAGCTCAAAGCAAACTCTTGAATATCACTCAGGTATCTCATTAGCCACTTAAGGATACTCAAATGTGTATGGGATTATTAGTGAATCTGCAGATCATACCTACCTCAAAGGCTATGTCTATTCTAATGCAAATTTTTGTATACATGAGACTGTCAATTCCTTTAGAATGATCTACATGTCTCATAGTTGCACCATTATTAGGTGTCAACCTTTTATCATAATCATAAGGTGTTTCAAAACACACTTTCAATCACTATATCTCCACTTTCGAAACACATTTTGATTTGATGAGTTTGACTAAGAGTTATCCCTTGCCAACTAAAAACTCACCCTTATACCTATGGTGTCCACAATACCTAGGTTTTTATGTTGAATTCTTTGGATAGCACAATTTTAACTTCATTTGTAATAGAGAGATTACTTCCAAGAACATGCATGACAACAGAACGTGTAAATAATAGATACTATATTTGACACACCACAAAGTTGAAGGCACTGATCTGAATTACTTGATTTATATACTAGGCTCTTTCAGGAATTTGTCAAATTATTTATTCGTTGGCTATACATGTTTTAAGAACATATAATGATTTTACTAAATTGTAAATCTTGTTCACTAAACATATTAGTTCAAAACTTTCCAATACAAAACTGTTCAGTACAAAACTATTCAGTACAAAACATCAAGTACAAAGCCTTTTAAATATCCTTTATGAAAGACAAAATTTTTCAATAGATTTAAGTGTAAAAAGAATACCTATTGTAGCAATATGGCAAATATGTGAGTAGACATCAAATAAATCTACCCTATTTTTCCCAGTCAATCTGTTAGCTACTAAAAAGCATTAAAATTGCTACTGAACAATCAAAATTAAGTTTCTTCTACAAAATCCGACTTAGTTACTATAGTTTTAGCCCTTTTCGGCAGGTCAACTAAATTAAAGTATTATTGAATGACACAAAATCATCTCATTGTCTACTAAAGACTCTTCTTAGCTCATTTGTCATTCAGGTTTTTAAGTGTCAGTAAGGCTGGTTTTTGATTCCAACTGTAAATCATTGAACTTGTCTGTAGGACTAGATTATTTCATACATTTATCTTTGATGAACACATCCTCAAAGAACTCTGCAAGTCTAGATTCTTCTAACACAAATTAGATAGATCCAACATCTGTCCACGGAACTACATTCTGCACTTTCTAAACACACAAATATTTGTTGTAGGTCCTACTTTAGGCCTTCTAGGGTCATGTACTCTAACAAATGTATCACAACACAAATTTATTTTCTTTAACAAAATTGTTTGTGTTTTCATGCCATGATTTATAAGGTGTATTCAATTTAGAGTGTAGTAACACATTAGAGATATGATTAATAACACAACATCACTTATAATTACACAAGACAAACAACCGTCAATAATATAGAATTTAACATTTCACTCAGTGTTTGATTCTAACTTTTATCAATATCGTTTAACTGTTGTAAGTAGAGTACAGTAGAGATTATGCCAAATACAAACTTCTCTTAAATTGTTAAAACATATCCACCACCTCTATCAAATCTGAACCCTTGATTTTTAGCATTTAACTATAAATTTTTAATTCATTAAAAATAACAAGTGCTTCATTCTTCATATATATGACAGACTTATATTAATCATCTACAAAAGCGATTAAATACTTCTGACCAGCAATCGTCTCATCTAGTCACAAAGCTACTGAGATCACAAATATCAGAATGTATTGACTCAAGAAGTTGTGTGCTCCTAGAGACCATACTAAATGATTTTCTATTGATCATAATCTGAGCACAGCTTTCATATTTGTCATATTTTAATGGAGCGTCATTTAGTAGAGTTATGAGTTTTAACATGAACAAACAATTTAATATATAGTTCATAGTGATTCTAAATTTCAAAACAACTTGGATGTTAAAGCTTTTTACTCAATAGCTTTTAACTCCATTTTCCCCACAGTTTTGATAATTAGATCACTTTCCTCACAAACAATTGAATATATAGTTCTCAAATCCTGACCAATTATGCTATGTTCAAGAACACAATTAGAACTATTATTATTAATTGTCTCATTTGTTAAACTCAACTTATACATGCGATTGACAATATATGCACTTTATAAGAGTTAATACAAAATTACTTTATCACATTTTTCAAAATTATTTGCTTTCTCTAGTGATTATAACAATGTCCACTTGCTCAAACACCCTGAGCGAAGAGTTCTTTTCTCTATTCGTTCTTTATCATCTTCATGACGCTAAATGAGATAATGACTAATATGCAACAATTCAACTTTGCACACACAGTGCAATGAACGAGTAAGAACAAAACGTAACTAATAGAGTCATATTGTACATTAAAAGATGTTCTTTCCTAAGTTACAGACATTTGTTATACATCTTATACAATTTTGATTTTTGATTTTAATTATTAGAGAAGCAAATATGTAATCTCACACAAACTGCAAACAATGGATTTGTCAAAATATCTATACATATAGTATGATAAAATACTTAACAACCCTAAACATGCTAGTTTTCAAAGCGAGAATAACTATGATTTAAAACTCTCAATCATATGATCAAACGCACAAAACGTTAACACATCATCACATGAAAAATACTAAGAAAGATTAGAGTAGATCATACCGACACTTCAAGTTAGAAGTGTTTTCCAAATTTGATGGAGAAGCCTGCGTAGTGCAGACTTATTCATCCGTGATGCATATCCATCGTCTCCAACACACAATTTGTAAGTAACTTTGAAGTTCCTACATTCATCAAATTGTTAATGATTAGCCAATTAAACGAATTATTGACACTATTTAATTCTAGTAACAATTTAATTTGGAGATCCAAACTTTATAGTCAAAACATATAGTTTAACTTATCAAAAATAGATATTTTGTTTTAGCACATAGCCAAAACAACTGTTCAACTTGTATTTAATTAAACAACTGATTAATACAGTCTTGAACTTAACCACTTAGCATCATTGTAATTCTATAATTCAAAATATAAACTTAAAACGAATGTTGAACTTCCAGCACATAGCAAAATATTTAACAGATATTTAATACGAGGAAAGTAAAGAACTTATCTTTCACTGTCTCTTCCCCTTCAATTGATTAGAGTCAGATCTGTTTCGAAACACATCCGATCTATCCCGTATTGCACCCTCCAGAGTATCTCAATCTGTACCAAACCCAATAAGGGACAAATCCACTACTGCTCTCTTTGAGCAAATCCCACCCATTTCTAATCAAACCAATCTCAATTTCAAGGATTGAACTTGGTGGGGGGATTTCAACAAATAGGTTCTGGGCAGTTCTGAATCGAACTCAAACCCCTGTCACTCAATTGAGAAAGAACCCAACTGTCTTCTTCTTCACAGATCCGAAAAACCCCTTTCACTGTCTTCTTCAAGATTGGGTTCCACACACACACACACAGACCTCAATCAGCCAATATGAAGAAGAGGGAGGACGATCGGACACGGTGCCTGAGGGGAGGCAGCGCCGTCGACTGGGATCTGCGATCGGAGAAGAGAGGGCAAGAGCGGCGTTGGCGATTCAGGTCCCGATGGATCTCGAGTCGAGTGCCTCGACTGTGGGTCGACTACACGCGACACGTCGACAGAGGAGGAGGCGACGGGCAGCGAGCGACTCCGACGATGGCTCCGAGGGCTTCGACAAGATCCGATGACTTCAACAGGATCCAACGAGATCCAACAAAAGCTCCGTTTTCCCTCTTCAATAATCTCACTAATTGATTAAGAATATCTCAAGATTGTTAGGTTTTGTGAGAAATTAACAATTGGAAATTAGGGTTAATATCTAGATCTAAGTTGCTTGAGATATTCATCCTAGGTATCAAGACTAGAATACCTAAACTGCTATCACAAGCCAGTATTTATTTCTTGATATGGCTAAAAATGGGGTTTAATCGGAGCCGTCCAAATCAGGTACGGATCTTGAAGCCCAAGGGTAAAACGGTAATCTCTCTACAAAAGGGTCCAAAATGGGTATTGGACCTTCTCCCCAGGAACCCAATAACCCACGAATGGATCCACTAACAAGAGGGTGCGGGTTCTAACCTGCAGCTCACCTAATCCAACGAGATAAAGTCAGGATCCCTGATCAATCTTGATCAACGGTCCTGATGTATGTCAATCTTTTCACTGGGATTTGGGGATTAAATTCCTTATCTGATTACAGGAATATACCTTATCAGATTACCTTCCTAATCTGTTTACAAGGAGATTATTCTATATCAGACCACGGGGATTACATTCCTAAACTGTTCTCTAAGATGCCTATAAATACCCCCCATCCATCTCCATTAAGAGGTAATCAATCTCTCACCAGTTATTACGCTCTTTCATAGTCTATTCAGATTACTGACTTGAGCGTCGGAGGGTGCGTCGCCGGGAACAACCCCGATGTCTCGCACTTTTTGCAGGTGCACGGCAGGAACGACGATCGACGCCCGACGGAACAGGTACATAGGTTTTCTATTCAGTTTCCCTAAGAATCCACAAGTTCTATCTGTTTGCCCCCACACCAAATTTAGCGGCAACAGATTGGCGCCGTCTGTGGGAAACTAACGAATAGAAACCTCTCATCTTCCCCGAAAACAGGTCTTCTCCAGCCATGCCGCCCCGCTAAGTTAGGTCAAGGGGGTCCAATCGAGTACCCAACCCTGACCAGCAAGAGGTCCTTCCTGATCCCGCTCAGCAACAAGGGCAACTTCCCCCTACCACGGAAGAGCCGCTCCAACAGAACCTTCCCCCTCCTGATCCAAGGGGTCTTAACCCTAAGAAACAACCTCTTCACCAAGAGAACCTCTCCATCCACAACGCCTCCACTGACTCTATGGCCTCCCATCATCCCCGAGCCTCTGGTCGCCACAATGCCACCCCCAAACACCCGAAAGATGATGACCTCCGTCGTCATCTGGATGAAAAGCGGGCTCGGGAGGAAGCCTCCCGCCAGCAAGAGCGATCCCCTCATCGCCGAGAGTACAGGAGGTCCCCCATCCGAAGAGGGAGGAAGGATTCCCCCGATCATTACCGAAGGAGGCACTCTCCCGCAGGTCGGCAACAGCCCAGGAACAATGACGCACCAATCACCCGTGCCGAGTTCCAGCAGTTCCAAGCGACCGTCCTGCAGGTCCTCAACCTCCGTCAGAATCCTATTGAGCCGAAGCTCCCATCCCCTCCTCCGGTCCGAAGCCCTCGCCGACGGTCCCCCTCTCCTCGACCCGCTCCTACCAACTCCAGGCGCACCCCAAGTCCTCGTCGTTCTCGAAGTTATCGTCGCCGCAGCCCTCGCTCTCCCTCTTACGAAGACGAGTCTCGAGGCTTGGCAGATTACCGTCGGAGAGATGACACCATGAACCGCCGCCTTTATGAAGTAGAAAGACGCCTGGGTCAAATACACCGAGAAGAGGAGCTTAGGGGAAGGACCCTACGTCCTAGCCGATCCCCTTTCTCCCGAACCATAGCGGATGCACCTGTGCCGTTCGGCTTCAAGCCCCCCCAATTTGAGAACTATTCCGGAAAGACTGATCCGGTTGACCACATTGAAAGTTTTAAAACTTTGATGCTCCTCCATCAAGCCTCCGATGCCCTCCTCTGCAAAACTTTCCCCGTAACTCTAAAAGGACCAGCGCGAGAATGGTACTCTCGTCTTGCCCCAGCCTCAATATTTTCCTTCGAGCAGTTTGAGACCCTGTTCATCACCCATTTTGTTAGTAGTCGAAGGGCTGAGAAGACCAGCATCTCCCTATTACACCTCCACCAGAAGAAAGAGGAAAAATTGAGAGACTACGTGAAAAGATTCACGGCCAAGGCCAGATCCATAGCATCCCTCGACCAGTCGGTCGCTATGGTAGCATTCCAATCTAATGTCCTCAATTCCAACCTCCGCTCCTCCCTCGCCAAGAAACCACCACATGACTTTTCTGACCTTCTCCTCCGCACTGAAAAGTACATCCGAGCTGAAGAGGCCGAGCAACAACCCAACTGGGAGGGGACTGCCTCCGGATTTAAGAGGAAGGGAACGGAGGAAGAGGGAGCAAAGAAGCTCCAGAAGCATAATGCTGGCCAGCGCCGACCTCCCCCTAGATTTGAGAAGTTCACTCCCCTCACCACTAACATCTCCGCCATCTTCATGGAAGTCGAAAAAGAAGGGGTCTTGCCTCCAGCTCCAAAGATGAACACCCCTGCCAAAAGAAGAGATAAAGAGAAATGGTGCCGCTATCACCGGAACCATGGGCATGACACCAACGACTGCCGTGCTCTGAGAAACGAGATCGAAGCCCTTATCCAGAGAGGGCAGCTGACGAAGTTTGTAAAAAAGGACCGAGCAGAACTTCCTCCCCAGCCTCGGGGGGCTAACAAGCGCCCGGAACGAGAAGAGACGCCAGACTTCGAGGAAGAGCGAGTCCTCCACCTCATCCATGGGGGTCCAATGGGGGGCTCCTCGAACTCCTCTCGGAAAGCTTTTATACGAGAAGTCAACTCGGTCCGAACCACCCCTCCTCCCAAAGGCCTCGGAGTGCCCGTCACCTTCTCGGACGAAGATCTCGAGGGTGTCCGCACCCCTCATTGTGACGCACTCATCATCAGTCTTCACATGGCCAATTTCAAAGTCGAAAGGATCTTAGTGGATAACGGTAGCTCTGTCAACATCCTATTCCTCGATGCTTTTAAGGGCCTAAAGCTCTCCCGAGACAGACTCAAGCCCGTCGGATACACGCTCCATGGGTTCACAGGCGTGCCGGTGACTATTGAAGGGGTGATTACCCTCGATGTCACAGCAGGCAAAACTCCTACTACCCGCACGGAGTCAATGGATTTCATGGTCGTAGATGTCCCAGCAGCCTACAATGTCATTTTGGGTCGGCCCGGTCTAGCCGCCCTTGAAGCCGTCCCCTCTGCCTACCATCTCAAAATGAAATTCCCCACTCGGGTCGGAGTAGGAGAAGTAAGGGGCAATCAGGAGCAGGCCCGGAAGTGTTATATGACCTCCACCCTCGGACCCGTCCTCTCCTTAGAAACACTCGAAATCCCCCAGGATGCTGCTCGACCAACTTCCGAGCCGGTGGACGAGTTGGAGGAGGTACTCTTCTCGGAGCAGGAGCCGACCCACAAGTTCTTTGTCAGCAAGACTCTCCCATCCGCCCTATACTCAGATATTGTAAAATGCATCCGAGCCAACCAAGACCCCTTCGCATGGTCAGCTGTAGACAAGCCTGGTATCTCCGAAGAACTCTTGGTCCACCGCCTCAGCGTTGATCCGGGGTCCAAACCGGTTCAGCAGAAGAGGCGCAAGTTCGCCCCCAAGCGTCAGCTCGCTATCAAAGAGGAGGTAGATAAATTGCTGAAGGCCCGATTCATACAGGAGGTAAACTATCCAGAGTGGTTGTCAAACGTGGTAATGGTGAGGAAGTCCAACGGGACATGGAGAATCTGTATTGATTTCACTGACCTCAACAAGGCCTGCCCCAAAGATCCCTTCCCTCTGCCGAGCATCGACACTCTGATTGACGCAACCTCGGGACATGAGCTCCTCAGCTTCATGGATGCTTTCTCGGGTTACAATCAGATAAGGATGTTCCCCCCGGACATTCCGAAGACATCTTTTGTGACCGACCAAGGCCTCTATTGCTACAGAGTCATGCCATTCGGGCTAAAGAACGCAGGGGCAACATACCAGCGCCTCGTCAACAAAGTTTTTTCAGGCTCAGATCGGCAGGAACATGGAAGTGTACGTTGATGACATGCTTGTGAAAAGCTACCGAGGTGTTGATCATGTGACCGACCTCCAAGAAGCATTTGATGTTTTAAGAAAGCACAATATGAGACTCAACCCGAACAAGTGTGCGTTCGGCGTCTCATCAGGCAAGTTCCTCGGCTTCATGGTTAGCCAACGAGGAATAGAGGCAAATCCGGAGAAGATCAAGGTCATACTGGACATGGCCCCTCCTAGAAATGTCAAAGAAGTTCAGAGACTGACTGGTCGCCTAGCCGCCATAGGGCGCTTTTTGTCGAAGTCCGGGGAGAAATGCCTCCCGTTCTTCAAAGCCCTCAGGGGGGCTAGAGGATTCGAGTGGGGGCAGCAGCAACAAGACTCCTTCGACCAGCTTAAAGCCTACCTCGTCAATCCACCTCTTCTCAGCAAACCAATACCTGGCGAACCGCTCTACCTCTACTTGGCAGCTTCCGAACAGACACTTAGTGCGGTCTTAGTCAGAGAAGAAGAAAGGGCTCAGAAGCCCATTTACTACGTCAGCAAGGTGCTTCGGGACGCCGAGCTCCGGTACCCGAAGATTGAGAAAATGGCTTATGCCCTGGTAATGGCCGCGAGAAAGCTTCGACCCTACTTTCAGTCCCATTCGGTGGTCGTCCTTACCGACCAGCCGCTGAAACAGGTCCTTCACAAACCCGAGACTTCCGGTCGCCTCATGAAGTGGTCGATCGAGCTAAGCCAACACGATATAACTTATCAGCCTCGGACCGCAATCAAGGCACAGGCACTGGCCGAGTTCATAGTTGAGACTACAATCCCCGAGTCTAGCCAAGCAGCAAAGGGACCCCCCGTCTGGTCGGTCTACGTCGACGGGTCCTCTTGTAACGAGGGAAGCGGGGCAGGAGTCATCCTGGCAGGCCCAGATGACTTCATCCTCCAATACTCCCTCCGTATAAATTTCAAAGCCTCGAACAACGAGGCCGAATACGAAGCACTAATAGCCGGACTTCGAATGGCCCGAAATGCTGGGGCACAACGGCTACAGATCTTCAGCGACTCCCAGTTGGTCGTCAATCAGGTCCTCGGCGAGTATGAAGCCCGCGATGACAGAATGGCTAAATACCTAGCCAAAGTAAAGAGTCTCATGACACTATTCGAAGAGGCCATCATCCAAAGGATCCCCCGAGAAGAAAATGCCCAGGCCGACGCCTTATCCAAATTAGCCTCCTCTTCCCTTCAAGGTCTGGAGCAGACCGTATTGATAGAAGTCCTCCTGAAGCCAAGCATAGTGGACGAGTCGCCTGACTCCGTCGAAACATTGCCCGTCCACCTCGAAGACAACTGGATGAAACCCCTCCTCGAGTTCTTAAGGGACGGACTCCTCCCCGAAGATCCGAGGGAAGCAAGAAGGATCAGGACCCGAGCCGAGCATTATACATTAATCGAAGGTATCCTATATAAACGCTCCTTCACCCAGGTGGACGGTCGCCCTTACCTAAAGTGTCTTTCCCCCGGGCAAGCCGACTATGCCCTGCAAGAGCTCCACGAGGGCATCGGCGGGGCCCATTCTGGCTCCAGAGCCCTGGCGCGCAAAGTATTGAATTACGGGTATTACTGGCCCACTCTCCTACGGGACGCCGAACGACACGTTCGGCAATGCAGCTCCTGTCAAAAGTATTCCGACATCCGACGCCTCCCACAAACACCGCTCGCCTCCCTATCAAGTCCGATCCCCTTCGCTATGTGGGGGATGGATTTACTAGGGCCGTTTCCACCAGCCCCCGGACAGCTAAAATTCCTGGCCGTGGCGGTCGACTACTTCTCTAAATGGATAGAAGCCGAGCCCCTGGCTACAATCACCGAGCATAGGGTCGTTCAATTCTTCTGGAAAAATGTGATTTTCCGGTTCGGTGTTCCCCGAGTCATAGTCACGGATAATGGGACACAGTTTACTGGAGCCGCCTTCCGAGCTCTATGTGAAGACCTCTCCATACAACACCGATTCTCCTCCGTCTCCCATCCTCAGTCGAATGGCCAAGCAGAGAATGCCAACCGACAGATTCTCTCGGGCATCAAGAAGAGATTAGACAAGTGTTCCAAAGGACTGTGGGTCGACCAGCTACCGAACGTACTCTGGAATCACCGCACCACTAAGCGGACCCCAACAGGCGAGAGCCCATTTAATCTCACCTATGGGGCCGAGGCCATCATCCCCCTAGAAGTCGGGATACCCTCTCCTCGTCTGATAGCTTATGAAGAAGAGCAAAACGCTAGAGAACTCAGAGCGAGCTTAGATCTGATAGATGAAATCCGAGAGAGAGCGGCCATACGCCAGCAAGCTTACCGAAGGAGGATCGAGCTAGCTTACAACAAAAGGGTCCGCCCAACGGACCTCAAAGAAGGGGATCTGGTCCTCCGAAAATTGGCCATCTCTTTCCCCGGACAGAAAAGCAAACTGGCCCCGAATTGGGAGGGACCGTACAAGATCTCAAAAGTGATCCGCCCAGGTGCATACAAGCTAGAAAATTTCGAAGGCAGAGAAATTCCCAGGACTTGGAATGCCGACCATCTTTTGAAATACCAAGAGAGGGCAACCACGCCTCTCTAAGTAACTCGAGATGTCGGACCATTCCCTTCCCTTTACTAGTAGTGCTTTTTTCTTTTATTTTTTCATTGTAATAACGGCTAGCAACTTTAGAAGCAGCCGATCATTAGATATTAATAAATAAAGTTTTTCATATTTTCACTACTATCACATCTCTCTACTTCTAACCCTTTAATCCAACAATGGTTCCGGAGTCCAACACTTGGCTCGATTCTACTTTGCGAGTTCGCTCCTAAGCGAACAAGAAGTAGTTCGCCATTTCGAATTGCTCCCACAGCCGTTGAATGGTACGGAGTCCAACACTTGGCTCGATTCTACTTTGCGAGTTCGCTCCTAAGCGAGCTAGAAGTGATTCGCCATTCGGAATTGCTCCTACGCCTCCTGAATTAACAATGGTTCCGGAGTCCAACACTTGGCTCGATTCTACTTTGCGAGTTCGCTCCTAAGCGAACAAGAAGTAGTTCGCCATTTGGAATTGCTCCCACAGCCGTTGAATGGTACGAAGTCCAACACTTGGTTCGATTCCACTTTGCAAGTTCGCTACTAAGCGAGCTAGAAGTGATTCGCAATTCGGAATTGCTCCTACGCCTCCTGAATTAACAATGGTTCCGGAGTCCAACACTTGGCTCGATTCTACTTTGCGAGTTCGCTCCTAAGCGAACAAGAAGTAGTTCGCCATTCGGAATTGCTCCCACAGCCGTTGAATGGTACGGAGTCCAACACTTGGTTCGATTCTGCTTCGCAAGTTCGCTACTAAGCGAGCTAGAAGTGATTCGCCATTCGGAATTGCTCCTACGCCCCCTAAATTAACAATGGTTCCGGAGTCCAATACCTGGCTCGATTCTACTTTGCAAATTTGCTCCTAAGCGAACAAGAAGTAGTTCGCCATTCGGAATTGCTCCCACAGCCGTTGAAAGGTTCGGACTCCAACACTTGGTTGCCGAGCATTCTTGCCACCGACCGCATTACACGCTTGAGTTCGACAGTCAAGATCTCCAAAAAATTTCCAAGTCTGAAGCCTCGGCACCAGCTCCGAGCATTCCTGCCACCGACCGTATTACGGGCTTGAGTTCGGCACCCGCTCCGGGCGTTCTTGCCACCGACCGTATTACGGGCTTGAGTTCGGCAGTCAAGACCAGTCAAAAATGCCAAGTCTCAAACCTCGGTTCCACAACTCCACGACTAGAGCAAAAATTGGGCAACTACGATACGGCGACGATTAAATCGATTCCAATTTTATTAAAAGCAACCCTTACATACATCAAAGATTACAAGGTACTAAAGATTACAAGGTACTAAAGATTACAAGGAGCTGAAAAGCGAAAATTACAAGACACTGAACTCGGAGCCATCAACGCCTTCGAGGCGCAGGGATGCTCCTCTTCAAGGAAACTTGAGGTCGACGACGTTTGCCTCCGGAACCCGACCCCAGGCCAGCAAGTTGGGATGTGTCCTCGGCACTGCTTCTGGCAGCCACGCCGACGGATGCGCCGCTCGACGAAATGGCCACTGAACTCTGCGCGTCCCCCGGGCTCGGATGACCGAGGCGCGCACGGGTCGCCATCTCGTAAAAAGTGATGCCACGCTCGCTCTCCGCTCGGGTACATGAAGTGCTCCTCACATTAATTGGCCCCGAACGCGGTTTGAGGCGAGCTACCTCAGCTTCCAGTTCGGAGATCCGACCCCTCAATGAGCCATCTTGCGCCTCGACCTCGAAGCAGGCTGGTACTACCGAGCTCGGAACGCCTACGTGACCCGCGATGAGATGACGAAGATGAGTGACTTCGATGCTCCTATCAACAGTGGCTCTCTTCAACACATCGACTTCGGCCGCCAATTCATCCCGTTCAGCTGTAAGCTTGACCACCTTAGTCGTCAGCTCCTCTCCTTCCGTCCGAAGCTCAGTCTCCACAGTTTGCAAATGCTGAATCTCCAAAAGCAGATTGTCCCTCTCCGCCGTTACCTTTGACAATGTGTGGCGAAAGCACTTGGTCCGAAGACTGCTGGTAAAGGCTGCCGGCGAACCCTCGTCCTTACCTAAGGGGGTCATGTAACGCCCCGAATCCCAATTTACTGAATTCGAGATGTTCTTCAGGATCTTTTCGCTTTCTTTACATACAATTTTACAAGGAATTTAAAATCTTTACTTTTACATCAGAGTTACAACATGTTACATTTAAATTTACACAGCGGAAGCAAAATATACAATATTTACATAAATGAACATCAACATAATGAACTCTTTGTGCATCCATTCCTTTTACATGTAATTACCCTGCATAAAACACTGTGGGTACGTCAGTTTATTCAACCGACGATAATTATACATGGCCATCCTCTCTATGCCAGAAACAGTATAATGAATCTCATTTCTTACAAATCACAAACTTGTTTAGCATAAGCATGAAGATAAGAGGGAACTTTTAATGATGTCGTGTCGTGATTGTGCACTTAAATCCTTAATGCAATTTACTTAGTTAATTATGACACTAATGCACACTTGTTCGAATTCTATGCATCCCATACTACATAGGTTCGAGTGCAAGCCTCTTAAACGATCTTCATTTTAGTAGGGTTCAATCCCCCGCCATGACTTATTCTACTACTGTAATTCCAATGAGTATCCTAGATGAATCTATGAGTACAAGCATGTATCCTGGCCCCTGGAGTAGAATTCCGCGCCATGTCTTGACTCGTCAAGCATGCATTCTGCGACAATTCAGCCTCCTCCCTGAACACACTCCTCTTGCAGTCACCAAAACATCCCATAAGCGTGACTAGAGTCCGATCATTACTGAGTTGTGCCCACGCCATGTCTTGACTCATCAAGCATGCATTCTGCGGCTCACACACCCGCACCGTACCCTAGCTCTCATACTCATGTTTTTCTCTCACCTTCATCACCTCCACACTATGTTTTAACTTAATTAGAATCATGAATGAAAATCAACCTCTAGAGTTAGCCTCTCCATCATCCGGACTCATCATTTCATTTCACTTGACCAACCTGGTCTAATTCTCAATATCATTTCATTCGCTGCCGGGGAGACTTAGCTACTCTTCTGCTCAATTTCACATTCACAATATCCAATGGAGCATCATCAGCTCATACTTAGAGTCTCACAGACTTTTCTCATCATGATTTCACATTTCATAATTTCATTTAATTCTCAATCCTCATCAATGATTCATTTACACAATTCATGCATCCATAACAGAGTTCATTGACTTAAATCACAAGGTTCGTCATTACTAACAGCAAAATAACATGAATTCCAGTATACCAAAGTTCACTCTGTACAGTCGACTTGGAAGAGCACCAGTCGACTTATACAGTCATACAGGGTTATCATAATGTTCGGGTTAGTCGACTGAGTACACTACCAGTCGCCTGTCCCGCCCAATTCTTATTCACAATATTATCCTCGTAACAGTCGACTGATCAGTAATCAGTCGTCTGTCCTGGATATTTCAAACAGCATAATTTCTAAGTCCAGATCAGTCGACTTGTCACATGCATCGGTCGACTGGACAGATCCATTTTAATTTGGGAATTTACTTACATTTCTTTACATATACTTGCATCATGATATCAATTAACAGTATATACCAATTCATGTTCCATAAACATAGTACCCCTTGCTCAGTAGCATTCACAACACAATTTTCCCAGTTATTAACATGCTCTTTAGAGAAATTACTACTCTAAACCCGTATTCACATTGCTCATACTTACATACGACAATGGGGATATAAATTTCAAGTCATCATCATGAGTCTACACAAAATAAAATATCTTTATTCGGGGAACTATCAAACAATCACTTTCAGAACGAGCATCAGTCGACTTAAACCCAAGTCAGTCGACTGAGCCGACAACTTCAGATGTTTATCTCCTCAGTTCTTTTTGTTTGTTTACCTTCCCTCCATCATATGTGTCATAGGGAAAGACATACATTTTATGATCACACCATCATGGCTATTCACACACACTTTATCAGTACATTATGAAAGTAAATATCTCGTATCAGTCGACTGGCTCATATGGCAGTCGACTGTACCGTCAGTCTTGTCTCGAATTTAATAGCATGTTCAAGCAATTTCTATCGCATTCAATTCACTTTTGCCACATGGTAACACTTCATGACAAACATAGCATTATTCCTACATTAGAAGTCCTGAGAAACACCCACCTTTTATGAAGAAAATAACGAAATCCCGCAAGTCCTTCAATATAGCGCAGCACTTCTTGTTCCTTGGTTCTACTCCGACTCCTCAGCAATGCGGCTTGCCTCCACCGAAAAGCTCCCACACACTCTCAGATACTCTTACAATCTTAGGGAAATTTTAGTGCAAAAGAGATAGGGAAAGTAGGGGGTATTTATACTAGAAGACCAATAAGATGAAGGGTTGAGATCTATTAGGGAGTTGGAGAAACAAGGGCTGAGATTGATTTGGGGGTTGTAAAAACTACCCACAACTCAGGATAACTACCCACAACTCAAGCCACTCCTCTCCCAAAAAACCGGCCAAGAAATTGTGCCTATTACACGTGTACATTGAGTGCACGTGTAAGCACAAGTCACACCACAAATGTGTACCCGGGATTAAAGGAGAAAGAAATGTTACAATACAAGTTGTGAAAAATAATAAGAGAGTTTACAATCCATGGGTTTAAAACCAATTTGGGCCAAACTAGTTATTTTGTAAAAATAGGTAAATTAATGCTTTATAAAACGATGTTGAAAAATACTAGTCAATAATATTGCACAAGTATACCTTATAAAATAAATAATCTTCCATATAAAAGTCAGGGTATTACATCACTCCCTCCTTAGAATAGTTCCGTCCCCGGAACTACAACCAAGAATGAGAAGAAGAAAAACACAACACAAGAGATACAGAAATGCAAAGATACAATATACAAGATACAAACAATAAGACAATCAAGCAAAAAGCTCAGGATAGTCCTTCAACATCTTGTCCTCGGATTCCCAAGTAGCCTCTTCAACCAAGTGGTTTCTCCAGACTACCTTGACCATCGGTATCGTCTTATTCCTCAAGACCTTCTCCCTACGGTCAACAATCTCAACAGGAGTCTCGATGTAATTCAGGTCTAACTGCAAACCTTCCGGCACTTCAGGCAAATGATGACTCGGGTCTGGAATATAACCTCTCAACATAGACACATGGAAGACATTGTGCACCTGAGACAACTCTTCCGGTAATTCAAGCCGGTAAGCAGTTTTCCCGATCCTTTTCAATATCTTATATAGGCCTATAAATCTCGGGGCTAACTTCCCGCCCTTGCCAAACCGAACCACACCTTTACTGGGTGATACCTTCAGAAAGACGAAGTCACCAACCTCAAACTCAAGGTCCCTCCTCCGGTTGTCTGCATAGCTTTTCTGCCTGCTCTGAGCTTCCACCAACCTTTTCCTGATCAGATCAATCTTCTCAGAAGTCAGCTGCACAAGCTCAGGACCAAACAACTGACGCTCCCCAACCTCATACCAACACACAGGAGTCCTGCACTTCCTGCCATACAAAGCTTCATACGGCGCCATCCCGATGCTAGCCTGAAAACTGTTGTTGTAGGCAAACTCCACCAAGGGTAAATGCCTTTCCCAACTGCCTCCGAAGTCTAGTATACAACACCGAAGCATATCCTCAAGAATACGGTTGACTCTCTCGGTCTGCCCATCGGTCTGTGGATGAAAAGCAGTGCTGAAATCCGTCTTGGTACCCAAAGCTGCCTGAAGACTCCTCCAGAAATGCGAGGTAAACCGCGCATCTCGATCAGACACAATGGTCGAAGGAACGCCATGAAGTCGGACAATCTCACCAACATACATCTCAGCCAACCTGTCCATCGAAGCTGTGAGTTTCATCGCCAAAAAGTGAGCGGACTTGGTAAGTCGATCGACTATAACCCAAATAGCATCGTTGCCTTTAGAACTCTTAGGCAATCCCGTAATGAAATCCATACTGATGTTATCCCACTTCCATTCCGGAATAGGTAACGGCTGTAATAGACCTCCGGGTCTCTGATTTTCGGCTTTGACTTGCTGACAAACCTCACATCTCGCGACAAATTCGGCCACATCCCGCTTCAAACCTGACCACCAGAAATGCTGTTTGATGTCTTTGTACATCTTAGTACTCCCAGGATGTACCGACAAAAGAGTAGTATGCGCCTCCTGAAGGATACTCTCTTTCAGGTCCGCCTGATTTGGAACGCACAGCCTATCTCCGAACCACAGCACTCCATCCCTGATTTGAAATCCGGGCAACCTGCCAGCACCAACCTGCTCCTTCATCTCCAGAATATCAGCGTCAACTTCCTGACTTGCAATGATCCTTGCATTCAGAGTAGGCTGAAGCTTCAACTGAGATAAAGATGCTCCCAATCCTTGCAAGACAACCTCAATACCTGCTCGGTCCAACTCCTCAATCAGATGCCTCTGAGTCGTAATCAAACAGGCCAAACTGCTCTTGCGACTAAGTGCATCAGCAACAACATTAGCCTTTCCGGGATGATACTTGATCTCAGGTCGCATATCCTCGAGCACTTCCAACCATCTCCGCTGTCTTAGATTGAGATCCCTCTGCTGGTAGATATACTTCAAGCTTTTATGATCCGTGTACATGTTCAACTTCTCACCATACACGTAGTGCCTCCATTGCTTCAAAGCAAAGATAATCGCAGCCAGCTCTAGATCATGAGTGGGATAATTCTTCTCATGCGGTCGTAGTTGCCTAGACCCATATGCGATCACTTTACCTTCTTGCATTAAGACACAACCAAGCCCCCGATGTGAAGCATCGCTATAGACATCATACTCAACTCCTGCTCTAGGCAAAGCCAAAATAGGTGCAGTAGTCAGTCTATCCTTCAACTCCTGAAAACTCGCCTCACATTGCTCGGTCCACTTGAAGCTCGCATTCTTCTTGGTCAACTCGGTAAGCGGCACAGCTATCTGAGCATAACCTTGAATGAATCTCCGATAATATCCAGTCATCCCAAGGAAACTTCTGACTTCCTTCACTGTAGTAGGCCTTGCCCAATCTCTCACTGCCTCTATCTTCTGAGGGTCAGTTGCCACTCCCTCCTTAGAAAGGATGTGACCTAGGAATGCCACTTCAGATTTCCAGAAATCACACTTGGATAACTTGGCATACAACCTCTGCTCTTCCAACTTCTGCAAAACTGCTGCCAGATGCTCAGTGTGCTCCTCCTCAGACTTGGAGTACACGAGAATATCGTCGATAAACACCACGACGAAAGAATCAATAAACGGCCTCAGAACTCTGTTCATCAAGTCCATGAAGATTGCAGGTGCATTCGTCACTCCGAATGGCATAACTAAGAATTCGTAATGCCCATGCCGAGTTCTAAATGCAGTTTTATGCACATCTTCAGCTTTCACTCGCACTTGGTGATATCCTGATCGAAGATCTATTTTGGAGAATACAGCTGCTCCTTGTAGACGATCGAACAAGTCATCAATTCGAGGAATCGGATACTTATTCTGAACAGTGACCTTATTCAGCTCCCGGTAATCGATACACATCCTCATCGATCCATCCTTCTTCTTTACCAAAAGCACTGGTGCTCCCCAAGGTGACGCACTAGGTTGAATAAAGCCTTTTCCCAATAGTTCCTCAATCTGCCGCTTCACCTCATCCTGTTCCACTGGAGCCATCCTATAAGGTGCCTTAGAAATGGGTGCACTTCCCGGTTGAACAGTGATGCTGAACTCTACATCACGATGCGGAGGTAACCCAGGAAAATCTTCCAAAAACACAGTCGGATAGTCCCGAACCACAGGAATCCCTTGCAATTCCACAGGAGTCTCTTCCCTGCGGATAGTTGCCACCAGCTTAGAACACTTCAACTTCCCTTGGAAAGTGACTTCAGGTCCACCTGGAGCCTTCACTGTCACGATCTTGGTCTTACACTCGATGCTTGCATTGTACACCGACATCCAATCAATGCCAATGATAACATCGACTCCCAAGATAGTCAGCTCGATCAGATCAATGCCGAAGATTCGTCCCCCAATCACTATCTCGCAATCAACATAATACCGATCAGTGGTCAAAGTTTCCCCTGATGGCGTAGCCACTGCTAAGATCTTGCCTGGGAAAATCTTCGGTTCAACTCCCAACACTTTAGCAAATCTAGGAGACACAAAAGTATGAGAGGATCCAGTATCAAACAACACCACAGCTCCCTTTCCATTAATAGAGAGTTCTCCTGTTACATAACATACATCATTACATAACAGTTTTACACTATGATCGGGAAGGATAAATGAAAAAGAAATCACACTAGACATCAGCCCTCGTACCAGAGATAACCTGATCTGCCTCCTCAGCATCAGCTTCTGTCAAAGCAAATACTCGCCCTGACTGGTACGGCCTCTTCCCAGTCTGCTGTATTGGCACATTGTGATTGCCAGCCCGTGGTTTGAGACATCGAGATTGGTAATGTCCCACTTCACCACAGTTAAAGCAAGTGACTGCAGAAGGTCTCCCTGCATCGTTTCCAGGTCTCCCAGCTACACTGACGGCATTCGCCCCTGTCGGTTTGAATTTCTGTGCAGATGGTTGCCCCTTGAAACTCCCCGATGGCGCGGGCCTCTTCCCAGACTGCCAGTTGCTCCTCTGGTGCTGAGCAACATGGAACTGCTCCATATCCGCCTCCGTTGCTGCCGCCCTCTTCACCAGCTTATCGAATCTCCTGATACCAAGGGGTATCATACGAGATCTCAAGCTCGGCCTCAGACCATGCTCGAACTTGCGAGCCTTCTTCGCCTCATCCATCACCAATTCTGGAGCATACCTGGAGAGTTGAGTGAACTTGGTCTCATACTCCCTTACTGACATGCTGCCTTGCTGAAGTGACAGAAACTCCATGGCCTTTTTCTCCTGGACGTCGGAGGGGAAATAATGGCTGCGGAATTCCTCCAAAAATTCCTCCCAGCCAAGCAACAAGCCGCCCATAGTCCTCTTCATCGACTGCCACCAAACAGCCGCATCCTTCTCCAACTGCAAAGTCGCCAGCTTGACCTTGCTGCCCTCCGGTGTTTCCAACACCTCGAAGATTGTCTCCACTTGCCGAATCCAGTTATCGGCCGCATCCGGGTCGGACTTTCCCTCGAACACTGGTGGTTTCATTCTCTTGAACGATTCCACTAGCTTGATTGCCTCGGGTACTGGATTCACCGGCCCCCTTCCTTGGTTTGCAGCCACTGCATTCAGCGTCTGGTAAACCCTTGCAAACTCGGCATCCAGGTCCAAACCTTCACCATTCCTGGTTCCCCTTCTCGCCATATTCTGATGCAAAAGATCCATTAAATTCGAAGTATAAAACAAGAATTTAAATCAACTTCCATTTCATTGAATTTCAAAGTTTATACATTCGAATTAAAACATTTCTTAACATCAGAATAGAAGAAAGTAGAAACTAGGACAATCTAATCTCTACGGGTCCTCTTCGCTGCTCGAAGTTCATCCCGCAGTTCATCCACCTCATCCTTCAGCACATCAGTTAGGTTCTTTTTCTTCTCAAGTTCCCAAATCCGATGGCTAAGAACAGAATAGTCGGCATTCCGCTTCTCCAGCTGAGCCTCCAAAACTCCAACTCTATACTTCAAGGTATCCACTTGCCTCTGCAGAGAAGCTACAGCGTTACCCAAAGCTGGTCCCTTTTCTTCATCAGAAGAAGAAGAATCATCAGGTGAGTTCGGCGGTGGGGTGATCTCGCGGGATTCAGGGTACTCCTCTTCATCAGAATCAGCTTGCCCAGGGTGGTATTCGTCCTCAGAATCAGCCTGTCCAGGATGGTACTCTTCCTCAATAATATGCCAGTCGTCGCCTCCAGCAGGGTCGAAGTGATCAGCCATCTTAGAATAGAGAGGAAGAAGCATAAATCATAGAGCAACACAAATGTAAGTTACTTACATTTAAATCTCTAAATCCAAACACACACTCTAATGTCCACATCTAGGGTGTCGTTCCTTATAAATTTGTACGAGTGTGAAAGCATAGAAAACCTGGCTCTGATACCACTCTGTAACGCCCCGAATCCCAATTTACTGAATTCGAGATGTTCTTCAGGATCTTTTCGCTTTCTTTACATACAATTTTACAAGGAATTTAAAATCTTTACTTTTACATCAGAGTTACAACATGTTACATTTAAATTTACACAGCGGAAGCAAAATATACAATATTTACATAAATGAACATCAACATAATGAACTCTTTGTGCATCCATTCCTTTTACATGTAATTACCCTGCATAAAACACTGTGGGTACGTCAGTTTATTCAACCGATGATAATTATACATGGCCATCCTCTCTATGCCAGAAACAGTATAATGAATCTCATTTCTTACAAATCACAAACTTGTTTAGCATAAGCATGAAGATAAGAGGGAACTTTTAATGATGTCGTGTCGTGATTGTGCACTTAAATCCTTAATGCAATTTACTTAGTTAATTATGACACTAATGCACACTTGTTCGAATTCTATGCATCCCATACTACATAGGTTCGAGTGCAAGCCTCTTAAACGATCTTCATTTTAGTAGGGTTCAATCCCCCGCCATGACTTATTCTACTACTGTAATTCCAATGAGTATCCTAGATGAATCTATGAGTACAAGCATGTATCCTGGCCCCTGGAGTAGAATTCCGCGCCATGTCTTGACTCGTCAAGCATGCATTCTGCGACAATTCAGCCTCCTCCCTGAACACACTCCTCTTGCAGTCACCAAAACATCCCATAAGCGTGACTAGAGTCCGATCATTACTGAGTTGTGCCCACGCCATGTCTTGACTCATCAAGCATGCATTCTGCGGCTCACACACCCGCACCGTACCCTAGCTCTCATACTCATGTTTTTCTCTCACCTTCATCACCTCCACACTATGTTTTAACTTAATTAGAATCATGAATGAAAATCAACCTCTAGAGTTAGCCTCTCCATCATCCGGACTCATCATTTCATTTCACTTGACCAACCTGGTCTAATTCTCAATATCATTTCATTCGCTGCCGGGGAGACTTAGCTACTCTTCTGCTCAATTTCACATTCACAATATCCAATGGAGCATCATCAGCTCATACTTAGAGTCTCACAGACTTTTCTCATCATGATTTCACATTTCATAATTTCATTTAATTCTCAATCCTCATCAATGATTCATTTACACAATTCATGCATCCATAACAGAGTTCATTGACTTAAATCACAAGGTTCGTCATTACTAACAGCAAAATAACATGAATTCCAGTATACCAAAGTTCACTCTGTACAGTCGACTTGGAAGAGCACCAGTCGACTTATACAGTCATACAGGGTTATCATAATGTTCGGGTTAGTCGACTGAGTACACTACCAGTCGCCTGTCCCGCCCAATTCTTATTCACAATATTATCCTCGTAACAGTCGACTGATCAGTAATCAGTCGTCTGTCCTGGATATTTCAAACAGCATAATTTCTAAGTCCAGATCAGTCGACTTGTCACATGCATCGGTCGACTGGACAGATCCATTTTAATTTGGGAATTTACTTACATTTCTTTACATATACTTGCATCATGATATCAATTAACAGTATATACCAATTCATGTTCCATAAACATAGTACCCCTTGCTCAGTAGCATTCACAACACAATTTTCCCAGTTATTAACATGCTCTTTAGAGAAATTACTACTCTAAACCCGTATTCACATTGCTCATACTTACATACGACAATGGGGATATAAATTTCAAGTCATCATCATGAGTCTACACAAAATAAAATATCTTTATTCGGGGAACTATCAAACAATCACTTTCAGAACGAGCATCAGTCGACTTAAACCCAAGTCAGTCGACTGAGCCGACAACTTCAGATGTTTATCTCCTCAGTTCTTTTTGTTTGTTTACCTTCCCTCCATCATATGTGTCATAGGGAAAGACATACATTTTATGATCACACCATCATGGCTATTCACACACACTTTATCAGTACATTATGAAAGTAAATATCTCGTATCAGTCGACTGGCTCATATGGCAGTCGACTGTACCGTCAGTCTTGTCTCGAATTTAATAGCATGTTCAAGCAATTTCTACCGCATTCAATTCACTTTTGCCACATGGTAACACTTCATGACAAACATAGCATTATTCCTACATTAGAAGTCCTGAGAAACACCCACCTTTTATGAAGAAAATAACGAAATCCCGCAAGTCCTTCAATATAGCGCATCACTTCTTGTTCCTTGGTTCTACTCCGACTCCTCAGCAATGCGGCTTGCCTCCACCGAAAAGCTCCCACACACTCTCAGATACTCTTACAATCTCAGGGAAATTTTAGTGCAAAAGAGATAGGGAAAGTAGGGGGTATTTATACTAGAAGACCAATAAGATGAAGGGTTGAGATCTATTAGGGAGTTGAAGAAACAAGGGCTGAGATTGATTTGGGGGTTGTAAAAACTACCCACAACTCAGGATAACTACCCACAACTCAAGCCACTCCTCTCCCAAAAAACCGGCCAAGAAATTGTGCCTATTACACGTGTACATTGAGTGCACGTGTAAGCACAAGTCACACCACAAATGTGTACCCGGGATTAAAGGAGAAAGAAATGTTACAATACAAGTTGTGAAAAATAATAAGAGAGTTTACAATCCATGGGTTTAAAACCAATTTGGGCCAAACTAGTTATTTTGTAAAAATAGGTAAATTAATGCTTTATAAAACGATGTTGAAAAATACTAGTCAATAATATTGCACAAGTATACCTTATAAAATAAATAATCTTCCATATAAAAGTCAGGGTATTACAGGTCATCTCGGCAATCCTACCTTCCAGACACCGAATGTCACTGTCCCGCTGCCCTAAGATGAGCTGAAGCTGGCTTCGCTCGCTTTCGGCTCGGCGCAGCCCCAGCTCGACTTCGTAAAGTCGCTCTCTACACTTCGCCAGACTTAGCCTCGTCGCCCCGAGGCCCGCCTCGGCGCGAACCTTGTCATCCGACCCTGTACGCTCGACCTCTTGAGCTACCAGGACGAGCTGAAAAGAAATGCAGACAAGCAACAAAAATTCAGACATTGTCTAAGTCCCAGACTTCGAGGGTTCTTTCGAACAAAGGCTCGAGCGCTCAACAGTCAATAGGCAAATACACGAAACCGAGCCCAAAAAGTTGTTGTTTTTCATTCATTTCAAAAAAGTAGCGGTGGCCAGTCCGCTATTAGGCGTTACATTTCAAAAAACAAAAGTAAATACAAACGGAGTCAAGGCACGACCTCTTTCCCGGGGCGGTGAGCGGGGGTCGGGGACGATGCTTCCGAAGGGGGCACCGTCGCCAAGGGGGTGACCACCGACCCCTGAACTCCGACGGGGGGGTCGGCCACTGGTTCGTCGTCGCCCTTCTCCTCCTCTTCTTCTTCTTCTCCCTCCGACTCGGGGTCGAAGCCTTCAACGTACCCCGGGAACAACCTCCAACCCGAGCAGTCCACGGAGGGATAGGCCTCCTTCACCCGGGCGAGAGCGTCGGCGAAGGCCTTGGCCATGTTCTGGGCGAGGAAGCCCTGCGCCTTCTCCAAGGTCGCATCCTCCGCCTTCTTCACCGCCGCCGCTTGGGCCTCGGCCGCCTCTGCCAACTGCTTGGCCGCCTCCTCCTTTTGCTGACGAAGTTGGCCCTCCAGTGTCGTGACCCTGTCCTCGAGGTAGTCAACCCTCGCCGACTTCGCCTCGAAGTTCAGCTCGAGCTTGTCGAGCTCGGTCTTAATCCGGGCCTTCTCCTTCCGAGCTTGGTCGGACTCCTTCTTCATCTCCTTCTCCTGGGCCGCCATCCTCTCGGTGAGGTGCCCGAAGTGTACGACGATCTACGATTAAAAATCAAGGAAGTCACGAAAATTTCAACTTAAGAAGGTCGGCATAAAAAAAAGGGGGTAGATCCGACGCTTACCGATACCGCCGAGCGCGCTATCTCGATAACGTCGTCTCCCTCCCGTTCGGCTTCCATGGCCGCCCGATCCTTCGGCGTGGCGAGGTGCTTGATGGCCTCCATGCTCGCCAGAGAATTGCCGAGGAACCCATCGTGCTTCCGAACTTGCCAGTCCGGGACGTGGATCCTTTTGTGGGCCTCGGTCAAGAGCTCCTCCGCCGCCTTCGACAGCGGTGGCGTAGGCATGTTGAGGGCTGCGGCGACGGGAAATTTGCCGACCTTGGTCGAAGACGAAGCGACCACGGCGTCAGAAGCCGGGTTCTCCAAGATCTCCACCTCGTCGGCCGCCTCGGCAACCTTCGGAGCCTTTGCCGTCATCAACTTCGAGACCACCCTCTTCCTCTTCTTCGGCGCCTTGTTGGCGAGGCCTGCCCTCAGCGCCAACACTGCCTGATAGTCCATAGACTCTGCACCATAAGACAAGTTGATTAGTTCGGAACAAACCATGAAGAATGAAGCGCAAGAAGTAAAACAACGATAATAAGTAAAGGAAGCCACGTACTGGGATCGGCATGAACGAGCCCTCCTCTGAACAGGACGTCTTCGGTCAGATCCTTCCAGTCAAGCTTTGGCCGACCCAGGAGTACCCGTACAGCCTCCTCCTCTTCGGGCCGAAGTGTCGGTAGCGCCTTCACCTTCTTCGGCACACCCTCCACCCAGCTAACGGGAATGGGCCAGGCCTCCGGACTACGTACCAGAAGGTACTTCTCGCGCCAGTACTTGATGGAATCAGGGCACACGACGAGCCGACCTCCGTGCCTCGGAGTCAAATAGTACCGGTACGCCGACCTGTTCCCCTGGTGTGGCTGGTAAATGGTCCGAAGCACGTTCAGCTCCGGCTGAATCCCTGCGGCTTGGCAGTGAAGTACGAAGCCGTTTATCACTCTCCATGCGTTCGGCATAAGTTGGATGGGGCTGACCCCAACCCATCTTAATACAGCAACCGCGAACGGATGGAGGGGCAGCCGAGCCCCGGCTATGAAGGCGTCGACCGGCCAGCAACACACGGTCACCGGCAGCGGCGAGTTGGCCCTAATGCCGGGACCCGGCAATATAAGCTCGTACTCCTCCGGGATCTGAAAACAGTCCCGGATCACTCCCAAGTCCTCTTCGCGAAGGATCGACACTGTCTCGTCAGCCTCTGTCATCTCCCTCGCCGGATTCTCCTCGAATGTCCGGGCCCTCCCGTACACAATGCGTTCGGCGTCCTCTTCCGGAAGTTCCCGAACCCTGTGAAGCCCAGTAAGCGGCCCTGGTAGTCTGCCGAACTCCGGCATGCGCTTCGGCTCCACCACGACAGAATCCTTGCCGAACACCTTCTTGCTTTTATGAGGTCGGCTAGAGGTCGGAGCTTCGGTGACTTCAAGGGAGGGCTCGAATGAAGAAGAGGAGACGGAGACAGACATGTTTAGAAATTAAAAATATAAGTTACCTTAACGGAGATGTCGTCGGAAAGCTCGCTGGAAAAAAGGTCAGCGATCACCTGGAACTCTAGCAAGAGCAAACCAAAACAACAAAGCGAAGAGTGGAAGAGTAAAAAATGAAGAGAGGGTGGGGGTTTTATAGAGAAACCAGCGCGTCAATCGAGGTTAACGGGCCTTTACCACAGGCCCACTCCCATAAAACGACAAAAGGCGACTCCAATCGTCGCCTCGTTTGCCACGCCTGGACGAACGGCTCATTAATGACAGTCACATCAGCAGAAGCCCAGGAGACGCAGCATTAATGGACATCACATCTGTCAGAAACCCAGAAGCCGTCACATCCGTCAGAACCATCGAATCTCTAGCCTCGGCACAAGCTGCCAAGCGTTCTTGACACCGACCGTATTACGGGCGTGAGTTCGGCCCCCGCTCCGAGCGTTCCTGCCACCAACCGTATTACGGGCTTGAGTTCGGAAGTCAAGATCTCCAAAAAATTTCCAAGTCTGAAGCCTCGGCACCAGCTGCCGAGCGTTCTTGACATCGACCGTATTACGGGCTTGAGTTCGAAAGTCAAGATCTCCAAAAAATTTCCAAGTCTGAAGCCTCGGCACCAGCTCCGAGCGGTCTTGCCACCGACCGTATTACGGGCTTGAGTTCGGCACCCGCTCCGAGCGTTCTTGCCACCGACCGTATTACGGGCTTGAGTTCGGAAGTCAAGATCTCCAAAAAATTTCCAAGTCTGAAGCCTCGGCACCAGCTCCGAGCGGTCTTGCCACCGACCGTATTACGGGCTTGAGTTCGGCACCCGCTCCGAGCGTTCTTGCCACCGACCGTATTACGGGCTTGAGTTCGGAAGTCAAGATCTCCAAAAAATTTCCAAGTCTGAAGCCTCGGCACCAGCTCCGAGCGGTCTTGCCACCGACCGTATTACGGGCTTGAGTTCGGCACCCGCTCCGAGCGTTCTTGCCACCGACCGTATTACGGGCTTGAGTTCGGAAGTCAAGATCTCCAAAAAATTTCCAAGTCTGAAGCCTCGGCACCAGCTCCGAGCGGTCTTGCCACCGACCGTATTACGGGCTTGAGTTCGGCACCCGCTCCGAGCGTTCTTGCCACCGACCGTATTACGGGCTTGAGTTCGGAAGTCAAGATCTCCAAAAAATTTTCAAGTCTGAAGCCTCGGCACCAGCTCCGAGCGTTCTTGCCACCGACCGTATTACGGGCTTGAGTTCGGCACCCGCTCCGAGCGGTCTTGCCACCGACCGTATTACGGGCTTGAGTTCGGCACCAGCTCCGAGCGTTCTTGCCACCGACCGTACTACGGGCTTGAGTTCGGCACCCGCTCCGAGCGTTCTTGCCACCGACCGTATTACGGGCTTGAGTTCGGCACCCACTCCGAGCGTTCTTGCCACCGACCGTATTACGGGCTTGAGTTCGGCAGTCAAGATCTCCAAAAAATTTCCAAGTCTGAAGCCTCGGCACCAGCTCCGAGCGGTCTTGCCACCGACCGTATTACGGGCTTGAGTTCGGCACCCGCTCCGAGCATTCTTGCCACCGACCGTATTATAGGCCTAAGGTCGACATTGACCGCCATACGCCCTTGGTTCCGACCCCCTGTGCATGGGAAATCTGGCCTTCAGACTTCGGCGAGCCCCCTCCCCAGGCTCGCGACCGCGCCAAGGTCCCTCTCCCCATCGGAAAAAATCACCGAACCGATCTCCGACCTCGGCATCCTGGTCGTCGAGCTCTGGGAAGGGTCGGAGTTGTGGCGACGGAAAATGCAACTCCCGACGGAGGGAAACGACAGAACTGTTTACTGAGAGATTACGAAGCCAAGAAGATATTCACCCGAGAACACCGCCCGATCATAAGGAATTACCACACTACCTCCCTCAAGATTCGTAAACCCTTCATTTGAACTCCGATCCAACTCCACTAGCCACTAAAACAGTTAGACTACTCCTTAAAGTCTGATCACACTCAGTCTTTAGGAGTGGGGGGCTCGTGATATGGCTAAAAATGGGGTTTAATCGGAGCCGTCCAAATCAGGTACGGATCTTGAAGCCCAAGGGTAAAACGGTAATCTCTCTACAAAAGGGTCCAAAATGGGTATTGGACATTCTCCCCAGGAACCCAATAACCCACGAATGGATCCACTAACAAGAGGGTGCGGGTTCTAACCTGCAGCTCACCTAATCCAACGAGATAAAGTCAGGATCCCTGATCAATCTTGATCAACGGTCCTGATGTATGTCAATCTTTTCACTGGGATTTGGGGATTAAATTCCTTATCTGATTACAGGAATATACCTTATCAGATTACCTTCCTAATCTGTTTACAAGGAGATTATTCTATATCAGACCACGGGGATTACATTCCTAAACTGTTCTCTAAGATGCCTATAAATACCCCCCATCCATCTCCATTAAGAGGTAATCAATCTCTCACCAGTTTTTACGCTCTTTCATAGTCTATTCAGATTACTGACTTGAGCGTCGGAGGGTGCGTCGCCGGGAACAACCCCGGTGTCTCGCACTTTTTGCAGGTGCACGGCAGGAACGACGATCGACGCCCGACGGAACAGGTACACAGGTTTTTTATTCAGTTTCTCTAAGAATCCACAAGTTCTATCTGTTTGCCCCCACACCAAATTTAGCGGCAACATTTCTAAATACTGGTTTGGGTACTGGGTTCTTAACCCACTCAACCCGCATTCTGATATCCATACAGTTAGTACGTGTAACACACGTGTTACCCATAGAACAATATTACACATAATATAGTTCATATAGTGAGAATATACCTATATATCAAACACCTTCAACATTCTGAAGAAAAATTTGAAAAGCTTCAGTCCATTGCTCAAATTTGAAAAGCTTTAGTCCATCCTTTTAAAGGCTTTGATTCACGTCCTACATGCTCTTGCACTTGGCATACATAGTAACCAACGATTATTGACAAAAGGGTTGAAATTGGAGCCTGCCCGCTTTAATAGCAAGAGTGTGCAATTGCTTCCATCGCTCCGATACTAGCACAAGCGAAGAATCCGGTGGTAAAGATTGATGGAATAGGCGACGTCGTTCCAGACCTATGAAGCTTTACTATGAGTTCCAAAGCATCTTCACTCCTACCATTCTTAGCACAACCCGAGATCATGGCAGACTAGGAAATAGAATTGCTAACGGGCATTCTACCAAACAACTCTCCTTCGCCTCATCAAGCATGTCGTTTTGTGAATACCCAGCAATCAGTTGCTAACTAGGTTTTGGAATTTGTTCGAATAAGATCCTAGCATCATCAATCCCTTCTGTTATGAGCATAGCAGTTTTAGAAGCAACAGACTTCTCAGGATCGCTCTCAAATACTGCCAATGCATTCATCCAACCTCCCAACATGACACAACGCAGAAATCATCGAGGACCACCGAGAATACTCATTCTTTTCCGGCATTCCCTTAAAAAACTTGCATGTTGGGATTTGATAAGCCAGAAATCTGAAGCGTGTTTTGGGTATGCAATAATCTCACTCATTTTTTATGTGGAGGAATCCACAAATCCCACCCTTTTCAAGGGGAATGTTTATCCTTCCAAACTAGTTATTTTGATAACCCTGGGAATTTAAAATTATTTACAAAACTATACCTATGTCTTACTAAACCAGGTAATCAAGAGGGTAATCCTAGATTTCTTTATACATTACCGCGTACCAAACGCCCCCTAAGACATTTTTTAAGACAAATTTTCTCCATGACTCCCCCGTGATCTTAAGCAAAATGAATCCAAATAATTATAGGATTGAATTGCTAATTATAAAAACTACCTGACTTGGAGTCGTGGATAAAAGCAGTCAAAATGGGCCACCATCCAATGTATTTTTTTTAATAAGGAAAATGTGGAATACCACAACCCTGCTCTATAATAAGATTTTAATAAAATAACCCTAACTACTATGAGAATGTACACAGAGCTATAAAGCAGGAAATAAAGCATAAATATCCAACAACGTCCTGAAGGGTGGGACATATCCAAAAGTGATACTGACATATAACATAACAAGTATGAAAGAAAACAAGTACAAACATAGTGGTCCTTCCAACTCAACTTTGGAAGGTGAGTATCTGGATGTCGTCTCTTCGCTCAGTCTAGGGTAAGTCCAAACTCTACCTCCTCATCATCGTACTCGTCTACTTGGAAGGCTTTGGTGATCCTCCCTCTCAGCCATGTGGCAGCAGCTGTAGCCCAAAAGAAAATAAGATGCATGATATGAGTTAAAATACCAGAAGTACTATTACAAGTCCCACAAAAGTAAAAGTTATTTCTGTCAAGGCATAAAACGTAGGTCTTAGCAGCAATGGCGATGTATCACGCCTCTCTCATCCCGTGTCTTATAGTGGCAAATTTGGGACTAATCCACAAATCCTCATATGTGTTGGGATACTTACTCGTACGCAAAGCCCGCAGAACCTCAAACCAGTGTTGCCTTACTCTGTTAGCAATCAATGAACAGGTGGTTCAGTGATTCCATATGATAGTTGCAGAATCCATAGTTGGTCGCAATGTTTGGTTATCTTTTGGCTAGGTTATCTCTAGTTATGATGACATTATTAAGCACCAACCAGATGAATACCCTGACTTTGAGGGGCATCTTTGCCTTCCAGAGAATCGTAGCCCACCTAGGCCTACATCCCCAGAAGTGGATACAGTTGTACAATGAGCGAAATATGAAAGAGCCATTATTCTCCAACTGCTAAGATTTTCTGTCCGGGCCATGCGAGAACTTCACCCTAGTTTGTGCGATGTAGTCTTTGAGGGCTCCTAGCCTCACACGAGATTCCGGACTAAGCCGAGTTCTAAAGGATGGTTTCCAAGTTCTCCTCATGCGTGTTGGGATGCTTGCTCAAATAGGTCTGAAAATCTTACTCTAAGTGTGTGAGCGTTGCACCATTTGTTCCACCAGAATTTGGTCGACTGACCATTGACTATAAATGACGTAGTCACCGTGCAAAACGGTTCATTGGTTCTAGTGATCCCTTTCCAGAACCAAGATACCTTAGAACCCACCCGAAAACCTAAACTTTTCATTCCTTTCCCTTGCAAGTAAGACTGAATGAATTCATGTCAACCTTCGTTATTTGGATGGAACACTTTCCACCACTATTTGCCCAACATAGCATGGTTCATGTTTCTCAGATCGGTGATACCCAGTACATCTTCATGCATTTTTTTTCTCCCATCTGATCAAATTGGTAGTCTCCGTTATCTGTGTCAGCTCCTTTCCACATAAATCTCTTCCGGATGCAGTGAATTATTTAGATCACCTACTTTGGTAATTCAAAGAAGGACATGTAATAAATATGTAGGTTAGACAGGACTGAGTTGATAAGGACCACTCTTCCACCAAGAGATAAAAGACTTGTCTTTTCATCCCGCCAGTCGATCCTCCACTCCATCAATGATCGGTAAGCAATCCGACTTCTTTAGTTTATCTGGTCTAAGTGGTAGGCACAAGTATTTGATAGAGAAGCCTTCCCTCTTACAAATGAGGATGGTAGTGTATGCATCCGCATCTGCTTCCGATAGAGCAATAGAGATCAGAGCACTCTTATGCTAGTTAACTCTTAAACCGGACCACACCTCAAAGCAGTAAAGGGCTCCCTTAAAGCATATCGTTTCCGCCATGTCCTTATTACCGAACAGAATCGTATCATCCCCATATGTTAAAATCGTACATCCTTGCTGCGTCATACTACTAGCCACTGGGGAGATCCAATCCTCTTGCTTGCAGTTGTTCAACATGGTCTTAAGCACATCCGCAACAAGGGTAAAAAGAAGGGGTGGTCTAAGTCATTTCCTACAAGAGAAGGAAAAACTTGTTCGTCCGTTAATCAAGATGGACCTTTTACTCATCCGCCACTATCCATTGTTAGAAAAGACCTTCATTTAAGCCGGTATAAAAAATAGGAGTCAACACTATCTTATGTTTTCAAGTTATTCGGTTTTTTAACCAGACTAGTCGGGCTATCAGCTAGAAAAGACTCATAAGAGCATCCACAATCGTTTGCTATATTTGCCAATTTCCCATTTTTTAGCAAACAAGTTGCTGTAGTCGTTTGCTATTTTGCCATATTTTGGCAAAATAGCCACAGTAGCTTCTCATTTTTTAGAAACGAAATTGCGATTCTCAAATTATAAGAGACGAGACATGTTGTTTCGTCCCCTTTTTTTTTAATGTGATCAGTTGTTTTGTCTGAACAATTTTTAATTTTTAATTTTTTTAAATGATCAGACGGTACATGTTGTACCGTCTGAACAAAAAAAATCCGAAAAAGCCTCGAACGAGACATGTTGTCTCGTCCCATGCCAAAATGGCTGGGACGAGACAACATGTCCCATCCTAGAAAAGGGGAGGGATTAGGTTAGTGGTTAATTAGGTTTAGTGTATTATTAATTAGGTTTTAGTTATATTTTATTATTTAATTTATTTAATTAACCTATTTTAATATCTAATCAACCATTAATTAACCGTAAAAAAAAACGAACCGGATGAAACAACATGTCTCGTCTTTATCAAATTTTAGCAAAATTTTAGCATACAACCACTGCAGACAAATACCTTACTTTTTATTACTGTAGATGTCATTTTCTAAAAAATGAAAACACCATTATGTAGGGGTGGGCATCGGTCGGTATCCGACCTAATATGGACCATCCACCACCGATCCAAAGAAAATCGGTTTTTTAGTTTTCTCATCTGCAACCAATCCGAACCTTAATTGGATCAGTTTCCATCCAAGCCGATTAAGCTCGGTTTGGATTAAATTGGATGGTCGGTTTGGCGTGCTACTTTTCACACCCAACATCATTCACAATTTCGTTAAAATTTAAAAGATCAACTTCAATCAAACTTAAGGAACAACCTGTTATTTGTTGTTTATAAATGAATTTAAAATGAAGATTCATAAAACCACAAGTTACTAATGAATTTTACACTAATTGTTTGAGATGATGACATTTAAATGAGTGAGATACATTGCTAATCTTAGTTTATTCTCATAAAAAAATCATCAATAATCATAGCTAATTGAATTTCAGGTACAATAAAAAATATTTAGAAAATAATTTATGCTTGGCTTGATTAAAGTAACTACTAAATGTTACATCAACTTTTTATTATTCTATTAAGTTGAGTCACAATGTAAATCAAGCATTTCTCAACAACATAACACGCATGATTATAGAGAATCAAGACATAGGTAGAGCAATTGCTCGGTTTGTATTAAAAAAATTAGAGGAGACATTTGAATCTCCAAGAAATTGAGAAATGACTATTTGTATATTCAAAAAATTAAAGGAGAACTATATTTTTTATGGACTAATGCATAGAGGTACGGTCGGTTCGGTTTCATCGGTTATTTGAAAGCTCCATCCAACAACCGATCCGGTCCAGTTTGTTATTGTAGATCAAGAACCGGACCAACCCAAACCCTCAATTGGTTCGGTTAAAAACCGGTCGGTTCGAATTGGATTGGTTCAGATTGATCGGTTCGGATAATAGTTGTCCATCGCTACCATTATGGATGCTCTAAGAGAACCGCAGTTCAATTTACCACATTGCCTCAACATTAACAATTAAAGTAGATTATTAGATTCTACTTAACCAGAATGTTCGATATAATAAATTAAGATTTTGCATATGCAGATAATGCCCATAGTACACGAATCTTTCTTCCGTAATAAAACTAAAAATATTAGAAAAGCATGGGAGAATATTCCCAGGTTGCCGGCAAATATTCTCATACAAGGTGGCAAAATCTAGGGGCTCTATAACAAATGAGGACACATAAAGAAAATGAAATAAAAGAAAAATTGAGGGCTTGTTTGCAAAAGAGCCAGTTTGAACTTTGAACTTGGAATTTAGATAAACAAATATAGAATTTGCAAATTGATTGTTGTTGATTGCTTCATTGCGGTGCAACGCGCAAAGCGTGTTGACTTGGTCAAGTCCAACTCATTTCAAACTCTTTTAAAGCAATTTTGATTTTTTGATAGTATGAAGTCCATAGGATGTGGAGAAAGTACACAAGTTATGTATAATAATAATCCAAACTAAGAAATCTACCAATCCAAAATAAAATAAAATTCTCAGATTGTCTCATTAAAATAGTTTGAATTTTTCATCTTTAGTAGAAAGTAAGCGACTTTGTCCTACTAGGTTTGCAACTACAAGATTAACTTATAGAGTTTAGTTCGAGGTCCAAATACTATTGGAAATATGATGTTATATTATATCCTTTTCTTAAAAAAAAATAAAAAATACGATAATACTTGTATTAAAAACCAGTGCCATACAAGAATTGTAGATATAATTAATGTTGATTAAATATATATATTATAAATGAATATAGTATTTGTTGATTCTTTGTCATTCTCCCTATCAAGCTTTGTAATTGTCATGAAAAGCTAGGGAAAGACAATAGCAATAACCTCCTCTTTATTTTTATTTTTTAAAAATTGGTGCACTAGAGTTGCTATCTTTGGAAACCCTTAAGTTTAATCGATGCATCCAAGGCTGCAAACTGCATAATTATTGTTAAGTGTTAATTTCTTAAGTTAAAAAACAAGAATTTCGAATGTAGTTAATTCTCATTGCTTGTTTATAATTAAGTGAAATGTGAACTCGAAGTTAATATTGGTCGTATAAGGTCAAGAAAGTTTTGTTAAATTTAACGCGTTGATAATCATGGAAAACCAAGAAGAACAAATACCACAATCATACACAAATCAATTACAACAAATATTCTTATTGATTTTGTCTCGCTAATTAGAAGGCTCTTAATGATTGGAGAAGAAAAATTACATTTGGGCAAACTCACATTTTTATCTCTCAAGTACAATTTGTTGATTTCCTCTTTTATCTCGGGAGAGAACATTACTCCTCCTAGAAAATACAAAACCCTTTTGCTGAATTCCCAATATAACTGTCTACAAATAACCAGTCAATCTAATAAAGTAATACAAAAACTCGGCCATCTTGAAGAGTAAGCAATACTAGTCCACCAGCAATAGCCTATAGATTGCGACCGTCGGAAAAATCTACTCCCAGCTCGTAGTGCTAATAATGGAAACATACCATAAGCAATAGAAACTCTCAAAACTTAGATAAACAAAAAACAAGCCACCACAATATATGGATCTCACAAAAACACAACCAATGTGCAAAGATAACCAATACTTCTTATTCCTTAAAGAAATACAAAGATTACAAAAGAGATTACAACTCTCAATCTCTCTCTCTTACCTTTGAAACACTCAGCACAATCTCTCTTGAAGTTGGACAATGATAACGGCTCACCAAAAGATCATCAAAGATATCTAAACCCTAGAGTTTACGACCATATATATAGCCCCCAAGTAAACCCTAAAAGATAAACACAAATATAGCAATTAGGCCTTTAAATTCGTAAGCCCAAAAACAATTAGCCGCCGATGTCAGGCGACCGCACCCCTAGTGACGGTCGACTGCAACGTGTAGAACCAACCCAGAGAGCTGACCGATTGATTGCACCCCCTAGGTCGGTCGACCGTCCCCTCCTCTGTTGGACCTGTACACTCGAAGAACTCTCAGCAGCTATGGTCGGTCGACCGCAACCCTCCAGACTACATTCTTCTACTCACTGCTTGTCTTCTCTTGCTTTTTTGTCTCTTCTTCTTTTCCAACTTCAAGTACCCCGTGCCTACGTGTATTTGAGCCCACAATTCCTAAAAATCTCCCACTTGGACCAAATACACCATGCCTCAAAGTTATTGCACCTCATGAAGAGCACTTTCACCACTCCAGCACGTGGAGTGCACCAACCACCCATCATCACCTCATGAAGGATGTGCTCCACCAATCGCATAGAGCACGAATACCGGGAAAACAATCTCCCGTGTCGAATTCCGTGTTATGAGACTCCCCAACTGCAAGATCTCCATCAACACCGGACATGGTTCAAAGCCTCTGAAGGAACCCTCTGCACTAGAAACCTCCGTGGACGATACCTCCACAAACTCCGCAGACTGTTCAACTCCTACAGTCCCAATTCGATTACCCTCATTGACATCACCCCGCATATCGATATCAGTGCTCTTTATCACACAAGAGCAACTTGAAGCTTCAACTGTCAATTCGCAAAGTACCCTCACCGCAGCAACGTCTTGCCCACTAGGATCACTTCCATGGCTAGCAGCTCCCATTAAATTAGTAACCTCCCCTCCACAACTGAAAGAACTCAGTTGTACCCCACACAACCTACTACTCGATTCCGGCTGAGAGTCAACTGTAGGAGAAATGCCCCTCACGTCTCTAAGCAAATACAACGTTCCCTCACGCTTTCATTTTGCAATCACCTTTGAACCTGCAGCTATACAACACTCCCCACTACCAACTGTAGTAAACAACCCCTCTTTGTCTAGCCTTCTAATCGAGATAAAATTTTCTTTCAAGTCTGGAACATGCCTTGTCTCCCGCAAGACAACACTTTGATCATCAATGGTATTCATATGAACAGTACCAATCCCATGTATATGACACCGGTGACCATTCCTCACGATCACATCTCCAAAAGAACCCTCCTCGTAATCATCAAACACCTCTCTCATTGGAGTGCAATGAAAAAAAGCTCCCAAATCAATACACCAATCTTGAGTGTCCAACTCCTCCCGAGCTGATAAGCATAAATCCTCAACAAGCCCCACTTGAGCTTCCTTTAGAGTATCTCTTTTCGGTTTTTCCTGCTTCTTCTTCATATAAGCCTTGCAACTGCGCATTATGTGACCCTTTTTGTGATAATGTCACGTCCCGCTTTCCAAAAATACAGAATACGAGCATGTAACATTGGCCCAGTGAATGCCTAACGTCACCTATAAGCTGTTTATCCGATTAACTCAACAATATAATCAATACAGAACAAATGCGCAGGCAAAATAATGATCTCATGAACAAAAATACTTGGAATGAAGAAATAAAAATATCCAAATACAATAATAATAATCCAACGTCTGGAAATAAATAACAATATTCGGGACATAAGTCCAAAACAATAATAATCAAATCCCAAAATAAATACAAGTTCTCAATACATTAAGTCATTTAAAACGATAAGCAAATTAAAACCAGAAATCTTCAAAATATTTGTTCTCCAACTCCAGCAGACAATTCTCCTTCATTACCTGTAAATATTTTATCTAAAAAGAGAAAAATAATTGTCCTTAGAGCAAGTCAAGGACAGCAAGTAGAGAAAGAAGGGAACAATGGAATAACGGTATAACAATGAATCAATGGATCAATAGGGATCAATAACATGGGATAAAAATCATGATAGCCGATGAAATGACTATAATAATGATGCAATATCAATAACAATAATCAATGATCAATAACGGTAACACTTAGCCAATATTCGATATCGCTAGGAACAATATGCAGTGTCGATAAAGTGTGATCCTTAAGTCTATTAATTATTTTAATTCTAACTAATGTAGCACTTCATGCATCCATCCTTTTACTACATGATTGCTACATCCAAACAAGTTACGTTTTAGACTTAGTAGTGGGCTCTATAGTTCATGCACTCTTCAACGATAAACATTATTCACCTTTCGGTGTACGATACGATCATCAGCAACGATACAATACACGATAGATTGGGTTATGGCCATAACCACAATCACCGATAAAACAATAGCCGGAACATTATTTAGGGAAACACGGGCCCCTCCTCCGAGTACAGTTCCTATATTGTCAACTACTAAAAGTCAACCCTTAAACCCTGACTTGTTAATTATTTACCAATGCAACAACACAATATGCAATTAAGGCAAAAGAGGTGAACAATAGTATCAATAAGAAAATAATAGGTTGATAACATGGATAAGAAGGTTAGAATAGTGATAATAACTCATTGGGAACATGCAATACAATATACATTCATTAACTCATGCAATAATACAACATAGGAATTATTAATTCATTGAAAAGAGGTATCTAAAATTCTGGACAGCATGTGTAACCTGTACAAAATGCAGTTTTCCGCTGACTCAGAAATCAAAAGTTGAATCCGTCAGAAAATTTGGAAACTAGACTTCCATATGGTTCCAACGCATACTTAAAGTTCAAATTCCGACAACAGTGGCTAGGTCAAACACATGTTTCTTTTCAGGTTTTATGTTCAGGCAGAATATCGACATCATGTTGTTTTAATTTTTAAATCAGCAAAAACTCAATATTAAAATCAGTAAAAATATAATCTAGACTCCTAAACATGTTAAACATCAATCTGGATATTTTCATAGCAAAATTTTATCATTTGATCAGTATTTTTACTGTTTAAATATGAAGGGTACGAGCATCTGAAAATCTGAAAGTAAAAACACAGTTGTAGTAAAACGGGCATAACTTTTACTACGAAACTCGGAATTCAAAATTCTGGATGTTATTGTCAACTAGACACTCGGGGCTACATTTTATATTCAGAAAGTATTTCATTTTAATGTCATTTACTAGTTCGAAAATAGCGATCAAGTTCAGGTTAACAAGCATGTACAGTTTTTTAGGGTATTATTTCTTGAACATAAATTAATTAAACATGATGGTATCGATTCTATAGTCAATAAATTGTGTAACTAGCATGATAAATGTCCAACCATGACAAATAAAATTTAGAACACACACATATACAAATCTAACATCAATCAATCACCAAACGATCAAACGACATACAACCTAACGATTGTCTCTACAATGATTTATTTGTGTTGTGACTTGTATGAATAACCCTATTATCAATTCTATATGGATTCATGAAAGATCCAAACTTTAGAGTTAAAGTGGTACGATGTTAAGAATATTGGGATTAGCTCGTGTAAATCCTCAATAAACCCAACGAAAGAGATAAATAAGGGATAATACGATAACAAATAGATCTACTTGCAAGAATTTCAATAACACTTGAATTTGATACAATTAGCAATTCAAGAGGACGGTGACTTGCCTGTTGGATGGTGAAAATGAATACCAAGAATAACGGGATAAGAATCCCGAAGCAACGAACTCACGAACTAGTTCAACCCACCAATAATACGTGTAATATACGTGCACTCAAAGAACCCAACACACAAAAAGCGACTGCAGCAACACCAGCAAAGAGACAGCAAGGGCAAGGGGGACTGGCGGCGGGGCAACTGGCGGCTAGGGGTGGGGTCGACGTCGCCGGCGGAGGTGCACGGGGGCGGCCTCGCAGGCGAGCGGCTTCGGGGTGGTCGGAGAAGAAGGACGGAAGGGGGAATCGGGATTTTTGGGTTTTGGGTGTAGCTGGTGATCGGAAACAGGGCAAGGCGAGGTTGGGGGTGCTCTGATGGCGGCGCGACGGCGCAGGGAAGTCGCCGAAGGTGGGCGGCGCTCAGGAGGACGCCGAAAGTGGAGGGGATGGCCGGAGTTGAATGGGATTGGTTGGGGAAAATGAACAGTGGGGTTGGGTTCAGGAATGAGGAGAGAGAAATTGGGAAGAGAGAGAAAGAGGAGAGAGGAGAGAGATTAGACGGCTAGGGTTTCGATTTGTGTGCAGAAATTAGGGTTTACAGTAGAGCTGTATTTATAGGGTACAATTAGGATACTGGGTTGAAGAATTAGGGTTCAATAATAGCGGATTTGGGTCAAGAACACATCAAATTGGGTTTAGAGTTCAATTAGGAGATAGATCAAGATCAATACAGTTCAAATAAAAATACCCACAATTCCAATAAACAAAATCCATAAGATAGATAACCCAATAAAAGAGAAAAATAGTTCATGAACGAAAATTTCAACCCAATTAAATAAATAAATAAAACAATTAAAATAATAAGAATTAGACTTAAAATAAATTGGAACTCGCCAAGAAAATCAGATCGGGTATAAAAATAAAATAATTTGATAGATGAATTTTTAATTAAAGAAATCAAGAAATAACAATTAGTAATTATAATCATAATAATAATAAAACCGTACAATAAAATAATATTCGGGTTTAACAACTTTATTAAAATACTTCAATAATAATAATATACATGATTTGGGCTCAAATATAATTAACCGATAAATTAAGATTATAAAACGAGTTTAAAATACATCATTACTCGAAATAATAAAATTTTCGATTGGAAAATATTTAAATAGAAAATCTCAAAACGAATTTAACACAAAATAAATTTATAAATGATTAAAATACTGAAAATATTTGGAAAGTAAGTATTCACGGGAACGGAGGTTACAGACAATACCAACACTCAGGCCCATGTACCTCATCGCTGTCATCAGACCCACTCTCCGATGAACTACTCTGATCCTTCTTCTTCGACTGCTTTTAGATCTCCCACGTCTCTTCTCAACGTACATGGCGGAATCTCTAGAAGATGATGATGGATAACCCCCGTTTCTCACCCTTCTCACCTCCTCGTTCAGAATGCTACTCAGCGCATCCTGTAGAGTCGTCGAATCTGTCATAGTGCCTGTAATAGTCTGTTCCACCGTACCATAACTATCGGATAAAGTAGATAGAAGTAACAATGACTGCCCCCTCTCTGAAAACTTCAAACCTGCACTTTTTATTTGGTTGTAAACCATACAGTAATTGTTCACATATTATGCTACTGAACCCCCTTCCTTCAACTTCATATTAACCAATTTCTTAAGATGAAGAATTTTATTAGATGCCGACGGTTTCTCATACATATCCGTGAGAATCTCCATAGCCTCCTTTGTGGTCTTTGCCTTCGAGATATGAAATAACGCCTTCCTACTCAGCCCCAACTGAATCAGCCCCAGCGCCTTCTGATCCAAATTCAATTCCAATCCGCCAAGACCTTCGCATCCTTGTCTGCACCTACCTGCTTTTCATCAAACAACGGACCATTAAGATCTTTCTGACGAAGATACGCTATCATCTGAATCTTCCACATCGCAAAGTCACTCCCATTGAATCTCTCGATCTTCATCATGTTATCGGCCATCTTGAACCAACTGCTCTGATACCACTAGTCGGAGAAATCTGCTCCCAACTCGTAGTGCTAATAGCGGAAACGCACCACAAGCAATAGAAACTCCCAAGACTTAGATAAACCAAGAACAAACCACCACAATATATGGATCTCACAAGAACACAACCAATATACAAAGATAACCAATACTTCTTATTCCTCAAAGAAATACAAAGATTACAAAAGAGATTACAACTCTCAATCTCTCTCTCTCACCTTTGAAACACTCGGCACAATCTCTCTTGAAGTTGGACAATGATAACGGCTCACCAAAAGATCATCAAAGATATCTAAAGCCTAGAGTTTACGGCCATATATATAGCCCCCAAGTAAACCCTAAAAGATAAACACAAATATAGCAATTGAGTCTTTAAACTCGCAAGCCCAAAAACAATCAGCCGCCGATGTCGGTTGACCGCACCCCTAGTGACGGTCGACTGCAACGTGTACAACCAACCCAGAGAGCTGACCGGTCGACTGCACCCCTTAGGTCGGTCGACCGTCCCCTCCTCTATTGGACCTGTACACTCGAAGAACTCTCAGCAGCTAGGGTTGGTCGACCGCACCCCCAGGTCGGTCGACCGCAACCCTCCAGACTGCATTCTTCTACTCGCTGCTTGTCTTCTCTTGCTTCTTTGTCTCCTCCTCTTCTTCTCCAACTTCAAGTACCCCATGCCTACGTGTATTTGAGGCCACAATTCCTAACAGGGACTACTTGGATCATCATCGACTGGGCTTCAGCTTACCTTTTGTCTTCATAATTCTGTAGTTTCTAGCCAACTGCTCTTCTTCGACTGGAACTGATATTCCTTAAGTTGGCCTTGTCGTATATGTTTTAGTTAAATAAGATCTTCGTTATTCTTCCTTTTCTCCCTCTCTTTTGTCGAATGCAGAACAAACCCAACATATAATCCCTAAAAATGAATCGAACAAATCAACACAACTCAAATTTCATTGCTTTAGAAAAAGTGCACGGATATATAATGAGTAAGAGCACTATCTATTAGCAGAGTCAATTCACTAGTAGTTGCCCAAGTACACACCATTTCAACATTACATTTGATGCGGTTTGTTTCTGGGAGACGTGTGGATGCACCAGGTGTGAGTTCTTACTCAATTTGTATTGAAGGAGAAAGCTTCTTCAGAGGCGACCCTCGACTGGCCGAGCGGTACCTGCGACAGGCTGGAGTGAGGTGGATGTCTGGGCTCGGATCAGGTGGCTCGGATCCGAGGTCTGGTGTACCTGCAGACGGTCTCGAAACACCGGGGTTGGTCCCGGTGGCAGACCCTCCGACGATCTAGTCAGTTACTTTAAGATAAGAGCAACAGTAACTAGGGTTTAGGGGAGAAAAGATTGATTACCTTTGAAGAAAGGAGAGGGCCTGGTATTTATAGGAGATTCTAATCGGGTCTAGACCCGTTTGGGGCTGGGCCGGACCCGGTTACCCGATTGGCCGAAGCGGTGGAAAGTCAGGCGGTATAAGGCTGACGTGGCAGGTGCCGGAGTGGTTTCCGGGCTGACATGGCAGATCTCTGGGTGGTTTTCCAGTGCTGACGTGGCTGATCTGAGGGATCAGGAAGGACGTGTATCCTGAGGAGATCTGGTGGCTCAGGGTGAGCCACGCTTTATTCCTGACCCATATCACAAGCCCCACACTCCCGCAGGGTTGGGTGATCCAGCAGTGCGGGGGTGACTCATGGTCCTCGGGGGAAGGGCAGATGTCAGGGTAAGAAGTAGGGTCTGTTGTTCCCCGAAGAGGGCCAGGGGCAGGAGGAATGGACTCCTCATTTGGATGTGCGTGGGGTGAAGTTCTTAGGAGGGGATAGTCGGTAGTATGAATGTCGAGCTCACTAGGTCGGTGGCCGAGTTTGGGGGGTCGGCAGACGAACTTTCGGGTTGGCGGACGAACCCATTCGGGTCGGTGGACGAACCCTCCAGGGGTCGGACGACCGACTCGCTAGTTGGAAGAGCGAGAGGTCGTCCAGGCCACTCGATGGGGCTCGTCTTGCATGAGGTCGTGAGGTCGGCCGGACGAGCGTCTGGCTAGTTTTAAGAGAGTGAGGGGATGAGACTCGAGTTCCGATCCGAGCGCCGAGTCCCTTCTGGGAAAAGAGGAGTGGCTCGTCCTTCGATCCGAGCTCCGAGTGTTTTAACGAGAAGAGAAGAGGGGTTTGATTCGAATTTCGATCCGAGCGCCGAGTCCGTATTGAGAGGTGAGGCAGCCTGGCTCGAGCTCAGGGGGGTCGGCGGACGAGACCAGAAGGCTCGGCGGACGAGACCAAGAGGATCGGCGGACGACTGCCTCGCTGGTTGGAAGAGCGGGGGTCATCCAGGCCATTTCGTTGGGATGGCGTCCGAGGTCTTGTGGTCGGTCATCCGAGCGTCTGGTCAGTTCGGAGAGTGGGCGGATGAGACTCGAACTCCGATCCGAGCGCCGAGCCCGTACTGGGAAAGGAGGAGGTGGTATGGCTCGAATCCCTATCCGAGCGTCGAGCCCAACCTGCAAAAGGAGAAAGTGATGCGGCTCGAATTTTTATCCGGGCGCCGAGTCCGTATTGAGAGGTGAGGCAGCCTGGCTTGAGTTCAGGGGGTCGGCGGACGAGGCAAAAAGGGTCGGTGGACGAGACCAAGAGGGTCGGCGGACGAGACCAATAGGGTCGGCGGACGAGACCAAAAGGGTCGGCGGACGAGACCAAGAGGGTCGGCGGACGACTGCCTCGCTAGTTGGAAGAGCGGGGGGGTCGTCCAGGCCACTTTGTTGGGACGGTGTCCGAGGTCGTAAGGTCGGCCACCCGAGCGTCGGGTCAGTTCGGAGAGCGAGCGGATGAGACTCGAGTTCCGATCCGAGCGCCGAGTCCCTTCTGGAAAAAGAGGAGTGGCTCGTCCTTCGATCCGAGCTCCGAGTGTTTTAACGAGAAGAGAAGAGGGGTTTGATTCGGATTTCGATCCGAGCGCCGAGTTCGCAGTGAGGTGAGGCAGCCTGGCTCAAGCTCAGGGGGGTCGGCGGACGAGACCAGAAGGCTCGGCGGACGAGACCAAGAGGATCGGCGGACGACTGCCTCGCTGGTTGGAAGAGCGGGGGTCGTCCAGGCCATTTCGTTGGGACGGCGTCCGAGGTCTTGTGGTCGGTCATCCGAGCGTCTGGCCAGTTCGGAGAGTGGGCGGATGAGACTCGAACTCCGATCCGAGCGCCGAGCCCGTGCTGGGAAAGGAGGAGGTGGTATGGTTCGAATCCCTATCCGAGCGTCGAGCCCAACCTGCGAAAGGAGAAAGTGATGCGGCTCGAATTTTTATCCGGGCGCCGAGTCCGTATTGAGAGGTGAGGTAGCCTGGCTTGAGCTCAGGGGGTCGGCGGACGAGGCAAAAAGGGTCGGTGGACGAGTCCAAGAGGGTCGGCGGACGAGACCAATAGGGTCGACGGACAAGACCAAGAGGGTCGGCGGACGACTGCCTCGCTAGTTGGAAGAGCGGGGGGTCGTCCAGGCCACTTCGTTGGGACGGGGTCCGAGGTCGTAAGGTCGGCCACCCGAGCGTCGGGTCAGTTCGGAGAGTGAGCGGATGAGACTCGAACTCCGATCCGAGCGCCGAGTCCGTACTGGGAAGGGGGAGGTTGTATGGCTCGAGTTTTCATCCGAACGTCGACCCCCACCTGTGAAAGGAGAAGGTGGCTTGGCTCGACTCCGCATCCGAGCGTCGAGCCCCACCTGTGAAAGGAGAAGGTGGCTTGGCTCGAGTTTTCATCCGAGTGTCGTGCCCCACCTGTTGAAGGAGAAGGTGGCTTGGCCCGAGTTTTCATCCGAGCGTCGAGCCCCACCTGTGAAAGGAGAAGGTGGCTTGGCTCGAGTTTACATCCGAGCGTCGAGCCCCACCTGTGGAAGGAGAAGGTGGCTTGGCTCGACTTCGCATCCGAGCGTCGAGCCCCACCTGTTGAAGGAGAAGGTGGCTTGGCTCGAGTTTTCATCCGAGCGTCGAGCCCCACCTGTGAAAGGAGAAGGTGGCTTGGCTCGAATTCTCATCCGAACGTCGAGCCCAACCTGTGAGGGGAACGTAGCTTGGCTCGAGTTTTCATCCGAGCGTCGAGCCCCACCTGTTGAAGGAGAAGGTGGCTTGGCTCGAGTTTCGATCCGAGCGTCGAGCCCCACCTGTGGAAGGAGAAGGTGGCTTGGCTCGACTTCCCATCCGATCGTCGAGCCCAACCTGTGAGAGGGGAAAGTAGCTTGGCTCGAGTTTTCATCTGAGCGTCGAGCCCCACCTGATGAAGGAGAAGGTGGCTTGGCTCGAATCCCTATCCGAGCGTCGAGTCCAACCTGTGAGGGGAAAGTAGCTTGGCTCGAGTTTTCATCCGAGCGTCGAGCCCCACCTGTTGAAGGAGAAGGTGGCTTGGCTCGGATCCCTATCCGAGCGTCGAGCCCCACCTGTGAGAGGGGAAAGTAGCCTGGCTCGAGTTTTCATCCGAGCGTCGAGCCCCACCTGTGAAAGGAGAAGGTTGCTTGGCTCGACTTCGCATCCGAGCGTCGAGCCCCACCTGTTGAAGGAGAAGGTGGCTTGGCTCGAGTTTCGATCCGAGCGTCGAGCCCCACCTGTGAAAGGAGAAGGTGGCTTGGCTCGAGTTTTCATCCGAGTGTCGTGCCCCACCTGTTGAAGGAGAAGGTGGCTTGGCCCGAGTTTACATCCGAGCGTCGAGCCCCACCTGTGGAAGGAGAAGGTGGCTTGGCTCGACTTCGCATCCGAGCGTCGAGCCCCACCTGTTGAAGGAGAAGGTGGCTTGGCTCGAGTTTTCATCCGAGCGTCGAGCCCCACCTGTGAAAGGAGAAGGTGGCTTGGCTCGAATTCTCATTCGATCGTCGAGCCCCACCTATTTGGGTGACGAGCCCCGCTCGAGGAGAAGGCGCTATCGCACTAGACTCCCTCCGAGATCTCTGACTGCCCGCAACTTCACACTTTATGCTAGGAGGTGATTCCTGTCGGGCAAATAGGGAGGGGTAGTATTGGAATTTTACCCTTTCTGCTGACGTAATGGCGCAAATATCAACGTTTGTTTAGCCGCTTGATCTTGTCAGATAAGATCTAACGGCTAGATGCTCATTTGCGGAAATCGAGGAGTCGCTGTCTATTTTAAAACCCCCACCCCTCCCTCATTTCTTTTCACTTTATCGTTTTATAATTCCCAATTTTCCAGCTTTAGCGCAGGCATTTCGGTCGCTGTTGGCGGATTCTTCGCAGAGAAGCGTAACTTTCAAAGAATCAGGTTAGTAATTCTCCTTTTTTCTGAATGTCGCGTACTCAGTCTGGTTCCGAGGCTACAACGTCTGGTCACTCGGAGATGGAGTCAGATTTGGAAACGTCGTCGTCTCTGGGCAAGTACCAGGTTAAAGAGGAGGTTTTTTCCGAACATGGCTCCGAGGGCGACAGTGACGTAGCTCTAATCGTGCAACCGTTGAGTGCTCGGAGGCCAGGGAAGGAACCGATGGTAGAGGGTGGTGCGGACGAGGATAGTGATGATGAGGACGAGGAGTCGGACGAGGAGTCGGATGCTGGTGATGGTGAAGAGGATGAAGAAGGAGAGCAGGGCGACACGGAGAGTGAGGAAGGGGAGGGCGCTGGTGCGCCGGAGGCCGGCCACGGAGAAGATCTGCCTCCGTTGCCTCCCTTGTCGACGCCGTCGCCCGAGCGCAAGCCCCGGCCACGTCGGAAGAAGATAGTCCTCACCATGCCTCAAAGTCCTTCTTCGTCTGACGAGGATGCGCCGAGGACGGGCCTTGATGTTCTGCCTATTACCTTCTGAAATCATGTGTCGATACGGATGTATTCCGATGATGTGAAGGACATCCAGCCGATCCCTCCAGTGCCTGGAGAAAACACAAGGACGAAGATTCGTGCAGACAGTACTCCCAGTGTCTTGAGACCGGAGTATCTGAATATCATCAGGGCTGCTTACTATATTCCGAGGGAGTACGAGCTCTTGCTACCGAGCCCGGGTATTCGACCCACGACAGTGTTGGCTCCGGGTTACTGCTTATTTCCGGAGCAAGCTTTCATCTCGGGGCTGAGGTTCCCCCTGCACCCCTTCGTGAAGACGGTCTTGAACTGGGCTGAGCTGTCCCCCATGCAGTATGGCCCCAACTCTTGGAAGCATCTCATCTGCTTCATCTTGAAGTGCCAAGAGAAAGGGGTGAGGCCGAGGCTTTCATACTTCCGCGCAATCTTCAGCATTGGTTCGCTTGGGGATATTGAGGGCGTGTTCTTCTTTACGCCGAGACCGAACAAGAAAGTGGTGCACGGCCACCCGGACTCGATCAAGAATTGGAGAGATAAGTATTTCGTTGTGAAGACCGAAGGGGAATGGGACATCCCGACTCAGTGGAATTTCATGAAGCCGAAGCGCAAGCCCCCAAAAAGAAATGAGTTAACCGCCCAAGAGTGGGGGAGGGTCGAACATTTACTCAGGGGAGACAGCATCGCGTGGCGCCGGGTGACCGAGGTTCACCTAGCGAGGGCCGGACTGAGTCCTGCCGACCCTAGTATGTTTCTTTCCTCATTTTTTCATCTTTCTGCCTTCGTGTTAACGTTTAGCCTTCCTTTTCTGTCTTGTTGTAGGGATGACGACACAACAGGCACACGCCAAGCAGATCCTACTCACCGCCGCAGAGAAGGCGAGGCAAGAGAAGAAGAAGAAAGAAGAGCAGGAACGCCTCGCTGCCGAGAAGCGGAAGACTCCTGGTCAGCCTTCGCAAGCTGGAGGGCCTTCCAGCGTGCCTCCCCCGGTGCCCGAGGAACAGCCTTTGGCGAAGAAGCAGAAGAAGCACCACCATTCTTCGCGATCGGCTCGAGACCCAGCGGGAGGGTCGGGGAGAACAGTTGAAGCCCCGTCACAACAGCTTCCCCCCGTACGTCCGAGTGCGGCGGAGTTGGTGGGAAGGATGGCGACGATGCCCTTCGCCCCTGATTGGTCGATCTTGAAGGGCGACTCAATCCTCGACGGACCCGTATCGATGGAGTTCGTCTCGAAGGCCATCACCGATCGGGACGGAATGGCCTTGGCGGCGCAGACGGCCGATCAGGCCTACATGCGCTGGGCCCAAGCCAACCTCTCGGTAAGTCATCCGAAGCCCACCTGGTGAATAAGCTTGTAAAAACTTGTAATTATTGCTAAGTTTGATTTTTCTTGACAGTCGATGCTCCACGGTCAGCACTTCCACAAGTGTCTGGAGAAGGAGATTACATACGAGCGGAAGCAGAAGGAGAAGTTCCTTCGGGAATTGACCAAGGCGACGGAGGACTTCAAGGAGGCTCGGGACATGGTGGTGGTGCACGAGGCCCAGATAGAGTCTTTGGACAAGATCCACAAGCAGGACCGAGAGGACCTGCTGAAGAAGATCGCGGCCGAGGCGGCGGAGAAGGAGAAGGCGCAGAAGGCCCTGGCGGACTTGGAGGCGGCCTTGGGGGATACGTTGATGACGGCGCAAGACGAGGCTTATGAGCAGGCCAAGTCTCACTTCAAGTATATCTATCCGGAGTGCAACGTTGACCACCTCGGCTTCGGGTGGAAGCCGGATTTGCCTCCGACCCCGGGGGGTGATGGTGACGACGGCGGCCACCACGAAGAAGAGGTGCACCCCGACCCTCAAGATTAGATGTTTTTGTTTTATTTCTCTCTGTTGTAAATTCCCTCGGCGGACTGGCCACCGCAAATCTTGTATCGAACTTTTTGAGATGAAATGATATATAGAATTTTTTGGGCCGACTCTACAACACTTGCATTTTGTGATACTTGTATTTTTTCTTTTTGATAGAGGCTAGCTCGCCAATGAAAGTTGGCTCGGGACCGAGAGGCTGCCAAGAATTACTTTTTGGACAAGTCCAGAGAGCTCGGTCTAGAGGTGGCTCGTTTGAGAAAGATCGTAGCCGACCGGGACTGGTGGGTCATTGAGAAGGACTGGGCGGTCTCGGATACTTCTAGCGGGCGGTCGGCCTCCGAGTCTTCTCTTCGCGAGGCCGTCATAGAGAAAGAATTGGAGATTCGCCAGTTGAAGCTCATACTGGGTGCCGGTCTTGTTGAAGAGGCAAGTAACTCCACTCCGGGGAGGTTGCCGCCGCCTTCGCCGGTTGTGACACAGCCGGATGATGCGGAGAGCTCGGTGGCGGGTATGTCTTCCTTGGTTGGGATAGCCGAGCGTCACAGGAGCCCTGAATTCGAGTTCCCGGCCGAGTGAGTGAGTTGAGAGCCTTCATTGTATTTGCGTTTTCATTCATTGAGTTGTAAGCAATGAGTAATGAATAAGATCATTTGTTCTTCGGAGCCTCGATTGCCTCGGGTGCCGAGTGTAGTTGGTGTGACTGCGTCAATGATCGCGACGTTTCGCCTTCTTAGGCATCATTAATGGCGACGTTTCGTCTTCCACCGTTTGACATTCCCAGGCGTAATAAATGAGGCCTCAGGGACGGGTGCCGAGCCCCCACAACGGTGAGAGAGACAGCCGCAGGCGTAGTAGCCCCGCCGCCGAGCGTTTTAGGTCGCGGTGCCCCCGGAGGGGACACCCGCCTTGCTCGGGGTCGGTGCCGAGATGCTGCGCTTGTTCTCGTGGAGAGACGGTGCGGGAGTGGCTGGCGAATGTCGCCTCGAGTCTCGGTTGGTGGCCTCCGAGGAGGTCAAACCGAGCGAGGGACGGGTGCCGAGCCCCCACAACGGTGAGAAAGACAACCGCAGGCGTAGTAGCCCCGCCGCCGAGCGTTTTAGGTCGTGGTGCCCCCGGAGGGGACACCCGCCTTGCTCGGGGTCGGTGCCGAGATGCTGCGCTTGTTCTCGTGGAGAGACGGTGCGGGAGTGGCTGGCGAATGTCGCCTCGAGTCTCGGTTGGTGGCCTCCGAAGAGGTAAAACCGAGCGAGGGACGGGTGCCGAGCCCCCACAATGGTGAGAAAGACAACTGCAGGCGTAGCGTAGCCCCGCCGCCGAGCATTTAGGTCGTGGAGCCCCGGAGGGGACTCCCGCCCTGCTCGGGGTTGGAGCCGAGCTCCTGCACATGTTCTCGTGGAAAGGCGGTGCGAGTCGAGTCCCACGCTTGTGAGAGAAGCGTGTTCGGACACGGAATTTCATCCGAGTGATGAGCCCTACGCTTGTAAGAGAAGCGTGTTTGGACACGGAATTTCATCCGAGTGATGAGCCCCACGCTTGGAAGAGAAGCGTGTTTGGACTCGCGATTTCATCCGAGTGACGAGCCCCAGGCTTGTAAGAGAAGCGTGTTTGGACTCGCGATTTCATCCGAGTGACGAGCCCCAGGCTTGTAAGAGAAGCGTGTTTGGACTCGCGATTTCATCCGATTGACGAGCCCCACGCTTGTAAGAGAAGCGTGTTTGGACTCGCGATTTCATCCGAGTGACGAGCCCCAGGCTTGTAAGAGAAGCGTGTTTGGACTCGCGATTTCATCCGAGTGACGAGCCCCAGGCTTGTAAGAGAAGCGTGTTTGGACTCGCGATTTCATCCGAGTGACGAGCCCCACGCTTGTAAGAGAAGCGTGTTTGGACTCGCGATTTCATCCGATTGACGAGCCCCACGCTTGTAAGAGAAGCGTGTTTGGACTCGCGATTTCATCCGAGTGACGAGCCCCACGCTTGTAAGAGAAGCGTGTTTGGACTCGCGATTTCATCCGAGTGACGATTTTTGTGAGAGGTCCTTCATCTGTTTACAAGAATTGGAGTCATAAGCTTGTTTCTAAGAAAGCTGGCGTTTACAATATATGCTTGTTACAGACAAAGTCTAGGCACGACGTGCCGTTTACAGGACTTTACAAAAGACTAGGCCCAACGTGCCGTTTTTAGAATTATGTTTTACATGGAGGCTATTCTCCTAAGAACTTGATCAAGTGTTCCGCATTCCAGGGCCTCTTGACAGGCTTGCCATCGGTGTCGGTCAGGCGATAGGTACCCGGTCGTACGACCTCTGAAACCTTATAAGGGCCCTCCCAGTTTGGTGCCAACTTCCTTTTCTGGCCGGGATTGGAAACCGCCAGTTTCCGGAGGACAAGATCTCCGAGAGCAATGTTTGTTGGGCGCACCTTCTTGTTATAGAACCTCTCGATTCTTTGCTGGTAGATGTTCCTTCTGATGGATGACTTCTCCCTGACCTCGTCAATGAGGTCCAGGTCTGCTCGCAGTTGCATGGAGTTGCTTGCTTCGTCATAAGCCATAATTCGGGGAGAGGGGATACCTATTTCCAAGGGAATGACGGCCTCAGCGCCGTACGTTAAGTTGAAGGGTGACTCCCCTGTCGGGATTCTTTTTGTTGTTCGATGGGCCCAGAGAACGCTCGGCAGCTCGTCGACCCATAGCCCCTTGGAGGAATTATCGAGTCGCTTCTTGAGTCCATCGAGGATCTGACGGTTCGCATTCTCTGCCTGTCCGTTGGATTGGGGATGGCATACCGAAGAGAAGCGCTGCTGGATACCGAGGTCTTCGCAGAACTTGCGGAAATGCTTGCCTGCAAACTGGGTCCCGTTATCCGTAACGAGCACTTGGGGGATCCCGAACCGACAGATAATGTGCTTCCAGAAGAATTGTTGAGTCTGCTGCTCGGTGATCTTAACTAGTGGCTCCGCCTCGATCCATTTGGTGAAGTAGTCGATGGCAACTATAAGGAACTTTCGTTGCCCCGTCGCCTTGGGAAAAGGGCCTACCAGATCCATCCCCCACATTGCAAAGGGGGTTGGACTGGCCATGGATCGTAGGTTTGCTTGAGGAGCCCTTTTGATGGGCGAGAATCTTTGACAGGGGCCACATTTCTTGACGAGATTTAGAGCGTCCTGCAGCATGGTGGGCCAGTAGTACCCGTGGTTCAAAGCCTTTCGCGCGAGCGAACGACTTCCCATGTGACACCCGCCAATCCCCTCATGTAATTCTTTGAGAGCATATTCGGCTTCACCGGGAGTGAGGCAGCGGAGATAAGGCCGTCCATCCGAGGTTGTGTAGGACCTTTTGAAGAGTGTTGAGTCGATCATTGTGAACCTTTCCGCTCGGACCCGGACCCTTCTTGCTTCAGCTCGGTCTTCCGGGAGCTCTCCCTTGACGAGAAATCGCCTAATTAGAGTGGTCCAGTCTTCGGGGGGCGCTCCATCTTCGATGCACAGGACCTCCGGGATGTCGATACTGGGTTTTAGCATGACCTCGATCAGGACCGTGCGGTCGAGACCTTCGAAGGAAGAGGATGCCAATTTTGACAAAGCGTCAGCCTGGACGTTCTGTTCCCGAGGGATCCTCAAAACAACCGACTCGTCGAAGGACGATAGTAGGCGTTGAACTACAGCTCGGTAACGAACCATGCGATCGTCTCGGGCCTCGTACTCCCCGGTGATCTGGTTGACCACGAGCTGGGAGTCGCTGAAAGCCCTGATCTGCCTGGCACCGGCTTGATGAGCCAGAGTGAGCCCAGCGATCATTGCCTCGTATTCGGCCTCGTTGTTAGAGGCTGGGAAGTTGAGGCGGAGGCAGTACTGCAGAAGAAAACCGTCTGGGCCTCGGAGGATGATGCCCGCTCCGCTGCCTGCTTTGCAGGAGGAACCATCGATGTAGACTTCCCACGTCTGGTCGTTTTCCATGTTTGCAGGGTGCTCGGAGATAGTGCACTCCGTAATGAATTCCGCGAGCGCCTGCCCCTTGATTGCTGTTCTGGGCTGATAGCCAATGTCATATTGGCTGAGCTCAATCGACCATTTCACAAGCCGACCCGAGCTTTCTGGTTTGTAGAGCACGGCCTTCAGGGGTTGGTCCGTCAGCACTTGGACAGAATGAGATTGAAAATATGGGCGGAGCTTTCGCGAGGCCATGATCAGGGCGTACGCTACTTTCTCCATCCGGGAGTACCTGGTCTCGGTATCGAGCAAGACCTTGCTGACATAGTATACAGGCTTCTGTGATCCCTCTTCCTCCCGAACGAGAACGGCGCTGAGCACCTTCTCCGAGGCTGATAGGTAGAGCCAGAGTGGCTCTCCTGGTTCGGGCTTGCTGAGGAGAGGGGGGTTCGCGAGGTATTCTTTTAACTGGGCGAAGGCCTCTTGCTATTGGACCCCCCATTCGAACCCGTCGGTGCCGCGCAGGGCTTTGAAGAAGGGAAGAGACTTCTCTCCGGACTTGGAGAGGAAGCGGCCGATTGCCACCAGTCTCCCAGTCAGCCGTTGGACTTCTTTGATGTTCCTCGGAGGGGCCATGTCTAGGATTGCTTGGATCTTTTCGGGGTTCGCTTCGATTCCCCTTTGGCTGATAATGAATCCGAGAAACTTTCCCGCAGAGACGCCGAAGGCGCATTTGCTCGGATTAAGTCTCATGTTGTGGGTCCGAAGTACCCCAAAGGCCTCCTCCAGATCGGCTACGTGATCCTCTCCCCGCCGGCTCTTGACGAGTGTGTCATCCACATATACTTCTATATTGCGCCCGATCTGTTCCTTGAAGACCCGGTTGACGAGCCTCTGGTATGTGGCTCCGGCATTCTTCAGCCCGAAGGGCATGACTCTGTAGCAATAGAGTCCCTGGTCTGTGACGAAGGACGTCTTGGCGATGTCGGGAGGGAACATGCGGATCTGGTTGTAGCCTGAAAACGCGTCCATGAAGGACAGGAGCTCGTGACCCGATGTTGCATCGACGAGAGCATCGATCCTGGGAAGGGGGAATGGGTCCTTCGGGCACACTTTATTGAGATCCGTGAAATCAATGCAGATCCTCCAGCTCCCGCTCGCCTTCTTGACCATGACGACGTTTGCCAGCCACTCGGGGTAGCTGACCTCCTGGATGAAGCGCGCGGCAAGGAGTTTGTCGACTTCTGCATTAACTGCCTGTTGTCGCTCTGGCGCGAACTTGCGTCGCTTCTGTACCACTGGTTTCGAGCCGGGGATCACGCTGAGTTTATGCATGATGAGTTCCTCGGAAATTCCCGGCATGTCAGAGGGCTTCCAGGCAAACAGATCGACATTGCGCCGGATGCAGGTGATGAGGTCGGGCTTGAGGCGAGGTGCGAGGGAGCGACTTATTCGAAATTGTTTCGACGAATCCTCTGCCTCGAAGGAGATATCCTCCAGCTCGTCTGCCGACTCCGGCTCTGGCTGGGTCCTTTGGGGCTGCATTTCCACGGCGTCGAGGGGAAGCACTCCGCTTCCTATTGCTGTCATATAACAGGAGCGAGCGGCTTCTTGGTTCCCTCGGACCACTCCTACCCCGGTACTGGTAGGGAACTTCATCTTCTGGTGGTAGGCCGAGGGGACAGCCTGGAGGGAGCAGAGGCCCGGTCGGCCGAGTATGGCATTATAGGCTGCCTTGATGTTGACAACCATGAAGTCCATCGACTCGGTTCTCCGATTCGGGGCCGTGCCCGCCGTGACATCCAGCGTGACGATCCCCTCGATTGTCACCGGAACTCCAGAAAATCCGTGCAGGGTGTATCCTGCCGGCTTAAGTCTGCTTCGGGGGAGCTTTAGGTTCTCGAAAGCATCGAGGAACAGAATGTTGACCGAGCTCCCGTTGTCTACCAGGATCCGCCGAGCATCAAAGTTTGCCATGCTGAGATTGATTACGAGGGCGTCGCAATGTGGGAGCCGAACCCCCTCCAGGTCGTCACCCGAGAAGGAGACGGGGAGTGGTTGGATTTGAGGAGTGAGAGGTCCTTGGACGGCGTTAACGTCCCGGATGAACGCCTTACGAGAGGTGTTAGAATCCCCTCCCATGGGCCCTCCGTGGACGTAGTGCAGTATGGGTTGGTCGTCCGGTTCTTCCAGCTCCTGCTCTTGCCTGGGGAGCTGTAGGGGAGCTCGAGGAGGAGGTGAGGTTCTCCTGTTCCTCGTGTCCCTTTGCGCCCGAGCATCATCCCTCTTATACTCCCGGAGGTACCCTCGCTGAATCAGGGCCTCGATTTTATCTTTCAGGGCACGGCAGTGATCTGTGTCGTGCCCGTTGTCTCGGTGGAAGCGGCAGTAGAACCGTTGATCCCTTTTCTTGCTAGTGTAGTTGGACGGTCGAGGGGGGTACTGAACGAGGTCTCTGTCCTCGATCGCCAGGAGTATGGAGGACACATTTTGTGTGAGTGGGGTATATCTTTCGAAGCGAGGAACCGGTGGTACCTTCTTCATGGTGCCCCCGTCCTTTGGAGCCTTTTTCGAAGGCTCGACTTCCTCGGCCTTCCGTTTCCCTTTCCCGAGTGCTTCTCTGGATTCGTCGGGGTTTAGGGCTTCCTCTGCCCTGATGTACTTCTCGACTCGGTTGAGGAGGTCGGGAAAATCGATCGGGGGCTTCTTCGCCAGAGAAGCTTTCAGCTGTCCATGACGGACGTTGTGCCGAAATGCCGCGGAGGCGACGCCCGGATCGAGAGAGGAGACTGACCTCGCTTCTGCCGTGAATCTCCAGACAAACGCCCTGAGTGATTCCCCCCCTTCCTGCCTGAGCCCAAGTAAGGAGGCGCTCGTTCTTTCGGCCTTCCGGCTGGTTACAAAATGGGCGAGGAAATTGCCTTCCAGTTGATCAAAGGAGTAAATGGAGCCGGGGGCGAGTTTTGAGAACCACTCACGAGCCGGACCCCGAAGGGTGGCAGGAAAAGCTCAGCACAGCAGAGGATCCGATGCGCTGTGAATCATCATGAGGGTTTTGAAACCCTCCATGTGATCAGCAGGATCCCCTTCGCCGTTATAGGTCTCGAATTGTGGGGGTCGGAAGTTCCGGGGAATTTCCGCTTGGATAATGGGGGCCGAAAAAGGGGGGTCGGACAGGTCTGTACCCCTGACCGGCTCTGACACCTCCGTCGCCCATGTGGTCGATTCGGTCCTCCATTTCTTGGAGGTGCCTTAGGAGCACGCCCTCGGCTTCGGGCTGGATTGTTGAGGAGCGAGAGACGCTGGCCTCAGCGTCTAACCTGGTTTGGGAACGGCGTGCTTCCTCCCTGGGGGCCCGTTGGAGAGCCCCAAGGATCTCCCTTCGGAAATCCTGGAACTCCTGTTGAGTAACAGGAGCTCCCTCAGCTCGGGCCGGTTGGACCGGAGGTTGCCTCCCGACTCGGCTGAGTGCCGGCCTTCGTTCTTCCGGCGGTGGCCTAGGACGGTTCGGGGCCGAGTTGGAAGCGGCCCTTTCCCTACTGCGGTCAGCCTGCCGACTGGAGATTACCCTTCGAAGGTCAGGTTGGGTTGGAGGAGTGGGGGCCCGCTGGGACCCCTGACGGGAGGCCCTATGCTTTGATGTGCGCGGCCCGGCGTTGGTATTTGATGGGAGTGTGTCTCGTCGGTTGACGGAGGACGCGGCCCCCTTGCCTTTGGAGGCCATGGGAGTTCGACGATCGAGGTACCTCGGCGATGGTACTCGGGTCGGGCTTCGGAGTAGCTTTCCCACAGACGGCGCCAACCTGATGCGGTTTGTTTCTGGGAGACGTGTGGATGCACCAGGTGTGAGTTCTTACTCGATTTGTATTGAAGGAGAAAGCTTCTTCAGAGGCGACCCTCGACTGGCCGAGCGGTACCTGCGACAGGCTGGAGTGAGGTGGATGTCTGGGCTCGGATCAGGTGGCTCGGATCCGAGGTCTGGTGTACCTGCAGACGGTCTCGAAACACCGGGGTTGGTCCCGGTGGCAGACCCTCCGACGATCTAGTCAGTTACTTTAAGATAAGAGCAACAGTAACTAGGGTTTAGGGGAGAAAAGATTGATTACCTTTGAAGAAAGGAGAGGGCCTGGTATTTATAGGAGATTCTAATCGGGTCTAGACCCGTTTGGGGCTGGGCCGGACCCGGTTACCCGATTGGCCGAAGCGGTGGAAAGTCGGGCGGTATAGGGCTGACGTGGCAGGTGCCGGAGTGGTTTCCGGGCTGACGTGGCAGATCTCCGGGCGGTTTTCCAGTGCTGACGTGGCTGATCTGAGGGATCAGGAAGGACGCGTATCCTGAGGAGATCTGGTGGCTCAGGGTGAGCCACGCTTTATTCCTGACCCATATCAACATTGCTTATTAATCTCTTATCCACCATATGTTTATTCCAAGTGCATCACCAATTCTTGGCCCTTACTGAAAATTATTGGGACCCCAATGCCCATGTGCCTATGATTGAGTCTCCACTTCCATACCACACACTACTCACCATTGCACATGACAACTCTTTGTCATTCTACTCTTCCAACCATTGATGCAATGCGTCTCAAGTTTTTGGAATGTTTCACACTCTTGTCATTAAACAAAACATAATTAACAGAATTGAGGCTAGACATGCTGATAGAGATATAATGACGGACAAGTAACTAGACACACTGACACGGGACTTCTTTCAAAAACTACATCAAAATAGCTAGTTCTGATTCGGATACATGTGCCTGACACGTAGCAGGGATTACGGATTTAATAAAGTGGCTATACTTCAAAAAAAGAAGATAATGTTTTTTTTTTCCTTTTTCTTTTTGATCTATTACAGGTCCCATTTGTAGCAATCAGGATATAGTGTACCCCTAACTCCCACAAGATTGGTCAACTAGAAGAAGACTTGTGGAAAGAAAAGCAAGGAAAGTGTGGATGTCAATAGCTTACAACCAATGCTATTACTTATCCACCTTTCTTAATTAAAATTCCAAGAAAAAAACACCACCAAACTGAAGTCATGCATGCAGTTTTTTAACAGTGTGCTAAAAAGCCAAGATGAGTTGTCCAGAAATAGCTGACCAACAAAAACAAGAGGCCAACATGTCTTTGCCTCATCAGTCCACTCTGTTATGAAGATAAAAAAACTATGAGGCTTTTTCTCAATACAGGCCATACAAGTCAATGACATCACTAATCATACGAGATAATCTGAATTGGATAGGATTTGGTTGAGAAATCTCAGCCTACTTGATTCAAATAAAGAAGTTTGTAAACTGAACTGATGAGGGGAATAAAAGAAGAATAATGATTTGGAGGTTGACATTGAACTGTGGATGTATTCAGCAGAGAATAGTATTTGGAGGGAGTATGTATCTAGGGATGGGCAGTAGAACCAAGCCAAATGCCACTTATCAGTTAGGGCTAAAGACTTTTAGAGGTTCTAGTCGACCAGATATGTAGAGATTATGAGAGATTATAACAATAGAAATTATGGTTAATATCCTAGACTAATGTGCTTGAGATATTTATCCTAGGTATTAAAATTAGAATACCTAGACTACTATCACAAGCGAGTATTTATAGGATAAATACTGGTTTGGGTACTGGGTTCTCAACCCACTCAACCCGCGTTCCGATATCCATACAATTAGTACGTGTAACACACGTGTTACCCATAGAATAATATTACACATAATATTATTCATATAGTGAGAATATACCTATATATCAAACAATCTCCTCCTATATTCTCATTATATAAACGTACTGGATTATCTCATCAGTTCAACATGAAGCTGACTGGCTGATAGCAGTCTTTAAATAGAAAAAATGCATCACACAATGTACAGTTCATAAGGACTAAATCAATTATAAATCCGAATAGTTCAAAAAAACTAAACCAAAATAATTAAATAGTTCCCAAACCATATCACAACAGAATAGTTCACAATGACTAAACCAACTGGAGTAATCTGTCATAGTTTCAAAATCATCAAACAAAGTAAATAAACTTCAAGAACAAAATAAGAGTTTTAAGCTCAATGAATATAAGAGTCTTTAAATTGAACAGAAGTTTTACCAAGCAAGTGACTAATTTATTATCGAAAGAAATAAACTGAAATTTTATCCTTGTACATTGCTTTATGTTTGCTCCTCCATTTTGAGCAAATCATTATTTTTAAATCTATGTTGACAGATTCAACTCCTCCATCTTTGCTAGCTTATTGAAAACAAGAATATCAAAAGACACATCTCTAAGAATTCCAACGAATTTCACAAAGTATCTAGTTCCACAAAAGAACTTAGTACAATTCATAATTAGCTTAACAAAAATGTAACGCAAGTATCACAATCAAGTTTCTTTAACTAAATAAAGAACAAGAACTATTATAGTTTCTACGCAAAAACTATACTATATTTCATATTGGAATGATAGAACAGTCAAATCAATTATGATTAACTCTGAATCATCAAAATTGGAATGAAACAAGAGTCCATAAAAGAGATATATCATTAAAATTGGAATGATATAACGACATTCTAAACATCGGAAACACCTCGACAAGTTTTCATGTTTCGTATTGGAATAATATGATTATTCTAAGTAAATTCTTTAGATATATAATACCATCAAAATTGAAACGACATTATATATTTGTGCAATTTATGTGGAATCATCAAAATTATCTAAAACATGTCAACTGCCTAAAATTGATGCTTAAGTTTGAACTTCTCTATGGCTCCAATTGGATTCTAAATTTCAAAACAATTAGAATGTTAAAGCTTTGACTCAACAGCTTTTAACTCCATTTTCTCTTACAGTTTTGATAATTAGATCACTTTCAAGTCCCTTAGCAAGAGCATTAGCCATATTTTATTTCAATTGTACTTTATTTACGAGAAAGTTCAACTAGGCTTCTTTCATCCTTAATATACTACTCTTACTATTATAGAGTGAGTTATGAGCTACAGTGCATTATAGCTTGATAGTTGCATAACAAAATTAGAGAATTTACGTTAAACTTCTCAATGGATGATTAACAACAAGTCATTCAATCCACTCAGCCTCTTCCCCTGCAGAGGATAACATATAGAGGTCTGATTTTTTGGATGAGAACGCAATGCTTGTTTGCCTTTTAATCTCCATAATTTTCTGCTCCTCCTAGTGTGAACACATATTTACTAGTTGTCGACTTTCACTAAACCTTGAGTAGCACAAAACAAACTCTTGAGTACCAGGTATCTCATTAGCGTCTTAAGGGCACTCAAATGTGTATGAGATTATTAGTGAATCTACATATCATACTTACCTCAAAGGCTATGTCTATTCTAGTGCAAATCTTTGTATACATGAGACTTTCAATTCTTTTAGAATGATCTACCTGTCTCATAGTTGCACCATCATTAGGTGTCAAACTTTTATCATAATCATAAGGTGTTTCAAAACACACTTTCAATCACTATATCTTCACTTTTGAAACACATTTTGATTTGATGAGTTTGACTAAGAGTTATCCCTTGTCAACCGAAACTCACCCTTATACCTATGGTGTCCACAATACCTAGATTTTCCATATTAAATTCTTTGGATAACACAATTTTAACTTCATTTGTAATAGAGAGGTCACTTTCAAGAACAGGCATGTCAACAGAACAAGTAAATAATAGCCACTATATTTGACACACCACAAAGTTGAAAGCACTTATCTGAATTACTTGATTCATATACTAGGCTCTTTCAGAAATTTGTCAAATTATTTATTCGTCGGCTATACATGTTTTAAGAATATACAATCATTTTACTAAATTGTAAATCTTGTTCACTAAACATACTAGTTCAAAACTTTCCAATACAAAACTGTTTAGTACAAAACATCAAGTACAAAACTTTTAGTACAAAACTATTTAAATATCCTTTATGAATAACAAAATTTTCAACAGATGTAAGGGTAAGAAGAACACTTATTGTAGCAATATGACAAACATGTGAGTAAACATCAAATAAATATACCCTATTTTCTCAGTCAATGTGTTAGCTACTAAAATACATTAAAATTTGCTATTGAACAGTTAAAAATAAATTTCTTCTACAAAACCCCACTAACTTACTATAGTTTTAGCCCCTTTCGGCAGATCAACTAAATTAAAGTATTATTGTATGACACAAAATTCATCTCATTGTCTACTAAAGACTCTTCTTGGCTCATTTGTCATTGAAGTTTTAAGTGTCAGTAAGGCTGGTTCTTGATTCCAATTGTGAATCATTGACCGTGTCTGTAAGACTAGATCATTTTATACATTTATCTTTGATGAACACATCTTCAAAAAATTCTGCAAGTCTAGATTCTTCTAACACAAATTAGATAGATCTAACATCTGTCCACAGAGCCACATTCTGTACTTTCTAAACACACACAAATATTTGTTGTAGGTTATACTTTAGGCCTTCTAAGATCATGTACTCTAACAAATGTATCACAACACAAATTTTCACTTTAACAAAATTATTTGTGTTTTCATGCCATGATCTAAAGGTGTATTCAATTTAGAGTGTAGTAACACATTAGAGATATAATTAACAATACAACACCACTCATAATTACACAAGACAAACAACGATCAATATTACAGAATTCAACATTTCACTAAGTGTTTGATTCTATCTTTTATCAATACCGTTTGACTATTGTAAGTAGAATGCAGTAGAGATTATGCCATATGCAAACTGCTCTAGAATTATTAAAACATATTTACTACCTCTATCAAATCTGAACCCTTGATTTTTAGCATTTAACTATATATATTTTTAATTCATTAAGAATAAGAAGTACTTCATTCTTCATATATATAACAAACTTATACTAATCATCTACAAAAGTGATTAGATACTTCTGACCAACAATTATCTCGCCTAGTCACAAAGCTACTGAGATCACAAATATCAGAATGTATTGACTCAAGAAGTTGTGTACTCCTAGAGACCATACTAAATGATTTTCTAGTGATCATAATCTAAGCATAACTTTCATATTTGTCATATTTAATAGTGTCATTAGCAGAGTTATGAGTTTTAACAAGAACAAACAATTTAATATATAAAGTTCTCAATTCCTAGCCAATTATGCTATGTTCAGGAACTATACACAATTAGAACTATTATTATTAATTGTCTCATTTGTTAAACTCAACTTATACATGCGATTGACAATATATGCACATTATAAGAGTAAATACAAAATTACTCTACCTGTCTCACAAAACTATCTGTTTTCTCTAGTGTATCTAACAATGTCCACTTGCTCAAACACATTGAGCGAAGAGTTCTTTCCTTTATTCATTCTTCATCATCTTCATAACGCTAAATGGGATAATGACTAACATATTTTAATTCAACTTTGTACACACAGTACAATGAACAAGAAAGAACAAAACGTAACTAATAGAGTCATCCTACATTAAGAGATGCTCTCTCCTAAGTTACAAACATTTGTTATACATCTTATACATCAAAAAAATTTATTTTATTTTATTAGAGAAGCAAATATATGATCTCACACAAACTGCAAACAATGGATTTGTTAAAATATCTATACACATAGTATGATAAAGCACTTAACAACCATAACATGCTAGTTTTCAAGGCGAGAATAACTATGATCTAAAAATCTCAATCATGTGATCAAACGCACAAAACGTTAATACATTCATCATATGAAAATATTAAGAAAGATTAGAGTAGATCATACCGACACTTCAAGTTAGAAGTGTTTTCCAAATTCGGTGGAGAAGCCTGCGTGGTGCAGACTTATTCAACCGTGATGCATATCCATCGTCTCCAACATTCACAATTTGTAGGTAACATTAAAGTTCATACATTCATCAAATTGTTATAGATTAGCCAATTAAACAAATTATTAGCATTATTTAATTCTAACAACAATTTTATTGGAGATACAGTTTTATAGTCAAAACTATAACTTATCTTATCAAAATAAATATATGATCTTCAGCACATAGCCACAACATTTATTCAAATTTGTATTTTTAATTAAACAATGCACAATTCGTTTTTGAACTTTAGCACTTAGCAACAAAATTCAAACAAATAATTAAAATAACGATTTAAATTTGGTGAATAACTTATCTTTAATTTAGATCTGAATTGGAAGTACACTGCAGTAAATCCATTCTTCTCCCCAAACACGGAATACAAAACAATACCCAATGGATTGTCTTCACTAATTAGATCCAGATTGATTCCTTTTGACTGGATTTGGATCTGATCCAACAGTCCAAACACCAAATAGCAAATCTCCAACCAATTGAGCAACTGTTGGACTGGATCTCAATCTAGATATGCTCCAACAGTCCAAATACCAAACAACAATCTCCAACCAATAGAGCAGCTGTTGGACTAGATCTGAATCTGAATCTGCTCCAACAGTCCAAACACCAAACACCAAATTCTCAACCAATGAAAATTCTTGTTTGGTCAGATATGGTCAAACTCAGCTGCCAGGATCCCCTCTCCAACCCGAACACAGAACACCATAACTCACCAATCGAAAAAAAATCAAATTTTGGATCTGAGTCGTCTCTTTCTTCTCCTTCGATCTCACATGTGGGAAGTGATAAGGGGTTGACGGTGGTCAGTATACCTGAACGACAAGTAGTGGATAATCGGAGATATCATCCTTAGTATACTCCAATGTAGGAATGAGTCCCTTCATCTCTGGAGTTGGCTTGAAATCCCCAAAATCATCCAACTTCGACTCTGTCTCAGCCACCACAAAGAGCACCCCTTCCCCATTACAGTCAATCTCAAGTCGCCCAGAGGCGGCACCGTTGATTCCGTCGACGCTAGCGGAGGAGACACCCAGAGGCGGGGACACCCAGAAGCGGTGGTGGTCGGATTCCGACGACTGGATCTGATCCCCTCAAACGATCTCACACAGAGATCGAGGAGAAAAGGGGGTCGATGAGCGTGCAGCGCCTGGCAGTGGCTGCATCGACGTCAGCGACACCAGTGGAGGAGACGACCATCGGCGGCGGTGGCTACGTCTACGTCCAGAGGCGACACCCAGCGATGGTGCCCACCGGCTGCGGCTGCCGTATCCGACGAACGGGCACTTGGACGACCCGATTAGATTTCGACGATCGTTCTCTTAATCTCAAAATTAATTCATAAATATCTCAAGATTGTTAGAGATTATGAGAGATTATAACAATAGAAATTAGGGTTAATATCCTAGACTAATGTGCTTGAGATATTTACCCTAGGTATTAAAATTAGAATACCTAGACTACTATCACAAGCTAGTATTTATAGGATAAATACTGGTTTGGGTACTGGGTTCTCAACCTACTCAACCCGCATTCCGATATCCATACAATTAGTACGTGTAACACACGTATTATCCATAGAATAATATTACACATAATATTATTCATATAGTGAGAATATAACTATATATCCAATAAGATAAACCAATTGTCCGATCCAAATCTAACTCCATAAACGGGTGGAAGATAACAATGTGATTGAAGAAAAACAAGAAATAGAATAAGAGGCAGAAGATACCATATATTATATGGTCCGGTCTATGCGACTTAAATCCAACAACTACGTGCACATTCAATAATTTTCATTCTCGGTGATTAGTTAGAGTCTATCTCTTCCTTTTTATTGCCTCTATATGGTAGTCTCCTTTCTTTGGGTGAAACAATTAACCACATTAAAAGTTATGCACGCAAACACATAATATAGAAGGAATAACTAATAAAAATCTAATTAATTACAGTGAAACAATACCCTCAGATATACAAGTGGTAAAAAGTTGGCTTAATGTACAGCCTTCAATAGGTTCGCATTGTAGGGCTTGATTAGGCTCCAACATGCGACATATACATACCTAGTAGGTTTGGATCCCCTAGTGTAGCCTAATTAATTAATATTGTTGGACTTGAATCTCCTAGGATCCAATCCTAACCCAACTAAATGTGTCACAGCCTAGCTCAAAAGAACTGACTTTATCTTTCCCTGTGGCTAAGGTAGCAGGAAATGGCTCTTACTATTGTCGGTTAACATAGATTTCTTAGAAGAATAAACAAGAGAACTTTTCAAGTCTTTGAGATGGCCATGACTTGGTTTTGGCAAGAGAGTATAAACAAGCATCAAATCCTTATTTTACCAAGTAAGAAGAACTCAATGCAATAGCAAAGTTGGGCAAAGTAGACAGGGAAAGAAATGAGAAGCAGGACTTGGTCTTAGAATTATATACATAGTTAAAAGAAACACTTGTACAGAGATGAGATCAAACTTTTGGTTAACAAAACAAGTTACCAATGTTTTGTAATACTAAAAAAAGGAATAGACAAGCATCATAAACCAATCAATCAAGTAGTTTTCAAACATTTTGTCCCTAATTCCATGATTTCAAACTGGTAAGCAACCTAAGATATATAAACACAACTAATGGGAGTTAAAGAGCTTGCCAGTAGTGAAACCAAGAGGAGACTCATTAGTGAAACAATGGCTAGGCATAGGACATCTATTTGTGCGCTGCAAGAAACTAGAATTGAGAATCCTATGAATCATGATTTTCAATCACTTAGGATGTTTAGGGCGTATGAGTGGCGATTCAATTCGGCTATGTTTAGGGCGTATGAGTGGCGATTCAATTCGGCTATTGGTTTGTCGGAAGGAATAGTAATAGGGGTGGACCCTACCTATTTTGAGATTATTGATGAGTTTATTCGGACTTTCTCAGTGACAGTTAGATTGAGACATATGAGTGACAGTTGGGAGCACATGATTTCATTGATCGATTTATGGACCGTACGATTCCAGACGGCGAGGCAAACTATGGAATGAACTTAGATACATTAGCGGATGGTGGAGGGGGTCCTTGGGTTATAGGAGGAGATTTTAACATCACTAGATTTCTCAGTGAACATAGAGGGAGGGGGCTAGCAGTTAAGACATATCACATTTTAACTCTATTATTGATGAGCTAGAACTTATGGAGATTAAGGCTTCCGACTGGAAATTCACGTGGACTAATATGCAAATTAACCCAATAATTTTGGCCAAACTAGATAGGATTCTGGTGTCTACCGATTGAGAAGATGAGTTCTCGTTAGGAAGAGTGAAATTGGTTGCTAGGTTCACTTTCGACCATATCCCGCTAGCTCTTTAGTGTGGTGTTGAAGATAAGTCAGAGGTGCAACCGTTTAGATTTTAGAAATCTTGGACTGTAGGTGTTACCGCTAAATCTGGTGTGGGGACAAACAGATAGAATTTGTGGATTCTTGGGACACTAAATAGTCAAACCTAAAACCTTTCTGACGGAGTTTGACCGTGATCTCCCGCCGTTAACCTGTAAAAAGTGCGAAACACCGGGGTTGATCCCGGCGATGCACCATCCGACGCTCAAGTCAGTAATCAGAAAGATTATGAATGAGCTTTGATTGGTAAAAGATTCATTACCTCTTAATGGTGGTAGATGGGGGATATTTATAGCCGCCTTTGGGATCAGATTAGGAATGTAATCCCTAATTCCAAGTGAAAAGATAGATACGAATCAGGACCGTTGATTAGGATTAATCAGAAACCCTAATTCTATCCCGCTGGACCGGGTTCGCTGCGGGTTGAAACCCGCACCCAGTTGAGATGGGCCCGTTCGCGGGCTATTGGGTTTTCCTAAGAGAAGATCCATACCCGCTTCAGACCCATTCATAGGTAAAATTATCATTTTGCCCCCAGGCTTTGAGATTCGCGCCCGATTTGGACGGTTTCGATTTAACCCTATTTTTAGCCATATCACGAGCCCCCCACTCCCGAAGACTGAGTTTGATCAGCCTTTAAGGAGTAGTTTTACTATTTTGCTGGCTTGCAGAGTTGAATCGGAGTCCAAATGGAAGGTTTCGATTCTTTGTATGGGGCAGTATGGTGATTTTTCGGGTTAGTTGTGCGCTCTAAGTTGTTCTTGAGCCCCTCTGGTTTTCTGGCATTTTTTCTTAATTTTTATCTATTTTTCGGATCACTTATTTAATTTTGCGAAGTGTTGATTCGTCGTTCGGGGGTCTTAATCAATCACTTTAGGCAATAATTATTTACTCAGGGGCTCAAAAATATTTCCCCAAATTTATAATTATTTTCTAGAATTTTTAATTAATTTTCTCAAATTTTTAATCATTTTTTCGTAATTTTTTTTAAAAATAAAACAGTTTTAATAAATAAAAATTAATTTTTAATACCGAATTACGTCGTGGCGCGATCTGGGCCCTCCATCAGAGTTGAGCGTGATTTTCTGGAGGATCGGACGGTCTGGGTAGCTCGGCGAGTTTTTTCTTCGTATGCGAGGGTCGGCACCTCGGCACCTCAGCTAGGATCCTCAGTAGCTCAGTGGATCAGCGCGTAGCGATCTGCTGAGCTACGTGGCACGATCCGGAGCGTCCATTATGGTGCAAATCCCAAAAAATGCTATCTTGTCGTTTTGTGGACGTGGCATGATCTGAGCCGTCCATCGTGTTCTAGCATGTTTTTTGACAAGGTCCCACGGTTGAGGCAGGTCGGCTCCATTTTTCTTCAAATGTGAGGGTCAGTACCTCGTCACTTCGGCTCGGATCCTCGGTAGCTCGGTGGACCGGCGGGTAGCGACCTGCCGAGCTACGTGGCACGATCCGGAGCGTCCATTATGGCGCAAATCCCAAAAAAATGCTATCTTGTCGTTTTGTGGACGTGGCATGATCTGAGCCGTCCATCGTGTTCTAGCATGTTTTTTGACAAGATCCAATGGCTGAGGCAGGTCGGCTCCATTTTTCTTCAAAAGTGAAGGTCGGTACCTCGTCACCTCGGCTCGGTGACTCTGTAGCTCGTCCTCCGCCCCCGTCGCTCGGTGGCTCAGCTAAGCTGTTCGGTAGCTCGGCTAAGCACTCCGGTGACTCGGCAGCTCGTCCTCTGTCCCCAATAGCTCGGTTTATGCATCATGATTTTAATTTCTAAAATTCCAAACTCGTCACCTCGGCCCGGGAGGATGGTGGCTCGGTGGCTCGACCGAGTGCTCCGGTGAATCAGGAGCTCGAATCGAGTCTTTGAACCACGTGGTTAGATCCGAGGCGTTCATCATGGCGCATATCATGAAGTTGGAGGTTCAGATCACGAAAAAATGTTATCTTGTTGTTTTGTGGGCGTGGCGTGATTTGAGCCGTCCATCATATTTTGACGCGAATTTTGAGACAACCTGACGGTGAAACTGGTTCGGCGGTATTTTTTCCCATATATGGAGGTCAGTACCTCGTCACCTCGGACCTGGAGGATGGTGGCTCGGTGGCTCGTCCGAGCGCTCCGGCAGGAGCTCGGATCGAGTCTTCGAACAACATGGTGAGATCCGAGGCAGTCATCATGGCACGTATCCCAAAGTTGGAGGTTCAGATCACGAGAAAATGTTATCTTGTCGTTTTGTGGGCGTGGCGTGATCTGAGCCTTCCATCATGTTTTGACGCGAATTTTGAGACAATCTGACGGTGAAACTGGCTCGACGGTATTTTTCCCCATATGTGGAGGTCGGTGCCTCGTCACCTCGTCAGATTGCCTCGTGGCTCGGCGAGCCACGAGTTGTCGAGTGATGGTGTTAAGCGAACCGACGAGCCTTTCCCTTGGAACATCGTAGCTTTCCTTGTTTTGTCGTTTTGCCTTCCCTTAGTGGGTCATAAAACGTTTCGAAAGCCCAACAGTCGCTTTCTTGGCTATAAGTTCTTACCCCCCCCCCCCCTCACCCCTAACTCATTTCTCACTTTTACTCCCAAGTTTTTACTTTTGCTCTCGATTTGCTCTGCTAGCAGCGATTTGCGCTCCAAGGCGGTTGTGCTAGCTGTCGCGTGGGCCAGGCAATTTCCGACAAACTATTTCCGACCGTGAACGTCACTTCAAAGCTATGTCACATCAAGGTTAGTCCTCTTTGCCTTAGATATTTATTCGAGATGTTAAGAGTGAGCTCGGGAAGTGAGGCATCGTCCTCAGGAGGCCGAAGCGCCAAGGAGAGGAGGGAAGTAGTGAGCCGTAGAAAGGGGCAGGAGGTAGTAGGGTCGTCTGTGGCCGAGGAGAAGAAGAGAGTAATGGCCCGGTCTTCGATAGTCGAGGAGATTGTGGAGACTGAGAGACGAGCCCCCGAGTCGGGTCGGATGCCTGGCCCGCTGTCCGGTCATGCCAGGATAAGGCAATACAGCGGCGATCTCCTGAGTAAGGCAATCGTTGGTCGCTCGGCGACTTATGAGGAGAATGACCCGAGGGAGGTCACCGAGGTGGATGATATCGCTTCGGTGCTATCCGAGCGGGATCTCCTCCGGATCAGGAAGTAGGGATGGCAACTGGGCCAGGTCAACCGGCGACCCACCCGCGACCCGACCCACCAACCCGGCCCGGTTAAGCAATAGGCGGGTTCGGGTCGAACCCGGTGAACAGTACCGGGTCGACCCAGGTCGCAATTCACGCGAATCGAATTCGCGAAACCCGGCTCACGAACACGTCTAACCCACGAATTGGACCCGCCAACCCGCGGGTCGACCCGCGGGTTTCGACCCGTTCGACCCGTACGGGTCGACCGTTGACCCGTTCGGTTCGAACAGTCGAAAATCATGCCGTTCGGGAGAGAGCCATTGTAAACGGCTCTTTGAGCCGTTCGGTTTGGGTTTTTTTTTTTCCCCACTTCTTTAGCCTATAAATATCCCCCCAAAAATCTCAAAAAAATTCATACCTCACTCTCTTACTCTCTCTACTATTATACATCAAAAAAAAAAAAATGAACAATTGTAGTATTCATCAAAAAAATTGAACAATTGGTCGTATCGGAATCAAAATTCAACGTCTTCAACGTCTTCAACACTCTTCAACCCTCGTTAAATCGACTTCAACATCTTCTCAAATCTCAACTCTTCAATTGCGGAATTGGCAAAGCGCTCCTCCATCTTTTCTATTCTATTCTTATTTTAACGGTTTTTTTACATACGCGTATTCCACGGTGAACGGTATCAAAAAATTTCTATCTCTCTCATTAATTTTTTTTTTGCGTTGTAGTTACTTTTATTGTTTGTTTTTTTGAACTTCTCTATCTCAACCCTCTTGTTTTTTAGATTTTTTTTGTATAATTCACCGCTCCTACATTGTATATTTTTTTTTACATACTTTACTTTAGCACATTACTACACTATGTCTAGATCACGCGGTAGCGGTCGTAGCGGACGAGATTCTTCCTCATCTTCACGTAGGCCACCAATTGTCCCAATTATTGAGCCCGCCCAAGATTACATTGATCCTACTATGGAACAATGGGGTACACACGATGATGTTGGACATGAACAATTAGAAGAAGAAGAACAACAACAAACCGAAACCACACAACCCCGTAGTAGTAGGAAAAGTACAGGAGAAACTAGCGATTGGCATAAGTTTTATGAATATATCCCGGACGAACATACTCCGGGTATAGGTGTGAAAGTGTGTAAATCATGTGGTAAACAATACAAATTCAAGGGGGGTGACGGAACCGGTACACTTAGTAGGCACATCCAAAATAATCATAAAGATCTTCTTGATCAAATACAAGGCCAACAAAGAATAAACCCTAGGACCGGTCAAGTAGATAGCCACCATTATGATCCCGAACTTGTTCGAGTAGAAATGGCCCGATTAGTAATTAAGGAAGAGTTACCATTTTCCTATCCCGAGAGTAGGAACTTGGAAAATTTTAATCAAACGGCCTTAAACCCTCATTTTAAAAGAATTCCGAGAAATACTTGCAAATCGGATTGTTTTAAAGTGTACATGGAAATGAAGGACGCTTGGATTGCAATTTTATGGAGTTTAACTTGTAGGGTTAATTTAACTTCAGATTGTTGGACGGGTGTCAACAATATTCCAACGATGGGAATAACCTGTCATTGGATCGACAATGATTGGATTTTTCAAAAAAGAATCATATCACTTGCATCGTTGCCGTATCCCCATAGTGGCGCTGAAATCGCAAACCGTATTATAGAAATTTGTGATGTTTTTCATATTCGCGATAAAATTATGGCTATTAGTTTTGATAATGCATCTAACAACAATGTAGCAATTAATACTTTAAAAAGAATATTAAACCCTCCATCTGACAATATTTTTCATGTTAGGTGTGCATGTCATATTATAAATTTATGTGTTCAAGATGCATTAGGTATAGCTGATCCATATATAGTTAAAATTAGAAATTGTGTACACTTCATTGCATTAAAACCAAGCATTCTACAAGAATGGAAAGCTTGGTGTAGAGTTAGAAATGTTCATTTTAGAAAATTTCCAAAGGATGTTAGACACCGATGGAATTCTACTTTTGATTTACTAAATGTTGTCACTGAATATAAAGCAGTTGTAAATGATTTTTGTATCGCACAAAATATGCCTAATTTTGAAATGACTGCCGCCGATTGGTTTTTTGCTGAATTTTTGTTGAAATTTTTAGAACCTTTTAAAACCGCAACTTTAAAATTTCCAAAAACATATGAATCTACTTCTAGTAGCATTTTTATTGAATTAGTTAGCATGATGCAAACATTTAACGAAATGTTAAATGATATCCATATTAGTGACATTGTAAAACCTGCATTTACAAAATTTTTAAAGTATTATTTTCCTCCTCCTATGTTGATTTGTGTTGCTACTGTTATGGATCCTCGTATCAAATTAGAAGGTACGAAGAATTTGATAGAAATGTTTTTTTGGATATTTAGAGAACATTGTAGAATTAACAATTGATTGCGCTAGTTTTTTAGTTCAATTTGAATCTACGTTAAATAACTTGTATGATTATTATGATAGACGTTTTGCTTCTAGTAGTACAACTTCTGTAGTTAGTTCTTCTTCTGGTAGTTCTAAAGGTAAAAGTAGAATTGGTGATAGAACATTTAGTTTACTTGAAAAAATTCAATCTAAAAAACCTAGGACTAATCAACCAAATGAATTAAATTGGTATAACCAACAAGATGCTGAGCCTTTTACTTCTGCACTAGATATTTTACAGTGGTGGAAAGAACATGAACACACTTTTAGTATTCTATCAATTATGGCTAAAGATTTACTAACTCCTCCTGTCTCTACAGTTGCTTCTGAGAGTGCATTTTCTACAAGTGGCAGGGTTCTATCTGATTACAGGAATCGGTTGAAGCCCGAGACGTTAGAGATGCTCGTATGCACAGAAGACTGGCTGAAGGCTGAAGATAGGACGCAAGGGAAAGCACTATCGAGTTCCATAAGTGGGAGCAACTCGCCCGAAGAACAACAACAACAACAACAATAGCTTTGCTTGTTATGTCAACAATAGAAAACTTGTACTTGTACTCAATTAAAATTGTATATAAGAAAATATGTTCTTGTATAAAACTTATTTCTGAATTGAATTCTTCATTTCGTTATAAATTTTTCAAATTGTATAACTTTGCTTCATATGAATAAAATTTCAAAATTTGTTGTCAATTTCACTCTTTCAATCTAATTATTATTATTACCATTTTTTTGTTTATTAGTATTATTACTTAGTATTATAATTAAAATGATTTGGGGATATTTGAAGAATTGTAGTATTATTACTTATTAGTATTATTACTGAATTACATACTTAGTAGTTAGTATTATAATTAAACGTCATTTGGGCCCTTGGGGATATTTGAAGAATTGTAGTATTATTACTTATTAGTATTATTACTTACTTAGTAGTTAGTAGTTAGTATTATAATTTTTGAAAAATTGTAGTATTCATCAAACAAAGATATGGTTGTTTGTATACATAATACATCATTTGTTAAATTTTTATTATCATTATTTTAATTTAAGCTACAAAAAAAAAATTATATTATTAAACGGGCCAACCCGCGGGTCGACCCGGCCCAACCCGGGTTGAACCCTAAAGGGTTCACGGGTTGGGCGGGCAACCCAAACGAAAACATAGCCTGGCCCGGACCGGCCCGGATAAGGGTGCAACCCGGCCCGGCCCGTCTACGAATTCGTGCGAACCCGCATGGGTTGGGCCCGGCCCGGCCCGAACGACCCGTTCACCATCCCTATCAGGAAGGGGTTTGACATCCCTCCGGAGTATAAGCTGATCCTCCCCGGCCCCAGGATGCGAGCGAACATCGTCCTATCACCAGACACGTGCATCTTCGACTTCGACTCCTTGAACGCTGGTCTGTGCTTCCCTCTTCACCCCTTTGTGTTGAAGGTCCTTCACTGGTACTGTCTGGCCCCTGTGCAGTTCATGCCGAACACTTAGCGCCATGTGCTCGCCTTCTTGCTCCAGTGCCGTATTGCCGAAGTCGAGCCGGACCTCTTCATCCTTCGAAGCTTATACCGAATCAACGGGATGACCAAGCTCGAGCCTCGCTATTACTTGTCACCCCGGAGAGGCGTTAAGTTAATAGAGAATCCGGATTCGATAAAATATTGGAAGGAGAAGTTTTTCCTGATAAAGGGGCCTTCGACATTGGACTTCCCGACTCAGTGGAAGGAGGAGGTGCCGAAGTTTGCAAGGGCCGACCCGGTGTTGACAACTGCCGAGGAGGAGGTGGTGGCCAAGATAATCGCTCTCCCGATATTAAGCTGGAGAGAGATGACCAAGGAGGTGCTACACGGGTCGGGCCTTAGTCCGATCGACCCGAGTACGCTCCTGACATCTCACTGCAATTCTTTTCCAATGCCTTGCATGTTTTTCTAACTTTTTTTTCTTTTGTTGCTTTGAACAGAGGCGCCGAAGATGGACTTTATGGGTATGATGACGGAGCGGAGCAAAGTCACTGACGGCAGGAAAAAGGAAGAGGACGAGCGTGGGTCCTATGTCCGGCCGACCCACCAAGGCTCCCTCGGTCGTTGCCACTCCTACTCCTGCTCCTCAGGCACCGTCTTCGGTGGTGGCCGTCCTTCCTGACCCGTCTGCCCCTGCCCCGTCGGCCCCGGCAAGTGGGACTTTCTCCATCTCGGCGGCGTTGGCGCTCGAGGCCCCTTCTTTGACTCCTCAGGCCAAGGAGATTTTGACCGAGGCCCACAAGAAGTTGTTCGCCCCCAACTAGCGGGTGAAGAACCACGACGGCTTCTTGGGCGATTCGCAGATGTGCATGCAGGCAGTCAAACATCTTGCGACCCCGAAGGATCGAGCCGCCCTGAAGGCAGGGACGACCGGTGACGACACCTTCGAAATCGCTCGGTCGCTTATGTCGATAAGTCTTGACTCTTTCTTTTTGAAAATTTTCTAAGTCCACAGCTTGGTTTTTACTGCGTCCTAACTACTGCTTTTTGCAGGCCACTTGCCACTTCGGCCACCTCGTCCAAGAATTTACCGAGCAGGAGAAGGAGCTGAAGGCCCTCAGTGACAAGGACCGAGCGGAATAGGCGAGGGCCGTGAAGCAGCTCGACGTGGAGCAGCGTCGCTCGGAGGCCTTGGAGGCTCGGGTTGCCAACCTTGAGGCGGCTTTGGAGCGAGCGAAGAAGAAGCTCGCTGCGGAGGTCTCCAAGGCCGACGAGGAGAGGGCCGCAGCGGCGAAGGCCTTGGAGGCGGTGAAGGCGGAACAAGCCGAGGCGGTGGAGAAGGCGAGGAAGGAGATCGAAGCCGAGGCGAAGAACTACATGGCCAAAAACATGGAGCTGTCTTACGCGAGAGCGCTCGACCACGTCGAGGCTCGAGTCCCTGGCTTCGAGAGGGTGGGGTACCAGTTGTGGACCAGTGGCAAGGAAGAAGGCGTAGAGGAGGAAGGAGAAGAGGAGGAGGAAGAAGAGAGGGAGGGCGAGCAGCGGGATGGCGAGGTGCCTGCCGATCCGGAGATCGTGGCGGCCAACCCCCAAGCCATGGCAACGGGAGGCGAGTGGACATCTACCGAGGCGCCTGTGTCCGAGCTACCGCCCCAGGTGGACCCTTGATCCCCTCACTTTTGTAATTTCTTCTTTCTTTTAATGTACTGCCTTATAGCGGACTGGCCACCGCTCTTCTGATGTGAATAAAATTTTGTTCGAACTCTTTTCTCAAATGTTGTCCAAGTGTTGAGTTTTCTTTTCGAAATTTGGCTAAGTGTTGGGCTCGAAATTTCTTTGAAACTTGGCTAGTGTTGAGCACTGCCTTTTGTCTTTTTTTTTGTTGATATGCTTTCGTCTTTCAGATCGTCGAACTCAGTTCGGACTCCAAAGCAGTCCTCCTTCGTGCAGAACTACGAAAGCAGTCTCGCGAAGCTCGTCTCGAAGGCCAGGTGGAGTTGCTCAGGAGGGTGTTATTCGATGTCGAGAAAGAGAAAAGCGAGCTGCTGGCAGAGGTTCGCCATTTGGAAATAGCTGAAGAGGAGCTTTCGGTGGAGGAGGACGAGTTAACCTCGGCAGTGGGAAAGCTGATGGCCGAGCGCGACGAGCTCACGGCGAAGGTCGAGCAGTTGAGGAGGGTTACAGTCGACAAAAGCATCGAAGTGACCAACCTTCGTCGCATCATCGCTGACAATGCTGGTGACGTAGGCTCGGCTAAACTTCCTCGGTTCAAAATATTTATGAAGGATGATACTTTGAAGGATAGGAGCATCAAACTCGAGGAAGAGGTCGCCCGCCTTAAGCCTCAGCATGTGAGAGTTAACGTCTGAAGCACTACGTGTACTCGCGAAGAAAGCAAGAAGGGGATCTCCTTTTATGAGCTCGCAACTCATCCACCTACCATCAGGCGGAGTCCGGCTGATGCTCAGAGTGGTGTGGCTGTATCGTCCAGTGGCACCTCCGTCGGAGCCACAGTTAGAGGCAGTACCGAAGAGGCATCTCGGTTCGTCGGCCTAGAAACGAGCTCGGAGGTTATGTGGCGCCGCCCCCGTGTGTCCCTGAACCGAAACGTCCCCATTCCGAAGAAGCGTTAAATAAGTTGTATTATGCTTCTTTGAGTTTTTGTGGTACCTTGTTGTAGTAACTTGGTGTTGTAACTTGAACGTTTTGTTTGTTGAACTCTTTAATAAAATAAAAGTTTGTTTACTTTTTTATGTTCATGTGTTGGAGATGTAGGGTGGCCCCTCTAGTTTTGGAAACTAACCATAAGATCCAAATGTTAGTTCTTCCGAGTACTCTAGTTGTAGAAATTTCGCTCTTCTCGCCTGTCTAGTCTAGTTGTAGAAATTTCGTGTGCGTCGGCGGAGCGAGGGCTTATTTCAACAGTTGTGGGAGCAATTCCGAATGGCAAACCACTTCTAGCTCGCTTAAGAGCGAACTTGCAAAGCAGAGTCGAGCCAAGTGTTGGACTCCGAACTCGTCGTTTGATTGTATTTCAATAGTTGTGGGAGCAATTCCAAATGGCGAACCACTTCTAGCTCGCTTAAGAGCGAACTTGCGAAGCGGAGTTGAGCCAAATATTGGACTCCGAACTCGTCGTTTGATTGTATTTCAACGGTTGTGGGAACAATTCCGAATGGCGAACCACTTCTCGCTCCCTTAAGAGCGAACTTGCGAAGCAGTGTCGAGCCAAGTGTTGGACTCTGAACTCGTCGTTTGATTGTATTTCAACGGTTGTTGGAGCAATTCCGAATGGCGAACCACTTCTAGCTCGCTTAAGAGAGAGCTTGCGAAGCGGAATCGAGCCAAGTGTTGGACTCCGAACTCGTCGTTTGATTGTATTTCAACGGTTGTGGGAGCAATTCCGAATGGCGAACCACTTCTAGCTCGCTTAAGAGCGAGCTTGCGAAGCGGAGTCGAGTCAAGTATTGGACTCCGAACTCATCGTTTAAATAAAAGTAATTATAAAAACAGAGAGACGCAAACAATCACAAGAGGAATACGGGAAAAGAGAGTTCTTTGTTGATAACTAATAGTTGGCTGCTTCTAAGTTGCGAGCCGTTATTATATTGAAGAAATAAAGAAGAAAAATACAAGTGAAAAGAAAGGAACGGTTCGACATCTGAAGGTACTTAGAGAGGCGTTCAAGCGCTCTCTTGGTACTTTAAGAGATGGTCGGCATTCCAAGTCCTGGGAACCTCTCTGCCTTCAAGATCTTCTAGACGGTATGTCCCGGGTCGAACCACTCTGGTGATCTTGTAGGGTCCTTCCCAATTTGGAGCTAGCTTACTCTTCTGACTGGGGAATGAGATTGCTAACTTTCTGAGGACCAAGTCCCCTTCTTTGAGGTTGGTGGGACGGACTCTCTTGTTGTAGGCCAGCTCAATCCTCCTTCGATAGCTTTGTTGGCAAATTGAAGCTCTTTCACGGAGCTCGTCAATCAAATCCAAATTCGCCCGAAGCTCTCTAGCATTCTGCTCTTCTTCATAAGCAATAAGGCAAGGAGAGGGTACACCGACTTCCAAAGGGATCACAGCTTCTGACCCATAGGTGAGATTGAACGGCGACTCTCCTGTGGGGGTCTATTTCGTAGTGCGGTAATTCTACAGTACGTTAGGGAGCTGATCAACCCGTAAGTCTTTGGCGGACTTATCCAGTCTCTTCTTAATACCGGAGAGGATTTGTCGGTTGGCATTTTCTACTTGACCATTCGACTGCGGGTGGGAGACGGAGGAGAAGCGTTGTTGGATGGCGAGGTTTTCACACAGAGCTCGGAATGCGGCCCATGTAAATTGTGTTCCATTGTCGGTTATAAGGACCCGAGGGATGCCGAACCTGCAGATGACGCTCTTCCAGAAGAACTGAAGTACTTTGTTCTCGGTGGTTGTAGCCAAGGGCTCGGCCTCTATTTACTTCGATATGTAGTCGATTGCCACGACTAAAAATTTGAGTTGGCCGGGAGCTGGTGGAAACGGCCCTAGTAAATCCATCCCCCACATTGCGAAAGAGATCGGACTTGATAGGGAGGTGAGCTGAGCTTAGGGTAGGCGACGAATGTTGGAATTCTTCTGACAAGAGCTGCATTGCCGAACGTGTCGTTCGGCATCTTGTAGGAGGGTTGGCCAGAAGTATCCATAATTCAACACCTTCCGGACGAGGGATCTTGACCCTGAATGTGCCCCGCATATGCCTTCGTAAAGCTCTTGCAAGGCGTATGTGGCTTGCTCTGGAGAGAGGCACCTCAAATAAGGCCTGCTGTCTACTTGTGTGAAGGAGCATTTGTATAAGACCCCATCAACAAGGGTGTACCACTCCGCTCTGGTTCTAACTCGACGAGCTTCCTTAGGGTCTTCGGGGAGGAGTCCATCCCTTAGAAATTCTACCAGGGGTTTCATCCAATTATCTTGAAGTTGAACAGGAAGTGACTCCATCGAGTTGGAAGTTTCTTCTTCTATACTTGGTCTTAGGAGCGCTTCAATCAGGACGGTCTGCTCGAGACCTTGGAGGGAGGAAGAGGCTAAGTTGGAGAGGGCATCTGCTTCGGCATTTTCCTCCTTCGGGATTCGCTGAATAAGTGCCTCTTCGAATAGAGCCATGAGATTTTGGAGCTTGACTAGATACTTAGCCATTCGGTCATCTCGCGCTTCGTACTCACCCAAGACTTGATTTACGATCAGTTGAGAGTCACTAAATATCCGGAGACGTTGTGTCCCTGCTTTGCGGGCCATTCCGAGACCGGCTATAAGGGCTTCATACTCCGCTTCATTGTTGGAGGCCTTGAAGTTGATGCGGAGGGAGTATTGGAGAACGAAGTTGTAATACCCCAGATCTCGGCGAACAGTCGACTGGTGGGTAGATCAGTCGACTGGTATGCGCGAGAATTGAGATTGAGATTGAGATTGAGAATTTAGTCCCACATGGGAGGTTTGATAGGATAATTTGAGTATAAATACTATTAGCCAATGATCAAGAGTCACCAATCCGGTTAACCACCTTTTGAGAGGCAGCCTGTGGTGGGCAGTTGTACTACATAGTATTTATAATTTGTCTAAGTATTGGGGCGGGGCGTTACAAATGGTATCAGAGCCGACTTTCGACCCCGGGTGTAGGAAAGGCCTACGATCTGCGGTGCTGAGAGTCATTGATCTCCGGGATCGGTGTTGAGTGTGGTATCCGATCTGCGGTGTTGAGAGTGACTGATGGCCGGGATAAGGGACTATACTACATCGGCTAGAAAGGGCGGTCCTACACTTGATGTGTGCCCTGTACTCAGCGAGGATGCTGAGGTCCTAAGGGGGGGTGTATGTAATACCCCAGATCTCGGCGAACAGTCGACTGGTGGGAGATCAGTCGACTGGTATGCGCGGGATTTGAAAAAATTGAGATTGAGAAATTTAGTCCCACATGGGAGGTTTGATATGAGGATTTGAGTATAAATACTATTAGGCAATGATCAAGAGTCACCAATCCGGTTAACCACCTTTTGAGAGGCAGCCTGTGGTGGGCAGTTGTACTACATAGTATTTATAATTTGTCTGAGTATTGGGATGGGGCGTTACAAATGGTATCAGAGTCGACTTTCGACACCGGGTGTAGGAGATGCCTACGATCTGCGGTGCTGAGAGTCATTGATCTCCGGGATCGGTGTTGAGTGTGTTATCCGATCTGCGGTGTTGAGAGTGACTGATCTCCGGGATAAGGGACTATACTACATCGGCTAGAAAGGCGATCCTACACTTGATGTGTGCCCTGTACTCAGCGAGGACGCTGATCCCTAAGGGGGGTGTATGTAATACCCCTGTTTGGAGCGAACAGTCGACTGGTTGGTATAGCAGTCGACTGGTTGGCTCGAGATTTGAGATTGAGATTGAGATTTGAGAATTTAGTCTCACATGGGAGGTTTGATATGAGGATTTGAGTATAAATACTATTAGCCAATGATCAAGAGTCACCAATCCGGTTAACCACCTTTTGAGAGGCAGCCTGTGGTGGGCAGTTGTACTACATAATATTTATAATTTGTCTGAGTATTGAGGCGGGGCGTTACAAATGATATCAGAGCCGACTTTCGACCCCGGGTGTAGGAGAGGCCTACGATCTGCGGTGCTGAGAGTCATTGATCTCCGGGATCGGTGTTGAGTGTGTTATCCGATATGCGGTGTTGAGAGTGACTGATGGTCGGGATAAGGGACTATACTACATCGGCTAGAAAGGGCGGTCCTACACTAGATGTGTGCCATGTACTCAGCGAGGACGCTGATTCCTAAGGGGGGGTGTATGTAATACCCCAGATCTCGGCGAACAGTCGACTGGTAGGTAGATCAGTCGACTGGTATGCGCGGGAATTGAGATTGAGAATTTAGTCCCACATGGGAGGTTTGATAGGATAATTTGAGTATAAATACTATTAGCCAATGATCAAGAGTCACCAATCCGGTTAACCACCTTTTGAGAGGCAGCCTGTGGTGGGCAGTTGTACTACATAGTATTTATAATTTGTCTGAGTATTGGGGCATCATTTGGGCCTGCCAGAATGACCCCGACTCCGCTCCCTTCGGTGCAAGAGGATCCATCTACATATACCGTCCAAATACAAGGTCCGTTTACCGCCTGACTGACCTCAGAAATGGTGTTTCCCACAATGAATTCAGCTAAGGCCTGAGCCTTGATCACGGTTCGAGGCTGGTATGATATATCATGCTGGCTCAGCTCGATCGACCACTTCATGAGGCGGCCAGAGGTCTTCGGCTTGTGGAGGACTTGCTTCAGCAGTTGGTCGGTAAGAATGACCACCGAGTGGGACTGGAAATACTGGCAAAGCTTCCTAGCTGCCATGACCAAGGCGTACACCATCTTCTCCAGCCTTGGATAACGGAGCTCGGCATCCCGAAGTACCTTGCTCACATAGTAGATGGGCTTCTGAGCCCTGTCTTCTTTCCTCACCAAGACAGCGCTGAGGGTTTGCTCGGAGGCTGCTAAGTAGAGGTAGAGGGTCTCCCCGGAGATTGGCTTGCTGAGGAGTAGGGAATTGACTAGGTAGGCCTTGATCTGATCGAACGATTCCTGCTATTGTTGTCCTCATTCGAAACCTTTAGCCCCCCTAAGTGCTTTGAAGAAGGGAAGGCACTTCTCCCCTGACTTAGAAAGAAAGCGTCCTATGGCAGCGAGGCGTCCTGTCAGCTTCTGAACCTCTTTCACATTTTTGGGAGGAGCCATATCCAGTATCGCCTTGATCTTCTCGTGGTTAGCTTCGATTCTCCTTTGGCTGACCATGAAGCCTAGGAACTTCTCCGACGAGACTCCAAACGCACACTTGTTCGGGTTGAGCCTCATATCATGCTTCCTGAGTACATCGAACGCCTCTTGCAGATCGGCCACATGATCGGCCCCATGGATGCTCTTAACAAGCATATCATCAACATATACTTCCATATTTCGGCCGATCTGTTCTTCAAAGACTTTGTTGACGAGGCGTTGATAGGTGGCACCTGCATTCTTCAACTCGAAAGGCATCACCTTGTACGCTTGTTAGCTGAGCTCGGGAGTTTCCTCGCTCCTTTCAGTACGCTTGTTAGCCCCCCGAGGGGGAGGAAGATCGGTTCGGTCTTTCCTCACAAATTTAGCCAGCTGCCCCCTTTGAATGAGGGCCTCAATTTCGTTCTTCAAGACCCGACAATCATTGCTGTCGTGGCCGTGGTTCCGGTGATAACGGCACCACTTCTCTTTATCCCTCTTCTTGCCAGGGGTGTTCATCTTCGGGGCAGGAGGTATAACCCCTTCCTTCTCAACCTCCATGAGAATAGTGAAAATGTTGGTGTTAAGAGGAGTGAATTTCTCGAACCTGGGGGGAGGGCGGCGCTGACCGCCATTGTCCTTCTGGAGCTTCTTGGCTCCCTCTTCTTCGGTCGCCTTCCTTTTGAATCCGGAGGAAGGCCCCTCAAAGGTGGGGCGATGCTCAGCTTCCTCGGCCCGGATATACTTCTCGCTTCGGAGAAGGAGGTCGGAGAAATTCTGTAGGGGCTTCTTGGTAAGGGAGGACCGCAAGCTTGAGTTGAGGACATTCGACTGAAAGGCTGCTGCAGCGACGTACTGGTCGAAGGAAGCGATGGACCTAGCTTCCGCGGTGAACCTTTTCACATAGTCCCTGAGCTTTTCACCCTTCTTCTGGTGGAGGTAGAGTAGCGAAATGCTGGTCTTCTCTGTGTAGCGGCTACTCACGAAGTGGGTGACGAAGAGGGTCTTAAATTGCTCAAATGAGAATATGGAGGATGGGGTGAGGCGAGAGTACCACTCTCAAGCCGGACCTTTAAGCGTGGCCGGGAAGGTTTTGCACAATATAGCGTCGGAAGCTTGGTGTATCAGCATGAGGGTCTTGAAGCTCTCGATGTGGTCCACAGGGTCTGACTCCCCGGAGTAAGTCTCGAACTGTGGGGGCTTGAAGCCTATCGGAACGGGTGCCTCCATGATTGTTCGAGAGAAGGGAGGTCAGCTTGGATGGAGGGTCCTTCTTCTAAGCTCCTCTTCTTTGTCTAGCTGACCCAAGCGCCTCTCCATCTCGTGGAGACGACGGTAGACGGTGTCATCCTTTCGTTGGTAGCCAAACGATCCTCTGGACTCGTCTTCGTACGAAGGGGAGCGGGGGCTACGACAACGGTAGCTCCGGGAGTGGCGAGGACTAGGAATGTGATGGTGGTTGCTAGGAGCTGGGGGAGGAGTTAAGGACCGATGGTGAGGACTTTGGACTGGAGGAGGAGTGGGGACCCTCCGAGCGTTGTCGTTGTTGGGTCGGAGATTGAGGGCCTACAAGATGGTTGCTTGGAATTGCTGGAATTCGGCACGGGTGATGGGTACTTCATCATTCCTCGGGGGTTGCCGACCTGCGGGAGAATGCGGTCTTCTCCTATGGTGTCCAGGGGATTCTCTTCGCCCTCTTCTAGGAGGGGACCTTCTGTAGTCTCAGCGAAGAGGAGATCGCTCATTTGGACATTGTTGGCAGGAGGCTCCCTCTCGGGCCGCCTTTCATCCAAACAGCGACGAAGGCCCTCTTCCTTCTGCCGATTGTTGAAGGTGTTGCGGAGGTCATCTGAGGCTCGGGGACTGTGAGATGCCATGGAGTCGGTAGAGGGGTTGTGCACGGAGATATGATCATGTTGAAGGGATAGTTTCTGAGGATTGGGACGGGAGCCCCCCACGCCGGCATTCTGAGGACCGGTTTGACCGCGAGGGGTTTGAAGATTCTGTAGAGGAAGTTGGTCCTGCTGCGGGGCCTGATTAGGCTGAGGAGAGGGTCCCATTGGATGGACGGTTTGGAGGGGGATCTCCTGCTATTGAGGAGGAGTAGGTCCACGGTTGGACCCCTGGATCTGAGTTTCCGTGGTGGCATGGCCGGAGAAGATCTGACCGATGGGAAGAGGAAGGGTTACTATTCGTGGGTTCCCACAGACGGCTGCAATCTATTACCGCTAAATCTGGTATGGGGGCAAACAGATAGAATTTGTGGATTCTTGGGACACTGAATAGTCAAACCTGAAACCTTTCCGCCAGAGTTTGACCGTGATCTCCCGCCGTTAACCTGCAAAAAGTGCGAAATACCGGGGTTGATCCCGGCAACGCACCCTTCGACGCTCAAGTCAGTAATCAGAAAGATTATGAATGAGCTTTGATTGGCAAAAGATTCATTACCTCTTAATGGTGGTGAATGGGGGGTATTTATAGCCGCCTTTGGGATCAGATTAGGAATGTAATTCCTAATTCCCAGTGAAAGGATAGATACGAATCAGGGCCGTTGATTAGGATTAATCAGAAATCCTAATTCTATCCTGCTGGACCGGGTTCGCTGCGGGTTGAAACCCGCACCCAGTTGAGATGGGCCCGTTCGCGGGCTATTAGGTTTCCCCAAGAGAAGACCCAGTACCTGCTTCAGACCCATTTATAGGTAAATTTACCATTTTGCCCCCAGCTTTGAGATTCACGCCCGATTTGGACGATTCCGATTTAACCCTATTTTTAGCCATATCAGTAGGCTTGAACATTAGAAAGATTATAAAAGACTCTTGGAACGCAGATACGGATGGGGTAGGTGCTATTGGAAGATGATAAGCAAAACGAGGTGGTTACGGAAGTGTCTGAAAGACTGGGCTAAAAAGGAATTCGGACATCTGAAAAGAAAGATGAAGAAGTTAGGTGATACAATCCTGGATTTAGAAAAGATCTAGGAGGAACGTGACCTTTTGAACTCGGAGAATGAAGAACTGATAAATAGGAGGTAGCAGATACAAAGATTTGGAGACATGGAGGAGCAATATTGGAGACAACATTCGATAGTGCAATGGCTTAAAGAGAGAGACGCTGACACCAAATTCTTCCATAAGGTGGCAAATGGTAGGAGGAGACAAAATTGAATCAGGGGATTATTTGTGGGAGAAAATTGGTGTGAAGAAGAGGAGAAGATTAGGCATCATATAGATGGCCAGTTTAAGCAGTTGTTATGAAGCAAGAAAGCAAGAAGAGGGAGTTTACAAGCGGATATGTGGATCTCATCAAGAATTGATGGAAGCGAGGGAATTGAAGGGATGCTCACTATGGAAGAAGTGCTTCAGACGATTAAATGTCTGCGACAGGACAAGGCTCCTGGTCCAGATGGTTTTCCCATCTTCTTCTATAGATTGTACTGGAAAATTATCAAGAAAGATCTTTTCGCAATTTTCCAGGAGTTCTATCAAGGAGTTGCCGATATTGACATAATTATGCGAATGTCATTCTTATCCCTAAAAAGTGTGAGATACAGAGGGTAGCGGATCTTCGGCCGATTAGCTTACGGAATGACTCATTTAAGATTATCACTAAAGTTCTTGCACAGAGATTGTCCCCTCACTTTAATGATGTCGTAGCTGAATCACAAAGCGGATTTATTAAAGAGAGAGATATTATGGACAGTGTTGCTTCAGCTCATGAGATCGTGTTCAGAGCTTCCAAAGATAATGCTGAAGGGTTTCTTTTAAAACTAGACTTCGAGAAGGCACACGATGCAGTGGAATGGAACACAGTCGACGAAGTTCTAGAGCTTAAAGGATTTAGCACCAAGTGGAGAATGTTGATAAGTAAGTGTGTTGGGGGGGGGGGGGGTTAGGGCTGTAAAATGAACAGGACGGTCCGTCGTCCATCCGAGTCTGGCTCGAGAAATGGCCCGACCGTGGACCGTCCGAACTGTTATACAAACCGACCTCGAACAAATTATTAGGTCCAATGTTTTATCGAGCTCGAGCTGGACATAAGTCCGTTCGAGTATTATTGTGGTCCGATGCTTTACCGAACCAAGTCCGGACTATAAAAATTTTGTCCGACCTGGACTGAGCCGGACATAAGCCCGTCCGAGTATAATTTCGGTCCAAGCTTGAACATATGGCTGCTCGGTCCCGTCCGGTCCGATTTACAGCCTGGGAGGGGGGGAGGGGGTTCGTTTATCCAACTAAACAGTAAACAAGGAAAAGAAATTTGATGCCACATGTAGTACCCCGTATTTTTAAATGTTATTTTAAAGATTTATAAATGAATTAAAATGATTTTTGGAGATTTAATAAATATTTTTCTGGAAATCTATCTTTTTACGCGTGCAAAACACCTGCAAATATTTTCTTGGGAAGTTCAAAAGCCAAAATTATTTTATAGAAAATCATTATTTATTATTTGGAATTATTTGTAATTTTTCTAGATTTTTCTGATATTTATTGGACCTATTTGCAAATATTACAAAAAGAAATGGTCTTTTTGCAAAATTGTCATTTTGAGGGATGAAAGTGCAAAATTGTTTTTCTGGAATTTTTAATCAGTGCCGACTGGAAATGAGTGATTTATTTTGTTTTTAAATCTCAATTTAATTAGTTTTATCAAGTTTCCAAGTATAGGGATCTATTTATGTAAAGTTATATTTTAAAGGGATTATTTTGCAAATGTGTTCAAAACCCTAATTCTTCAATTCCGGCCTATTTAAAAGGTGGAGTGCAGCCGTCTTTCTCTGTACAACACAAAGTTTTATTATTTTTATTTTCTTGGAGATTTAAAGAGGAGAATTTGGATTCCTTGCGAAGGAAAGGCTTTTTCCCTATTTTCTATTTGCATTCGTTTGATCTTTTCTACAAGGTGAGTGACTTGTTTTTTTTTTCTTTTGTTTTGTGTATGTTGTATGCGATTGATATAAATGTTTGATTGTTCTTGGATGTTGAATTTCATCTACTAGAAAGCATGTTTAGGATTTGAGAAAGAATATGTGCATGATGGATTGGATGGATGAAAAATTGGATCTTGTGAAACCTTGGTTATTTATGAGTAGAATTCACGTGTGGATGATTTTGGATTGTAGGAGAACCTAATATAAATTGCGAGTAGGCTGATAATGTTGGATTATTGCTGACTTGATTGAGTATGATGAATGTTATGCATTAATTAATTAAAGATGAGATTTTTTTGGGACTATTGGTGAGTTGGATGAAAGCAACTTGGCCATGTTATGATGAATTTGTTTATGGATCAACTATTAAGGATAGTTGAGTTTGAGTTTGAGAAATTTTGAGAATGAGTAATGAATTAAAAGACCATGTGAGGATTTGAGTTGTGATGACCAAAATTGGGGATGGATACATTTTTTGATTAAATTTGTGATTTGTGATTTTTTGAAAAATTTCATTTGAATTTGGATTTACCCAAATACTAAGTTTGATATTTGAATATTTTGTTATTTTAGTTTATGGAATGGTGAAATTTTCTTTGGTGCACGAACATGCACGAACGTTTTTATGAATATAGTATTTTTGTTGTTTTAGAAGAAATAGAGTTTTATATGTTTCAAAGGATTTGACTATATCTCAACTTATTTTGGTATTGATATGTTTAGAATATAAAACAAAGTTATATTGATGTATGATTTATTCTTAAAAACTCTAATTTTGATATATGCACACATTCATGTTTTTATTTTGAAGAAGTTCATCAAAAAGTTATTTTATCAATTCAAGTGGTTTTTGATTGCTTTTATGGATCTTTGTATATCCTATAAGTTGTATTTGATCATATCAGAAACATACTTTTTATAGATTTTATTTTTGTAAAGTAAATCTTCGTATCGGTTGAATTATGCACAACCCAAATTGTAGTCTGTAGGTGAGGCAGTCGACTGGTATGTTCGACAGTCGACCGTCGCTACCTATCTACTGTGTTTTCTCATTTTTCTTGAAATCTCGTGTGGAACAGTCGACTGAACCATTTCTCCAGTCGACTGTCTCTACTCTGTTTTGGTATTTTCTCGAAATGTTAGATTTTCACTCTGGACAGTCGACTGGTGACTATTAGCAGTCGACTGCTACTACTTAGAAATTATTTTCTCAAAGATGTTGGTTTTTCGCCCGGAACAGTCGACTGGTGACTTTTACAGTCGACCGTCAACACTTAGAGTTATTTTCTTAAAAATGTTGGATCTTCGCTCTGGATAGTCGACCGACTCTGGTTTGCAATCGACTGTTATTGATGTTTCTTGAGTTTTCCAGGTGTTCTTTAAATGGTTGATTCTTTAAATATTTTTGGATCTATAACTTACTATTCTAAATATTATCATTTCTACAGAACATATGTTTTCAAGATATTTTATTGTTGGATTTGGATTCGGCAATTTTATAAAGATTTGGGTTTTGTTGATTGGAGAGGTTTTGCCCTATGATCGTTTTGACGATGGATTTGTGAATTTTGGTCTTGTTGAGATCTCTAGGAGTTGAGTGGAAGTCCTGTGAACCGGCAGTTGAGATTTTTTGAGTTAGACCTGGGAGATCTTGGTTTAGTTGTTGTTGAGTATTTAAGTCCGACAGGATACACTAACTCTAGAGATGAGGATTTTTGGTGGTTTATTAATAATCAACTTAAGGACAGGCACTAGTGGGGATGTGATGAAACTTGGGAAACGTAAGTATAGGTTCATGGTTTTGTTAGCCCAACGGATGCGTTCCAGAACTGTTTGTTATTATGTCTCGAGAGGACATTTGTGTGTTCGCGTGTCGAGGATCTGCAGGCCTATTCACGTAGCATGCAGGGTGCATTCGCGTGTCGAGGGTCGGCATGCCTATTCACGGAATGTACCCGGTATATCTGCACGTCGAGGGTCTTGCAAGCCTATTCGTGGGGTACACGGGGTTGGGAGATGAATCTCCGGTTGTTTTTGAGCTATCTTACATGATGCTTGCGTGTCGAGGGCTGTGGTGCCTATTTGCGGAGTATTCTAGATCTTGTTTTCCGTCACCGTAGTAGGATTAGTTGCATAACGAGGGGTTATCCCTATAAAGTGGAGATCATTAAGGACTTGCACCGGACCTATGTACTATGGAATGCATAGAATCCGACAAGTATGCATTAGAGAGTCAGCATATAAAGCTTGTGTTTTCTTGACTTGGTTTTATGCTTGTATTTTTCTTATTTTTCCTACACTTGACACTTAGTCTAGAATCACTTGACGTTTTCATGAAATTCTAATTACTATCTTATATTCTTTGATGTTTCCATGCTTTACTTATTCGTTATTTCTCATTCCTTTATTCTTGCTGATGATACATGTTGTGGATGACTTTATGTTTTATGATTTAATTATGTTGTTTTGTTTTTATGTCACTCACACCTTTATGGCTGATCCCTTTAGTTTTGGGGATTAGGGATCATCTCTAGCCTCATATTTTATAGGTGGTTGTTGCTTAGAGCTTAGGGTTTGGATGCTTGAGATAAATTGATGTAATAGAGCTTTTGCGTAAATTTTGTAAAAGAAGTGTTGTAAAAAAGAAAGTTTGTAATTCAAAGTATTTTGTATTCCGCTGTATTTGTAAAGATTGTTGTAATAAAAGTTGGAATAAAAATTATCTGTATCTTTGGAGTGTGTTTAATATTACATTGAAGTTGATACTGGGAATTGTGACACGTATTTTCTAAGATATTATATTAGAAATTCAGGGCGCTACACCGCAGGGGTCTGAGGCATGGTGATCCTCTTTCCTCTATTGTATTCACACTTATCACAGATGGTTTGGCCGAAATGATCAAGAGAGAACGAGAAGGAAAATCATTAACGATATCGATATCAAAGGGATTCCTGAGTCGATTTCGATCTTGCAGTATGCGAATGATACATTAATGTTTGGAGCTGCGAAGGAGGAGGAGATTAATGCAATCAACATAGCGCTGAGATGCTTTGAATATTAAGCAAGGTTGAGTGTGAACATGTCCAAGAGTTGCGTTATTCCGTTCAGCAATTCTACTTCCATACCAATTGAGATCATTAAGAATTATTTAAGGTGTTAAGAAGGGGAAATCCCACTAAAATACCTGGGTACATCAATTAGATCTGGAATGATGAGGAGAGAGAATTGACAGCCGCCACTCATCGAAAAAGTGGAAAAAGATTGGGAGGGTGGAAGGGGAAATTTCTTTCACTCGGAGGTAGAATCACTTTAATCAATTCGATTATAAGCAGTCTACCGACATACTTAATGTCGATCTACGAAATCCTGAAATGTGTTATTGACAAAATTGACAAGTGCCGGAGAAGATTCTTGTGGAAGGGTGCTAATGAATTAAACAAGGGAATTCATCTAGTCAAGTGGAGTAGAGTCTGCAAGAAAAAAGGTTTAGGGTGACTAGGGATTCTGGATCTACTGGATATGAATAAAGCACTAATGAGCAAGCAGTGGTGGAAAATGTATAAGAGACGCAACAATTGGTTGTGCAAGTCCTTCATGAAATGCTAAAAGAAAAGTAAGTTCAAATTCGGAGGGAGAAGTAAACATGGAAAAACTTCCTATCTTTGGAAAGGGGTGGCGAAAGCGGGGAAGAATTTTCATACCAATACACGATGTATTGGTAATGAAAAAAATACGAGATTCTGGAAAGATAAATGGTGCAGGAATAACACTTTAGAATCTCTTTTCCCAGAGGCCGCGATGAAAGCAGTTAATTTAGACACGATGGTCGTAGATGTTTGGCGAAACAATAGGCTTCAGATCTAGAATCGTGGACAGCCATTACAGTAGAATAATCAGATTATACAAAGTCTGCAAGAGTTCATTGCAATGCATGGACAACACACTAATGAAGAAAAAGACGAAAGACGGTGGATATTGGAAAGCAATGGGAAGTTTTAGGATTCTGCATTGTACGGGTGGCTTAATGACGGAGGGATGAGAAGGAGCTAAATGTATTATGGAAGACAAAGGCACCAATGAAAGTCAATATGTCTTCCTTTGGCTAGTAGCCAACGATGCAATACTCTCAAAAGTAAACTTAAACAAACGCAATATGCAGCTGGGTGTCACGTGTGATAGATGTTCGACCAAGGCTGAAGACACAAATCACATTTTTTCACTTGTCATGGGGCTAACCAAGCATGGGAGGTCGTGTGTTTAGGATTTGGGTTACTAGATTGTCCAAAGTCGTCACTTGATTTTTGGGGTCAATGGATAGGGGATCGAGTCCATAAGAACAATACAGTAGCATGAGATATCTTTGCTGCAGCAACTGTTTGGGGTCTCTGGCTAGACCAAAATGAATTTTGTTTTCGTAACCAAACAATAAATTTCCAGTCATTATGCATAATTTTTTTTGTGCTTATTTATACTTGGCAGGGCACGCGGGATCAAAGAAAATGCTGCAATGAGAAGAAGAAGTGAAGTAGTGCAACGCCATCAGAGGGACGTGGAAGGGGAAGGATGAGGCGTTGGCTTTGGTCCATCCTATCAGTAGTATTTATATCTGCATTATCTCTTGATTAGATGTTGTTCTAGATTTGAGTAGTTGTTGTTGTAGAACTTTGTTATATTTCGCATATTTCTATTGTAAGCTAATATATTTTGTTTCGTTAATAATTATTAATGAAGCCGTGGTGTGATCACGTTTATTTATAATAATAATAATAATAATATATTATATTTAAAAAAAACAAACTTGCCATTTATATGCCATTTGTTGACCTAAAGTACAACAATTTACAATAGAAACCAAGCATGGTGTTTACATGTATTTCTGCGGGAACCTTGGCATTTCTTCTTGATACATATGCTATGATAGACCCTGGCACAATACCAAAACCCCGAAGTTTGGGTAAGCGATGAGAGTTTTACACTTTTATTTTAACTTATGTATCATTAGGTAACCTAGTATTGATTTAATTGGTGATTTGGGATATTAGGGGGTACACTACTCCGATACTGCTAATGAAGATTAAACCTACCATGTCTTATGCTCAGCCCATGAATTATTTTTTTGGGAATAACACATAGCATATAATAGATTCTGGCTTCAAGGAACACCCGTGAAAAATGACATGAACTCCTTACTTACCCGGGAAAAAGATAACCTTACAACTCCTGCCAAAGTACTTACTCATTTGATAGCATGAACTCCTTACTCATTTGATCAAACAGCTTGTGTTCAACCTCAACCTCAACCTCGACCTCTCCGCACAATCCTGAGACCCAAATCAGCATTTGGGTACATGGGCATAGGTACGTTCCCATAGGATCAATATATTGAGATTGAGTTTTGGAGAGTTGAAGAAGAGTGATAACAAGAAGAGTGATAACTATTATGTAAGGGCTGCTCTGTTTTTGTAGCTGTAGTAGTTGAAGTGAAGGAAATTCCCAGTCACGACCCTCATTGACTATAATTTTGTTTTACCCACTTTGACTTTGCTGTTGGTTTTCCATTTTAAACTTCTCCCCATGGTTGTTGCTTCTGATTTAGTGATTGTCGCACATCCACATGCAATAATCCAATTCTGATTGGAATTAAACGTTTACGACCATTCGGGAATGCAATGTACTCAATGCAGATGTGTTAACTATATCAATAAAAACCGAACAAAAGAAGAAGAAACACAGTGTAGCTCAGGAAATAAGGGAAAACAACTTCCTCAAATAGAAGATGTTGGATATAGTCTTTTACGTATTGAACCAGAAGGACTGAAGACATAATGTTCCCAACTTTTAGCGTATGTAGCTATATATACAGCTCTTGCTGTGTTGTTGATGATTAATAGTTAATATGATCATCAACTTCGCAAATAAATATAGCCATCTCTATGTATCAGAAGCATATCATAAACTTGATTATAATGATAAACATTTTGAGTGGACTCGTGTTGCTGATTAGCTACAAAATTCAGATTTTGAAAATTCAGGTTGCATTGTAACATTCCAAACGAAAGGCATCACAGTCGTGAAATATTTCAATAAGCTTTATATCTGTATATGAATTAATGGGTTAGATTTGCAGAGCATATTAATTAGAAGGATACATTACAGCACAAGTGTATGTCTTCAAAATCTAACAGCGAAAACTGTAAGCAATTTCTGTGCATACCAGCCAACATAAACTACAAGTGTCGTAGTAGCAGATATAGCGATACAAGTCTATTAACTATAACAACAAAAATGAACAAATTAGCCTAAGTAGAGACTTGATTGCAATAACTCAAAAAAAATTGTGGGCTTCGAGGAAGAATATTCGTGATTTAAGAGACTTAATTGTATGCATATATGTGTAATTGAGGAACTTATACACTAAAAATCATCAGTTGAACAAAAGGTTTACAGTACATATCATTTGCACTCATCACCAATGAAAAAGGAAGAAGAAAACGAAGAAAAAGTGTGTAACTCGGGAATATGGGAAAACAACTCCTTCAAGGGAAAAAGTTGGATAAACTCTTTGGTCTAAACTCTAAAAGGAAACCGGTATGATGATGTAGGTGTAAATCAAATTTCACATGGTGGAAAATAGATTCTCCTACCTAGGTCCATGCAAGGAAAAGAGAATATAAGATGCCTGAAATTGACAGAAGAAACGGTATGTTAAGTAACTTGCATATGAATATATATTATACATGAGTGTTAAGGTTAACAGAGAGATTCAAAAATATTATTGGATTAATTGGATGAATTATAACTGAGTACAATGTTTCCTATATATAGGAGGGAACCGAATACTAAACAGATACATAACCTGATATTTGACTAAATATATATAACAATATTTAACACCCTCTCTCAAACTCACAGTGGGTCGAACAATGTGAGTTCACTGTGAGTTTGCCCACCAAGTAACGAAATCTCTGAACAATGTATGTTTTGGTGAAGAAGTCTGTTGTGTGCTGTGAAGAGGTAACAAAATAAGTGAAATTGTCCTTACTTCAAAGCGCTCACGAACATGTGACAATCTATCTCTATGTGCTTTGTTCGCTCATAAAAAACTGGATTGCTTGCAATGTGCAATGCACTCCGGTTATCACAATAAAGAAAAGTAGATCCTGTAAGAGTGATACCCATATATGATAACTGCCAATGAACATGAACAATCTCTCTAGTAGTAGCTGTCATTGCTTTGTACTCAGCTTCAGTGGAAGAACATGCAACAACTACACGTTTCTTGCTTTGCCATGAGTTCAACGAATCACCAAGAAATAGACAGAAATCTGTGGTAGAACGTCTGGTGGTAGGATCACCCGCACAATCTGAATTAGAATATGCACTGAGCTACAGTTTGGAAGTAGGAGACATGAATAATACATGAGTTATAGTGCCCCAAAGATATCTGAGGATCCGAAGAAGAGTACTGTAGTGAACTGATGTAGGAGCGGAAAGAAACTGACTAACAACACTAACTGCATGAGGAATATCGGGTCTGGTCATGCATTAGTAGACAAGTTGTACAATAATCTGTCTATATCTAATGGGGTCGGAAAGGAGCTCACAATCTGTAGGATGAAGCTTCACATGAAGCTCTAAGGGAGTATCGGCTAATCGACTGTCAGAGCGACATGCAGCGGAGATAATATCTTATGTATATTTCTATTGTGAAATAAGTATCCCCCAAGATCCATGTGCAATCTCTAGACCCAAAAATTAGCGTAATCTATCAAGATCTTTCATATAAAACTGCTAGTGAAGGAATGTCTGGGTAGATGCAATGCCTACGGAATCATCCCCAATACTAATCATATCATCAACATATAATAATAGAAGGATCCGCCCCTGCGGTGATGACACTGCAAAAACATGGGTGATGACACTGCAAAAACACTCAAACCAGGTTCGAGGGGCCTGTTTCAGACCATATATAGCTCGATGCAGACAGCAAATATGACGCGGATGAGCAGTAAGGTCATGAGAGGGATGCATATAAACAACCTCAGATAAGGTACCATGAAGAAAGATATTTTTCACGTCCATATGGTGTAATGACCACTGATGAACTGCAGCATTACAAGCAGAGTGCGAACTGTAGTCATATGTGCAACCGAGGCAAAAGTCTCATCATAATCAATGTCATGTTCCTGAGTAAATCCTCGAGCAACTAGGCGAGCCTTGTGCCGCTCAATGGAGCCATCAGGTCGATATTTGACCTTGAAGATCCACTTGTAACTAACAGGTCGGACGCCCATAGACAGTGAAACAACATCCTAAGTGCCAGTCAGATCAAATGCACTTAACTCCTCAGCAATAGCATTCCGGCACTCGTGATATCACTATCTTCTAGTTGCTGCAATTCGCGCCAGATATGGCGCATGTCTGTGTAATGTTCTTGAATGTTGCGATCACCCTGACGATCATGGACTAATTGAACAAGTAGCTGGTACTCATGGGCTTCCTTAGCTTGAACACATGGAGTGTAACACCCCGAATTTCAAATAAGGATAAACTCGGAATTTCACAGGATCTTTACTTCACTTCGTACAATTTTACAAGGAATTTAAAACTTTTTTACTAATACATCAGAGTTCAATTACAACTTGGTTTTACACAGCGGAAGAATGAAATTTACAATAAAACATTTACAACATCTTTAAAATAAAGCAGCATCAGCATATCCACTTTGTAGCTTCATGATTAGTCCTTTACCTGCATGTTAATCTGTGGGCTCGTCAGTTACTTACAACTGACGAAATGTTATACACGGCTATCCTCTCTATGCCGGGAATAGTATAACGATCTCATACTTTAACAAATCACAAAAAGATTGAATGAACATATAAAGTGTCAAAAGTGATTATTCTAGACATAAGTGTATGTCATGCCTTAATGCCTAATGCACACATTTCTATACTAGGATGACACTAATGCACACTTGTTCGGATTCTATGCATCCCATACTACATAGGTCCGAGGGCAAGCGCCTACGTTCTTCACAATACAGGGCTCAATCCCTCGCCATGAAAACTACCCGGTAGCAAAACAAAGTTCAGACTATTCCACGAATTTGAATCCCAGCCTTGGAGTCCACCGCCGGCTGTTATAACAGATTCCACATCGTGCGAATCGTCCCGTATGTGACCCTCTAGCCCAGTATATATATATATATATATATATATATATATATATATATATATATATATATATATATACATTGGAGACGGTAAACACAAAACTCATCCGTCCGACTACTCAAGATCTTGGAGTCCACCGCCAACCCGTCCTAATAGTCCCGGATTAAAATATAATAATCCGTCTCCCACAGGGCAACCTCAGTCCACCAACTGGGTCTATAGTCTTGGAGTCCACCGCCGACTATATAGAGCACCCCACTTACGTTTCACTAAGTTTACTACATCTTCACTTATGTGCCTAAATTTCCCTAAGTTCAAGACATGAATAGTTTCCATTCAAGAATTAGTTTTACCTCCTACCGGACTTAATCAACAATATGAGATAGCTCCATGGCCATATCTCCAAAATCATATCTCAAATCTTTTCTTTCAATAACGCCGGTATCGAGGTCTTACTAATCCTAAATCATAAATTTTTCATGTATCGGGAACATGGGTACACATACCCCTTTCATAATCATGTCTTCGCTTAGATATTTCCATGTCTCTAGCCATCCACAATTTGATCTATATCTCATTTGGCATCAATCATAATTCTCTTTTAGTTCATTCATGAATCAACAACAATAGCAATTTCATTTGCAAATTTTTAACTCATGAAGTCTCTCCAATTAATCAACTATAATCTCTTCGATAACTCACGACTTAAACAATGTTCTATTCATGATTCACTTATTCTCAATTCTTTCCAACAAAATTTTATTCATGTATTCATATAATTTAAACTCATTAACAATTTGAGTACACAAAGAATTCTAAAATTTCACATTCAACATAATTGCATAATCTCAACAAGAGAAACTAATTTTCACATCAAAACCTTTAAAGATCATATTCTTAAAGTAATTAACTCAAGAGTAAAATTTCATTTTGTCTTCAAATATCTCTTTTACTTCTTAAATATACTTGAAAAATTCTACAACTATTTTCACTATATCCTATTTCATCTTATAAGAGTTCTAGAATTTTTCTCCAATTTTATTTGCATTCAAAACTCATCAAAAATACTTAAAAAGGTCAAAAATATATAAATGGGCAACACAGGAATTGATCCCGTGACCCAACAGCCAGGGCCTACCGCACACACCGCAAGCCAAGAGTCCAAGTGGACTTTGGTGTCTTAACTTTACTTAGAAATACTTATATATATAATTCTCAGGTTTGGGTTTTATTTAAAACAAAACCAAAAAAATGTTTTGGGCTCAACAGGAATCGAACCCGAGACAGTAAGAAGGCCAGCACATCGCCAGACCGCTAGGCCGAGCGCGCCCCACGTTACAATTGGTCTGTCTAGTATTTTTGTTAGAGTTTTCCGTTATTCCATTTCTATATAAAAAGAATATAAGTATACTCGATTCTCCATCGATCTAACTCTTCTTATTAGACTGAAATAGATTTATAAGAACTTAGATTATTCTCGGGCAGTAACTCATATTTTTCTAATCCATGTTTTTGATGATTGATTTAACTTTCAATATTTCTCCTTATTAGAAAACAATATTTGCATCTATCCATTTTGATTATTGGAATCAGTTTAAAAAAAAATAAATCTTTTGTGCACCAACTTTATTATAGAGACAAATACATTCATTAAACTACAAGAGAGATTTTCACAAATTTTCTTACAAAATGTACAAATAACAAATATCATAACAATAACTTATTTTGTTATTCTTTCTTTCTTATTCTTTAATCAACATGGCTCTAGAGTATAAACTAAGACAACATTTTTCAACAAATTTCTCATACAACCACATACTTTTAACATGCATAACATTTTACAAGTATTCTAACATGATCTATGGTATTAGTCAAAAATTCCTATTATTTGTTTAATCATAACAATATTGTTCTCATTCATAGCATGTAACACTAACATGAAATTTTAACTACATATCAAAACAAAATGCTCATATATTGTCACTAGCATGCATAGTTCTAAATTAGAAAGCATGAGAACCCACCTTTTGTTTGAAGGTTGAAAACTACAAGTGAATGGCTCCTTCTTGCTCCTAGCTAAGCAACTCCTAGTCCTCTTCTCCTCCTAGCAAAAGCTCCAAGCAAGAGAACCTCCAAGCACAATAACTTTCTTACTCTCTTTCTTTTTCTTACACTCTTTTCTTTTCTTTTCTTTCTCTTGCTTTAATTCTAATTTTTGTGTGTGAAATGAAAAGGGTAGGGTGCTATTTATAGGATTTTGGGAAGGTGTATTTTGCAAAATTTCACCTCTAATAAATTACTCTATTTAATTCTTACAACCCTTCCAATTCTAAACTCCCATAACCTACAACTCTCCACCTCCCCACTCTTCCAAACCTTAACTCACATTCACTCTCTTCTCTTCCCCACTACCATAACCGGCCACACTCTCCATGAGTAAACCGGTCACATAGTGTGCAAGTGTACAAGCACACATACATATTAAATATACTTGTTATAATTCTAAAATGTGTACACAACAAAACAAAAAAAAATGTGACTTGTCTTGTATTAGTTTATGTTCAACCTAATTTAGGCTATAATTAGTGGGCTTGAAATATGGGCCTTCATTTTATTTAACTAATTAATTATTCTAGTGGGCACTCTTTTTAATTAGTCTATTGGGCTAGAATTTAACTTTAAGTCCATGGATCAAAAGAAAGGCTAAATAAAACTAATGCATGCTAAAAATAGTAAAATGAGAGTAGCAAAATGAGAATAAAAATTTGCACGTGCACCATACGTGCAAAAATTGAAAAATGCATTTTAATCAAAACAAGGGAAAAATAAATTTTCATTTTATAAAATAGATTTAAATCACTACAAAAGAAAGTAGCTTTCCCGGCGCTTTTTTCGGTCTATACCGGCGTTTTTTTACGCCGGGAAAACTTTCACCGGCGTTTACAATAACGCCGGTCCAACTGCCGCCGAAGCGAGCGTCGCTGAAACGAAGGGGTCTACACCGGCGTTTTTGGTGGACGCCGGTAAATGATAGGACTACACCGGCGGTCATCAAACGCCGGTGTATATCGGTTTCTGGGTGCCGTTCTTGTGCACCAATATACATACACCGGCGGTCGTAAACCGCCGGTATTTATACATTCACCGGCGGAAATAAAAACGCCGGTGTATATCGAAAGTATACCGGCGGTCAAGAAACGCCGGTGTATGTGCGTTTATGAGCGCCTGCTTTTCTCTGTTTACGAACACCGGCGCGACCAAAAAACGCCGGTGTAGTTATATACGCCGGCGTATATAAAACGCCGGTGTACGCCTGTGCCGTTACAGCTGAAAACTTTCACCGGCGTGCGTTGAAACGCCGGTGTATCACACACTCCAACAATTAAATTATATACACCGCCGTTTTTTAAAACGCCGTTCTGGCTATGCCCGTTTATTTTCGATACTCCGCTTTTCCGTTCGATTTCAATTCACAGTTTCATTTACAAAACCTGTAAACTAATTCTCACAACTGATTCAATCAATTTCGTTGCATACTACTGCGCAAACCACAACCAAACACAAGAATAATTAAAGATAATCAAGTTCCACACGTGTCATATCAACGTCCAAATTCATTGATTAATTAACAGTGTCATAATTAACAAATTAATATAGAGACTAACATCCAAAATATCCAAACAAACCAGTCTGACAAATATCCAAAATATCCCAAATTCAAAGTATGACATAACTCTCAAAAAAAAAACCAGTCTGACATAACAACAGCAAGGAGGAGGACATAAGAACAACAACCATACAGCAAGGAGGACATAAGAACAGCAAGGAGGACCGCAGATTCATACCCCTCGAGTAGCTTCAGCTCTGATCATCTGCATTTCCTTCATCTTGACGACCGCTCTATGAATAAAAAACAATAGTTTAATTGAACAGTAGATCACAATACAGAATATACATATTTTTTGAACTTGCAAAAAGAACTACCTGTGTCTCGAATTATAAGATCAAAGTGCCAACTGCAAATGGAATTGTTAATGATATATACAAAGGTAAAATAATTACATTGCAATGCTAAAAATTCTGTACTTAATTTTGTTTTTAAATATATCTAAAATAACAAAACAAATGAAAATTCAGTATCTAACTTGAAACCTTTATATTCTCCTCTGATTGGGAATATCCACTATCTAAAACAATAAAACAAATGAAAATTCAGTATCTAAGCATGTCCTTCATGGATTGTTCAGACAATCCATGAAACTGTCATCGTGGACGGAAACCAAATATAAGAAAAAAAAGAAAAATAAGATAGGGCTCATATCAAGTGTATTTTTAGGAAACTGTCATCGTGGAAGGAAACCAAATATATATAGAAGCCAGAAATGGAAACAGAAAGAAGAAAGGTAGAGACTTTGGATACACCAGGCTACCATAGCGGCATTTTCCTCATCTCTCTCTCATCCCTTATTTCCCTTCAGCACACGAACAGAAAGAGACATCAGCAACCACCTTAAGAGCAACAAGAACAACAATAATAATAAATTATTATGAACAAGATGTCTCTATATGGGTTTCCAGTTCTCCACTCGAGCCCACTCTTTCTAATCACAGCCCAATTAAGAACATAGACAACATCCACTAAACAATCCAATCATAGCCCAGTCAAAATTTGCCATCCTGGATCTTAATGAAATACGCTTCATTAACAGTGAAAGAAAATGAGGATGCTAGCAGCATACTTAGTTTGGAAGTGAACCCATTTTGTGTTAAAAAATCATGCCAAAGATGGCAATCAGCTTCATTAACAGTATCTGAAAATGAAAATTTCCATTAACTGAGCTTATATGTTGCTCTACTAATTCACTGTGCCCAACTAAATCTAAAACCCAATTGTTGTGCGTATCCGGAGGATTTTGGCATACGTACCTATAGCATCCTCAGTTCACAGTAAACCCGTTTTGGTCAAAAAAACATGCCAAGATCACAATCAGATGCATGAAAATAAGCTTCACTATCAACAAAAGAAGAACTGAGGATGCTATGCAGCATACTTAGTTTGGAAGTGAACCCATTTTGTGTTAAACAATCAGGTTACATTGACAGTATCTGAAAATGAAAATTTCTCCATTATCTGAGCTTATATGTTGCTTTACTACTTTTTCAGCCCAACTATATCGCAAAACCCAAGTGTGGTGCATATCCGGCCGGAGAATTTTGGCATACGTACCTATACAATATCCTCAGTTCACAGTGAACCCATTTTTGGTATAAAAACATACATGCCAAGAAGACAATCAGGTGCTTGAAATCAGCTTCACTAACAGTTAGTGAAAATGGGACCATAAAATAGCTTAAGAAGACCATCAGGTTTGTGAAGTAAGCTTCACTAACAGTGATAGAAACTGGGGATGCTATGCAGCATACTCATTTTGGAAGTGAACCCATTTTGTGTTAAAAAAACCATGCCAAAGATTGCAATCAGGTTACATTGACAGTATCCGAAAATGAAAATTTCTCCATTATCTGAGCTTATATGTTGCTCTACTACTTTTTTAGCCCAACTATATCGCAAAACCCAAGTGTGGTGCATATCCGGCCGGAGAATTTTGGCATACGTACCTATACAATATCCTCAGTTCACAGTGAACCCATTTTTGGTATAAAAACATACATGCCAAGAAGACAATCAGGTGCTTGAAATGAACTTCACTAACAGTTAGTGAAAATGGGACCATAAAATAGCTTAAGAAGACCATCAGGTTTGTGAAGTAAGCTTCACTAACAGTGATAGAAACTGGGGATGCTATGCAGCATACTCATTTTGGAAGTGAACCCATTTTGTGTTAAAAAAACCATGCCAAAGATTGCAATCAGGTTACATTGACAGTGCCCGAAAAAGAAAATTTCTCCATTATCTGAGCTTATATGTTGCTCTACTACTTTTTTAGCCCAACTATATCGCAAAACCCAAGTGTGGTGCATATCCGGCCGGAGAATTTTGGCATACGTACCTATACAATATCCTCAATTCACAGTGAACCCATTTTCGGTGTAAAAACATACATGCCAAGAAGACAATCAGGTGCTTGAAATGAGCTTCACTAACAGTTTGTGAAAATGGGACTATAAAATAGCTTAAGAAGACCATCAGGTTTGTGAAGTAAGCTTCACTAACAGTGAAAGAAACTGGGGATGCTATGCAGCATACTCATTTTGGAAGTGAACCCATTTTGTGTTAAAAAAACCGGTTACATTGACAGTATTAGAAAATGAAAATTTCTCCATCATCTGATGACCACAGTGAACCCATTTTTGGTATAAAAACATACATGCCAAGAAGACAATCAGGTGCTTGAAATGAACTTCACTAACAGTTAGTGAAAATGGGACCATAAAATAGCTTAAGAAGACCATCAGGTTTGTGAAGTAAGCTTCACTAACAGTGATAGAAACTGGGGATGCTATGCAGCATACTCATTTTGGAAGTGAACCCATTTTGTGTTAAAAAAACCATGCCAAAGATTGCAATCAGGTTACATTGACAGTGCCCGAAAAAGAAAATTTCTCCATTATCTGAGCTTATATGTTGCTCTACTACTTTTTTAGCCCAACTATATCGCAAAACCCAAGTGTGGTGCATATCCGGCCGGAGAATTTTGGCATACGTACCTATACAATATCCTCAGTTCACAGTGAACCCATTTTCGGTGTAAAAACATACATGCCAAGAAGACAATCAGGTGCTTGAAATGAGCTTCACTAACAATTAGTGAAAATGGGACCATAAAATAGCTTAAGAAGACCATCAGGTTTGTGAAGTAAGCTTCACTAACAGTGAAAGAAACTGGGGATGCTATGCAGCATACTCATATTGAAAGTGAACCCATTTTGTGTTAAAAAAACCATGCCAAAGATTACATTGACAGTATTTGAAAATGAAAATTTCTCCATCATCTGATGACCACAGTGAACCCATTTTCGGTGTAAAAACATACATGCCAAGAAGACAATCAGGTGCTTGAAATGAGCTTCACTAACAGTTAGTGAAAATGGGACCATAAAATAGCTTAAGAAGACCATCAGGTTTGTGAAATAAGCTTCACTAACAGTGAAAGAAACTGGGGATGCTATGCAGCATACTCATATTGGAAGTGAACCCATTTTGTGTTAAAAAAACCATGCCAAAGATTGCAATCAGGTTACATTGACAGTGCCCGAAAAAGAAAATTTCTCCATTATCTGAGCTTATATGTTGCGCTACTACTTTTTTAGCCCAACTATACCGCAAAACCCAAGTGTGGTGCATATCCGGCCGGAGGATTTTGGCATACGTACCTATATACCATCCTCAGTTCATGGAAGAAAAATACGAATAGCGCTCATAGCAAGTGTAGTTTTAACTGGAATTGTCATCGTGGAAGGAAACCAAATATAGAAGCCAGAAAGAGGAATGGTAGAGAATGAGGATACACCAGGCTAACATAGCGGCATTTTCCTCATCTCTCTCTCACCCCTTCTTTCCCTTCTCCACTCCAACTCGTCTCTTTCTAATCACAGCCCAATTAAGAACAATTGTTCACAGTCACTGTTAAAGAAACATATATGCTCAGATTATGAAAAATTTATATGCTCAGATTATGGAAATTTTCAGTCACTGTTAAAGAAACTAAGTAGGCTGCATAGCATCCCCAGTTTCTTTCACTGTTAGTGAAGCTTGTTTGGAAAATTGTTCACTCAAACATGCCCCTTGTTTCTGAACTCAAACATGACATTAATAAACATCTTTTCTAATAATGGCTACACTTGTGGAAGCTCTCTCTAAGCCTCAATCCTTCAAGGTTTTGTTGCCTACTTCTTTACAGAAGTTGGTACTCCATTCTCCTCTCTTTAAAGAAGAATAGAGTACCAGTTTCTGTAAAGAAGTAGGCAACAAAACCTTGAAGAATTGAGGCTTAGAGAGAGCTTCCACAAGTGTAGCCATTATTAGAAAAGATGTTTATTAATGTGATGTTTGAGTTCAGATACAAGGGGCATGTTTGAGTGAACAATTGGGTTTTGAATGGAGATTGTAGTCATAGATCAATTCTTCATGGAAGAAAAATACGAATAGGGCTCATAGCAAGTGTAGTTTTAACTGGAATTGTCATCGTGGAAGGAAACCAAATATAGAAGCCAGCAAGAGGAATGGTAGAGAATGAGGATACACCAGGCTAACATAGCGCATTTTCCTCATCTCTCTCTCATCCCTTCTTTCCCTTCAGCACACGAACACATAGAGACATCAGCAACAACAGCAAGAGCGACAAGAACAACAACAATAATAAATTATTATGAACAAGATGTCTCTATATGGGTTTCCAGATCTCCACTCCAACTCGTCTCTTTCTAATCACAGCCCAATTAAGAACAATTGTTCACAGTCACTATTAAAGAAACATATATGCTCAGATTATGAAAAATTTTCATTTTCAGATACTGTTAAAGAAGCTGATTTCATGCATCTGATTGCAATCTTTGGCATGGTTTTTTTAACACAAAATGGAACTACTTCCAAACTAAGTATGCTGCATAGCATCCCCAGTTTCTTTCACTATTAGTGAAGCTTATTTCACAAACCTGATGGTCTTCTTAAGCTATTTTATGGTCCCATTTTCACCTCCTCCAAATCAGTACAATGTCATCTATACCAGGTTATGTGCCAAAATGGGGTTGGGCATACGATGCAAGGCCGACAAGTATTAGTTGTTTGTGAGTATGCAATAGGATGCAGCTATGAACATGGGCTCATATCAAGTGTAGTATTACGGACTGTCATCGTGGAAGGAAACCAATTTAATATAGAAGCCATATATGGAGCCAGAAAGAGGGATGGTAGAGAATGAGGATACACCAGGCTAACATAGCGGCATTTTCCTCATCTCTCTCTCATCCCTTCATTCTCTTCAACACACGCACACAAAGAGACATCAGCAACAACAGCAAGAGGGGGTTGGTCCAACAATAAGTGTAGATTATAATAAACGAGATGTCTCTATTTTGGGTTTCCAGATCTCCACTCCAGCCCTTTCTTTCTAATCACAGCCCACTTAAGAAACATAGACGAAATGCTTATAGACGACAGCCACAATGCAGACTCACAAACACTAGTATGTGTCTTTCATGCATTCAAGTAACATAATCTCTTTAAAAATACCAATTTTAAGACTTACCGATGTTTTTTGACAGTGGGCGGCGTGCTACCCTCACTCTCATATGTTTGCCTGCCACTATTATTTAGTGGCTGCTCATCCCCATGGCTCTCGTTGCCATCATTTATATTAACCCTCTTTCCACGCCTCGGCATGTTGTACCTGTCAAGGATCCGATAACTTGGTTCAAATGATAGTTTGGTTCAAATGACAACGATAGTTTGGTTCAAATGACACTAAGCATAGTTTAATGTAAATAATACCAAGCAGTAGAAAATAGAAAGACAATTAAACCAGTGTATTAAATTCACAATGAACATATTCGAAATTACAGACATAATATTACAACAAGATTTAAGACATAAAATTACAGACATATAATAAACTTGCATAAAAAATCATGTAAGCTACAATACGACATCTTCCAGTACATCGCCCTCTTCTCCATCCTTGCGGAGCCAAGTCCCGCAAATTCCAACATCGGTTGTGTTTACATCAAACACAGGAAACTCAGAAGCAATGTAACTGTTCATGTCTTCACCGTCTTCATCATCTGAAGTATCGCCCAGTTGGAATACATCTCTTGGTTGCATAGGGATAGCCACATACGATTTTGGCAGGGTTGGATCTGCAATGTAGAACACTTGTTGCACTTGGGATGGAAACACAAATGGCTCATGGCTAATGTGTGTACCGATGTGAATCAATTTTGAGAAGTTTACAACTGTGAAGCCAAGCTTGTCCTTGTTGTTAGCAAAATTCCTATCAAACTCAGCCCAATCCCCACGAAATAAGACAACACGGAAATGGCCAAAATAATTCAACTCAGTGATATCCGTGAGCACTCCATAGTAGTCGAGATCCCCATCTACAGGCCTCGTGTCCGATTTGGAAGCATAACTTCTAGTCTTAGACGTCACTACCATTCCACTATTTTGAGACTTCAAATTAGATTCACGATCCTTAGTACGAAATCTAAAACCATTGAATATGTATCCTCCGTATCTTTTGGCCATCTGATAGGGACCTTTGGCAAGTACTTGTATTTCAGATGACGCACCTTCAGGACCCAAAGAATGTACCTATTAATTTTGCGCAAATCGTATCAACACCATAGAAAATGTAGAAATAATAAAGATTAACTTGCATAACTGTAATTCACCTACATGAGATTCAAACCATTTATGAAATTTTTCATTCATCAGCTTGTTTTGTTCACGTGGTGGTAGTCTTCTTGGTCTAGCCCTTCGTTTGATGTCCCTGACAAATTCGCTAAAAAACAAGCAATTGAAATTAGGAATAACAAAAGTATCAAAAATATCGAACTCCGCGGTTTTCACTGTATTCGATTTACATTTAAAAGCAACTTACTTTCGAAATGGTTCCACTGATGCATGATGGTCTAGCACATATCGATGTGCATGTTCCCACGCTAAGCTATCGAGCTCAAATGCATCAACTTTACCAACAGTGGTGCCAGCGGTATCAAAAAGATATTGTGCACCATCAAGGTTGGAAATGTCTGGATTTCTACGTGGTCTACTGGAAGATGTCTCCACACCAGGCAAATACCTGGAAAAAAAATGTGAGCACTCCTCTGATAGATATCCCTGGGCTATTGACCCTTCAGGATATGCTCTATTTTTCACATAACCCTTTAGCCGGTATAGGTACCTGAACATGTACAATTAATAAACTAGAGCGGTTTAGGGGATTAAAAAAAATGAGCTTTTGAAAATTCAATTTCGTAAGATGAACGAATTATTTTACCTCTCAATGGGGTACATCCACCGATAGTGAACAGGACCACCGATTCTGGCTTCACCAGCAAGGTGGATTATCAAGTGAATCATAATAGTGAAAAACGATGGAGGAAATATCATCTCCATTTTACTAAGTGTCAATGCCGCCTGCTGCTCCAATTGGTCCAGATCTTCAACACGAAGCATTCTTGAGCAAATACCTTTATATATGCTACAAAGATCTTTCAGGACAGTAGTGACTTGCTCACACATTGAAGACCTTAGGGCCACAGGAAGGAGATCCTGCATTAGGATGTGGTAGTCGTGTGACTTTAGCCCCTGAAGCCTCTTCTCTTTAAAGTTGACACATTTTGCCATGTTAGAAGAATAGCTATCGGGGACTTTCAGTTCAAGTAGTACTTTGCAAAACAACTCCAACTCCGATTTTGACATTGAATAGATTGCAGGAGGTAGGAGCACGTTCCCGTTCGGCAATTCTTCTGGGTGCAACTCATGTCGGATGCCCATTGACTTCAAATCAAGTCGGCTCTTGAGATTGTCCTTTGTCTTCCGATCATCTCCCATAACTGTTCCTATACAATTCTCCCCTATATTTTTGCCGATATGCATCACATCTAAATTATGTCTCAGTAAGTTGAATTCCCAATACGGCAACTTGAAGAAAATACTCTTCTTCTTCCATGCACCTAAACTCGTCAAGTTTTGATCCTCATCCTCGCCATATAGATCGGTCTCCTCATCTTGCTCCGGCCTTGCCCTTTTCTTGCCCTTTGTCCTGACTTCTGGTTCCTTTCCATATTTGAATTGATGACCATCTACCCGCCTCAAAATATCTGAACCAGAGGAAGACCCAGGAGCATGTTCCCACTCGTCGGTGCCATCAAATGTCGCTGCCTCTGCCCGAAATATATGTGTGTCAGGCAACCATCTCCTATGACCCATATAGCAAAACTTTCTGCCATTGTACAACCACCTTGAACTAGTTTGGTCAGCACAACATGGACATGCATAACGTCCTTTAGTACTATATCCAGATGAATTTGCATATGCTGGAAAATCATTGATTGTCCAAGACAACACGGCACGAAGAGAAAATGTTTCTTTAGCCACAGCATCATAGGTTGGAACACCCACCCACAACTTCTGAAGTTCATCTATTAACGGTTGTAGGTACACATCTATATCATTTCCAGGACCTTTCGGTCCAGGAACTATCATGGACAAAATAAATGAGGACTGCTTCATGCATTTCCAAGGCGGCAAATTGTATGGTATCAACACAACCGGCCATATGCTGTATGTACTACTCATTTGCCTGAAAGGGTTGAAACCATCACTAGCTAGTCCAAGTCTCACATTTCGAGGATCTTCCGCAAAATCAGGATATCTTTCATCAAATCTTTTCCAAGATTGAGAATCAGCAGGATGTCTAAGAATCCCATCATTAGTGCGGCCTTCAGCATGCCATTTCATATCAGAAGACGTTTTCGTGGACATAAACAACCTTTGTAACCTAGGGATCAGAGGAAAGTAACGCAATGTTTTGGCAGGCTTCTTTTTCCTACTTCGCTTAGTAGATCCACTGGCTCCCTCGTCTTGATTTGGTCTTTCTTTCCATTTCGAAGAACCACACACTTCGCAATTCTCCGGACTTTCCTTACCACTCGTGAAAAGCATACAGTCATTTGGACATGCTGCTATCTTCTCATATCCTAGATCGAGAGAACTTAGGAATTTTTTGATTTTATAGGCTGAGTTTGGAATACAGATTTCAGGAAATGCTTCATTCAACAATTCAAGTAGCATAGTGAAGGACTTAGCAGACCACCTGTTTAAACATTTAATCTGAAATAGTCTGACAATGAATGAGAACTTAGAAAATTTGGTGCAGTCGCGGTACAACGGGATACTAGCATCTTCAAGTAACTTAGCGAAGGATTCTTGCTGCTTATTATTTTCATGGGTGGGGCCAGACATTTCCTCGTCCACCCCACCACCAATCTGGTTTGTTTCTACTGACTCATTGTGAACTTCGGTTGTTGGGTCATTGGTGTGGAAAGGAACATTATGAATCCCCATGGCATCTTGTAACAAAGCATGCATCTCATCGGGAACGCTTAAGTCTTCGTTCACTAAGGGCTCAGCCTCATTTTCTAATACAACCGGACGAACAGGAGCTGCCGTATGATCCTCTCCATGACAAAACCACCTTGTGTACCCTTGAAGAAAACCGTTGACAGCCAAGTGTGTATGTACTACGTCACATGTCCTCAGCATACAATTTGTACAGCGAAGGCATGGACAAAGGATTAGGTTGGGATCACGGGAATGTCCTTTGGCAAAGATAATAAAATCTTTAATACCATCACGGTACTCCTTGGATAATCGTGGTTTACTAATCCAACTTCTATCCATTATATCAATAGCACACAGTCTGAAATTAAAATTTGATATATTAAATAGTAATAACAGTAAAAGGCATTTTGTATATTAAATTTCACCTATTTGAAAACCATCCCTAGCTGCAAATAAATAAACGATATAATCTTTAACTGTAAAATAAAGAAATTGTGGCTCCAAAAAATGTACAAAAAAAAAACTACTTCTTAACACAATCTACTCTATTCACCAAACCCTAAACGACCTTTTGTGGAAATGATCACAACCACCTTAGACGGTATTTTATCGCACACCCTGTGTTCGAGCATAAAAAAAAATCGATTATAGTCTCCCCTGTATTTGGCTTTCCGTTCAAGGAGATGATGATGGTAAAGGGTATTTTGCTGATGAAGAGGAATCGGCCGAATAATGAGTGCGTCGTGCTGTAACTATGGTAACAAGAAGATCTGATGACTCATGAACTATTCTGTTCATGACTACTAATAATCACTTATCTCATAATAATAATAATAATAATAATAATAATACTACTACTAAACAAAAGAAACAATAAAAGAAAAATTAAAATGTCTAGTATGTAAGCATATATTTTGCAGACTGAACCAATTGTTGTACATAGCCGGAGGATTTTGGCATATAGCTATAGCATCCTCAGTTCACAGTGAACCCAGTTTGGTCAAAAAAACATGCCAAAATGACAATCAGATGCATGGGATAAGCTTCAATTAATTAACAGTGAAAGAAACTGGGGATGCTATGCAGCATACTTAGTTACGAAGTGAACCCATTTTGTTAAAAAACCATGCCAAGGATTCCAGTCAGGTTACTTTAACAGTATCTGAAAATGAAAAATTTCCCATTATCTGAGCTTATATGTTGCTCTACTACTTCTTCATCCCAACTAAATCTAAAACCCAATTGTAGCCGCATATCCGGCCGGAGGATTTTGGCATACGTACCTATACCATCCTCAGTTCACAGTGAACCCATTTTGGTAAAAAAAACATGCCAAGATGACAATCAGATGCATGAAAATAAGCTTCACTAACAACAAAAAAAGAAAATGGGGATGCTAGCAGCATACTTAGATTGGAAGTTAACCCATTTTCGTATAAAAAACCATGCCAAAGATTGACAATCAGGTTACTTTAACAGTATTTGAAAATGATAAATTTTCCATTATCAGAGCTTATATGTTGCTATACTACTTCTTCAACCCAACTAAATCTAAAACCCAATTGTTGTGCGTATCCGAAGGATTTTGGCATACGTACCTATAGCATCCTCAGTTCACTTAGTCTGGAAGTGAACCTATAGAAACTGGGTATGCTATGCATGCAGCATACTTAGTTTGGAAGTGAACACATTTTGTGTTAAAAAACCATGCCAAAGATTGCAATCAGGTTACTTTAACGGTATCTAAAAATGAAAATTTCCCATTATCTGAGCTTATATGTTGCTCTACTACTTCTTTAGCCCAACTAAATCTAAAATCCAATTGTTGTGCATATCCGGCCGGAGGATTTTGACATACGTACCTATAGCATCCTCAGTTCACAGTGAACCCATTTTGGGTAAAAAAACATGCATGCCAAGAAGACAATCAGATGCATGAAATCAGCTTCATTAACAGTGAAAGAAAACGGGTATGCTATGCAGCATACTTAGTTTGGAAGTGAACCCAATTTGTGTTAAAAAACCATGCTAAAGATTGCAATCAGGTTACTTTAATATTATCTGAAAATGAAAATTTCCCATTAACTGAGCTTATATGTTGCTCTACTAATTCACTGTGCCCAACTAAATCTAAAACCCAAGTGTGGTGCATATCCGGCCAGAGAATTTTGGCATACGTACCTATACAATATCCTCAGTTCACAGTGAACCCATTTTGGGTAAAAAAACAAACATGCCATGAAGACAATCAGATGCATGAAATCAACTTCATTAACAGTAAAAGAAGATGAAAATTTCCATTATCTAAGCATATATTTTTCTATTAATTCTTCATCTCAACTAAACCGTTCATGCTAAGGAAATCGAAATGAATAAACTGAAAAAAGCTGCCTTTTTTGGAAAATAAGGGAAATCAAGAGATCATACTGAAGAGAGAGGGAGGGAGCGGGGCGACGAGGGCGGGGGCATAGGAGAGAGAGAGAGAGGGGGCGACCGCCGATTCACCTCCAGATCGAGAGAGGGAAGAAGGAAATCGAAAAGGACGAAGGGAATCGAATGGTCGAAGGCCGTCGAAGAGGACGAAGCGGGGGAGGCAAACGCGCGGGAAATAGAGCGAGGAAGGAGGGAAACGAAGCGCCTCTTCCCCCCCTTTTTTTTTTGGGTAATGGGTAAATGGCGAGCGAAAGATTAGGGTTCGCGGGTTTTATTCCCAGTTATTCACCGGCGTTTTAATTGGAAACACCGGTGAATGTGCCCGTATATTCGCCGGCGTTTATAATAAAAAACGCCGGTGAATAATAAACTTCACCGGCGTGTTTAGGTAAAACGCCGGTGAATACTAACATTCGCCGGTGTTTTAAATCGACCGCCGGTGTATGACAATCCCATCTGGCGCCCAATTCCTACTCGCTCCCTACCCCGGCGCTACTAGTAAAACGCCGGGGAATAATCGCCGGTAAAAGCAGTATCTTTTGTAGTGAATACATAAAAATAAATAATTTAAACCTATAGAAAATATTATACGTAGTGGTGAAAACACGTGCATCAAAACACGTAAAAAGCACGTAAATCCCAGGGATTGAAATATTATATTTTAGTTGACTGAAATCAATACGGAAAATGTATAAATAATACGAATCCAAAATATGTAGTGAAATACATTACAAAATATACGTGCGTAACACCCAGGGGCAAAATTGTAATTCCAATTTTGCGGGGTGTTACATGGAGTGGTCAGCTGGAGCTAAAGAACCTGAGCGAGACGAATACAAAGCAGGTCAGCCCAGAGAGAGCGGTCGACTGAGGGGATAATAAAGGCAATGATATGACGATCATGGTCATCCCAAGTGGCCCGGGTAGTGTGGATCAAGTTTTTGTCGTCTGCATATGTGGTAGTGACGGGATCTTTGGGACGAGGATTGGATCCATCAAGGTGACCCCATAAGGAATGTCCGAGAAGAGTGGCCTTAACAGAGGCAGCCAGATCAGTCCAATCTTTAGGAGAGAAAATGGGAAAGTTGGTGGAGACAGGAAGATACTGACAAAATTGGGGTTCCATGGAGAATCACATGTACCTACAAAGAATTTGTTTTTGTTTTTGTTTATTGACTTTTGTTTGGGATCTAGGTTTACTGGGTATTTGGATTCAGGTTGGGGTTTAGGGTGTGGATTTGGGTTGGGTTGGTTAAGAATAGACAGGGAAACAGAAAAATTAGGGTTAGGGTTTTGAGATAGGAGTGGATATTGGCGGCTAGGGTTTCGGGTGAGGAGATTAGAGGAAGGAAGGTTCGTGGTTGTGTTGTGGAGGGAAGGTGGCCGGCGGCGTGGCTGGCGATGGAGTGCGGGGATGTGATGCTCGGTTTGGAGATGGGTTTTGCGGGTTTCGAAAGCAGTAAGAGAAGAAGAGGGAGGTGCTCGGGCTTCGGTGTTGCAGGGTTGAAGATGATCGGGGATGAGGACGACAGTGGGGCGACGGTGGTCTGTAAGAGGGGACTGCGGTGTTGCGACGAAGGAATGCAGTGGTTGCGGAATGGAATAACGCTCGGTTATGGGCAAACAATAGTGGCGGTAGGGTGGAGTTCGGGGAGAGGGAGCTTTTGGGTGCTGCCGATGTTGTGAGGTCGTCGGTGATTTCGACGATGGATTGAATCCCCCCCCCCCCCCGGAGGGTTTTATGAAGAAAATAAAAGAAGAAAATTCGTATAATCTTGCTCTGATACCATGTTAAGGTTAGCAGAGCGAATGGAAAATATTATTGGATTAATTGGATCAATTATAATTAAGTACAATATTTTCGAATTTTTTCCCAAACTGTCCCACTTTTAGAAAGTTTTTCCCAAATTGCCCTACTTTTTTTAAAAATTTCCAAACTGCCTCACTCGCTTTCTGAAAAAAAACGAGTGTGGTTAAAACCTCATCGTTTTTTCAGAAAGCGAGTGTGAGGCTTTAAAGACTCGCTTTCTGAAAAAGCGATTGGGTTTTAACGAAACTCGATTTCTCAAAAAGCGATTGGAGTGGGTCATTTTGGTAAATACTTTCGAAAGTGGGTCAGTTTGGTAAATACTTTCAAAAGGTGGGTATTTTGGTAACAAGTTCGATTTTTCACAACGGTTGCAACAAAATCTTCAAATTAGGGTTTAAGAAAGCTCCCCCTTTCTCCAATTTAAAACCCTTGAAAGACACTAACTTGATTTAAATTATTCAATATTCAAATTGCAAATTCACTCCATTAATCTGAAACAAATTAAAACCAAAAAATTAGATGATATGAATTTCTTTCCAATTCATCAACTAGCTACAAAATGGATGGATAATAGTACCATGCTGATTAGATCTTTTGGTTTAGAGCATCTATAGTCGTCTGCTAAATATGCATACTATGCATATTTTTTCAAAAAAATCGCAGCAATCGTCTGCTAAATATGCATATTTTGCATAATTTGCTACAGTAGATTGCTATAAATGAGAGCGGATATGAGAATTATGCATAATTTAAAAGACACAACTTCAAGTTCCATCGCTCGAAAAAATATTATTTTTAAATCGTCAGACGCAACTTCACATTGCGTCGGACGACTTAAAAAAAAACATTTAATAAAAGAAATTCAACCAGGGAGCTCTCCTTGGACGCAACTTCAAGTTGCGTCCAACGGAGGGGCCCATTTTTTTTAAAAAAAAACTTAAATAACATTTTTAATTAATTAAAAAATCATAAAAAATCCTTAACAATCGTGCGGCGCAAAGTGAAGTTCCGTCTGAATTTTTTATATATTAAATTGGTAAAAAATACCAATCGACAACTACAACGAATTGGTCAAATGCTATATGCATTTATGCATATATGCATTTTTTTAACAATGACGACTGTGGATGCTCTACGAGCATAAAAATTGATAACTCGAAGTTGAATGTGTAGCCCTCAAAAAACTCGCAAACAACATTAACTACTACTACGACAACATACAGCAAACTACTGCATATAAGGGCGAAGCGCGATGAGTACTAAAATTGAGCTCAACTAAACTTCATTACAGATCAATAACAAAACAAGATGAAAACTTTAGCTAAAAAAGACATGAAAGTTGAGATTTTTAGGGTTAGGGTTTTAAGGAGAGATGGAGATTTTGGGAAATAACCAATTCGGAGCGAATTCTCTTTGGGGGATGGGAGGATGGGTACATAGAGGGTTGACGGCAGAGGTACTCGTCCGCCATTGACGGAGAGATCAGAGAAATTAGGGATTGGATTGAAGAAGAAAGAAAGGAGGAGCTTTCTTAAACCGTAATTTGAAGATTTTGTTCAAACCGTCGTAAGAAATCAAACTTGTTACCAAAATGACCCACCTTTTGAAAGTATTTATCAAACTAACCCACTTTCGAAAGTATTTACCAAGACGACCCGCTCGCTTTTTGAGAAAGCGAGTTTGGTTAAAACCCAATCGCTTTTTCAGAAAGCGAGTCTAGGCTTTCAAAAATCAAAAGCCTCACACTCGCTTTTGAAAAAGCGATGAGATTTTAACCACACTCGCTTTTTAGAAAGCGAATGAGGCAGTTTGGGAATTTTTTTAAAAAGTAGGGTCATTTGGGAAAAACTTTCAAAAAGTGGAATAGTTTGGAAAATAATTCAGTATTTCCTATAGGAGGGAACCGGATACTAAACTGATACATAACCCTATATGGGACTAAATATATATAACAATATTTAACAATGAGAGTTATTCAAAATAGAAGATTACTAGAATTGCCCGTGGGCACGTGCCTACGGCATGTCTTTGGAACGATACAGCATGTGAAAGTCTTGTAAACAATAAAACAACAATTATGTAGCTCAAGTTTCAATAGTAAAACAATACTTAGTTGTAAATAAAAGTCCAGGTTTCCATTAGTATATGTTGAAAAATAATTATAAATGGGGGGGTGTAAAATTCAGCTTCTTAAACTGTGGATGAAATTTAACTGTTGATGAGATATTTGCTATTTTTAATGTAACATGAGCAATAAAAAAATGTATAAAAAATCTAAAAATTTACAAACCTGAAATCTGAAAATATAAATTTCTAAGTAAAATTGAGAGATAATGAGAGAGAGAGAGAGAGAAAAATAAATAAATAAATAAATAAATAAATAAAGGAGTTGTTTTTGGGGATTTGAATTTGAATTTTGGGGGGAAACTTTTAGGCGGGAAAATATGTTTTGTGAGGTTAGATCTGGACCGTTGATTTCAACCATATTGAATGAGAGCCACTTGATAGCTTTCTTTGTGTTTTATTATATAGACTAGATTTGCCCGCAGGCATGTGTCTACGACACATCTTCGGAACGATACAACACGAAAAGCCCTGCAAACAGTAAAACAACAATTATGTAACTCAAGTTTGAATAGTATGACAATAATTAGTTGTAAATAAAAGTCTAGTTTCCATTAGTATATGTAGAAAAATAATTATAAATGGGGGTGTAAATCTAACTTCTTAGAACTTTAAGTGTGGAAAATAATGAAATTTAACATTTGAAGAGATATATTTACTATTTTCAATATAACATGTGCAATAAAAACATAAAAATTCTGAAAATTTACAAAGCTAAAATCTTAAAATCTAAATTTCTAAGAGCATCCACAGTCGTGGGCTAAATACCCAAATTTTGGAAAAATTTCCAAAAAAAAGAGCTGCAGTCGTCGTCCAAATTTACAACATTTGGGTGTACGATGAACAGTTCCTTGCCAAATATAGCAGACGATTTGGCAATAACCAAAATATAGCTAACGAACTATTTTATTTCGTCCGTCAGAATTAATGAAAGATAAAATTCCGTCTCGTAGGTGAGACGTACAAATGGTGAGTTCGGGCAAAGGATTAAATACCGTTTGAAAAAGGGAAAAAAAAAAAAACAAATCAGAGACGAAAGATTATACATCGTCAATTCCCCATTGCACTAGAATCCAAAATAGGAGGACGGTAGGTAATCTACCGTCCCAGGCCTCTTTCCAATTTTTTTTTTTTTTTTTGTCTTTTAGTGCTAAAAAAAATTTATTATTTTTTTAAAAATTTGGGACGAGAGATAATCGATCGTCCGACCATATTTTAGCTTTCAACGACTGCTGTGCATACCCATATTTTCTATTTCCAAAAGCCAAATACCCAAAATTTAGCTTAGAACGACTACAGATGCTCTAAGTAAATAAAGAAAGAATGGGAGAGAGAGAAAGAGAGAAATATGAAAAAGTGAAAAGATAAGAGAGAGAGAGAGTAATAAAATATTGAGTTTTTTAGTTCTGGGGGGAAAAATTGGTTTTGGAGTTTGAAATTTTGGTAGAGAAAATATGTTTTGTGAGGTTAGATCTGGGCTGTTGATTTTGGGGAGATTGAAGGTGAGCCACTTGATGGCTTTCTTTGTGTTTTATTATATATATAAAAATTTACAAACCTGAAATCTGAAAATATAAGTTTCTGAGTAAATTGAGAGATAATGATAGAGAGAGATAAAAATAAATAAATAAATAAAGGAGTTGTTTTGGGGGATTTGAATTTGAGTTTTGGGGGGGGGGGGGGGAACTTTTGGGCGGGAAAATATGTTTTGTGAGGTTAGATCTGGACCGTTGATTTCAACCATATTGAATGAGAGCCACTTGATAGCTTTCTTTGTGTTTTATTATATAGACTAGATTTGCCCGCGGACACGTGCCTATGACACGTCTTCGGAACGATACAAAACGTGAAAAACCCTGTAAACAGTAAAACAACAATTATGTAACTCAAGTTTGAATAGTATGCCAATAATTAGTTGTAAATAAAAGTCCATGTTTCCATTAGTATATGTAGAAAAATAATTATAAATGGGAGTGTAAATCTAACTTCTTAGAACTTTAAGTGTGGAAAATGATGAAATTTAACATTTGAAGAGATATATTTGCTATTTTCAATATAACATGTGCAATAAAAACCATAAAAATTCTGAAAATTAAAAACCTGAAATCTTAAAATCTAATAAATTTCTAAGTAAATAAAGAAAGAATGGGAGAGAGAGGTGGAGAGAGAGAAAGAGAGAAATATGAAAAAGTGAAAAGATAAGAGAGAGAGATAGTAATAAAGTAATGAGTTTTTTAGTTTTGGGGGGGGATTTAATTTTGGGATTTAAAATTTTGGACGGAAAAATATGTTTTGTGAGAATCAATCTAGGCCATTAAATTCAGAGGAGATTGAATGAGAGCCACTTGATAGCTTTCTTTGTAATTTATTATATAGGTAACTGAATTTTGCAGTTACGTTCTTGTGATGTATTAGCATTATTAGAGCATCCACAGTCGTTTGCTTATTTGCCATTTTTTCCATTTTTTTTTACTGTAGCGCACACACTCGTCTGCTATTTTGCCATTTTTGGCAAAATCGCTACAGTAGAAAGGGGCGAATAGCAATCGATATAGCAAAATGCATATTATAGCAGACGAAACATATTATAGTAAAATGCATATCATGTTTCGTCTGGAATATTTAATTATTATTTTAATTGATCGGACGAAACATGATGTTTCGTCCGAAGTAAAAAAAAAAAAAAAAAAAAACCGAATAAAATAACCTTTAAACGTGGGAATGAACATGATGTTTCGTCCCAATTTGAGACGAAACATCATGCTTCGTCCCAATCCAATTTTTAAAAAAATTTGTAAATTTTAAATTTTTTTTTGCAATTATCTAAATTGATTTTGCAAATTTTTAAATTGTTTTTGCAAAAAAAATTTACAATTTGTTTTAAAAATTCTTTTTGCAATTTTTTTTTACAAAAAAAACCTCCGGAATTTCCGGACGAAGCACCATGTTTCGTCCAGCTACAGTGAATTTTTTGGAACTTTTTGTAATATTTTTAATTATTTTTGCAAATTTTAAAATTTATTTTGCAAATTTTTAAATTGTTTTTGCAAATATTATTTACAAACTATTTTTAAATTTTGTTTTTGCAAATTTTTTTCTGCAAAAAAAAACTTCCTTTTTTTTTCCCTTTTTGGGACGAAACATCATGTTTCGTTCCGTAATTTTTTTTTAGTTACAGACGAAACATCATGTTTCGTCTGTTTCTTTTTTAACGAACTAATGCATTTTTTTGCCATTCGACGACTGCAGCGTTTCGTCGAATTGGATGGGCAAAAAATGCATTTTGCCATTTTTCACATTCAACGACTGTTGATGCTCTTATGGGAGCTAGGTTCTTCATTTCTTAAGTTATATCTAATTTCCTCCGTTAATAAAATTTCATTTACCTTGGCAAATGAATTATTATGGCAGAGATAATCATGCAAAGATATCGGCATCAAACAGAAAAGAAAAGAGCTAAATTTTTAATACTAAATAAAAGATCAGAAGATGCCTGACATTGACAAAAGAAGCATAATTCATGCATGCTTATCTCTTAAGAATCAAAATTCACTTTCCGTTGCATATAAATTTAGAGGTAATTGGTACAAACAAAGCAAACAAACAAATCTAACCAATAATAGTCTGAGAAGAGTACTCAACTCTATATAGCTATCAGCTATGTCTTCCAGGAACTACCACCTCTCCCACCACCGCGTCAAGTTCTGCGACAGCCCCCAGGTGGTCACAGACACGGACTTCGGCACCACTCAGTTCACAAGGGTCGAGAAAGTGAACAGTACTCAGTGCAACGACAACCCCCGCTTCCCGAACCTCCACATGATGTTCAAAAATCAGAGCAAGATAGGAGCAGAAGAGAAGGTGGAGACTATCGAACACTTTGAGGAGAAGAAGGTAGTGTCTAACAAGAATGAGTATGTTAAAGAAGAGAAAAAAGTTGATGTCGATTGTGAGGCTGGGGAGTTTATTAAGCGCAGGCATGAAAGCTATAAACTTCAGAGGCTCATGTCGATGCAATCCTAGATCAAGAACTAGAACTGAACCAAATGGATGCTCTACCCTTTGATACGTATATGTAGCTATATATACAGCACTAGCTGTTGTGTTGATGAGTAAATAGTTCGATCATCAACTTTATGAATAAATTTATATATTTGTAATCAGAAGCATATCGTATACTTGATTATAACCATAAACATAATTTAAAATCTAAAGTGCTTCTCTTTGAGTGCTGGACTCGTGTTACTCTTCAGCTACAAAAAAAAAAAATCAGATGTTGAAAACTCATGATATATGAATAATGGTTTAGATTTGCATGACTAATTATCCGAAACGATTAGGACACATTATAGCACAAGTAAGTGTATGTATTCAAAATCTTACAGCGGAAACTGTAAGTAATTTTATTAATTTATGCATGTAGTCCAAAATTTTGAATTAAAAGTGTAAGTGCTGATAACAGTAATGTCTATAATAGTGAGCACGAGGTGTGAGGTTCAAATATCGCTTGCATCAGACTACAAACTAAACTTAAAAAAAATATAAACAAATTATTTGATTTTCTCTTTATATTCATATCTTGATCCCCAAATGAACAGATGAAAAGTTAATACAATCAGCTTGATTCACCGGTGACAAAAAAATCAACCACCAGCATCAGAATCTGTTGGAAGATGCCCTGTGAAACAAACTCCTCAGGTTGTTCCTGCTCTCACCTGGTGCTCTCTTCCCGGTCCGTCCTCCGCCCGGTATCGCAGTAGGGTCGACCACCAGGCTGGCCTCCAACCTCTTTGAGAGTGTGACAATCTCGTAAGAGTTCAGCAGTGACTCAGAAAAGTCCCAGGTGGTAAAGTTAGGCACTAAAGAATTGAAAATTTTCATGTTGTTCATGGCCTCTTTCTTGAACCTGGTCGGCCCGGGCCGGAAGCTGGAGTGGGACTGCTGCGCATCGAACTCACTGATGGGCTTGGGGTTGTCGGCCTGCGCATGCCAGGCTTGCGCCACGGCCTTGAGGAGCTGCAGGTAGTCCTGATCATCACCTGCTCTACTTGAAGTGGAACTACTCTGACACTACAAAAGATACTCGATTTACCGGCGAATATTCCCCGGCGTTTTACTAGTAGCGCCGGGGTAGGGAGCGAATAGGAATGGGGCGCCAGATGGGGAGGTTATACACCGGCGGTCGCTTTAAACCGCCGGGCAATCTTCGTATTCACCGGCGTTTTATTTAAAAACGCCGGTGAAGTGTATTATTCACCGGCGTTTTAATAATAAACGCCGGTGAATATACCGACACATTCACCGGCGTGTCTAATTGAAACGCCGGTGAATAAGCTGCGATAAATCCCGCGAACCCTAATCTATCGCTCGCCATTTTTCCAAACCCCAAAAAACAAAAAAAAAGGGGCGCTTCGTTTTCCCTCCTTCCTCGCTCTACTTCCCGCGCGTTTGCCTCCGCCGCTTCGTCCTCTTCGACAGCCTTCGACCTTTCGTCATCGTCCCTTCTTCCCTTCGTCATTTTCGATTTTCCTCCTCCCCTCTCTATTTGGAGGTGAATCGGCGATCGGAAACCACCGTGTCGCCCCGCTCTCTCTCTATCTCCTACGCCCCCGCGCTCGTCGCCCCGCTCTCTCTCTCTCTCTCTTCGGTATCATCTCTTGATTTCCCTTATTTTTCAAAAAAAGTATGTTTTTTCAGATTATGCATCTTGATTTCCTTAACATGAATGGTTTAGTTGGGATGAAGAATGAATATATATGCTTAGATACTGGAAATTTTCATCTTCTTTTACTGTTAATGAAGCTTATTTCATGCATCTGATTGTCATCTTGGCATTTTTTTTGACCAAAATGGGTTCACTGTGAACTGAGGATGCTATAGGTACGTATGCCAAAATCCTCCGGATATGTACAATAATTGGGTTTTAGATTTGGTTGGGCTAAAGAATTAGTAGAGCAACATATATGCTCAGATAATGGATATTTTCATTTTCAGATACTGTTAGAGAACCTGATTGTCATCTTAGGCATGATTTTTTAACATAAAATGGGTTCACTTCCAAACTAAGTATGCTGCTAGCATCCTCATCTTCTTTTACTGTTAATGAAGCTTATTTCATGCATCTGATTGTCATCTTGGCATGTTTTTTTGACCAAAATGGGTTCACTGTGAACTGAGGATGGTATAGCTGTATGCCAAAATCCTCCGGATATGCACAACAATTGGGTTTTAGATTTAGTTGGGCTAAAGAATTAGTAGAGCAACATATATGCTCAGATAATGGAAATTTTCATTTTCAGATACTGTTAATGAACCTGATTGCCATCTTAGGCATGATTTTTTAACATAAAATGGGTTCACTTCCAAACTAAGTATGCTGCTAGCATCCTCTTCTTCTTTTACTGTTAATGAAGCTTATTTCATGCATCTGATTGTCATCTTGGCATGTTTTTTTGACCAAAATGGGTTCACTGTGAACTGAGGATGCTATAGCTGTATGCCAAAATCCTCCGGATATGTACAACAATTGGGTTTTAGATTTAGTTGGGCTAAAGAATTAGTAGAGCAACATATATGCTCAGATAATGGATATTTTCATTTTCAAATACTGTTAATGAAACTAATTGCCATCTTAGGCATGATTTTTTAACAAAAAATGGGTACACTTCCAAACTAAGTATGCTGCTAGCATCCTCATATTCTTTTACTGTTAATGAAGCTTATCTCATGCATCTGATTGTCATCTTGGCATGTTTTTTTGACCAAAATGGGTTCACTGTGAACTGAAGATGCTATAGGTACGTATGCCAAAATCCTCCGGATATGTACAACAATTGGGTTTTAGATTTAGTTGGGCTAAAGAATTAGTAGAGCAACATATATGCTCAGATAATGGAAATTTTCATTTTCAGATACTGTTAATGAAGCTGATTGCCATCTTTGGCATGATTTTTTAACAAAAAAATGGGTACTTTCAAACTAAGTACATTTGACAGGTACAACATGCCGAGGCGTGGAAAGAGAATAAATATAAATGATGGCAACGAGAGCCATGGGGATGAGCAGCCACTACATAATAGTGGCAGTCAAACAGATGAGGGTGAGGGTAGCACGCCGCCCACTGTCAAAAAACATCGTGGGCGAACTAAGATGACGAACGTTTGGAGAATTAAGAATGACGAAAGGATAGTGGTGGAGGTAAACGGTGTCGGGCAACCGGTTGGCGATAACGCCAGTAAATTTTCTTCCTTTATTGGGGTTATAGCAAGGAACCCACGGATAGTTCCTTTGTCATACGAGAGTTGGCCGAAGGTGCCAACCACGACAAAGGCCACTGCAATTACGACAATCAAGGTATTTTCCATCTAAAATAAATAATTGGTAGGCGCAAATATATTATTGAAATATGTATTTTTAGTGATGGGTAATAAATTTTGCAGCAATACTTCTCGTTCGCCGACTCCCTTACGCCTTGGGTTGAAAAGTCACTCTCCAAAAAATGGAGGGACTACAAGAGTGACTTGAAGGCAAAGTATTTTGACAAAGACCTTTCAGAGGCGGAGAATGCAGGGAATGTGCCAGAAAATGTGGAGCCTTCAGATTGGCAATTCCTTGTGCACTACTGGAGTTCGGCGATCGGTCAGGTATTTACATTAAAGGCACAAAAATCTAATGAGTATGTGGTTGTATGGCTACTCTAATGAATTTTTCTGCTAACTTCATTGTGGCATGTACAGAAAAGGGCGGAGGTGGGTGTTGCCAGTCGGTCAAAGCAGCTAGTGTTGCACACCGCTGGTACACAGAGCTTTGCTCTGGTTCGGGAAGAATTGGTAGGCACAATCGTATTGAACATTTTTTACTTACAGTTATTTGTTTATAACCATTTCATCTTACTAATATATAGGAAGAAGATTTGGGGGGTCCAACGGAGTTTGGCGACATTAACTTTTTCGATGCCACCCACAAATCGAAGGATGGGACGTATGCGAGCCCTGAGGCAGCACGGATTCTGGTAATTTTTGAACTAATATCTAATGAGTAGTCGAAATCTCATCTGCTTTTAACTCTGATTGTTATGTCCTTTTACAGACTAACGCTCGGAGAAGGTATGATGAAATCTCTTCCGCTTCAGATTCTGACCCTACGGCGGCACCCACAGATTGGCGTACCCGGCAGAGAGTTGCCTTGACCGAGGTTAGGAGAAAGGAGAGGCATGGACGTGTCCGTGGTATGGGGCTAGGACCAACCCCCTCGTAGCTATTCGGACGGAGTGAATCTAGTTCAAGTGCCAATCGGGACGAGGAGATGACTTCATTAAAGGCACAAGTTGCACTCCTACAAGAACAAATGACCCATTTAATAGGGCAACAATCCCAAGTCCCACCCTCGGTAAGTCTTTAAATTGGTACTTTTAAAGAAATTACGGTCTTGAATGCATGAAAGACACGTATTAGTGTTTGTGAGTCTGCATTGTGGTTGTCGTCTATAAGCATTTCGTCTATGTTTCTTAAGTGGGCTGTGATTAGAAAGAAAGGGCTGGAGTGGAGATCTGGAAATCCAAATAGAGACATCTCGTTTATTATAATCTATACTTATTGTTGGACCAACCCCCTCTTGCTGTTGTTGCTGATGTCTCTTTGTGTGCGTGTGTTGAAGAGAATGAAGGGATGAGAGAGAGTTGAGGAAAATGTCGCTATGTTAGCCTGGTGTATCCTCATTCTCTACCATCCCTCTTTCTGGCTCCATATATGGTTTCTATATTAAATTGGTTTCCTTCCACGATGACAGTCCGTAATACTACACTTGATATGAGCCCTGTTCACAGCTTCACCCTATTGCATACTCACAAACAACTAATACGTGTCGTTCATGCATTGTATGACCAACCCCACTTTGGCACATAACATGCTTAGATGACATTGTATGACCTGCAAACAAGGTTTGTTCAGCCGTGTTGTTGTACTGATTTGGAGGATTTTGGTATGCTAGCAGCATACTTAGTTTGGAAGTGAACCCATTTTATGTTAAAAAATCATGCCAAAGATGGCAATCAGGTTCTCTCAATCAGCTTCTGAAAATGAAAATATCCATTATCTGAGCATATATGTTGCTCTACTAATTCTTTAGCCCAACTAAATCTAAAACCCAATTGTTGTACATATCCGGAGGATTTTGGCATACGTACCTATAGCATCCTCAGTTCACAGTGTACCCATTTTCGTCAAAAAAACATGCCAAAGATGGCAATCAGATGCATGAAATCAGCTTCTTTAACAGTATCTGAAAATGAAAATTTCCATTATCTGAGCATATATGTTTCTTTAACAGTGACTGTGAACAATTGTTCTTAATTGGGCTGTGATTAGAAAGAGACGAGTTGGAGTGGAGATCTGGAAACCCATATAGAGACATCTTGTTCATAATAATTTATTATTGTTGTTGTTCTTGTCGCTCTTGCTATTGTTGCTGATGCCTCTATGTGTTCGTGTGCTGAAGGGAAAGAAGGGATGAGAGAGAGATGAGGAAAATGCCGCTATGTTAGCCTGGTGTATCCTCATTCTCTACCATTCCTCTTTCTGGCTTCTATATTTGGTTTCCTTCCACGATGACAATTCCTTAAAACTACACTTGATATGAGCCTTATTCGTATTTTTCTTCAATGAAGAATTGATTTATGACTACAATTTTCATTTTCTTTTACTATTAATGAAGCTTATTTCATGCATCTGATTGTCATCTTAGCATGTTTTTTTGACCAAAATGGGTTCACTGTGAACTGAGGATGGTATAGCTGTATGCCAAAATCCTCCGAATATGCACAACAATTGGGTTTTAGATTTAGTTGGGCTAAAGAATTAGTAGAGCAACATATATGCTCAGATAATGGAAATTTTCATTTTCAGATACTGTTAATGAACCTGATTGCCATCTTAGGCATGATTTTTTAACATAAAATGGGTTCACTTCCAAAGTAAGTATGCTGCTAGCATCCCCATCTTCTTTTACTGTTAATGAAGCTTATTTCATGCATCTGATTGTCATCTTGGCATGTTTTTTTGACCAAAATGGGTTCACTGTGAACTGAGGATGCTATAGCTGTATGCCAAAACCCTCCGGATATGTACAACAATTGGGTTTTAGATTTAGTTGGGCTAAAGAATTAGTAGAGCAACATATATGCTCAGATAATGGATATTTTTATTTTCAGAAGCTGATTTAGAGAACCTGATTGCCATCTTTGGCATAATTTTTTAACATAAAATGGGTTCACTTCCAAACTAAGTATGCTGCTAGCATCCCCATCTTCTTTTACTGTTAATGTAGCTTATTTCATGCATCTGATTGTCATCTTGGCATGTTTTTTTGACCAAAATGGGTTCACTGTGAACTGAGGATGCTATAGCTGTATGCCAAAACCCTCCGGATATGTACAACAATTGGGTTTTAGATTTAGTTGAGCTAAAGAATTAGTAGAGCAACATATATGCTCAGATAATGGATATTTTTATTTTCAGAAGCTGATTTAGAGAACCTGATTGCCATCTCTGGCATGATTTTTTAACATAAAATGGGTTCACTTCCAAACTAAGTATGCTGCTAGCATCCCCATCTTCTTTTACTGTTAATGAAGCTTATTTCATGCATCTGATTGTCATCTTGGCATGTTTTTTTGACCAAAATGGGTTCACTGTGAACTGAGGATGCTATAGCTGTATGCCAAAACCCTCCGGATATGTACAACAATTGGGTTTTAGATTTAGTTGGGCTAAAGAATTAGTAGAGCAACATATATGCTCAGATAATGGATATTTTCATTTTCAGAAGCTGGTTTAGAGAACCTGATTGCCATCTTTGGCATGATTTTTTAACATAAAATGGGTTCACTTCCAAACTAAGTATGCTGCTAGCATCCCCATCTTCTTTTACTGTTAATGAAGCTTATTTCATGCATCTGATTGTCATCTTGGCATGTTTTTTTGACCAAAATGGGTTCACTGTGAACTGAGGATGCTATAGCTGTATGCCAAAACCCTCCGGATATGTACAACAATTGGGTTTTAGATTTAGTTGGGCTAAAGAATTAGTAGAGCAACATATATGCTCAGATAATGGATATTTTCATTTTCAGAAGCTGATTTAGAGAACCTGATTGCCATCTTTGGCATGATTTTTTAACATAAAATGGGTTCACTTCCAAACTAAGTATGCTGCTAGCATCCCCATCTTCCTTTACTGTTAATGAAGCTTATTTCATGCATCTGATTGTCATCTTGGCATGTTTTTTTGACCAAAATGGGTTCACTGTGAACTGAGGATGCTATAGCTGTATGCCAAAACCCTCCGGATATGTACAACAATTGGGTTTTAGATTTAGTTGGGCTAAAAAATTAGTAGAGCAACATATATGCTCAGATAATGGATATTTTCATTTTCAGAAGCTGATTTAGAGAACCTGATTGCCATCTTTGGCATGATTTTTTAACATAAAATGGGTTCACTTCCAAACTAAGTATGCTGCTAGCATCCCCATCTTCCTTTACTGTTAATGAAGCTTATTTCATGCATCTGATTGTCATCTTGGCATGTTTTTTTGACCAAAATGGGTTCACTGTGAACTGAGGATGCTATAGCTGTATGCCAAAACCCTCCGGATATGTACAACAATTGGGTTTTAGATTTAGTTGGGCTAAAGAATTAGTAGAGCAACATATATGCTCAGATAATGGATATTTTCATTTTCAGAAGCTGATTTAGAGAACCTGATTGCCATCTTTGGCATGATTTTTTAACATAAAATGGGTTCACTTCCAAACTAAGTATGCTGCTAGCATCCCCATCTTCCTTTACTGTTAATGAAGCTTATTTCATGCATCTGATTGTCATCTTGGCATGTTTTTTTGACCAAAATGGGTTCACTGTGAACTGAGAATGCTATAGCTGTATGCCAAAACCCTCCGGATATGTACAACAATTGGGTTTTAGATTTAGTTGGGCTAAAGAATTAGTAGAGCAACATATATGCTCAGATAATGGATATTTTCATTTTCAGAAGCTGATTTAGAAAACCTGATTGCCATCTTTGGCATGATTTTTTAACATAAAATGGGTTCACTTCCAAACTAAGTATGCCGCTAGCATCCCATCTTCCTTTACTGTTAATGAAGCTTATTTCATGCATCTGATTGTCATCTTGGCATGTTTTTTTGACCAAAATGGGTTCACTGTGAACTGAGGATGCTATAGGTACGTATGCCAAAATCCTCCAGATATGTACAACAATTGGGTTTTGGATTTAGTTGGGCTAAAGAATTTGTAGAGCAACATATATGCTCAGATAATGGATATTTTCATTTTCAGATACTGTTAATGAAGCTGATTGCCATCTTTGGCATGATTTTTTAACAAAAAATGGGTACACTTCCAAACTATGTATGCCGTTAAAGAAGCTGAATGTTTCCATTATCTGAGCATATATGTTTCTTTATCATTTTTCTTTTACTGTTAAAGAAGCTGAATTCATGCATCTGAAGATTTAAGATCCAGGATGGCAAATTTTGATTGGGTTGTGATTGGATTGTTTAGTGATTGTTGTCTATGTTCTTAATTGGGCTGTGATTAGAAAGAGAGGGCTCGAGTGGAGATCTGGAAACCCATATAGAGACATCTTGTTCATAATAATTTATTATTATTGTTGTTCTTGTCACTCTTACTGTTGTTGCTGATGTCTCTTTGTGTTCGTGTGCTGAAGGGAAACAAGGGATGAGAGAGAGATGAGGAAAATGCCGCTATGTTAGCCTGGTGTATCCAAAGTCTCTACCATTCCTCTTTCTGTTTCCATTTCTGGCTTCTATATTTGGTTTCCTTCCACGATGACAGTTCCCTAAAAATACACTTGATATGAGCCCTATCTTATTTTTCTTATTTTTCTTATATTTGGTTTTCTTCCACGATGACAGTTTCATGGATTGTCTGAACAATCTATGAAAGACATGCTTAGATACTGAATTTTCATTTGTTTTACTGTTTTAGATAGTGGATATTCCCAATCAGAGGAGAATATAAAGGTTTCAAGTTAGATACTGAATTTTCATTTGTTTTGTTGTTTTAGATATATTTAAAAACAAAATTAAGTACTAGATTTTTAGCATTGCAATGTAATTATTTTACCTCTCTATATATCATTAACAATTCCATTTGCAATTGGCACTTTGATCTTATAATTTAAGATACAGGTAGATCTTTTTGCAAGTTCAAAAAATATGTATATTCTGTATTGTGATCTACTGTTGAATTAAACTATTTTTTTTTTCACAGAGCGGTCGCCCAATGAAGAAAATTCTGATGATCAGAACTGAAGCTACTCGAGGGGTATGAATCTGTGGTCCTCCTTGCTGTTCTTATGTCCTCCTTGCTGTATGGTTGTTGTTCTTATGTCCTCCTTCCTGTTGTTATGTCAGACTGTTTTTTTTATGAGAGTTATGTCAGACTGTTAATTTGGGATATTTGGAATATTTGTCAGACTGGTTTGTTGGGATATTTGGGATGTTCGTCGCTATATTAATTTGTTAATTATGACACTGTTAATTTTGCGGTGAATTTGGACGTTGATATGACACGTGTGAAACTTTATTATCTTTAATTATTCTTGTGTTTTGTTGTGATTTGCGCATTAAAATGCAACGAAATTGGTTGAATCAGTTGCGAATTAGTTTACAGGTTTTGTAAATGAAACTGTGAATTGAAATCGAACGGAAAACCGAAGCATGAAAAACAAACGGGCATAGATAGACCGACATTTTATAAAACGCCGGTCTATCTAATGAATTAGTTGCAGTGTGCGATATACCGGTGTTCCCACACACGCCGGTGTATGCCGCTAGTTGTAACGGCACCAAGCAACACCGGCGTTTTATAAAACGCCGGTGAACCTAACTACACCGGCGTTTTTTGGTCACGCCGGTGCTTGTAAGTAGGGAAAACCGGGCACTCATAAACGCACATACACCGGCGGTCAACGACCGCCGGTATACTTTCATTCTACACCGGCGTTTATATAAACGCCGGTGAATTGATAAATACCGGCGGTTTATGACCGCCGGTGAATGTATATTGGGGGTAAAAGAACGGCACTCAGAGACCCCCATACACCGGCGTTTTTCTGACCGCCTGTGTAGTTATAATATTTATCGGCATCCAGTAGAACCGCCGGTGTAGACCCCTTCCTTTCTGCGACGCTCGCTTCGGCGGCATTTGGACCGACGCTATTATAAACGCCGGTGTAGGTTTCACCGGCGTAAAAAAACGCCGATAAATCGAGTCTGTTTTGTAGTGTGATCAGAATGAGGTTTTCTCATTTAGTTGCTACTCTCTTTCTCCACACTATCAATAAGCTCATGAAAGAGAGAGGTGATGATAATGGATATTGATGGAAATTAGAGGAGCCACACCAATTTTATGGATGTCAGGTAGGCTGTATAGTTCAGTGTTTTGGACATTTGGTGAATGTGAACCATAGGGTGCCCCTCACCATCATTGGATGGGCCGGGCAAACTTCTGAAAGCACCGATTCAGATAAGGGACTATGCATTCTGCGTAATGTCTATTTTTGTGAGCCGAGACCTGGACTGTGTATTGTCTATTTTTGTGAGCCGAGACCTGGAATGTGTATCTAATACACAGTTTTATTTCCGTTTAGTCCATGCTCAATATGCGGTGATGGTATGAAATTTTAGTCTGAGTTGCTTTCTCTGATATCATATGAGAACGTGTTTGTCACTAGTCATTCCACAAAAACTAAACTCGGAATTCAACTCAAATTTAAAGAATAATAGTCCACTGTATTATGTTCCTTACTTTGGTTACTAGTAACAATGGTTGAGTAGTAAAGCTATACGTATATATTATCATTTATTTATTTGAGCAGCCACGCAGCCGGATTTTATTAAATTAAGCAAATAAAATTCTCTCCAAATAAAATTATCTCCACCAAATAATAAACATGCAACTAAAGAAGGTATGGACGTGAAACAACAAATTAAACAAAGACTCATATCGGTTAGGGGCGGGCTCGGTACGGTACCGGACTTTTTGACATTGTACCATTGCCATATCAAACTAGTTCAGTTTGAAAATATGCAAACCGGTCATGCCCCGCTTCCCGGAACACGGAAACACATGCACGTAACTGAGGCCCAGCGAATGATATAAGTACGCCAATTCATATCATTCATAAGCTAAACCAGTCTTAGCTCAACAATATAAGAAAAATGAATCACAACCACGCAGGAAACATAATCACATAAACGAGAATGGAATTCAATAACCAAATCTGGAATACAAGAACTTACCAAATAACTCGAGAGACTCATGCTCCAATTGTAGAGAAACTGCTCATCAATGCCTTCGGATAATTTCTCTGCCTCACCTGTATTTATTCATCTAAAAAGAAAGAATAATTTGTCCTTAGAGCAAGTACGGACAGCAAGTAGTGAAAACAGAAAGTAAGGGAATAAGGTACATGGAGATTATGAATCAAGATCAAATTGCAAAGACAACAATGGTGTTAATAAACAATGGTCTTAATCAAGTATACACGTGTCAATTTTAGTTCATTAGAGTGTCATTTCTCCTATCTAGTGCACGTACTACTGCGTCCCATACCACAGGTTCGGTGCACGCACAACAGTATTCGATTTAGACTTCGTTGTGGGATCTACAGAGCGTGTACTCGGTTTCAATAACAATCATTTACAATTTTCAATTTCCAATTTCCAATCAATCATTCACAATCAATACTTCTCCATCAATGTCAATATGATATCAATTTACAATTTACAATTAATCATTCATTATCAATACTTCTCCTTACATATCAATACGATATCAATATAGGCCTTACCGAGTACATTTTCTGAGACTATCCACTACTAGGTCAACCCTTATAAACCCCGACTTGTTTAGTATTTTATTAAATCATTCATGTCCATGTAAATGTGTATAACGATGTCAAGGGAACGATATGAATGCAGCAACATGATGCATTGCACAATAATAAACATGAAGTAGTAAATCTAACACAATAATTCTCTTTATATTATTTTAACTGATTCCTATTATAACTGGGTCGAAACCTCAGTACAAGACAGACAATACAGCAGAAATTTATAAAAAAAAGGCCATCACATATATGTTCATTCAAGTTGATAAACAATAGGTTTTTGTATCATGAAATGCATTACACTATTATACAGCAATTAGAATGGATTTTGCAATGTACGAGTCAATTCACGATGTCATTGTTCAAGTCACGATATTTCAATCAATCAATGTATTCAATCACCATTCATTTTCCTTTTATGCAATTCTAGTCCTTTTATTTATGTCAATTGTGTATGCAGACTTAGGTTTGAGTCAATGGATAATTATAAGAGGTCAAGAGTACGTCGGGTTAGCTCGTGTAAACCCTCGATACTCCTAATGAGAAGAGACACACGGCAAAGTTAACGATAAATGAATTGGAACTACTTGCATAAGAGGTCAATTAATCTTGAACTAGAATAAATAAAAGAGTTCAAGTGGACTTGCGTGTTTCTTGTAGATGATTCGATAATATAATATGGAATAACGGGATCAGAATCCCGGGGAGCAATCCCAAGAGCACGTGCAAAATGAGCGCTAATATTCCAAACAGTAGATTCAATTCCACACCAGATTGGCTTAAACACGGGACAGCATAACTGGATTTGCTGCGGCCAGAACACGGAACGGCAATTTCAGCCAATCGATTCTCAGCCTCACACCGGATCCAACTCAAAATAGGGAACGGCTAAAAGAAATCAGATGCTCCTAGAACACGGAACACCGTAGCGATCCAATGAAAATCCTTCTACACACAGGATCCGATCAAAACAGGGGACAGTAGGATTGGGATCTGGTGCGGCAACACAGCGAACAGCAACAGTAGCCACTCACAACTCGTCTTCCACCTCGCGACAGCGGAGGAGAGAGAGAGACAGCAGCGGCTTGGCGACGACCAGCGTGGCGCTCGGGGACAGCGGCGGCGACGTGTGGCGATTGCGGCGTCGTGACCACGGTCGGGAAGCGACACGATGACACAACTCCGGCTAAAAAGCTCTGTTTTCGCATCGAAGCAGAGGACGAAGATGACGATCGTGCGGGGCTTGGATTGCGACGGCGATGCAATGGAGGGTCTCGGTGAGGGTGGCGAAGGCGGTGAGTTCGAGCTCTGGCAGCGATGGCGATGACGAGCGGGGGAAGCCGAGGTGTCGACGAGGGGAGGATGAAGATGGGTTCTGGAACTTCGATTCTCAACTGTGGAGAAGCAATGGCAATGGTGGTGGACGCGGCGGGGTGCAGGGGCTTGAAGGCGATGGCGGCAAGCTTCGACTGGAGGTGAGTGTGGATGCGGTGCGGTGACTGAGAGGGAAATGGCGAGCGGAGGAGTAGTGAGACGATGACGAAGACGAGGAGGCTTCGATGGGTGAAGACGTGCAACACTTCGGCAGGGGGAGAAGGCGGAGGCGCTCGGGATCGGAGTTCAAGACGATGGTGCTTTGAAGTGGGTGGTCGAGTCGAAGGGGATGCGAGGAGGAGGAAATTGGCGATCTTGGGTTCTGTTGTGTTTGGGGAAATAATAGAAAGGAGAGGGAGTAACGGGAGAGAGAGAATGGGGGAGAAAGGGTGTGTGGTGTGGGTTTATTTAAAGAATAATAAAATAGTTATTATAATGGTGGGTAGTTATAGATAGTGGGGATGTTGCTAGGTTATGGGGGAGTGTGCAGGTAAAGTGGGAGGAGTTGGGGTACGGGATTGAAGAGTGGTAAAAAGTGGGAAGAAACTGTATACGAGTAGATAATCTGTACAATTATATGGGTCCTGGGTTATTGGGTTTGGGCTTGGGCTCAAAAGGGGCTCAAAATATTTAAATAAACAATTAGGATTTTGGGTCAATCTTTTGGGCTCAGATTAAATATAATGAAATCAAATCAAATACGAATTTGGGCTTTTAATAGACAATTGGGTTTCATAAAATAGTTTACTTAATAAAATCAATTAGGGAAAAATAGTTATAAAATACTGAGCTTAAATACGAAAAAATAATTCTAAAATACGTATTAATGAAAACAGGGGTTACAAAACCGTTACCAATCAAAAAGTTCGGTATACCGACTACTTCGGTTGGTACGGTTTGGTGTTGGTGTTATACCAAATATGATCCAACAAATACCTTCAATGATAGATAGTGAAGGATGTGAGTCAATTAGCCGTCTCTCAGTCTTCTTCTGTGCATCCTCAAGCAATGACTCAAAGGGTCTTAGTTTTATTACCAAACTGCCTATATTTTTTGTCAAGTTTCTTACATATAAAAAAGCAGTATGGATTCCGAAGAAGTAGAGAAAGTAGGCCAACTGCTTAATAGCATAAAGCAAGTAATCCGGTGAAAGTTTCATCCCGAAAGTCTGAAGTTAACTGGCATTTACTTTTCTCAGCAATAAGCTCCAGCAGCTTTTCCTTTAGCAAACTTAGAAATTCAAGATCATATTCTGGTGTAAAAGAAGCATGGCTTTTTAAATCTGTCCCATAATTTAAAATGGCTAAATATATTTTCTGTACATTATCCATAAGGCCTAAAATACGATCCGACAAAATAATATCATGAACCTTTATATCATAGTGCTTCAATTGTACTTCAGGACAAACTGGTGGATGGGATGGTTCATTCTGGGATTCAATCTGTACTACTACCTCCCTTCATAGTTTCACTGGTACATATTTTTCCTGCAATACCTTTCCGTACACCTAAGAAAAAGTTTAGATCATTAGACTGTGGCATTGACTCAAACAAAGAAGAAGCCTTCTGTGAGTTTATCTTGTGATTGTGCTTTTTAGTCTGCACTGTGCCAACATCATCTTTACTGATCAGAGTAACAGCAGGTTTTGCAGATATAACATTTGCATGGGGAAAATTCCGGTCGAGTATTTTGCATTCTGACATTTTTGACTTTTTGGGAGAATCATGTAGAAAATCCAAACTCATATGTATCATAACTTCATCACTGGATTGCATCGGAGAACTTACCGTGCAGGAGCTTACCTCCAGTAGCATGCACATATAAGTAGAGCAAATTTCACGAGTGCATGTACCTTCCAGCAAAAGATGGCAGCCTAAGTATAATCCATCAGCTGCTGTGAATGCATGAAGTTTGAGGACATGTAGGGCGTCTTCAAAAGTGATGCTTGATAATTTCAAATGTTTATTATCAGAAAGAATAGGAATAGGCAATGACTTGAATGTATCACCTACTAGTGTTAGCTCAGAACTGATGAATGATTTATACAAGCTCCCAACAGAGTTCATATCATCTTTGAACATCTGGTCAGAGAGATTGTTTATTCGGTACGGTACGGTAAAATACTGACTGAACCATATTCATATCGAAACCGAACCGGATTTTAGAACTCGGTACGGTTGTACCGTACCATACTTTTGGTAACCGATTTTTTCGATACCGAATCGATTTGTTCAGTTGGAAAACCGGTCGGTTGACTCATTTCGGTATGATCGGTCACCCCTAATATCCCTGGGGAAGCTTTATGCAATCATCAGTTATATTGCGAATTCTCCATAGTTGGCTTGGCCTCGTATAATTATGCAACACCGAAAAATATATTAGTTATTTTTCTAGCCAAAGTGTGCACAAAAGAAGTGCTTTACGATGCGTGCCTCATATCCAACGGTCCAAACCACTTCCCACCCTAAATCCTATAAACCCCAACCCACACAATTATCCTCCTCCAATTCACTACTCACTCCAAAGCGGGGGAATTTGAAAATTTCGAAAAACCAAAACCCCCGAATTCTAGGGTTTCATTTCCCCCCTTTCTGAAAACCCTAATTTCCCAATCGCTCAACAACGATGAGCACACCAATGGAAGTCACCGTCGAAATCTCCACCGCCTCCGACACCGCCGACGAGGTCCAGAAGCCGCTGGAACCCTCCCCGGAATCGTCGTCGTCTACGTCCCCCGTTCCGTCTATGGCCGCCGCCGCCATTGATAAGGTTCTAGTTTCAGGTGAGGAGTGAGTGTTGAAACTTTGTCGATCTTTTGTTGTTGGAGTTATTGTTTGTTGATTGTGTTGGTGTTGTTGCAGTTGAGGTGTGCTTGAATCCCTCGAGCACGGCGATGATCGAGGATGTTCGCAAAGCAGTAGAAAGGTACGATCTTTCGATTTCTTGAATCTCTTTAGTTACAGTTGCAAGATTGTACCTTCTAGATTTTGAGGTCATGATGATAATAATGTTTTAGAAATTGGCTGTTTTGAAACTAAAATGTGGTTGGACTTTAAAGAGAATGATAAATTTACGATAAGGTGGAAATTAAGACATTAAATAACTAATGTAAGTATTGTTAATGTACGAGCAATTTAAGAAATTTATTGACTTATGATACATTTGATAATGTGAGTGATTAATTTAAGATATTCAATAACTATTAATAAAAGAGGGGTTTTTTGTGATTGTAGACGATGAATTAGTTACCGGTAAGTTTTAATCAGTTAGGATAGAATGTCTAGAAGAAGAAGATGGGTGTTAGGTTTGCTATAGACGCGAGGTGGTAGATGAGGAAACAATAACGTTTGTCAGTAGTGAGGCAGGGTGTTACTTGTTGTTAAGATGTGTACCTAGAAAGAAAGAACACCTTGGTGAGGTCTATAAGTGGATGGATTTGTTGGGATGTCTTCTTCTATGACCTGCACAAGTACAAGAAGAAGCAAGTTTAGGGCATAAGTCGGAGAGTCCGACCGATCGCTCTCCGATGCTTAAGTGAATACTTGAAGGAGAAGAAAGTATAAGTGGAAATATGTTAGAGATTGAAGATTACTTTGTTTGGATACCTAAGGTGGGTACTTATAGGATAAGAGTAGGGTTAGCTCACAATTAGATGCACAACAAGTGTACTTCCTAGGATTAAGCCGTGTGTAAAGTACAAAAGTGATCCTAACCACCTTGCTTGGGGAGCAATGAGAGATTTGTTCGTCTTCATATGAGGTGGGCTTGGGCTTCACTGTTGTGTTAGGGGCGCTTGGACCTTGGTGAGATTTCTAGGTGGGCTTGGGCCACACCGTAACAATAAGGCTTGTCAGTATTGAGACAGGGTGTTACTTGTGTAGGACTGTGCTCCACGACGTAGATCATCTTGGAAGGGTTAGTATCACTGTTTGGATTTTTGTCGAGGAACTTGCCTATTGCCAAATAACTGAAAAAGCTATTAAACCTACTTCACTATTCAGCAGCTTTTGGCTTATGCAACCAAGTAGCAATCCTTTTAATATGAACACAGGAAAGTGATTGAAAAAGAGGCATGGTATGGTTTGGATGGAGGGGAGGGTCATTATATAAATATGAAGGAATCCATGGATTTTTGTTCGCACTGCAATTAAGATCAGAATCGCCTGTACATGAAACATGAAACATGAAACTCGAGAGCATGCATATATTATATGTATTTCTTAGTATTATGCGAGTAGTACCTGACATTCTTAGTGAGTCATAAAATAAACAACAGTCGGGTTACTCTGAAGTCCTTGATATTTAGGTTGAGTATCATATTCATGTTCGTCTCAGTAAGTTAAGCATCTGCTTGCCCTCTTCAAGCTGAATTTTCCATCATTGGTGGAACGTGAGAGTGATAAAGTCATGGGAAAGGTGAAAGAGTACAGAGAAATTGAAAAATATGGGAACTGATTGAAGTTCAGAACTTCAGACAATTTGTTTTATTGTAGTAACTACATGTGAGAAAACTTCAATTACCTAGTCTTGCCCAGTCTTGAACTTCAGGCTATTTGAATCGTAGTAATTAGTAAGTTTGAATATCAATTCTCTATTAAGTTCATATTTATTAGTCTTGGTTATAAAAAGTTCAATTTGCTTAAGGAGATAATGAAATTTGATGTGGGAAAAATGACATAACATGCTCACAGCACAACTTCACATACTCTTCAATTCAATGACAGCACATGAATTTCACTGTTTTGGCCTCATATTTAGCGAATTTCGTAAAATCTCGTGTTCTACTATTTTGGCATCATTGTGTGGGCTATAGTCCAGAGTTTTTAGCCAATTTCGTGAAATATCGTATTTCACTATTTTAGCAACATTTTCTGGGCCATAGTTTACAATTTTTGGCCATATGCGTGAAAATTTGTATTTTCACTGTTTTGACCACTTTTTTAGGGCTATAGTGCATAGTTTTTGGCAATTTTCTTAAAATTTTGTATATCATTGTTTTGGCATTTTTTTTGTGAGCTATATAATTCACAGTTTTCTATGAATTTTGTAAAATTTTGTATTTCACTATTTTGGCATCTTTTTGTGAGATATGTAATTCACAGTTTTAGATGAATTTGGTAAATTTTTTTATTTAACTATTATGGCCTAATTTTCTCACACTATTCGGGCATTTTCATGAAATTTCGTATTTAACTATTTTGACCTCATTTTGTTGGTTATAGTTCACTGTTTTTTGGCCATTTTCATGAAATTTCATATTTCACGGTTTTGGACACAATTTGTAGGCTAAAAACCCACAGTTTTTTTTGCCATTTTTGTAAAATTTCGTATTTCACTATTTTCTCATCGATTTGTGTGATATGGTCTACAATTTTATGTCATTTTTGAATTTCATATTTTACTTTTTTGGTAACATTTTGTGGGCTATAGTCCATAGTTTTTGGCTATTTCCGTAAAATTTCGTATTTCACTGTTTTGGACTCATTTTATGAGTTATAGTCCAAAGTTTTCGGTTATTTTCGTGAAATTTCGTATTTCAATGATTTGGCCATATTTTGTGGGCTGTAGTCGACAATTTTCGGCAATTTTCGTCAAATTTTGTGTTTCACTGTTTTGGCCTGGTCTGGGGGTGCACAGTTTTTAGCCATTTTTGTCAAATTTTGTGTTTCACTGTTTTGGCTACGATTTGTGGGTTATAGTCCATAGTTTTGTGCCATTTTCGTAAAATTTGGTTTTCACTGTTTTGACATAATTTTGTGTGGGTTATGTAATTCATAATTTTTGGCCAATTTAATGAAATCTCGTATTTCACTGTTTTGGCATCAATTTAAAGGATATAGTCCAAAAAATTTGACCATTTTATTCAAATTTTATATTTCATTGTTGTGGACTCATTTTGCGGACAATAGCCCACAAATTTGTATTTCATTATAGTCTACAGTTTTCAGCAATTTTCGTGAAAGTTCAAATTTTGTATTCCACTATTTTGACCTCATTTTGTGGGTTACCGTCCTAAGTTTTGGCCAATTTCATGAAATCTTGTTTTTCATAGTTTGACCTCATTTTAGACTATACTTCATAGTTTTAGCCTTTTTTTATAAAATTTTGTATTTCACTATTGTGGCCTTATTTTGCAGGCTACTGTCCACAATTTGCAGCCATTTTCGTCAAATTTTGTATTTCACTGTTTTGGCATCGATTTGCAGGCTACAATGCAATATTTCGTTCATTTTTATGAATTTTTGTATTCCACAGTTTTTGTTTAATTTCGTGAAATTTCGTATTTTAGCCTCAAGTTGTGGGCTATTCCACAAATTTCGAGAAATTTCGCATTTCTCTGTTCTAGGAACATTTTCTGTGTTATAGTTCACAGTTTTTGGCCAATTACATGACATTTTGTATTTCACTATTTTGGCCGCTTTTTTTGGACTATAGTCCACAGTTTTAGAACAATTTCATGGGATTGCGTATTTAACTGTTTTGGAAATTTTCATATTTTGCTGTTTTGTCCTGATTTTGTAGGCAGTTCATATTTTTCGGTCATTTTCGTGAAATTTTGTATTGTACTGTTTTGACCTCATTTTTTTTATAGGACAACTATTAGACCATCAATGATGTATGGAGCAGTGTTGGGCAAGAAAGAAATAATATGTCCAAAAAATGTGTAGCTGTCCAAAAAATGTGTAGCAGAGATCAGCATGCTAAGATGAATGTGTGGTAAAACCGGGAATGATAGAATTAAGAATGAGCATATACGAGACATAGTAAAGGTAGCTCTTATCTAAGATAAATTAAGAGAGAATTGCCTCAGGTGGTTTGGTTATGTCACACGTAGACTTAGTAGTGCCTCCGTTAGAAATAGTGATTCGATAAGTATTGAAGGTAGAGTTAGGGGTAGGGGTAAGGGAAGACCTAAACTTACTTCGGTGGAAACGGTGAGAAAAGATATGATAGCCTGTGGCCATATAGAAGATATTACGCTAAACCGAGCAGAATGAAAAACCAGGATTCATGTAGCCGACCCCAACTAGTTGGGAAAAAGACAATTGTTGTTGTTGACCTCATTTTTTGAACTATAATTCACAGTAATCTGCGAATTTCGTGAAATTTCGTATTTCACTATTTTGACATCATTTTCTGGTCTTTAGTCCACAATTTTCGGTCATTTTCATGAAATTTTGTATTACAATGTTTAGCACAGTTTTCGGCCATTTTCGTGAAATTTTTATTTCACTATTTTGGACACATTTTTAGGCAAAAGTCCGCCAATTTTGGTCATTTTCGTCAATTTTGGTCATTTTCGTCAAATTTTGTATTTCACTATTTTGCTATCCTTTTTGCCAATTTTGGACTATTTTTGGACATTTTCGAATTTTGTATTTCACTGTTTTGGCCACATTTTATAGGATACTAGGATAGTCCATAGTTTGTCTATTTCCGTGAAACCATATTTCATTGTTTAGGCCATATTTTGTGGGCCGTAGTCCATAGTTTTTAGCCATTTCCGTGAAATTCTGTATTTTACTATTTTGGACACATTTTGTGGATGTCAATAATTTCGAACATTTCCTTGAAATATCATATTTCACTGTTTTGGTCCAATTTTGTGTGATATTAAGTCAATTTTCGGAAATTTTTTGTCAAATTTCGTATTTCACTATTTTGACCTCGATTTGTGGAAATAGTCTATAGTTTTCGCCCATTTCCGTGAAATTCCATATTTTACCGTTTCGGCCTCATTTTGTGGGCTATATATAGTTCATAGTTTTTGGCCATTTCTATGAAGTTTCGTATTTTACTGTATTTGCCTCATTTTCTGGGATAGTCCGTAGTTTTCGGCAAATTTCGGGAAATCTCGTATTTCACTATAGTCCACACTTTTCGGGTAGTTTCTTCAAATTTCGTGTTTCACTGGGTTGGCCTCATTTTGCGGATTACAGTTCACAGTTTTCTGCAATTTTCATAAAATTTCGTATTTCACTGTTTTCACCACATTTTGTCGACTATATTCCAAAATTTTCACTCTTTTGGCCTGATTTTGTGGGCTATATGTCCACAGTTTGCCATTTTGGTCAAATTTCATATTGAACTGTTTCGGCCTCATTTTTTGGGCTATAATCCACAAATTTTGGCTTTTTTTTTGAAAATTTGTATTTTCTGTTTTGGCCTCATTTGTGGGCTATATATATAGTCTACAGTTTTCGGCTAATTTTGTGAAATCCAATTTTTTTCTGTTTTGACCTCAATTTATACGCTGTGGTTCTCAGTTTTAGGTTATTTTCGTGAAATTTTGCATTTTACTATTTTGACCTCATTATAGGCTATAGTCCACAATTTTAGGCTATTTCCGTGAAATTTTGTATTTGACTGTTTTGGTCACATTTTGTGGGCTTTTAGTCCACAGTTTTCGGTCAATTTTGTGAAGTCTCGTATTTGCTGTTTTGGCCTAATTTAATATGTTATTGTCCACAGTTTTTAGCCGTTTTCTTCAAATTTTGTATTCACTATTTTGGCCTAATTTTAAGGGCTCTATTCCACAGTTTTTAGCTATTTTCGTGAAATTTTGTATTTCACTATATTGGCCTTATTTAGTCGGCTATAATCCACCTTTTTTTGCCAATTTCGTAAAATCTCATTTTTTACTGGTCTGTGAACGTTTTGTGGGCTATTGTCACCTATTTTGACCAATTTCCTTGAAATTTCGTATTTAACTATTTTGGCCACTTTTTGTGGGTTATAGTCCATAGTTCTATTTCAATTTTCGTGAGATTGCGTATATCACTGTTTTGACCGCATTTTGTGAGCTATTTGCCCACTATTTTTATCCATTTCTTGAAACTTCGTATTTCATTGTTTTGGCCTTATTTAATGGGCTATAGTCCACAACTTTCAACTATTTTTGTGAAATTTCATAATTCACTGTTTTGGCCTCATTTTGTGGTCTATTGTCTAAGTTTTTGGTCAATTTCGTAAAATCTCGTATTTCACCGTTTGGGCCACATTTTTTGAACTATAGTCCATAGTTTTCCGCAATTTTTGTGAATTTTGTATTTCACTGTTTATGCTTCATTTTGTGGGCACAAATTTTTTATTTTCATCAAATTTTATATTTCACTGTTTTGGCATCGTCTTATGAGTTATAGGTCTAAGTTTTCGGCCATTTTAGTGTAATTTCGTATTTTACTGTTTTGGCCACATTTTGTGAACTATTCCACAGTTTCTGGCCAATTTCGTGAATTTTTTCAATGTTTTGGTCTGATTTTGTGGGCTATATAATTCTCAGTTTTCGGTCATTTTCGTCAAATTTTGTATTTAACTGTTTTGGCCTCATTTTTTAGGTTGTGCCCTTTTCCGGCTAATTTTGTGGAATATCATAATTTTCTGTTTTGGCATCATTTTGTAGTCTGCAGTTTTTGGCCAATTCTGTAAAATTTCGTATTTCACTATTTTGGTCCATTTTATACAGGCTACAGTTTTTAAGGCAATTTTCGTTAAATTTCATATTTTACTGGTTTGGCCGGATTTTGTGGGCTATAATCCACAATTTTATGTAATTTTCATGAAATTTTGTGTTTCATTATTTTTGGCCACATTTTATGCGTCCACAATTTTCTACGAATTTCTTGTAATTTCATATTTTCAATGTTTTAGCCTGATTTTCTAGCCTATAGTCCACAATTTTTGGCTAATTTTGTGAAATCTCGTATTTTACTGTTATGGCCACATATTGTGGGCCATCGTCCATAGTTTTCAGTCATTTTCGTGAAATTTCGTAATTCACAGTTTTGACATCATTTTGTAGGCTATAGTGCATAGTTTTGTGCCATTTCTATAAAAAATTCGTATTTCACTGTTTTGGCATCAGTTTGTGAGGTATATAATTCACAATTTCAGCCATTTTCGTCTAATTTCTTGTTTCATTGTTTTGGCCTCATTTTTACTATGCTATGTTTTGGCCTCATTGTTTTTGGGCCTCATTCTTTGCCACATCAACGTATAAAATAGTTCGCTATGTAACCCATCTGCCCCTTCTGCTACGAAACTTGTGTGCGTAACCCAATTTGTACATAGCTTTCCGCTGTTAGCGCATTGTAGCTTAACTTAAATAGCATACACTACAAATATACCCTTTTATTTAACTGAAAAAAAACCCGTTGAATTATAAACACAAATGACAAAACCCCTTTAAAATTTTTCATTTTTCATCATGTTTTCTCAAGCCTAAGACACCCAATCATTGTGAGGACTCCAATTTCTTCAAGGACTGGCGAAGACTGCTGTGTCCGACGACTATGGCTCCTTTACTAGTGAATTTCTCAGTATTTCTTTCCTTCCCTTTCTTTACTTTTGTTTTATTCTAGCTAGCAACCAAACTATTAAGGTTTCTGTTTTTCTCTTTCTCCTTTGATTGTTCTTCATGTTTTCTCTTTGTAGTCGATCCTTCATGATTTCAATATTTTAGTTTTAATTTTTTGGGTTTTAAAGTTTGAATTAGGGGTATTAGATTAGAGTCAGCAAGCTAACCTTCTTCATTCACTTAGTACCTCTATTTTATATTCATGTTTATGTGTGTTCTTAGGCTAAGTCTAGGTTTTTAAACATTGAAGTGTCATTTTGGTGAATATTTAGCTTTTTTGAGCCTTCAAATGATTTTTTTTGAATTTTAGGAAATTATTTATAATTTAGATTTTTTTGGATAATTAATTTTAAATTTTAAATTAGAAAATAAAAATATTCATAGCATACGCTATGCGTTACCCTATTTGCGCATTGTGCTATTAGCGGCTTGAATGCTACACTTGAGCTATCGCTATTTTCAACATGGTCCACAATATTCGACCATTTTCGTCAAATTTCGTATATCATTGTTTTTGCCTTGTTTTGTAGGATATATAGTCCACAGTTTTCTGCCATTTTGTCAAATTTGTATTTCACTGTTTTGGTCTCATTTTGTGGGTTATATTCACAATTTTCTTCCATTTTTGCCATATTTTGTATTTCACTGCTTTGGTCTCATTTTGTGGGTTATAATTCACAATTTGCAGCCAATTTCATGAAATCTCGTATTTCCTAGTTTTGGCCTGATTTTGTGGGGTGATCCACCTTTTCAGTTATTTTTGTGAAATTTCGTATTTCACTGTTTTGGCGTCATTTTATGAAATCTCATATTCACAGTCTACAGTTTTGGATTACAGTTTTCGGCCAATTTCGTAATTCGTAATTCACAGTCTACAGTTTTGGCGTCATTTCGTAATTCACAGTCTACAGTTTTCGGCCAATTTTGTGAAATCTCATATTTCACTGTTCTGTCAACATTTTCTGGGATATTGTCCACAATTTTTGGCTATTTTCATGAAATTTTGTATTTCACTGTTTTGACCTCATTTTTTAGCAATAGTCCACAGTTTTCTACGAATTTCGTATAATTTCATTGTTTTGGCCTCAGTTTCTGGTCTGTAGTACACAATTTTCAGCAATTTTCGTGAAAGTTTGTGTTTCAATGTTTTGGCCACATTTGTGGCCTATAGTCCTAAGTTTCCGGCCAAATTCGATAAAATTTTACATTTCATTGTTTTGGCCTAATTTTGTGGGCCATATCCCACAAATTTCTGTCATTTTCGTCAAATTTCTTATTTCATTGTTTTTGCCTGATTTTTGTGGCATATAGTCCACAATTTTAGGTAAATTTCGTGTGATTGCATATTTCAATGTTTTTGCTGCATTTTGTAGGCTGTTGTCAAAAGTTTTGTCATTTTCTTGAAAGTTTGTTTTACTGTTTTGGCTTCATTTTGTGGTCCACAGTTTTCTGCCTTTTTTTCAAGAAATTTTGTATTCCTCTGGTTTGACCTCATTTTGTGTGCTATGTTCATAGTTTTCTGTGAATTTCGTGAAATTTCATGTTTCACCGTTTGGCCTCATTTTATGGCTTATATAGTCAACAATTTTCAGCTATTTTTTTCTTCAAATTTCGTATTTCACTATTTTGGACTCGTCTTGTGGGCTACAGTCCACCGTTTTAATTCATTTTCGAATTTCGTATTTCACTGTTTTGGCCACATTTTGTGGGTTACAGTCCATAGTTTTCGACCATTTCTTTGAAATTTCATAGTTCTCTGTTTTAGCCTTATTTTGTAGGCTATAGTCAACATTTTTTGGATAGTGTAGTGAAATATCGTATTTCACTTTATTTTGCCTCATTTTATAGTCCATAGTGTTCGACGATTTTCTTCAAATTTCGTATTTCACTGTGTTGGCCTCATTTTGTGGGTTACAGTTCAAAGTTTCGGCCATTTTCGTAAAATTTTGTATTTCATTATTTTGGCTTCATTTTGTGAGTTGTGAGTTCACAATTTTCTGCGAATTTAGTGAAATTTCATATTTCACTGTTCTGTCCCTATTTTCTGGCTTAAAGTCACAATTTTTGGCCATTCCGTAAAGTTTAGTATTTCACTGTTTTGGCCTTATTTTGTCGGCTTTATAGTCTGCAGTTTTAGGCCAATTTCGTATTTCACTAATTCAGACTCATCTTGTGTGATATAGTTCACAATTTTTTGTGATTTTTTAATTTCATATTTCATTGTTTTGGCCACATTTCGTGGGCTATAAGCTATAGTTTTCGGCCTTTTCCGTGAAATTTCGTACTTTACTTTTTTTGCTTCATTTTGTTAGCTATAGTCTTTAGTTTTCGGTCATTTTCGTCAAATTTTGTTTTTCATTGTTTTTTTTAAGGAAAAGGTAGAGTATGATCCCCCTATTTCTTTAATAAGAGGATAATAAAACAAACTCAGAGTACGGTGCAAAATATAGAGTCCTACTATACATAAATAAAACATAAAGCCTCCCCCGAACATGGGAGGGTGGGACAAACATAGAAACATACAGATATTAGAAGTATAGTCACGCAACAAGATCCCCCCAACCGGCCCTGGGGGTGGGGATCTATCCATAGTACAAAAGTACTGACGAGACGCGTCCCTCAGTCAAACGTAGGACCGATCTCAATCTCATCGTCATCGTACTTCACCTGGAAGGTGCTGGCAATCCTCCCTCTAGGAACTGTCACTGCAGTTGTAGCCCCGAATGAAATAGATGCATGATGTGACTTAAATTACTAGAATACTATTACTAGTCCCACGAAAGTAATAATTATTCCTATCTAGCCAAAAGACCAGGTCGTAGCAGCGATAGCGATATACCAAGTTTCTCTCATAGAGCGTATCTCAGCGGTGAATTTCAGGCTGGTCCACAAATACTCGTACTTTATAGATTAGTCGTTAGTCCCCAGAGCACTGAGGACATCTTCGAGGACCGCTTTGCTCCTGTGACAATTCAGAAAAAGATGATCTCTGGTTTCAGTGAATGTATTGTAGACTCCACAGGAGGTATCAATAATCAGTTGGCGTTTGACCAGGCTCTCTCTATTCAAAATTGCGTCGTTTAGGACAAGTCACAGGGAGACTTTCACTTTTAGTGGGGTTTTTTGCTTTCCAAATAATTGCCGACCATTTTGGTCTACAACCCCTGAATGAATGTGGTTATAAAGTGATCGTACCATGAATGTGCCATTTTTCTCAAGCCCCCAGGGCTTTCCTATCTGGTCTCTGTGAACATTTTACTCCTGAGCTGGCAATATGAGAATATGAGCATGTAGCTCCGAAACCCTGAGCTGAGAAGCCTGGTCAAGTGTTTGCTTAAAGGCTCGCTTCCAAGACCTTCTTCTCCAAGTTGCGGTCACCGTGCAGTGTGGCTGTGTTGCTTGCATATAAGTTTGGAAAAAGATCTCTAAGAGTGTGGTCACCACACTATTTATCCCACAAAAATCTAGTAAGTCTGCCATTGCCGATGTAAGATGTTACACAACTATTGAGCGGATCATAGGCTTTAGTAATCCCCTTCCACAACTAGGAGACACGTTGACCCACCCTGAAGCCAAGCTTTCGTGTTCCATTCCCATGAAGATAGGCCTAAACGAAGTCCTGCCATCCCTCTCCGTTAGGGTGAAAGACTTTCCACCACCACTTTCCCAGAATCGTAAGATTCATATCTCAAAGATCAATAATACCCAATCCTCCGTGTATTTTCTTCATGCACGCTTCTTTCCATTTAATAAGGTGATAGCCGCCTCTATCAGAGTTGGTACCCTTCCGAAGGAATCGCTTTCGGATGCGGTCAATTCTCTGGATAACCCATTGAGGCATTTCGAAAATGGATAGCTAATAAGTCGGAAGGTTTGAGAGGACTGAGTTGATTAAGGTGACTCTTCCTCCCAAGGACAATGATTTACCTTTCCAACCCGCAAGTCTGTTCTCCACCCGATTAATGAAAGGTAACCATGCCTTCTTAAGCTTGCCTGGTCTTAGCGGGAGCCCCGTGTATTTAATGGGGAATTACTCAATGGTGCAGTTGAGAATGGTGGCATGTTCCTTTGCTTCCTTTGGAGATAAAGCAATGGGGATAAGTGTCACGCCCCGCTTCCCAAAAATACGGAATACGAGCACGTAACACTGGCCCAGCGAATGACTAACGTCATCCATAAGCTGTTTATTCGATCAACTCAATAATATAATCAATACAAAACAATTGCGCATGCAATAATAATAATCTCATGAACAATAATACTCGGAATGAAGCAATATGAAATATCCAAATACAATAAATCAACGTCTGGAAATAAATAATAAAATTCGGGTCATAAGCCCAATACAATAATAAATCCCAAACACAATAGTAATAAATCTCAATACAATAAGTTCAATAAAAATAACATTCAATTATAAAGCACTAGTTCTTTAGAAAGTTTGTTCTCCAATCCCAGCAAGCAATTCTTCTTCATTATCTGTGAACACTTCATCTAAAAAGAGAAGAAAAATTGTCCTTAGAGTAAATCATGAACAACAAGTAGAGAAAGCAAGGAACAATGGAATATCGATATAACAATAGGAATCAATAATATGGGACAATAACAATAATCAGTATCGTGATAATCTTTGCAATAGTTGTAAACAATGTTCAATAATCGATAACAATATCCAACGATCAATATCAATAACACTTAGCCAATAATCGATAACAATAGAACAATGATGAACAACATGCAATGTCGATGTGTAATCCTTAAGTCTATTAATTATTTTACAATCCTAACTAATGCACGTACTACTGTGTCTCATATGTTCCTTACCACAGGTTCGATGCATACAATCAATTTCGTTTAGACTATAATGGTAGATTCTATAGGTCATGTACTGGGTATGATGACGATAACAATATAACACGGGCCATTGTGACAATTTCTTGCACAATAACGATAACGATAATAATACGGGCCATGGTGTAATTTCTTACATGATGACGATAACGATAATAACACGGGCCATCATCCGTGTACAGTCCCCATATCATCAACTACTCTAGTCAATCCCTTAAACCCCGGCTTGTTAATTATCTATCAATGCAACAATACAATATGCAATTTGAGACACGAGATGAACAATAGTATCAATAGGAGAACAATAGGATGGTAACATGGAATAGGACAATTAGAATGATGACAATAACTCATTAGAATCATGCAATGCAACATACATACTATAATTCATGCAATATTACGATATAGAGATAATTAATCTATTAAAATCTTGAATATAAAATTCTGGACAACAAGAGTAGTCTGTACTAAAATGCAATTTCCTGCTGCTACAGAAATTGAAAACTAAAACCGTCAGAAATTCTGAAAACTAGACTTACACACGATTCCAACGCATATTTAAAGTTCAAAATCCGACAACAGTAGCTAGGTCAAACACACAATTCTTTACAAATTATATGTTCAGGCAGAAATTTGACATCGACTTATTATATTTTTAGAATCAGCAAAAACTCGATAATAAATTCATCAAAAATATTTATTAGACTCCTAAACATGTTAAGTAACAATCTGGAAATTTTCAGAGCAAAATTTTAACATTTGATCAGCCTTTTAACAGTTTAAATATCAAACATACAAGAATCTGAAAATCTGAAAATGAAAACACAGTTGTAGTAAAACATGCATAACTTTTGCTACACAACTCGGAATTCAGAAATTCAAGATGTTCTGAAAACTAGAAAGATAAGGCTACAATTATTATTCCAAAAATAATTTATTTTGAGATCATTTACTGAGTCAAAAATAGCAGACAACATACAGCCAGTAAGCAACATACAGGTTTTCGGGTATTTTTCATGAAACAATTTAATTAGACATGATGGGTATCAATTCTGTTAGTCGATAAATTATGTAATCAACATGAAAGGTGTAATAGCATGATAAATAGTTAAATACAATTAAAAAAACACACATACACAATTCTAACAACATCCAACATTAATCGATCAATCAACATACAACCTAGCAATTATCTCTACAATAGTTAATTGTGTTATTATTATGTGATTAACCCTATTATCAATTTTACATGAATGCATGAAAGATTCAATCTTTAGAGTCAAAAGTGGCACGATGTTAAGAATATTGGGGTTAGCTCGTGTAAACCCTCAATAGACCCAACGAAAGATTATCGATACAACGATATGATAACGAATAGGATCTACTTGTAAGAATTTCAATAACACTTGAATTTGATACGATGTACAATTCAAGAGGAAAGTGATTTGCCTTATTGACGGTGAAATTGAATACCTAGAATAACGGGATAAGGATCCCGGAGCAACGAACACACAAATCACACGTGCGAATTACGTGTAAACGAACCCAAGCAATCAACAGCAAGAGAGACAAGAACAACAATAATGGCAGCAAGGCTAGGGGGGCACGACGACGTCGCTGGCTGACGTCGACGGTGATGGTGGGCGGTGCGAACGGCAATGGCGCTCAGCGGGTTCGGGATTGGGTTGGGCGGCTGTTGTCGATCGGAAATAGAGTGAAACAGGGAAGGGGTCTGCTGTGGCGGAGCTGGGGGTGAGCGGGAAGGTGGTCGGCGTCGACTGGAGGGGTCGTCGACGGGAGGGTGGCCGGAGTTTGGCCAGGGAAGAGGCACAGGAAGATGGGTTTAGAGTTAGGCGGGAAACAGGGTCGGGGAGAGTGAACATATAGGAGAGAGAAAGAGGAGAGAGATTAGGTGGCTAGTTAGGGTTTCAATTGTGCAATTTTTAGGGTTTGCAATAGGTTTGTATTTATAGATTGTAATTAGGATGTTGGGTTAGTGGTTTAGGATCCAATAATAGCGGTTTTGGGTCAAGAACAATTGAAATTGGGTTTTAGGGTTCAATACGAGATGAGTCTAAAATAATAGGGTTCAAATAAAAATACCCACAATTTAATAAAAGAAAATAGGATCAACAAGAATAGCTCAATCAGGAAGAACGAAGAATTTCATGAACAATTTAATTTTAAAAAAACCAGGGAAGAAAAGTAGAGCATTTTATTCAATTACAAATAAAATATTACAAAAGGGGGAAAAATGCCGGACCACGCTTCAAAGCTGTACAAGACTCCTTTGAAAATGGTGGTTTCCGTGAGGTCGCCATTTCCAAATAGAAGAGTATCGTCCGCATATTGAAGGATTGAACAATTCTGATGGTTAGAACCATTGGCCACAGGAGCAATCCAATCAGCTTGTCTGTAGTTACCCATCATTGATTTCAAAACAGCTGCCACAATGGTAAATAGGAAGGGAGAGAGGGGGTCTCCTTGACGAAGGCCCCGTTTGCACGAAAATGGTTGTCCCGTGCCACCGTTCATCATGATAGCTGTCCTACTAGTGGTGAGGCAATTGTGGATCCATTTGATCCTGTCCCCAAACCCATTCCCTGCTAGTGTAACCAAAAGACAGTCCCAGTCAACAGAGTCATATGCCTTTTCGAAGTTTAGCTTGAGGAGATAGCTCCTAGCATTCGAGACGTGGCATTGATGGATAGTTTCCTCTGCTGTAGCTATACAGTCTAGGATACATTGTCCTTTGATGATCCAGTTTGCTCGCGATTCATAAGTCTGTCCATCACCCTACCCAATATGTTAGTGAGAGTTTTGGTGATAATCTTAACAAAACAATTAAGAAGACTAATATGCCGGAAGTCTCCCAACCGTTGGGAATCTTCTTTCTCTGGGATCAACACGGCCGTGGCGTAGTTGATTCTACCTAGCCTAAGTCTATGATCATAGAACTCGGCGATCAAGTTAATTTTGACCTCAATTTTGGGGTATAATCCATTTGTTTTCAGCCATTTTTTTTCTTTCAAATTTCGTTTTTCACGATTTTGGTTTCGTTTTGTTGGCTATAGCCAATATTTTTCGACCAATTTCGTGAAATAAAGTTTCACTTTTTTTTGCCTGATTTTGTAGGCTGTCGATAGTCTTTGGCCATTTTTTAAAAAATTCGTATTTCGCTGTTTTGGCCTCATTTCGTGGTGTTCACAATTTTCTGCTATTTTTGTGAAATTACGTAATTCACTTTTTCAGTCGCATTTTGTAGGCTATCTCCACAATTTTCGGTCATTTTCGGGAAATTTTGTATTTCACCGTTTTGACCTCATTTGGTCAGCTATTATGCACAATTTTATGCGAATTTCATAAAATTTATTATTTCACTGTTTTGCCTTATTTTCTGGCCTTTTCAGTCATTTTTATGAAATTTCATATTTCACTGTTTTGGCCACATTTTGTAGGCTCGTCTTGTGGGCCTCAAAGTTTTCGATCATTTTTTAATACCGTATTTCACTGTTTTGGCCTCATTTTGTGAGTCATTTTCGTGAAATTTTATATTTCACTGTTTTGCCTCATATTGTGAGCTATAGTCCACATTTTTTGGACAATTTCGTTAAATTTCGTATTTCACGTTCTTTTGCCTCATTTTATAGGTCACATTTTGGTCACATTTAAGTATGAGTTTCTTAATGTTTCGCCTATAATACTCAGAAATTAGTGCAGACTTGGAAGCAAATAATTCAGTGCAACATGTGCTGATGTGCATAATTTCATTTTACTTCGATGATCCTTTTAGCTATTAATTAATCTATTAGCTTACTTCTGCCACTAGGTAGGCCAAGTGACTATAGTATTATACTGATTGAACAATTTGCAAGAATTTACACAAAAGCTTTAAAATAGTATTTGCTATAGGGTCATCTCTGCACCAGAAAATTCTGTGAGGAATTTTGATCTGATTGTACCTCTATTATCTGGCGGCATGTGGGACATATATAATCATGGACCCATTGATGGATCCTGCGTTACCATTCATATTCTTCAAATCCATGGTATCATGGAAGTCCAACTTACAGTTCAAGGATCAAGAATCATGGAAGTCCAACTTAACTTTAGAAGGGAAAGAAAAAAACAATGTTTCTCATTGAGAAATTCAGGCGCTAGTTTTTTTGACTTGAATCTTTGATGGGTGTGGTTTAGGTGTATTAGAAGCATTAAGGTGTGAAGTCAGGCTTTGACGAGTGCAGTTAAGTAGGTCGATTCGAATCATGGAGGCGTTAAGTCATCACTATCTGGACCACTATAACTTTAAGGGCCTCCACACTCTTCTCTCTTCTCTCTCTCTCTCTCTCTCTCTCTCTCTCTCTCTCTCTCTCTCTCATTCGAGGCGTTAAGTCACCATTGTCTGGACCACTATAACTTTAAGGGCCTCCACACACACTCTCTCTCCTTCTCTCTCTACTTTGCTTGAATATGGACATCATATACAGATTTGACTCAATCATGGGTATGGAAATGTGAGTGATAAATCTGACATTTCATGACATTAAATATGTAAATATTATGATAATAAATGTAAATGGTCTCTCTCTCTCTCTCTCAAATATGTAAAAATTGGGATAATAAATGTAAATGGTCTTTTCGGGCATTGTTTACTTCCCAAATAATGCAATATTGCAATGCACTATCATTTGAATTCGTCATTAAAATTTTCTCCATTTACTCAACTGCAATGCAATTCTCAATTTCAAGATGTTTTTTTGTATGTATGCATTTTTTTTAACCCCAGTTGTGGTTTATTTCCTTTCAGCAGATATAAGCATCTGACCTTTACCAACTTATTATTCTCCTGTTAGGATGCTTGAGAATAGGAGTTTAAGCTATGCCGATGGTCCTGTTCCAGTGCCCCTTGATGACACTTTTCTCCTACAAAATGTTAAAAGGATCTCGATATGTGATACAGGTTTAGAACATCATTAAGCTGGTTCATTCTCTCTCTTAAATTGTTATGCTGCATCATATATTGGTTTTCCTAGACTTGACAGTTACTTTCCTATAGATGAGTTGGTGGCAAACCATAAAGTACTCTTATTCTGGCAAGTCAAGCCGGTCGTACATGTGTTTCAGGTATACGGTGATACATACTTAGAATGTTAGTGTAATTGCTGTATCATTGATTGTGTATGTGACTGTGGCCAACATTAAAATCTGAATGACCCTAAAAGTGTCAAGCAGCATGCATATAACTTCCCCAAAGGGTAATGTTTCCTTTTTCATATATTGGAATCATTCCATGGTCTGCTTTTATTGTTATTCCGACCATCAATGATTACACAGTTTTCATGATTCACGATTAACCTCTTCAGCATCGACAGTCTGTATATTCTCTACAACATCATGCATACTATGGCACTAGCATGCATGGTTGATGAGGCCGGGATCTAATATAGATTCTTGAGGCTTGTATGATTCGATTTATATGAGCAGGTTCTCGAATTGTAAGCATATATTGACAATTTTGTGTTAAGATTTGGATTTTATGGTGCTTTCAATAAATTGGCTACGAGAATCATATCGGCGGTTGTATTGTCCTTCGTTATTGTGCTTAACTATTAAATACGCAAACTATATCAATGTTAGTAGCATTCGAAACATATTAACTATTCAACCGGTCTGTAAATCTTTTCTCAGTCAGCCTCCCTCTGATTGACAATTGTATAATTGTCGTGTCGATATACATTGCTGAAGAAAATACTTTTCTGTTCTTTTTTGTTTCTATTTATCTTGCAAGTCTTATTAAGATAGTAAATGCAAACACTTTTGCAGCTTAGCGAGGAAGGTCCAGGGGAGGATCCAAGTGGGGATGGCATGCTTTCTAGTTTCAATGAGTGGGCTCTACCTGCTAAGGAATTTGATGGAATGTGGGAAAGGTTAGGGGTACAAGCATTTCCTCTTATCTACTGAAACTACTACATGTTCTTTTTAGTAACCCTATAAATCATCATTGCAGCCTAATTTACGAAACTGGCCTCAAACAACGTTTGCTTCGTTATGCTGCTAGTGCACTGCTTTTTACCGAAAAGGGCGTTGACCCTTGCCTTGTCTCGTGGAACCGGTAAACAAGTTCTGTATTTGGTAGATATCTCCTTTTTTACTGTTTGCACAGATTGACTTCCCAAGTCTTACTAAGTTTCCCCGCCTAGCTTAAATTTTTGTCTGTAAGGAGATTCTTAAAACAAAACATGCATGTGTTCCTTTAAATATACACATAATGCCGCTTTTCCAGTATGCTTGATCAATTCCAAATGTCCTGTTAACTTGTCTGAATTCAATTTGCAATTGTTTTCTTATGAATGTCTTGTTGTTTATGTTGGCTTACTATTTCTAGCATCCATTCATTTTATCTCATGCCCAAATTACATTTACTTGACTTATGTTTTTCAAGTAAAGTATATATTTTGGAATGCCCTAATTATCTTAGAATATATGATAGTATTTTCTCTGTGTAGTGGCTCATACTTCTACGGAATGTTTGAAATTTATGTTTACCTTCAAACTGATACTAGCCATACAGTTTCTTCTTATTCATACTTATTTGTCAGTACTCACTACCCATTCTATTTTTCCTGAGGGGAAAGATTAAACCTAGTCCTAACTCCTAACAGTTACCATATTTTTTAATTATGAGAGCATTTGTACTTGCATATTGAAGGTTTGCATACTTGAATCCTGTGTACACTTGAGTTTCCTACTTATTTTGGTGTTAATTTCATATAAACATAGGCATATTTTTATTTTCTTTGACACCTTCTATATATTTATTTGTTTTGTCCATTATTTAAATACTTCCATTTTTTTTTCTCTAACAATCTAAATACTACCAATGGATGACCAAAAACGTTGATTATTATACTAATATCACATTGTTTTTTGTGAAGTTTAAACATCGATAAAACTTTCATTGCCCCATATCTCTATGTGCCATGGAAGAAAGTTAGTAATGATGTGTACCATTAGAAATCAATCATTATTTAAATTCATTATTTGGGCTGCATATATATATTTTACAGGATCATCCTTTTGCATGGACCTCCAGGAACTGGCAAGACATCTTTATGTAAAGCACTTGCTCAGAAACTTTCTATACGCTTCAGTTCAAGGTTTGTTGAAGAAGTAAACTTCATGATGCTTGTATTTACTTGGTTGCTATTGCATTTTTTCTCGATACTAATATTTGGATGGTCTTCAATCAGGTATTCAATGTGCCAGTTGGTGGAAGTTAATGCTCACTCGTTGTTTAGCAAATGGTTTTCTGAAAGTGGTAAATTGGTATGCTATTTAATTTCATTATTCTTTGGCCTTTTTATTGTATTTAAGTGCTTACACTTTCCCTATAGATTCTGCAAATATAGTTTTACCTTTTTAGTGCGATGGGTTTTGACTACCTAGTTATTCAACAAGTCTAGTTAATATGTTGTGATGAAATGGACTTTTCTCATGGGCTCATCTTTTGTATGAGGAATGTAACCACTTATACATTTCTATTTGGCAAAATTTCCCCCCTGAATTGTTTACAGTATTGTTTTTATATACCAACAGATTTATACATTAGTAATAATATTAATCTCCACCACTTTATGTTGTAAATAACGAGAATATTTGGTGATATATTTTTCTCTTCCAAATGCTTCTGTAATGATGGTCTTCTTAGTTGGCATACAGTACCTCATTTGTAGTTTATTTTAAATGTACTAGTGACCTCTTCTTTAATGTGAATGTTACTTGATTAGCTTTCAGCTTTCTGAGCCTCAATGTAAAACATTTTACCACTGTATATTTGAAGATGACAACTGTTCGATTAGCTTGTAGCCCTCTCTTATCCCTAGTTTCCCCAGCCAGGAATTGGTGCTAACTAAGTGAGGATCGACATTAGTTTTATAGTTGGCTGAAGTTTTCATGTCCTTCATGGACCCTTGTGCACCATACTGTACCCCATTTTTAATGTTTGATAGGATCACAGGAGAAGGATTAGATGATGATGGATAATTCACTTCACTTTCTTTAACAGTTGTAGGCATCCTTACCCACATAGCTGATGTTCTTGTTAGCAATTTCCGAGTAATATGTTTTGTATCTTTCAAAATGCTAAAATTCATAAGATTCAGTATGTAGGATCACATACAGCTTTAATGAGTTGATATATCTATATACCTTTAGTCCCATTCCATTGTACTTTTTCGGTTCTTAAAACCCGTATTATGTTGATCTGTCTATCATTACTTATGTCTCTTTATTGTTGGATTGAAGGATGCCAACATATATATACAGCTAAGTGTGATACATATTGAGAATTTTCTCTCTTTTCTGTACTTATATTTGCATTTGTTTCTTTATGGGCATCTCACAATTTTCTTTCAAATATTAACACCAATCTTTTGGAGTTACATGTAGATATGTACTGTCATTGCTTTCACTTTTGCTTGATGAGCACTTGGGCCAACCATTGCTTATTTATATTCATATGTGTGCATACTTGGGCAACAATTGCTTAATCCTCAGAATGTGTATGTGCATGTTGTATTGCTGTTTCTGTACTATATCCACATCTTAAAGTTTGTAGCTTTTGCTTTATCAGTATTTTGAGTTGTGTTGTGTTGTGTCAGTAGCGTAACTTGAATACTGGATAGCTAACGTATCTCAAATAGTTGGATTACTAAATTAATTGATTGTTTGATCACAATAAAATAAGGAATTCATGAACATTCTTCTATTCTTAATATTCTTGCTTAGTTTCATCATGATATCCTGTAAACATATATCGTTATCTGGTGTGGAGCTTGGCTTTTGGTTGCCTATTCTTTGAATCTACCACATGTTTTAACTTCCCTCTGTGTGGAGATGCATTTGGGTACATTATCACATGTTTGATTTTTAGTGATTGGCATGTTAAACGATTAGGTATCTTAAGTAATTGACATCTCTATCAAGTGTCAACCTATCGAATGTTATAACATTTAGTAGTAATTTTTTCAAGTCTGAAGTTCTCACGTCAAACTTGGATTGTATCTGTCAGGTTGCAAAACTTTTCCAGAAAATTCAGGAAATGGTAGAGGATGAGAGTACCCTTGTTTTTGTTTTGATTGGTGAGTGTACTACTTATACTGGTTTATTTCACTCACCCTTTTAGCTATTGGCATGTTTTAGGAAAAGATTTTGTATAGGTAAATTTTGATTTATTCCCTTTTCATGAGCTTCAGAATATTGTCAAATATAAGTAATCATCATGTTCGCCTCTTCCTACAAAATGAGATATGCTTTGGAGCAGTAACTGATGTCAAAATGTTGGCAAGAAAATCTGGTTAATATAGGATCTAGCTTGTATCAATTAGTGTTATATTTCTAGTTATGACTTCATGACAGGAGGACCTTTCTGTTGCTCCTAAATTTGGTTTCGGGAGGTTGGTTGACCTTCACGATTTTGATTTTTAAGCTCACCAAGTAAACCTGTATGGTTTTGAACAGCAAGGAATTTTGCCAAAGATAATATCAGATGCAATTTACATATGCAGGCTTACACCTGTCTAGAGCTATTTTAAACCTAAATGCCAACATAAATTCCTCAATAGAGCACATTCTTTTGTTAGGTATGATCAGCATGAAGACGCTACCTGCTAATCCCTCCTTCTCTAGCCGAATGAGTTTTTTCAGTTTGATACCCTACTGTACATGATCATCTTACATCGGAACTTTGAACAATCACTTGGCTTTTATATTGGAATTACACGAGAATCTTCTAATAGCAATTTACCAAAATTGTAGATCTAAACTAAAAATTTCCAAAATTCTAAAATACCAGGAGACAAATTCACTAAAATTTAAAAATTCCTAATTAAATAATTTAATAAATCATTTTCTAATTCCTATTAGGGTTCCTCATTATTCCGCATCTATTCATTTTCGTGAAGGGCCGTCTCCTATGTCAAATTAACACTCATCATTTTTAGCGATTAATCGCTAATCAGAGACTAAGTGATTATTATTTTTTGCGATTTTCAATTTTTCAATAGTTAGCAATTTAATCAGATATAATCGCCCAATTTTAAGTGGCCGATTAACCGATTAAATCTCCTCGTTTAATTTTTATGCTCGTTTGCATTATTTGGGCTCAACCCGGCAAATCCAAAATACAAACCATTCTAGTCCTCGCTCAAACCCAAACCCAAACCCAATCCCTCGCCACTCTCTTCTTCTTCTTGCAAACCCAAATACCGATCCGCCGCCGCTCTCTTCTTCTTTCTTGCACAAACCCAAATCCGACCCGTCGTTGCTCCCTTGTGCCGTCGCAAACTTGACCCGACCCGCATCTGTTATGCCTCCTCCTCCCCGATTGTTTTTGTTTGCTGGAACCGACCAGCAAACCCGACCCGACCCACATCCAGAATCCAAACTCAGCTCAAACCAAATACTATTCTTTTTCTCTATAACTATATGTTCCTATTTGATAATTTCATAATAATTTTATGTTAGGGTTTAGGGTTGCTACATAATGAGGATAGATTATGTTATATATGTATATAGACACACACACACACGATTTTTCCGATTAACTGATTAATTACTAATCGCTCCTAGACCGATTAGTTCCAAAAACCGATTTTAACTGCCTAGTGTCAAATTGACACTCATCTATGTCAAATTAACCTCTAGCTTCGTTCTATTTAATAATTAATAATGTTCCAGTTGAAGTTTTTATCCATTTTAACATTTTTCCTTCGTAGCAGAAATTGTTTTTATTTTGTTATGAACATTATCCAATTTAATTGTTTTTAAATGCTTTATATTGTAGATGAAGTTGAAAGCCTTGCTGCTGCTAGACAGGCTGCCTTATCTGGTTCGGAGCCTTCAGACTCTATTAGGGTACCCTCTCTGAACTTAGTTGCACCATAATATCAGTAATGTCATGTGATCATTTTGACAACATAATTTTCAGGTTGTCAATGCTTTGCTTACTCAAATGGACAAGCTGAAATCCTGGCCTAATGTGATCATTTTGACAACATCTAACATTACTACAGCAATTGGTATGCCACAACTGTTTTCCAGATTTTTTGTTAGAGGATGAATTGCTTTGTGATAGTATATGTTGACCTTTTCATGCCTTATACCTATGATGCTTATCGTAGTTGAGATCTTGATTAGATCAGAAGCTAAAATAATACAATGATTCTTCCATAACATTCATTACGAGATAAATTTTCACATGTATCCCTCTGATTTACAAATGACACAATGCAGCAGGAGATGCATTAGAAAGGAGCAACTATGTTGCTACAAATCTGTAAAGTTGAGGTTGTAGGAGACTGGGAATTTTTGGTTTTACATGTAGGCCATATTGCAATACTAGATATCAGCAGTGTGAAGCAGAAACCAAGTGAATTCATGGTTTTAAATCTCGGATTTAGGACTCGTCTCGGCAAGGGTGTTTCGTCTCGGATCAGAGATCTCGGGGAAATGTGATCATATCGGATGTTCATTTCCTATACTCAATAAATATGTTTTTCTGTTACTAAATAAAATATTATATGTCTTACATGTCATTTATCATATAAATATACTGTATAATGTAACTAATGACATTAATCAATTACGGTAAATCTTCGCATAATTTAACAATAATATAGAAGCATATAAAATACTGTATAATGTAACTAATGACATTAATCAATTACGGTAAATCTTCGCATAATTTAACAATAATATAGAAGCATATAAAATAATGTATAATGTAACTAATGACATTAATCAATTACGGTAAATCTTCGCAAAATTTAACAATAATATAGTAGAGAATGTAATATAAGTATATAACTAAATTGAATTTGCATTGATTAAAATAAATGTATTAGTTAATAAACTAACTTGTCTTTGCATATATACATACAATAGCAATACGAAATCCTCACATTATTTTAGCTTAAGGTCCCTATATTGAAAGACATGCAAAAAGTAAACAAAATTTTTAAATATATTCACAATAACATTTGTGTCTATTTTGGCTGATATTTCGCCAATTTCGGCAATATTTCGGCCGATATTGCGGTAATTTCTGCTGAAATCAACAAATTTCAGTCGAAAACGATGTAGAGTATAAAATATGTGATTTCGTATCGACAAGCTAGCCGAAGCGAAATTTCGGCCGTATCGGAGGAAATTTAAAACAGTGAGTAAATTTTCTATAATTGGTTGTTTTGACAATAAGTTAGTGAGTTTACTGCTAACGATGTAGATTTTAAAGGGCAGGGCCGGCCCCCACCTTGAGGCCGGTGAGGCGGTTGCCTCAGACCCCCGATTTTTTTACACTTTTAGGGGCCCCCAAATTTGTATTCCCCTTGTAAATATACGCGCGTATTTTGCGCGTAAAAAAATTATATTGTAATTAGGGGCCCCAATAATAATTATTTGGGCCTTTTGCCTTGGGCCCCCGGGAACTCAGGGCCGGCCCTGTTAAAGGGCTGACTTTCTATTGGATAAAACTAGTTTTCTTGCTTGGAGGTGATGACAGCAGAAGCTAGGTATTAGGCGCTAGTAATTTGGTGGCAGCAGTAGCGGACAAGCACATTCTTTGATGGGAGAGATGAATATTACAAAGACAATATTAATGTGAGTTGTTATTGTTATCTTATCTTTGGTTGAACAATAGCCTTAGAGTTAAAGCAGTTTAGTAGGTAAAGGATGTCAAGTCCTTTTGTTAATTTTTTTTGGTGTTCAATTTTTGTTGCCTGAACTGAAGACAGCCTAGCTAAGTGGTGTAGTTATTGAAATTGTTCGAAAATGAAGTCAGGGAAGAAGATAAGAGATTGGACTGATGAGCAAACACGGTAAAATATATTTAGTAAAGGCTGAGAGAATTAGTTAACTGAAAGAGAATTCTCTTCTTTGTAATAGGCCTTCAATGGGAGATTAGTATATATACAGAGCACAAGTACTTATTGACACATTGGAGTTCCACCTGCAAAAGATTCTTCAGATTCATCTGGAGCTATCCTCCTCCATTGAACCTCTACACCATGCCTTATCCGCAGTTTAATCATCAGAGTTCCGAATCCGAAGTTGTAGTAGTGAAGTTCTCCAGTCTTCATTTCTGTTCAGATGCTAGAGATGGAGTGATTAATGTACCTCTTCAGATTTCGCTGCTATTTAAAAAAAAGTATTAGGTGAAAAATTGGAGCACTTAAAAAGTGGCCTCTTAAGCGCTAAAGCGTGTAGCAGTCAGTGCACCACTCCACTAGTGAATACTCTTGAAAACATTGATATGCACCCTGTTCTCCTAGGATTCTCCTCTATGGTAGTTCTGTATTATAGAAATGTCAGCCCCCCCTACCCATAATTGATATGGGTGACATGAAACAAATAGGATAATAGTGAGGTAGCCTTCTCTTTGGACAAAAAGATACTTGTCTTTCAGATGATTCTACTCAAGTAGGCTCATTGTCTTACAGTTTCCTTTGTGTAGATTTTTTATTTCAATGTATGACACCTCTTTCCATGATGAGAATAACACTAATGTTGATGTCTACAAATCACAACACCATCTCTCTACTAGCACACCAAGGATTTCATGGTCCCTTATGACTTATAGCACTTGCATCTAGTGAATAATGATGTTCTATTTATTGATATTTGCTTTCATACTGAATTTCACCGCCAAGTTAAAACCTACAAGCTCACTTCTACTTAGATTGCAGATATTGCTTTTGTTGATCGAGCGGATATTAAGGCATATGTTGGCCCCCCTACTCTTCAAGCTCGTTATGAAATATTGAGGTCTTGCGTACAAGAACTCATGCGTGTCAGAATTCTGGAATGTTCACAGGTAATCCATTGTTACACTATCCTAAAACCATACCTAAAAGACTTTCGATAATTATATCCTTCATTCCTGTTGGGGTGCTTAGAAATACATTCTTCACTTTGTATCCTGTTGAAAGGAAATCTTATCATGCAAGTGTTACAGGCATATACTAGACGAATGTTTTACTAATCACCTCATATCCATTTAAACAAATTTGAGTTGAATTTCAATTCTGCTTCTCTTTTCCCTTCCAATCAGTGTACACTTGATTGAAGACCATGGTTTGCTTGTGCAGGAGCATTATCATCTCTTGCTTCTGTATATATAACTGAAGTTAATGGTTGTAGGCTTGGAGGTTGACTTGTCGTATAAAGACACAAGTCACTCTTGTACAAATAGAAATGATCATCAAAGAACTAATGAAATCCAATTTTGGTGAGACCTATGAGACCCACTATTTTCACCATCGGATTGCAGTCTGTAGATCTTTGGTAGATGTTTATTGTTTGGAATTGATCTGCAGTGAAAATAATGGACATCACCCAGATTTGGATCTCATTAGGTAATTCCTCATTTTCTTTATTGTTATCACAATAAAGATATACAAATAGATGTCTTTTGCGAAAAAGTAAACTAAATAAGAAGCTAAGAGATTAGAAGTTATTTATCAGTACTTTAAGACTAACGTTTTAAAGTATATTTAGTTATCAAATTCTAAAAAATACTAGTTCGGCACCTACAGATATATGTTGTATCAGAACAAATGTCTGGAATTAAGTTTTTAAACCTATAAATAATACTTAGTTTTTATTCTAAAATATGTCTGCCTGCTTCCCATTGCTTGTGCAGGAACATGATCATCTTCTACTACATAATTATTCAACCTTAAAGGAAAAACTGCATGCCTCAAATATGGAGGAACATCAAAGTTCATGTCTTTCCAAACTCTTGCTCGAAGCCGCTGAATCATGTCAGGTGAGGACCTTGGTTTATTTGCTCACTAAAACAACAGACAATTATACTGTTGCTAACCTACATGTTTGGATGAATTTATAGGGATTAAGTGGGCGGGCACTGAGAAAGCTTCCGTTTTTAACTCATGCTGCTGTCACAAATCCTTACAGTTGCAATCCTAAGAACTTTTTGAGTAAGCTGATTGAGACTGCTCGAAGGGAGCTCACAGAGTTGCACGCTTAACATTAAAACATTTAGTGTCTATAAAATGTGTATTATCTTGTAAAAGTTTTGGGCAGGGATGAATGTTTCAGCCTGATGGTTATATTTCGTTTTCTTCTTCTTCAAGGGCCAATTAGAGGAAGCCTTCCTGGTAACTTCTTTCATAGACATTATCAATAGTCAGACTACCAAATACTGACTTGGTCTGTGATGGGAGCAGCACCCACCATCACCATCTTACTAAGAATATATTTGCCTACAAAATTCCAAAATTGAAATACGCTTATTTTCTACATCACATGTTCAAGAGTACTATTCCAAATTCAGTGCCAAGTTTGAAGTTCTGATCACTTGTTTTCTTGGAAGATGCTTATTCTGGAACCCAGTTGCTCCATTCGGTCAGGTCAAGGTCTTCTTGCCTGAATTGTATGTCTTCCATCTATGAAAGAATGAGAAAGGGATGAAGAATTTTTTCCCCATTCCCTGCACTCAGATCCTTTAAATCACGCAATCCTCATACGTAACCTCATATAACTTCAACTTGTTCCGTTCCTTTCTCCCTTTGCAGAAACAAAATGGCCAAGCTAGAGTCTGGCGCCATTTTGTTTTAGCACTGATATTTTTCGTGATCACCCAAGCCATTTTCCCTTGTTTTTTCATTCGGAAGCATGAAGGAATTTTACAGAAAATAGTAACTGCATTGAAAAGAGAAGCTACAACAACTTTGTCTGCAAACCAGATCCCGTAACTCATTGGTACATTCAAAAATCTGAGATATCTGAACCTCCCCTCAGCTGGTTTGGGGTGGATTGGTACCTCCTCAGCTTGGGAATCTATCCCGCCTTCACTATATTGATCTTAATAATCTAGATGAATTAATTTCGCATCCTTTGCGTGTTGTCAATCTTAGGTGGCTCCCGCTCCCTCTTCTCTCTTCTTTAAAATACCGTTGATTTTCAGCTTTGTTGAACTAACTGCCGCAATAGAACGGTTGGAGATCATGAACATGCTTCCTTCTCTTAGAGCATCCACAGTCGTTGATGCTAAAAAATGGCAAAATGCATTTTTTAGCAATCCAATTCGATGAGCACGCACAGTCGTCAATTGGCAAAAAAATGGCAAAAATGGCTGAAACGAAACATGATGTTTCGTCCCAAAAATTGAAAAAAATTGAAGGTTTTTTTTTGCAAAAAAATTTTGCAAAAAACAAATTTTAAAAATTGTTTGTAAATAATATTTGCAAAAACAATTAAAAAATTGCAAAAACAATTAAATAATATTACAAAAAATTCCAAAAAGGTGGCCCAGAATCTGGACGAAACACCATGTTTCGTCCGGAATTTCCGGGGGGTTTTTTTGTAAAAAAAAAATTGCAAATTTTTTTTTTGAACATATTGTAATTTTTTTTTGCAAAAACAATTAAAAAAATTGCAAAATCAACTTAAATAATTGCAAAAAAATTTTAAAATTTACTCATTTTTTTAAAAATGGGATTGGGACGAAACATCATGTTTCGTCTCAAACTGGACTGTTATTTTTGTCGGTTTATTTAATTTATTTTAATTCGGACGAAACATCATGTTTCGTCCGACCAATTTAGAAAATAATAAAATAATCCAGACGAAACATCATGTTTCGTCTGCTATAATATGCATATTGCTATTTCGATTGCTATATCTCCGTATCTACTGTAGCGCTTTTGCCAAAAAATGGCAAAATGGCAAACGACTGCGAACGCTACAGTAGAAAAAAAATGGAAAAAATGGCAATAAAGCAAACGACTGTGGATGCTCTTAGAGCATCCACAATGGAGTTTGCTATTTTTTAGCAAAATGAGAAGTATAAGAATAGAATAGATGTGAACTTGTGCAATGGTGTATTCTCATATTTTAGAAGGACACAACATGATGTCTCGTCCTAGTGTTTTATAAAAAAAAAAAAAAAAAAAAATCAAAACCCATGGGACACAACATGATGTTGTGTCCGAGAGCTTAGGGAATAAAACGGGACATCTTGTCCCGTTTGAGGTGGTTCTCATATTTTTTTATATTTTTTTATTGGGAAGGACGATACATGATGTATCGTCCGACCCATTTAAAAAAAAAAGAAAAAAATTTACGGGACGAGACATCATGTATCGTCCGACTTTGGAACGATACAAGATGTTTTGTCTTCTATATTGCTATATTCGCAAGCCCACTTCTCAAATATGAGAATGGACTGTAGATCGTTTGCTATTTTATGAGAAAATAGCAAACGACTGCATCACTCCATTCTAATATTATTCTCATACTATGAGAATATGAGAATTATAGCAAACGACTGTGGATGCTCTTACTAGCTTGTATCTTGATGATTGTGGACTAGACTCCATTCCCAACTCTCTACCCTATGTTGACTTCACTTCTCTACATACCCTTGAACTCCGATATGTCGATTTCAACTGTACTTTGCCCCAATGGGTATGGAATATTAGCAGCCTTACTAATCTTAATTTGCATTCCGGTAATTTTCACGGTCTAGTTCCTGATGCCATCGGTAACTTGAATTCCCTTCAAGTCATGCAGCTTGGCTTCAGTATTTTTTTTTTTTTTGTTTTTGAGGGAAAAGGTGGAATATGGCCACCCTGTTTTATTAATAAGAACTTAACAAAACAAACCCAGAGTACTGGGCCAGATTACAAACTATAGACAGAAAATAAAACTACATGAAGCAACATGATCTGTACAAACAACAAATCCCTTCAACAACCTTGGAGGGTGGGCCGAAAAACAAGCTTGGTCCAGCAAAATTGTATGTACGTCAGTTAAGCTTCGTACATGACCTCCACGGCACATGCACACCCACCTGAGACATGTCTGGCAGGATTTTATCACCCGCAGATCCCTGCCTTCTCCTCGCTGGGGGGACCCCATCTTTGGGCCCAAGCCCTGCATACAGAGTTTTGACAACCACCCAGCTCTGTGTACACCTCCTATCCTCCCACAATCTTGCGATAATCACACCTTCACCAAAAAACCGTAGTTAATGAGAGAGTCGTGAAAAGGATACATTCACCTCTCTCACGCCCTTGCTATCTCCAGTGATTTCTCACAAATACAAACCAAATACAAACCAACACCACCATAGAGTAGTGAGGAGAAACATCTTCACTCGCCCACTTTCTCACTCTCTCTCTTAATCAGAAAATTAATACAAGATCCAGCTGATTGAAGTATCACCTTCTCCTCTCGCCACAACGGGCGATGGCGTTGGGCGTCAGCTTCCATTATGAGGGCATAGCGGTGGTGGTGCCCCGTCGACTGTGGTCATCAGGTGAAGCAAACCGGATGTAGCCTCCCACAATCTCCTCCACTCATCATACAAACGCGCCAACAGCTCCTACAGACGCTACCAAAGAGAGAGCCGTAAAGAGGATACCTTCACCTCTCTCACGTTTGTACTTTTTCAGGTGATTTCTAACCAAACAACTATCTCGCCCCCCCACCTAAATGTTAGGGATTTCTTCCGAGAACCCCTCTCTAGGATCTTGTTGAGTTATTCGATGCAATCAATACAAACCATCAAACGCATATAAGATCATACCAAACACACCAAAGCACACAAATTTGTCCCGGTTGGGGCTTTCGCCTTAATTCGAGGGAGAAGAAACCTAAGATGTTATTCAACTAGAGAAGATACAAGAATATTACAATTTTCACCACGACCCTCTCTCAAGCCTCTCCAGCAAGTACTAGCTATTTACAATTAGAGAAACTCTCAAGCTTCGCCTTCAATGAAGTACTCTCTCTCTCTTGGCTCTCAATGGAGGCTAATAACAACAATATATAGAGATCTAGAGAAAACCTAGTTTGATATCTTGATACAATAACCATTGGATATTCCTGAAGAGATAACCCTACGATAGGAGCCGTCAGATCTGACTTGAAGAACAAGTTGGGCTTCTCACGAATCACCAAGATCCGACCCAAATAACCCTTCAGCGCCGCTGTCGGTCGACCGCACCTCAAGGTCGGCTGACTGTCCTCCTCTCGGGAACTTCTACAAGTTGGGCGGTCGACCACACCCCATGTACGGTCGAATGCGCGGTCGACCGCAACTCCACCTGCTGCTGCTGCTGACTATTTCCCTTGTTTCCACTCCGTCTTCTGATCGTCTCGATTCCTCCATCGTCTCGTCGTCTTCTTATCCAACATAGTATGCAAAATATAAACCCAACAATCTCCACCTCGGATTGCATACTCATGAATCCACACCTGTGTGATTTAAAATCTTCTAGACTCTTTTCCTTCTCCATTTGCAAACAACTCGTTTCAATGGCTTCCTCTGCTAGTTGAATCTATCTACACCTGTTTTTCTCCCGCTGTATGCCCCCCTCAAGGGCACACCCTAGTATATATAATCATGGAGGTACCACCCTCCACACGGACTCCACCTACCTCAAGACTCTCTCCACCTTCCGACGATATTCGAATGTTGCAGTCTCGCTTGGATGATTCTAGTGACGGCATACTAGATGGTGCTTTAGGAACAATGAGCTTCAAACCACTTGGCCAAGTTTTTCTTATTCCCACAAAGCTGGTAGAGGTTATGCTGAACCTGCCCAATCCCCCTCTTACCCTTCATCACCTTACGATAACTTTCCTAAACTGAATGTACTCCACCTTGATCTGTGTACCTGCAGCCCCGAGCTTCTAGAGTTCTCATCGAAATAAGGCTCCGCTTCATCAAAGGAATATGCATGCACTCCTCTAGTGTGTATCCCCTTCTGTTTATCATCTTTGACTCATTAGTTTTTTCACCTCTTACTTCACAAGTCTTGTCAATCTTCATTCCCACACAACGACATGAGGCAAACTTGTAAGTAGAAACCATTACTTCACAAATCTTATCAGACTTCGTTCCCACACAACGATATGATGCAAATTTGCAAGTAGAAATCATCTCCCTCTCGGAGCAAACTTGAGAAGAACAAACCGAATCAAAAGAACAACCGGAATTCACATCTAAAAGAACAACCGGAATTCACATCTAAAGAATTTGAAACAAAAGCACTGTTAAAGCCTTCACCTGATTCAGCGGCACTAAATTTGGCACTCTCTGACTCAATCGCTTGCAACAGTCTCTCATGTAATTCTCAATCCCTTTGCACTGGTGGCCACAGACCTTACCCTGACATACACTTTTCCTTCCAATCAAAGTATAATCCACCTCCAAGCAACTCACAGAAGTTGACACCGATTTTTGACTCTCCTTCCTAAGTGCATCCTCCTCCAACCCCTTGATCATACCTGCTATGAAAAACTTCTCCTTGGTAGATTTCTCGCCTAGCACGGTTATCATGTTGAATGGATTTGATGGTGAATATATTGAGTTGGAAACCCTTAGATCATCTGCGTTGAACGCTCTCAGTTCAGATAACTCCATATTGAACTCCACTTCATGATCTAGAAAAGCGGTACTTTCCTTTATTGAGAAACCCCACAACTTTCTTCGCTAGTACATTCGAACTTGTGATGACGATCCCGAGTAGTCAGTTCTGAATCTTGCCCAAAGACTCGTCGTACTTCTCCTATACCTGACTTCGTTCATCGATGACAACCGGATTAAACCCAAGGCTTCTGAACACATCTTCTTTCACTTCTCCTACTTTGTGCTGATTGGTCTCCCTTTATCTCCTTCTAGGACTAGATCCAAGTCCTGTTGAACCGATGCTTCATGCATGTCCACCTTCAAGAGACTAAAGTTGATCTTGCCTTTGAACTGCTTGATCTTCGTGATTTGATCTGCCATCATCTCCAAGGAACTCAAACAAACCCTTGAACCCAAAGCTCTGATACCAATTGTTAGGGATTTCTTCCGAGAACCCCTCTCTAGGATCTTGTTGAGTTATTCGATGCAATCAACACAAACCACCAAGCGCATATGAGATCATACCAAACACACCAAAGCACACAAATTTATCCCAGTTGGGGCTTTCGCCTTAATTCGGGGAAGAAGAAACCCAAGTTGTTATTCAACTAGAGAAAATACAAGAATATTACAATTCTCACCACGATCCTCTCTCAAGCCTCTCCAGCAAGTACTAGTTGTTTACAATTAGAGAAACTCTCAAGCTTCGCCTTCAATGAAGTACTCTCTCTTGGCTATCAATGGAGGCCAATAACAACGATATATAGAGATCTAGAGAAAACCTAGTTTGATATCTTGATATAATAATCATTGAATATTCCTGAAGAGATAACCCTACTATAGGAGCTGTCATATCTGACTTGAAGAACAAGTTGGGCTTCTCATGAATCACCAAGATCCGACACATGATCCGACACAAATAACCCATCAGCGCCGCTGTCGGTCGACCGCATCTCAAGGTCGGTCGACCGTCCCCCTCTCGGGAACTTCTACAAGTTGGGCGGTCGACCGCACCCCATGTACGGTCGACCGCGCGGCCGACCGCAACTCCACCTGCTGCTACTACTGATTGTTTCCCTTGCTTCCACTCCGTCGCCGATTGTCTCGATTCCTCCATCGCATCATCGTCTTCTTATCCAACATAGTATGCAAGACATAAACCCAACACCAAAGATCCCGTTCCAAGAGAGAGTCGTGGAGAGGATACCTTCACCTCTCTCACGCTCTTGCTCTCTCAGTCGATTTCTCACCACACAGACACACACGCTGTAAGAGGCAATGGCCTAAGCTGGAGGAAGCTCAATAGCATAACAGTAGACGCTGTGAAGACTGCACCGGCGGCATCGTCGGACACCCCGAAAGTTGAGACATGTGTGTGCACATCATGGAGGGACCCCGTCTTCGGGCCCATGCTCCACAATCGTGTGATACAACATACTACACCCTCCACACCACCCACACAAAGGCGTCGACATGGCAATAGATATTGAGGTCAGATCTATTGCTGCCGACACCACCCACACAAAGGCGTCGACACGGCAACAATACTACCCACACAAAGGTGTCGGTACAGCCTCCCTGTCTGGGAGTGCGACGTGAGGGGGGGCTTTCGCCATCGCCCAGATCTGAGGTAGACGTGGCGTCGGCGCATTTGCCCCACCGCCAACTATGGTGTCCCCGACTTCGGATCCTAGTGAGGAGAGGGGAGCACGACGGGAGGAGAGCTCGCTGAAGGCGTTGGGGATGACGACGTCGCGGCGAACGGGGGTTTCGGATGGAGGTGGAGGTTGGTGAAGGGCGAACAAGTAGGGGTGTCAGCATTAGGATTCCTACCAGATCTAGACCTTGCCATTGTTGCAGCTCAAGAAGGATTTAGGTGGAGAAGATGGAGAGAAGAGAAGAGAAAGAGAAAGAAGATCTGAGAAGGAACTAGAATTTCTTTATTAATTTCTCCAATTTGAACAATACAGACCTTTTATAGGCCGTTAGAGTCGGGGTGGGATATTTTTCACCAAATCCCAATTTTCCCGCCCAAAGACTCTTACAAACAAAGGTGCTCTAAGCACGTAAAACAGAAACAATATAGAGATTACAATCGGCTGATACATTCTCAGCTAAACTGATACATTTACTGTGCTAAACTGATACATTGCTACATTGCTTCTATATCTCTCTATATCTCCAGTTCAGCAACCAATCCTGATACCTCCATGCTCCGAAGCTGACGAGCTCATAGATTGGCCGGATCCTGACAACTCCTCCCTGCTCAAGAACGAACTTGCCCCAAGTTCGAAGTCGGGGAATTTCCTTCTGAAAGAGTCAATATCCACCCACGAAGCATCCTCTACTCTAGAATTTTTCCACTTGATCAACAAATCAATACCCATCTGATTATTTTTTTTATAAACTCTCCTGTCCAGTATAGCTTCTGGCTTCTCCGAATGGTCTTCTTCCTCCCACCATGAAGGGATTTCTGAAGAGATATTGGGTAGATGATTGCCATGACATCTTTTAAGTTTGGAGACATGAAAGATGGGATGAATTAAAGCACCCTCTGGTAATTGTAAGCGGTATGCAACAGACCCAATCTTCTCAAGCACCCTGTAGGGACCAAAGAACTTGGTCGATAGCTTCTGAGGAGTCTGGCTTCTAACCGATTGTTGCTTATACGGCTGAATCTTGAGGAGAACTAAATCTCCAACATTGAATTCCCGCTCAGTGCATTTCTTATCAGCATAGAACTTCATACACTGTTGGGCTTGAGCCATATTATCCTTCAGCAACTTCAGTATAGCATCCCTGGAGATGAACTCTTCCTCTACTGCTGGCATTTCAGCTGTCCCTCTCACATACTGAGTTAGGGATGGTGGTGACCTTCCATAAACACCTTCGAAAGGGGTGACCCCAATCGTAGGGTGCCAGTTTGTATTGAACCAGAATTCCGCCCACGCCAACCATCTCATCCAATCACTAGGCTTCTGACCACAAAAGCAGCGCAGATACAATTCCAAGGCCTTATTTACTATCTCCGTCTGTCCATCTCCTTGAGGATGATAGGCTGTCGTATGGTTGAGTTTGCAATTTTGTAGCTTAAAGAACTCTCTCCAGAACCGGCTAATGAAAACTGGATCCCTATCACTCAAAATGCTCCTTGGCATTCCATGGAGCTTATAGATGTTATCAATGAATGTTTGGGCTATCATTTAGGCAGTATACGGATGAGATACCCCTATAAAATGAGAGTATTTAGTGAGTCGATCAACCACAACCATAACCACACTCTTACCATTACTCTTCGGAAGGCCTTCAATAAAATCCATCGAGATATCTTCCCATACACGATCAGGAATTGGTAATGGGCTTAATAACCCTGCAGGATGGAGTGTCTCATTTTTGTTTTTCTGACAAACCAAGCAATCTCTCACCCACAATTTGATCTCTTTGCTCATTCCTTCCCATTTAAAATCTCTTTTGATACGTTGTAAGGTTTTTACAAAACCAGAGTGACCTCCTGTGCTTGAAGTATGCATATCGAAGAAGATTAAATGCCTCAATTCTGATTGCGGACTAATCAACAACTTACCTTTATAGTACCAAACCCCTCCCAGCAATTTGAAGGATTCCTGGAGATCGGGTTGAGCTTGAAGCTTCTCTTGAAGATTTTTGAAGTAGGGATCTTCGGCAACCTTCTTTTTGACATCTTCTAACCATTCTGGTACAACAAAAGTAACCTCGCAGCAAGTTTCACTTCCTCCCTCTCTCCTTGATAACCCATCAGCTGCCGTATTTTCAATTCCCTTTTTGTACTCAACGGTGAATGTATAGCCCAATAGCTTCCACAACCATTTCTCTTGCATCTCCGTATAAATTCTTTGATCTAAGATATACTTAATACTCTTTTGATCTGTTCGTATCACAAAAGTACCCCCTAACAGATATTGCCTCCACAGTTTCACTGCTTGGAGAATGGCGAATACTTCCTTCTCATAGGTAGATAGCACCAATAACCTCCCTTTCAGACCTTTACTCATAAAGGCAATTGGTTGGAACTCTTGCATCAAAACCGCACCAATTCCATTTTGTGATGCATCTGTCTCAATAACGAAGGGCTTTGTGAAATCAGGGGATCTCAAAACCATAGTGGTTGTCATCGCACTTTTGAGCTCTTGGAATGACTTCGAAGCAATGGCACTCCATTTAAAAGAGTTCTTCTTAAGGAGCTATGTTAGTGGTGCGGCGATTCCCCCGTAATTCTTCACAAACCTTCGATAATACCCAGTTAATCCAAGGAATCCTCGAAGTTCTTTTATGGTTCTTGGCTCTGGCCATTCCATTACTGCCTTAATCTTAGCTTGATCAACCGCGATTCCTTCCTTGCTGATGATATGCCCAAGAAAACCCACTTCTCTTTGCCCAAATGTGCATTTACTCACTTTGGCTACTAGTTGATGCTTGCTCAGAATAGCTAGGACTGCCGACACATGCTGCAGATGGCTTTCCCAACATAGCCTGTAAACAAGTATGTCATCGAAGAACACTAGTACAAACTTGCGTAAGTGTTCTTTGAATATATCATTCATGAGACATTGGAAGGTTGCGGGTGCATTGGTGAGGCCAAAAGGCATGACTACAAATTCAAAATGGCCGTGATGTGTGTGGAAAGCTGTTTTGGGGATATCACAATCACTTACTCTTATCTGATGGTAACCCGACCTCAATTCGATTTTGGAGAAGAATGCCGATCCATTTAGCTCATCTAAAAGATCATCTATGAGGGGGATTGGAAACTTAGCTTTGATAGTTTGGTTGTTGAGGGCTCTATAATCGACACATAACCTCCACCTACCATCTGATTTCTTGACCAAAATAACTGGAGAAGCATATGGACTCTGGCTTGGTCTGATGAACCCCGATGTGAGCATTTCTTCTACTTGCTTCTCTATCTCTCCTTTGTGGTAATGGGGATGGCGGTAAGGTCTCAAGCATACTGGTTTAGCGCCAACAATAATGGGAATCTGGTGATCTATGGATCTGTTTGGTGGGAGTGTGAGATGTTTGGAAAATACCTCAGGAAAACTGTGTAAAATGCGCTGCAGATCTTCATGTTCCAACTGCGCTTGGAGTAATTCATAATTTCCTTCTTCTATAGTCTCTTGAACTTGTATCATAAATGCTTGGCAAAATTGATGGCTCATCTTCATAATTTCCTGAGCATCCACCAATTGCAACTACGAACCAAGGAGCCCTTGCAAAGTTCTTCGACTTCCTGCGACAACAAATTCCATGGTCATCTTAGAGAAATCCATTGTTACTGGGCCGAGGGATCTCAACCAATGTGCACCCAATACCATCTGAGCTGGACCTAGGGACAGGAGTAATAACTCTGCTTGAAGTTCCACACCTTGCACCACGAAGTTAGCACATTGAACTTTCCCTTCACTGAACATACTCTGTCCATTGGCGACCGTTACCTTATACCTTGGTTCTTGCATTATGGACAAATTTGCTTTGAGGGCTGTTGAAGGATCAAGATAATTGTGTGTGGATCCAGAGTCGATCAGAATGTTCACTTCGCTTCCAGCTATTCTTCCTTTGACTCGCATCGTCTGCGAATAGGCCTGGTTTCCCACTAAAGCATGAAAAGAGATTTCAGGATGTAAGGTATTTGGAAGATAGGACTGTTCAACAGATGTGCCGTTGCATTCCTCTACAACTCCCTCAACTACTGCATCAATATCATCTTCTTCTTCTAGCCCCTCTATGAAATAAAATTTCTGAGTTTTACATATGTGGCCCTGTGTATACTTCTCGTCACAATTGAAACATAGGACTCTAGCTCTTCGATCTCGCATTTCTTGGATACTCAACCGCCTAGGCACCCAATTGGAGGTAGTAGGAGTGGATGATGGGTGTGAATTGGAAGTGTTTTGATGGAGAGGTGGAGTATATGACACTGGCTGATGGTTGGGATAATTACTGGTTTGTGGAGGGGGTTTTGGAGGTAGTGGAGCATTTCTAGCAGGGAAGGGGGTTCTAAAGTTTTTCCTTAAGCATGATAATTTCTCTTCATAGCCTCTAGCCAGTCCAATAGCTTCGTTAACATTCCTTGGACGCTTTGATTTCACATCCCACCGGATTTCGTCTCTCAGTCCGCTTATAAATGTACTCAGATAATGTGATTCCGACCAGCCTTCTACAAAGTTGGAAATCCTATCGAATTCTTGGACATAGATCTCAAGATCTCCTTTCTGTTGGAGTTTAGATAAAATTCCTTCATAATCCTGGAACTCAGTTGGCCCAAACCTGGTTATCAGCTCCTCCAAGAACTTCGGCCACGTGATTTCATGAATTCTGGACTTCAAGTGATGTCGGAACCACTGCGCCGCCCTTCCTCTGAGGTTAAGTGTCGCATACTTCAGCCTCTGGTTCTCAGGGACCTCATAGAAATCCAAGAACTGCTCAATTCCACAGATCCACTCTGTCGGATCCCCTTCATGGAAGATCGGGAACTCAACCTTAAACGGAGCTCTAAACACAGTACCTCCATCGCTATTAGTTGAGTGTGAAATGAAATTGGAGTTGGATACATTTACCTCTCTTTGGAATGGTGGTTGCGGTGGATTGGGAAGCAGAGGTGAGCTAGGATGCGATGGATTCTGCAGACGAGCACGAGGCTGTTGCATCATAGCCATCATCGTCTCCATCCTCGTCTCAATTGCCGAGAATCTGTCTCCAACACTAGCGGCAATGGTCTCGATTCTTTCAGTGAGGTAATTAGTCTGTATTTGGCCCGCCATCATCTGACTCCTCATATCAGCGATCACACCCTCCAGCATCGTGCTCCCCTCATCTCGTACTTCATCATCGAGATGACCTGGCTCTGATACCAGATTGTCAACATTAGAATTCCTACCAGATCTAGACCTCGCCATTGTTGCAGCTCAAGAAGGATTTAGGTGGAGAAGATGGAGAGAAGAGAAGAGAAAGAGAAAGAAGATCTGAGAAGGAACTAGAATTTCTTTATTAATTTCTCCAATTTGAACAATACAGACCTTTTATAGGCCGTTAGAGTCGGGGTGGGATATTTTTCACCAAATCCCAATTTTCCCGCCCAAAGACTCTTACAAACAAAGGTGCTCTAAGCATGTAAAACAGAAACAATATAGAGATTACAATCGGCTGATACATTCTCAGCTAAACTGATACATTTACTGTGCTAAATTGATACATTGCTACATTGCTTCAATATCTCTCTATATCTCCAGTTCAGCAACCAATCCTGATACCTCCATGCTCCGAAGCTGACGAGCTCATACATTGGCCGGATCCTGACAAGGGGGCGTTGAACGGCGAACGGGGAGGGGGCGGCGAGATCCCGGCCGCCACCCCCTCCAAACTTAGATGTATATATATATATATATATATATATATTTTTTTTTTTGGGGGGGGGGGGGGGGGGGGGGTTTCTCTCTCTAAAAAAATCTAGAGAGAGAAACTCTTCCAAATGATGATCATGAACACTTGGCTTCAATAATGTTGATGGTATGATAGTCCAGGTTGAATACTCTAGATTTATTGTATAATAATATTGGCGGTGACATCGAACAACTAGTATACGGACGGTTGTGGAAATGTGGAATGCATCAAAACATAAGCTTGCATCATAACATGTTGCAAATGATTCCCTAAAAAAAAAACATGTTGCAAATGAACAAGTGGAATAGAACAGATGAGAGTTCGCGTCAAATGCTCTCCCGTCTCCAGTCTCAATTTTCGGGCATTTTTGTCATATTTCATATTTCACTGTTTTTGTCCTATTTTATAAATTGCAGTCCATAGTTTTCAAAATTTCGTGAAATCTTGTATTTCACTTTATTTTGCCTCATTTTATAGGATAGTCCACAGTTTTCTGATATTTTCTTCAAATATCGTATTACATTGTATTGGCCACATTTTGTGGACTATATGTAATCCATAGTTTTCGGCCATTTCTATAAAAATTTTATGTTTCATTGTTTTGGACTCAATTTGTAAGTTATAGTACATATTTTATGTCGAATTTCGTTTTTCACAATTTTGGCCACATTTTATAGGCTTGGCCGGAAAATGTGGACTATAGTCCACATTTGCTGGTTATTTTTTAATTTCGTATTTCACTATTTTTGCAACATTTTGTAGACAACAGTTCATAGTTTGCGGTCATTTCTGTGAAATTACATATTTAATTGTTTTCCCCTCATTTGGGCGCTAGTTCATAGGTTTTTACAATTTTCATCAAATTTCGTATTTCACTGTTTTGGTCTAATTTTTACGCTCTACTCCACAGTTTTAGACTAATATTATAAGATTGTGTATTTCACTGTTTTGGCCGAAAGTTTTATATTTTACTGTTTTAGACTCATTTTATAGATCATTTTAATGAAATTTTGTATATCACTCGTAGGCCATTTTTTTTGAGCAATATAATTCACAGTTTCTTTGAATTTCATATTTCACTGTTTTGACCGCATTTTATGACCTATAGTCCTCTACAATTTTGGCCATTTTCGTAAAATTTCGCATTTCACTGTTTTGACCACATTTTGTCATCTACAACCCACAGTTTTTTGTCATTTTTGTCAAATTTCTAATTTCACTATTTTGGACATATTTTGTAGGCTATAATAGTCCACATTTTTTAGGAGACAATTTTCGTCAAATTTCGTATTTCAATACTTTGGTATCGTTTTGTGGGTTGTAGTCGATAATTTTCGATCATTTTCGAATTCATTTTTCACTATTTTAGCCACATTTAGTGGGCTATAGCCATAAATTTTGGCTATTTTCGTGAAATTTCGCACTTCATTGTGTTGACCTCATTTTGTGGGCTATAGTTCATAAATTTCAACCATTTTCATAAAATTTCATATTTCAGTATTTTGATCTGATTTTGTAGGGGTATAGTCCACAATTTTCGGTCATTTTTGTCAAATTTCGTAGGTGACTATTTTGGCCACATTTTGTGGGATATAGTTCATAACTTCTGCATTTCTGTAAAATTTTGAATTTTACTGTTTTGGCTTCATTTTTTTTTAGGCAATAGTCCAAAGTTTTCGGTCATTTTCTTCAAATTTCGTATGCCATTGTTTTGGCATCATTTTGTGAGTTCACAGTTTTTTTGTGAATTTCATAAAATTTCGTATTTCACTGTTTTAAACAAATTTTTAGGCTACAGTGGTTTTTTGTCATTTTGTCAAATTTCGTATTTACTATTTTTATCATGTTTTGTGGGCTGTAGTCCATAGTTTTCTATAATTTTTGAATATCATATTTTATTGTTTTGGTAACATTTTATGGGTTATCCATAGTTTTCGACAATTTTCGTGAATTTACGTATTCCACTGTTTTGCCTCATTTTGTGGGCGATAGTCCTTAGTTTTTTCCCATTTTCATAAAATTTGGTATTTCACTGCTTTGGCCTCATTTTGTGGGCTATATATAGCCTACATTTTCTCGCTATTTCCGTCAAATTTCTTATTTCACTGTTTTGTCCACAGTTTGTAGGCTATATGGTCCACAGTCTTTGGCAATTTTCATCGAATTTCGCTATTCACTAGTTTTGCCTAGTCTTGTAGACTATAGTCCACAGTTTTCGGTAATTTCTGAACTTCGTATTTCACAGTTTTGGCCTAACATTGTGGGCTATAGTCCATATTTTTCGATCATTTCCGTCAAATCACGTATTTCACTTTTTTGGCCTCATTTTATGGGATATTAAAAAAATGTTACAATTTTTGGACGATTTTGTGAAATCTCGTATTTCACTTTTTTTTGCCTCGATTTATAAGCTATAGTCCACGGTTTTTGGCAAAATTTGTGAAATCTCGTATTTCATAGTCTATAGTTTTTTTTTCCTTTCATTTCTATGAAATTTCATATTTCACAATTTTGGCGTCATTTTATGGGCTATAGTCCTTTGGTTTCTGCCATTTCCATAAAAAAAAAACATTTCACTTTTTTGACCTTATTTTGTGGACTATATAGTCCACAGTTTTCGGTTATTTTTGTCAAATTTTATATTTCGCTCTTTTGGCCTCGTTTTGTGAGTATAGTGCAGAGTTTTCGGCCATTTTTGTGAAATTTCATATTTCACATTCTCCCCCTCATTTTCTGGCCAGTCCATAGTTTTGGGCCAATTTTGTGAAATTTCATATTCCAATGTTAAGCCGCATTTTTTGGGTTGTAGTCCACAGTTTTAGACCAATTCGTGAGAATGCATATTTCACTATTTTGAACGCATTTTGTAGGCAATTGTCCACAATTTTCAGTCATTTTCACAAAATTTTGTACTTCACTATTTTGACATCATCTTGTGAGCTATAATGCAAAGTTTTTTGCGAACTTCGTGGAATTTGTTATTTCACTGTTTTACCTCATTTTCTTCACTACAAACCACAATTTTCAGTCATTTCCGTGAAATTTCGAATTTCACTGTTTCTGCCACATTTTGTAGGTTGTCCATGTTTTCGGCCATTTTCGTGACATATCGTATTTCACTGTTCTGGTAACATTCTCTCGGATATAGTCCACAGTTTATTACCAATTTCATGAAATTTCGCATTTCTTGATCTCATTTTCGAGCTATAGTGCATTTTTTTTCTTCTTCCAATTTCGCTAAATTTTGTATTTCACTGTTTGGGCCATTTTTTGTGGACTATAGTCACAATTTTAGACCAATTTCGTGAGATGGCATATTTCAATATTTTGTACCCATTTTAACCACAGTTTTCGGTCATTTTCGTGAAATTTCATATTTCATTGTGTTCGCCTCATTTTGTGGACTATAGGCCACAATTTTTAGCCAATTTCGTGACATATCGTATTTCATTGTTCTGAGAATATTTTATGGGCTATAGTGCATAGTATTTTTCGCCAATTTCATGTAATTTATTATTCATCGTTTTGACCATTTTTGTGGGCCATAGTCCGTAATTTTAACCTATTTTGCAAGATTGTGTATTTCATTGTTTTGGCCGCATTTTGTAAGCTATAGTCCATTGTTTTCGGTCATTTCCTTGAGATTTCGTATTTCACTGTTTGGCCTCATTTTGTGGTAGTCCATAGTTTTCGGCCGTTTTCGTCAAATTTCGTATTTCACTTTGTTGGCCTTATTTTGTGGGCTATGGTCCACAAAATTCAGAAATTTCGTGAAGTCTCATATTTCACTTTCTTTTGCCTCATTTTATCGGCTACAGTCCACAGTTTTTGGCCAAATTTTTTTTTGCCTTATATTGTGGGCTGTAATCCCCAGTTTTTTTTTCTATTTTCATGTAATTTCATATTCTCGGTTTTGGACTCATTTTGTTTTCGACCAATTTTGTGAAATCTCGTAATTCACTATTTTGGCTTAATTTTATAGGCTATAATCCACAATTTTGACCATTTTATTCGTAGTTTGTATTACACTGTTCTGGCATGTTTTTCTGGGCTATGGTCCACAGTTATCAGCTATTTTCATGAAATTTTTTATCTCACTGTTTTGGCTTCATTTTGTGCGTTATCGTCCACAGTTTTTTGTCAATTGCGTGAAATCTCGTATTTAACTCTTATGTCAATATTTTCTGTATGGTTTGCATTTTTTTGACAATTTTGTATATCACTATTTTGACAACTTTCTGTGGGCTACTGTATATAGCTTTAGTCTAATATCGTGGAATTTGGTGTTTCACTATTTTGGCCGTATTTGGTTGGCTATTGCCTACATTTTTCAACCATTTTCATGAAAATTCATATTTCACCATTTTGGTCTCATTTTTTGGTGCTATTAGCCACAATTTTTCGCTATTTTCGTGAGAAATTTTACTGTTTTGACTTCATTTTTTTGGCTATAGTTCACAGCTCACAGTTAATTTCATGAAATCTCGTATTTCACTGTTTAGTCCTCAATTTTGGCCATTATCTTCATATTTCTTGTTTCATTGTTTAGGATTAATTTTGTGAGCTATATAGTCCACAGTTTTAAGCTATTTTTGTGAATTTTGTTTTAAACTATTTTGTCCAAAAATTTTGTACTCCAATGTTTTGGCCTCATTTTGCAGTTTATAGTCCACAGTTTTCAGCTATTTTCGTGAATTTTTGTATGTCATTGTTTTGGCCTCATTTTGTGATTCACTGTTTACTGCAAATTTCGTGAAATTTCATATTTCACAGTTTTGTCCTCAGTTTCTTGCCTATAGTCAGTTTTCAGTCATTTTTGTGAAATTTCGTATTGTACTGTTTTGGTTTCATTTTGCGAAGTCCACACTGTTTTGCCATATTTGTCAAATTTTGTATTTCACTATTTTGGCCTCGTTTTGTGGGCTATAGTACATAGTTTTCGGTCTTTTTTGGATTACATAATTCACTATTTGACCACATTTAATGGGCTATGGTCCATCAATTTCGGCCATTTAAAAAAAAATCATATTTTCACTGTTCTGGACAGATTTTGAGGGCTATTCCATAGTTTTCGATCATTTTCAAGAAATTTTGTGTTGCATTGTTTTGGCCTCTTTTTATAGGGTACAACCACAGTTTTAGACCAATTTCGTTTGAACGCTGATTTCACTTTGCTGGCTAAAAACTTTGTATTTCACTGTTTTGACCTCATTTTGTGATTTATAATTTAAAAGTTTTCTGCAAATTTCATGGAATTTCGTATTTCACTGTTTTGACCTTATTTTGTGGACTATAATAAGTCTATACTTTTCATACATTTTCATGAAAAATTCATTTTTCACTATTTTGGTATCATTTTTTGGGCTATAGTCCATAGTTTTTTGTCATTTCCGTGAAATTTAGTATTTCTATGTTTGGGCCCCTTTTTTGGGTTTGTCCACTACTTTAGACTAATTTCGTGAAATTCCGTATTTAACTGTTTTTGACGCATTGGGTTGGCTACTACCTACAGTTGTCGGCCATTTTCGTCAAAATTTCGTATTTCACTGTTTTGACCTCATTTTGTGAGCTACGGTTCATAGTTTTCGGCCAAATTCATGAAATCTTGTATTTCACTATTTTGGTTGCATTTTATAGTTCACGATTTCAACCATTTTCTTGATATTTCATATTTTACTATTTTGTCCTCCTTTTGTGGGCTATAGTCCACAATTTAAAGCAATTTTCGTGAAATTTCGTATTTTAATGTTTGGGTCTTATTTTGTGGTCTATAGACCACAATCTTTGGTCAATCTCTTGAAAACTCGTATTTCACTGTTCTGTTAACATTGACGGGACTATAGTTCACAGTTTGTGGCTAATTTTGTTAAATTTCTTAGTTCACTATTTTGGCCACTTTTTGTGGGCACAGCTTTAGACTAGTTTCATGAGATTGCATATTTCATTGTTTTGGCCACATTTGGTTGGCTGTGGCCTCCAATTTTCTGTCATTTTCGGGAATTTTCGTATTTCATTGTTGGTTTTTGTCTATTTCGTAAAATTTTGTATTGTACTCTTTTGACCTCATATTATTGGCTATAATCATAGTTTCAGCCAATTTCGTGAAATCTCGTATTTCAAAGTTTTGGCCGCATTATATAGGCCATATTCCACAATTTCAGCATTTTCATGATATTTCGTGTTTCACTGTTTTGCCCTCCTTTTGGGGGCTATAGTCCATAGTTTTAAGTTATTTTCGTGAAATTTTTGTATTTCACTGTTTTGACATTCTTTTGTGTGCAGAGTCCATAGTTTTAAGCTATTTTCATGAAATTTCGTATTTCACTGTTTTGGTCTTATTTTGTGGGCTCATATTACGCTGTTCTGTCAACATTTTTTGTCTATTGTCCACAGTTTTTTGCCAATATAGTTAAATTCCGCATTTCACTGTTTTGACAACTTTTTGTGGGCTATAGTCCACAATTTTTGACCAATTTCGTGAGATTGCTTATTTCATTGTTTTATCTGAATTTGGTGGGCTATTTCCTACTGTCTGCCACTTGCGTGAAATTTCGTATTTCACTGTGTTTGCCACATTTTGTGGGCTAGGCTACAGTTTTCAGCCAATTTCATAAAATATCGTATTTTTCACTGATCTGGCAACATTTTCTTGGTTAGTCCACAATTTTTTTTGCCAATTTCTTGAAATTTCAGAATTCACTATTTTGGCCACTTCTTGTGGGTAGTTTACAGTTTTAAACCAATTTTATGAGATTGCGTATTTCAGTGTTTTGGCCGCAATTTGTAAGTTATAGTCCATATTTTTCGGACATTGCTGTGAAATTTCATATTTAACTGTTTTGGCCTCATTTTGTTGGCCATAGTCCACAATTTTTGGACAATTTCGTGAAATCTCGTATTATAAGTTCTAGTCCACTGTTTTCGGTCTTTTTTTTTCAAATTTTGTATTTCACTATTTTGTCTCATTTTGTGATTGTAGTCCACAGCTTATGGCTATTTTCGTGAAATTTTATATTTTCAATGTTTTGGCCTCATTTTGTTGGTTATAGTCCATACTTTTTGGCAAATTTTGTGAAATTTTGTGAGATTATGTATTTCACTATTTTTGCAGCATTTTGTGGGCCCACAAGTTTTGGCCTTTTTAGTGAAATTTCGTATTTCACCGTGCTCGTCTCATTTTGTGAGCTATATGCACAGTTTTCGGTCAATTTCTTGACATATCGTACTTCACATTCTGACAATATTTTTCTGGGATATAGTCAACTTTTTTTTGCCAATTTATGAAATTTCTTATTTCACTGTTTTGACCACTTTTTGCATAGTTTTAGATCAATTTTGTGAGATCGCATATTTTCATATTTGACTAATTTTGCCTCATTTTGTGGGATATAGTCCACAGTTTTTTGTCATTTACAAATTTCATGTTTCACTGTTTCTCCAACATTTGGTGGGCTATAGTCCATAGTTTTCGGCTATTTTTGTAAAATTCCGTACTCCACCGCTTTTGCCTCATTTGTGCGCTATAGTCCTTAGTTTTTTTCTGAAAACCATAAAATTTTGTATTCACTATTTTGGCCTTATTTTATGGGCTATATATAGTCCACATTTTTGGCCATTTTTATCAAATTTCGTATTTCATTGTTTTGCCTCATTTTGTGGGTTACGGTCCACATTTTCTGGTTATTTTCGTAAAATTTTGTATTTTACTGATTTGACATCATTTTGTGAGCTATAGTCCACAATTTCCGGCCAATTTCGTGAGATCTCGTATTTCACTGTTATGGCCTCATTTTATAGTTCACAATTTTCGGACATTTTTTTTCAAATTATGTATTTCACTATTTTGGCATCGTACTTTCAGCTATTTTCATGAAACTTCCCATTTCACCGTGCCAATTTCGTGTAATCATGTATTTCACAGTTTTAACAGAATTTTGTGGATTTAGAGACCACAGTTTTTTGTCGTTACCGTGATTTTTCGTATATCTCTGTTTTGGCCTCATTTTGTGGGCTACCTTAGTTTTCTGTTGTTGGAATTGAGTATACATTCAAAACACTCATCTTGTTAACAATACTGTCTCATGGCCCAACAGTTAAAGTTTTGAGTTCACAAGAGGTTGAGGGTTCAATTCCTACATTCTACACGATATATATATATATATATATATATATATATATATATATATATATATATATATATATATATATCTATGACCGGGCCGGGCCTTAGGGCCTTGGGGGTCTTGGGGTCTATTGAAAAAAAAAAACAGAACCTTTTTTTTGAACTTTCAGAATTCAAAACGTTTTTAATAAATATAACAGTTTCATACTTAAATAGACTTTATGTTATAGCAGTTTAGACTTTATGTTATAGCAGTTTCAAAAATTAAATGGTATTCATTATATAGCCGTTTTTTGGATTAATGCACACACATTTAGCTTCCTGGTTACAAGCTATAAGATGTGATTATCTTTGGGAAGAAAAGAGAGACAGAAAACAGAAAAAAAAAAAAAAATTCTATCATTCAAAATTTTCTCAAAAAAAAAATTCATTTTTCTGCGGTTTTTGCTGGTGCAAGTTGGTACGTGCTGCAATTGGAGTCTTGACAGCACTGTAGATCAGAAGCTCGTTGTATCCCAGGAGAAGTGTTTGGTGATCAACGATTCATCTCCAGAATCGGCCAAATAGTTTCTTAAAGAAAGTGCAACCCACGCCTCGAGCCACTTCTCACTTTCTTCCTGTTGCAGATCTATTCCAAAGGTTCACTTGGTACACTCAGGTCCAATCTTTCTAATAGTTTTAAGAAACTATTTTCGTGATCTGTAATGGCTTTAGTTTCTGACCGCAAATATGAAACAAACAAACCAGAAAAATTTGCTGGCTTGAACTTTAAGCGATGGAAGAACAAAATGTTTTTCTATCTGTCGCTTAAAGAAGTTGCCCATGTTCTTACCCATGACTGCCCTGTAATGCCTAACCCAGAACCTGTTGATGCCATTGATAATGAACAAATTTTAGATGACATAGCAGAATGGAAGGATGCCGATTTTAAATGTAGGAACTTCATCTTGAATGGGCTATCCGACGAACTGTATGACTATTACTTACAGTCCGATACAGCTAGATCTGTTTGGGAAGCCCTACAGAAGAAATATGACACTGAAGAGGCTGGCTCGAAGAAATTCGCAGTCAGTCGTTACCTCAAATACACCATGGTCGACGACAAGCTGGTAACTATTCAATCACACGAGTTACAACATATTGCTCATGAGATCATTTCATAGGGAATACCCCTCGATGAGCAATTTCAAGTAGCTGTGATGATTGACAAGTTACCACCTGGTTGGAAAGACTACAAGAACATCCTGCGACACAAATCAAAGGAACTGACCATGGAGAATCTGATAACTAGGCTTAGAGTTGAGGAGGAATCCAGAAAGCAAGATCAGAAAGAAGAAGTCCTGCTTGTTCAACAGAACAAAGCAAAGGTCCATATGAAACCAAAGAACAAGCCGTTCAAGAAGAATGCTAGTCGGAAGTTCAATTCGAACTTTCGTCAGAATGGTCAGAATGGACGTCAGAATCCGAATAAGACAAATAACCAGCAAGCCCAAACCAACAACAATGGAACAGATCCTATCGAGTGTTGGAAGTGTCATCGCTTTGGACATATCGCTAGGAACTGCCGATCGCGTACGCCTGCACCACAGGCAAATGCTATCGAAGGGCCATTAGTGGCTATGATTACTGAGATCAACATGGTCGGTGTAACCGATGGGTGGTGGGCTGATACGGGTGCTACTAGGCATGTTTGCTATGAGCGCAGCTGGTTCAAAACTTATAAGGAGACTGAAGGTCAAAAAGTGCAACTTGGTGATTCACACTGTATTAATGTGATGGGCACTGGAGAGGTGGACTTGGAGTTCACCTCTGGCAGGACTGTTACCCTCAAGGATGTCTTGCACACTCCTGATATGAGGAAGAACTTGATTTCTGGATACTTACTCAACAAGGCTGGTTTTCATCAGAGCATCGGATCCGACCAGTATGTTATAACTAAAAATGGGATTTTTGTGGGAAAGGAATTTGCTTGTAATGGGATGTTTAAACTCAGTATTGAAATGAATAAGAATAATGCTTCTGTTTACTCTTTGTCTTCTTTTAATTTATGGCACTCTAGACTATGTCATGTTAACAAGAAATTGGTAAGTAATATGAGCAAACTTGGCATGATACCAAAAGTTAACTTAAATGAATTTGAAAAATGCACATCCTGTAGTCAAGCTAAGATAATTAAAACTTCACATAGAAGTGTAGCTAGAGAAACAAAAATTTTAGACTTGATACATTCTGATATATGTGAGATGGATGGAACCTTAACCAGAAATGGTAAAAGATATTTCATTACGTTTATTGATGATCATTCAAATTATACTCATGTTTATCTTATGGCACATAAGAGTGAAGCAATTGACATGTTTAGAACATATGTAACTGAAGTGCATAATCAATTTGAAAGAAATATTAAGAGATTTCGTAGTGATAGAGGTACAGAATATGATTCCAATGAATTTAAACAATTATATGCATCATTTGGAATTATTCACGAGACTACTGCACCTTATTCACCTGAATCTAATGGAAAAGCTGAAAGAAAGAATAGAACTCTTACTGAATTGGTAGTTGCTTCGCTTATTAGTTCTGGAGCACCAAAATCTTTATGGGATGAAGCTCTCTTATCGGTATGTCATGTTTTAAATAGAATTCCACATCTATCCTCTGATACTTCACCATACGAATTATGGAGAAGTAGAAAGCCTAATATTGATTATTTTAGAGTTTGGGGTTGTTTAGCATATGTCAGAAAACCTGACCCTAAAAGAATCAAACTTGCAAGTAGGGCATATGAATGTGTTTTTATTGGTTATGCAGATAACAGTAAGGCTTCCAGATTTTTAGACTTAAATAATAATGTGATTATTGAATCCTTAGATGCTGATTTTTATGAGGATAAATTTCCTTACTTATTGAGGAATAGTGGGGGTAGTAGTGGGGGTTCACAACCCTCAACTTCCTCTGGCATTCCTCAAACTAGTACAAATGCTAATGTTGATTTAGATTCTGAGCCACGTAGAAGCAAACGTGCTAGAACTACTAAAGATTTTGGTGATGACTATGTTGTATATGCTCTAGAATCTGATCCTAGTTCTATCAATGAGGCCTTAACCTCACCTGATGCCGATTTGTGGCAAGAAGCCATAAATGATGAAATGGATTCACTAACCTCTAATGGCACTTGGGAGTTAGTGGACTTACCTCGCGGTAGTCGTACTATAGGATGCAAATGGATTCTTAAAAGAAAGCTGAAACCAGATGGTACAATTGAAAAATTTAAAGCTAGACTAGTAGCTAAAGGATATGTACAAAAGGAAAATATAGATTTCTTTGACACTTACTCTCCTGTGACCCGTGTGACTACCATTAGAGTTTTATTAGCCATTTCTGCTGTGCACAACTTGATGATCCACCAGATGGATGTTAAAACAGCTTTTCTTAATGGAGAACTTGAAGAGGAACTTTATATGGATCAGCCTGAAGGTTTTGTGATTTCAGGGCAGGAACACAAAGTCTGCAAGCTGAATAAGACTTTATATGGTCTTAAGCAAGCTCCAAAACAGTGGCACGATAGAATTGATCAATTATTACTCTCAAATGGTTTTTCTATTAATAATGTTGATAAATGCCTTTATTATAAAGCATCCAATGATAGTTGCATCATGCTTTGTCTATATGTAGATGATTTACTCATTTGTGTTTTTCGCTTGAATTAATTTCAGAGACTAAAACTATGCTTAGTCAAAATTTTGATATGAAAGACCTAGGTGAGGCCAATGTTATTTTAGGCATGAAAATCACACGTTCTGAAACTGGTATTACTCTTGATCAATCTCATTACATTGAGAAGATCTTGAAGAAATATAATTACTTTGATCGTAGACCTGCATGTACACCTAATGACCCTCATGTTAAACTTTTGAAAAATTCTGGTGCTGCAGTTAGACAAAAAGAATATGCTAGTATTATTGGTAGCCTTCGCTACGCTACTGACTGCACTAGACCTGACATTGCATATGCTGTAGGTGTATTATGTAGGTTTACGAGTTGTCCAAGTTCTGAGCATTGGAATGCTATTGACAGAGTCATGAGGTACTTGAAAAAGACCATGAACTTAGGACTACATTATGAGAGATTTCCCGCTGTCCTTGAGGGATTCAGTGATGCAGATTGGAATTCATTTTCGGATGATTCCAAGGCCACAAGTGGATACGTTTTTAGTATCGCTGGTGGTGCTGTTTCTTGGAGGTCCAAGAAACAGACTATTTTAACTTACTCTACTATGGAGTCTGAGTTAGTTGCTCTAGCTGCGGCTAGTGAGGAGGCAAGCTGGTTGAGGAACCTCTTGTCTTATATTCCTTCATGGAATAGGCCTATACCTCCGATCTTAATCCACTCAGATAGTACTGCTGCCATTGCTAAAGTACAAAATGCTTACTATAACGGTAAGAGACTGGCGATTCGTCGCAAGCACAGTACGGTGAGAGAGCTCCTCACGTCTGGTGCTGTTACTGTGGATTTTGTTAGATCAGAAAGTAATCTTGCAGATCCTTTGACGAAAGGATTGTCTCGAGACAAAGTTTGGAATACATCGATAAGGATGGGACTGAAGCCCATTTAGGATCACAATTGGTGGGAACCCAACCTATACAACTGGAGATCCCAAGACATAGGTTCAATGGGAAAAACAAGCCATACTGTGATTGAAATCATGCAACCAAGGAGTTCTACCACTCCTTAGTCCATCCTGATGTGTATGTGCATGATATCTTGTAGCGTTAGTAAGGATGAGCTTGGCTCTTAATGAGCACTATATCTCTGAATGAGAGGAGTGCCTAGCTACAAGAGCACTCTTGATAGTCTCACCGGGGTGTTTGTGGAGTGTGGCCGCTTCTATGAGAATGGGGCTGATTCTCTAAAAACATTCACCTATACTGGGATAAGCACAAGGCCGGAATGTGCTGGCATTTAGAACTTACACCTGGTAGAATCACGTGTGGTTTTCCTTCACTATGTAAAAACGGGTAATGAGTTCAAGACTGAAGATCACTCATTATTCTTGCATTTTGGGGACTGTCCACTATGTAAGGTTCAAGTCCTCGGACACCTTACTTATGCATGATTCTATACTTTTGAAAAGAAGAAAAAAAAAAACCGCTTCTTTTAAAATTAGTGTTTTAAATATATAAGTGGGGGATTGTTGGAATTGAGTATACATTCAAAACACTCATCTTGTTAACAATATTGTCTCATGGCCCAACGTTTAAAGTTTTGAGTTCACAAGAGGTTGGGGGTTCAATTCCTACAATCTACAATATATATACTACAATATATATATATATATATATATATATATATATATATATATATATATATATATATATATATATATATATATATATATATGACCGGGCCGGGCCTTAGGGTCTTGGGGTCTATTGAAAAAAAAAAAAAAACATAACCTTTTTTTTGAACTTTCAGAATTCAAAACGTTTTTAATAAATATAACAGTTTCATACTTAAATAGACTTTATGTTACAGCAGTTTCAAAAATTAAATGGTATTCATTATATAGCCGTTTTTTGGATTAATGCACACACATTTAGCTTCCTGGTTACAAGCTATAAGATGTGATTATCTTTGGGAAGAAAAGAGAGACAGAAAACAGAAAAGAAAAAAAAAATTCTATCATTCAAAATTTTCTCAAAAAAAAATTCATTTTTCTGCGGTTTTTGCTGGTGCAAGTTGGTACGTGCTGCAATTGGAGTCTTGGCAGCACTGTAGATCAGAAGCTCGTTGTATCCCAGGAGAAGTGTTTGGTGATCAACGATTCATCTCCAGAATCGGCCAAATAGTTTCTTAAAGAAAGTGCAACCCACGCCTCGAGCCACTTCTCACTTTCTTCCTGTTGCAGATCTATTCCAAAGGTTCACTTGGTACACTCAGGTCCAATCTTTCTAACATCTGTCATTTCTATAAAATTTCTTATTTTACTATTTTGGTCTCATTGTTTTAGTATAGTCCTTAGTTTTCTGCTATTTCTATAAAATTTCGTATTTTACTATTTTGCCTCATTTTGTGGGCTACAATCCAAGTTTTTAGACATTTTCGTCAAATTTCGTATTTCACTATTTTGACATCGTTTTGTGGGCATAGTGCAGATTTTTCGGTCATTTTCGTGAAATTTTGTATTTCACATATTCCTCCATCATTTTGTGGCCTATAGTCCACCGCCTTTGGACAATGTCATGAAATTTCATATTTCACTGTTTTGACCATATTTTATGAGTCATAGTTCACAGTTTTAGATCAATTTCCATTTTGTGGCCTACAGTTTACTGTTCGGTTTTCATGCTACCACCAATACTTGCCATCTTTCTCATATATTTTAATGAATTGGTTGTTTAACAGAAGACACTATAATGAACGTTTGAAAACTTTTTCTCTTAAAATTATTAATGTAAACAATTGATTAGGTCATTCTCTGTAATTGCATAAACCAACTGTTACTCGACGAGAAATAGATAAATGTTTCTGGCTGTGCTTTTACAAATGTTTAATGCAAATAAAAATTTACAAAAATTCTCTTGAAACATCAAAAGAATTTCATTCTGCACCTAAGCATACAAACACGAAAAGAAAAAGTTAAACTTAATACCTAATTTGCAACTTTACTTTCAAGCATAACCCATTTAGCTCACAGTGGGCTAAAGCCCATCTAAAAGCCCGTTACTGGCCCACTTCCGTCACTATCCGCAACCCCAGCGGTACCATTTGTAATAATCGGTAACTCCAGTGGCATTTTGCTTACTTTCTACCCAGCTTTCCCCATTTAATTTTTTTTTGTTATCGAAATCAACTGAAAGATATTGACGCTGCTATTTCTCAAAATAGTAAAAGACGGAAAAGGACATTCCCATTCTCAAGCTAAGAAAGATATACATATCACAATCCAATGGCCGCAACTCATCCACTTAAAACCCCTCATGTAATCTCAATCGTCGGATCATTTAATCAGGCTTTAGTTAATTAATTCAATTAATTAAAAATTCATAAAAATTGGGATTTTGATCCCTTTTGTAAATTATAATCTGGTTTGATTTCCCTAATTTTTTTTTCTTTTTTTGTTGTTTGGATTTTGCCCAAAATTATTTGCTATACACTTCGACCATCTACCATCTACCTTCTAAAATATTGTTACGCAACTTATTTGCAACGTGAAGCTATCGAGGAATATTTTAAGAGATGGCATACTAAAACTCTTCTCCTTTCGAAGGATCTCCATATATACATACATACGCTACGTATATACTACGTTTCTGCATGTCACAGCCCAATGTCAATTGTATTTCTTCGGTCATAACTGTTACAAAATTTGATTACAATAAAAAAACAATGTTTGATTTTTGAGGCACAAAACAGAAGAGGAGAAGACGAAGAAAACCAATAAAATGTAAAGAAAATGAAAATAACCAAACCAAACCAATTGGTGTCAAAGCTTGTGTATCACACAATCTCCTTAAAACAGTTTTGCCTCGTCTGGGTGCTGGAGTTTGCTGAGGCGTCTGTCTCCCAGAATGCAACGACAGAAGAGCTCGACGTAGGCACCAAGTCTAGTTCACGAACTGGGCAGCGCTAGAATTCTATTACTGAACAACTAAGACCTTGAAACACATAACAAAGGAGGCAGAGAAGAGTTTTTGGTGTGGTCGTTAAGGGGAGAGGGGCATCTATTTATAGGGCCAGGGTGAGATTTGTAACAGCAGACAACGCATTGACTGCATCTACTGTAACGGTAGACAACACTAGTTATAACGGCAGACAAATGTTTGAATGTAGTACTGTAACGGCGGACAAAACTGTTAAATGGCAGAGAAAACCGTTTCTGCCGTTACAGATCGGAAAAAAACGTGGCTCTGTACCGGGTGGATACAGGCCGGTCAGGCATTCATGTCCGTAGGACGTGCGGATGCAGATAAGTCGCATGTAATCCAGCCCGAGATTTGCCAGTTCAACTTGAACTTGGTTCAAAGAGTTAGTTAAAACATTCCTTCCTGGTAAACAGTACACAAAAGCAGTGCAGAAGTTTTAATCAGTACTGATCACCCCCACTACTAGTAGCATGTTATTCAGACATTACACAGCAAAAGTGAAACCATGGCAAGTCAAAGGCATTGTTTCTTCTTCTTAAAGCTTACAATGAAATGGACCTCTCAGCATAAAGTAAGTTACCATATATCATCCAATATTCCTTTTTTTTTCTTTTTTCTTTTTCTTTTTACTGCTTGTCATGTTAGTGTAATTGGTCCACTATATATCATATCATACTAGGATGGTGCATCATATATATCGGCGTGCATCGGAAGAAAAGGCTCGGGGGTCCATTCTATTCAAAGTGAACAAGGAAAAAATGAAAATGTTGAAGCAGAGATGTAAGAAATTAGGGCAACATTTGATGTGTGATTTATGTCCTTAATTTCTAATTAGTAAGAGGAAACAGAGGGTATAGATATGCTAGATTGGTTCGTTTATTTCGCTGCTCAAATCTTACAGATACTTCCGGATTATGATTTTTTCTGCTTTGCAAGAAAAGCTTAGGAGATCGGTTACAATCAAAACCGATGGTAATAATATTGGCGTTCTATTAGCTATTACCCTGGACTTCTCAAATTCATTAACTGTGAAACATATCTCTATTTACTCAAGAAACATTGCAAAAATTGTTTTAAGATATTTCTCACAACAAATCTATCGAACAAGATGTTTGGGTTTGTGGATCCAAATATACGATAATGGGGTTGAAGAAGACAGACGAGAAGAAGAGTCGAAGTGAGAGCAAACAGGTCAAGAGCAGTGTGAAGCTACAGGCAGAGTTGCGGTCGACCGCAACCCTGACCGACTATGTACAGCCAGTGCACGGCCAATCGCGCAGTTGACCGTCTCGCTCTTTGTTGCAACCTTGTACATTTGAAGGAATGACCGGTCGTCCGCGTAGTCGACCGACCCACACTCTGTTAGATCCTGTATGGTTGTAGGCATGAACCGATCGACCGTCCATGAGTTGTGGTCGACCGTCACGGCGCTGATTGATGAGCGGCTGAGATTAGAAGTTGTGAAAACCTATATATATATATATTGTATTGTGTATGATTTTAGGGTAAGGTGAAAAGAAAAGAAAGATCTATCAGCTGTCAGAGAGTGGGTGAGGAGATAGAGAGAAACCCTACACCTTGGTGGTGACTTATTGAGAAATTTGCAAACTTGTTCTTCATATTTCTAGTGGAAATCGTAGGAGTGCCTCTGCACGGAAAAGTAGCCATTGCATTGGGTGAGCTTCGAAAAATCCTCATGTGTTACTTTTGGTTGTTCTTTATTCTCTTGCTTTTGATTTTATTGTTCGTGCGTCTCGTTGGTGAGTTATTATGCAGTTAAAACTCAACAAAGTGGTATCAGAGCACCAGGTTGGTAGTGTTAATTGAGATGGGGGCAAGAGTAGAGTCAAGGAGTTCGATGGAACATATTTCACAATGTGGAAGATCCAATTGATTGCGTATCTCCGACAGAATGATCTAGATGATCCATTGTTTGGTTTGAAGCCAGAAGGGGCGGAGGTCGATTCGGTTGCATTGGCGGCTTGGAATAGATTGGATTAGAAAACACTTGGACAGATTCAGTTGTCGCTGAGTAGGAAGTCGATATTTCATATTGAGAAGGCAAAGACCGCGAAAGAAGCAATGAAGATCTTCACAGATTGTTTGAGAAACCGAATGCAGCGAACCATATCCTACACCTAAAGAAGTTAGTCAACTTGAAGTTGTCGGAAAAGGGGTTTGGTTGCAGAGCATATCAACAATTTTTGTATGGTTTACAATCAGATGGAATCATCGGATTTAAAGTTTGAGGAAATGGCACAATCGTTGTTGTTGCTATCCAGCCTTCTCGATAGTTACGACACAATAGAGCAGACAATACAAGAACCATGACTGATACGAAAATTCTAAAGAGTGTTATAAGCAGCATCATGAATGAGGATGCAAGAAGGAAGAGACATGGAGAGACTTCGGTGTCATATCCTAATAATGTCGTGCTGTCAGTTGATAACCGTTGTAGAAGTAACAATAGAGGAAGGTCGCAAAGCAGGAATCACAGGTCCAAGTTAAGAACCGGATATTGTAAAGGTGAGTGTTAGTACTGCAAGAAGCCGGGACACAGGAGAGACCAATGCGAGGAGTATAAGAAAGCACAAATAGAGTCACAGGTAGCCAATGTGGTAAGTATTGAACCCCGTCTAGATGAATTGTGTTTATCTGCTAGATTTAGTATTATGCAAGATGATTTGTGTATAGATTCAAGTGCTTCTTATCATTGTACACCCATGAAGGATATTCTTGAGGATTAAAGGACATGTAATTTTGGTGCAGTTTCAGTTGACAATGGGCAAATATGTTCAGTCGTAGGTAGATGCACCATGAGAGTGAAAGCTCACAATGGTGGACAATTGGTCTTGAATGACACAAGACATATTCCAAGTTTGAAGAAGAACTTAATCTCATCTAGCAAACTAGACAAAGAATGATTCACAACAACTTTTGGGCATGGAGAATGAAATGTGACTATATGTGCCAGGTTGGTGGCAAAAGGAAAGCATGTTGACACGTTGTACTTACTCAGAAGAGGTGATTCAGGTGATATCATTGCTACAGCATCAGCAGGTAGTTTCTCTTCAGTTCTATGGCATCTCAGGTTGGGGCACCTTGGTGAAAAGGGTATCAAACAGCTTTGTTCTAGGAATATTTTACCGGGGCTTAAGAAGGTTGAGATAGATTTATGTGAGAACTGCATGATGGGCAAACAGAAGATAGTAAGCTTTCAGTTGAATGGGCATGAGAAGAAGCTTAGGAAGCTAGAGTTGGTACAAACAGATGTGTAGGGTCCAACTCGGGAATTCTCTTATGGTGGTAAGAGATACTTCGTTACATTAATTGATGTTGCTACAAGAAAAGTTTGGGTTCATGCAATTCGCAAGATATCAGAGGTGTTTGATGCATTCAAAGCTTGGAAGGCCAGAGTTGAGAATGAGACGGGTTGCAAAGTGAAAGCATTAAAGTCTGACAATGGAGTTGAGTATACAAGTAAAGAGTTTGTTGACTATCTAGCAACGGAAGGTATCAAAGGAATCAGGACAGTTCCTAAGACTCCATAGAAGAATGGTGTAGCAGAAAGAATGAACTGCACGATACTCGAAAGGGAGAGATGTTTGATACTTCATGCTGGTTTTCTGGTCCATCTTTGGGCCGCTACAGTGGATACAACAGTGTACTTGATTAACTGTTGCTTGTCTAATGCCCTTGATGGAGTCATTCCGCAAGAACTATGATAAGGTAAAACTATCAATTATTCACATTTGAAAGTTTTTGGTTGTATTGCATATTCACTAATTGATAGTGAAGAAAGGAAGAAACTGGACTCTAAATCCAAAAATTGTGTATTCATTGTCGATGCTGGCGATCAGTTAGGTTACAGACTTTGGGACTTTGTGGATAACAAGGTCATTCACAGCAGGAATGTAGTGTTCAATGAAGAGATCTTGTACAAGGACAAACACGCAGGACAAGCCAGTACAACCAGTTTAGTGTCAGATTGTGGTTCAGACTCAGATTCAGATTCAGATTCAGAAAGTGGTCTAGTGGTGGGGGCCCTATAGTGCAGCAGCAGGTACAAGTACCACAGGCAGCATAGGAGGCTCATGGTGAGCCTATTGGGAATGAGCAGGTTATCCAAAATGAACAGGTTCAGCTAGAGCAGTTCGAGGAATTTGAATCGGGCGGTGAACCGGTACCCACATTGAGGAGATCGACACGAGAGAAAATGCCAACCAAGATATTTGATCCATCAGCTACTATTGTTCACGAGCATGTTCTGTACACGGATTCAGGAGAACCAGAAACTCATGAGAAGGCTTTGAAGGATAAGGCTCGAATTCAGTGGGAGTTGGCCTTGAGGGACGAGATGAACTCCTTGGAACAGGACAAAACTTGGGAGTTGACCAAGTTACCTGCAGGGAAACGAGCACTTATGAACAAATGGATTTTTAGATTCAAGGCTGAGGTAGATGGCAGTAAGAGGTACAAGGCGAGACTTGTTGTAAAAGGATTCTCTCAAAGAGAAGGTGTTGATTACAATGAGATTTTTGCACCGGTTGTGAAAATGGATTCAATTAGGGTTCTGCTTAATGTTGTGCCAGTTGAAGACTTACACATAGAGCAGTTTGATGTGAAAATAGCATTTCTCCATGGTGATGTCGAAGAAGAGTTGTACATAAAACAACCAACATGTTTTGAAGCTAAAGGGAAAGAAGACATGGTGTGTCAACTAAAAAAGAGTCTTTATGGGCTAAAATAAGCACCACGGCAATGGTACTTGAAATTTGATTGCCGAGGAAAAAGTTTTGATAGATACAAAACAGATCATTGTGTGTGTGTTCGTAGATATGAGAACAATGATATAGTTGCCTTGGCATTGTATGTGGAGGACATGTTGTTAGCAGGTTCATGTATGGAGAAGATCAAGAAAGTGAAGAAAATGCTAGCTTCAGAGTTCTCTATGAAGGACTTGGGTGAAACAAAGCAAATCCTCGGTATGAAGATTAGTAGAGACAGGAAAAGTAAGAAGCTTTAGTTATCTCAAGCAGACTATGTGAAGAAGGTGTTGAAGAGATTCAGTATGGATGGCGCGAGGTCACTTGTCCCTTGGCTGCTCACTTCAAGTTATCGATGGACTTTTGTCCTAAAACTGAGGTAGAGATGGAGGAAATGGATGATATTCCTTATGCCTCAGCCGTTGGGAGTTTGATATATGCGATGGTGTCTACAAGACCAGACATCGCACAAGCACTTGGAGTTGTCAGCCGTTACATGAAGAATCCAGGTAAACAGTATTGGAATGCAGTAAAGTTGATTCTTAGTAATCTAGTAGGTACTTCAGATTTTTCTCTTTGTTTTGTTGGAGATTCCTTGAATATACATGGTTATGTGGATGCGGATTTTTGGGCGATCGTGATGCTTGCAGAAGTACTACAGGGTATGTATTTATAGTTGGAGGATTAACTGTCAGTTGGGCTTTGCAGTTACAAAAGGTTGTAGCACAGTCAACCATGAAGTCAGAGTATATGACACTTACAGAAGCAATGAAAGACATGTTGTGGATTTTGGAGCTTATGAAACAGTTGGGCAGAGAGCAACCCATAGGTGAGCTATGGTGTGACAGTCAAAGTGCAGTTTTCTTGGTGAAAATTTTGGCATATCACTCTAGGACTCGACACATTCAAATGAGGTATGATTTTATTAGAATGGCAGTTGAGAAAAAATGATTGAAGTTATCTAAGATTCTTGGCACTAAGAATCCGGCGGGCATGCTCACAGATGCACAGATTGATGAGGAGACTCACAGATGCACAGACCTAGACTAGGCTAATGGAAGAATGAAGAACATGTTGGAGACTTTGTGTATATGTCTCCAAGTGGGAGATTGTTGGGGTTTGTGGATCCAAATACACGATAATGGGGTTGAAGAAGATAGACGAGAAGAAGAGTCGAAGTGGGAGAACAGGTCAAGAGCAGTCTGAAGCTACAGGCAGAGTTGCGGTCGACCGCACCCCGACTGACTATGTACAGACAGTGCACGGTCGACCGCGCAGTCGACCATCTCGCTTTGCTGTTGCAACCCTGTACGCTTGAAGGAATCATCAGTCGACCACGCAGTCGACCGACCCACTCTCTGTTAGATCATGTACAGTCGAAGGCATGAACCGGTCGACCGTCCATGAGTTGCGGTCGACCAACGCGACGCTGATTGATGAGCGGCTGAGATTAGAAGTTGCGAAAACCTATATATATTGTATTGTGTACGATTTTAGGGTAAGGTGAAAAGAAAAAGAAGATCTATCAGCCGTCAGAGAGAGAGAGAGAGATAGAGAGAAACCCTACACCTTAGTGGTAAGTTTTTGAGAGATTTGCAAACTTGTTCTTCATATTTCTAGTGGAAATCGCAGAAGTGCCTCTGCGCGGAAGTAGCCATTGCATTGGATGAACCTCGAAAAATCCTCGTGTGTTCTTTTGTATTACTTTTGTTGTTCTTTGTTCTCCTGTTTTTGATTTTATTATTCTTGCATCTCGTTGGTGAGCTATTCCGCAGTTAAAACTCAAGACAAGAGAACTCTCTTCACTCAAGAACACACTGCTGTAAGGGCTTTCTCATGCCGAACCCCTGGGTGTAAAAGAGAGAATACTTGGAAGAAACAAGATTTGCCCTCAATACTAAAATATATTTCTCAAACTGATATACCGTATGGTCGTTCAATTGACTAAAAAATGGAACATTAAATTTTCTCTAAAAATATTTAGATATTACACTCATCTTCATCACAAACTCGAGATTAATTAAGCTCCAACCACAAAAACTCCAAACTCATACTTCTAAGTTTCTAACATTAATATTAGTCAAAAATATCACACAAAACTAAACAAATAATACAACAACGAAGGCATGCATTATTTGAAGATAAGACTCTTAAACACTCATCGGACCAGCAAGCTTGATTCCCCCTCAATCTAGATCTTGTCGAAGATTCACATTTTCACTTCAACTTTGGAAGAACAAGAAGAAGAAGAAGAAAAACTCCTACGGTAAAGTTGTTTCCTCCTCTCTCATTGAGGCAATAATCGAGACCTAAAGAGAAGCCTAATTTTGGTGCCATGGAACTTGATGACTCCAAGATTGACATGATCATGTATCTATATGTACATAGTTATAGCTCAGCATATCATTTATATACATAGTGGGAGAGGAGGACATAAAAAAGTTAGCAATAGTAGTAGGAGTGCATGCACTTTTTTTGTGTCACAATAATAAAGGCAACGCAAACATGGTTTCATTTGCAAGCAAACTGCACCATGTACATACTTCGCGCATGCAACTGATGCAAGAGATTCAAGAACAAGGGAATGGGGGCCAACTTTGCTGAAAAGGGCATACTATTAGTGTGATAGTACAAGATTGTATTATGAGCATGGGGGAAATAGAGGAAGGTTTGTCACCTGGCCCTCAATGTTGTGCATCCTTTAATTCTGTGGTGGCCATTGAGTTGATATGAGACTGAGTACCGTGTCAGTTCACATTTTTGTGTAGGTCGTTATATGTTTGACAGCCACCATAAAAGTATATATTGTTTGCCTTTCTGACATTGATCAATCAAGAAAATATCATCAGTTTGAGTTGAATCTAAGCATAAACCTAGATTAAATTTGTTTGTTATGCAAGTTGTCGATCGTTAAGATGGTAAAGGGTTGGGATGATAAATGGAGATCTCATGTTTGAGACCAGACTAGGTAACCCTTTATTCATTTAAATAAAATAAAATAAAATGAACGATTTAGATTTTCTCAGTTACAAATCCATCAAAAGCTAGAAGTGTCACCTCTAGAGTTCTTGATTGCTCTAAAGTTTTCTTTTAGCACTGATTGTGATACATTTGTAGTTCATCAAAAAGATGGAGGAAAAAAAAAAGAACAAAACAAATAAAGAAAAATAATAAAAGGCAATCCAACACCATGAGTTGGTGGAAAGAGAAATGGACAACATAGACAAGTCCATTGTCCCCTTCAATCCACTGGTCATGAATCAACAAACAAATACTTAGCCTTGGATTTCTTAATACAACCAACTTACCTTTGTCACCTTTCTCTCTTACTTTACTATTACCATTATGTTAAAGTTAACACTGTCATTATATATCTCCACTTGTCTTCTCTGAAGATAAAAGAGGAGATGGAGGTGGAGTTGATGCTGAGTTTTGCAGGGTCCGATCGACTATCGACATTATGCAGCCCTCCAAATTCTACTCAGGTCTTGTTCTCTCTCTTTGCTGTTTATGTTTCTCTTTGATTCATTAGTTCTTGACTGGAAAATGCATTTTTTAAAATCATATTCATGCCTACATAAGTTTGATTTCTTTAAACCCAGATGAAAATTTGATGTTTTTGCTGCTTCTCTTATTTGGAACTGTTTGTAAAGCAGTTTATGATGCGAGTTATATTGGATGATTGTAGGATGGTTCTAAGATACTGTAGCTTAGGTACTTTGAATATATATGGCTAAAACTTTCAAGTTGTAGAAGCATTGAGGGGATTGCACTTATATTCTAATGTGTTGTTCTCTTAATTGCTTATTAAAGGAACAGGATTTCTTAAATGTTCTATTTGGGTAGATTACTTTTTGGCAGAAAAGTATAAGAGTTTTCCAAAATTTTGCCTGTATTTGTATATCAAATTCTCTATTCAATTAAGTTCAATCTTCGGACCTTTTGCCATTCCGACCTTGATATATTGCATCAAGTTGATACTCCTTTGATATTTCTCTCTTCTATGGCCACTATCTAATGTTCATATTATCAGAATTTAATTACTTGGCCTTGGATGATTCAGATGGCTATGACGGCACGATGGACTACTTTCCATGCCCCTTTTGCTATGTTGATGTCGAAGTTCCTGTCCTCTGCAATCATTTACAGGAAGAGCACTGCTTTGATGTAAAAAATTCGGTATTAAGTTCTCCACTCATACTTGCTCCATAGTTGTGCAGAAATAGAAAATGAAACAAGAAATTTTACAGAATTTTCTTCTCAGAGAAGTGTAGCAATGCCTCTTTCCTGATGTACAATCGCTATTTACTGACGTTGATCCTGTATAAACCTGTTGAAGGTATGCCCGGTATGTGCAGGCGATATGGAGAAAGATATGATAGGGCATATAACATTGTATCACTCACATATGTTGAAGGTATTACAGATACTTTGAAAACAGGAACCATGGCTGAAAACTATTATGAGCAAAGATACTTTCTTTCTTTTCTTATCTTTTTTAGTGTAGGAAATCTCAAAGAAGTAGTAATCTAGAGCCAGTTGCGATGGGACCATATGGACAAAGCTGTTTTACAGCAGCTGAGATCAAAAAGAAAGGGAAGACAACCGATACTGGTCCGGATCAGCTACTGTCACCATTTATCTGTAATTCCTGGATCGAGAACACAAATCACCGAAAAGTAAATTCTAACCTTGACTCAACACAAAGGTATGGTCCGTATGGACAAGCTTCATTTTATTTCTAGTAACTTGGGGAAATATAATGAGCGGTATTTCCAAATTTTGCAGCTCGGATCCATCAATATCGAGTCAAGAACAGTTCTTAACGCAAGACTGCAATGAAAGAAATCGCATAGCCAATTTTATGCAGCAGATGCTTCTGTCGACAATTTTCTGAATAGCAACTTGCACGAGCCTTCGATAATTTTACACGAAAGCAAGTGACTACACCATTTTACTACAGTTGCATGCAGTCACAGCAATTCCCATCTTTTTAGCACCTCTTATGTCCATTGTTACCTATGTCTGTGTTAGTGTTATTTTATCGTGTGATTTTCAAATAAAGGAATGAATTTGCCAATCTGCTCTATATTCCCGATACATAAATAACTAATTCTTTCTATGTCTGGGATCGTATATTCACCAAAGCTGAAGAGTGACTTGAGAAGGTAAAGCAATGAATTGAATCAGCAAATTACCTGCGTCATTCTTGATGGTGGGTTGTTATAAGCTGAAATTTTACTCTGTATATATACTGATATTCCGTAATCCTTCTACTCGAAAGATGAACAATAAACAAGTAGAAGGGCTCAAATGAGTAGGGCAGGAAACTTAATGGTGATACTTTGATGACGACGTTCTATTTTAAAACCGGCACCATGTTATTTGCAATTTGCTGAAGCTTCAATAAGCTGGTTATGATCTTAGAGTCAGAGGCATAGTTTCATACAACTTTAAAATGTGTGTCCTCACGAGTCATGCTCCATCTGCATGATTTCCACTTACGGTGAGATAAATATCTCACTCAACAAAAAAACAATAAGAAGCCATGAAACAATCTTTCACTTTCCGTATGTGAGTTGGATATCATATAAAATCTGACCTCAAGATAACTAATTACCGAGTTTCTATAAATCCACCAAAATTGGTAGCGTAACCTGTAAAGTCTGGCTAAAAGAATAAAACTCACAATCTCCCAAAATTTGCCAAACAATAAAATTCAGAATTTTTCAATATCAATTGAAACTATAGACTACAATTCACAAAATATGTCCAAAACAGTGAAATTCGGAAGTTCTCAAAATCGCTGAAAACTGATGGTTATAGCCCACAAAATTTGACTAAAGCAGTGAAATTTAAAATTAGTCAAAATGTGCCGGAAAACAATGAATTATAGCACACAATCATCCAAAAATAGTGAAATTCAAAGAAAATTATAATCAGCCAAAAATTATGGACTATAAACCACAAAATCTATCCAAAGCAACAAAATTTAGAATTTATCAAATTCAGCAGAACAATGTAGGTTGTAGCCCACACAATCTAGCTAAACAATGAAATTCAATAGTTCTCAGGAACAACTAAAACCTGTGGGCATATCCCACAATCTTGCAAAAGATTTGAAATTTAGAATTCTACAAAAAAAGCCAAATACAGTGCACTGTCAGCCACAAATCTGTCTTAAATAGAGAAATGCAAAATTTCCCAAATTCGGCAGAAAACTCGGGACTGTATGGCCCACAATATCGAGTCAATATGAAAATTCACAATTTTTTTCGAAAACAGTGGATTTTATAAAAATCTAAACATCAGCAAAAAAACAGTAATTTTCATAGCTTGCAAAATCTGACCAATAATATGAAACTGGAATTTCTCACAATGAATTGACAGCAAAATCTAACAAAAATGATATTCTGGATTTCTCAAAATCAATCAATGAACTTTAGCCCAAAAAGCCCGGGAAAAAAGTAATTTCAAAATTTCTTTAAATCAGCCGAAAATAGTGGACTAGAGCTCACAAAATCTTCTAAAACAATCAAGTTTAGAATTTCTAAAAATCAGACAAAACCCCCATTAAAGCTACCAACATAATGAGATTCAAAATTCCTTGAAATCCAACACAAGCAGCGGATTATATGACTATACAGCTCACAAAATTAGACCAAAACTGCAGAATTTAAAATTTATGTTGTGGCCATGTAAAAGAATAGACTGCATAATAAAAGAATAAGACTGTCATTTAAAATTTTAAAATTTATGTTGTGAAAATCTTCAAGAACCTGGGGAGATGGCCACTTCCCCAATTTCTCGGTCAAACAACAGCAAACTATAAGAGCAAATATTGTTGTAGCTTTAGACAAGCAAGTATACAATATCTCATTTTCTCCAAGAACAGCAAAAGAGAACAACATATATAAATAGCGAAGCAAGGAGGAACCCTAACACTCCTGTTTGAAAAATGGAACATGTCAATCAGAGCTTTAATATCGGAAGAAATAGTTTTCACTGATTATTCCCAACAAAAATCATTATCAACTTCCGCTCTATTAATAGTCAACTGCAAGCTAGAATGACAAATCATAGAGCTTGAGATGAAAAGACCCAAAATCCCAGTCTTGAGTGAATACAGAGATTACTATACAAAGCCACAACGTAACCTGTCTTTCTTGTGAACATAAATTTTACACGCACTCGAATCACTCTCCAAACTTTATGGGTAAAGCCAGAGTTAAAGAGATTTATACAAGGAGAGATGTCATATACGCACAAATACACAAACCCGGTACCAACGGAAAAACTCTATAATTTATACAAAAGAAAAACATCCAGAGATGCATAACTGATGGCAGCAAACTGATTATTTCATTAAAAAGACAAATTTTCTGAGCAGCTCAATGAGCACTGACAAGGAAGGGATGCTGGCATACACCGCATTCTATTGTTTCTGAACCTGAGCTGGGCACTTGTACCTGTAGATATATACATAAATATATGATTTATAAGACAAAAATGTCACATATTCCAGAACAAATTGATTGGTGACTTTTTTATTGGTCTGTTATATGAATGGATCAATGTTGTACCTGTAGGTGAACAGTGCAGATGGGGCATGCAACTTCCCTCATCCGCTTCCCAGATCCATCAGAAGAAGACTTTGAACCTATACACATAAATTGACCCAAAAACAGTATACAAAGATTAGAAGATATGATTGAATCACAAGTTTCTGCAAAAGAGGTCGATATGGTGCAGACTTACCTGAGGACAACTTGCGGTTTCTTTCCATCTCCTCCTGTAACAAACCACAGGAACTATCAATCATAAATATATAAATAGATAAACTAGTCCCATTCCTTTCTTTGTTCCTTGCAAACTTTACTTCGTAAATAAAAATTTCATGGCGTAGCAAGGCATTAAAATAAAGTAAACTATAAGATACAATGTTACTAAAAAGTACTACTCCGTGAGTTGGTTGAGAACATTCTTCCAATTAGTGAAACAAACTAGAAAACATCGTAGCATGCACGGATTTCATTGACTGACCAATCAGTTCAAAAAAAAAAGTCTTCATAAAGTGAATGTTGAGAAAAGAATACAAGTTGGGCAAGTCTACAAATTAGTGAAACAAACTAGCAAACCTCATAGCATGCACGGATTTCAACGACTGACCAATCAATTCGAAAAAAAAGTTGTCACAAAGTGAAGGTTGAGGAAAGAATACAAGTTGGAACTCGAGAACACACTTCCAATTAGTGAAACAAACTAGAAAACCTCACAGCATGCACGGATTTCATTGACTGACCAATCAATTCAAAAAAAAGTTGGCAAAAAGTGAAGGTTGAGAAAAGAATACAAGTTGGGCAAGTTTACCATGGTTGGGCAACCTCTATCTAACCTGGCCCACAAATTTTTAGGTCAAAACTCCAAGTATACCATATCAAACCTGAAGAGCTGATAATATTACAACCCAAGCCAGCTGCCAGTCTAACATCAGGTAGGGTTGAGCCTTGATGAGTGGTAGGGCGAGGTGGAGGAAGAATGGATAAAGAGATTGGTGGCTACAGCCGAAGCAGGTGGCTAGGTGTTCTGAAGAAGGCAACAGTGGGTTAACAGCTCGGCCAGTAACATTTCTGGAGAGAAAAGAGGGTAGGTAAACCGCAAATAAAACTATTGATCACTCCCAGCCCTCGATGTTAAGGTAATCAAGCCTAAGATCAGATTTAGAAACTCATGTGCCCAAATGTAACTGGAAATCGAATTTTGGTCCAGCGTGATGATGGTAAAATGATCCCAAGCAAACCCAAACAGTGGGTTAGGTGGTGTGGATTGCAGCGCTACCAGCACAGAACCTACAACCCTAGTTGAGATTGACGGAATTGCGCAAGGTAAGCCTACGGAAGTTAAAATTACCCTTCAGCAGATGCAAAATCGTAGAGGACAAACCATCAAAAGCTGAAGAACATTGTAACTGGAATGTACTCATTCAAACAACATTGTCAGAAACTAGACATAGCGATGAGATTTTTGCCAATATTTCACAAATACTTCAAGTAGAAGACACGGAACCTGCATGTGTACTATTGTCTGTTACATTTTAGGAAATCCCTACTAAATTACTAAAATATAACGGAAGAAGGAGGGTGTCACTGGTCTCCCAACCCTCCCTCTAACATTCTTTAAATTTTTACTAATAACGTAGAGTAGTGTGCATTGAGAGCTTTCCTAAGAATACATACCATAAAATGTCCTATGCTTCATAATTATGATCAAATCCAATAACTTCTTGAAGTTGAGGAAAAGAGAAAAACACAAGCAAATGAATCTAAATTAAATTAGTGAAAATGGTAACTATCAGCACTGAGAGCTAAATATTTTCATGACGGAACTGCATGGTTGCTCTTTAATTTGTTAATATTTAAATAATACTCTGGCCATTTTTCTTTTGAGATAGTTGCCATGGATACACAGATGTTTATTTACCAAATTAATTGTGGTTAAAAATAAAAATTTGTAGATATTTAGTAGGAAAAGACAGCTCCGAAACTATAAATCTGAAGTTCACCTGAAGCTTCCTAGCAAGATCCTCATGGCTGTGAATTCCAGTAGACTTATTGGCAATCTCCTTTGCATTGCTCAACCTTTGTGACACTTCTGCCTGTAATATTTAAGAATTAAAATAATCTACCATCTATAATCCCTGATAGTAAAAGAAGTAATCGAGTATCAACTGGCTTCTCTAAACTCAATTAAAACTGATTTCTTCAATGTTTGTTAACAATAAATAAACATTTCATACCCTGTTCATATTTTAAAAAAACCTGAACTTTATCAATATTTCCAGATGAACTGCTATACAAGCAATGAAGCAAGTTGTTGAAGATCCTATTGTCCAAAAACAGTCCTATCGGATAACCATTGGATTTATATAACTAAAGAGTTTTGCAGCACATGGTAGAACTATCAGCTGGTTTATAGTGTGCAGATAAGCTATGAAGACGCAAGTACAGTTAAATTATGAATCAAGAAATGGTGAGAACAGATCGTGCTATAAGCAAGGAAACAATTAGGTCTGCATGAGAAGTACCCATAAGATCATATGTTTACTGTGTTTACTTAGAGATATAAGATAGTAGGAATATCTAAACAACTTCATATATGCAAATGTTAGAAAGCAAAAGGACTATATTAACAATATAATCTACACGTGTCAATTTCTTGTTAGCTACGTTATCCAATGTTGATGTTAAATCATGCAAAATGGCAGTCGATGCAGAAAAGATCTCTTACTACAGATAACCAGAGACAATATGATGTCCAGGGCTCAAGCATTTAGCCACCTATGGAACTCAATTGAAGATAAGACAGGGAGGAGGGCAACGCTCCTCATCTCTCAAGGGTTTACATAACGGGGTTACATAACACAGCCGTACCAAATATAAGATGCAGAAAGTCTAGAATATGGGTAATAAGAGAGAACTCTGAACGGTGATTAAATAAACCAGTGAGGCTGATGAGAGAGTGACAAGGAAATATGACATTGTTTATGACCTACCAATTTCTGGCTAAGCTTTTAAAATATAAAAATGAATCTGCACTTTCGTACATAAAATGGACATAAGGAAGAACTGTGTGATTTGGATGCAAGTATAAGTGAAAATTTAGATTTCCCATCAAAATTTTCACTTTGATTGCCAACATAACCTCTATTTATGTGTTACAACCAGTGTTACCCCCCCCCCCCCCCCCCCCCCCCCCCACAAAAAAAAAAAAAAAAAAAACTCGAAAATCATAACAGAGTTTAATTTCATTATTATTCTTATAATTTTGCAATGCAAGTATTTATAGTCTAATTTTATATCTTTGTATTTATTTCCAAACAAACATATATGTGTATATAGAGTGCCCCAACTCATCCTACCCCCACCGTACGGCGTACCGCTCACGGCAGGGTACCATGATCCCGTATCCGTACTACGAACCAAGGCGTACTGCAAACCTGGTAACACTAGTTACAACCACCATTTTCCTTCATAAAAAAGGGAGAGGTTCTGATAATGAATCGAATCTAGAGAAAATTAAAGTTGCATTTGCAACCAAAACCAAGTACACCCATATATATGACGTTAAATTTTGCATGAAGTATACATTCAACAGACAGCAAAAATGAGTCTGCTTAGAAAATTTTATTTACTCAGCAAAATCTGACGCACTTCTAAAAGTATGAATTGATTAATACTCAAAATTAGTCAATACCAAAGATGAGAGACCATATCAAATAGAGATTCTGCCTATAGATACCAGATTTACATAACAACAACAACAACAACAAAGTCTTTTTTCCAACTAGTTGAGGTCGGCTACATGAATCCTGGTTTTCCATTCTACTCGGTTTAGCGCAATATCGTCTGTATTCTGTAAGGCCACAAGTTATCATATCTTTTATCACCGTTTTCACCCAAGTTTAGGTCTTCCCCTACCCCTAACTCTACCTTCAATACTTATCAAATCACTCATCTAACCGGGGTATTACTAGGTGTACGTGTGACATGTCCAAACCTAACCGGGGTATTACTAGGTGTACGTGTGACATGTCCAAACCACCTGAGGAAATTCTCTTAATTTATCATGGACATGAGCTACCTTTACCATGTCTCGTATATGCTTAGTTTCTAATTCTATCCTTCCTGATTTTACCACACATCCATTTTAGCATCCTCATCTCCGATATACTCATTTTTTGGACATATTGTTTCTTTGTTGCCCAACACTCTGCTTCATACATCATTGCTGGTCTAACAGTCATCCTATAAAATTTTCCTAACTTCAAATGTATACGTTTGTCACACAAAATACCACTGACGCTTCTCCACTTAAGCCACCCTGCTTAGTTCCTATGTGTAACATCTTCACAAATCTCCCAATCTCTTTGTATAATCGAGCCTAAATATCGAAAATGGTGTATCCTAGGTATCTCTCGACCATCAAACTTTACTGCTTCCTCATTTATGTTCCAAATATCACTAAAATTGCTTTCCATATACTCTATTTAGTTCTGTTTATTCTAAAGCCTCTAGCTTCCAAAGTTTCTCTTCACACTTCTAATTTAGCATTGATTCCTGCTCTAGTAGGCTGGTACCCTACTTTGAATATCGACTTATCTCAAGTAAAACCTTCAATACTTTTTACTTTTAAAAAATTTCAGAAAATAAATATCTTGTGTTCAGAAAACATGTTTCTCTGTAAGACCTGAACAATCTTACAAAAGCATTCCCATAAAAGTAACCTATAGTAATTCTATATTGCAGATGGCAGCAAAGTCACTAGCGATTGTGCATCCAAACATAATACACAAACTGATAAACTGCAGACAGTTAAATTTTTGCCATGTTTAGGGAAGATAACCAATACAGACCAAAGTACATAGTTTGGAGTCTTTGGATAAACGATTAAATAAAATAATTCTCGCAAAAGAAAATTACTTACTAATACATAAATGATGAGTTATATAAATTATAAGTTAACAAAAGATATTCCTTTGGACGGTAAGGCATTCTTCTATGCATCTAAGCAGAAGACGGCAACAACTAGCAAAATATAACTGCAAGAAAAAGTGAAGCACAGTGCCCAGGGAGGATCTAAATTTATCTCCAAGAGAGTAAAAAAAGAAGGAATTAATTTTTGGGCACCATATTAAATTGTATACTGCAAGTAAAACAAAAAAAGGCCAAGGAATCCACCTCCAGCAGCACTGATCTCAATTTTACAGGTTTAAAACAAATATATAAAAAAAAATCTGAAAATTCTTAGATGTAAAGTTTATCCAATTTATCAATACTAGAACTACTGACTGCAACAACATTGCCAAGTAATGTGCATTTAAACAGGCAGAACCATGAAAAAAAAACTAGGCTGATTGGCACTTTAACTTGAATAGCCTACAGACATTATTCTGAGAAACCAAATTAATTAATATTCTCTATATGATGATATATTAATTAATCAAATTAATGTACACCAGTTGTAATTATATGCAATTTCATGAGAACCTAACAAACAAGTACGAGTGTCCTCAATGCAAAAGTGCAAAAGGCAAGTGCCTCAATAGCGTACCATGCATCTGTCACATACACGGACCGGCTGAGCCTGTTCATCAGCAGTGAGAGCAATTCTACCCTGGGTGCATTTGTCACAGAAAATATCACCACAGTTCCTACAGTGGTGCTGAAAATAAAATACCAGTTACCGTGTCAGAACATGAAAGTTGGGTATGTCTTAAAAAAAAGGAACATTATGATACTCAATTCCAAATTCCTGAGAAAAAATATTACCCTTCGCACAAATGCACCAAAATCTGTTCCACATGAGGTGCATTTAGCGACTGCTTCATCTGGAACCTGGATACAGAATATATACATATATATATGGACTTAACAGTTATATCGGTTAAAAATGGAACTAAAACTTGGAAGGTTAACTGGAATGGAAAAAGCAGGAAAAAGCAGGAAAAAGCTCAATGCCAACTCACACCACCAGCTCATCTACCATCTATTGGCACGAATAGCAAAAGGATTATATCTTTCAGATAGGGATATAAGGGCAAATATATCAAATAGCAAAAGGATTATATCTTTCAGATAGGGATATGAGGGCAAATATAGGATCTTGATATCCTATACCTAACTACCTAAATCATTAACAATAATAGTTGACTCCTAAATAACCATTAGTCTCCTTCCATTACCATAATATCTTTTCCACTTCCATATTGTGTTGTTTAATCTATGCATCTCTTCTGTTGGAGTATAGAGGCGGTGAGATCTTTCCATCTCAATAGCCAAATCTAATTCCTTGCACTAGTCCGGAGCCCATTGCTTAGATGACTCCAATAAATGTCACAGTGTTTGAATAGGTATAATAAAAACAGGGGAGCAAATACTATAGATGCAGACAAACATAACTTTCGAATTAGTATATAAATTTCTTCTAGAGGATACAACATTCCAACTCTTATACAGAACTCAAGAACTGTTTAATTAAAACAGAGACCACAGTTAGATAGTACCAAATGCAATATTTATTTGCAAGACTTGTTCTCCCATATTTTTGAATACACAATACTACATAATATGAACCTATAGTTAATAGGGATATCTATTGGGAAGCATCAGATGATTCAGAACTCTCGCTACATATTTTGAAATTTAAACTATGATATTAATTTTCATTTTATCGAAGTACTGCCAAAAATTCAGACCAACATCTCATGTAATCATTTACAACCCTAATAAAAATAATCGTAATATCATATTTAGTATTGTTCGTAGAAATTAAAGTTTATTAGGTATAAATTCAACTGAACTAGAAAAGGTTATGAACTTACCCAATGGTCTTTCTCCTCATTCCCAGGTTTCACCAAGTTCATCCAATCCGCAAAACCTTTCTTCTTTTCAATTGGTTGGTCAGATGGATTGCCATTATCTCCAATTCCTTTGCTTCTAACAAGGCTTTCTTTTCCACCCATCTCCTTAAGCTATTTTTGCAGGCACCACAAAAATGACACAAAAAATCAATACTATGCGCATGAAATATAATCATTACTGTTTGAAAGGTATTAGCAAATAAATTTCAGTTAGATAATTTCTTGCCAGATCTAACAATTAAAAACACCACAAGATTGTTAAAAGTTAACAACAGATTTATCTTTCAGCAAACCTCTTGCTCTATGAGCTATAGACAAACCCATTTGGATAGAAATGGCTTAGATGATGGGTTATAGACTCATTGATGATAACAAGTTTACCCTTAGTACTACAAGCTTAAGTAGGAAACTGGAACCAATTCTTAGAGACGTGGGCAGATTGACATGTTGAAAACCAGCCATAAAATTCACCAAATGTATTAAAGGTGTTCTGGAAACTAAATTTATAAGTGCGTATAGCCAAAAGTGCTTCTCCAAAACTGCTACTTTTTACCTTTTTCTCAACATACCTAAAGTGGTGCATTTAGCTTAGTTCTTTTACTTGTAAATTTTTGAAGTTAACTTTTTTCACAGCACTTTTGGTACAAGCACTTTCAGCGAATGCACTTTCCACTAACAGAAACAACATGATGATCATCAAATTGTATACAAACTGCATAAAAGGTTCGTCCTTCAACTTTTAAGCAAAAGACAAGTAACCCTCTCAGAAGATAAGACTCAAGAAGCAAGTCACTAAAAGGAGCAAATGTAGGAAGTCTACCTGTACAGTTGCAGCCGTCACAATATCAAGAATGGTGTTGGTTGTATAGCTGTTCGATTGGAGTCTTATGCGCCTCGATTCAATATCGACAGGACTCTTAGACCAAAATGCGAAGATACTTGAATCCAGTACCTAAGCATATAAATTTACAATATCTTCAGAGAAATCTACAAGTTTAAAATTTTGGAGATAATATACTACATTAGGAAGAATTATTAAAATAATCTCATGCACAAGCCATAAAACTTACATCCCATCTTGTCACATTTTCAAGGGGGTAGATTCTCAATGTTCTATTAGTGCTTGGATCAAGCATGCGAATGCCATCCAAACCTATCTGTAACAGATAGTAAGCAATCATCAATACAACAATAGTATTTCAAAGCTATGTTTAAAATCTGCAGGCCAATGGTAGTGAGAAAAAGTTTCAATGAATACAGTACTAAATGAGAGAATAAATTTTATAGAACCAGAACTAACTCACATTAAAGTTCAGATAGTTAACCAAAACTAAGTCATAAAATAATGTAGAAGAAGGATGCAAAAGTGAAGTGAGGATTGTTGAATATCTAGGCAGTGAGTAAAAGGCCCAAGAACAGAAATTCTGTCAGTGGCACAAATTATACTACCAACATCCAAAGCGACCATACAAAAATTTCATAGATAGGGGCCATCTGGTAAGATTATGGTCAGTACGCAAGACATAAATTATTAAGTATAAGGATAATAGATTTCTCTTCCTATGACCAAGGTTAAGCACCTTATTTCTCCATAATCCATAACACAATCAGCAAATCAACACCACTGAACACAGCCCATGTAACATTCCATTTATAGACAGAAACCCCATATCATACGCATTCTGGGTCTAGTTGGCTAGTTTTCAGATACTAAAGTTGTGTAGCCTATGGCCCCTATCTATCATTGATTGAATTCTAGTAAAAGATGTAAAGATATAGATAAATGGATTTTGAAATGATTCTGAGGACTCTAATTAGTAATTCAAGCGTTTTCCATGATATATCATATTTCTTTATCATGTCAATCTAATTTCCAAACACTAATGCAAGAATGCATATACATTTCATCTTTTTTCCACATGTATTAGGACTTGCTTATAATGGAGAAAGAACTTGTTCATTTTACCTAGTATCTTTTCTAATATTTACTTCTATAAAAGATTGAGTCGTGAATTGTTTGAGGTCTCATTGCAGTACCGCAGTCGTGAATTGTTTGAGATCTCATTGCAGTACCGCACAAGCGATCATCCACTTTCTGATTGTTTGAAATTCTTGAATTGCACTTTCTTAAATTGACTCTATTTCTCCGGTATGATTAATTTATTCTCACTCTTTGTGATATTAGAGAGTTCCTCATGCAAAACCCTTAAACATGACTCCTCATCAAATAACCATCAAGCAAAAATATCTAGAAAATATCCATCTATAAATAATTTCAATTTTCAAGAACCTCATCCTCTAGATATTGTTGTTAGAAACCCTGCTAACGCTTTCACTAAATCATTCTGGAGCACTAAAAGTTATGCTTTGCCCTCCCACTATCTATTTCTACCATAATGTGATGAGGAGATCGGTTTGAGATGATTCGGACGCTTCTATCAGCGCAGGCATCATCTAGGATGGCTGTTCTATTAGCTTAATATTTTTATTTCACCGTTCATATTTGTTTTTTGACAATTTTAGCCATATTTAGTCGTTTTGCAATTTGCACTATTTATTTTCTGCATTAGAATATTTTGAAGATTTGTATTGAGATTTATTTTGAACCTATGTATAGGCCTCTAGATTAATGAAAATAATAATGCTTTTGATTGACTAAAATTATTGCGATTGAGTTTTGCTCTTCATCCCTCTTTTTTTGTGTGAGACAATTGAGAGAATATTAGGGTTTGTGAGAAGCTCTAACTACACCCTCAAATTCCCAATTTTATTTTAAACCCTAACCCTAATCCCCTCTCTCTCTCTAGCCGCCACCCCCCTCTCTCTCATCTCCTTCTTCACCCTCACAGCCCGAACCCATCGCCAGCACCACCTTCAACCATCGCCGCCTCTTCATCTACAGTCGACCACCCCGAGCCCCCTTCTCCTCGCCGTCATTGATCCCCCCCTCCCGCCAGCACCATCGCTGTCGCCCGCAATCCCCACAGGCCACCAGCGCCCCTGACTGCCTCCGCTACCCTGTGCCACCACCTCCAGCCGCACCTTCTTTCCCCCCTTCGGTGCGACGCCTTTACACCCCCACTGCCCACCGCCCACAACCCCCTCTTCCGTAAAGGAGAAAATATTGCCGAAATATCGACCAAAATATTTCCAAAATTGGCAAAATATCAGCTGAAATAGACACAAATGTTATTGTGAATATATTAAAAAAATTTTGTTTTACTTTTTGCATATATGTCTTTTAATATAAGACCTTAAGCTAAAATAATGTCAGGATTTCGTATCGCTATTGTTTGTATATATGCAAAATCAGGTAAGTTTATTAACTAATACATTTTTTCTAATCAATGCAAATTCAATTTAGTTATATACTTATATTACATTCTCTTCTATATTATTGTTAAATTATGCGAAGATTTACCGTAATTGATTCATGTCATTAGTTACATTATATAATATTTTATATGATAAATGACATGTAGGACATATAATATCTTATTTAGTAACCAAAAAATATATTTATGGAGTATAGAAAATGAACATCCGATATGATCACATTTTCCGATATCTCCAATCCGAGACGAAACACCCTTGTCGAGATGAGTCCGAAATTTGAGATTTAAAACCATGTCCTTCACTGCGATACCCTGCAGCCCCACACTGTCCTCATCCCCACCGTTGGCTGTAGCCCTGAATGCCCCTCATTGCTCAACCACAGCACCACCGTCGGCAACCTCCTCACCATCGCGATGCTTTCTTCGAACCCAATAACTTCTTTCCAAATCTCAATTACTTGTGATACTGTCTGTTATCTCTAGAATATTATCTGAATTATCTGTCATCCACAAATATTGAGTGTGACTCCACTTGCCAATTACAATACAAATCTTTATTGAATATGTTTTTTGCTAAGAACGCGTAAGTATAATTGTTGATTGTTAGGTGTGAATCTTTAATTGGACTTGTTAATCTTATTTCAATTCTTGAAAATCCATCCAAACCAATTAGTAGTTTTAATTTCTAACTTAATCGACATTACATATGAGTAAACTTAATCTTTTAATATTCTTGAAAATTCTCTACTTAGGGTTAAGTTTACATCGTTTTGGTATCAAAGCAAAGGTTTTAAAACCCTAATTCTTGCATCATTTAGTCGTAATTTTTGCATTCATTTAGGATCATTTTAGGATTATTTTTTAGTTCATTTCATATTTTTATTAATAAAAAAAACTTAAAGTGCATTTCGGACACGTTTCCCCATATTTCAGTAAGCACACATCCCCACGACCCCTAGTTCTCCACCGTTGGTGAATGCGTCTTCGCAGCACCATCACGACTAATATTTCAGCGAGACCCTCTTCGAACTAAAATGGACAACTCTGATATTTCCACTACCATCGCTGCCATTCAAGCAACTCTTGCCAATATCAGGCTTGAGAAAGTAAAATTGAATCAAAATGTTGCCCCTGAACTTCATCGTCAAATCCCTCAAGAGAATGATCGTGATGACCAACGTCAACATCGTGACCCTGACGAACCATACAAGAACGTAAGACTAACGTTCCCCATTTTGAAGGCTGTATGGACCCACAAGCTTATCTCGATTGGATCCGTGCTATAGATCACTACTTCGTGTGGTTTGACATGAGCGAAACCCTGAAGATTAAATTTACCACGATGAAATTGACTAGTAAAACTCAACAATATTGGACCAATCTTGAACACGACTGCAGAGGCCAAGGCCTGGCACCCATAGCCACTGGAAGGCCATAAAAGAGAAGCTCACTGAGAGATATGTGCACCTATCATTCCACACCTGAATGCTTGATTCGTGGAATCAACTCAATCAGAGAAGCAAATCCACACAAGAGTATGTGGATAAGTTCGAGGACTTTCTTATTTGATGCAATACTTTAGGTAAAGAAAGCGAAAAACAAACTCTCTCTAGGTTCAGAGTTGGACTACGAGCCGATCTTAGGAACGAGCTAATTCATGAAAATGTGGACTCCTCAGCAACAACTTATGCCCTTGTCCTCGATATGGATTCCCTTAAAGCAACTTTCTCACTACAAGTCCAGTGATTCGAGAGATCATTCCTCTAGAATGACCTCCACTGATCCCTTTGGGTCTAAGCCTTCCTCTTCTCAGTACCCCAATAAATCTTACCCCAGCAAGTCTAATTCAAATTCATATCCACCTAGGAATGAAAACAAGGGTAAGAACATTGAAAGAGACTACCCTAAAATTGATCCTCTCACTAAGTGCTATAAATGCAAGGGAACGACCATATTGCTAGCAACTGTCTCGGCCCCTGTAGGATCAATATAGTAGAAAGTACCGTTGTCATTACTGATGATACTGACAATGAGTTCTCCTATGAACCTAATGAAAACAATGAATTCGGCAAAGAAGAGGATGACCAGTATATCCACTATATTCGGTTGATCCAATCACCTCATTTAAATGTAGTCATATGTGCTTTGTCCCAACAAAAAGAAGAAGATGATTGGAAGCGCACTGCTATATTTCACACCTTCATGACAATAGGTGACAAAACTATAAGGTGATTGTTGACAATGAGAGTTGCAACAACGTTGTCGCTTTAGGAGACCTAGCCAAGACTGGACTTAAAGTTGAACTCCATCCACACCCATACAAAGTATCTTGGATTGATGCAACAGCCCTCCAAGTAACACAGCGATATTTGATCCTTGTAGACTTCGAAGCCTACAAGGAGCAAATTTGGTGTGATGTTCAAAATGGATGTGGGATAAGTGATTTTCGGGAGACCTTGGTTATGCGATCACGATGTGACAATATACGGTCGTTCCAACCAATGTATGTTTCAACATGACGAGTTAAAGATAAAACTCATACCCGTGAAATCCCAAACTAATCCGTCTGTGAAAACTCTTAACTCCCTCGAGAAAGGGCAAGGAAGTTGCGTATATGAGTGAAAAGGAACTCATGGAAGAGATTGACAAAGGAACGACAACTTGTCTACTATGAGAAGTCCCCAAAGAGCCTAAGTCACCCATCCTTCCTCAAGTTACTCATGTCCTTTAGAAATTTGCATGTGTTCCCTACTGACCTCCCCAACTGCGTGACATCCAACACGCTATTGACCTGGTTTCGGGAGCGAGTCTTCCTAACTTGCCATACTATCGGATGAATCCGATAGAACACGCTGAGTTGAAAAGGCAAGTGGATAAGTTATTGGCAAAGGGCTTCATCAGAGAAAGTTTAAGTCCTTGCGCAGTCCCTGCTCTGTAGGTGCCAAAGAAAGAATCTGGCGTATGTGTGTGAACAGCCGTGCCATAAATAAAATCACGGTGAAATACCGTTTTTCCATTTTCTGTTTGGGTAACATGTTGGATATGATGTCTAGTGCCACAATCTTTTTCAAGATTGACCTTAAGAGTGGTTACCACCAAATACGTATTCATCATGGTGATGAATGGAAGACCGCCTTCAAGACAAATGATAGCATGTACGAATGGATGGTCATGCCATTTGGAATGATGAATACTGCGAGCACGTTTATGAGAATGATGACGCAAATAATCTGTCCCTTTATGGGAAAGTTTCTTGTGATGTACTTTGATGATATTCTTATTTACAACTGATCCGTTGGGCAACATCTTTGACCATTTGAGACAGGTCTGCAGTAATCAGTATTTTGAAGAAGGAACAATTTTATGCTAATCCTACTAAATGTATCTTCATCTCCAATCACTCTTTCTGGGATTTATTGTTTCTGCCAGAGAAGTATCCATAGACCCAGAAAAGATACGAGCTATTACTGAGTGGTCTGAGCCTCGCAACATTCGTGATGAGTTTTCATGGTCTTGTCACCTTCTAGCATCAGTTAGTGCAAGAATTTAGCACAATCATAGTCTTGATAACCGATTGATTGAAGAAAGGTGAGTTCGTCCGGTCGAAAGCAACCACGAAAGCCTTTGAAGAGATCAAGAAAAAAATAACTCAGACACCTGTCATGAGGTTGACTGATTTCACTAAAGTCTTCGAAGTAACGTGTGATACTTCTGGTACTGGTATAAGTGAAATTCTCAGTCAAGAGAGTCATCATGTTGCTTATTTCAGCGAAAAGTTAAATGAAGCAAAACAAAAATACTCCACTTATGACAAGAAATTCTATACGGTAATTCAGTCAGTCCGCTATTGGCGACATTACCTCCTACCGCAAGAATTCGTCATCTTCTCCAGACCATGAGACCTTAAGATTCCTCAACTCTCAACAAAAGTTGAATCCGATACATGCTCGATGGGTAGAGTTCCTACAAGAATATTCATATACCATTAGACATACAAAAGAGATTGATAATAAGGCCGCAGATGCGCTAAGTCGTTGTCACATGATCTTATCTACACTGCGCATCGAAATTATTGGTTTTGAGAGATTAAAAGATGAGTATGCCTCCTACCCATCACATGATCTACACCTCTTTGAAGGATGATATCACTGGAGTGATAGATGATTATTTCCTGAAAGATGATTATCTCTTCTATCGCTCCAAACTGTGCATTCCTAGTACATCATTACGAGAGTATCTTGTCTGGGGATTGTACGTTGGTGACCTTGCTGACCACTTTGGTCATAGCAAAATCCTTAATGTTGTGGAACATAGGTTTTACTGGTCTAAGCTTAAAAGAGATGTTGTGAGACTTGTTAAAAGGTGTCATCTTGTCAACTCGCCAAACAACAAAAACAAAACATAGTCCTGTATACTCCATTACCTGTTTCTAGTCGTCTTTGGAAAGATGTCAGCATAGATTTCGTGTTAGGCTTGCCTAAAATACAAAAATATATAATTCCATTCGTGGACCGTTTTTCTAAAATGGCCAACTTCCTCTCATGTTCGAAAACTTTCGTTGTATCTCATTTAGCTCGGATCTTCTTCGATAATATTGTGAAGCTACATGGATTGCCAAACATCATTGGGTACGATAGGGATGTGAAATTCACGATACTTTGGAAAAACCCTATAGCACAAGATGGACACGAAATTGAAATTCTCTTCAGTCTTCCACCCACAGACTGATGGACAGACAGAAGTTGTCATCGGAGTCTTTGCAATCTCTTTCGTACCCTTGTAAGAGAACTTAGGAACTTGAGACTTTAAACTGACTATTGCTGAATTTGCCTACAATAGATCTAGAACCACCGACATAAGTCTACATGAAGTTGTGCATGGTTATCGTCCTAGGCAATCCATAGATCTTGTCCATATGTTAGAACATCACAGAGCCTTAGAGTCTGCATCTATATTTGCATCCTGCATTCATGACTAGAATAGAAAAAAAATCACAAAAATTAATGAAAATAATTTTAACTACAAGCTAAGAGCAGACACTAGAAAGAAATTTAAAACTTTGATGTGGGTGACGAAGTGATGGTTCGGATTTGTCTAGAACGGATTTCAGCTGGATCCGTTAAGAAATTGAATGCACATACTGCAAGCCCATTTAAAATTCTGTATAAAATCAATGATAATGCTTATGTCGTTGACCTTTCTGAAGATAAGGATCTAGTACCCTATGGAGGCCTATAATTTAACCCTACAAATTCTCTTATAGATGAGCCTACCCTGCAGCCTACTAGTGAGACTCCCACATTTTTCCCTCAACCTGATACTACTTGCCCACCGACAGAAAAATTGAATAATATTTTAGATAATCAGAGATGGTGGTATTCATAGCTATTTAAGATGGAAAAAATAAATCGGAGTTGGAGAATACTTGGATTGATCGTGAAGAGCTCTAGCGCTTAGATCCAGACCTTTTGGAGCACTATGACAGAAGGACTGGTTTTGACTCGACTAGATCAAGCCATCTCCCACCCGGAAAGAATGATGATGACATCAGTTCGAGACAATTCGGGCGCTTCTATCAGCGCATGCATCGTCTATGATGGTTATTCTATTAGCCTAGTATTTTCATTTCACCACTCATATTTGTTTTTTTGGCAATTTTAGTCATGTGTAGTAGTTTTACAATTTGCACCCTTTATTTTCTACATTAAAATATTTTGAAGATTTGTTTGGAGGCTATATATAGGCCTCTAAATTAATAAAAATAATAATGCTTTTGAATGACTAAAATTATTGTGACTGAATTTTTGCTCTTCATCCCTCTTTTTTGTGTGAGACAATTGAAAGAATATTGGGGTTTGTGAGAAACTCTAACAACACCCCTAAATTCCTAATTTTATTTTAAACCCTAATTCTAATCCCCTTTCTCATCTCCTTCTTCACCATCACACCCTGGACCCATTGCCAGCACCACCTTCAACCATCGCTGCCTCTTCATCTCCAGTCAACCACCCCGAGCCCCCTTCTTCTCGCCGTCATCGACCCCTCCTCTCGCCGTCGTCGAACCCCTCCAGCCAACGCCACCGCTGTCGCCTACGATCCCCACAGACCACCGACGCCCCTAACTACCTCTGCTACCCTACGCCACCACCTCCAGCCACACCTCCTTTCCCCCTTTCGCTGCGACGTCTCTACACCACCATTGCCCGCAACCCCCTCTTCCCCCTTCGTTGCGATACCCCCGCAGCCCCTCGTTGTCCCCATTCCCTCCGCTGGCTGCAGCCCTGATTGCCCCCTCTTTGCTCTACCACAGCACCACCATCGACAACCTCCTCACCATCGCGATACTTTCTTCGAACCCGATAACTTCTTTCCAAATCTCAATTATTTGTGATACTATCTATTATTTCTAGAATATTATCAGAATTATCTGTCATCCACAAATATTGAGTGTGTGTTTCCACTTGCCAATTAAAGTATGAATGTCACTTGCTAAGAACGCGTAAGTATAATTGTTGATTGTTAGGCGTGAATCTTTAATTGGGCTTGTTAATCTTATTTTAATTCTTGAAAATCCATCCAAATCAATTAGTTGTTTTAATTTTTAACTTAATCGGTATTACATATTGATAAACTTAATCTTTTAAAATTCTTGAAAATTTTCTACTTAGGGTTAAGTTTACATCATAATGCTTCAAAACATATTATGAAAATAAAAACGTCTAATTATCAATGTCAACACAATTATACTAAATACCACACTCAATTAATCAACAACCCAACAAAACAAAACCAAACAGAACTGATATTAGAAAATCTTCTCAACCATAACCATCATTTCTTTTTTCTATCACAAACCTGGCACATCCCTAGTAATCACACAGCTTACGGGAACAACTTAAGTTATTTATCTAGGATCATAGATTTGTCTTCCTATGACAAAGATTAAACATCTTAATTCTCCATAATCCAAATTTCAATCACCAAATCAACATCATAGTCCATCTAATATTTAATTTCCAGAAACACCATTTCATCAGCATTCCAGGTTTTCTATCACAAACATGGCACATCCCTAGTAATCACACAGCTTACGGGAACAACGTAAGGGAACAACTTAAGTTATTTATCTAGGATCATAGATTTGTCTTCCTATGACAAAGATTAAGCGTCTTAATTCTCCATAATCCAAATTTCAATCACCAAATCATCATCATAGTCCATCTAATATTTAATTTCCAGAAACACCATTTCATCAGCATTCTAGGTCTATTTGGATAGTATCCAGATAGTCAACAAAGTATAGTTCACTATAGCCGCAATCTATCATGAATTAAATTCTAGTAAAAAAAAATTTAAAGATATAGCAAATAAATTTTGTACTGATTCTGGGGACTCTAATATGTCATTCAATCATACCATTATATGCCACATTTCTTTATAACGTCAATCAAATGTCCAACCACTAATGCAAGAATGCAGATACAAATCACTCTTTCACAGGTATTAGGAATTTGCTTATAATGGAGAAAAAACTTTTTCATTTTTCCTATTATCTATTCTGATATTTACTTTTAACCGAATAGTTTAGAGTCATGAATAGTTTGAGGTCTCATCGCACTATCACGCATTCGAGCATCCTTACATAGCACTTTCTAAATTGACTATATTCCTCTGGTAAGATTATTTTATTCCTACTCTTCGGGATACTAAAGTACTTTGAGAACATGACTTCTCAACAAAAAGTCATCAAGGAGCAAGATCAAGTGCAATAGCCATATATCAATGAGATTCAATTTTCAAGATCTTATTCCTCTACATATTGTTATAAAAAACCAGTTAAAGCCAACATATGCTTTAACAAAATCTTCCTAGAAGAAATTAACTCTGCTTAAATATTTAATGTGTTTGAAGATTGTTCCGTATAGTTATCTTATCAGTTATCAGTTTAAGCTAATTTTATGGATTGTTTAGATAATCATTTTCTCAAATTCAACTATGGGATTGCTAAAGCCGTAAAACATTAAACCGTGCCCTCCTGATTTCTGATTTCCACCATCTTGCTTCTAAACATACTACGAAACTGAAAACATCTAATTAGCTATGTCACCACAACTATACTCAATTCCATCTCAATTCACCAATCCAACATAACCAAACAATCATTCTATTCTAAAACCTTTCAAAACATAACAAAGATATCTTTATATCACAAACCTGGCACAGCACATCCATAGTAGTCACACTCGCCCCCTCCGGCAACAACTTAACCCGAAACTTTTGCACCCCATTCTGCACATCCTGCTGGCTCTCCATCTTCGGCACCGCCCTCACAATCTTACTCCCACTCTCCTTCACACTCCCCGACGCCGGCCCCAATGACCTCCCGTAATCATCAAATTTCACTCCCGATCCCCCAAATTCCCCCCACCACCAAACCCTGAATTCCCCCCACCGCCAAAACTCCCTGTCCCCCTCGCCCCATACGGCTCCACCTTCCCCCCATCGTACGCATACACCCCATCCCCCAACCCCTCATTCCCAAAACTACTATATGGGTCCTCATAAAGCCCCGAACTTGGAGGGTTCGGCGCGTAATTCAAAGCGGGCTGCTGCGATTCGTACCCAGGGTAGTAATTGTAAGGAGCTGGATTGGGTTCTTGGGGCACATTCAAAGGGGGCGGTGGGTTATTGAAGGATTGTAGATGGGGGAATTGGGGGTTCTGAAAACTCGAAATCGGATCAGCGTTTTGGGGGTAGTAATTGGCGGTATCGGAAGGCGGAAATTGGGTGTAGGGCGGTGCGGAGGCGAACGGCGACGGGATCGAATTCGATTGGGGGAAATCGGCGGGATTAGGGTTAGGGTTTGGGTAATGGTGGGGGTAGTATTGGGAGGCGTAATCGCCGCCTCCGGGTTGATGCATGGCGAAATTAGGGTTAGAGTTTAGTCGAATTGGGAGGAGGAAGACGAAGATTATTTAAGAATTTGTATTCGCTGGGTTACCACAAAGTTTGAGATTATTTAAGAAGACGATGGAGGTGGTATTTATCTGTCATATAACGTGGAGTACACGGGAAACTATTAGCACGTACACTACACGTGCATAATCTTTTATCATTGCAAATTGTCGATACCATAAGGTCTTTTCTGCAATTTTTCAATGATTTTTT